>BSBN01000742.1:0-1444499 GCA_027924645.1 Cunninghamia lanceolata
CCTCATTTCACCTTCTACATGTTTGACATGATTTTCTTTTTTCTCATTTGACCTTCTATGGGTCTAGCATATCCTAGGGGGGAGAGAGACTTAAGGAGAGAGTAAGAGAGAGACATGCTGTTGAGGACTTAAACACACATAGGAAAATTATTCATTATTCTAACCTTGTTGTGGCATCTAATGTTCAATTGATCTACTGTAGGGTAGACATCAAATCATCAGTTGTGAAAAGCTCGTGAGTTTGACCATGAAGCAATACTTGACACCATAAAGAGTAGAGTAGATCCACATGGTTCATTGATTGAATTGGTAGAATGACACAATTATTTGTTATGTACACTTCTTAATTTTTGTGATTTGAGTATATTTTTCTATTCTTTTCTTTATTTATTTCTAGTATTGTTATTAATGTAGGTTACTATTAGTAGAGAGTTTTATATTCTTGAAGTGAAGAGAGGCTTTAAAAACTAAGAATAAACTAGCATATTTTAATTTCACCTTTTATATGTTTGACTTTACTTCTTTACCTCATTTCATCTTCTATATGCTTTGAAATTATATATATATATATATATATATATATATATATATATATATATATATATATATATAGAGAGAGAGAGAGAGAGAGAGATGAATGGTTTCCATGCTTTGCATATCCTCATTTCACCTTCTACATGTTTGACATGATTTTCTTTTTCTCATTTGACCTTCTATGGGTCTAGCTATATCCTAGGGGAGAGAGACTTAAGGAGAGAGTAAGAGAGAGATATAGTGAGAGAGAGACATGCTTGGCATGATTTGCATATCCTCATTTTATCTTCTATATGGTTTCAATTCTTTGCATATCCTCATTTTACCTTCTATACATTTACAATGCTTTTCTTATTCTCATTTTTCATCATTTGTTTACTAGTTTTAGGTTGATAAACCTCTTTTTGTCATTGAGTCATCATTTCAATTTGAGATTATATTGACTTGTCACATTGAAAGTGTCCCCACATATAAATATATCTTCAAAAATAGACATTTTCTGGCCACTATATTTTCCTCATTTCTACACATCCTATGCACATTCATTTTGAATACTCTAATTATTCTTCCTTCTTTTTCATAATACTGACCTTTCTATACCTTGCCTTCCTATTAAAAAAACAAGAACAATCCATTGTGCCATGAGCTTGGTGTTCTATCCTTCAGACTAATGAGAAGGATAGAACACCATGGCTAGAATATTTTCTCTGGGAAGGCTTGTTGTTCAATAGGGAAATGACTATATACCTCAAGGGTCATGTTGGATCCAAAAATTGCAGCTTGCTAATCCTAAGGGTATGCTAGATCCTATGGTCAGACTAACAAGGTTTTGGCCATCGAAACAGAGTGACCCTATATGGTTTATTACTCCCTGCACGTCAGGTTCTACTAGATCTAGGTGGGTGCACCTTGATAATTTAAGTAGATTTAACGATGATGTATGCTTTGATTATAGTAATCTATTTCCTAATGGCATATGAGTGAAATAGATACAAGAGTAATAGCTAATTCTAAAAATATTATGACTTAGATTGAGTGTGATCAGTTCCTATTCCTATTGGGCTAATGTGGTCAAGATTTATGTGATATGTGGATTTATCTACTTGGTTTAACTCTAACTACTTGGCACTTTTGGATATTTATACTTTGTATAAACGTGCAAAATTGTTGGTTATCAAGCTCTTCTTATAAATCCCATTGATATCTTTCTAAGTTACTATGATTGTTTGAAAGGGTTTTAATTATAGCTTGAAGGAAACCAATTAAGATGACTTGTTCAAAGGATTTTAATTCTGGGTAGAAACCAATAAACAAAAATCACTTAGAAGGAGTTTAATTCTCTTCTCTTAGAAACCAATCAAGAAAATCACACAGAGGCAGAAAATGTGTCTTGACAAATTAAGATGTATGCTCAACACACATAATTTGAATAACAAGAAATGACCAATATGGAGACAATCAAATAGCTCATAAGAATTAATATCAACAAAGTAGTTGAACACCAGAGATTGAGCCGCCGATTAAACTTTCTTTTTCCATTATATTACTTCAAAATTCATAAAGGTTTTTCTGTATTCTATTCTATAAGCATAACTAAAAAATGTAATAATATATTTGTATATCTGATATCTTTTAAATTTGGCCTTGGTTTCAATTATATATGTGAAGCAAACAAGCTTCAGGCCAAAACAAGGTGACTTTTCATAACTTACATCTCTTCACATAACTAAACATTGGTTTTGATTTAAACATAACTAAAAATGATCTGAAAGCCTACACACTCATGATGCCTGGGTCTGTTTATCATTGTAGAAAAACTCGTGGCTTTCCAAGTCTGGGCAAGGTTCCCCTCTCCATGGTGCATCTGATGCTGAATGAATTTGATAAACCTTCTGACCCCAGTTTCCAGTAGCTAAGGATTATTTCAAGCCACTAGAAATTGTTTTTGTTTTAATTGCAAATTGTAAATTCACATCTTTCCCAAAATCAACATACTTGTGTAAGTGAGTACTCACATCCCTAGTCAGCTTTCAAAAAAGCATTCTGAATAGTCCTCCAAGAAGAGGGCCAACTAGGTCCAATCTTTTGTTCCCATAATAATCTTTGTCATCCTTTGGTCGACGACTAAGAGCACATAGTAGAATTTGATGGATGATGTATGTAAAGAATAAGCTTTCTTAGTTCCACTATGCTCTCCTACGTACACCAACATGAGGTAGCATTTCCTTCTGCAGAATGTCTTTGGCATACTTTATACGCTTTTCACATTTGATCCTTCATCATTGCTGCCAAATTGTCTCTTAATCATGCCTTGGTCTTGTCAATATTTTCGCTTCATCGGGATGACAAATTTGTGATCTCACTCGACATTTCCCCTTCTCCCTGATATCCTTTTATTGGTATATGCCTTTTTATTTCTTTCAATATTTCAAAGGGGACCACCATATAGCTTTAATACCCGATATCACAATGTCCTCTCAAAACCTTCTTGTAGGTATGTCTTCGATGTTTTCTTATCATTCCAATGTGTTCATGAGTTCATTGCACTATGGTAATAAATTTTATCAAAGGGACCAATATTTGGGTTTACCCTGATATGGATCCATCCCTTCAACATTTACTTATTTAGTATATCTTTCCCTTTTCAGACGGACTGTGAATCACCTCACTCCGAATTCCCAGAGTCCTTTCGAAAACCTTTATTTTTACCCTTTGTATCAAATTCCATCATTTTATCGATGGGACAAATTCCCTTGTCCCATCGATGGCTATATTTCCCTTCGATGTTTATTTTGTAGGCTTTTGCATATAGACCAAAAAATCTTTAGGACCCACTATATTGGTATATCGAAGGGACTTATGCAATCTCTTACCAACATGATATCTCTTCCTTCGATGATGTTAAAATGTATCACATACTCATGCATATCGGTTCATTGAAGAGACTCATGAACTAGTCATTCTAACATAGCAAAGTCTCTTTGAAGTCAAATATTTCTTTCAGTTTATTGAAGGGAATATGTGACATGTCATACCGATGTATATCTATCTCCTAGATGAAATTTCTGGTGCTGTAGTGATATCGAAGGTACTCTTAAATCATCACTTCGATACTTTGTAGTCTCTTCGACTCTTCAAGTGTATATGTCTAGTTTTTGTCCCCTTGATCTCTTATTGTTTCTCTGATATATTGATGAGTCACATCATAGTTATAAAATGTTTATGTCCCTCGATGGTTTATTTCTCAGGTTATCGAAGAGACCCTAAGAATTTTATTCTTGACATGCAGCAGTGTCTTCAACATAACTTTAATTGGATATTGAAGGGACTCTAAATGAGTTTCCTTGATGTCATATTTTCTCATTGACATCATCCATATTGCTTCTTCGAAGGACTTTAGGATGGCTTTTGCCAATATAGTAGAATCTCTTTGATATGATCTTTTCATTTAGGGTAAGGGTGAAAAAATGTGAACTTATTGTTGGCAAGAGATACTATGTGGCTTCATAAGTGTTTGTCATTGATGGCAACAAAGTCTATCACACACATCCACAGTACATAGTATTGCCTATACCGGAAGTCAGATTGAAGATTGTTTTGGTCTGGTGAACAAGAACAGAGTATGTAACAAGGTCCGACAATCAGGTCCAGATCTCTCAGATGGTGTAACTCAGTAAGTTGCAGACTTGGAAAAGTCATGAGGGGTATCATGACTATTGTATTCCAAAGATTTAGCCTCCGGTGATAAAGCAAGAAAAAGATATGAGCATCTGAGTGTTGGGTTCCAATTAGGTAGAGTAGATAGAGGAAGAACAAACTGACAGAGTATCAGACTTCAATCCAGATATGTAAAAGGTCTTGATCAAGCAATTTGTGGGATTATACATTGTTGGCCAACATGATTAATGACTTCTATGCTTAAGCTTTTGATGCGCATCACGAAATCAAGCATGGATGCAGCCGACAGATCAATAAATTGCAAATGTCTTAAGTGTTCTTGTTGCCGACTAGAAAATTGATGAAATCCTTGATGTGGATATATATACTAGATGGATTCCAGTATGTAAGTGTGTCGAAAAAGGTGTAAAGTAATAAGGTGCGAAGAAAAGTAGGGATAAGTCTGAGAACAACATTCAAGTCTGGTATGTGACTGAACAACCACATTGAACAGAGGAAGAATGAAGTACATCAGATCAGTAAGTATATTGTGCCTGATCGGAACTGAACTCTTGCATATGTAGATGCTTCTCATTAGTTCAAACACTTGGATATCTTTTGTAAGTTCTGTAGACAGTGAGTCTCTTGTAGGCAGTGTGCCTCTTGTGAGTAGTGTGCTCGGGCAGTGAGCCCTAATTGGCAAGTTGCCATTCTGTACTCCTTTATTCTTTTAATAGAGAATACAATCTTGGGTTAGTCACCCCATGGTTTTTCCCCTTAATAGGGTTTACATGTAAAAATCCTTGTGTTATGTGTGTTGATTTTATTTCTATTCTTATGATTACATATGCCTTCATGTTTTGATATAACACTAAATATTGAGATAACAAAAGAAAAGATAAATTAAGGAAATATTGAGATAACTGATTCACCGCCCCTCTCAGTTATCTACCTTGTTTTCAACAATTGGTATCACAGCCAAATTCCTCTAAAAAGTCTAACAACTTGAGGAAGATCCAGGAATCTCAATGGATGAATATGGTATGAAAGAACAACTACAGTCTGCCCTAGATGATCTTGAGAAATCTCACTCTAAGGTCAATAATTTGAGAGAACGACTCAGGGAAGCTGATGATTTCATCAATGAGTTGAAAGAGAAACTCAATATTTCTATGAAAAAGAGAAAGGAATTACTTCAGGAAACTAGCAAATCAGAATGAAGCCAATATTACTGATGAGGATCTAAATGAAAAAACTAAGCTATGTGAAAAACTTTCAAAATAATTCATTATGATGAGGACATGAAATGGAATCAGGATCTATGAAATTCACCCAAGAAATTGAAGAGAAAAGAAAGACTGAAGATAACGTGAAACAATCTCTCAAGGAGAAAATAGAGGACTGCCACAAAATGGACAGAATAATCAAACATCTTGAATTTGATCTTGAGGAAGCCAGCTACAATGAAGAACAAATTGAGAACCAGATTGATTCTCTTTAAACAAGATCTTCAATCTGCAAATGAATACAAAGAAAAATTCAAGATAAGCTCAGCCCAACTTGAAGGTTCTTCTTGAAAGCCAAAAGAGGGTTAGATGATAAGCGTGGCTTAGGGGTATGAGAAAGGTGAAAGCTCTGGATCTAGTCAGCAAAACTTTGGATCAGGAAATCAAAGAAATAGGGCCTAGAAGACCTCCAATAAGGCAACCAAATGCCCAAAGATATCCATCTTTCAATGGATATTGCTTCAATTGCAACAATTTCAGTCATAAAGTAACTCAGTGCAGGAAGAGAATGAATTAGAATAATTCATCCTTCTTTGGACAATGTTTTAATTGCAAAAGGTATGGTCACAAATCTCATGAATGCAAAAAATATGCAAATAACAATTCATTCAATGGTAGATGCTTTGCATGCAATAGAATGGGACATATGGCTAATCAATGTAGATCAAGAGGATATCAATCAAATAAGCAAAGAAATGTTATATGTTACAATTGCAATAGATCCAGTCATATTGCCAAATTCTGTAGAAGCAAAAATCAGGATAGAAAAGGTCTGGTGGAACATGATCAAAAACAAGATAAGGGCAAAGGTAAAGTGAATGCAGATGAAGTTCAAAAGGAGATGAGCAAGATTGGGGTAAAGAAGAGTATAGAAAGTATTAGGAATGGATCCGCACTGGAATGTGGTGCTGATATTCCTTTTGAAACTAAAAAGGTGAGCTCTGGCTTAGGGGGAGTCACAGAGAAAAACAATTTCCCCCAGCTAGTCAACTAGTGCCTAAATTCAGCACATTGAGTAAACATCTGATGCTGCGGATTAAAGGGTTCTTAGGAGAAACCTCCAAATAACCTTCAGTCAAAAAGTGAAAGATCCACATGGAGTTTTTGCAAGATTTATAACCACTCAAGTTAATCTGGTTCCAACAACTATCCGGTAAAGCAGAATTTCACAGACAGATCCGGTATGATTCAGAATTGAAATGCTTTGATCTACAGACCCATGGCATGATTGAAGAAAAGAAGATATGTTGTCAATCCTCACTGACAATGATTCTAAGTTCGGTTGTAGTGATTCAAGAAGATCTCTCTCAAAATAGGGCAACAGGATAACTTAAGTTGTGCAAGGATAAAAGGGTTCTTTCACTCATTATTTACACACTTGCACTCACAAAGAAGAAAAGAAGAGCTCGTGCAAAGAAGAATCTGCAATTCACTCAGGATCAACTGAAAATTGAATTCAACTAGTGATTCATTTTGGCTCCTGATTCAAACCCCTAAGCGTGAAAAGTACTTCCATTTTGAAAATCTC
The DNA here is from genome assembly GCA_027924645.1 of Cunninghamia lanceolata. NCBI lineage: Eukaryota > Viridiplantae > Streptophyta > Pinopsida > Cupressales > Cupressaceae > Cunninghamia > Cunninghamia lanceolata. Next base: position 7,006 of record BSBN01000742.1, read on the forward strand.
TCCCTGAATCTCTTGTAAAATGGCTACTCCAATGGTTGTTAAAATCTCTGAAAGACTGAGACTAAAATTCAAGAAACACCCTTACAAGTCACTAGAAGTTGATCCCTTAGGTGCATTCTCTAGCATTCCTCATGGTGTCCTACATGTAGAAGATGTTAGGGTTTATATCCATGCAAACATCAAAGATTTTGGAGACTCAAAATTGATTGACATCTATCAAAATTAGTTGATGGATGAAGATTTTGAACTCAGACCTGAATTCAAGACCGTAAGAGACAAACACTTCGAACATTGCATACATTTTCTCTCTTTTATAGAGGATGAAATGGGTTTGATATGTTCTAAGTAGGATGCATGACAATTTCATGTGGCTAATGAGGTCATTCAAGATAACCAAAGATGCATCAGGGCTGTGACTGGATTGCATTCATTCGGTGGGTTACCTGCACTCAAATATGTGTGAAGAACCAAATAGTAACTAAAGCCACCAGATCTAAATTTGACAAAAGAGCAATGGCCATAGATGAAATCATAGATCCAGATGTCAAGTTTGCCTCAATGATAATCGGCTACAAAATCTATCATTCGAGCAGGGAGAATTCCGTGTCTGGCACATCAATCTATGCAGCATATCAAATGTTGAGGGAAGATGTAGATTATGATCTATGTGAGCTTCTTCTAAACCAGTTGTTGGAGAACTTGTAGAAGATCAAAAGGGATAAGAAAAATTCCTTTAAATATGGCAGTCTAATATTGTGTCTATTTCTCTACTATATGAATGAGCTGCCTGGATCAAAGGGTTGGGTGTGGTAAAATGATAAACCAGCTACAATTCAAATCAGAGATTACATGTATGTACTTGGTGATGTACAAGCCCAAAACTCTACTCTCTAGGGTTACTTCAAGAACTTCCAGAGCATGATGCAAGCCAGAGAGAGAATACCACAGTCCATAGTTGAGAAATACAAGGACACAATTTGCTTTATGGTGGACATTGATCAATGTATAATGGAGGTAGTTGAGCCAAGAATTGTGTGGATAATGCCCATGGGATATGAGGTCGATGAAAACATTTTGGAGTTACATGTCCAACACTTGCTGAGCCAACCTAAAGATACTGAAGAAGAAAGGTTTGGCACCTTTGAAGAGCTAAGCATAAAAATACATATTGAGTTAAGGCAGCCTGAGATGGAGAGAAAAGTAAGAAAGGAAGTTGAAGAAGTTGCCAAAAGATTTGGCTTATCAAAAGAGGTAGTAGATGCAGATAGAGAGAAAATGGAGAAGGCAGAGAAAGAGAGACAAGAAGTAAAGAAAGGAAATGTTCTGGTGCAAGCCTCCTCCCGGACTAGATCTTCCAAGAGCTCTGCACCTGTCACTCCTAAAAGCTCAAAGGCTACCAAGCTGGAAGTCAAGCCATCCAATAGAAGTGAAAAGAGAATGAAGACCAAGGCCTCAAGAACATATACAAGCCACAAGGATGATGAAGAAATAGAATCAGATGAAGAAATCAAGAAAATGAAGAAGAAGAGAACATCTAGAAAGTTTTTGCTAGCAGAAATGAGGAAGAGAAGGCAGAGGAATTTGTTGAAAAGCCCACTCTTTCCATTGATGATATCATCAAGGCAGTCACTGTGGATGGGAACCTGCAGCCAATGACAGAGCTCTATGATGAATAGAATGATGTTGACAAGAGAATTTTGGAGGAAGCTACTGTAAGGTATTTGAATATCTATAACAAAGCATTCATTGAAATAATTTCATTAATTCCAAAAAGCCTAGAAGAAGTATTGGAACAAAGAAAGGTGAATACAAAGGCTAAAGACTTAGAAATCCAGGAGAAAATAATGATACAGCTTTACTCGTCCATCACTCCAAAACAAATGGACATGATTTTCAAGGATTGTAAGGATGAGTTCTAGAGTAAGGCAAGAATGAATAAACTCATGCTTGGAGAGATAGACCAAGTAGCAAATGAAACAAAAGATATTCTCTGAAATGCCTTGAAGAGATTCAATCTTCCTATTGTAGAGGAAATAGATGAAGAACCTTCTACCATGGATGTTGAAGGATTAAATGTAATCACTGAAGAATTTTCTAACAAGGATGTCAAAGGATTAAAGAAAATAGATGAAGAGAAGTCTGAGGACTTAGACTCCTCTGTTCTGATAGAGGAAGCTTACAAAGCAACAAACATTGGCAATATCACTCCTCCGGATCCCATAGCTACCAAGACAAACATTCCCGAACACTGAAGCTAAAGGGGAAAGAATAAGAGAAGAGAAGGAGATGCAAGAAAAAGAGGATAAAGCTAAAGCAAAAGAATAGGTAGAAAAGGTTTGTGATGACACATCCAAACTGGGCAGTCCTGATATTTCTCAAGGGAAGAAGTCTGAATCTCCAAGAGACACTGCAGAGACAATACAAAATTTCCTAAACAAAGATGTGATGGTGTTAGATGAACTGGAGTTGTTTCAAGGGCCCCTAAATCTGGACACTCTCTCTCTAGTACAGATGATGAAGATAACATCATTTGCCCAAGCCAAGGCTAAAGAGAAACTTTTGAAATCACATATGGAGAATTGTGAGCTATTAGAGAGTGCATCTGGGATATTGGAGAAGATCATGCCATCCTATCAAAAGGATCCTTTGGCCTCACCATCTGGTAACTTGAAAAACTTAGTAAATTCTATTAACACTCATTTTGAATCTCTAGAGAAATTAGCAGAAGCAAAGGTCCAGAAGGAGTTTTTGGGGAAAAGATTCACTGAGGTGCAAGAACTTATTGCAAATGATAGGAGGACTCTAGATATTGGAATAAAGAGCCTTAGAAATGCTCTCAAAGATGGTGGGGACCTATTCAAATTTTGTCTGACTTGGCCTAAAGTGACAAAAGATATTGAGGAGAAAGTAAAAGAACAAAAAGAAAAACTGTCAAGCCTAGTTCAGAATTTTGACCCTCTTTCCTCCTCTTTAATAAATCAAGAATGCCAGGCTATTGTTATAATAAATGAAATAAAGAGACTGGGCAAAGAAAAGAAGACCATAATGAACAGAATGGGTGAAATCAGAGGGATAATTATCCCTAAGCTAGAGGCAATACATGAGGCATTGACAGATGCTCAGACCATAGCCCAGACCAGTGATCAAGCAGATTTAAGAAGGGTAGAAGCATATGCATTTTTGTTGAGTGGTCACATCTCCATTTTGGATAGGATGAAATAGAGTTGGGCCATAGAGTTTGTACAACTAAAGACTACTTTTGCGGATATACTTAAGTATATGTAAGTATAACATATGATTTATATATACTTATGCGGCCATGTATAGAATAATTTTTGCAAAATTTTGGTATGCGAATTTCGCCCTTTGCCATTGATATCAAAGGGGGAGTGAAGAAAAGTGAAAAATGTGGAATCTAGCTAAGGGGGAGTTCTGATATAACAGTGCAAAAGACAGAACATCAGCCAAGGGGGAGTTACTGCGACACTTAGCCATTTTTCACTAAGTGTTGCCATTAATGCCAAAGGGGGAGATTGTTGGCAAGAGATACTGTGTGGATTCATAAGTGTTGTCATTGATGGCAACAAAGTCTATCATACACATCCGCAGTACATAGTATGCCTATACCGGAAGTCAGATTGAAGATTATTTTGGTTCGGTGAACAAGAACAAAGTATGTAACAAGGTCTGACAATCAGGTCCAGATCTCTCAGATGGTGTAACTCAGTAAGTTGTAGACTTGGACAAGTCATGAGGGGTATCATTACTACTATATTCCAAATATTTAGCCTCTGGTGATAAAGCAAGAAAAAGATATGAGCATCTGAGTGTTGGGTTCCAATCAGGCAGAGCAGACAAAGGAAGAACAGACCGACAGAGTATCAGACTTCAATCCAGATGTGTAAAAGGTCTTGATCAAGCAATTTGTGGGATTATACATTGTTGGCTGACATGATTAATGACTTCTATGCTTAATATTTTGATGCGCATCACAAATCAAGCATGGATTCAGCCGACAGATCAATAACTTGCAAATATCTTGAGTGTTCTTGTTGCCGACTAGAAAGTTGATGAAATCCTTGATACGGATATATATACCAGATGGATTCTAGTATGTAAGTGTGTAGAAAAAGGTGTAAAGTAATAAGGTGTGAAGAAAAGTAGGGATAAGTATGAGAACAACAATTCAAGTCCGGTATGTGACTAAATAACCACATTGAACAGAGGAAGAATGAAGTGCATTAGATCAGTATATTATGCCTAACCGGAACTAAACTCTTGCATATGTAGATGCTTCTCATCAGTTTAAACACTTGGATATCTTCTGTAAGTTCTATAGATAGTGAGTCTCTTCTAGGCAGTGTGCCTCTTGTGAGCAATGTGCTCGGGCAGTGAGCCCTAATTGGCAAGTGCCATTTTGTACTCCTTTATTCTTTTAATAGAGAATACAATCTTGAGTTAGTCACCCTGTGGTTTTTCCCTTAACAGGGTTTCCACGTAAAAATCCTTGTGTTATGTGTGTTGATTTTATTTATGTTCTTATGATTACGTATGCCTTCATGTTTTGATATAACACTGAATATTGAGATAACAAAAGAAAAGAAAATTAAGGAAATTTTGAGATAACTGATTCACCCCCTCCTCTCAATTATCTACCTTGTTTTCAACACTTATTAGGGTAATGGATTATAGGTTGGATAAATGGAGTGTTTTTTGATGAGAAAATTCTAAAATGATACTTTTAGGTCATTGAATCATGGTGGGAAAAATAGATTTTTTTACTAAAATTTTAGCCTAATTTTTAGTTCTAATAGTGGCTCTAGTTGGGGATGAATGACTGTGAGGTCATTACAAGAATCTAGAAGTATTCTCTAGGATGCAGACCAATGGTGGGGGTGGTGGAAAAAGGAAAAGAAAAGATCCTAATCTACTATGCATGGAAAGTTATAATTTCAAGAAAAGAAGTATTTCAAGAATTGTCCATGCACTGGAAATTCTTGTTCTTCACCAATCAAATTTTGTAGGTAGTATGAGTCTTCACCACATTTACTAGTAATGATAAATGGGCCTAACCATAGTGCTTCAAATTTCCCATGCTTCCCTTTATCCTGGCCTCTGACATTCCACATAAGGACCATGTCATCCACTTTAAATTTCTTGTCCTTTGCCTTTTTGTCAAATAGATACTTCATTTTTAATTGCATCTTCTCATTTTGTTCCTGAGCTTGGGTCTTGATTTCATCTAATTCAGGTGATTGTTCTATCCTTTCTTCCATAGGCTTAGGGACATCTATATCCTCTTGAAGGATGAACTTGTAGACTAGTAAGAGGTTATGTATGTTGGGAGTTAAGGTGTCTCAACCTTGGTAATTCCTTGCATTATTTATGATTGTATTTATTTTTTCATTGCCTATGTTGTAAATTAATTGTAAATTCCATATTGGATGTTGCACAGTGATGTGTCATCCTACATGGAAGATGACAACTTGTAATTTTGTCCTCACATGAGGAGATAGGCATCTCACTTTGTAGGAGTATTTTGCTATGTGTCAGCATCTTGGATGTTGTGTAAGGGAATGTTTGACCGAAATGGTTATGATAGATTCCTATGACGAAGTTATGACATGTAAGAGTCAGAAATAGAAGCTTGTAAGATAGGTGAAGACATGTGTCATGAAGCATCTTTGAAAAAGACATCTTTGGGTACCCCAAGGTGGACTATGACATGTTGTAAGAGAATATGCTATTTATAGCTTGTGTATGACACATTCTCTTACAGTTGTAAGTTGTAACTGCTATGACAGATTCTATGATGGTTGTAAGAGCATCTGTCATAGCCCATTTTGGAAATAGGCAACCTCTTTGAGATGGGAGCTGTGGACAAGTGTTAGGAACATTCTACAATGTTGACCAAGTGTCCCTAGGTGTGGGTTTTGGGCCATGAGGCCAAGTTGAACACCCATTTCAAGATAGGACCAATATTGCCTTGTATATTCTATATAAACAGGTGCTTGGAGGAGGAAATGTATTATAGGTTTTACAAGTACTATTATGCTGCCAGATTGACTCCAGACATGAGTATCAAAGACCATTGAAGCTTGCATTGCAAGTGTATTGTAAACATTAAATAATTTTGATAATATATTGAGTGTGGGGTTTTTCACCTGATAAGGGTTTTCCCCACCGTATATCTTGTCTCTCTTCTTCTGTCTTCTTTCTAGTTTTATGTGTATTGCTGCAAATCTCATGTTAATGGTTTAACATTGCTGTAATAGTTAGGATTAAATTGAATTTACATAGCTCTCCCCTCATTAGATTAGTGTAGGAAGCAATTTTCGCACACCTAGCTTCCTTTCAGTTGGTATCAGAGCTTGATCACCTTTGGTCCTAGTTGTTGGGTAGGGTTTTTTTGAAATGATCTTAAGTTGAGTGGGAGTATTTGCAGAGTATTTTGAATCTTATTGTAGCAAGGAGATGGCAAACACATCCAGGAGGATAGAGGTGGAGAAATTCAATGGCAATAATTTCGAGTTATGGAAGCTCAAGATGGAAGACATGCTTGTAGACTGAGACCTCTAGGAAACTATCAGTAGAACTAAACCAGCTGTAATGTCACAAGTTGACTGGGATCTAAAGGATCAGAATGCTAAGGGTCTCATAAGACTTAGTCTTGCTGATTCTATACTGTTAAATGTCCATGAGGAGACTACTGCAAACTTACTTTGGAAGTAGTTGGGAGATGTGTATCAAGCCAAATCCCTGGTTAATAAACTTTTCCTGAGAAAGAAGTTGTATTCCCTTTGAATAGAGGATGGAGGATCCGTTGTAAAACATATGAATGCTTTTAACATGCTAGTTGCACAATTGACATCCGTTGGTGTGAAGATGGAGGAGGAGGATCGATGTATGACCTGAAGAGAACTTGTGTCTCAAATTATTGCTTGAACCTCTTTGTCGAACCTTTATTATTGTTTGAACCTCTTTGTTGAACCGTTCTGGAGTTCATTCGGCAGGATCAACTGTTCCTTGGTTTGTTGGTTTGAGGACATGCTATGTTGGCATCGCTGTGATGAAGTGCTATCGGCAGGACCATGTGTAAGACCACCGATGACTTAGTACGTGGTGACCATCGGCGAGACAAGGCCTATCGGCCAAACTTTGTGGAGTTACTCTGACGAAGGTTATGGGTTGGTCGTCGGCGAGACAAGGCCTATCGGCCAAACTCTGTAGAGTTACTCCGATAGGAGTAGTCACTCCGATGGCGTATGTCTATCGGCAAGAGAATACCCGTCGGCATAGCCTAAAGGTGTTGGGCCGATGTACTGCAGACATCCTGATGGAAGTCTTATTGGTATCGGTGAGACAAACCACTGTCGGAGCAAGGGCTAGATCTTTTGCCGATGGAGAGTGTCATACCGATGGTAACCTTGGTGATCGAGGAGACAATGCTCATCAGTGGGAGGTGAAGTCTGAGGGCCGATGGGAGTTGTTATGCCGATGGACTTGGAGGCTTGGTATTGTCGGCAACAAAATTGTTGACAATACTCTTTCGTCTATTGGCGGCTATAAACTACAAAGTCCTTTGCGACTTGGTACATGTGGGACTAAACGCCTCACTAAAATGTGAACCGTTGTGACGGTTAGATGGCAGCGACGTATGAGGAATTTGTACTATCAGTTAGAGCAGAAGTGTGTAACAACTCTTGTTCTTGCAGACTAGAAATAGAATGATATGTCTACAGGTGTCGTTGGTATTATGATGATGAGACTTGAAGAAAGGTTCGTTCTGTAAATATATAGTGAGCGAACTGTTGGTAGGGAGTCGAGAATCAAAACCAGAGCAAGAAGTTGAGTTCTTTATTGTAACTGTATATCTTACTGTAATAAAGATTGTTTTCTTGTGGTGGTGGGTTTTTTACCCGTAAGGGTTTTCCCACGTAATACTGTGTGTCTGTGTTCTGAATATTATCTATTTGGTTTCTCTCATGTACTTATCTGTGTTATTTAGTTTTTAAAAGTGACTTGTCTGCATTGTCCCCTTGGAATTAACATTAGGGAAGCTGTCTTCAGCACCTGTGCTTTCCTTACAAGTGGTATCAGAGCCTGGCCCGTTGTGTTATCCTTGTCGGTAGTTTGGGTTTTTTGTGTTAATTCTGTTGTGTGGGAGTTCTGTAGAGTGTTATTTTTAAATTAAATAAAGATTGCTAGTACATCAGATAAAATAGACATTGAGAAATTCAATGGCACAAACTTTGAGTTGTGGAAACTTAAAGTTGAAGACATGTTAGTCTATAGAGATCTTTGGGTTGCTGTGTCTGGAGTTCAACCTACAGGCATGAAGCAAGAAGATTGGGATCTGATATGCAGAGAAGCCAAAGGACTGATAAGACTGAGTTTATCTGACTCTGTTCTATTGAACATCCATGAGGAGAAGTTTGCAAGTGATTTGTGGAAGAAGTTGAATAATATTTATTAGGGCAAGTCCTTGGTAAATAAACTTTTTCTCAGAAAGAAATTGTATTCTCTGAAGATGGATGAAGGTGCATCTGTAGCAGAACATCTGAGTGCATTCAATACGATTGTTACTCATTTGACTTCTATAGGTGTAAAAATAGAAGAGGAGGATCACTGTATGCTTCTGTTATGTTCCTTACCTGACTCATGGGATCATCTGGTAATGGCTATTGGAAGTACAACAACTACGTTTTCACAGGAAACTATTGTTGCCTCTTTGTTGTCTGAAGAGATGCGGAGGAAGTCTTCTGGAATGGCCAAAGAGGCCCTGTCAGTTCATGGTAGATCAAAGGAAAGAGGCAAGAAGAAGGATAAGAAGTCTAAGTCCAAATCAGAGGGGAAATCAAAATCTCCTGGCAAGAAGTCCAAGGTGAAGTGCTGGAATTGTGGGCAGAAAGGTCATGTCAAGAAAGACTGCAAAGAGGAGAAAAAGAAGAAGAAGAACTTCACTGACTCTGAGTCTTCACACAGTGATGCTGATGCTTTCATTGCTACTCTGGCAACACCTGCTTCTAAAGATGTTTGGCTGATTGATTCAGGAGCATCTTTTCATATGACATCTCATAGAGAGTGGTTCACTAAGTATGAACCCTATGCTGGTGGCAAGGTGTTCTTGGCTAGTGATTCAACACTGGAAATTGTTGGCCGAGGTCGAGTCAGAATCCAGTTCCCAGATGGCAGAATAAAGGGAATGAATGGAGTTCTTCATATACCAGGTCTGGCTCAAAATTTACTTTCTGTTAGTAAGCTTAATGATGTTGGAGTGCAAGTTACTTTTGTGAATGGTGGCTGTAAGATGACTAGAGGTTCTATTGTTCTGGTAAAAGGTGAACACATTGGAACTCTGTATAGGTTAGATGCTAAACTAGTGTGCTGTAATAATGTCTCTGCAAAATCTGAAAAAGCCACTATTGTAACACATGATGTAAATTCTATGGAAGTTAAACTTCCTGCAGAGAAAACAATGCTCTGGCATCATAGACTTGGTCACATAGGTGAGAAAGGTTTAAAAACCTTGAAAAATAAAAACCTGGTAGATGGGCTGATTGATTGTAATCTGGAGTTCGATTTCTGTGAACATTGTATATATGGAAAGCAAAACCGTGTTTCATTTTACTCTAGTTCTCATAAATCTTCTAGTGTTCTAGACTATGTGCATTCTGATGTTTTTGGCCCAGTTGATGTTCCTTCTTTATCTAAGTCAAGATACTACGTATCGTTCATTGATGATTATTCGAGAAGGGCATTTGTATATTTTTTGAAAAATAAATCAGAAGTGTTCAGTCGATTTAAAGAATTTAAAACTCTTGTGGAAAATCAGACTGGTAGAAAACTAAAATGCTTGAGAACAGATAACGGTGGTGAATATTGCAATGCAGATTTTGATAAGTATTGTGTAGACCATGGAATTAAAAGGCATAAAACTATACCTTATACTCCACAACAGAATGGAGTTGCTGAAAGGTTAAATCGATTGTTGATGGAGAAAGCAAGAAGTATGTTGAGTTATGCTGGTCTTGAACAGAAGTTCTGGGCTGAGGCAGTTGCTACAGCTTGTTACTTGCTGAATCATTCTCCCACTTCAGCATTGGTTGATAAGACACCTATGGAAGCATGGTCTGGTAAGAAGCCCTCTCTAAGGCATATTCGAGTCTTTGGCTGTGAGGCATATGCTCATATTCCTGAAGTTAAAAGATCTAAGTTGGATAACAAGGCAGTTAAATGTATCTTTGTTGGCTATGGAGTCGGTATTAAAGGGTACAAGCTTTGGAATCCTGAAACTAAAAAGGTAATCTACAGCAGGAATGTAATTTTCAGAGAGCTGAAACCGTTGGTTGTTGACCCTCAGCTGGAAAAGACAGAAGAAAAGAAAGAAAAAAGTGTTGTGAATGTTCCTCTGACCCCTGTAAAAGAGGAACAACAAGCACCAAGTGTAGATGGTTCAGATGAGAGTTCAAGTAGCTTCGAAGATTCTGATCCAGAGCAAGAACCTGAACCTGCACCTCAACCTTTGAGGAGATCTACACGTGAAAGAAGACAACCAGATAGGTATGGATTTTCAGTACTTGATTCAACTTGTACCTATGCTTTACTTACTGATACTGATGAACCTAGGACTGTGAAAGAAGCTATTAGTATACCTGATTTAGATTCTTGGTTGGAAGCCATGCATAGTGAAATGACATCATTGGAGAAGAATGGAACCTGGGATCTGGTGCCCTTGCCTGAAGGAAGAAAACCTGTAGGCTGTAAGTGGGTATTTAAGAAGAAATATGGTCCAGATGGTAGTATTGAGAAGTACAAGGCAAGACTGGTTGCTAAGGGGTATTCCCAAAAGGAAGGTATTGATTATGGAGAAATCTTTTCTCCTGTAGCTAAGTTGACATCCATTCGATTTCTGTTGTCACTTGCAGCAGCATATGATTTTGAAATTGAGCAGATGGATGTGACAACAGCATTTCTTCATGGAGACCTTGAAGAAGAAATTTATATGTCTCAGCCAGAGCATTATGTGGAAAAAGGTAAAGAACATCTGGTATGCAAACTTAAAAAGTCTCTTTATGGTTTGAAACAGTCTCCCAGAATGTGGTATCAAAAGTTTGATACATATGTTTTATCCTTGGGGTATGTGAGATCTAAATCTGATCATTGTGTCTATTATAAAACTGAAGGTGATTGGATTCTTATAATCGCACTATATGTGGATGACATGTTGTTCATTGGCAACGGTAAGGGGATGATCTTAGAATTAAAATCTCAGTTGTCCTTGAAATTTGGAATGAAAAATCTAGGGGCAGCAAAGTACATTCTGGGAATGGAGATCATAAGGGACAGATCTAAGAGAAAAATTTGGCTCAGCCAGAGGAAGTATATTACCAATGTTCTTGATAAGTTTCATATGTCTGATTCTAAACAGTTAGTTGTTCCAGTTTTGCAGGGAACGAAATTATCTGTTGAAGATTGTCCAGAATCTTCAAATGACATTGATGACATGAAGAGAGTACCTTATGCAAGTGCTGTTGGTAGTTTAATGTATGCAATGGTCTGTACCAGACCAGACATTGCCCAAGCAGTGGGAGTTTTGAGCCGGTTTATGGCGAATCCAGGCAGGTCACATTGGGATGCTGTGAAAAGAGTTATGAGGTATTTGAAGGGAACTTCTGACTATGCTATTTGCTATCATGGAAACTTAGAAGGGTCTAAGAGATCTATCAGCATTCAGGGATATGTTGATTCTGATTGGGCAGGGGACATTGACAGTAGGAGATCTACCAGTGGATACTTGTTCATGTTACATGGTGGTGCTATCAGTTGGATGAGCAAGTGACAGGCTGTAGTCGCTTTGTCCACAACAGAGGCAGAGTACATGGCAGCTACTCGTGCATGCCAAGAAGCCATTTGGTTGAAAAGGTTGTGTTCTGATGTTGGTTTTAATGCAGGGCAAATACAAATTCACCGTGACAGTCAAAGTGCCATATGTTTGGCAAAGAATCCTACATTTCATGCTAGGACAAAACACATTGATGTCCAATATCACTTTGTTCGTGATATGGTGGAAGATAGGAAGGTGAAGCTGGTAAAGGTTGACACTTTGGAAAATGTCGCTGATGTCTTAACTAAACCAGTGAGCACGACCAAGTTCAAATGGTGTTCAGATGAAATGGGTCTTCAGGTCCATAGTTCTCAATAATCGAATAAGGACTAAGAGGTAGCAATAATCTCTTCGACAAGTGGGAGATTGAAGAGAACTTGTGTCTCAAATTACTGCTTGAACCTCTTCATCGAACCTTTATTACTGTTTGAACCTCTTTGTTGAACCGTTCTGGAGTTCATTCGGCAGGATCAACTATTCCTTGGTTCGTTGGTTCGAGGACATGCGATGTTGGCATCGCTGTGATGAAGTGCTATCGGCAGGACCATGTGTAAGACCACCGATGACTTAGTACGTGGTGACCATCGGCGAGACAAGGCCTATCGGCCAAACTTTGTGGATTTACTCCGACGAAGGTTATGGGTTGGTCGTCGGCGAGACAAGGCCTATCGGCCAAACTTTGTAGAGTTACTCCGACAGGAGTAGTCACTCCGATGGCGTATGTCTATCGGCAAGAGAATACCTGTCGGCATAGCCTAAAGGTGTTGGGCCGATGTATTGCGGACATCCTGATGGAAGTCTTATTGGTATCAGTGAGACAAACCACTGTCGGAGCGAGGGCTAGATCTTTTGCCGATGGAGAGTGTCATACCGATGGTAACCTTGGTGATCAGGGAGACAATTCTCATCAGTGGGAGGTGAAGTCTGAGGGCCGATGGGAGTTGTTATGCCGATGGACTTGGAGGCTTGGTATTGTCGGCAACAAAATTGCTGACAATACTCTTTCGTCTGTTGGCGGTTATAAACTGCAAAGTCCTTTGCGACTTGGTACATGTGGGACTAAACGCCTCACTGAAATGTGAACCGTTGCGACGGTTAGATGGCAGCGACGTATGAGGAATTTGTTCTATCAGTTAGAGCAGAAGTGTGTAACGACTCTTGTTCTTGCAGACTGGAAATAGAATGATATGTCTACAGGTGTCGTTGGTATTATGATGATGAGACTTGAAGAAAGGTTCATTCTGTAAATATACAGTGAGCGAACTGTTGGTAGGGAGTCAAGAATCAAAACCAGAGCAAGAAGTTGAGTTCTTTATTGTAACTGTATATCTTATTGTAATAAAGATTGTTTTCTTGTGGTGGTGGGTTTTTTACCCGTAAGGGTTTTCCCACGTAATACTATGTGTCTGTGTTCTGAATATTGTCTATTTGGTTTCTCTCATGTACTTATCTGTGTTATTTAGTTTTTAAAAGTGACTTGTCTGCATCGTCCCCTTGGAATTAACATTAGGGAAGCTGTCTTCCGCACCTGTGCTTTCCTTACATGACCCTGATGTGTTCTTTTCCAGATTTGTGGGATCACCTTGTCATGGCTATTGGGAGCACCACATCCACATTCAAAATGGATGAAGTGGTTTCTTCGCTATTGTCTGAAGAGATGCGGAGAAAGTCTTTTGAGGCAACCAAAGAGGCTCTTGTAGTTCATGGAGGACCCAAGGAGAAAGGGAAAAAGAAGGACAAGAAAGCTGAGAAGGGTAGATCCAAATCCCATGGGAGATCTAAATCTCCTGGAAAGTCCAAGGCTCTCTATTGGAACTCTAGAAAAATTGGGCATTTCCGAAAGGAATGCAAAGAGGAAAATAAAAAAGAAGAAGAAAGCCCCAAATTCAGATTCCAACAAGTCAAAAGATGATGGTGATGCCTTCATCGCAGCCCTGGAAACCCATGCATCTGATGATGTGTGGCTGATTGATTCTGATGCATCATTCCACATGACCTCTCATCGAGACTGGTTCACTAAGTATGAGGAGTTTGATGGTGGAAAGGTGTACCTGGGTGATGACTCTCATCTGAAGATTGTTGGTCATGGAAGAGTCTCTATTAGATTCCCTAATGGACAGGTGAAGGGGATCTCTGGGGTTATGCACATCCCAGGCTTAGCACAGAACTTGCGTTCTGTAAGTATGTTGAATGATGCAGGTGTGTAGGTTGTCTTTTCGAAAGAAGGATGCAAGATGACTAGAGGAGCTATGGTGCTTGCTAAGGGTACTAGGAGAGGTACTCTGTTTTAGCTAGAGGCATGCATTTCACAATGCAATAGTTCTTCTGACTCAAAGAAGAGGGCAGCAATCTCTTCATCCCCACCATCTGAATGAGCAGTGAAAAAGTCTGTTGTATCTAGTCCTGATGGTTGTAATCATGCCTTGGAAGTTAAGATTCCTACTGAAAAGACAATGTTATGGCATAAGAGATTTGGCCACATTGGTGAGAAGGGTCTGCATACCCTGAAAAGTAAGAACATCGTTAAGGGGTTAGATGATTGTAATCTTGAGTTTGACTTTTGCAAATATTGCATATATGGAAAACAAAACTGTGTTCAGTTTTACTCGAGTTCTCATAAGTCTTCTGGTGTGTTGGACCTTGTCCATTCTGATGTATTTGGTCCTGTTAATGTTCCTTCGTTATCAAAATTTGTATACTTTGTATCTTTTATAGATGACTACTGTAGAAGGACATGGATTTATTTTCTCAGAAGCAAATTTGAAGTCTATAGTAAGTTTAAGGAGTTTAAAGCCTTTGTTAAAAATTAGACTGGTAAAAAGATTAAATGTTTGAGAACTGACAATGATGGTGAGTTTTGTTCTATAGAATTTGATAAATATTGTGAGGAACTTGGGATTGAAAGACATAAGACAACTCCATACACCCTGCAGAAAAATGGAGTTGCAGAGAGGATGAACATGACACTGATGTAGAAGGCTAGGAGTATGCTTAGTGGAGCTGGCCTAGAACAAAAGTTTTGGACTGAAGCTGTTGCCACTGCTTTCTATCTAGTAAACATATCTCCTACATTAGCTCTTGTTGGAAAGACACCCATGGAGGTGTGGTCTGGTAGTAAGCCTTCAATAAGGCATCTTCATGTTTTTGGTTGTGAGGCATATGCACATGTGCCTAGGGAGAAGCGGTCAAAATTGGAGAACAAGGCTATTAAGTGTATCTTCATTGGATATGGTGTTGGTGTGAAAGGATACAAGCTTTGGGACCCTATGGCTAAAAAAGTGTTGTATAGCAGAAGTGTCATCTTCAAAGAGCTTACACCTTCTTCCACTATTTTACAACTAGAAGAAAAATAAAAGAAAGAGGATGTTGTTCAGTTTCTTACTACCCCTGAGAAGACTGAATAGAAAGACAATGTTGGCCCTAATGATGAGGAGAGCTCTAGAAGCTCTAAAAGCTCAGATGAAGAGGCTGAACCTCAACCTCAACTCTTGAGGAGGTCTACACGGATAAGAAAGCAACCTGAGAGGTTTGGTTTTACATTGCTTGATTCTAGTTATACTTTTGCTTTGCTTACTAATAGTGATGAACCTAGAACTATATCAGAGGCTATGGACATGAAAGATGCAGGTTCCTGGAAGGAGGCCATGGAGGATGAAATGGCTTCTTTGGAAAAGAATCAAACTTGGGACTTGGTGCCTTTTCCTGCTGGACGGAAACTCGTTGGATGCAAATGGGTGTTCAAGAAGAAATTTGGTGCATATGGTAGTGTTGAGAAGTATAAGGCCAGATTGGTTGGAAAGGGGTATTCACAAGTGGAGGGTATAGATTATGGTGAGATCTTCTCTCTCGTTGCAAAACTCACATCCATTTGATTCATGTTGTCTCGCAGCATCTTATAACTTAGAGGTAGAACAGATGGATGTGAAGACAACTTTCCTTCATGGTGACTTGGAGGAAGAAATCTACATGTCACAGCCAGAGCATTACATAGTGAAAGGTAAAGAAAATTTGGTTTGCAAGTTAAAGAAGTCTTTGTATGGTTTGAAGCAGTCTCCTAGGAGGTGGTACTTGAAGTTTGATGCCTTTGTGTTGTCAATTGGATTTGTGAGATCAAAATTGGATCACTGTGTGTATTATAAGTTTGATGGTGATCGTATTCTCATTGTTGTGTTATATGTTGATGATATGTTTCTCATTGGGAAGGGTAAGAATATGATTTTTGATTTTAAATCTCAGTTGTCAGCATAGTTTGAAATGAAAGATTTAGGGGCAGCCAGGTACATTCTAGGAATGGAAATTAGAAGAGACAAAACTAACATAAAACTTTGGTTAAGCCAGAGTAAGTATGTGAAGACCGTGTTGGATAGGTTCAGCATGGTAGATTGTAGACCGCTGTGTGTTCCTGTTTCTTTGGGGACAAAGTTATCTATTGAGGATTATCCAAAATCTCCTAGTGAGGTGGAGGACATGAGCAGAGTACCTTATCCTAGTGATGTTGGCAGTTTGATGTATGCTATGGTTTGCACAAGACCAGCCCAAGCAGTGGGAGTCCTTAGTTGATTTATGGCTAATCCTGGACGAGTTCATTGGGGTGCAGTCAAGCGAGTGTTCAGATATTTGAGAGGTACTTCCGAGTATTACATATGCTATCATGGTAATGTTACATGACCTCCACATTCTGTTGATATTCATGGATTTGTGGATTCAGATTGGGTAGGTGACATTGACAGTAGGATATCTAGCAGTGCTTATGTGTTTACACTATTTGGTGGTACTATTAGTTGGATGAGTAAGCAACAACTTGTGGTTACTTTGTCCATGACCGAAGCTGAGTATATGGTAGAAACTCATGCTTGTAAGGAAGCCATTTGGCTTAAGATATTGTGTTCAGATATTGGTGTTGATGCAGGTCAAATAACAATCAGTTGTGATAGTCAAAGTGCAATTTTCCTTGTGAAGAATCCAACTTTCCATGTCAGAACAAACCATATTGATGTATAGTTTCACTTTGTGTGAGACATGGTTGAGGATGGAAAGGTAAATTTGAAGAAGGTAGATACTTTGAAGAATGGTGCATATGCATTGATGAAACCAGTGAGCAAAGAGAAGTTCAGATGGTGTTCAGAGTCTATGGGTCTCTCGGCCTATAGCAGTTAAATCCTGTTATTCTCTTGGCTCTTACAAGGTGTTTGACAAGTGGGAGAATGTTGGGAATTAAGGTGTCTCAACCTTGGTAATTCCTTGCATTATTTATGATTGTATTTATTTTTTCATTGCCTATGTTGTAAATTAATTGTAAATTCAATATTGGATATTGCACGGTGATGTGTCATCCTACATGGAAGATGACAACTTGTAATTTTGTCCTCACATGAGGAGATAGGCATCTCACTTTGTGGTAGGAGTATTTTTCCAGTTGTTAGTATCTTGGATGTTGTGTAAGGGAATGTTTGACTGAAACGGTTATGACAGATTCCTATGACAAAGTTATGACATGTAAGAGTCAGAAATAGAATCTTGTAAGACAGGTGAAGACATGTGTCATGAAGCATCTTTGAAAAAGGCATCTTTGGGTGCCCCAAGGTGGACTATGACATGTTGTAAGAGAATATGCTATTTATAGCCTATGTATGATAGATTCTCTTACAACTGTAAGTTGTAACTGCTATGACAGATTCTATGATAGTCGTAAGAGTCGTAAGAGCATCTGTCATAGCCCATTTTGGAAATAGGTGACCTCTTTGGGATGGGACCTGTGGAAAAGTGTCAAGAACATTCTACAATGTTGACCAAGTGTCCCTAGGCATGGGTTTTGGGCCATGAGGCCAAGTTGGATGCCCATTCCAACATAGGACCAATATTGCCTTGTATATTCTATATAAACGGGTGCTTCGAGGAGGAAATGTATTATAGGTTTTACAGGTACTATTATACTACCGGATTGACTCCAGACATGAGTGTCGAAGACCATTGAAGCTTGCATTGCAAGTGTATTGTAAACATTATACTTTTTTGATAATACATTGTGCAGGTTTCTAAGTATGGGGTTTTTCACCTGATAAGGGTTTTCCCCACCATATATCTTGTCTCTCCTCTTCTGTCTTCTTTCTGGTTTTATGTGTATTACTACAAATCTCATGTTAATGGTTTAACATTGCTGTAATAGTTAGGATTAAATTTAATTTACATTGCTCTCCCCTCATTAGATTAGTGTAGGAAGCGATTTCCTCACACCTAGCTTCCTTTCAATGTATTGGGAGCCTAGCTTGGGCTCCATACACTAGTTCAAATGGAGAATTTCCAGTGGCCTTCTTTACAGTAATTCTATCTACCCATAGATCCATTTTTAGTTTGGAATCCCATGCCTTCTTATTGTCCAACATCCTTTTGATTATTTTTATAATACTTTTGTTGCTTGATTCTACCTGCCCATTTGCTTGAGGATGGTATGGTGAAGCATATGAAACTGTTATGCCATAGGAATCACATAATGTCTTAAATTTTGTTGATTTAAAGCACATGCTATTATCTGTGATGAGCCTTACAAGGACGCCAAATCTAGTAAGAATGTTCTCTAGTAGGAAATTAATCACTACTCTACTAGTGGCTTGCCTTGTTGGAATTGCTTCTATCCATTTTGTAAAATAATCAGTGGCCAACAAGATCCATCTATGTCCACCACTAGATTTGTCTATAATTTCCTCTATAAAGTCAATTCCCCGTTGGTGAAAAGGTGCTTCAACTTGCATTGATCTCAAGGGTAGGGCTCCCTGATAATTCAATTTGCCAGAAAACTTTTAACATGCTTCACATTTCCTTACATATCTGTGGGCATCGTTGAAGATTTTAGGCCAATAATAGCCTACTCTCAGTATCTTATGGGCAGTGGTTTTTGTTGAGAAGTGTCCTCCACACATGCCTTTATGCATTTCTTGCAACATCCGCTCTGCTTGTTTTTCATCTAAGCACACTAATAAAACACTATCCCTATTTTTCCAATATAAATCTCCGTCCATGAACACATATTTTGAAGCATGTAGTTTTAAGGTTCTTCTTTGATTGTCATTAAACCCTTTAGGACAGTTCATGTGTTTGAGATAATATATCACATTTGTGTACCAGGGTGTGTGTTCAATGCTTGCAATCATGTCATCTTTCTTTTCTACATTGCATATTTGTGAAGCCTCCAAGTTAGACTCAACCATTAACTTGGATAACCCTTGTCCCCTCACTAGTTTGGTAATTTGAATGTCAATATTAAACTCTTAGATATGATTTATCCACCCGCATCTTTGTCCTGTGACCTCAGTTTGAACAAACACATCCTTAACTGCAACATTAGGTACATAAGCAATCACTTTTGCCCCCACCAAGTAACGCCTGAATGCCTTGACCACTTTTTACTAGGGTGTAAGCTTGCTTCTTAGTGATGTCATATTTTAATTCTACCCCTTAAAGTGATTTACTAAAGAATGAGATAGGTTGTTCATATCCTTTATTATTCTTTTGTAACATTATGACCGCCATTCTATGAAATGATGCAAAAGAGAATATCTAAAATAGTTTGTCAAATTCTAGAGATTTTAATATAGGTGCTTCCTTAATTGCTCTCTTAATTGACACAAATTCATCAATAGCCTCTTCTATCCAATCAACTTTTGAGCCTTTCTTCAACATCTTTGAGATTGGCTTGACACTCTCTATAAAGTTTGAAATGAATCTTCTGACAAAGTTAATTTGTCCAAAGAAGGACTGGATGGCTTTTATAGTTTTTGGAATGGGAATTTTATCAATAGCTTCTACCTATTTAGGATCAATCCTTACTCCATCCTTTGAGACTATATGTCCTAGTAATTTGCCCTTTGTTACAAAAAATCACATTTCTTTGGGTTTAAGGAGATGCCATATTCTAATGCCCTGATAAAGATCTTTTCTAGGTGTGCACAGTGGTCTTCAGCTCTTTTAGAATATGTTGTCAGATCATCTTGATAGACCACCATTATAGTATTGATTAAGTCAACAAAGGCTACATCCATAGCCCTTTGAAATGTTGCTCCAACATTTGTGAGGCCAAAAGGCATTCTCATGTAAACATATGTACCCCAAGGTGTGGTGAAAGTAGTTTTATACTGTTTTGATTCCTTGACCTTCACTTGGTTATACCCTGAGAAGCCATCCATCATAGACAACAATTCACATCCTGTCACTCTTTGTAGCATTTCTTCCATGTTTGGAACTGGATAATTATCTTTGAGTGATGAGATATTCAAATTTTTTAAATCCACATATAACCTTATGTCTGCATTTTTCTTTCTTACTGGCACTGAATTTGAGACCCAAGAAGAGTGTCTGATTGGCTTGATAATAACACCATCTCTGAGTTTTATGAGCTCCTCTTGCATCTTATGTGCTAATGTGGGATTTATGGGTCTTTGTTTTTGTCTAAATGGTTTAGCATTAGGCTTCAATGGTATTTCATGCTGGAATAGGTCCTCTCTATAAGCTTTTGGATCATCATAGGACCAAGCAAACACATGTTTATATCTTCTAAGAAAGGATATAAACATTTATCTAACTTTAGGACTGATCTTTTTATCCAATGTACACCTTTTTAGGAGCCATCTCTATCCCAAGATTGATTTCCTCAACATCTTTGAGATTGACTGGTATAGGTTTCAGATTAAATCTATCATGCCCATCAAATACTCTCTCTAAGGCTACAATGCCTTTTGGTATTTTGTTTGATTTCAGCTGCACCACCTCTTGCCCAAAAAGAGTTTCCTTACCATCTACTTCTTCCACAAATGCATTGAAATCTATTTCTTGGGATTCATATTGATCTACACAATGGAGAAACTTAATCAAATCCTCATCATCATTGAACACTTGCCAATTATAGATATTATCAGGGATTGCAGGTCTAGTCTTGAACTCCACCTCTGTTATTCCTGCTAGTGTAATATCATCTCTCTTTAGAGCTATATTTGCCAAGAAATCTGCCATTATGTTTTTAGATCTTTCTACCCAGTATAGAGAATGCATCAAAAAGTTCAATGGTGTCCCAAACAACATTTCTATATTGTTTTAACCTCTTGTTTTTTTATGAATATTTTGCCCTGACTTGTGAGACTAGTTCAGAGTCTCCATACACTACTAGCAACTTGATTCCATACCTTATGGCAATATTTAAGCCCAACAGCAATGCCTCGTATTTTGCTATAGTGTTAGTATATTCAAATGTTAGTAAAAATGAGTACTTGAATGTTTTACTAGTCGGTGAGATGAATATCACTCTTACTCTATTCTCCCCTTTACTGCATGCACTGCCAAAGTACATTTGCCATACACCATGTTCATCAAGCTGAACTTCTCTATTGATTGGTTTCGTATTTGGCAATTCAGGTTGTGATTTTTCAATTCTAAAGCTTCCAAGATCCACATCACAAAAACAATTCATTTGGTTTGGATCAAGATGCTCTATAATATTTTCATATCTTGGTTCTCTACACAACTTGACTTCTTTTCCATTTACTAGTATTGTTGCATACGATAAGTCCAATTGGACATTTCCCCCTACTGTAGTATTCCACTATCTAGATAACAACATACCATAGTATGGTGGAGTATCTAATATAATTATGTTAGTTTTTTTAAATGGCTTTAGGATATGAGGCTAGTTTCAATTCTACATCCCGTATGACTCCAACAATTGGGATGGACCTATTGTCCATTGCATAGCATTTACCATACGTTGTATCCACCCACAAGCCTAATTCTTTCGTAACAGCTATTGGCATGGTGTTTATTGCTGCTTCTAAGTCAATCATGCAATTTCTTACCAGTTTGTTGTTAATCAATAGTGTAATATAAAATGGGTCCACCTAAGAGGGATTCTTTGTTAAGGTATCACCAAGATAAATTTTAGGTGTTTTCATGATCTCTTGTCCAATATTATTTACTTTGATTTATGATCTTTCTTTGTTTTTGTTCTGATTTTGCTACTTGTTTGGTATGTTTGAGATCAACTTGAGAGCACTATCCCTTTATTAATATACTTTCATCATCTCCAGCAATCTTTATCTAAGACAATGCTTGTGCTATGTCAAATGAGGGAGTGGTGACTAATTGCTCTATTTTTTCTATCTTAGTGGAGCCATTTTCCTCAATTTGCTGGTTACCATTGTCCTTTGTCTTATTCTCCTCAACCTTTGATGTTTCCTTGGGTATATCTTTCTAAACTTTTACGTTTTCACCTTTCTTTTGGTTACTCAGGGCATCCTTCTTATGCTTTTGCTCTTTTATGAATAAGCTTATAGGTGTTCTTTGATCTACATTTATGATTCTGTTCCTCAAGTTGTAATTGCTTTCATCCTACGCCACAGTAGCTATTGTAAGAGCCCTTTTTTCTTCTTCAGTTGGTTTCCTTAACTGGAACTATGATGTTGCATTAGATATATAAGCAATTTCTTCATTATCTTCTTCTTGATCGGAAAAGATTTCTTGTTGACCCATGTTAACATTGTATCTCTGGTTGCTCACATCATATTCAAACCCATCTTCTTCAGAGGATGAGTATTCTTCATCAATTTGGTGAGGTTTCATTCCTAACATGTTTATAGTATGATCATCCCTTTCTTAATCATAAGATATTTCATTCTCTTGTAAGGATTGTGCCACTACACAATATTCAAGTGAATGTGATAAGTTGCATGCTAAACACCATGGATTATTTTCTACCATGTGTGTCCCATGTTTCTTTAAGGGATCAAAGGTGTCCTTACTATAATTCTATTTTTTATTGTTATCCATAGGTCTCCCATCCTTCCAGTTAGTGTTGTAGAGCATATCATGTAATCTAGGCCTTTCATTCCTATAATAGTTTGCTTTCCTAGTTTGATGGTTATTAGGATTTTGTAGAACTTAGATATTTTCCCTTTTGCTAAGTTTCCCAGTAGCTCTTCTATTACTCTCAATGTTCATAGATGCCTTCTGAGCTTCTGTAAGGGTAATGTGTGCTTTATTTCTAAGTTCATACCCAGTTTTAGGAAGGCTTTTAGGTACAAAGCCAGGGCCATACCATCTGGGAGTTTCAATTCAGGTGAAATTCTATGGTATAATTTTGAAAACCTCTGGTTGAAATCCACCACTGATTCATTATGGTACTTTTGTATGCCTATTAGTTCATGCATGACAAAATTTGGGTCACAGTGATTTCCATATTGTTCTTTAAACTGATCTTTAAAGTCTTCCAGAGAATAGATTGAAGCATCAGGGAAATTCTTATACCAATCTCTAGCATCTTCAATCAAGGATAACATAAATAACTTCATGAGGACATCTTCATACTGCACATCATAGTTATCCATAACTGTCTCAAAATTTCTTATATGTTCTTCTGTTGAAATAGCGCTGTTCCCAAAAATTTTTGGGAGTGCATTTCTCAAATCATTATCAATTGGATCTTGATAGATCTGATATTTAGACAAATCTAGTTGCCTATATTTGTTTATATTCAAAGGTCCTTGTAGATTTTGATTAAGCTAATATTGTTGGTGCTGGTGGTGAGGCACATGCTATTGTACATTATGGTGAGGGTTTACATTACTTTGCATATTTTATTAAGGTATATGATGCTGGCGAGGTGGGGCATACTGTTGACTAGGAGGTGGATATGTGTTAGCCATGGGTTGGGAAGTTGTATGAACATTTTGTGATCTTGGGTTTCGCGGTGGAATATTCTGTTGTACATAATTTGTGTTACTTTGATTGTGTGGTGCTTTTGAAGCATTTAGACCACTTACATTCTGGTGTGACCCCTATGGATTACTTGTATGAGCATGCCTACTTTGCTTGTGGGGCAGTATATATTTTGAGCTACTTACTACACATTGATATTTTATCTGTTGTAACTCTTGTTTACTCATTCTTCCTCTTCCTTTTATTTGGATAACCTGAGCTCTTTCTGTAATTCTTGTAGATCTTGTCATACCTCATCAGCATTCTATGTGTCTTTTGGCAGAATATCATAATTCTCTATGGATGCAATTTGATCCATAGACCCACATTGAACATCTCCACCTTGTTGAAGTGCCATTCTATAATCATAGTATGCTTGGGCTTTTATCCTTTCTCATTCAAGTCATTCCTCAAATTCAATCTACTTTTGAGGGTGGGTTTATATTGATGGAGAATGTCATTTAAGATATTTTGTTCAGACTGGTTAGGATAGCTTCTTGATTGGAATCCTTCATGAAATTCTGATTCATGTAGAGGAGTAAAACTATTATATGTTGTGAGAGGTTGTTCTGATGTATTTTCTTGAGTACTCTGGCTATTATTTTGGGTGCGTTCTGGCTGATTTGATGTTCCTCCATTCTTCTTAGTAGTGATCTTTGAAGGTGGGGAGGATTTCTTATCATTTAACTTTTTACCATCTGTCTTGGATCTCCTACTGTCCATGTTGTAAGAGACAATGATACTTCAATACATAATGTATTTGGGATTTTGTTTTAGAGTCGCCACCTCTCTTAGAGAGGAATGATTTTATCTTCTAGGTTTTTCTCCACTAGTAGAGTTATGATTCTTTAATTTCTTGACTCTATTATGATGGTCTTCTACCAAGTTTTCTTAAGTTTATCCCCAGCAGAGTCACCAATTCTATTGGTTCCCAAAATTGCAGCTTGCTAATCCTAAGGGTATGCCAGATCCTATGGTCAGACTAACAAGGTTTTGGCCAATGAAACAGAGTGACCCTATATGGTTTATTACTCCCCGTACTTCAGGTTCTACTAGACCTAGGTGGGTGCACATTGATAATTTAAGAAGATTTAAGGATGATGTATGCTTTGATTATAGTAATCTATTTCCTAATGGCATGAGTGTGAAATAGATACAAGAGTAATAACCAATTTTAAAAAGATTATGACTTTAGATTGAGTGTGATCAGTGCCTATTCCTTATTGGCTAATGTGGTCAAGATTTATGTGATATGCGGATTTATCTACTTAGGTCAACTCTAACTACTTGGCACTTTTGGATGTTTATACTTTGTATAAACATGCAAAATTGTTGGTTATCAGACTCTTCTTATAAATCCCATTGATATCTTTTCAAATTACTGTGATTGTCTGAAAGGGTTTTAATTATAGCTTGAAGGAAACCAATTAAGATTATTTGTTTAAAGGATTTTAATTCTAGGCCCAGAAAATAAATAGAAATCTCTTAGAAGGAGTTTAATTCTCTTCTCTCAGAAACAAATCAAGAAAAACACACAGAGGCAGCAAATGTGACTTGACAGATTAAATGTATGCTCAACACACTTAATTTGAATAACAAAAAATGATCAATATGGAGACAGCCAAATAACTCATAAGAATTAATATCAACAAAGTAGTTGATCACCAAAGATTGAGCCACCAATTAAACTTTCTTTCCCATTATATTACTTCAAAATTCATAAAGGTTTTTCTATATTATTCTGTGAGCATAATTGAAAATGTAATAATATATTGTATATCTGATATCTTTTAAACTTGGCATTGGTTTCCCTTATATACAGGAAGCAAACAAGCTTCAGGCCAAAACAAGGTGACTTTTCATAACTTACATATCTTCACATAACTAAACATTGGTTTTGATTTAAAACATAACTAAAAATGATCTAAAAGCCTGCACGCTCATGATGCCTAGGTCTGTTTATCATTATAGAAAACTTGTGGCTTTCTAGGTCTACCAAGGTTCCCCTCTTCATGGTGCATTCGATGCTAAATTACCTTGATAAAACTTCTGACCCTAGTTTCTTGTTATCACTGGGAATTGCACCTGTATGCAAAGCTGGTAAAGCTCTGCAATTCTATGTAACATTGGACTAATTTCAGGTTGTGGGTGCCTTATAATGAAATTAGAGCTCCAGATTATGGGCTGGTTCCCTTCAAATGTTCTATTGAGATGAATGTTTTTACTATTTTGGAAAAGGGAAGAAAGAAACTGTGAATGCAAAAGGTAAAATTTGGTGATGCACCTGATTTGGATAAAAATATGCAATCTGATCCACAATGTTTACTCAGAAATCTGACTTTTACACAATCCAGACTTGGCATAAAAAATCACAAAAGTGATTCTAAGGAAGGTTTGAAAACATGTTTTCTATGAAGGAAATGATTTTTCCACAACACAAAAAGACTATTTCTGATTAACACAACCTAAGACTTGTGATGATTATATGCTTAATGCAGCAAGCAAGGAAGTGAGACAATAATTTTAAAGGTTTAATGATAAAACACAACAAAATTTTATCAAAATCACTTCAATAATTAGTACTAAATGGAAAGGTAATTTAAATGATCTTAAAGAAACAAAGGAAAACTCTGTAAAGAAGACAAAAATATAACCTGTAACCTGCTGATCTCTCAATAAAACTATAAAAATGAGCTACAAGAATTCTCCAATCTGTCTGAATCAGAATGAGAATCAAGAACTAGCAAAAACAAACTTTTGCTTTACAATATATAGGTTTTCTCTCTCAAAGAGGCATGCAAAATATGAACTTGCAAATAACTGCCTCTAAAAATAATCACTCCTGAGCAACCTCCAAAATCCTCAAAATTAGGGTCTAAAACTACCACAAATTGAGAAAAAATAGCTCCAATTTGGGCCTCTCCATATGCTTGACCAAAAAGTTGACCAAGAACCCTAAAAATACTCCTAAAAATCATGCAAAACCTCCTAGGTGGCCTAGTTAACTCTACTAATCAATTTGCATGATTTTGCATGAGCAAAATTGATTGTGAGTAAATAATAAAGTAATAAAAATAATCATTTTATTATTGGTTACAATTTGTTCTAATTTTGACTTTACATTTTGTGGAAAATAATAAAGTAATTTGGAAAATACTACTTTATTATTTATTTACAATTAATAACTTTGTAAAATCATGCATGATTAGAAGAAAAAATATCACTCCTTATCACTCCAATTACACTTGCCTAATTTGCATGATATGAGCACAAATAGGACTTAGAAGAAAATGAAAATCCCCTTATACCTCCATGTGCAAATTCAATATCAATAAAAACCCTACAACTCCATGACTCCATGCATCAACACTGCACCATTATACTTGCTTACCTTGTCTGCCACCTTGTATATTCCATGCTCTGTCCTTATGCATGCCATGTCTAAAACAGTATTCCCTTGACCTTGTTGGCCACCATACATAATCAGGAAGGATCTTGACCTTTGAATGTTTGCAAAAAGGATAAGGAATCTTTGAGCATGATTATTACATAAGGCATCTTTGACCATGCTATCTATTCGACCATCAAGGAGTTTTAAATAGTTTATAAGGCATGAAGCCTTTCTTTCTCATCATATCGACCCTTCTTGACTTAGTAAAGATCAAGTCCCAACAACGTTGGTCGGCCACTCCATGTTATGATAGCTAGGAATATTCAAGACCAAAGTCTTGACCATGAGCATTTTGGATAAGGTAATTATTTTGTTTTTTGTAAGTCAAAAAACTCACTTGAGAGAAGACCCTTCAAACAAAAAGCAAAGAGATAACCCTAAAAGTTGCTCATTCTTCATTTGGCACATTTCTTCATTTGCTCTACAACTGCATTCGGTTAGGGTTTGAAAGTTTGAAGCATATATCTCTGGTTTTCACTTCCTTTAATGGCTTCTCTTGGTCGAATCTCTGAAACTTTGCATGATAAGGAAGAAGGTAACATTGTTTTGAGTTTCATATGAGGCATTATATTGATATCTGTAGCTTCTCTTTTCTTTGATGGCTATGGCCTCCTTCCTCTTTCATGGCTATCTCCATACATTATGCATTCTTTAACACCCTCCTTGTCTCTGCATCTTTCCTCTTTGCAACTATTACCTATTTTTGAAAGCTTGATGCTATTGTGAGGCCGTGGATAAATGTCTCCTCCTGCTAGAAAACAAGGTAAGCACTTGCCTTTCTTCCTCTTCTGTAGCTTCATTTGTCTTTTTACGACTAAAGAATGATAAGGGCCTATAGTTGAAATGGGTATTGCATTTTTTAACAAAAAAAATGACATATCTCTGTCGGCTATGCTTGTATATATCTCCTTTTCATTCTTGACTTGACTGTAGGTGCAAATATCTTGAGGGTTTGAAACTTTTTGATGAGGGTTTGTTCTTTTTGCACTTTCAAGGCTTCCATTGTGCCACGTTGTGTAGCTATGCTTCATTTGTATGCAGACACCAAAATATGTGAAAAATGTTGAGGGATTCTAAGTTTGAAACTAGGGTTTCAACTTTCTTTGCACAAAAACTTCTTTACCGTCAAGGCCACTCTCCTTGAATATCCACTGTTCTCTTTTTGACTGTAAGTGCAGAAAAGAAACAAGGGTTTTTCATGGTTTACAGATGGGTATTCAATTTTTATCATGAAAAATGTCTCTGAATAGCACCTCCTTGTTTGTATTTTCCTGTAGGCAAAAGTTCTAGGGTTTGAAAGTATTAATAAATGAAATTTTCACTTTGCTTTTGCATAGAGCTTTCTCCACCTTTAGAACTTGTGACTGTCATAGCTATTAATGATACACTTTACCCTATCTATCTTCCACTGTAGCTCTAAGGTATCATATGATAACAAGGTTTTGATATTAAAAAAAGTATGACTATTGTTTCTTTATCTCCATCTTTTAACTTTGATTTTGATACTTTTATGTAATGAAGGTTCTCCTGAAGTTTTAAATGGCTCTTTTAGCCTATTTGCATGTCATATCATGTATCTTCTTTGCCTGCTAACTATAATCACTTGTCATGTGTGACTGTGGCATCATCTCCTGACTGTCTTTATGTATTTGGATGGATCCTTCTGTAGCATAGATAACATGTTCTAATCTCTCCTTGGTTGTCTATGGCATTCTTTAGATAATCCTGTAGCTATCCTTGTGCATACTCACTGCTTATCTCATGATTTGGATCTCCTTGTGAATTTCATGCTCTTGTCAATCACCATCACTGTAGCATTTGGCATATGTCTACCATCTACTAATTCTCCATCTTTTGATGTGGTATTCTCCTTCAAGAATGCTCTCCTATTGATGGATAAGGAAAATGTGATCTACTCTGACTATTTTTTCTTGTATAAACCACTTCATTGATCACTGTCATAACCGTTTATGATGAATGTGACTACACTTTGTCTTTCTTGCATGGTATCTCTCCTTCTGGCATTTACCGATTGTGTCATGATATCACTGTAGCTCTATGCATATGAGATAAAGCTTGCCTCTCTAGTACAATGATGAGATTAGGAATATGCTCTGACCTCCATGTGCCACTTGAATGTTTGCATGTTGAACATTTGTTTATATTTGGACTGTGGCAGCCACCTGGGAATATAGGCTCTCTTTGATGCCTTAATCATATGAGATTTTTGGCTTGGCTGTTTCATCTTTGAGTACCTGTATCATGTCATTTACTTCTTAATCTTTTGTCATAATGAGATGATACCTTCACATGATTTATCTTGTAACTTGTTCAAATGATACACAAGTTCCTGCATCTTGGAAGCTTTATTCTATTTCTCTTCTCTTTATCAGGCACCTTGATCTGAATACCTGTATCATATCCTTGTATTATGAATGCACTCTATCAGTTGCTCTTATTAGCTGTGATGAAAAAAATATATGCATTCACAATAATTATGTACTTTAGATGGCTCCTATAGCCTAGATGACTGTAATCTGATTTATGCACTTTGTTTTTTGTCAATCTTGACTTAGTCATGTTAATCTGATTTGTTCCAATCAACTGTAATAATGTCATGATGATATATCTTTTCTGTAAGTTGATTAGATGATGCATGATATAGCTTGGAGTGATGCATCTTGTCTTTTCTAATACTCTTTTCAAAAATGAAAAGAAACATGTTGGGCTCAAACCCTTGTGGGAGCCACATTTAATCCACATGTTTATTTGTCTTCAAATCAGCAACAAAACTTGTCCTATACCTATACAGTGAACAAACAAGTTAGCATAAAAATGTACCTGATAGTATTGAATGATTTTCTTCATGGTTTCTTCTTGATTTGTGTCATTTATCTGATCTCATCTCTTATCTAAATGCATGATGTGATAAGTAGATGTCTCTATTTGATAAAAGCATGTGATAACTTTAAACATCCAGAGCACTAACAAGGCTGTCCCCAAAATTTTGCAAGTTCAATTGATGATGGAGCTTGAAGTGAAGACTGAAGAATGGAAGGCTGACATCAACAACAATCTCCATCATCAGGCAATGATGGATGTTTAAATTTATCATGTGTTCATTTCTTTTCCTTTTATCAAACAGATGCATAGCTTGCATGTCTGCAATTGCTCAGCCTAGTTACTCCCATGGCTTGTGTGGGACACATTTGAACACTTCTTTTAAACATGATTAGTTAATTTCTCTTATGCATATGATGTATATGTATTTCCTTTTCAATCAATGCATGAGATAAAGTAATAGATACTTGAATGTATGTTCCAAAACATGACATGAAATAACAGTGCAATACAAAATATCTTTCTTTCTTTTATTCAAAACTGATTAACTGAATAATCAATCTAACTTATAACTCCTGAAAGAATCAAACTGTATTTCTTGAATCTTTGACTTCTTGACAACCTATTCTCTTGTCATGATAACTCATCATCCTTGATTAGAATGATGGGTTATCTTGACAAATGGATATCATTCTTTGCTTTGTCAAGGCATCAATTGTTCAATGAATGCAATAACTTTGAAGTTTTCTTTTATTCTTTCTGAACAATTACACTTAGGTCTAACTAATTTTAAGTGTGAACAAAAAATTAGTAACATTTCCAGTAGCTAAGGAGTATTTCAAGCCACTAGAAATTTTTTTTTATTTTAATTGCAAATTGTAAATTCACATCTTTCCTAGAATCAACATACTTGTGTAGGTAAGTCCTCACATCCCTGGTCATCTTTTGGAAAAGCATTCTGAACAATCCTCCAAGAAGAGGGCCAGCTAGGTGCAATCTTTTGTTCCCATAATAATCTCTATCATCCTTTGGTCGACGACTGAGAGCACATAGTAAAAGTCAATGGATGATGTTTCCAAAGAAATAAGCTTTCTTAGTTTCACTATGCTCTCCTACACCAACATGAGACATCATTTCCTTCTACAGAATATCTTTGGCATAGTTTATATGCTTTTCACCATTTGATCCTTCATCATTGCTGCCAAACTGTCTCTTCATCATGCCCCGGTCTTGTCAATACTTTCACTTCATTGGGATGAAAAATTTGTGATCTCAGTGACATTTCCCCTTCTGCCCAATATCCTTTTACTGGTATATCCCTTTTTATTTATTTGAAGATTTCTAAGGGACTCCATATAGCTTTATACTAATATCACAATGTCCTCTCGAAACCTACCTTGTAGGTATGTCTTCGATGTTTTCTTATCACTCTGATGTGTTCATGAGTTCATTGCACTATGGTAACAAATTTTATCAAAGGGACCAATATTTGGGTTTCCTCGATATGGATCCATCCCTTCGACATTTATTTATTTAGTATATCGATCCCTTTTCAGAGGGACTATGAATCACGTCACTCTGATATCCCGGAGTCATTTTGAAAACCTTTATTGTTACCTTTGTATCAAATGCCATCATTTTATTGATGGGACAAATTCCCTTGTCCATCGATGGCTATATTTCCCTTCGATGTTTATTTTGTAGGCTTTGGCATATAGATTGGAAAATCTTTAGGACCCACCATATCGGTATATCGAAGGGACTTATGTAATAGCTTACTGACATGATACTCTTCTTTCGATGATGTTAAAATGTATCACATACTCATGCATATCGGGTCATCGAAGAGACTCATGAACTAGTCATTCCGACACACCAAAGTCTCTCTTAAGTCAAATATTTCTTTCAATTTATTGAAGGGAATAAGTGACATGTCCTGCCGATGTATATCTATCTCCTTGATGAACTTTCTGGTGCTGTAGTGATATTGTCGGACTCTTAAATCATCACTCCAATACTTTGTAGTCTCTTCAACTCTTCAAGTGTATAAGTCTGGTTTTGTCCCCTTGATCTCTTATTGTTGCTTTGATATATTGATGAGTCACATCATAGTTATAAAATGTTTGTCCCTCGATGGTTTATTTCTCGGGTTATCAAAGAGACCCTAAGCATTTTATTCTCAACATGCAGTGGTGTCTTTGACACAACTTTAATTGGAAATAGAAGGGACTCTAAATGAGTTTCCTTGATGTGGTATTTTCTCATCGACACCATCCATATTGTTTCTTTGAAAGCACCTTAGGATGGCTTTTGCCGATATAGTAAAATCTCTTCGATATGATCTTTTCATTTAGGGTAAG
The DNA here is from genome assembly GCA_027924645.1 of Cunninghamia lanceolata. Taxonomy (NCBI): domain Eukaryota; kingdom Viridiplantae; phylum Streptophyta; class Pinopsida; order Cupressales; family Cupressaceae; genus Cunninghamia; species Cunninghamia lanceolata. The sequence goes on from BSBN01000742.1 coordinate 39,281, forward strand.
GGTGACAAAATGTGAACTTATTAGGGTAATGGTTTATAGGTCAGATAAATGGAGTGTTTTTGGATAAGAAAATTCTAAAATGACACATTTAGGTGATTGGATCATGGTGGGAAAAATGGATTTTTTACTAAAAATTTTAGGCTAATTTTTAGTTCTAATAGGTCAATGAGGGATAATTTCATGAGAAAAGAATTGTGGTGGATTGATTGGACACTTTGGTGTTGATAAAATTTTGGAACAATTGAATGAAAGTAATTTTTGGCTTGGTATGGTTGCGAATGTGAAGAAGTTTGTACAAGGTTGTAGAGTTGGCCAACATGCTAAAGGAATAAGGTAGAATACTGGTTTGTATCAACTATACTGGATAGACCATGGGAACACATCAATATGGATTTTGTTTTGGGATTTCCTTGAACATAAAGAGGTAATGATTATATTTTCTTTGTTGTTGAAAAAGAGTACTAATGCTTCCCACATTTCTACATTTGTTTTCAAAGAGGAAGTTAGGCTACGTGGTTTGCTTAAGACTATTATTTTAGATTGTGATGTGAAATTTGTTGGCCATTTTTGGCATACCTTGTGGAAGAAAATGGGTACACATTTGGGTTTTAGTTCAACATACCATCCTCAGACTAATGGTCAAACTAAAGTTGTTAATAGGAATTTGGGAAATTTGTTGAGATGTTTGTTGTGTATTAAGCCTAGTCAGTGGGACTTGATATTGTCTCAGGGGGAGTTTGCATATAATAATTTAGTCAATAGGAGTATAGAAAAAAGTCCTTTTCATGTTGTCTATGGATGTAGTCCAAGAGGTGTGGATGAATTGAGGGATAGTGCAAATTTACATAGAAAGAGTATTGTAGCTAAAGATTTTGCTGAGTATGATGCAGAGGCATCCACACTAAAACCTTGACATACAGCATGTATGTCTAAAACCCATCATCATCATCATATTTTCCTTAACACTGTCAGCATCATCATATTTTCTCTGCCGACCGATATCCTCCTACAGACAAACCTTCGACTCTTCGTCTGTCAGCAGCATCATCATATTCGGCAAGCGCGAACATCCTCCTGACGTTCACTGTTCATCTTACCGCCAACCTCTTTCTTCATCATCATGATGTTCAACATCATGTTCATCAGCAGGATATAAAACATCCGGTTCCTCCCATATATCCTGATGACGACAACCTCTTGCACCTTTCCTTCGATGCTTACGTCACCCCGATATCCTGATGACGATTATCCTGATGACGATGACGTCACATGCAGCTCCTTCAATATCCTGCTGCCCGATATCCTGATGACGATTATCCTGATGACGATGACGTCACATGCAGTTCCTTCAATATCCTGCTGTCGGCCAAACTTAACATTATCGGCCCGCGATGGTTTTATCAACCCGATCTTCTATCTTATGCCAATACGCTCCTCCTCGGCAACACCTGATGATGATCACCCCAATGCACATTCACTTTATGCAATTGACTGCATCATGCTCATCTCCACTTACTCGGATGACACCCGAAGTAACTGTAGGATATACACCGAAATATCCTGATGATGCCGTTGCGATGGATTTTCCAACCTTAGCGAATTTCGATCTGCCGAACCCCCTGGGGTGACCCGATCCGCTTCCTGGATAACTTTCTAGACTCTAACAACCAGCACGACCTAGCACATACCCATGCTAGGGTTCTCAACACCTCTTGACTACGATCCTGCAAACATGCACATGAACAAACACAAAATGCAAACTAAATCCTAAACTACTGTACATAGCCATTCCACCGATTCGACGAATCAACCGGTGGAATGGATCAGCGAATCCATGAAACCACCAAAATAGCAAATCAATTACACAATGGAATCTAAAACAGAGAATTGACACAACAGGATCTCTTTATTGATTTCAAAAGATGCAAATACAATATTCAGTCTCCCTCTGCAATCTAACTCCTCTGCTCAATCTGATCGATGATCGATCTATATCTAAATCCAACCGCTCCTACTACATAAATAGGAATTCCTGCGAGTACTACCACTCGATTCCCAGCGGCTGGGAGCTTCCAAGCGGCTGGGAGGATCCACCCGAACATACAGCATAACAGCTGTCCTAACAAACTATCTAAAAATAGTAAAGCCTGGTCAACATGACCTTATTACATGCATTGTCTTATAAGACCTTCTTGGAAACATTAACCAGACCTAAAACAAACTAACTGCCTCATGGAGGCCAGCTGTCAGGTAGGTGCTCCTGCACCAGAGTACATCCATGATTTGCATAAGGAGGTAAAGGAAACTTTGGAGAAAAGTGCCATCAAATACAAGGAGAGTACTAATATGCATAGGAGAGAGCAAGAATTTCAGGTTGTTGATTTGGTATTGGCACATTTACGAAAGGAGAGGTTCTCACAGGGAACACATATTAAATTAAAAATGGAAAAAGATTGGACCTTGTAATGTCTTGAAGAAGTTTTCATCCAATGCTTATGAAATTGAGCTTTTGACAGGTATAGATATTTCACCTATCTTCAATGTTGCTGATTTGTACAAATATTATGAAGGGGAGTCAAGTACACAAGGGAATTCCAATTTAAATTTTCAAGATGCACATAAGTGGATACATCAATTGCCTGAGAAGAATTTTTAGCAGATTGATAGGGTGATTGATTTCTAAGTGGCTAAAACAACAAGGGGAAAGGAATACATGGAGTATCTTGTCCATTGGAAGGATAGACCAACAGATGAAGCCTCTTGGGTGCAAGATTTAGATTTGGTTAAGTATGGGATACCTATTCTAGACTTACCTAAATTTTCATGAGTTGAAGCCTCATGGAACATTTCACTTACCTGGTGTGTCTGATGCAAGAGCATCCAGGTGTATGAGCAATCCTGTGTCACCAAAAAAAATCTATTTCCTAAGTTTTTGGTTTTCTTTTGTGACGTTTCTTTGCAATGGGTTGATATTTGTACCTCAGGATAAAGTTCCCTTCATTTGGCCAAGCAAAAACCAATTTTGACTAAGTTTGAAGCCTTTGTGTCAGCCACTTTTATAGTTCGTGAACTGTCTAGTTCGTCAATAGTGCAATTTACCAATTTGGTGTTCTGCTGATGAAGCAATTTATCGATTTGGTGTTTTACCGATGAATCTTTTAGACAAAGACTTGGAAGAAGTTTGTTTTGTTATTGGTGAGATGGAAGGTTTTGAAACTTGTATTTTCACTGATGAAGGATTCATTTTCTTTGTTATCAGCCGACATGTTGGTTTGCGAACTCATAAGTTCACCGATGGTGTTTTCTTCCAATAAAGGGAATTGAAAGTTTGAAGTTTTCTTATTTCACCAATTGAGATTCTTATTGTTGATAGTAAGGAATACTGAGAGGGGGGGTGAATCAGTATTCCACAAAACCACTTCTTAACAAGTTTATTAATCCAATTTCCAAAATTAATAATATGAAAGTAGAATAAGCATAGGAACAACAACCATAAAGATATAACATATGGACACCAAGATTTTTATGTGGAAAACCCAAAAAGGGAAAAACCATAGTGAGTTTTAGCTCACAATATATTATGATAGTACAATACTGGATTACAAGAAGGCTCACTGCCTAAAGAAATGCTCACTGCAAGAAAGGCTCATTGCCAAAACACCTTCTCACTGCCTAGAGAAATAAAGAAGAAGGAAGAATGGCTCACTGCCAAGTTGAACTGCTTGGATTGCATCTACATATGCATGGTTACAGCTCCAATGAAGCACATAAATATTGTCTCAAAACTCTTCATCTTTGATTGCTCTGTTTCACTGCTTTGCTTTTACATAGGAACAAGATCTCTCTTCTTCTGCTCTTATCGCTTCCACAAAATCACCTTACTTCACATGCCACACATACATATATTTGTATTCCCATCTAATCACTCAAACACCAAGTTCAATCCCATATATATATATATATCTGCAACACTTAAAATGTTTATATTAGGTCAGCCTAATAAGGTGTAGCATGTAGTCATACCTTAAGTAGCTTGTTGGCCAAATTCATTCACCAAAATTCATAGTAGACCCAAAAAATCATACATTAGTCTTCATATGGGTTGGCATTAATCATTCAATCACTTAGATTGATTGTTCAAAACAATATTGCTTCTCCGCATATAGATCTGCCATGCCTATCGGCTTGTTCCTCATGAACATACTTGATCAATTCAACTGTCACAACATAACTTCCATTGCAGATCAAATGAGACTCTAAAAATCATATTCAATATTCATCATTGATCTCTTATCATACCTTCAAAGCTGTAGAACATAATAATCAACTGCTAAGAAATGCAAAACTCAAAACTGTTGTCCTGTCATTGGGAAACACTGTCAAACTGCAAGCCGGTAAAGAACATCTTGTAGGATGAGACCAAAAGAACTTTAGATGCTACAACTCTAGATTTAGGCATCCATGATATGTATATTTCTTAATCTAGAACCACAAGACAAAGTATGCATCTACGGAGGAATGCGAACCCTAACTCTTTTGTACTATACACAGTCCCTAACTTAGGTTTACTTACCGGACTTAGCAGAATCATGGTATGTCTTTCGGAGATCTTTAGAAGTTGTAAACTTGGATATCCCACCTTCAAGAAATTGCAAACAACATACTTGAATTGTATTTGATGATCTTCTATTGCGGAGACATACTGACCCGATCTTTATCATTTGCTCTGTACTACCATACTTAGTCATTTTGGCCTTCTAGACCAAAATCCTTGCATGCCTTGTTGCCAAATCCATTTGGTCTACCAGAGTAAAGTCTCTTTGTCTTGTTGCCATCAATGACAACACTCAATTATTCAATAGAGCAGTGTCTCTTGCCAACATTAGCGAGAGGGCAAGTTTTACAAAGTTCACGGGATTTCAAAATCGCCAATGGGAATGTGTGAAGGAGCAAGCTTAGTTCATGATGATGTTATTTTATTGATAGAATTTAGTATCAACCAACTTCAAAGTTTGCAAACTCATAAAATCACTGATAAGAAAGTTTTGAGTTCCTTTGGTTTGTCGATAGGCGAAGTGACCAATGGAAGGGATCATTACATAGGTGCGGAAAGGAGATTTCAACGAGATTCATTCTTGTCAATATAGAGCCGCCAATGGGAAAAGTTAAAGTATGTTTACTCTGAAACACCATGAGAAGCTACCAATTAGAGTAGTAAACATTCTAATATTTATTTTTATGGAGGACACATGGCAAATGATGATTCCTTAGGTATTTCAGCACTCTTTGGCGGTTGAACTGCCTAGCATTGAATTGTTCATAAAGGGTAGACACCCTTTAGTTGGGGTTGGGAGGCTCGAAGATGGAAGCACATTGAAAGGGCATATTGGCATAAAGTTACTGGTTCGTGGAATGAAGCTTATTGTTGCTTATGAAACTGTACTACATTTTTGAATTGCTACAAATTAATAAAACCTTCATTGTTGTTTTGTGAAGTTAATGTTGTGTGTTTGTATAATCTATTTTGCTGCTCATTTTGACGCTTTGATAAGAACCTTACAATTTGATCTATATCAATTGCTTAGTTGGATGGGCTTTTGGCCTCACCATAATTTTCTTAAGAATTACATTATTTTTGGATAATTACTCTAAGAAAATCTTAGATTGTTACAAGATCTTACATGTCAATTAATTCCCATATTATATTCATATTGTTCTGTTCGATCAAAGTATTTAAACTCATCAGCAACAGACATTGCTAGAAGTAAAAATGTACATTGGTGTGGGTAGGTAGTGATGTGATTGGCCAATAGGTCAAATAGTTGATGTGTTTGTGCTCAATTCTTAGGACCTCTGGTGCTGCCATTGTTTTGTGCAGTCCTATGCATAACAGTTATGTGGAAAATTACATTATTTTTTGGGTAATTATAATGAGAAAATTATAGATTGTTGTGTGAAGATCTTGGATGTCATTTAATTCCCGTATTTTATTGATTCTACTTCATCAGATCAAACTATTTAATCTCATCGATGAAAACTGTTGTTGTACGTAAAAAAGTATGTTTGTCAGGGCATGCAACAATGCCATTGGCTGATTTTATGAGTGTGTATGCATTTATTTAGGTGATTACATTTTTTTGGTAACCATTTCAACCAAATATTATTCTGGGAAAGTTATTACATGTCATCTCATTCAGATTTTGTATTGGTCTTGCCTCGTTGGATTAATCCATTTAACCACATCAACAATGTATGGGCGTTGAAGTAAAAATGGATGTTGGTTAGGGTAGGTTGTGGTGCCATTGGCTGATTGGTCAAAATTCTAACATGTCCTCAATTGTGGGTTATATAGCTAGCACATCATCCTTCAAATTTGTAGGAACAAAAACTATAGGAAAATTACAATTTAAGTTTTAACCGTGTTGAAATATAATAAAATCCCCTTGTACCCTACATTTGTTTAAAGTAAATCGAATGCTAAGTTGGCATAGTTGGGTGAAAAATATCAATGGCTTGTGGATGTCTAAGGGGAAATTGAAGATCGTAAGAGATGGAGGAAACACCATTGGCTAGAAAAGGTGACAAGTCAATTGGTGGGACTTTAGTAGTTTAATTTTCATATAAACAATATAAATATTTTACTTTTTCTCATAAGGATTTAAAATAATATTAATATAACACAATTCTCCATGCATTTTACTATCTCTCTAGATATTCTAAATATTCTATCTAACCATATTAAAATAACTTGTATAGTTGTATTATATTTGAGTTTCAAAAAGATTACAGGAGTTAAAGACTTGAACTTGAAGTTCCTAATTTTCTGAAGTAAAGATCTTAAAACTACTAAACGATTTTAAAAAAACCACAAGATTTACTGTAATATTTACAAAATTCTACACTAATTACTAAAAACTATGTTAATAACCTTCCTCTAGGCTCTATTGCAATTGCCATTTTGGGCTAAACCTAGAAGAAATAGTGCTACTCAATGGACACACTCGAATTGAAAGTTGTCTGCAAAGGGATGAGAACTAATGGAAGGAGTTCACATTTCATCCAAAATACCCATAACACCCACAACAATAATTCCTAAATTACTAGTGAATATGATTTCCTAGAGTGCTTGAAGATTTTGTGCAAGCGTCATCATTCTCTACTCTAGCTCCTAGAGTGCTCCCATAGAAGCGACACCTCTAAACTCATCTCGAACAAATGGTAAAGTCTCCTATGGGAAGTGCCAATCTATTATTGCCACTACAGGAAACCCAATTCTGAACTATGGTTGAACAAATGTTTCCACCACCAATACCATTGATGTTGTGGACTGTGTAACCCATAGGAAATTAGACAAGAAATAAGATTCTACCTCATAATTGACATAAATCTTGATACCAAGTTCTAGGTATTCGATGCCAATGACTTCCTTAATGGCCACCTTTACCTTGTTCATGGGAAAATTGAAGATAATGTTTAACCTTCCTTGCAATACTAGTCCACAGAAAGTTGTCTCCTTATGATTAGAATTCAAGAAGAAGAGAGGCTCCATGATCTTGTAGGCTAGAATTTGAAAAGCTCAATAAGATTTGCACAAAATAAAGAGAGCATATGAAGATTATAACTATTGGTCAAGCGTGCAGTTAGATGCATTTTCATGTATGTAATTTAAAGATAAGTTAAATGAATGTCTTATTTAAATTGAAGAAAGTGAATAAGAATACAATAATAACATCCATGTGATAATTTGAGTAGAATTATGGCCTTTTGACTTTGACATAATATTATAGATGTCCATATATTATTTGTACATATATCAAAAACCATTCACACAGTAGTTCTGGTGTGCAAAAATAAATGAAAATGTTACAGAATGATAATCACATAGATGGGAGTATGATATAAAGCTTCTTTAATGTTTTCCTAAATTAAATAGAAATCTTGATGATGTGCTCTAAGGTATTTTCACACAAAAAAATATGCACACAACTTTCAAACCAATATTAATTGGAAACTGAAAGTACAAAAGCTAGAATTAAAAATTTATATTACATTAGGTTTTAATTCACCACCACGATTAAAAATTTATATTACATTAAAAATTTGTGGGTAATTCAAGATTTATTCACCACCTCAATTAAAAAATTATGGCAAATTAATTTTTAATATGCCACCTCAATTAGAAAATTATTAGAAATTTGGCCTATATTCACCACCTCAATTAATATGTTATGAAAAATTTAGGTCCTCATTCATCAATTTGATTAAAAACAAGAACGAATTTTGGGTTTCAAATCATCCATAATTTAATTTTAAAATTATGTTCTAACATAAAATAGCCACCCTCTCTATGAATTCAGTTCAATTTTTGGAACAAATCACCAAGACAATTATATCGCAACATAAGGGATTTGCCAAGATTGCTATAGAATTTTCCAAGGGCCAGTTCTTAAAGTTCACCATGGTAGGGTTGCTCATCAACTCTTACATGGTAAATTAAAGCTTCAAATTTGTAATTCTCTTCCCTTGTTTATAAAGTTTCAAATAATAAGTTTTATATGTTGCATTCTAGTACAAAACAAACCCCGCCATTGAGTCTAGAAGGCCCCAAAACTTATAAATCGATATAAAATTTGATAGGTCTTGGACATTTTTCATTTTTAGGGAATTTTGAGGTTTGTAGAAAATTATAGGTAGAAAATTTGTACATCTGTATAGATCATACATGTTAGTCATGGGCTATATCCAAGTACAGTTGTGAAAGAGTTAGCATCTACCGCAAGGAATATTCTTCTTCACAATTGTCTGCATCATCCTATACTGATGGTATAGTTTTCAATGGATTTGTTGACATCATTTGCTAGGCTAAAAATTCTATGTAGGGGTTTGGATTTTGAGCCAAGGTTATATCAGTGACTAGGAGCTACATAGGTAGTGGGTGGGCCCACCAAGACTGGTGCCCTTGGACATGTCAAATCTCTAGGGTCTTAACCCTAATAGGTAGTGCAGGCATCACTGCCCCTATAAACTGTCACTTCACTGGCCTTTTTGTGCAAAAACCACTTCTTAGCCACAATGTCACCCACCTATAATTTTCATTCTACCTAGATCTAGTGGTAGTTCCCTTTGGCTACCAAAATAGTGCCTTGAGGTGATTTTTTGCTTCCATAAAGAGTTGTTTTCTTCTAGGAGCCATATCTTGCATATACGATACTAGATTTTTACAAACAAATAGGTATCAACAAGATATTTCTATGTACTTCATATCCATATTGTTGGTTTTTATATATTTTCCCTAGGTACCTATTTTAGTTTGAAGTTAGTTTTTATGTTTTGACTTGTACTTTGGATATTTTACAAAATCTGGAGCCTTTTTTATGTTATGGGGGTTCCAATTTCACATGTTTTAATCTCTAACTAGTATATGAGGAGTGTATCATTGTAAAATCAAATGTTTTTCAATACATCCTTTTGTAATCACCCTGAATAAAGAGAAATACAAGTCTTGGAAAGAGGGTATCCTAACACATCTTAGGTGGCTTCATCTCTTACCCCAACTCTATGGACATGTCCCTAAACTAGGTGCACTATATCAGAAGTAAGCATGGGATATTATAAATGATCATGTCCTTAGATTGATTGGTTTGATTATTGATGCTGACACTTTTTGGGAGATCTTATACTTTATCTCTAAGATTGAGTGCCCACACACATTATGGACCAAAATTTGGGAGATCTATGGAGACACACATCTATCTCCATTCCTAGATGATCCTGTTCTAGATAGTCTTCTTCCCCTTGATGCCTGTGATAATCTACCATATGATGATGATATAGAAGAGCATCTTGATTATTTGGCAATTATTGATAGTTGTTGTTGGTAGGGTATGTACAGTAGTAGGGCACATAGCAGATCCTACCACAACTCATCGTAAGGGGAATGTGGAGGACAAGGCCGACATAGGTAGTGACATTTTGTAAGGGATGTGACCCTGTTATAGCATATAGATATGTAAGAGATAATATGCAAGATGTAAAAGAGAGAAGTAATATTGAATATGTAAGATGAGAGATATACAGAGCAGAGTGTCAGACCTACCATTTTGTATATAAGACTATAATAAGTATATAATGGAGATATAAGGATTTGATCTAATATATAAGTGTATATGAATACATATGAGGTGTATGAATGAATGATGTATTCATACCGCATGTTATAATTCCTTGTTATTTATGATTCTCTCACTATATCTTCTAGGGTATAAATTGACTTTAGAGATTTTTCTGAGGCTCAGATCTCCAAATTGAGTCCTCCCCATATCTTGCCAATATTTGGTTCCATTGTCAGGACTCTAGAAAGAACAATGAAGAATAAATAAGATAAATCAGTGAAAGGAGAAGTGTGGAATAAAGAGAAGAATTGGGAAGAAAATAATTAAAGTGAGAACTTTTTTTATGATTTGCAGAGAATCCTCTTAGGACCTACCATTGTGAGAGGGGGCAGACACCTAAGGGGATGAAAAATGGAAAGGGGGGGGATTTGAAAAGATGTAACTCTTCATGCTAAGCGACCATGGGATACATAAGGCTTAATGAAATACCATATCTAAAACACCCATGGGAAAAGGGGATAACAAGAAGTTAAAAAAATTAGTGAAATTATCAAAATCAAAATAGAAATGAGTAGGGAAGAAATACAAAAGAAGACTTAGGAATGATAAGAAAGATACCACAGAATGATGGAAAATATAGAAAAACTAGGAAGGGAAAGCACTAGGAAGGTTGTGGAGGAAAAAGAGAAAGATGATGAGTGCACCGATGTGGATGCTGCTTAGCATGCTGATGTGGGTGCTTCCAGAGAGAAGAATACAAGAGAGGAACAAAGAATAGATGAGTGCGCCATAGGGGCTTCTACAAATTTGATACATAAGGATATAGACAATCCTAAACCACTAACAATGCATATTAATAGGGCCACAAAACTTCTCAAGAGCTTAGAAGGGAGTATTGATGCTTATGACTAGTAAAGAAGGATATGGAGGGAGGAATATAATTAAACCCTAAATCCACTACAAAAAGGAATAACCCCAAAGTTTCAACCTAATCTTGCTAATGTCCAGATCAAAATTGATAAACAATGGGAATAATTATTGAACCCTATAAGAAACCTCCAACCCTTGAACTTGGATGCGGACTATCTAGACCATTTGGCTAATCAGAGTGTGATGATGGTTAGAGAAAGAAGAGAAAATGTGGTATATGATAATATTAGTTCTGAGAGTCTAAGAAAGTTAAAGGAAATGACACCAATAAATGATAATATGTCATTCAAAAATGCCAAGTCAACCCCTAAAGTGAAGAGACACTTTGGAGAGATGCAACCCCCAGACCAAGAGTCACCCCATGTGCCATATAAGTCACATGGAATTTCAGTGGAAGAGAAAAATAATTGAATAGACAAGCAAAGAGAGATAGAAGAAGGAATTAGAAGAGATTGTGAATAAATATTGGGAAAAGGTTGTTTTTATATTAAGTTACAGAGAGATAAGGGCATAGAGAACAAAACCCTAATACAGAGGAAGCAACCTAAGCATAAGGACAATAAGAAAACACATTGCAAGATACTGGAAACACCTAAGAAACAAAAGAAACCAACAATGGACTCACCAATTAAGTTCCTGGTATTTAGAAAAGACACTACAGAGGTAGCATAACATGTCTTTGTTTTAGAATCAATCTGGAATAGGAAAAATGTAATAAGAGACCAGACTAACCTGTTTGATTTCATGGGAACACTAAGAAATGATGCATTGAGATGATATAGGAAGACATCCCCTGAACACAACAAATCATGTGATGATATTAAGAAAGAATTTTTAGATAACTTTGAGTCTCTGGAGACCCCCATAGAGGGAGTAAGTAAACTGAGGGATTTAGTGTAATAGTAAGAAGAATCTATAAAAGATTTTGATAAAATATTTAAAGAGGTATCCTGCAAACTGCAAGAGCCCTTGACTGAGAAACAAAGGATTGAATTTGGTTTGTATCAGGTTTAAGCCCTAACATTAGAACATCTTTGGATGGAAATATTTTTGAATCTTACTCGGAAGCAGTGACTATGGCCTACCACATAGAATCACAAATTTGGGGCAGATAGGATAAGACCAACGAAAACATGGAAATGGATAAGATTAAGCTTGAACTAGAACAACTTAAACTAAAACAAGAAATTTTGGCAAGAAAAGAGGATGGCCCACAAAAGCAAAGGCCTAACATATAGTGTTCACACTATACAAAAGGACATTTGCAGAACACATGTTCAATGATAAAAGGGTGAAAGAAAGGCTACTGCGATGAAGGTAGACCTCAAAACATTACCTAAAATAAAAATATAGTTTATTGAGGAATATGTAGAGATTGGGATGACCATGAAACAAAAGATTGCCCATCTCAACTATTCAGGTTAAGAGAAGATGATGATGAGCATGAACCTTGGTATAGTGCACACTGCAAGAATAGAGCAGATAACAACAACATGGAATATGTGAAAGGACTCATAGAGAGACCCTTGTACATTCAATATCATGGCTACAAACATCCTAACTAGGCTAATCAAAGAAATCATAACACTTTACAAAATACAAATCCTAATCTTGCACCTTATATGAATAATTATAATAATGAAGAAAGAGGCCAGTATAATGAATATAAAGGAGGAAGAGGCCATAGTAGAGGAAGAAGAAGGAGAGAGGATGCAACATGCTTTAAATATGGTAAACCAAGTCACTTCGCTAATGAATATTGGGAAGAAAGGAGGAAAAATGGATGAGAATAGATTGATTGCAATGTATAATTTGAACCTAGAAAGGAAGCACCAGGAAGCATGACATGACATGACATGAATCTACAGTTGAAAATTTCCAAAGAAGGTGATCTAGTACTTATATATGATAGAAAATTTAAGAAAGGAAATTAAAAGTAGGATGGTTAGGACCCTATTATATACATGAAATTACAAAATACGGAGCAGTCAGGTTAAGGGATATGAATAGAAAATTGTCAACAAGGTTTGTCAATGGAGCAAGGTTGAAGCATTACCACCAATCTTCGAAATGAAAGAGGATAATGTAGTAGATTCATAGAAATGTTTCATAAGGAATGTACTATAGTGTAACATAAAGTAACCGTTAGCAACTTATAAGCAAATAACACTTAACGATTAGAAAAGAATGCCAAAAGGAAATGGATAAATATAATACATGCAAAAAGGTACTGTTAGGGCTATAAAAACCCTAACCCTTAAGAGAACTCATCACATTTGCACTCAACACTTAGTGAAAATTGAGCTCTAAAGTGAAAAAGAAGAAATCCAGTGAAACCTAACTATAGCTGTGAAAGAGAAAATGGCCACTCCCACACTAATTGATGTCACAGAGAAGCCAAGGCCAAAGTATAAGATGTATCCCTACAAAGCAATGGAGGTCGATAAAGATGGTTCCTTCTTAGAAGTACCAATATATGTGATATATACAGAAGATTTGAGAAAGTATATTCATGTGCTAATCTCAAAAATTGACCACACAAAATTTGAGGGGCTATGAGCTACACTCCTCCAACCAGACCAAATAGGGTATCTACAACAATACAAAAACATCATAACAAAGAAATTGGACATTTGGATGGACTACCCAGACTTTTTTAGAGAGCATGACTGGGTTTGCATAATTCTAAGCTACATACATGATGAATATATGCACCTGGATATACCTCACCGCATCACTAAAAAAGCAATTCAAGCGAATATAGGGTTAAGTGCGGTAGGAGAAGTGTTGTATAAGAAGGTAATAAAAAATGAGAAGTTAACATAGCTAATTAGGACCACATCAGATGGACATAGCTTGAATTTGATGAGATTACTAACCATGTGGTTAGATATGCCACCATGGGAATTGGATATAAGATTTACTATGCAAACCACGAAGGGTCAGCTACTGGGACAATGATACATAGGGCCTATCAGATGATTGTGGATGGAAAATAATTCAACTTGTGCAAAGTACTGAGGGAACAGCTACTGGAAAATCTATAGAAAACAAAGAACTTGACCTACAATTTTAGGTATGAAACCCTAATCGTATGTCTTGCTGTCTATTTTATGAATGCTATGCCAAATTATGGAGGAAAAATATGGAAACAAGATAGAACAATAGTGGCACAAATAAAACAATATGGAACAATCTTGAAAGACAAACCCTCATACACCATTGCATACTAGGGGTTCTTCAAGGCCCTATAGGATAAGATGCAAACACGAGAGCATATACCATATGAATCAGTAAAACAATATGCAAATCACATAAATTTCATGGTGGATAAGGACTATACCTACATGGAGGTGGTAGAATCTAGGACATCTTGGATACCTAGGCTACCCTATGAGATATCAGCATAGCTAATAGATGCATATGCAAAAACCCTCTTGAGAAAACCAAAAGACCCAAACATAGAGAGGTTTCAGACATATAGAGAATTAATGGACAAGTTGCATAAGAAAGAGGCAAAGGAACATGTAGAGAAACACAAGGAAAAGTTGCATTCATAGTGGGTATCCCACTACATCCTAGTTCATTTGCACTATAAACTGTCATAGCACTACCACAGGCTAACACTACAAGTACACCACAAACAAGAAGGTCTGAGAGATTACATTCTACAACTCCTAACACTCAATCTATGGAGAAACCTTCAACTTCATCACAAAAAGTATCAACTCCACACCAAACAAAGAGAGACCCTAATGTCAAAGAAATATCAAATGTGTTGGTACAATTAAGTGCGGAGAAGAAACAGAAAGCAACAAAGAAAAAGCAAGGAGTGAAAAGGAGCATAGTCAATGCCTCTGTGAAAAAGGAGATAGAAGAAGAAGCAGAATGAAGTAAATTACAAAAGAAAAAGAAAACAAAAACCATATAAATAGAAGAACAAGAGAAGAAAGAAGAATCACCTAAGAAGGAGGACTTGTTAGATTTGGATGCATTGGTGAATGCCATTGAGAATTTTGGTTTGCTTAAGAACACAATAGACCTATACAATGAGGTCTCATAGGAGAATAACTTGTAAATAATCCAGAAAGTAGTAATAAGACACATACGAACAAACCAAAAAAACATAGAGGATCTAATGGAAGGGTTTCTAGAGGAATTAGTAGATGCCCTAAGAAAAAATATGGAAAAAGCAATTGAACTAGAAGAAGAGATAAGGCAAAAATCAATAAACGAGGTGGACCCAACCATATTTGTGAAACACAGAAAAATTAACTCAACTACAAGCTACAGAGCTAAGGGCAAAGCAAAGAGTGGATACATTGATGAGCATGACCCAAGAGAATAGGAGGAAAATACAAAAAGAGATAGAGGAGGTGACTAAGAGAGTATATAGCAAATTGAGGCATGGAGATAAAAAAGAACAAGTAATTAATTTCGCTCATAATACATAGGAAGAGGAAGAGTAGGAGACACAACAAGAACCAACAAACTATCCTCCGTAGGACACATAGGACACCCAATAGAAAATAGACAATATAGATGCTTCCTCCTCTACCTCCCCCATCCAGTCCATCAAGGACATTTTGGTACAACAGAAGCAAATACAACCAATGGTCACACCCTAGCTTCTTCAACTCCCCCTCATTGAATCACAAGTCAATCTATCTAGGATATCACCCCTCCAGAAGCTATAGTTAGGGGATATATTTCATGCTACCTCTAGAGAAGAAATCTTACAGCAACATGTAGATAGTACTGAGCACCTACAATAGGTAGTGGATGCAATACAAAACCAGTTGGCAAATGCTCAAAGAGATACCACACTGCCATTAACACAACTCAATCAATTGGTCAGCAACCTACAAGTAGAGATGAAATATTAGGAGGAAAAGGTGAAGAAGTATGTTACTGACAAAATGAATAAGAAAAGAATGGCATAAGCATTCATAAAACGTGCATCAATAACTACACAACTACAAACACATATCAAAAACTTATAGCAAGCAATAAGGGACATATACCAGTTTTGTCTACAATGGCCTACTAGTACCAAAAATCTAAAAGATCAAATAGATGCCATAGAAGTACAAATAGCACAGACTACAGGGACATATGGTCCCTTAAAAGATATGAATGAAGCAATAAGGGTATTGCAAATTGAGACAATCCACACATAGTTGCAACAACTCCAAGATTAGAGGGAACATATTAAGGGGAAGGTAAAGCAACTGAGAGAGGTAATCAACCTCTGTCTATCCCACTTAACAAGCATATTATCTGAGGACAAACAAAAGTCATAGGAAATACAGATCCCAGCTAATATGGGAGATGTAGAGAAAACACACATTGAGATAGAGGCCTAGATCTAGTGCTACAACATACTAAGAGACAATGGGACACTACCTTGAGCTAGTTGAAGGTGATTTACAAGAATATCCTACCTAGAAACTATCATTTCATGTCTTGAGGACAAGACATAGTTCTAAAAGAGAGGATGATGTTGGCAGAGTATGTACAATAGCAAGACACACAACAGATCCTACCACAACTCACTACAAGGGGAATACGGAGGACAAGGCCAACATAGGTAGTGAAAGTTTGTAAGGGACACATCCCTACTGTAACATATATATATATATATATATATATATATATATATATATATATATATATATATATATATAAGAGATAATATGTAAGATGTAAAAAATAGAAGTAAGAGTAAATATGTAAGAAGAGAGATATACAGAGCAAAGACTTAGACCTATTATTTTGTATATAAGACTATAATAAATATATAATGGAGGTATAAGGATTTCATCTAATATATAAGTGTATAAGAATACGTATGAGGTGTATGAATGATGTATTCTTGCCGCATGCTATAATTCCTTGTTTTTCTTTATGATTCTCTCACTGTATCTTTCGGGGTATGAAATGACTTTAGAGATTTGACTAAGGCTTAGATCTTTGGATTGAGTCCTCCTGATTTCTTGCCAATAGTTGTGATGACATTGAGGATTCTCTTGATGCTCCTTTTCCTCCTACAGATACATTCATTTTTTCTTTAACTTCTATGACTCCTAATCTAGATTCAAAGGATTCATCTTCTTTGTTTGAGAGTCAATTATTAATTTAAGTACAGACAACTGAGAGGGGGGGTGAATCAGTTGTCACCAAAATTCTGTTCCTTAATCACTTAATACCTTCTTATATTTCAACAGCATATCAATGATTCAATCATGGAAGCATAATGCAATAATTCAAGAGCAGAAACAAACTCAACACAAATAACACTAAGATTTTAAGGTGGAAAACCCAGTTAAGGGAAAAACCACGAGATGACTAACCCAAGATTATATTCTCTGTTAAAAGAATATGAAAAACAAAATGGCACTTGCCAATTAGGGCTCACTACTCGAGCACACTGCTAACAAAAGGCCCACTGGCTACAAGAGACACACTATCTACAAAAGAGAATAAGTATTACAAATTTGAACTGGAAGTTAGCATCTTCACTATGCTTGAGTCAGTTCCATTAAAGCTCAACATCTCTGCTCTACTTTTCGCTCCTCTCCTTTACCACCTTCTCATCATAACCATTCATATACCTTTGAACAACTTCACACCTCTTATTTATACATGACATCGACTTGGAATGATCATCAAAATCGGCACAACACACACTTATTTTATTTCAGAGCAATTACAAAAACTTCATGTGCATCACTACACTGTTAGCTACACATAGATGGGACTTCAATATCCTTTGAGGAACATGCCATGCTTCGCAAAACATCTTCAAGATCATTTGTAACATGTGCAAGACATCCGGTTAGCTAGAACTATGAATAACATCATCACCCAAGAGTAAGTCTTTAATTACGAGCTCAATCTTCAGTACGGACCGCCAACATGAATTGGATACCATCTAGAGACCCCCACAATCTTGCTTGAATCACCAGGAACATCTGCACCACTTCTACTTGGTGTAATCATTCACATCTTCATCTAGAACTTCAAGAACACAGCTGGTCATCTTTGTCACATTAGAAGAATTGCTTGCAAACCTCCAAACCATGAACCAATCGAGTTGTCAATGTCTATTAACCTCCCAAACATGCCACCAGATTTGCAGAACATGATATTGAATTTCCAGATCTCACCGAACCTATTTGTGCCACTCTGTCACCTCTGAACAACTGCCAGAACTAGTTTTACTCATATGGCCATAACTTCTTCAAATATTCATGTGGACCTCTAAAATATTGACTGGAGAACCTTCAGACACATAGCTACAAACCCTTTGATGCGCATACTCTGATCTCTGACTAGATGGGATCTTTGCTTCATAGAGCTTGATTGTCTTCAATGTTCTTCTCTATTTCTGATGGGGCTAATTTTCTCAATATCCTCAACACACAACTTATCCAATTCTTGGCATCAATGTAATAGGAGTATGTTGACATCAATGACAACACCGGTTAGGCCCATACTTGCAACAATCTCCCCCTCTGTCTTTGATGGAAACATATGATGTGAAAACCTGTTTTAACCATCAAGCAAGAACTTCTTCTCACTAACTGACATAGCTCCCCCTATTAACAACAATCATTCACATGTCTTCTCTTCCTTTACTACTCCCCCTTTGATCAGCAACCACTTTTTGTTTTTCACATGTCTTCTCTTTCCCTTTGACATAAATGGAAAAGGGCACATACTTGCAACCACTTTTCATATTTTAGAATCATATTGACTGCTCCCCTAGAGTAGCAGCCTCCTAACATCAATCCGGATCACAAGATATGACTGTGAAATCTACTGGACTGATGCACATCAGTGCACCTTAATTTAGAACCAGAGGGGCAATAACCCCTAACTTCTCCCTTAGATACTCAAAAGTGTCCTTAGGTAGAGGTTTGGTAAAGATATTTGTAATCTGATCCATTGAGGATACAAACTCCAATCTGACTTCATTCTTGTTCACTTGCTCTCTCAAAAAGTGGAACTTGATGGATATATGTTTTGTCTTTGAATGCAACATCAGATTTTTTGATATGTTTATTGCACTTGAGTTATCATAGAAGATTGTGATAGGTTCTTCATACTCCACTCTGATGTCTCTTAACATTTGCTTCATCCACAATACCTTAGTGCAATTGCTTGTTGCTGCAATATACTCTACTTCTGCAGTGGACAGAGATATTGCCTCTTGTTTCTTGCTTAGCCAAGAAACCAATCTTTTCCCTAAAAAGAATGTACCACCACTGGTACTCTTCCGGTCGTCCACATCTCCTGCCCAATCAGCATTTGTATATGCATGAAGAGAGAAATCATGATCTTTAGGATACCATAATCCATACTCAAATGTTCCCTTTAAATACCTGAGAATTCTCTTAATTGCCATGACATGAGATTCTCTAGGATCAGCTTGAAATCTGGCAACAAAACCAACAACATTCATAATGTCAGGTCTAGTTTCAGTGAGTTAAAGCAATCCTCCAATCATAGACCTGTATGATTTTTGATCAGCTTTAGGAGATTCATCAACTTTACTCAACTTACACCCAGTTGCCATGGGAGTATGCATTGCCTTTGAATCTTGCATCCCAAATTTCTTCAACAATTCTTTCACAAATTTGGTCTGTGAAATGAAGATTCCTTTCTTTGATTGAGTGATTTGCAGACCTAAGAAGAAATTCATTTCCCCAAACATAGACATCTCAAATTCACTTTTCATTTGATTTGCAAAAGTTTTGCACATACTATTCTTCCCTCCAAAAATAATATCATCAACAAATACTTCAACAATCAGAATATTTTCATGATCAATCTTAAAATATAGATTACTATCAGCAGTACCTTTGTTGAAACCAATTTTCAGAAGATGTTTGTGCAATCTTTCATACTAGGCTCTTGGGGCTTGTTTGAGTCCATACAATGCCTTTTTCAATTTGCAGACCATGTCTCCATTATCAGACAATTGAAATCCATTCGGTTGCTCAATGTATACTTCTTCTAAATCACCATTTAGGAAAGCAGACTTGACATCCATCTGATATACCTTGAAATATTTGAAGGCAACAAAGGCAAGAAATAATCTGACTGCTTCAATCCTTGCCACTGGAGCAAAAGTCTCTTCAAAGTCAATTCCTTCTACTTGAGAATAACCTTTATAGACCAATCTAGCTTTATTTCTTATTACCTCACCATCTTCATTTAGTTTGTTCCAGAAGACCCACTTAGTCCCAATCACATTTTTGTCTTTAGGTCTGGGAACAAGATCCCAAGTGTGATTCTTTTCAATCTGCATCAATTCGTCCTTCATTGCTTTAACCCAACTTTCATCATTGCATGCTTCACTTACTATTTTTGGTTCAACTTTTGAAATCAGACAATACTTCACTGAGTCTTGAGCAAAATTTCTTCTTGTTTGAACACCTTTACTTCTATCTCCTATGATCTAGTCTTCAGAATGATTTAGTCTTACATACCTAGGAGTTTTGGGAAACTCTTGCACTTCTAATTCTTGGATAGGTTCATTCAAGCCTATCTCTTCTTCTTGTATTTCTGGATTCTCTGAATCAGTCTGAATTTGAACTGGAGTTTGGATTTTCTCTTCTTGGTCTGAGATATCATTTTGATCATCAGCTTCATACTCATAGTACCTTGAGGGATTTTCCATGCCTTCATCAACCTTCACATTTGTGCTTTCCACAATCTTTCTTAGTCTCTTGTTCTAACACCGATAAGCTTTTCTTTGTGTAGAATAACCCAACAATATTCCTTCATCACTCCTAGCATCAAACTTGCCAAGGTTTTCATCTCTTTTGATATAGCATTTGCTACCAAAGACTTTGAAATACTTCACAGTAGGAGTGATGCCAAACCAAAGTTCATAAGGAGTCTTACCAGTCTTGCCTCTGATTTGTACCCGGTTAAGAGTATAAACAGCAGTGCTCACAACTTCTCTCCAATAGATCTGAGGAACATTTTCTTCCACTATTATGGTCCTAGAAGCTTCCTGGATGGTCTGGTTCTTCCTCTCCACTACTCCATTCTACTGCGGAGTCCTTGGAGCAGATAACTGTCTCTTTATCCCATATTTCTCACATAATTCTATGAACTCTCCAGATGTGAATTCTCCACCTCTATCAGACCTAAGACATTTTATGTTTATACCAGTTTCATTTTCTACCATATCCTTGAATATTTTGAATTTCTCAAGTGCTTCAGATATCTCTTTTAAGAAAGTCACCCACATCATCTAGGAGTGGTCATTAATCAACAACATGAAGTATCTGTCTCCTTACAAACTCCTGATTCTTGCCGGACCACATAGATCAGTGTGCACCAAGTCCAACAATCCGGTTGAAGAATGTTCCTTGTTTTTGAATGAGACTCTATTATACTTACCCAACTAACATTCCTTGCACAAGCTATTGGTAGGTTTCACCAATCTTGGAAGATCTCTTACAGCCTGGGTGTTGCTTATCTTAATGATATTATTAAAATTCACATGACACATTCTCCTATGCCACAACCAACTCTGATCAATTTGAACAAATAAGCAACTTTTGTCAGTACCAACCAAGTGAAAGATGTTACCTTTTGACTGAGTATCGGATGTAATCTCAGTTCTGAAGCTTTCAAAGATCTTGCATTTTCCATTTTTGAAATGGAGATCATAGCCTTTGTCTACCAACTGCCCAACACTGAGAAGATTATTCTTTAAACCTTCAACATACAGAACATCACTGGTTTTGTTCTTACCAACAAAATAAATGGTTCCTCTGCCCTTAATTCTGCCAGTAGAATTATCTCCAAACTTTACAACTCCACCTTCATATCTTTCCAGATTTATGAACTTATTCTTATCGGAAGTCATATGGTGAGAGCATCCATTGTCAATGACCCATTCATCCTTTTCTTCAATCTGAGTAGCCAGAGCCCTTTCTATCTTATGATTGGCAGATTCAATAGGCATTGGGTCATCTTCCTTGATGGTAATAAACACCTAGTCACTTCCAGATTTGTTTCCTATCTCATATTCATCATCAGTTACTCCTTCATCATCATCTTCTTGAACATAGTAACATTTCTTTTGAAATCTTGATCTATTAGGGTTTGGCCTTGAAAATCTTTTCAGACACCTTGAGGCAAAATGACCAATTTTGTTGCAATTGAAACATTTGAAGGGCAATTTTCCTTCATACTTACCGGATCCTCTTGGCAGTCTTTTTGCAATTAGGGCTTCAAGTTGTGTAGTTTCTAACTCATCTTCTTCCAGATTTTTTCTTTCTCTGTTATACCATGTTGATTTCTTTAAGGAATTTTCTCCCGAATCATATCTTTGTTTGCCTTTTGTAGTGACACTAGCTTTGAATGAAGATTCAGTCTTGGGGGGTGCATCTCCAAACTTAGCTAACTCAAATGCAGCTAATTTTCCAACCAATTGATCTTTTGAAATATTTGATAATGATCTGAATTCCTCAATAGCAACAACCTTGTGTTTGTAAGCAGGAGGTAAGGATCTTAGAATTTTGGCAACAATCTCATATTCATCTAGTGTTCCACCAGCACATCTAATGCCACAGACAAGCTCATTTACCCTTGGCATAAATGTAGTAATATTTTCATCTTCACTCATCCTCAGGCTTTCGAACTTTCCTTTCAGATTTTGTAACTTTGCACATTTAACATATTTGTCTCCTTCACGAAGAATCTCCAGCTTTGTCCAAATTTCATAAGCAGTTTTCAATCCCATAACATTTGTCAGTTCTATTTCAGATAAGGCACTTAGTAGGGCTTCTTTAGATCGAAGATTGTTTTCAGCATTTCTAATTTCATCTAGAGTTGTCAGACCATTCTTTGGGGCAATATACTCAATTGTAGTCATGTTCCAATACTACTCTCCCATGCATTGCAAGTGACATTCCATGTGACTTTTCCAAAGAGTGTAGTTGGTTCCATCAAACCTTGGACTGTCCTTCTTGTAGGATGACATCCTGGATCTCCTCAAGTAGTTAAGCTTCTTCTAGAGGAACCTACTCTGATACCAATTGTTAATTTAAGGACAAACAACTGAGAGGGGGGGTGAATTAGTGTCACCAAAATTTTGTTCCTTAATCACTTAATACCTTCTTATATTTCAACAGCATATCAATGATTCAATCATGGAAGCATAATGCAATAATTCAAGAGCATAAACAAACTCAATACAAATAACACCAAGATTTTAACGTGGAAAACCTGGTTAAGGGAAAAACCACGGGGTGACTAACCCAAGATTATATTCTCTGTTAAAAGAATATGAAAAATAAAATGGCACTTGCCAATTAGGGCTCAGTGCCCGAGCACATTTCTCACAAGAGGCCCACTGCCTACAAGAGACACACTGTCTACAGAAGAGAATAAGTATTACAAACTTGAACTAGAAGTTAGCATCTTCACTATGCTTGAGTTAGTTCCATTAAAGATCAACACCTCTGCTCTGCTTTTCACTCCTCTCCTTTACCACCTTCTCATCATAACCACTCAGATACTTTTGAACAACTTCGTACCTCTTATTTATACATGAGATCAACTTTGGAATGATCATCAAGGTCAGCACAACACACACTTATTTTATTTTAGAGCAATTACAAAAACTTCATGTGCATCACTACACTGTCATCCACACATAGCTGGGACTTCAATATTCTTCGAGGAACACGCCATGCTTCGTAAAACATCTTCAAGATCATCCGCAACATGTACAAGACATCCGGTCGGCCAGAACTAGGAAGAACATCATCACCCAAGAGTAAGTCTTTAATTACGAGCTCAATCTTTAGTGCGGACCACCAACACAAACTGGATACTATCTAGAGACCCCCATAAGATTGCTTGAATCACTAGGAACATCCGCACCACTTCTGCTTGCTGTAATCATTCACATCTTCATCTGAAACTTCAAGAACACAGCTGGTCATCTTTGTCACATTAGAAGAATTGCTTGCGGACCTCCAAACCATGAACCAATCGAGTTGTCAATGTCTATTAACCTCCCAAACATTCCACCAGATCTGTAGAACATGATATTGAATTTCTGGATCTCACCGGACCTATTTGTGCCACTATGTCACCTCCAAACAGTTGCCAGAACTAGGTTTACTTAGATGGCCATAACTTCTTCAAATATTCATGCGGACCTCTAAAATATTAACTGGAGAACCTTCAAACACATATCTACAAACCCTTTGATGTGCATACTCTGATCTCCAACTGGATGGGATCTTTGCTTCATAGAGCTTGACTATCTTCACTGTTCTTCTCTATTTCTGATGGGGCTAATTTTCTCAATATCCTCAGCACATAGCTCATCCAATTCTTGGCATTAATGCAATAGGAGTATGTTGACATCAATGACAACACCGGTTAGGCCCATACTTGCAACATCAATATCCTGAGGCTAAGAACTCTTGCATTCCAATTGTCAAATTCATCTTGAAGTGTTCATATTTAGACATCTTGTGTAGAAAGATCATGGTGGGATAGCCAATATAGTTGGATGACATATATTAAGATCACATCACCATCACTTGTTGCTTCAATTGATTCTTTGTAGAAGGTACATCATAGTCTTCCATATTTTATTCATTATGATGAGTATTTGATAGATATTGTAGGTTTGTTTTGTGAGTCCTACCTTATAGATTTGGAGGATACTATTAAGGACATTCATATCCTCTTTGATGTTAGCTCCTATGGAGTTAAATCATCTTATTCAAATGTCATGAGTGCACCTATAGATCTTTTTGTTCTTTCTCCACCTATTCATTTGTCACAGTTTGGCTTTGGCTTGGAGATCTTTGAGAAACATTTGGAGAAGTCATCATCTTTATCTTTGGATCTTGTTTTACATCAATTTACACATGGTACTAATTTGTCACTTCATTCATTGATTGGTCTTGTACCTAATTTGATTGTGGCATCATTTCATACCAACATGACAACATTTGAGTAGAGTTTAGAGACACCATCATCCATCATGATCTTTCCTTCATATTCTTATCTAGAATGGGAAGATATCCTAAATACATACTTGGTTTTGTTTCTTCCCAAGGGGAGGAATGTTGTTTGATCTATTCTTGGATATTAATCATTATCCTTTGTTGAGCATCCACCATCACTACATGAGATTATACATTGTGGGGGGATACATATTCTCTATTTTCCTCTCTTATGGGGGGGCCATTGATTGTGCATTGTTGAAATAATTAGTCCTTGGTGGTTGTGTTGAGTCCTCCTTCCTTCTTTCACTTGTGCATGTTTTGTTTTATCATTTCTCTCTTTTAGAGGGGTTTTTTCCTATAGATTTTCTCCTTTGCTCCATTTGTGAGAGATTTGTTTGTATAGGGGTGCCTAACATGGCCTCATAGTTGGGAACCATCATTTCATATTTATATGCTTTATCACCCCTAAGTTGAATTTAAGTGGGGGTATTGGTGTGAATGAGGTGTTTTACCTAACTAGTTCCATCTTAGGTCATATTTACACTAGTCTACTTAAGCTTACTTAGGTCATTTACTATTTGTGTCTCCTTGTTACAACCAGGACAGACAACTAAGAGGGGGGGGGTGAATCAGTTGTCAAAACTTTCTTTCCAATTACACACTTAAATTCTTCTTGTCATTTAGCAACATATCAATAAATCGATCATGAGACATAATGCATTAAATCAAGAGTAGAAACACATCAACACATAAGACACCAAGATTTTGACGTGGAAAACCTGGTTAAGGGAAAAACCACGGGGTGATTAACCCAAGATTGTATTCTCTGTTAGAAGAATAGAAAGAACAAAATGACACATGCCAATTAGGGCTCATTGCCCGAGCACACTGCTCACAAGAGGCTCACTGCCTACAATAGACTCACTGTCTATAGAATGATAAGTATCACATACTTGAACTAGAGAATAGCATCTTCACCATGCTTGAATCAGTTCCATTTAAGCCCAAAATTTTGCTCTGCCTTTCACTCTTTTCCTTGCTACCACACTCACATCTCCACAAGACACACTTTGGAATGACTTCACAATCCCTTATTTATACAAGGCATCAACTTAGCATCTAAGTCGGCAAACATCCACAAGAAAATCCGCAAGACGTGTAACTCATCTGGTCGGCCAGTCTCAAGAAGAACACCATCATCTGGGAGTTATTCTTCAATTGCGAGCTCTAACTCCAATGTGGACCACCAACACGAATTGGACACGATCCAAAGACCTCCACAAGATTGCCTGAATCACCAAGAACATCGGCACTTCATATTCTTACTAAAATCCTTCTCACCTTCATCCGAAACCTCAAGAACATAGTCTGTCATCACTGTCACAAAGGAATAGATACTTGTAGACCTTCAAACCATGAACCAATCGAGTTGACACTTTACAAAGACTTCCTCAACACTCCCTCAAATCTGCAGAATAGGATAATGCATTTCCAGATCTCACCGGACCTATCTGTGACACTCTGTCACCTTTGAACACCAGCCAGAACTAGTTTTACTTGAGTGGCCACAACTTCTTCAGATCTTCATGTGGACCTCTGAAATCTTTACTAGATCACTCTAAGACACATACCTACAAACCCTTTAAACCGTATCCTCTGATCCTCATCCTATCTTGGACTTTTACCTTACTGTCTTCACTGTTCATCTCTGTTCCTGATTAGGACTAATTTTCTCAATATCCTCAGCACTCAGCTCATCCAATCCTTTTCATCAATGTAACAAGAGTATGTTGACATCAATGACAACACCGGTTAAGCCCATACTTCCAACAATCTCCCCCTTTGTCATTGATGGCAACATATGATTTGAAAAACTGTTTTAACCATCAAGACAAAAAACTCCTCCTTACTGTCATAGCTCCCCCTATCAGCAACAACCATCCACATGTCTTCTCTTCCAATACTACTCCCCCTTTATTTATCAACCACTTGTTTTTCACATGTCTTCTCTCCCCCTTTGACATCAATGGCAAAGGGCTCATACTTGCAACTCCAACCCTTTAGAATCATACCAGCTGTTCCCCCTGACTGGCAGCTCCCTATCATCAATTTGGACCACAAGATATGACTGTGATATCTACTGGACTGATACACTCCAGTGCACCTTAGTTCATCACCGGAGGGGCAATAAACCCTAACTTCTCCCTGAGATACTCAAAAGAGTCCTTAGGTAGAGGTTTAGTAAAGATGTCTGCAATCTGATCCTTGGAAGGTACAAACTCCAATCTAACTTCATTCTTATTCACTTGCTCTCTCAAAAAGTGAAACTTGATAGATATATGCTTAGTCTTTGAATGCAACACCGGATTCTCAGAAATATTTATTGCACTTGAATTATCACAGAAGATTGTGATAGGCTCCTTATACTCCACTCTTATGTCTCTTAGCATTTGCTTCATCCACAAAACTTGAGTGCAACTACCTGCTGCTACAATATATTCTTCTTCTACAGTGGACAGAGATATTGCCTCTTATTTCTTGCTCAGCCAAGAAACCAATCTTTTCCCCAAAAAGAATGCTCCACCACTGGTACTCTTCCGGTCATCCACATCTCCTACCCAATCCGCATTTGTATATGCATGAAGAGAGAAATTATGATCTATGGGATACCACAATCCATACTCAACTGTTCCTTTTAGATATCTAAAAATCCTCTTGATTGCCATGACATGAGATTCTCTAGGATCAGCTTGAAATCTAGCAACAAGACCCACAACATTCATAATGTTAGGTCTGGTTTGAGTGAGATACAACAATCCTCCAATCATTGACCTGTACTTTTTCTGATCAGTCTTAGGAGAGTCATCATCTTTGCCCAATTTACATCCAGTTGCCATGGGAGTATTCATTGGTTTTGAGTCTTCCATCCCAAATTTCTTCAACAATTCTTTCACATATTTGGTCTAAGAAATGAAGATTCCTTTCTTTGTTTGAGTGATTTGTAGACACAAGAAGAAATTCATTTCCCCAAGCATGGACATCTCAAATTCACTTTTCATTTGATTTGCAAAAGTTTTACACATGCTATCTCTTCCTCCAAAAATGATATCATCAACAAACACTTCAACAATCAAGATGTTTTCATGATCAATTTTGAAATACAAATTACTATCAGTAGTACCTTTGTTGAAACCAATCTTCAAAAGATGCTTATCCAATCTTTCATACCGGGCTCTTGGGGCTTGCTTTAGACCATACATGGCTTTCTTCAACTTGCAGACCATATCATCATGATCAGACAATTGAAATTCATCTGGTTGCTCAATGTATACTTCTTCCAAGTCACCATTCAAGAAGGTAGACTTGACATCCATCTGATATACTTTGAAGTCCTTGAAGGCAGCAAAAGCAAGAAATAATTTGACTGCTTCAATTCTTGCCACCGGAGTAAAAGTCTCTTCAAAATCAACTCCTATTTGAGAGTAACCCTTATAGACCAATCTGGCTTTATTTCTGATTACTTCACCAACTTCATTCAGTTTATTCCAGAAGACCCATTTTGTTCCAATCACATTCTTGTTTCTAGGTCTGGGAACAAGATCCCAAGTGTGATTTTTCTCAATTTGCATCAGCTCTTCCTCCATTGCTTTAGTCCAATTTTCATCATTGGAAGCTTCATTTACTGTCTTAGGTTCAATCTTTGAAATCAGACAATACTCATCTGAATCTTGAGCAATTCTCCTTCTTGTTTGTACACCTTTGCTTTTATCACCTATGATCTGATCTTCAGAGTGGTTCAGTCTTACATACCTGGGAACTTTAGGAGTTTCTTGCACTTCTGATTCTTGATCAGGCTCATTGAAACTCATCTCTTCTTCCTGATTTACCGGATTAGTTTGAATCTGAGTTGCAGAAGGGGCTTGGGCTCCTTGAATCAGAACACCATTCTAATCATCTTCATCATATTCATAAAACCTTGAGGGTTTTTCAATTCCTTCATCAACCTTCACATTTGTACTTTCTATAATCTTTCTCAGTCTCTTGTTATAACACTGGTATGCTTTGCTTTGAGTAGAGTAACCGAAGAATATTCCTTCATCACTTCTCACATCAAACTTGCCTAAATCTTCATCTCTTTTGATGCAACATTTGCTACCAAAAACTCTAAAATACCTCAGAGTAGGAGTGATATCAAACCAAAGTTCATAAGGAGTCTTACCACTATTGCTTCTGATTTAAACTCAATTTAGGGTGTAGACTACAGTGCTGACAGCTTCTCTCCAATAGATCTGAGGGACATTTTCTTCCATCATTATTGTCCTAGATGCTTCCTGGATGGTCTGGTTCTTTCTCTCCACTACTCCATTCTGCTGTGGAGTCCTAGGAGCAGATAGTTGCCTCTTTATTCCATGTTTCTCACAGAATTCTATGAACTCACCAGATGTGAATTCTCCACCTCTATTAGACCTTAGACACTTTAATTTTAATCCGGTTTCATTCTCTACCATAGCCTTGAATATTTTGAATTTCTCAAAAGCTTCTGATTTCTCTTTCAGAAAAGTTACCCACATCATTCGGGAGTAGTCATCAATTAGTAACATGAAGTATCTATCACCTTGCACACTCCTGATTCTTGTTGGACCACATAGATCAATATGAACCAAGTCCAATATTCCGGTAGAAGATTGTTCTTTGCTTTTAAATGAGACTCTGCTTTGTTTTCCCAACTGACATTCTTTGCACAAACTATTTGTAGGTTTCACCAGGTTTGGAAGATCTCTCACAGCCTAAGTGTTGCTTATCTTGATGATATTATCAAAATTCATATGACACATCCTCCTATGCCATAGCCAACTCTGATCAACTTGCACAAATAGATAACTCTTACCGCTACCAACTAAATGGAAGATATTACATTTTGTCTGAGTACTGGATGCAATCTCTGTTCTGGAACTTTCAAAGATCTTGCATTTTCCATTCTTGAATTGGAGATCATAGCCTTTGTCCACCAACTGTCCAACACTAAGAAGATTGTGCTTCAATCCTTCAACATATAGTACATTACTAGTTTTGTTCTTTCCATCAAAAGAAATAGTTCCTCTACCTCTGATTCTGCCAACAGAATTATCACCAAACTTTACCACTCCTCCTTCATACCTTTCCAAATCTAAGAACTTATTTTTGTTGCCTGTCATATGATGAGAGCATCCACTGTCAATGACCCAATCATCCTTTTCTTCAACTTGGGTAGCCAGAGCTCTTCCTACAACTTTATGATTGATAGATTCAGAGGGCATTGGATCTTCTTCCTTGATGGTAATAAACACCCAATCACTTCTGGATTTGTTTCCTATCTCTGATTCATCATCTGTTACTCCTTCATTATCATCCTCTTCATGAACATAGTAACAATTCTTTTGGAACTTTGATCTGTTAGGATTTGGCCTTGAAAATCTTTCCAGACACTTTGAGGCAAAATGACCAATCTTTTTGTAGTTCAAACACTTAAAAGGCAATTTTCCTTCATACTTACCAGATCCTCTTGGCAGTCTTTTTGCAATAAGGGCTTCAAGCTGAGCAGCTTCAGTTTCTTCTTCTTCCAAGTCCCTTTTTTCTTTTTCATACCATGATAGTTTCCTTGAAGAGTTCTCTCCCAGATCAAACTTTTGTTTTCCTTTTACCGAGGCACTAGCTTTGAATGCAGATTCAGTCTTGGGGTGGTCATCTCCAAACTCGGTCATTTCAAATGCAACCAATTTACCAGCTAATTGATCTCTTGTGATAGTTGTATGGGTTCTGAATTCTTCAATGGCAGCAACCTTGATTTTATAAGAAGCAGGAAGGGATCTGAGAATTTTGCCAACAATCTCATCTTCATCCAAGACTCCACCAGCATTTCTAATTCCACAAAGAAGCTCATTTACTCTTGGCATAAAAGTAGTGATATTTTCATCTTCTCTCATCTTCAGATTTTCAAATTTTCCTTTTAGACTTTGCAGCCTTGCACATTTAACATACTTGTCTCCTTCATGCAGAAGTTCCAGTTTTTCCCAAATCTCAAAAGCAATTGGTAGGTCAACAACATTTGAAAGCTCTGAATCAGATAATGCACTTAGAAGAGCTTCTATAGTCGACAGATTATTTTCAGCATCTATGATTTCATTTGGGGCTTTCGGACCACCTTGTGGAGGAGTATACTTTGTTGAAGCCATGTTCCAGTACTGCATTCCCATACATTGCGAGTGACATTTCATGCGACTTTTCTAGAGATTAAAATTGGTTCCTTCAAACTTCAGACAATCTTTCTTGTAGGACGACATCCTAGATCTCTTCAAGTGATTAAGCTCCTTTTAGAGGAACTTGGCTCTGATACCAATTGTTACAACCAAGACAAACAACTGAGAGGGGGGGTGAATCAGTTGTCAAAACTTTCTTTCCAATTACACACTTAAATTCTTCTTGTGATTTAGAAGCATATCAATAAATCAATCATGAAGACATAATGCATTAAATCAAGAGCAGAAACACATCAACACATAAGACACCAAGATTTTGATGTGGAAAACCCGGTTAAGGGAAAAATCATGGGGTGATTAACCCAAGATTGTATTCTCTGTTAGAAGAATAGAAAGAACAAAATGGACATGCCAATTAGGGCTCACTGCCCGAGCACACTGCTCACAAGAGGCTCACTGCCTACAATAGACTCACTATCTATAGAATGATAAGTATCACATACTTGAACTGGAGAATAGCATCTTCACCATGCTTGAATCAGTTCCATTTAAGCCCAAAACTTCTACTCTACCTTTCGCTCTTTTCCTTGCTACCACACTCACATCTCCACAAGACACACTTTGGAATAGCTTCACAATCCCTTATTTATACAAGGCATCAACTTAGGAAAATCATCTAAGTCGGAAAACTTCCACAAGAACATCCGCAAGACGTGTAACTCATCCGGTCGACTAGTCTCAGGAAGAACACCATCATCCGGGAGTTATTCTTCAATTGCGAGCTCCAATTCCAATGCGGACCACCAACATGAATTGGACACGATCCAAAGACCTCCACAAGATTGCCTAAATGACCAAGAACATCCGCACTTCATATTCTTACTAAAATCCTTCTCACCTTCATCCGGAACCTCATGAACATAGTCTGTCATCACTGTCACAAAGGAATAGATACTTGCGGACCTTCAAACCACGAACCAATCGAGTTGACACTTCACAAAGACTTCCTCAACACTCCCTCACATCCGTAGAATAGGATAATGCATTTCTGGATCTCACCGGACCTATCTGTGACACTCTGTCACCTCTGAAGACTAGCCGGAACCAGTTTTACTTGAGTGGCCACAACTTCTTTAGATCTTCATGCGGACCTCTGAAATCTTTACTGGATCACTCTAAGATACATATCTACAAACCCTTTAAACCGCATCCTCTGATCCTCATCTTATCTTATACTTTTACCTTACTATCCTCACTATTCATCTCTATTCCTGATTAGGACTAATTTTCTCAATATCCTCAGCACTCATCTCATCCAATCCTTTTCATCAATGCAATAGGAGTATGTTGACATCAATGACAACACCAGTTAGGCCCGTACTTGCAACACTCCTATCATAGGATTAAGACACTTTTCATAATCTTAGTTTGTCTTAAGGTATAGCCTTGCCTATATAAGTAAGGATCATCTTTTACAATATGCAATTCATTGTACCATTTCATATGCACTTAATCAATTTATTGGTTTCATAACATTTCCATTGCTTCTCTCTTGTGTGGAAGGTTGATGCAGAGGTAGGAGGACCAAAACTATCCTCAATAACATTAACAAATCAAAGAACTAATCCAATTTCTTTGGTTAGGTTGAAGATAACATTAATACATATTTTTTCTCCAATTTTCATGAAGATCCAATGGTAGGGGAGAAAGTTATGACTCTTTTCCCAAAACTACAAACCTTAGGCAGCGTTCAGACCTGCCCTCACCAAAATTGTAATATCTCTCACAAAAATTAATGAAATTATACCAAAACAAAATAATTGTAAACCAGAAACTCATATCTTTCCATCCATCTATTATATGCATCAATGTGAGGCCATACCAGGTCGTACCATGCATATTTTCAGACTGCATTTTCAGAAAATCAAACTCTGCAGACCTACCCTCAATAAAAATGCCATAACTTATTCAAATCTTAATGAAATTTGATGCAACAAAAATAAATGGAAAGTAGACTCAATACTCTTTCCAACCATATATGGTTTTTTTGTATATGTTCGTACAAAACCGTACCAAATGCTGCAACGGGACTGTTGCAGGGAAAATTAAAAAATTACAGTTCATAAAACACTCATATCTTTCACAAAAATAAATAAAAATGCATGGGACAAGAAGAAAATGGAAGGTGGTTGAAGGATATAATATTTTCAATCCATTAGGCATCCATTCAATTCCATATAGGGCTGTACAATAGCAAAAGACAACAAATTTCTGAAGGAAAATACAGGAAAACATTGTTTTTCTCATTCCATGCTCAAATCTTCAACCACCCACGAATTCTTCATGGTTACAAGGCCTTTTAAAGGCATTAAAACATGTCTCTTCAGTTCATAACTGATTTGGAGTGAACCAAGAGCCAAATGACTCTTCACCTTCCAAGTTTGCATCTTTTTTCCAATTTTACATTGACAACCTTTACATGGTTTACAATATTTTGCATTTTTGAAACTCCTAATGACCTAAACACATAAAAATGACTTGATAAACCTCATTAAAATGTGGAAGCATACAAATTTAATCAAACTCAAAGATTTGTCCAGGGCAATATTAATTTGCCAAGGTGCTCCTACACCATACAACCAACCAACAAAATTTCTAAGTCCCTTGGAAATGTATCTGCAACAAAAGTCTCTTTCCTCTGTCTTTATCTTCAATCTTCTCAGCTACAATCTTGCAATCTATAGAAATGGTGACCAACCAACCAACAAAATAAACTACCATCTTCACAGAGCATCCTCAGGCTCCTTCTACTCCCATCAGTGGAGTACTCTTCGGGCTGCAACATCAAGTGCTTCTTCAGGTATCCATCTCTGTCACTGCTTCACAACAAACCAACTCACCAAACCATTCATCTCACCCAACAGCAGATCCTGGTGATGCACCTACCACTCTCTCCTTAGTGGTTTCTCTATGCATCCTTCTCCAGCTAAATCTCTATTGGAGAATGGTCATGACAGACCTCATCTTGTTTGCCCACACACAATCTCAGAAAACATCCTTCTTGCAGCTAGATGGAACAAGCACCTGCAACCAAACAACTGAGCAACACAAAATCCAAAAGGTGTAGATTGCCTCCTTCGGTGGTCTATCTACACAATCAAGATCTTCTTGCTCTTCACCTGCCTTCTCAGTGACAGAAAAAAAAATACACACCACCCAAATCTTTCGCCAGCTCTGATACCAATATGATGCAGAGGTAGGAGGACCAAAACTATCCTCAATAATATTAACAAATCAAAGAAATAATCCAATTTCTTTGGTTAGGTTGAAGATAACATTAATACATATTTTTTCTCCAATTTTCATGAAGATCCAATGGTAGGGGAGAAAGTTATGACTCTTTTCCCAAAATTACAAACCCTAGGTAGCGTTCAGACCTGCCCTCACCAAAATTGCAATATCTCTCACAAAACTTAATGAAATTATACCAAACTAAAATAATTGTAAATTAGAAACACATATATTTCCATCCATCTATTATATGCATCAATGTGAGGCCGTACTAGGTCATACCATGCATATTTTTAGACTGCATTTTCAGAAAATCAAACTCTGCAGACCTACCCTCAATAAAAATGCCATAACTTATTTAAATTTCAATGAAATTTGATGAAACAAAAATAAATAGAAATTAGACTCAATACTCTTTCCAACCATATATGTTTTTCTCATGTATATATCCATACAGAACCGTACCAAACGTTGCAACGGGAATATTGCAAGGAAAATAAAAAAATTACAGTTCATAAAACACTCATATCTTTCACAAAAATAAATAAAAATGCATGGGAAAAGAAGAAAATGGAAGGTGGTTGAAGGATATAACATTTTAAATCCATTAGGCATCCATTCAATTCCATATAAGGCTGTATAATCGCAAAAGACAACAAATTTTTGAAGGAAAATACAAGAAAACATTATTTTTTCTCATTCCATGCTCAAATCTTCAACCACCCACGAATTCTTCATGGTTACAAGGCCTTTTAAAGGCATTAAAACATGTCTCTTCAGTTCATAACTGATTTGGAGTGAACCAAGAGCCAAATGACTCTTCACCTTCCAAGTTTGCATCTTTTTTCCAATTTTACATTGACAACCTTTACATGGTTTGCAATATTTTGCATTTTTGAAACTCCTAATGACCTAAACACATAAAAATGACTTGATAAACCTCATTACAATGTGGAAGCATACAAATTTAATCAAACTCAAAGATTTGTCCAAGGCAATATTAGTTTGCCAAGGTGCTCCTGCACCAAAGGTTGTTTTGGTTGTAGGTGATCCTTGGATCCTATAGGGTTTCTCATCAACTCTTACATATATAGGAAGCATCATTATATCAAAAAGTCTTGGATGAGAGGAATTTTAAGTTTCATTGGGCATTTTGTTGAACACCTAGAATATTGATTTGTATAACATTAGATTTGATCAACTTGGCCCAAAGGATGATTTATGCACATGGACCTTGGGGAAATATTATTTACATATATCTTATTCATGGCTTCAACTATAGTTTAGGAAAACAAGTTGGTTATCAGGAAAAGATTCAAGCAATATTAGAGGGTAGAGTATTGAATTTTATTTCACATCTCTCAAGTCATTTTAGTTGTCAAGGGGTATCACTAGTCCCTACTTCATTATTCATTTTGTTGAATTTGCACACATGCTCTCCAATGCAGCTCCTTATCAAATTCAAAATGGTTACAAACTCAATACCAGATCCCTACCTATATAGCTAGGTAGGAGGTTGGGTAGGGTGGGGATGCATAAATATTCTATTACATTTTTCCCCCAAGCAAAGTTGCCTGTAATGCTATTTTGGAATGGACATCTACAATGGCAATGGATCAAAGAATTTCACCATTACATTTCCTCCATGTTTGCCCCTTCTAATTTCCCTACCCTATAATTTTAAGATCAGACAATGGATAAATTCATTCAAAATTTTCTTTAAGTAAACAAATATTTAAATGTCTAATCTTGTAGATGCATTTGTGGAGTGCTTTGACTTTTTGGATGGTGTGGAATCTTTGTGGAAAAATAAATATGTCATCCAAAAAAATGAAATTACAAATTTTATTGCACAAAATAAATTATATGGTTTTCAATATAGATTGATACAACTCAATATTATCTAAGTTTAAGGTAATTTAAGATTAAATTCTAAGCTTTTTTCTAGTACACCTAGGTTAGGCACTTAGGGGCCACAAAAAAGTGTCAAAGCAAATGATTATGGTAACAAGGAGTTCTCCAAATCTAATAAAAAATACAATTAACATTCTTATGATTATCTACTACCTCAAATATTTATATTTTAGGCCTCTATCATGATATCCCATCTTAACATGGGAGTATAGGGTCATCTTGTAGCCACCTTTATCAATTATGACTAGAGGGCCTTTCCTTTCTTTTTGTCCACCTTAGTCCACTCCTCAAAATTTATGCCTTGAGAGGAGTTCAAAGGTTCCTACTTTGGGGACACTATCTACAAAATTTGAAGAAGATCCAACCATTGCCAAAGAAGCCAACACCTTGGAATCTTCTGGAGTAGGTACATAGGATAGGGGTGTCATAGTTAAGAGTGAAGATGAAGAACCCAAATCACAACTAACATCTGAAGCCTTAGAGATAGAATCCATATCATTGTCATTCTCAATTTCCTAGTGTTAATGATCAACCCCTACCTGGGACCAAGTGTCTAGTTTCTGTTGAAGACCCAAGTTAAGAGTCTTAGAGAACTTAGCAACTAAGTGGCTAGTAGCATAGCACAACCTACACATCTAAAGGTGATACCTTCTTAGTCTATCATTCTCTTCCATATTATGTCTTTGACTTTTAAATTTATTTCTTCAAGCAATTTCATGGAAAGATCCATCCCTACAGGAATTCTAGCATAACTAAAGTGACTAAGTATTTGATTGAGATTTGGTGTAGAAATAAACTTTCCCAAAGCATTTCAAATGTAAGAAAAGAACTTTTGAGTCCAAATTTAAAGAGGCTAACACACACCTAAGAGACAAGAAAGTCCTCCAAGGGGATTAAACTTTGGAAACCATGATTTCACCCTCAAAAAGGCCATATCCTAAAACCAAGGGTCATTATTAATCAAGACATCTCTATTTGAGCTAGGTTTCTAGAAACCACAAAGAACCACCCTTTAGCACAAGGATAGATAAGGAAACCCTCTTGAATTAAATCTTTCCAATTCTGGTTCATCCAATCATAGAGTTTGGGTAGACTTGGCTAGAAATTTTGAAATTTACATATCAACACCACTTTTTGTAGCCCTCTCTCCCTCGCAACCATCTCATTTCTAAAAAACACTATCTCTGGTCACTCTATCTTTACATGCTTATCAATCATAACTTGCCCACCCTTCCCTTTTTCATGCCATGATAGGGAACGTTTGGATTAAAGGTATTAGAGGAAAGCAACCAGACCTAGGGTTACTAGTCCTACCATCACCAGAACTACCAAAGGTAAAAATATTTGGGTCAAACCTTAAATCTAAGCTCTCAAGATCAGAGGAAGCCCTAAAATAGGGTTCATCATCAAAATAGGGTTTAAAGGATTAGATAGAGAAGAATCGCGAGTAGTAGATCCTTTTTGAAGAAGCTCATTTGTAGCCTTATTGCTATTATCAAAGTTGCAGTAACCTTTGTTGGAATGATCCTTAGGAGAGGTCAAGAGAGAATTGGGCACGACAATCGCATGATGAGGAGAAGTAGGGCACATAGAAGAAGTAGGGATGGTTGATGTGTGATCTATTTTCTTTGTATTCCATACCCTAAAATTCCAGTGAGTAAATGTGAATACCTAGGGAAATACATGATTTCTTTGAGCCATGATGATTATCCACAGATCCATCTCTGTGATCTTTTGGGTGTAATTTTAGGGGGCAGGTCTAGTAGATTTGTCATTAGAGAGGAGGAATGCATCAAAGAAGATTTTAGGAGTGACATGGAGCTCTTTAGATAGATATAAATTAAAATTTGAACACAAGGAAACATAAATCAAGATAACATATTTATGGAAAATGTTTCTCTAATTTGATCATTTTATATAAATATAATTATAATTGTGATATTTTATTTTAGGGTTCAACTGCGTAGTTTTTGAGTCAAACACGTGACCCATATTTTGTGAGTAGTGGTTCACATGAACCCATCTCTCATGTGAATTAATGGTCCACTTAGCACTCATTGTATCTATGTGATGCTCATAGGGGTGAAGCATCGGGACTTCCTAAGAGGTCACCCATCCCAGTACTACTCTGACTCAAGTGCACTTAACCATGGAGTTTCCCCCAAGATCAAGCCCACTTAGCTTGCAACCCCATTTGTAAAACCTTTAGCAAGTGTTGTGCCTTATGAACCATTCATTATAGAATCCCTTTAGCTCATCAATTGATTAGTAGGAGGTATTTTCCACAATGTGTCAAATTATGATATTTTATTTTAAGGTTCAACTGCATAGTTTTTGAGTCAAACACATCTTAATAATATTTAAGATGTGTTTAATTATAAAAATATTAGTTCTATTCAATTGTCCTTAATCATGATATTATATATTATTTTAATATATTTTGGTGTAAGTATATTTAACTATAGTTAAGGTTAAATAGTTTATAGTCTAACATTTTGAATTAAAATAGATTAGAAATATCATTTTTTTA
Source organism: Cunninghamia lanceolata (assembly GCA_027924645.1). NCBI lineage: Eukaryota > Viridiplantae > Streptophyta > Pinopsida > Cupressales > Cupressaceae > Cunninghamia > Cunninghamia lanceolata. The sequence continues at coordinate 78,294 of BSBN01000742.1, forward strand.
ATGTTTTTATGTTATCAGCTACATTTAAATAATATCAATATTAAGTAAATATTTAAATTTATAAAAAATATTTTTTAAATTATTACCCATAAAAATATAAAATAATAATAATTTACATAATTTAATATAGAACTCCATTTATATAAAATAGTTTTAACAATTTAAAACTTATTCTTTATTTAATTATATAGTTATAATTTTTTGTTTTTTATTACTTTAATTAAAAATATCAATTTTAAAAGATAGAGATGCTATTGAGTGAAATTCTTCACTATTCTTAAAAATTATCCAAAATAAATTTAGTTCAATAAAAATATCAGAAATATTTATCACTTTTTAATTGTTTCACCATTAGATTGGAAGATGTTTAAACAGAACACTTTTAAAGTAGAAATAAGTATATAGTAATATATGTCCACATACACATTATTGGATCTACGAACCCTCACTAATTTCATTTAATTAAAAAAGAATTAATTGTGAAGATGACAATATTTTAAAATTGAAACAATACCCACTCTTGAAGACATTCATAGAATTTTGATTGATCGCTTTCTAAACTAAATACCCCTTTTAACAAAAGGTAATAAATTTGTTCTTTTCGTTAGACATGTTTCAAATATTCCTCTGGTTCAGCTTGTGTTGACAATCTCTTTCTTGTCCTTTTCCTATTAATGTAGGAGACAACTCGTGCCAATCTTTCTTTATCTTTATTAAAACCTCAATAATAACTAGCCCAATGCTTTGCATACATATGTCTAAAAGTAGGCAATAGCTTTATATTAGTTGCATATTCATGAATACTGATATGTTGATATAGGTAACTTAAACAGATCAATGTTTAGATTAGTGATAACCATCAAATTTCTCAAGACCATCTCCATGGATTTAATAAATGGTTTTGTTAAAATGTGACAGAATCTTGCATAGGCTCTCAACAAATTTCTCTCATTGGTGTTCTTCATACCTACGAGAATAACTGCCCGCTAGGAAGTGTCATAGTGCTTAGCATACTTCACTACATAAAGGAAGGGGATTCTAAATAAACCAAAGTTCCTACTATCTCTTGAATATCTGAAATTTTTATTCTAAGGATTTCAACACATTTATATAAATGCAATAAGATTGGGTCCTCCTAGGCTGAACTTAATTTTGAGCAATGTAGGAGGATTAAGTAACTCATTCAAAAGATAAAGTATTAGTAATGCTAATGGATGATTTCAAATGTTTCTTCATTAAAATTTTGTATATCATTCTTATGGTAAGAAGCACAATTAATTTGAGGTTATCTTTAGGTGGGTTTGTGATTATTTGAAAAATATAGCTAGTTAATTCAAATAGTTATATTATTATTGAATTAGCCAATTAAAATATTATTGACTATTTATCTCATCAAGAATGAAATTCAGCAACCAAATGGAGAATAGGCTAATGATGAGGAAGTCGATATGGGTTGGGAGCCAATTCCTTCCTTGTAGCTAAGACCTTTGTGATGGTTGGAGCAAGATTGATGACCATGATCCACTTCCACCACCTATTGGATATATAGTTGTGGTTGCTTAGTGGTTTGACCACTTGTTATGTTCCCTCTGATTTAAGGACATAATACTTTTGATGTAATTTTCTTACTAAACATTAATATAATAGTGGCTTTGCCACCTTAATTATGCCGACAGTCACAGTCGAGTAGAGATGAGAGCACTCATTTTCTGTGTAAATATATAGAAAAATAAATAAAAAATAAAAACCAAAAAAGAAACTGGAAAAAATAAAAAATAAAACCACAAAAAGAAATTGGAACCTTATTCCAAGATTACCTTTTGATGATGACATATTCATGTATAAGCACTTTGGAGTATGTCTTTACTACAAGAGTCTTTATTTTACTGTCAAAAGGCATTAATTTCTATTTAAGTTCATATTATTTGTAAAGTATGTCTCATATTCAATTACAATTGATATAATTAATTAGAATATATATAAATTTGGTGAAGTTGCCCAAGGCAACCAAATTTAACATGACAAAGTGATTATGAGAAATGATGGCTTAAGGGGTCCTCGTATGATGTAGGAGCTTTTGGGTCCACAAGTGATCAACATCACCAAAAATATTTGTCATTCAGTTTATTTTAACTTTTGAATTTTCCTTAGGTTGTTTGGTTAGGAGCTGGTAAATATAATAAAAGGACAAATTGTTGCAAATAATTATTGGCCTCTATTTTGTAATTTTTGGTGTAATGGCTAGTCTAGGTGGCATATTCATCCTTGTCATTTCATGACAAGTCATTATTGGAAAAAGCAAGGCATTGGATTTTGGGAGATAAAGTCAAGGAAAATATTCCTATCCCTAAAATACAGGCATGCAAATCTCTGGTGCCACATTTCAAGTGGGAATTACATTTGTTTCCTATTTTCTAGGAGAGGAATCTTGCAAATTTGTAATTTTTGACAAATTCTTGGAGGTGGATTTTTAAATGCTTTTGGAGAATTTTATATTTTATTTTAAATCATTTACTAAGAATTTTCATCATGTTGGGATGTTGCAAATGGAAGCTACAACAAAAAAATGGAGATTTAGCATAAAAGAGAGATTTGACAATTTTTGGAGCTAGTCACTCAACATGAATTGTGAGAGAAGCATATTTCTGCAAGGATTTGGGAAGGAGTGACTCAGAAGGGAGTAGTATGTTATGAAGATGTCCATCACAAATGTTTTTTTGCAGGTCTGATGATGATTGAACATCAGCAAAAGAATTGAGGCTCAGAGGTTGAAGAGTCTCTGCAAATGCATTATTGTTGCAATGATGCATAGTATTGTTTGCAATTTTTGAGGAGTGCTAGCCTTGGGCATAGCAAGTGAGAAGGAAGTGAATTTGCATGTTTGTTGCAGGTTTGAAGTTGGTTTTGCAGAAACAACCAAGTGGTATTTCAGTTGTCATCACTTGAAGATTTTGGAGTGAATTTTGCAAGAAGTTGGCAGATCGCAAATTGAAGAAGGAAGGAAGAAGTTTGCAGATTGTTATGCTATTCCAAATCTGGTTTGTGGTGACTATGAGTAGACCATATGGCTATAGTATGTTTGTAATTTTAGAGGTTCTCATCTTTATAATATTGTAATTTGATTGTACACTTGAAAGAAGATCAAGTTCAATGACTTTATGAGACAGTTTATACTTCCATTCTCTCTATTATTTTAAATCTTTCTTGCTGATTTGTATGTGAGTTTGAAACAATATCTTGGTCTATTCCTTTCTGTTGCATAAGTAGTTTAAGAGTTTGTAGTAGTTAGAAGGTTGTACCCTTTCTACCCGCATCAGTGGTATCAAAGCTAGAGTTCTTGAGTGTGTAGACAGACTACCAAATGTGAGGTAGTTTGCACCAGGACCTGAGGGTTGGATTGTGTGAAAGATTTGTTGCATGTGTATATGCAACTTGCAAGAAAAACTATTTAGAGGGTTTTGAAAACCTATGTTTTGAGGCTTTGTGAAGCCTTGAGTATGGAAAAGACAATGAGAAAAAGGACTTTTACTATTGGATGGATTCTGACAATTCCTAGACTTGAGGAAATTAGAGAAAGACTTAGGAAGGATAGGGTGAGAGAATTTAGGGAATTGAAGAAAAAAGTGGAAGAATACGTAGCAGAGTTGGAAAGGAGAAGAGTACTTCATCAAAAAATAGGTGATAATTTTATTTATCTTTCTAATGATATTTTGAATGCAGGAAAGAAAGAAAATGAAGCAGAGTGTCATGCATATGACACTAAGGAAGAAGAAGAAAATGAGTGGGAAGACATTTTTGAATCTGAAGCTGAGGCATGTCTTTTGGAAGACATGGAAGAAGTGGTGAAGAGGGTTGAAACAGTTGAAGAGGATAAAGATGTTGTAGCTGAAAATGAAGATAAGAATGGAGATGAAGAGAAAGAGGCAATAAATTTGAGTATTGTTGATTTGAGTAGTGTAGAAGAAATTGAGATGATGGAATTTGAGGGTCCTATATTTGATGAAGAATTTGGTGAAGATGAAGAAGATCTCCTACTCAAAGAGGAGATAAGAAAGATTGATATCTAATTTGAAGGGAAAGAATCAGATGGATGTGATAAGGAGATAGAAAAGATGTAGATGGGAGAAGAAAGGTCCAATGAGTATGCTAACATTGTTTTGTTTACAGGTAAAAGAGAAGGTATAATAGAATTTCAAGTATGTGAAATTGAAGATGATATCCTCATGCAAGTGGATGATGTAAAATAAAATATTTTAGCAGTTGAAAAAGAATGGCTTGCATTGATTGCAGATGGAGGTGAAAAGGAAGTTGTAGTAGATGAGGTAATGCCTTATTTTCTTGAATTTTATGAAGATGAAAGTAATGTTGATTTGAATGTTGTAGAGATGAATTAAATGTATGAAGATGAAGAGGTGAATGCATATTGATGGAGGTTGTTAGATTGTTGTAGTGGGTTCAGTCCCACGAGGGTGAAGGAGAGAAGATTATACAGTAGGTGGAGGATGATGCAGAGTGTTCCAGGTAGATGTTGGAAGAAGAGAAGGATGAAAGAATGATACAAAATTGTTATAGTCATGGAGTTTTATGTAGGTTGTTTACAATTTGAAAGTGTAGTCCTACTACTCAACTCTATTTTGTGAGTCATACTCACAAAATTCAATTTACTTGACGTGTCTAATGCAAGAGCATCCGGGTCCACAGGCAATCAACATTACCAAAAATATTTATCATTCAGTTTATTTTAACTTTTGAATTTTTCTTAGGTTGTTTGGTTAGGAGTTGGTAAATATAATAAAAGGACAAATTGTTGTAAATAATTATTGGCATCTATTTTGTATTTTTTGGTGTAATGCTAGTCTAGGTGGCATCTTCATCCTTGTCATTTCATGACAAGACATTATTGGACATATCAAGGCATTGGATTTTGGGAGATAACATCAACAAAAATGTTCCTATCCCTAAAATATAGGCATGCAAATCTTGGGTGCCACATTTCAAGTGGGAGTTACATTTGCTTCCTATTTTCTAGGAGAGGAATCTTGCAAGTTTGTAATTTTTGGCAAGTTCTTGGAGGTGGATTTTTAAATGCTTTTGGAGCATTTAATATTTTATTTTAAAGCATTTACTAATAATTTTCATCATGTTGGGACATTGCAAATGGAAGCTACAACAAAAAATGGAGATTTAGCACAAAAGGGAGATTTGACAATTTTTGGAGCTAGTCACTCAATAGGAATTGTGAGAGAAGCTGATTTCTATAGGAATTTGGGAAGGAGTGACTTAGAAGGGAGTAGTATGTGATGAATATGTCCATCACAAATGTTTTATTATAGGTCTGATGATGATTGAACATCAGCAAAAGAATTAAGGCTTAGAGGTTGAAGAGTCTCTGCAGATGCATTGTTGTTGCAATGATGCATAGTAGTGTTTGCAATTTTTGAGGAGTGCTAGCCTTGGGCATAGCAAGTGATAAGGAAGTGAATTTACATGTTTGTTGCATGTTTGAATGTGTTTTTTTAGAAAAAACCAAGTGGTATTTCAGTTGTCTTCACTTGAATATTTTGGAGTGAATTTTGCAGATAGTTGGCATATCGCAGATTGAAGAAGGAAGGAAGAAGTTTGCAGATTGTTGTGCTATTTGAAATCGGATTTGTGGTGACTTTGAGAATACCATATGGCTATAGTATTTTTGTAATTTCAGAGGTTTTCATCTTTAGAATATTTTAGTTTGATTGTATATTTGAAAGAAGATTGTTCATTGAATTTGTGAGATAGTTTATGTTTCCATTCTCTCTATTCTTTTAAATCTTTCTTGCTGATTTGTATGTGAGTTTGCAGCAATAGCTTGGACTATTCATTTCTATTGCATAAGTGGTTTAATATTTTGTAAAAGTTAGAAGGTTGTGCCCTTTCTATATACATCAGTGGTATTAGAGATGGAGTTCCTGAGTGTGCAGACAGACTGCTGAATGTGAGGTAGTTTATACCAGGACCTGAGGGTTGGATTGTGTGAGAGATTTGTTGCATGTGTATATGCAACTTGCAAGAAAAAACTCTTTTGAGGGTTTTGAAGACCTACATTTTGAGGATTTTTGAAGCCTTGAGTATGGAAAAGAGAATGAGAAAAGGACTTTTATTATTGGATGGATTTTGACAATTCCTAGACTTGAGGAAATCAGAGAAAGACTTAGGAAGGATATGATGAGAGAATTTAGGGAATTGAAGCAACAAGTGGAAGAAATTGTAGTATAGTTAGAAAGGAGAAGAGTACTTCATCAGAAAAGAGGTGATAATTTTATTTATATTTCTAATGATATTTTGAATGCAGGAAAGAAAGAAAATGAAGCAGTGTCATGCATGTGACATTGAGGAAGAAGAAGAAGATGAGTGGGAAGAAGTTTTTGAATCTGAAGCTGAGGCATGTCTTTTGGAAGACATGGAAGAGGTGGTGAAGAAGGTTGTAGCAGTTGAAGAGGATAAAGATGCTGCAGCTGAAAATGAAGATAAGAATGGAGATGAAGAGAAAGAGGCAATAAATTTGAGTATTGCTGATTTGAGTAGTGCAGAAGAAGTTGAGATGATGGAATTTGAGGGTCCTATATTTAATGAAGAATTTGCTAAATATGAAGATCTCCTACTCAAAGAGGATATGAGAAAGATTGATATTTTATTTGAAGGGAAAGTGTCTGTGTGAGTAGGAAAATCAGGTTAGGATGATCAAACAATACAAATCAAACCTAATTCTAATCTTCAATACCTCAGATAGATAGAATGCATGATAGATTGATTGAGTGAATGATTTGATCTATTGATTTGATATGTTGGTTTCTCAATTCTGCAGCATAACGATAAGATGAAGATGATAGATGAAAGGATGAGAAGATAATGGATGCATGATGCAAAGGCTTTAAAGATATTTTTACAGCATAAGGATACTTGAACTCAATGCATGATAATGGCTTATGAGGGGGTAGATTTATAGGCAAGGGTTGATTTGGATGGATGGTTGAGATTAAAAGGCTAATTGATTGATGTGGATTGTTAGGATTGATTAGTTATTCCCACTCCTCAAGGGAGTTGTAGTCATGTGACTTGAGTGTCAAATGGAAGATAAAGCTCATGTGTGATCGTGTACACAAACACATTTATTTAATAAGTTCATGTGTGATTGTGTACACAAAAAGAATATTAAATGAAAGTTGTACTACCACACATGATTTAATTGAGAAGTGGACAAGTGTTGGAATGTTGTGAGGGGTGAAGACTAATTCAAATATTTTATTTAAATTAGTTGAAAAATTAATTAAATAAATAAGATTTATTTAATTAATTGGAAAGTGGGATTATGAATGGGATTATGATGGAATTTTAATGAAATAAATAAAATTTATTTAATTAATTGGGTAATGGATTTAGTGGGACTAAGAGTGGGGTTTAGGACAAAATAGGACAAAATGTTACATGATGTCTCTAATAATGTATTTGACTAGGTATTGCAAGACATGGACAAATTTGGGGACAATTTTGGGTGTCTACAGTGTCAAATGGATGTGATAAGGAGATAGAAAAGATGCAGATGGGAGAAGAAAGGTCCAATGATTATGCTAAAATTGTTTTGTTTACAGGTAAAAGAGAAGGTGTAGCAGAATTTCAAGTATGTGACATTGAAGATGACATCCTCATGCAAGGAGATGAGGTAAAAGAAAAGATTGTAGTATTTGAAAAGGAATGGCTTGCATTGATTGCAGATGGAGGTGAAAAGGAAGTTGTAGTAGATGAGGTAATGCCTTATTTTCTTGAATTTTATGAAGATGAAAGTAATGTTGATTCAAATGTTGTAGAGATGAATGAGATGTATGGAGATGAAGAGGTGAATGCATATTGGTGGAGGTGGTCAGATTGTTGGAGTGGGTTCAGTCCCACGAGGGTGAAGGAGAGAAGAATATATAGTAGGTGGAGGAGGATGCAGAGTGTTCCAAGCAGATGCTAGAAGAAGAGATGGAAGAAAGAATGATACAAACTTGTTACAGTCATGAGTTTGCTATAGGTTGTTTATAGCTTGAAAGGATAGTCCTACTACTCAATTCCATTTGTGAGTCATACTCACAAAATTCAATTTACCCAGCGTGTCTAATGCAGGAGCATCCAGGTCCACAAGTGATTAGCATCACTAAAAATATTTGTCATTCAATTTATTTTAACTTTTGAATCTTTCTTAGGTTATTTGGTTAGGAGTTAGTAAATATAATAAAAGGATAGATTGTTGTAAATAATTATTGGCCTCTTTTTTGTAATTTTTGGTGTAATGGCTAGTCTATGTGGCATCTTCATCCTTGTCATTTCATGACAAGTCATTATTGGACAAATCAAGGCATTGGATTTTGGGAGATAAATTCAAGGAAAATATTCCTATCCCTAAAATATAGGCATGCAAATCTTGGGTGCCACATTTCAAGTGGGAGTTACATTTGCTTCCTACTTTCTAGGAGAGGAATCTTGCAAGTTTGTAATTTTTGACAAATTCTTGGAGGTGGATTTTTAGATACTTTTGGAGCATTTAATTTTTTATTTTAAAGCATTTACTAAGCATTTTCATCATGTTGGGACGTTGCAAATGGAATCTACAACAAAAAAATGGAGATTTAGCATAAAAGGGAGATTTGACAATTTCTAGAGCTAGTCACTCAACAAGAATTGTGAGAGAAACTGATTTCTGCAGGGATTTGGTAAGGAGTGACTCAGAAGGGAGTAGTATGTGATGAATATGTCCATCAAAAATGTTTTATTTTAGGTCTGATGATGATTGAACATTAGCAAAAGAATTGAGGCTCAAAGGTTGAAGAGTCTCTGTAGATGCATTGTTGTTGCAATGATGCATAGAAGTGTTTGTAGTTTTTGAGGAGTGCTAGCCTTGAGCGTATCAAGTGAGAAGGAGGTGAATTTGTATGTTTATTATAGATTTTAAGGTGGTTGTTCAGCAACAACCAAGTGGTATTTTAGTTGTCTTCACTTGAAGATTTTGGAGTGAATTTTGCAGGTAGTTGGTAGATCACAGATTGAAGAAAGAAGAAGTTTGCATATTGTTGTGTTGTTTGAAAGTTGGTTTGTGGTGACTTTGAGTAGACCATATGGATGTAGTATGTTTGTAATTTTAGAGGTTCTCATCTTTAGAATATTGTAGTTTGATTGTACACTTGAAAGAAGATTGTTCAATGAATTTGTGAGATAGTTTATGCTTCCATTCTCTCTATTCTTTTAAATCTTTCTTACTGATTTGTATGTGAGTTTGAAGAAATAGCTTGGTCTATTCCTTTCTATTGCTTAAATGGTTTAAGAGTTTGCAGCAGTTAGATGGTTGTGCCCTTTCTGCTTACATCATCGTAGGATGGCTTAAAGGGTCCTAATAGGATGTCTTAAGGGGATCAAAGAATTCAAAGTATGTCTCATGTTCAATCACAATTGATATAATTAATTATAATATATATAAATTTGGTGAAGTTGACCAAGGCAACCAAATTTAACAATAATATACATGAAAAACTGATTGCAAGAAATGATGGCTTAAGGGGTCATCGTAGGATGGCTTAAGGGGTCCTAATAAGATGTCTTAAGGGGATCAAATAATTCAAAGTATGTCTCATGTTCAATCACAATTGATATAATTAATTAGAATATATATAAATTTGGTGAAGTTGCCCAAGGAAACCAAATTTATCAGTAATATACATGACAAATTGATTATATATTCAAATTTTAATAAGTTTCAAAGTAGGAAAACATGCACATAACGAACAAAATATATCAAATATTGATTTTTATATATAAAAGTGTAGAGTAATTGTGTATGTACATATACAAATTTGGCATATATGCCAAGTCAAAACAATATTTACAAAATGTGGCTATGCCATCTCAAGGAAATCTAAAACTTGTGGTGGATCATCAAAATATATCCTCTTCACGCCACTTGATATCAAAATGAAAATAAATCAATTTTAACTATGTATATAAGCAATACCAATATGTCATCAAAACATGTATTTAAATTTATATAAAACTCTATATATACTTACCTGTATTTTCAAGTATTCCATGTTGTAAGTTGAATCTGCATCCTCTCTTTTTTGTCTCAAAGTATGTGATGAATGTGATGATGGCTTAAGGATACAAAATGACAATAAATAAATTTTAATTGTGTATATAAGCATAAAATACATGAGTCGATACAAATTTTAAGATAAAGGGAATAATATGTTGAAATTAAGGAACACTGAGAGGGGTGGTGAATCAGTGTTCTACAAAACTTATTACTTTTTTCCTTTATTAATTTACCACATACATTCAACAGAAAGCATGAGCACAAGAACAGAAACAACAAGATCACAACATATGAACACCAAGATTTTTACGTGGAAACCCAGTTAAGGGAAAAACCACAGTGGGGGTTAACCCACAAGAATTTATACTTTGTTAAAAGTATTACAAATGGGGAAGCACATGCCTTCAGGCACACTACACAGAGCTCACTGCTCAAGGAGGCTCGCTGCCTACAAAAACAATTACAAGAGTTCACTGGAATGATTGAACTGAGAAATAGCATCTAACAATACAGAATTATAGTTCTGGTTATGCACAATATACTAACTTTACACACTTCATATCTTTTTGCTCTGCTTCATTGTTTTGCCATGATTTGGATCTCAGATCTCTTCCCTTCGTACTTGATTTTGCTATACTACACACTTATCCCTTCATATTTGCACAACCACACTTACAAATGCTCGAATCCATCGATCATATATATCCTCTACATGAATTATCATCAACTGCAATCAGCCTTGAGAAAAACTTGAAGTCTTTTTAAGAACATTGTTATCGGCTAAATCCATGCCCAAGTACTAATGCGGACCAAAACCTCTCCATTCAAGTCATCACACATGTCGGCCAATGCCACTAGATCTCACACATTGCTCAATCAACAACTTTTCTTAATCTACATGATGATCAAAATCTAGGTCATCCTGTTCTTCATCAGGCTGAACTAACTAACCAAAACTCGATACTTAGATGCATGTAACTTTCAATTCCTTCAACACCAAAGGCTAAAATCTTGGATTCGGGTAGTCCTAACATCCCTTAACATTTCCTTAGATCCGCAACACAATATAATTACCTGTGGAGAAATGTGGACCAAAGTGTTGAACCCTGTTATATGCTCTATTCTTGTCTATCTAGACTTAGACAAATCTGCAATCTAACTTCCAGTATGATCCATTGATGTAATGTGGATGTCGAAGATAGATTTAGTTTGCATCAATGACAACACTTGACATGCCTAGCAGTGTCTCTTGCCAACAATCTCCCCCTTTGGAATTAATGGCAACACTTAGTGAAAAATGACTAAGTGTTAGAACAACTCCCCTTTACTACATACACTTATGATTTCCAATGCTCCCCCTTAGATGAATTCTTCATTTTTCACTACTTTTTCTCTACCCCTTTGACATCAATGGAAAAGACTGGGATCCGCATACCAAAATTTTATGTACAAGGGTCAAAAGTCTACATACTTCCACATATGAATATACAATCCTTAGGCTTTGTTCATCAACAAAAAGATATCACCAAAAGTGTTTTTCAACTTTGTCAAACCATTGTCCCAGTTCTTCTTAATGCTGCCCAAAATAGATATATGCCCTCTGAACAAAAATGCCTATGATTCTGCCTTTTGAAGGTCAGTAGGATCATTAGTAGTGGATGTAGTTTGGGACTCTGCCAATATATCATACATAGTTTCTAACTTAGGGGAGATCAGTCCCTGGAGCTCATCCAATCTGCCCAAAACTTTGACCTTTTCCTTTTCCAAATCACTCAATTCATTTTGCAAACTTACTACTTGGCATTCCTTGATAGTTACGGACTTAGTTAAAGGACTATATGATTGAGAAATATTAGACAGTTTGAGCTCTATGTCCTTAATCTTTTTCTCAATATCTTCAACAACTTTAGATCTATTTAGACAAAACTTATAGATCTCTACACCTTCAGATAGGGCATTTTGTATGCTCTTTACACTAGTATCAAGCTCAGATCTATCACAACTAATTATTTTCTTTATTTTGGCAAACCTTTTCTCATTAAACTCATTTTTTACTTTAACTTCTGCTGACTTTTCTAAGGTTTCAAAATGAGAACTTACAGCTTTTATCAAGCTTTTCAACTGACTGGAGGGAGATGTTGAAGAATCCTTCTAAAATGTGAGCATGATTTTCTCCAAAATCCTAGATGCAAGGCCAAGCAGCTCACTATCTTCTATATGGGACTTCAGGATATCTTCTCTGGCCTTAGCTTGTGCAAGAGAGGCCCACTTTATCATCTGCACTGGTGAGAGACTATTCAAATTTATTGGACCTTGCAAATCTTCTACAACTAGTTTGTCCTTTTCCAAAATTTCTTTCATTGCTTCTGCAGTGTCTCTTGCCCAATATGATGTCTCAGTTTTATGCTTTTTGGGGGCTGCATCTTTTCCCTTTCCAGAGTCAACCACATTGTTTTTCTTAACATTTTATTTCTCTTTCTCTACTTCAACTTTCTCTATATCATCAACAGGGGCATCCTTCTCTTTATCTTCATCTGTAGTGTCTTTTGTAGTTATTACCGGGGTATTTTGTGTATCCTCAACATCAGCACTTTCATCATTCTTATCAAATTCTTCAGTGTCTGGGATGGAGGGGTCAATTATGTTATCAGTTTCTTCTTCAATAATGGGAAGATTATGCCTCTTCAATGCATTCAAAAGAATCTCCTGAGTATCTTCAACTATCTTATCAATCTCACCAAGCATGAGTTTATTCATTCTCTTCTTACTTATGAAGTCATCTTTCACTTCTTTGAATATTATGCTCATTTGATCCAGAGTAATTTGAGGACACAATTTTATTAGCACATGCTCCCTAAGCTCAATGTATTTAACTTTTGCATTTTCTTTTCTTAATTCTAGAATATCTGCAAGACTTTTTGGAATTTTAGAAGTTATTTCAATTAAAGCCTTATTGTAGATATTCAAATATCTAACTGTTGCTTCCTCCAAAACCCTCTTATCAACATCACTGTAATGATCATAAAATTCAGTCATTGGTTTCAGGTTCCCATCTATAGTGACTGACTTAATAATGTCATCCATAGAAAGAGTGGGCTTCTCAACATAAGTCTTTGATTTATGCCTTTTACTTGTCTTTTGCTTCCAGAGGACTTCTCCTTAGACACTTTAGTAGCTTTAGTGCTTGAGGCCTTCAACTCTTTGATTTCATCATCAGAATCAATTCCTTCTTCATCCTCCTTCTCTACACTGCCATATGACCTCTTGGCCATTACTTTTGTTCTTTTACCTTCCTTACCGATAGGATTTTCTTTGGGTTTTTCTACAGTAGGGGAAGATGATACACTGGAGGTTGAACTAGAATTCCTAGTAGTGCTTGATTTAGGAGGTTTTACCTGAACACATTCCTTTTCCCTGTCCTGCTTCTCCTTCTCAGCCTTTTCTGTTCTTTCCCTGAATTGCCTCACTGCTTTCTTAGTAAGACCCAGATTCTCTGCCAACTGCTCAACTTCTTTCCTTACTTTCCTTTTGGTTTCAGGAGCCTTGAATTCAAGATGCAACTTTTGTGAGATCTCTTCATAGGTTCCAAATCTCTCTTCACCCAGATACCTAGGCTGACTTAACAAATGTTGTGCATATAGTTCCAACACACACCCATCCACTTCATACCCCATGGGCATGATCCACACAACTCTAGGCTGTACTACTTCCATTTTGCATTGATCAGTAGAAACCATAAAACAAATGGTGTCCTTGTATTTTTTGACAACAATCCTAGGTATTCTAACTCTAGCTTGCATCATACTCTAGAAGTTTTTGAAGAAACCCTAGAGTGCGGTCTTTTCTACATCAAGACTACCCAAATAACTCAAGTGATTCCTAATCTGGACTGCTACCGGTTTGTCACTTGTCCAAATTATATTTTTATTTCTTGGAAGCTCACTCAAGAAATAGAAGAAGAGACACACAATTAATGCACCAAATTTGAATGAGTGTTTTCTATCCTTCTTTATCTTGCTTAGGTTCTCCATGAGTTGGTTCAACAACAGCTCATAGAAATCATAGTCTACACCTTCTTTCACCATCTTATAGGTAGCATAGATGGCTATTCTAGAGACTTAGTTTTCTCTACCAGAGTAATATATTCTGTATCCTACCACCATTGATGTGAATCTGACCCCATGATCCTCTATGTCATTAATAGTCATGGCTCTTCTGTCAAATTTTGATCTGGTTGCCTCTGTAACTTCTTGATTCTTCACATCTTTCAACTGAGGTAAGATACTAGTTGAATTCAGTCATGTAACCACCCTTATTGCATCTTTTGTGATTTTGAACGGAAGGTTCAACCATAAAAATTCATCATGGACTCAGCTCAAGACATACTGGACCCACTCGTCCTCTGCAAAAGTTAGAAACTCAACAAATTATATGAATTTCTTATCTTCCAGTGCTTTGTACTCTAATTTGATCTCAAGATCATCACCTTTTAGATGTTTCATGAATAGATTAGTAAGCTTGTAGTTGCTATGCTCCTCCAGAGGCGTGTGAATGTAAGCCCTAATGTCCTCTGTGTGAAGAACTCCATACAGAATGGAAGAAAATGCTCCCAATGGATCAACTTCGATGGATTTGAAAGGATGCTTCTTAAAGTTCAGCCTAGGTCTCTCAGTGATATTCACAACTAGAGATGTAGCCATTTCAAAAGAATACAAGTTCAAATCTTCGCAGAGAAATACCTTTTTCTTCACAGAATTAGGGTTAGTTGTTGAATTCATTCTTTGCACTTCAAATCTCTGAAATTACAGCTCAGATGCTCTTTTCCTTGTTCTCTTTGAATGCAAAGTGATTCAAGTATTGAATGAGTGACCTTTTTATGCTCCACAAACCCTAATTCGTCATTATAATAAATGCTCTGCCCTAATACATCTGGTTACTCTGTTTCTGAATATAGTTAATCTTTAATTGCTCCGCAATTAATTGCATTTGATTCTTTTCTTCCAAAATTTTCTTCAACAAATCTGCAATAGGCTTCTCTTTCTTCATTCAATGTGCTAGATTCAGGAACCCACTTTCTGGCAGGAGGAATTAGATTTTCAATGCAGCTCCCCCTGAGCCAGAGCTCTTGTTTCAATTCCTGGAAGAATTATCAGCACCAGATTCCGGTGCGGACCCATTGTCAACATTCATTTCACCTTTCTTCACCCATGTTTTGTTCATTTCATTCTGGTCCTTATTCACATCAACTTTTCTTTTGCATTTGTCCATCTTTTGCTCTGTTTTTCCTTTGCCTACCTATGAGTTCTCCTTTTTGTTTTTGTAAAATTTGGCAATGTGTCCGGATTTGTTGCAGTTGAAACATACAATCTTATTTTTCTGACAATTACATATTGGAGTAGGTTTAAATCTACATTGCATTGCTATATGCCCAAACTTATTACAAGTAAAACATCTTCCATTGAGCACTTGTTTGTTCTTAGGAGGATTCCTTGATCCACTTCTGCATTCCTCAACCTTATGACCTATCCTTTTGTAATTAAAGCATTGACTAAAGAAAGATGATGCATTTTGATTCACTTGACTTCTGCATTGACTAGCTCTCTAACCATACTTATTGCATTTGAAACAATTGTCATTGAAAGATGGATACCTTTGAGCATTAGGTTGTCTTACCAGAGGTCTTCTAGGATTCCTTCTTTGATTTCTTGCTTCTGGATTTCTCTGACCAAATCCAGAGCTTTCACCTTTCTCAAATCCTAGACCATGCTTATCATCTTCCTTCTTCTGACTATCAAGCAGTACCTCAAGTTTAGCTAAGCTTATCTTGAATTTCTCTTTATATTCATTTGCAACTTCTAGGTCATGTTTGAGAATGACAATTTGTTTTTCAAGTTCTTCCTCATTTTCCTTGGTTTCTTGTAGATCAAACTCTAGATGGCCAATTATTCTATCCAATTTGTAGTATTCTTATGTTCTTTCTTTCAGCTCGACTGATTTAGGTTCTCCTTAGTCTTCTTTCTTTCCTCAATTTCCTTGGTTAGTTTCATCACTCCTGATTCCATTTCATGTTTCAAAACAACAACTTCTTTTGTTAGCTTCTCACATTCCTTTGTCTTTTCCTTCAAGGCCTCATCCATGTTATCATCTTCATTCTGATTTGCTAGCTAATGAAGTAACTCCCTCCTTTTTTCATTAGATTTTCTCAATTGTCCTTTTAAGGTCTCAATGAAATCTTTAGCATCTTTAGGTTTCTCTTGCAGATCTCTAATTTCTACCTTGGATAGGTCAAGATCATCTAAGGGTACTTGAAGTTGTCGATTGATACCATTAGAGTGCTTGAATGAACCCATTGAAAACACTTTCCCAGATCTTCCTCAAGTTGTTAAACTTCTTCTAAGGAACCTTGCTTTGATACCAATTGTTGAAATTAAGGAACACTGAGAGGGGGGGTGGACCAGTGTTCTACAAAACTTATTACTTTGTTCCTTTATTAATTTACCACATACATTCAAAGGAAAGAGCATGAGCACAAGAATAGAAACAACAAGATCACAACATATGAACACCTAGATTTTTACATGGAAACCCAGTTAAGGGAAAAACCACGATGGGGGTTAACCCACAAGAATTTATACTCTGTTAAAAGTATTACAAATGGGGAAGGCACATGCCTTTGGGCACATTGCTCATATAGGCTCACTTCCTACAAAAACAATTACAAGAGTTCACTGGAATGATTAAATTGAGAAAGAGCATCTAACAATGCAGAATTACAATTCTAGTTATGCACAATATACTGACTTTACACACTTCATCTCTTTCTGCTCTGCTTCACTATTCTACCATGATCTGAATCTCAGATCTCTTCCCTTCACAATTGATTCTATTATACTATGCAATCATCCCTTCATATTTGCACAATCACACCCATAAATGCTTGAATCCATCGATCATATATATCCGCTACATGAATTAACATCAACTACAGTCAGCCTTGAAAAAAACTTTAAGTCTTTTTAAGAACACTATTTTGTCAGCTGAATCCATGCCCAAGTACTAATGTGGACCAAAAACTCTACATTCAAGTCATCACACATGTCAGCTAATACCATTGGATCTCACACATTGCTCAATCAACAACTTTTCTTAATCCGCATGATGATCAAACTCCAGGTCAGCCTGTTC
The DNA here is from genome assembly GCA_027924645.1 of Cunninghamia lanceolata. NCBI lineage: Eukaryota > Viridiplantae > Streptophyta > Pinopsida > Cupressales > Cupressaceae > Cunninghamia > Cunninghamia lanceolata. Next base: position 95,578 of record BSBN01000742.1, read on the forward strand.
TTTACTGGACTCAACTAACTAACCAAAACTTGATACTCATATGCATGTAACTTTCAATTCCTTCATCACCGCAGGCTAAAATCTTGGATTTAGGTAGTCCTATCATCCCTTAACATTCCCTTAGATCTGTAGCACAATATAATTACCTGTGGAGAAATGCGGACCAAAGTGCTGAACCCTATCATATGCTCTATTCCTTTCTATCCAGACTTAGACAGATCTGCAATCTGACTTCCGGTATGATCCATTGATGTAATGCAGATGTGTAAGATAGATTTAGTTTCCATCAATGACAACACTTGACATGCCTAGCAGTGTCTCTTGCCAACATAATATAGAAGGTGTAATGAGAATGAAAGAATATGTCAAAAACACAAAACATTGATGTAATATGTAACTAGATAACATGTGATATGAAAGATATGAGTATATATACAATTACCTAATGCATTCAATTTAAGTTGAAGACTGTAAATTTGATCTAACAAATTTGTATGGTCAAAACTTGTAGTGACAATCATGCAAAAATCTACTTGTAGGGTACACCTACAAAATAATGAATGTAAGTAAATAAGCTATATATACATGAGTCGATACAAATTTTAAGATAAAGAGAATAATTTATAGAAGGTGAAATGAGGATGAAAGAATATACAAATGTTCATTGATACAATCATGCAAGATCTCTAGACTTGCAGGGGACTTGCAAAAATAATGAATGTAAGGGAAGGTAAGAGGATGGATTAAGGAGAGATAAGACAATGACTTAAGAGGATGTAAGAGGATGGCTTAAGGGGATGTAAGAGGATGACTTAAGGGGATGTAAGAGAGGGGGTGTAAGGGGAGAAAATTATGTGTCATGTGAGAAAATTAGTTCTATATTTATAGGAAATTGATTAAGGGTAGGTAAGAGGATGACTTAAGGGGAGCTAAGGGGATGACTTAATACAACTATATTGACTATCGATTAAATATATACAACTATATATACATACCTAAAAATTTATTCCATTGTACCATCTGCATCCTCTCTTTTTTGCAATGCATCTATGATTGTCTCATGCTCTTCCATAGTAATTGTCCATAGCTCTTTATTAATAGGTCTTCCATGATACCTCACTAGTTTTATATTTGTTTCCACCACCAAATGCGAGTAGTGTATAATCTTTTTATGTGTTTCATAATCTTCGAATGTAGGCAAACCATTTTTCCTTGTTAGGTATTTTCGTAGCCAAGTGTTAACAACCACCATCGAACCTATTGGATAATGAAAGCCATCATCATCTTCTCGAGGTGGTATTAACTTATATTTAGTCTCCACACATTGAGCCAACCAATATTTTGTTTCCTCTTCATTCTCCTCAGGGGCAACAACAACATACACATGTCTTGAAAACAAAATTTAATTCAATAACTTGTGTGACATATAATTTTTACCAATTTATACATACATGCATCCATATATAATTAACACATTAAGCCATCATTTCTCCTAGGACCCCTTAATTCATATATATCCTAATTAATTATATCAATTGTGATTAAACATGAGACATACTTTGAATTATTTGATCCCCTTAAGCAAATTTTGAATTCTTGTATATTGTTGATTTTCATGATCTTGAATAGCATCAAAAGTAATACATGTATAGCATCAAAAGTAATGATATATAACACGTGCTTCACATTTGTATAATTCCCTATTTCTATTCTAATACTATCAAATGTTTTGACTACATGAATCAAATTTGTAAAGTAAAATTATTTGAAATGCTTATGTTTTTGCTAACTTGTGAATATTTTATTGTTGTTATCACTAATATAAGTAATTAAATTGCATAAATCTAACTATAAGAATCTTAGATAACATTAGTGTAAATAAAATATGGTCTCATAAGGGTAACTAATTTGTTCAAGTTAAAAATGCATAAATGTACATGTGTAAATGTACAACAATAGTCCATAAAATACTAAAATTAATAAAGTCCATGAAACAATATATAAAGTCCATGAAAATACTGAAACATATATATAGATCTAGTCCACATGTGAAATACTGAAATACAGAAACATGTACATATAGAGTCCATGAAATACTAAAACATATATAGATCTAGTCCATGAAATATTGAAACATGTATAAAGAGTATGTATGCAACATGTACTAAAACATATATAGAGTCTGTGGAATGTACTAAAACATATATATGTATAACTCCTATCATCCCTATAATTAAGAGACCTCTTCACTCCATGTGGACTAGGATGATCTAAATCAGTCTGAACAAGAGAAAGAAACTTGAAATCAGATTTAAAATTTTAAAAATGATAATTTAATTAATTTTAATTTATAAAATCATAAAAAATACCATATCAGTTTGCTCATCTCCTCTGTTGACCTGCTCTGCATGCTCTGCAACATGACTTGCCTCATGCTATAGAAGAAAAATAATTTAACACATGTCAACATATATTCTATTGAAATTTACTTTAAGTTCACAATGTATATATAATTAACTTTAAATATATCTAAATTTTAAATTATACCGTATGAGGCTGCTCATCTCCTCTGTTATCTTGCTCTGCATGTGCTATTGTAGGTGGTATGACATCAGCAGACAAAACATGTCACTAACAAGGTCCTACAAGGTCATTTATAAAGCACATGTGTACAAATTAGGTTAAAACATATATATTCTCTTGTGTACCCAATTTTTGTTTTAATCTATTTAAAAGACCTACATATTACACATACACAGATAATTTTTTCAACAACCTAAAATGCAATTGACTCCTAAAATTGACTTGGATCATCCAGGTGTGCTACTATACCTATCCTCATTGTTGTGTCAACCTACATAGACATATATTTTGAATATAAGTACATGCACGTTTGATATAGTGAATTCAAAAATACAAAAATCGAAGTATAATTTTTTAAAATAGTATACATACAAGTGGCTCATGTGAAATGCTCAACAATGGATCAAAATAAAAATCAAGTTCTAGACTGAATTACACACAATTTAACACATGTTCCAGACTAAATTACAAATTAAAATCAAGTTAAAATTATTTATTTTATATATTTAAAAAATTAATCAAAATACCCTAAATGGGTGGCCGATATGAATAGGTGTTAACACAAAACAAAATTGATCAAAAGAACTCATTGTGCCTGTGGCCATCAACTACACCAAACAATTTGATTGTTAAAATATTACAATTTAGTTGATCTATATGTTCATTAAAAACACGTGCTTAGAATTGTTATAGATTCAACATGTGTACCTATATATATACCTATGTCGAATGATCAGTGGGGTGATCCTCAACAATTAGAAAATCAACAAATAAACTGATATCATCATATGCTCCATGTGTAACTGAAGTGGGTGTTGCTTGATTAGGTCCATAACATAATTGATTACAACTCATACACATATGAGGCATCTACAAATGTGGAGTGGTAATAGGACCAATTCCACCATCAGCTCCTCCATGGTCTCACCCACTAACCCCATCTACCATCTCAGAAGTTTTCTCATCAAGGCTATTTGAGAACGCACTCAATGCTCCTAGTGCGGATACCACCACACGATACTGCATGGGTGTAGGATTGGCAACAGAAGGAGGGTTGACAAGAGGTTGAGCAAGCATGGGTCATTGGGGATCAACCTATGCCCCTAACCTCTATTGTGGCATGTCGCCACGAACACCCTAGAATGATCTGAAATCAAAATAATTGGGTTTCCTATTTATCACAAAATTTGCATATAATTTTTCTCAAAAATAAAATAGAGGAACCTCACAATTTGCATGAGGTGGATAATCAAATACCATCCATCACCGATCCCCAAAATTGGTAGACATCTCTGCATGTCTACACCACCTAATTGATATTATTTTCTTGTTTGGGGGAATTGGTTCATTGGTGATGGGGTGCCTAAAATATTGAGCTAAATGGCCTTTTGTGATTTTCAAATCTATGACATCCCTATAAGAGAGGCCATCAAAATAAAACTTGTGCCTCTGCTCTCTCCATAATCTAAAACTATCTAAGTCAGAATCAATGGACCTAACATAATCTACAACATTTTGCATCAAAGATGCAAAACACATCAAGTGAAGTGGCATACATTGTTTATTTCGAATGGCATTGATTTTTTCTTCGATGGAACTGATATTTTCATTAATTCTAGCTCACCAGCGAGCCTCATCAGATCCAGGTGGGGGTGGAGGTGGGGTATTTTGAGGTGGAGATGAAGGTCACTCAGGGTGTTCAAGTGATGGGGTGGAGGTAGTACATTGAGGAAACCCTTAATATCAAAGTGAATATCCATGATATAAAAACTATGAACCTGCATATACATAAATATACAAACAAGTACAAAATTAACTTTCAAGAATATATATATATATAAACATATTGAAAAAACCAGATATTATACATGTTGAGAAAAGTTACAAGAAATATTTAAATTAAACGTACATGACTACATTTAAAAGAAAAATTAGGATCTACATACACACATACATCATTCAACTTGAGCATACATTCAAATTTCAAAATTTAAGAGATTCTAACTATGTAATTTTAATACATGTACATAGTAAAAATAAACTAAAAACATACACAAAAAAGGGTAAATTTCTAACAAAATGTGTAGGGCTCATTTATGTCTAAGGCATATAAAATTTTGTGGCTTGATACATATTTTAAAGTGTTTACAAGGAATAATGAAGTTCCCCCTTAAATCCTATTTTATTAAATCCCAGGATTAATCCACATGTCATCTTTCCTAGGTCCATAAACCATGCTAATGGAATGATTTTGTCCATAGTTGACCAAATTTAATATATATATCTTTAACAAGCTTATAAAAACTTCAAGCATCTAACATTATACAAATTGATCAAATGTAAATGATCAATTTGACTATTATTAGTGGCTTAATGGGATTAATAGTATATTTCAAGTTGTACCATCTACATCCTCTTAGGATGGGCCTTAAAAAATTTTCTTAAATCCCCTTAATCCACATGTCATCTTTCCTACGTCCATAAACCCTAAACCATAAACTCTAAATCCTAAACCCTTAACCCTTAACCCTTAACCCTTAACCCTTAACCCTAAACCCTAAACCCTAAACCCTAAACACTAAACCCTAAACCCTAAACCCTATTTACCTTTAACCCTAAACCCTAAACCCTAAATCCTTAACCATCTACATCCTCTTAGGACAAGCCTTAAGCAATTTTATTAAATCCCGTTAATCCATGTCATCTTTTCTAGGTCCATAAACCATGCTAATGGAATGATTTTGTCTTAAGTTGACCAATTTTAATATATATATCTTTAACAAGTTTGTAAAAACTTCAAGCATCTAACATTATACAAATTGATCATATGTGAATGATCAATTTGACTATTATTAGTGGCTTAAGGGGATTAATGAGTAGATTTCAAGTTGTAGGTCATCTACATCCTCTTAGATCAGCCCTTGACAATGAGTAGATTTCAAGGGGGTTAGTGCTATTATTAGTGGCTTAAGGGGATTTTTATGATCATCCCTTGATAATGAGATGTGGCTTGTCTACCTTTGAAAAATAAATAATTGTTAATGTGATGTGAAATCTAGTTTTGTAGGGCCACATTTAACCCTAAACCCTTAACCCTTAACCCTAAACCCTAAACATTTAACCCTAAACCTTAAACCCTAAACCCTAAACCCTTAACACTAAACCCTCAACCCCGTAAACCCTAAACCCTTAACCCTTAACCCTAAACCCTAAACCCTGAACCCTAAACCCTTAACCCTAAACCCTAAATCCTTAACCATATACATCCTCTTAGGATGGGCCTTAAGCAATTTTATTAAATCCCCTTAATCCATGTCATCTTTCCTAAGTCCATAAACCATGCTAATGGAATGATTTTGGTTTAAGTAGACCAAGTTTAATATATATATCTTTAACAAGTTTGTAAAAACTTCAAGCATCTAACATTATACAAATTGATCAAATGTGAATGATCAATTTGACTATTATTAGTGGCTTAAGGGGATTAATGAGTAGATTTAAAGTTGTAGGTCATCTACATCCTGTTAGATCATCCCTTGACAATGAGTAGATTTCAAGGGGATATTAGTGGCTTAAGGGGATTTTATGATCATCCCTTGACAATGAGATGTGGTTTGTCTACCTTTGAAAAATAAATAATTGTTAATGTGATGTGAAATCTAGTTTTGTAGGGCCACATTTTGATGAACTATTGTTGTAGGTTAATTATTGGTTGTTTCAACCCCGTACCTATAATTAATTGATAGTACACTTTTCATTTTACATATCCTATTTTTTAAAATGTATTTAGGAGGTAATTAATAACATATTATGGCCTCCTATTGTTAATTAATAACTATAAACTTACCATTTTGATGAGATATTATTGACTTCTATTGATACTTGTGTATGGACTCCTATTGATAAATTTTATAGAAAGATTTAAAAAAATTGATACTCCTTCCTTAATCTCTATAACCATTTAAAGAACTATTCTAAATGATTCCCTACTTACATGCACTACCAAATTTCAAGCCTCCTTAGTATCCTTTTAAATTCCTACTCAAATTATCTATGAGATAAATTATATGATGAGAATTAAATTTATAGATATGCCCTAAGAATTAAATCACTCAAATCAAATTCTGGATTTTGCAAAGAGGATAGCTATATTTTAAATGTTTGCTCTTAGTCAAAGTTATTAATATCTAGTATTATTTTGTTAGTTGTTGCATATGTAGGATGAATGTTTCCTTATCTAGTAATTACAATATAAGTAGAAATATTCAAGTTTAAAAAGATATGATTCCTAGAGTGGATACAACTTTTATTAATACATTATAGTTGCTCATTTAGGATGAAATTTGGTTAGCCATGGATTGACATTTTATTTCTATAATTCAAATTGAACCACATGGATATATTGCAATAATGACATGGAATAAAATATATCACATGAACATTAAATATGTAAATTTCTAGGTAAACTTTATCCCCTTAAGCCATTTGAGTAGGATAAACTCAATGAACAATCATATTTTAGGAGGGAGTATTAGATGCTCCATTATCAATATGATTGAATGCTAACATATTCCTAGATCATGGTTTCTATCAATTTTATTCTTCTATCTTGGATCTAATGTGTGATCCTAATGATATGGACTAGGTATATCTAGGGAACGATAAGATAATGGCAATGTGTGATTCTAATTTTATATTTTAATGTGAAACTAAGTAATTAGTCTATAGGTTTGACTAATTTATATCTTATTTGTAATTCAACATATCTAGAAACCTCATAGGGATTACGATGATAAAAAGGAATATATACTAGCACTTGCACCTAATGGAGGTTCAAGGATTACGTCGATAGAAAAATATATGTACATGTTAATATATTAGAGAGTAGGTGTTTGTGCATGGGTACATATGGATGCCATGTGCTGCAAATTCTAATTGTATGTGGCTAGATTAAACAATTAATAATAAGTGCACTAAATAATGCAATGAAATAAACTTAGACAAATCTATATTTTTTTCTCAAAGAAATTAAGTACTGTCTGATTTTAAAATATTTGCATGTACATATTTAAAACATAAAAAAATTTGCAAATGAAAAATTTGTTTTTCGCTTTACCATTAAACAGTAACTAAAACTTGTTTTTCAGTTTGTAGGCATGATTGAATCTCATTTTAGGGTTCATATTTTTGTTTAAAGGGTACATATTTTTGTTTCAATTTAGTTTAGAGTCATTTTTTTGTGTGCAGGGTAATTGTTTTTAGTTTCAATTGAATGTAGGGTTTATACAGTTTTGCAGGAAGATTCAAACCAAATTTAAAACCTAATTTACAAAAATACAAAAAATAAACTTAAAATACAAATTACAAAATACAGAAAATGAAAAAAAGGGGAAAAAATAACTGACCTGGACTTTTGGATGGCTAGAAATAGAGTTCTGCAACTCGGGATCTCATTCTGGTTCTCCTTGGGCTGTTGTTAAAAATGAGCTCACATGCCTTTTTTAAAAAAATTAAATACTTTTCCAAAATGGGATCCTATTTTATAAAGTAGGATCTTATTTCATGGTCCTAGGCTTGGGATCCCACTATAGAATTGGATCCCATCTTGAATTTAGTCTCGGGATCCTGATCCATAACATGATCCCATTTTGTTTTGCTCAATTTTGGGTTCTTGGCTAAGCCCGAAACTTCCATGAGAAGTGGACTCAACTTTGTACTTTTACCCATATCAAAGTGTTAGTTCCACCTCATGCACCAAAGATAGTAATGCTACATGACATGTCATTACATCAACTATAGTAAGTAATCAAACAAAAAATCTTGCTTGATAAGAATAAGTCAAACACTAAAGATAAGTAAACAAAAACGCTAATGAAAGTTGTTGGGAGGCATAAAAGAGTTGAGGACCCGAATAACAATGAACTATGGGAATTCTCTAGTAAATTCCCATGGAAAGATAAAGTTGTAGTTGAAACCTTAAAATTCCTAATTACTTTTTTTGGAAAAATAACACAAGAGTATCTCCTAATTAAAGAGATCTTTATAAAAAGGAAAATCATCAAAACTGTGAGCCACATCTAAAACACTTTTTAGATGACTCAAACATAAATTTTCTTCAAATTTGTAGAGTTATCCTCAAATAAATATTAGTCAAAGATATTTCAAAATGACAAAACCTTTTTATGTCAAAATAAATCACACACACACAACTTTTTGTTGTAGAGTCCACATAAAATTTTGTATGTATTACAATGTTTTTCGAGATATATGTGCATCTTTGCATACTAATGATATTTTGTGTGAGTTTATGATAGAATTTCCACCTAAATCGACAAGAGATTTCATTTCAAATAGTTTTTTGTGAGAGTGGATGTGTTGTGATGCTCACAACACGCCCCATTTTACTCCCTAGCAAAATGAGGACCCCTGCTGTAGCTGGCTTTTGGTTGCTTCTGTGTGTGGGCTTGCTTGGTGGTAAAGGGAAAAGGTAACTGAAAGTACAAACCTTGGTGAAAATAGAGAAAAAATGACATTAAGTACCAGTACATAGTATGGGTGAATTCTTTGTGAAAAATGAATAGGGGTTGCTTTTTGAACCATCTCAAAATTCACTGTATTTTGCAAGTTATAGGGTTTTTGGTAAATGTACAAGTGGAGGGTTTGTGTTTTGTATATACAAAGTTCTTTGTATGTACAAGGTTGTTTTATATACAAATGCATTTGTATATCGGGTTATTGCCTTAGTCGCAAAAAGGAAGGTACTCGAGTTTTTGTATGTTGTTGTTACTTGTATACATTTTGGGCTAACGCTTTATTTTAATATACAAGTCAGGCCTGAAAATAGTCAGAATTGGAATGAATAAACATTGAAATCCGCTATGTATATTTTGGCTTGTATATTTGGCAAGTGATAGACGTACAAACAAAATATACAAGTTATACATAGCACGGAATTGAAAAGGTATTAAATTTGACTTAATCTTTGTATATTTTGCACTTTGTATATGTATGTTCGGTTATATGCATTGCATTAATATACAAAGCGGAATCGAAAAAGGTATGAAATAATGAATAATCGTTGTATATTTTGGGTTTGCATATAAGGTATCGGGGGACATACATTGTGAAATATACAACGTGGAATTGAAAGTAAAATGAAATACAGTATAAATGATGCATTCAGACTTAAAGTATATTTTGTGAGGCATCGATTTATACAAAGCACGGAATTGAAAAGTTATCAAAGACAATAAAGTCGATGTATATTTCAGTTTGTATATTTCTTATATACAACGTGATATACATTGCACTTTATACAAACTGGAACCGAAGATATTATGAAATAAAGTTAAACTCTTGTATGTTTTCGCCTTTGTATGTTTTAGAATGTACAAAGCGAGATATACAAAGTTTCATATGCATTGCGGATGCGAAGGTAAATGCAGTATGATTTATAACAGTTTGAAGTCTGAACGTTCAACGAGAGGTAAAGGCATCGCAGGAAGGTACTATTGAGAGGTAAGGTGGACCCCACTAAATGTACATGTTTGCTTGTATAATAACCATGTATATTTTGCGATATACAAGCAGTTGTACATTTAAAAGATGCAAGGCAGAGATACAAAGCAGATTTGTCACGGAAGTTAAAAATGCTAAATTCTTTGTATGTTTCAGCGTTTGTATATTTGCGATGTACAATGCCGAGATACAAAGGAACAAAGACATCACAAAAAGAGAAAAGGATAATGAAATGTTTGTATGCTGGGTTTGTATGTGCATTTATACAACAGAATATACAAACGAGATATACAAAACCAAAGGTACAAATGTGTACGGAAAATTGAAAAAGGTAAGGTCGTTAGTTGATTGTATGCATAAAAGGCTTGTATGTTAAGAGATACAATGAAAATGTACAACAGAAACATACAAGGAAATATACAAAGAAAAAGTATGCATGTTGAAATAGGTTAACGGTAAAATGTTTGAAAAACATAAACACTGTAATAAAGGCCGAGGACATAATGCATTAATTACTGTAATTAATGTGAATTTAACACTCAAACAAATGGAAATTCAATGAGGGTTAGAACAATTTTAATGTTATTTCGCTGTTGAATATACTATGGAGAGTGAAAATTGCAGAAAAGAGTTGTTGCAGTGAAATAGCAGAATTTACCAGAAGTGAAAAGAGTTATAGTAGCTGGATAAAGGTGAAAGTGGTAAAGTAAGTCAACGGTAAACGGTCGCTAATAACAGGTATTTACTCAAAACGCCGTTTATGTTCAATTATTAAAATGAATTGTTATTTTTAGTAATTTCGTTGCAAAACATAAACATTGGTTAAAATTACTGTTTTAAATTGTTAGTTAGCTGAGTAGAGCTTAATGAATTCAAAGAAGTTAAAACAGAAATAGCAAACAAGCTAGGGTAAATGGATTCATAGTAAAAACCCTAAACATGAAGTAAAATGAGAAGTTAAAGGATGTATGCTTCTACAGGATGGCCCCTAAACCGAAGAAAGATACAGGGGAAGATATAAAAAAGGAAAGAAAACCTCAGAAGGAGATAGAGAAAGAAGAGTTGCCACTATACAAAGGTTGTCCGTCCCTGATAAGCACAGGTGGGATAGGCACAGATACAAACATAGGCCATTATGACGTAGAAGATGTATTAAAGAAAATCACTGCTATGGATGCCTCACCAAATATGAAATGTATTTGGGATAGCGGACTATATAGAGCTGCAGGATTTCCTATAGCAATGGAGGCTAGAGATTTATGTTTGGACTGCATAATTTTGTATGATCCTACTACAAGAAAAATCATGTTACATGACAGATTAATTTCTGATCTGACTCCTGAAGGTATTGCAAGAACTTTTGGATTAGAAATCAAGGAGAAGATGAGTGATATTGACATTGATCAGTATAATGAGAGTTTCTACATAAATGAGGCAGAATGTAAGGGTAAAATATTTCGCAACTGGTAGAGTCCTAAAAATAAACCCAAAGCTGTAGCTAGAATTCCTAAAAATTTGATGAGGATACATTTCAAGGAGATTCATTTGATGATCACTATGCTGAGTAGACTAGTTGGATTAAGAGATGGTACAAAATGTGAGCCTTGGATGTTCATTGTCATAGAATTCATAAGAACAAGGGAAAAGGAATGAGGACAAATCCACTGGGCGAAGACCATTAGCATAGCCATTTGGAGGCAAGATATGCAGAGACAACAGAAGATGTTGCCATTTTATATGTCTTCTTATGTGTTATACTTTTGTGCTATAGAAATCAGGCCATACATTCGTGGAATAGAAGGGGTAGGCAGCTTGGGAAACGACCCTAATCAAAAGTTGGTGTATGAACATTACCCTGTCCTACAGGAAGAAAATGCCTTAAAGAGTTTTGCTTTGGTGAATGATGTTTTTTATACATACATGGTAAGAATATTGAGAGAAGAACCTAACAATAGGTTATCTAAGGATGCAGAGAATGCAATTGGATTGCACAGTTCTTGGTTTATACAATTTGAACACTTTACTTATATAAGAACTGAAGGCTTTGAAGGGAAACCATTTATGTTGCCTAGATATCCATCTGACAAGTTAATTGTGTTAGAATTTTCAAGACAAAACTTGAATGTTTTTAGGATGTACAAGAGAAAATTTAATAACAGGGGAAATGTGAGACTGCCTTGGGCTATTGGCAGGTATTCATGTTATAGTGAAGAAGTTGCAACATATTCAAAATAGGAGTTAAGGTTTTATGGCTTTAAGGAATTTGATTTGGCAAGAAGATTCGACCCTTTCCACAAAATTCAGAATTTTTAGATAAAAAATATAAGCAGCAAGTACATATTGAAGATTTTTGGGCTGACTGCAAGAGTGACAGGGAGGTTGGAAAAAGAGCTTACAAAAGATTGACTATTGAGCAGATGAAATCCATAGGGAATATATATGTGCCCCCAGAGGTTCAAGGTGATGACAGATTATTACATCACAGCTATGCAGTAGCAAGGTTAGCTCCTATTACAGAGATGGATTGGTCAAAACCATGGAGTACATCTCTGGATGAAATATCTAAACCAATAATATTATTTTCAAAAACATGGCTGAAGGACAAAATTGAAGAACTCCAAGCTAAAGGCAAAGAGGTCACCTACCCAAAGAAGGGGAGGAAAAGAAAAGTGGAACCTACTGAGGACTTGCAATGTTTCTATAAGAAGGAGAGAAAAATTATTGAGGCCAGAATTATAGAAAAGGATAAGAATGCTACATTGATGGACCCATATGCTTTGGGGATAACAGTGGCAGTTGCATCAGACACTTTTGTTGATGAAAAATCTATAAGCCATGAAGTAAGTGCAGAGGAAGCACAGGCTGGAAAAGAGGCAACAGGGCAATCAACAAGAAGGGCAATTTCCATAAGTTTATCAAAGGGAGAGACTTCTAAGCTAGTTGATATAATTAGAGCATAGGAAGTGAGTGAAAAGCTGAAAAATATAGCTAGTGCTTCCACATCACCTGAGAAAAGAGAAACATTCATTAAGGTAACAACAAAATTGGCTGGAGAGAAGTTGCAAGAGTCAAAAACATACAAAGACAAACAAACTGCTGTGGAAACTGTGAATATTGACAGTAATGATAGTGAAGGAGTAATGTATAAAGGGAAAGAGATTGAAATAGAGGAGGACTCCAGTGACTTCATGAGTGAAGAAGAAGAACTAGGTAGTCAAGATAAAATGGAGATTGGACATGGAACAGAGCAAGAAAAAGGAAAAGTATAGGAGGAAGTAGAGTCAGTAGATCCTTTTGGTACTTTGGTGCCACCAGAAATTATTAAAGATATGCAGGAAGAAGCACATAAAATCAAGGAGGCTAAAAGGGAGAAGATACTGGAGGAAATGGTTACAGAAACACCTGCTTTAGTAGAAGAAGAAACAAAACAAGAAACTTCAGGTACATATTCCTTAAACATGCTAAACAAGTATGGTGAGCCAAGAGAAGAAGAGAAAAATACAGAAATCATGTAGGATCAAGAAGAAGTAAAAGAGGATGATGTAAAGGCTAGTTCACCAATACATACAGAGAAACTATAGACAGAAAACATAGACAAATCAAAAGAAGAAATTAATAGGCTTGAAGACAAAGAAGCAGAAGAAAAAATAGATGAGAATGAACCTGAGGAGCAGGCAGGAGATGATCAAAGGGAAGAATCATCAACAGAAAGGGCTCCTGAGGAAGAAGATCAAAGGGGGGGAGATACTGAGTTAGAAGAGGAAGAAAATGAAGGTGAGTCAAAAGAACAAGAGCCTCCATTACAACAGTAAAACCCAGAGGAGGGACCCCAGTAGCACCAACAAAGACAGCAAGTACAAATTCCAGAAGAGGAACAACAAGATCAACAACAACAGCAAAATCTAGAACAGCTACCTGAGCAACAACAACAACAAGAGCAGCAGCAAAGAGAAGTAGAGACAGAAAAACCTCATGAGGAGGTAATTGATGAAGAGAAAAATGCAAAGGGCACAAAAGAAGTGCCTACATGGCTAGAAGGAGAAATAAGGAAGGAAAAGAAAGAAATGTAGTTAGCTCCAATTGATATTAAGAGCTTATTATGAGAAAAGAGAACTCCAAGGAAAGAGAAAATAAAAGCTAGGACAATGTCAACAATCCAGAGAGGTCTAGATGGATCAAGAACTCTAAACCTAGCTATACCACAGAAAGAAAAGGCAAAAGGTGAAATAGCCTTAGAAGAATATAAGATATTGAATATTGATCTTGGGCATCCAACAAGAGAACAACACCTCCATGAATGGGAAGATATGCACTAGGTAACAGCTGATATCCTAAGGAAGGATAAAAATAAATTGGAACATTTAAAGGGACACATTGTCCAGCTGCAGCAATTCATTCAGGGGATATTTGATCCCAATGCCATAGTTCCTGATTTACCTACTAACATAGCAATAGTGTCCAAAGAGGAGATAAAAGATATGGAAAATAAAAGGTTTAAAGCTAATATTTTTGATGAGTGGTTTAATGATTTCATGCAAGAGGGAAAGCAAATAATAAAGCAAGCTGTGGAAAGCTGGAAGATAAGTTCAGAAGAGAAGAATAAATGTATGATATTCATACATAACTGCCAAGTCCGAAAAAAAGAATGCACATCAGAGATTGAGCAGTTGCTAGAAATGGAAAGAGTAGATGAATTGATTCATGAGGGAGCACTTAGTGTCGCATTGACGAATAAATTGCCAGGAACAATAATGGAGCTTCAGTTTGAGGAAGATAACCTCAAAAGATGTATAACAACTATACAAGAGTTGAAGGAAAAAGCAGAAGACATGATAAAAATGCATAAGAGGATCATTGAAAGACTCATACAACATGAATGTGTTGAGATGCCAGCATATGATTTGGAGAGGGCCTTAATAGAATTCAAGGCCATATTCACACCCTGTATAGAAAATCCTGGTGCAATTCTCAGCTAGCAAATGATAGATACATTAATGGAAGAGTGGGCTAAAATAAACAAATACAAGAAGAAAAGAGAAGGCTCAGAGAATGAAGAGAAAAAGTTGAAAGAAGGGGTGATGATGCAAGAGTATATTTTGGAAAAAAGTCCAGGAGCAGACCGCACCTTTGTAGAAGGTGTAATTAACAATTTTAGAAAATATTTGAAAAAGTAAGAAGGCAAACAAGTGTAAAGGTTTTTGAAAAGAGGTCAAGTAAAGATGCCTTGGCAGGAAGGAGTCAACGAAGAGAAAGGGGAATCTTATTTTGTAAAGATTCCAATGGCATCCTTGGAGCAAGAGAAAAGATGCCAAATAGATATTTTGGGCAGATGGTTAGAAACAAAAATACACCGTTGATTAGAAATAGAAGGATCTCAACCGTGGATTAAAGTAGTAGCCGTGGCCATTTGAAATTTCAAATTCTATATAAGGGACGTGGTTAGTTGTATATTATTTACACTGGGATTTGTAGAAATTAGCATAGCAAATTGTAATTTGTGCTTAGACTTTGAGTAAGAAAGTATTTTAGTATAGAGGAGGTCGCTTGTGTCTTCATTAAGGAACGCGTGGAAATATCTAGCTTTCTTACTATATCTGTAAAGCATTGTAAGTTTTTGTGAATTTTGATTAATGAAGCTAAGAGTCATACCTACATTGTAAACCATATATGGCTATGTGTTTTGAATATAAATGAATCTGGAAGTCTGCATCTATTTTTTGAGTGTCTTCTAGCTCTTCTCTATGTTTGAAACAGTTTCTCTTAAAGCTCGCAATCTTTAATGCTTGTTTGTGAAAATATTCAGGACATTTGCATTTAATGATTTGATTTGCTGAGTTAATTGAATTTGCTGCAATTCTTACTCTGTGCATAACAGAACATTTAGATCCTGTAGCAAGTGATGTTGAAATTTGAATTTTCTCTAACTTTTCCCAAACTTTGAAATAATTAGCTAAAATGGAGAAATCTGAAAGAGGTTGTCTAACATTTGAAGGAATTGAAATCAATTGAATTGATATTTGGCAATCTTTATACATATTTGAACAGAAGAGCATGTTTTAACATAAATCATTCAAAGCTTTGATATATAGTAACCAATTTGTGCAAAGAGATAATAATTTGCTAATACTTTGTAACAATTTGCATAAATAGAGTCCAGTAAATAGTCAAATAACCTTAAATCACATAAGGCCCCTTACATATTAACAGCTTCATAGTAACCTACTGAACTATCCCACAGGTCAAGACTTGACCATAATGAAACTTGGGATTAAGCAATCTTAATTGATTCTTCATATCTTTCAAGACAGTTAGGTTCATTTATGAATTTTAACTTTTCTTATGAATGTGTAAAAACAATCATCAATAGTTTTTGGCACTAGAAGGAGGGCTGATTAGAGTTAAGGTTGAATTTAAGTAAAGCTGGCTTATAACCGTGGAAGAGTGACTAGGTCCAGTTCCAATTCAGAGGATATATTCGTGCAATTACCTGATAGAAGGCAGAGTAAAAGTCCTTTAGTGTGGAATCCTAAAATATCACATACATGAAGTTCATCTGGAACTCCTCCTGGATCACCTTTTAACATCCACAATATTGTGAGTCCTGATAGTGCTTCATACAAATTCTTAAATCTTGGTTCAGGTCCTCCTAGAGGTCCCAGTCCTCTTAGAAATCTAAGTCCACCTAGAAATATAGGTATTCCTATAGGTCCAGGTCAAACACAGGTACCTGCAATGGCCTTTTTCAATGTCAATTATCCCATCTATTTTGTCAATTATCATGAGATGCCTAAAAACCCTAAGAAAATATGTCCTAAATACCAGTTACATCAGGATCCCGAGGATCATATTAGGATATTTAAAGAGGCATGCTTTAGAGCCAGACTAGAACATGAGGATGTTGTGTGCAGATTATTTCCTTACACCTTCAACGAACAAGCATCCAACTAGTATGTGAATTTACCTAGTGGTTACGTTTCTTCCTGGACACTTATGGTAGAAGCATTTCTGTCTAGATTTAGGGGACTAGTAGATCCTTCCATTTTATACCATAAATTGGCCACAATCAAAAGAGGAGAGGGAGAACTAATTGATAACTTCAATGATAGATTTCAAAAGGCTTCTTCTAGGTTGGTAGCACCATACATAGTAGTTCCAGATACATTGTTGGCTATGTATTATGTGGCTTTAGATCCATTAACTGCTATGTTTGTCAAGAGAAAGCCTAACATAGATACAGTATCCAAAGCCTATAAAGAGGTAGCCTCTGTGAATCGGGAAATGAGGCAGACAACCTATAATCCATTCCTCAATGGAGGAAACCCTAGAATGCAACATCAAGTACAACCTTGGAATGGAGTTCCTACATAGAATACTCCAATGCTAAATCCAGTCCCTTCATACACACCTGTGTATAGTCCTGCTCCAATTCAGGCTATAGTACCTTACACTGGTAATACTGCCAATCTAAATGAAAATAATGGCCAATCTTTCTTCCAATCACCTCAGGATACATTTATAGAAAAAGCACAAGAGGAAAGGGAAGATATCAAAGAAATCACTGCACATCTAAGAAGATTGACCACTGAGATGACACAGTTAAGAAATGAGAATTTCTATGGTAGAAGTAATCAGGGATATAATCAGAACTCTAACCAGAACCAAAATCAGAATTATAACCCCAATCATAATCAAAATCAGAACCAGGGTTACAACCAGGGTCAGGGTTCTAATCAAGGTCAAAATCACAGTCAACATCAAAGTCATAGCCAGGGACAACAAATGCAAAATAGAGGACCGACTATAGACAACAGAGCCTGGAATAACAATAACAAGAATCAGAGTCAGCCTAGGCCACCTAAAACTTGGAACACAGGGCCAAATAATGGCACTCTAGCTTCTCCTTTTGAGAATGTAGAAAACCAGGATACTAAGCAAACAACTAGGATTCAAATGGCAAATGTAGCACTGAAGAATTGGTGTAGAATCCATAATACTAGTGCCCATGCTGAATTAGATTGTCCTCAGTTTCATCTGGTAGCAAGTATTTTTAATGTGGACGTGCAGGCTCCTACTTCTGAGTTCTTAGTTCCCAAGGGTAATGAAATAGTGCCTTTAGGATATGACACTACTCTAGTTTTAGAGACTTTCACATTTAGAGAAGAGGAAGATGACCAATTGCTAGAGGATGGACCATACTTTTGTGAAAACCTATATCCTGAGATAGCCTTAGTGCTAAATTCTTTTTAGTTTCCATTTGAAACTGAAAATGAGGTGTTGTATGAGACAGAGGAGGTGCAATCCTTCCAACAGTCAAGTAAGAATCATACTTACAACCTGAGAAATAATCTTAGGCCAGGAGGTCCTTTCACGACGTCTACTCCTCCTAACAATTATAATACTCCACCAGACCAGAATGCTAGCAAAAATCCTGCTATACTGAAAGCCAATCACAATGCAAATAATGGAATAGTAGTACAGAAGGTCCAAGCGAGTAAAATAGAGAGTGTAGAGACAATGAGACTGATGAGTTATCTATCTGAGGAAATAAAGAAAATAAAGGTCAGTATACCTTTATGTGAATTGTTGAAAACTCCAGGGGTTAGAAATGCTTTTATTAAATCCCTGGATATGTCTGTGATAGGTGAGGTTTCTACTGAAGCAAATGTTCCAAGTAAGGATACACAGTCAAAAGAGAAGAGTAAGAAAGCTGAGTAGCCATCCAACACCAATGTTGTAATGTATGCAGATAAGAAGGATGCTCCTCCTTTCTTGTTAACTATTAGATTATGTGGAAAGAACATACACAATTGTATGGTAGATTCAGGTGCCTCAGCCAATGTAATGCCCTTAGGGATATGTAAAACTTTAGGGCTGACCCCTGTTAAATCTGTCAAAGTTGTTACACAGTTAGACAAAACTGAAGTTAATGTAATGGGAGAATTAATGCATATGCAGATGTAGTTAGCTTCAGATCCCAGAGTAAGTCAGTTCATTGACATCCAAGTAGTGGATATTCCTGTAAATTATGGGATGTTATTGAGTAGAGACTGGTCAAAGACTTTGAATGGATACATGGCCACCGATTTATCACACATGTGGTTACCTTGGAGAGGTGTGCCAAATCAAATTAGAATAGAAGCTAAACCTAGGATGAAACATATGATCACATAGTACAATAGGACTAACAAAATATTGTATGCTTTTGTTGAACCTGGTGTGTATAGGGTTACTAATAAAGGGGTACATATTGAGGAAATACTAATGCTAAACTTTGGAAAGAGCCCTGTCAATAAGGCAACAGTATTATTTATTGAATCTGACGGAAATTCTTCTGATGAAGAAAAAAATGCATTGAATACTTTTAGTCGGGTCATTAGACAAGAGATAGAAAAGTGCATAGAACAAAACATTCCAGTTCAATGCAAGTTGTACAAAAGTAAGTGTAGAGTTCATGAGAAGCCACATTCTGAAGAGAATTGTGGAATGTGTAGGGATATTATTGACTATGAGTATATAAAATGCACAAAGGGGATAGAACCCCAGGAGGGAAAGGTTAATCACCAAGAGAGTTATTTTCAGAACAACATAAGTGGATCAACTCTAGATTTAGGAAAGGAGTCAAAAGGTAAAAATGTATGTAATTCTGACCTTCAAACTGAAAAGATAACTATACAAATAGGTCAAAAGGAATTGCCATTGGATGAACAAGATCGCACTGCACAGGTAATTGAAAAGGTAGAACATGCTAAAGCAAAACGTCAAAAGAATAGAGATGGCATGTGGACCTTAAAATGTGATGGTTCTAAGTCCAAACAGGGTGTAGGTGTTGGTGTGGAATTAATAGATCCTCATGGCAAATCATATTTAGCAGCTTATAGGTTACAGTTTGCTTCTACTAACAATGTTGTAGAGTACGAGGCTTTAATCTATGGGCTGGTCATGGCTATAAAGAAGAAAGTAAAAATGATTAGAGTGTTTTCAGACTCTGAACTCGTAGTTAGATAGGTAAGGAAAGTATATGCTTGTAATTATAACAGAATGGTTTGTTACAGACATAGGATATAGGATATGGGATTTAATAGAGTCATTTGATGCTTTCAATATAGAGCATATCCCTAGAGAAATGAACCATAGGCCAGATGCATTAGCAGTTGTTGCTAGTACCCTAGAACCTTTGACATTGTCAGGATTGAAGAGATTTGCTGTAGAATTAGTGAATGTGACCAGTGTGCCTGATAATGTAACTCATTTTCAGGTATTCAAGGGGGACCAACAAATTGTGGATTTTCTAACCTGCAATGAGGTATTTGAGGCCCAGATTATTGATGAACAAGAGAGGCCTGATATGTCTTGGGATGAAGAAGACATAATCAATTTAAAGAGTAATTTCTTGCCTAAAGGAGTGATAGAGTTAGAGTAGATCTTTGATTTTGATGGAGTGGTAAAACAGAGGGACTTGCCTAAAATAGAGGGAGGTAAGTGTGATCCCTATAACTTAGGAACAGATCAGAATCCCCAAAATGTACAAATTGGAAAGGCCTGTTCTGAGAAGATTAGAGCTGAAGTTATGGATGTTCTAAAAGATTATAAACATGTTATAGCATGGACATATGAAGATCTAAAGACTTATGACACATCCATCATCACTCACATGATACCTTTAAAGCCGGATATCAAACCATTCAGGCAAAAGCAAAGGCCTGTGAATGCACTTTTAGAGCCTTTGATATTTGAGGAAGTAAAGAAACTGCTGTTTGCTAGGATAATTTTTCCTGTCAGACATTCAACCTAGGTAGCTAATTTAGTACCTATTAGAAAGAAGAGTGGAGATATCAGGTTATGCATATATTTTAGGAATTTAAACAAAGCATTTGAGAAAGACAATTATCCTTTGCCTCCCATGGATGAAGTGCTACAAGCAGTGAATGGGGCTAAGATGATGTCTTTTTTGGATGGATTTTCAGGGTATAACCAGGTCTTGGTCGATGAAGAGGATAGGTTGAAAACTACTTTCACATGTAAATGGGGTAATTATGCTTACATGAGAATGCCATTTGGTCTAGCCAATGCAGGTGCCACTTTTTAGCGGGCCATGGATATTGCTTTTTGTGGACTGACAGGTAAGTGCATTGTAATTTATATGGACAATTTAACTGTTTATTCTAAAGATGCATCCACCCATGCTGAGGATCTGAGAAAAGTCCTCAAGAGATGCGAAAGGTATGGAATTTCGCTTAACCCTAAGAAATGTGTGTTTGGAGTAACAGAGGGTAAATTATTAGAACATGTCATTTCTGAGAATGGGATATCAATTGATCTTGATGGAATAGAGGGAATTAAGAAATTGCAATTACCAAACACTAAAAAGGAACTAAAATCATTTTTTGGTAAAATTAATTTTGTCAGGAAGTTCATTATAGGGTTTGCAGAAATCATGCGACCATTAAATGCCATGTTGAAGAAGGATGCAAATATAGAATGGACACTAGTAGCAAAGGCTGCATTTGAAGATATCAAGGAAGCAATTTCTAATGCTCCTGTATTGGTGAGTCTAGATTACACAAAGCCGTTCTATATTTATTCTTTTGTATCCACACATTCAGTTGCAGTTGCTTTGACACAGAAAGGAGAAAGTGATGAAGAAAAGCCAATAGCTTTCATGAGTGCACCTCTGAAGGATGCACAGTTAAAATACCTTGATACAGAGAGACAAGCATTTGCACTGGTAAGAGCAGTAAAAAAGTTTAGACATTACATCTTACGCAGTCAGGTTAAGGCTATAGTACCAGAGGCAGCAGTGAAGATGCTGCTGATGCAGAATGAACCTGGAGAGAAAAGAGCTAAGTGGATCACCACTTTGCAAGAATTTGATATGGAAATCATTCCAATGAAGCTGGTTAGGGGACAAGCTCTAGTGTAAACCATAGCCAATACAGATCCAAATTTGGTAAAACAACAATATGTGTTGAACACTAGTGATGCATCAGGATGGTATGACGATTTGAACACTTTTCTGATATCAAGAAAATACCCAAGCAAGATGAAGTCTTCACAAAGAAGGGCTTTAAAGATCAAAGCACAAAAGTACATGGTATAAGGAGGTCTTCTATTCAAGAAGAACCATGAAGGAATTTATTTAAGATGTCTAAATAGAGATGAAGCAGATAAGGTGTTGTTAGACTTGCATGATAAATATGGAACTGCTCATGGTTCCCATTTGGCCACAACACATAAAATATTGAGAGCAGGCTATTACTGGCCTACTATGTTTAAGGATACAGAGAGTCACATTAGAAGTTGCCATATCTGTCAGACTACAGCAGACAAGGGGAGAAATCGAGCTAATCCATTGCAGCCAGTCATTGAGTCTAGGCCATTTGCACAGTGGGGCCTAGATTTCATTGGAGTCATTAATCCTCCATCATCTGCAGGACACAAATTCATACTGATAGTGACTGATTACTGTACAAGGTGGACTGAAACCACATGTTGCAACTTTTCTACTACTGAGGTAGTCATCAAGTTTCTTGAAGAGAACATCATAACCAGGTTTGGAGCTCCTTATTCATTGGTATGTGACAATGGCCTTGCATTTTCTTCTTTAAAATCTTCTAAATGGGCATTTGAACATGGAATTGTTTTAAAGTTTTCTTCAAATTATTATCCTCAGGGAAATGGGTTAGCTGAGTCAACAAATAAAATTTTATTAGACATAATCAAGAAACTCATTGAAAAGAACCCAAGAGAATGGAACACATTGTTGAAATACGCACTATGGGTAGATAGGACCAGAGTAAAATCAGCTTTAGGCAATGCACCCTATCATGTAGTTTATGGGACTGATCCCATACTTCTAGTTAATTTAAGGATACCAGTTTGGAAATTTGCTAATGAATACTTAGGCTTTGATGATCACTGAGAAGCCAGAATAATCCAACTGTTGGAACTAGATGAGAAAAGAGATCAAGCCATTGAGAGGTTTGCTAAACACCAGGCAGTGGTGAAGAGATGGTTTGACAAAAGGGTAAGAGTCAAAACATTTAGAATTTCAGACTTAGTGCTGTGCTGGGACAAAGCACATGAGAAAAAGGGAAGTCATGTAAAAATTGACAAGTTATGGTTAGGTCCATTACAAGTGTCAGAAATAATAGGAGACAACACTTTCAGGCTTAAGACCTTGATTGGAGAGGATGTGCCATTACCAGTTAATGGCCAACACTTGAAACACTACTTTCAGGCTTGAGGTGAAGGTTTGTTGGTCTGTTGTATCATAATGTGAATAATGTATAGTTTTGTTGGTTTTGTTTGGTTTTGTTGTGTTTTTGTTTTGTTTTGTTTTGTTTTCTGTTGTTTGGTTTTGTTTTCTGTTTTTGTGTGTTGTTTTGCTTTAGTAGAGATCTTTGTTTTGTTTTAGAGTATACAGGAGCAAATTAACAACTATTGAAAACAATATAAAATTTTGAACATTCAGGTGAATTATTTGAAATTTAGGCATAATTTGTTGTGACTGTCATGAATGTGGAAAGTTAGTTAACTTGTGAAATAATGTATTCAATAAGAATGGGTTGAGTATTCAAGGAAAGTTCTCACAATGACACACCTAAAATCCTTGGGTTTGTTGAACCTACCAGTGTAGATATTAGGTGAAAAATCAAAGGTCACCCTTGCTACCATTACAATTCTTAGCTTAATTTTAGCAAGTGACTATTCCTTGCATCATGAAGTTACAAATGAAATATCTTATGAAATAGCTGTCAAGTACATAATATAAAAAATAAATAAATAAATAAAATAGATTTTACTAAAATCTAGGTTAAGTCATCTAAGTAACTCTACTGCGGCTATAGACACCCTCTGGCAGTGGGGCTCTACTTAGGAGAATTGTAACGATAACCTTGTCAGGGCTATAAACGCTTGCTGGAAGCAAGGCTCTATCCGGTTGGCTATGAGGGAATGACATCAACTAGGTAGTCTAATGTCAATCACTGGTTTGTTCAACTAATTTTCAAGATGAGGCTTATTAATCACGTGCACCCACTTAACTGAAAATGAAAATTCATGCACCTTATTGAATACATTAGGTTTCAAGTTGAATGATGATTTGTAGGAAAAGATAGTTGGAAATTATGAATTCATTTCATTTCAGTTTTCTTTAATGGTTTTAATTTAATTGTTTTATTTGGTTGCTAGTTATTGTGCTGCTCACAACAAGCCCCATTTTACTCCCTAGCAAAATGAGGACCCCTATTGTAGCTAGCTTTTGGTTGCTTCTGTGTGTGGGCTTGCTTGGTGGTAAAGGGAAAAGGTAACTAAAAGTACAAACCTTGGTGAAAATAGAGAAAAAATGACATTAAGTACCAGTACATAGTATGGGTGAATTCTTTGTGAAAAATGAATAGGGGTTGCTTTTTGAACCATCTCAAAATTCACTGTATTTTGCAAGTTATAGGGTTTTTGGTAAATGTACAAGTGGAGGGTTTGTGTTTTGTATATACAAAGTTCTTTGTATGTACAAGGTCATTTTATATACAAATCCGTTTGTATATCGGGTTATTGCCTTAGTCGCAAAAAGGAAGGTAATCGGGTTTTTGTATGTTGTTGTTACTTGTATACATTTTGGGCTAACGCTTTATTTTAATATACAAGTCAGGCCCGAAAATAGTCAGAATTGGAATGAATAAACATTGAAATCCACTATGTATATTTTGTCTTGTATATTTGGCAAGTGATAGACGTACAAACAAAATATACAACAAGTTATACATAGCGCGGAATTGA
The DNA here is from genome assembly GCA_027924645.1 of Cunninghamia lanceolata. Taxonomy (NCBI): domain Eukaryota; kingdom Viridiplantae; phylum Streptophyta; class Pinopsida; order Cupressales; family Cupressaceae; genus Cunninghamia; species Cunninghamia lanceolata. The sequence goes on from BSBN01000742.1 coordinate 120,457, forward strand.
AAAGGTATTAAATTTGACTTAGTCTTTGTATATTTTGCACTTTGTATATGTATGTTTGGTTATATGCATTGCGTTAATATACAAAGCGGAATCGAAAAAGGTATGAAATAACGAATAATCATTGTATATTTTGGGTTTGCATATAAGGTATCAGGGGACATACATTGTGAAATATACAATGTGGAATTGAAAGTAAAATGAAGTACAATATAAATGATGCATTCAGACTTAAAGTATATTTTGTGAGGCATCGATTTATACAAAGCATGGAATTGAAAAGTTATTAAAGACAATAAAGTCGATGTATATTTTAGTTTGTATATTTCTTATATACAACATGATATACATTGCACTTTATACAAACCGAAACCGAAGATATTATGAAATAAAGTGAAACTCTTGTATGTTTTCACCTTTGTATGTTTTGGAATGTACAAAGCGAGATATACAAAGTTTCATATGCATTGTGGATGCGAAGGTAAATGCAGTATGATTTATAATAGTTTGAAGTCCGAAAGTTCAACAAAAGTTAAAGGCATCGCGGGAAGGTACTATTGAGAGGTAAGGTGGACCCCACTAAATGTACATGTTTGCTTGTATAATAACCATGTATATTTTGCGATATACAAGCAGTTGTACATTTAAAAGATGCAGGGCGGAGATACAAAGCGGATTTGTCATTGAAGTTAAAAACACTAAATTATTTGTATGTTTCGGCATTTGTATATTTGCAATGTACAATGCCAAGATACAAAGGAACAAAGACATCATGAAAAGAGAAAAGGATAATGAAATGTTTGTATGCTGGGTTTGTATGTGCATTTATACAACAGAATATACAAACGAGATATACAAAACCAAAGGTACAAATGTGTACGGAAAAGCAAAAAAGGTAAGGGCCTTAGTTGATTGTATGCATAAAAGGCTTGTATGTTAAGAGATACAACGAAAATGTACAATAGAAACATACAAGGAAATATACAAAGAAAAAGTATGCATGTTGAAATAGGCTAATGGTAAAATGTTTGAAAAACATAAACACTGTAATAAAGGCTGAGGACGTAATGCATTAATTGCTGTAATTAATGCAAATTTAACACTCAAACAAATGGAAGTTTAACGAGGGTTAGAACAATTTTAATGTTATTTCGCTATTGAATATACTGTGGAGAGTGAAAATTGCAAAAAAGAGCTATTGCAGTGAAATAGTAGAATTTACCAGAAGCGAAAAGAGTTATAGTAGCTGGATAAAGGTGAAAGCGGTAAAGTAAGTCAATGGTAAATGGTCGCTAATAACAGGTATTTACCCAAAACGTCGTTTATGTTCAGTTGTTAAAATGAATTGTTATTTTCAGTAATTTCATTGCAAAACATAAACATTGGTTAAAATTACTGTTTTAAATTGTTAGTTAGCTGAGTAGAGCTTAACAAATTCAAAGAAGTTAAAATAGAAATGGCAAACAAGATAGGGTAAATGGTAAAAGCAGGTATTCATAGTAAAAACCCTAAACATGAAGTAAAATGAGAAGTTAAAGGATGTATGCTTCTACAGGATGGCCCCTAAACCAAAGAAAGATACAGGGGAAGATATTAAAAAGGAAAGAAAACCTTGGAAGGAGATACAGAAATAAGAGTTGCTGCTATACAGAGGCTCTCCGTCCCTAATAAGCACAGGTGGGATAGGCACGGATACAAACATAGGCCATTATGATGCAGAAGATGTATTAAAGAAAATACTGCTGCAGATGCCTCGCCAAAAATGAAATGTATTTGGGATAGCGGACTATATAGAGTTGCAGGATTTCCTCTAGCAATGGAGGCTAGAGATTTATGTTTGGACTACATAATTTTGTATGATACTACTACAAGAAAAATCATGTTACATGACAGATTAATTTCTGATCTGACTCCTGAAGGTATTGCAAGAACTTTTGGATTAGAAATCAAGGAGAAGATGAGTGATATTGACATTGATCAATATAATGAGAGTTTCTACATAAATGAGGCAGAATGTAAGGGTAAAATATTTCGCAACTGGTAGAGTCCTGAAAATAAACCCAAAGCTATAGCCAGAATTCCTAAAAATTTGATGAGGATACATTTCAAGGAAGAGATTCATTTGATGATCACTATGCTGAGAAGACTAGTTGGATTAAGAGATGGTAGAAAATGTGAGCCTTGGATGTTCACTGTCATAGAATTCATAAGAACAAGGGAAAAGGAACGAGGACAAATCCACTGGGCCAAGACCATTAGCACAACCATTTGGAGGCAAGCTATGTAGAGACAACAGAAGATGTTGCCATTTTATATGTCTTCTTATGTGTTATACTCTTGTGTTGTAGAAATCAGGCCATACATTCATGGATTAGAAAGGGTAGGCAGCTTGGGAAACGACCCTAATCAAAAGTTGGTGTATGAACATTACCCTGTCCTACAGGAAGAAAATGCCTTAAAGAGTTTTGCTTTGGTGAATGATGTTTTTTATACATACATGGTAAGAATATTGAGAGAAGAACCTGACAATAGGTTATCTAAGATGCAGAGAATGCAATTGGATTGCACAGTTCTTGGTTTATACAATTTGAACACTTTACTTATATAAGAACTGAAGGCTTTGAAGGGAAACCATTTATGTTTCCCAGATATCCATCTGACAAGTTAATTGTGTTAGAATTTTTGAGACAAAACTTGAATGTTTTTAGGATGTACAAGAGAAAATTTAATAACAGGGGAAATGTGAGATTGCCTTGGGCTATTGGCAGGTATTCATGTTATAGTGAAGAAGTTGTAACATATTCAGAACAGGAGTTGAGGTTTTATGGCTTTAAGGAATTTGATTTGGCAAGAAGATTCGACCCTTTCCACAGAATTTAGAATTTTGTAGATAAAAAATATAGTAGCAAGTACATATTGAAGATTTTTGGGCTGACTGCAAGAGTGACAGGGAGGTAAGAAAAAGAGATCACAAAAGATTGACTATTGAGCAGATGAAATCCATAGGGAATATATATGTGCCCCCAGAGGTTCAGGATGATGACAGATTGTTACATCATAGCTATGTAGTAGCAAGGTTAGCTCCTATTACAAAGTTGGATTGGCCAAAACCATGGAGTACATCTCTGGATGAAATATCTAAACCAATAGTATTATTTTCAAAAACATGGCTGAAGGACAAAATTGAAGAACTCCAAGCTGAAGGAAAAGAGGTCACCTACCCAAAGAAGGGGAGGAAAAGAAAAGTGGAACCTACTGAGGACTTGCAATGTTTCTATAAGAAGAAGAGAAAAATTGTTGAGGCTAGAATTATAGAAAAGGATAAGAATGCTACATTGATGGACCCATATGCTTTGGGGATAACAGTGGCAGTTGCATCAAACACTTTTGTTGATGAAAAATCTATAAGCCATGAAGTAAATGCAGAGGAAGCACATGCTACAAAAGAGACTGCAGGACAATCAGCAAGAAGGGCGATTCCCATAAGTTTATCAAAGGGAGAGACTTCTAAGCCAGCTGATATAATTGGAGCACAGGAAGTGAGTGAAAAGCTAAAAAATATAGCTAGTGCTTCCACATCACCTGAGAAAAGAGAAACATTCATTAAGGTAAAAATAGAATTGGCTGGAGAGAAGCTGCAAGAGTCAGAAACATACAAAGACAAACAAACTGTTGTGGAAACTGTGAATATTGACAGCAGTGATAGTGAAAGAGTAATGTATAAAGGGAAAGAGATTGAAATAGAGGACTCCAGTGACTTCATGAGTGAAGAAGAAGAACTAGGCAGTCAAGATAAAATGGAGATTGGACATGGAACAGAGCAAGAAAAAGGAAAAGTACAGGAGGAAGCAGAGTCAGTAGATCCTTTTGGTACTTTGGTGCCACTAGAAATTATTAAAGATGTGTAGGAAGAAGCACATAAAATTGAGGAGGCTGAAAGGGAGAAGATACTGGAGGAAATGGTTACAAAAACACCTACTTTAGCAGAAGAAGAAATAAAACAAGAAACTTCAGTTATAGATGCCTTAAACATGCTAAACATGTATGGTGAGCCAGGAGAAGAAGAGAAAAATACAGAAATCATGCAAGATCAAGAAGAAGAAGTAAAAGAGGATGATGTAAAGGCTAGTTCACCAATACATATAGAGAAACCATAGACAGAAAACATAGACAAATTAGAAGAAGAAATTAAAAGGCCTAAAGACAAAGAAGCAGGAGAAAAAATAGATGAGAATGAACCTGAGGAGCAGGCAGGAGATGATCAAAGGGAAGAATCATCAGCAGAAAGGGTTCCTGAAGAAGAAGATCAAAGGGGGGGAGATACTGAGTTAGAAGAGGAAGAAAATGAAGGTGAGTCAAAAGAACAAGAGCCTCCATTACAACAGCAAAACCCAGAGGAGGGACCCCAGCAGCACCAGCAAAGACAGCAGGAACAAATTCCAGAAGAGGAACAACAAGATCAACAACAACAACAAAATCTAGAACAACTACCTGAGCAACAACAATAGCAAGAGCAGCAACAAAGAGAAGTAGAGACAGACAAACCTCATGAGGAGGTAATTGATGAAGAGAAAACTACAGAGGGCACAAAAGAAGTGCTTACATGGCTAGAAGGAGAAATAAGGAAGGAAAAGAAAGAAATGCAGTTAGCTCCAATTGATATTGAGAGCTTATTAGGAGAAAAGACAACTCCAAGGAAAGAGAAAAGAAAAGCTAGGACAATGTTAGCAATCCAGAGAGGTCCAGATGGATCAAGAACTCTAAACCTAGCTATACCACAGAAAGAAAAGGCAAAAGGTGAAATCGCCTTAGAAGAATATAAGATATTGAATATTGATCTTGGGCGTTCAACAAGAGAACATCACCTTCATGAATGGGAGGATATGCACCAGTAACAGCTGATATCCTAAGGAAGGATAAAAATAAATTGGAACATTTAAAGGAAAACATTGTCCAGCTGCAACAATTCATTCAGGGCATATTTGATCCCAATGCCATAGTTCCTGATTTACCTACTAACATAGTAGTAGTGCCCAAAGAGGATATAAAAGACATGGAAAATAAAAGGTTTAAAGCTAATATTTTTGATGAGTGGTTTAATGATTTCATGTAAGAGGGAAAGAAAATAATAAAGCAAGCTGTGGAAAGATAGAAGATAAGTTCAGAAGAGAAGAATAAATGTATGATATTCATACATAACTGCCAGGTCTGAAAAAAGGAATGCAGGTCAGAGATTGAGCAGTTGCTAGAAATGTAAAGAAGAGCAGATGAATTGATTCATGAGGGAGCACTTAGTGTTGCATTGATGAATAAATTGCCAGGACCAATAATGGAGCTTCAGTTTGAGGAAGATAACCTCAAAAGATGTATAACAATTATACAAGAGTTGGAGGAAAAAGTAGAAGACATTGATGTAGAGCATCTAGGACAGCAAAAGCATACTTCAAACTTCAATGCAATGACTCTCAACTTCACTGTTTCTTTGACAGAGATCAAACTTCACATAAGGCAGGGTTTTAACTCCAAACTACACATGTTCATGACACAAGGTGAGAGGACTCCAGGACACCTATCCCAAGATGCCTAACTCCATTCAAGGCTTCATCCAACCCACTGTGCAGGGTCTGCAGGACAGTAATCTTGCCATTGTCTTCAAAAGACAGTCATAACCTTACTACGCCAATGGGATAATAGTCACAATATCCTTCTCATGGTGATTTCTATTAGGACAACTCAATCTTGTTCAACCTACCAAACCTATGACTTGCCAACATACTTAATGCCTTCACAAATCAATAACACACCACTTACCTAGTGTCTTCCTTGTGGTGGCTGTCTCCAAGAGGACTATTAGAGACAGCATAAGGTAGAATAGACTGTTATCTTAGAGAAATCCCTTCCTGCTCCTTGTCACAGGACCATTGCTAGATCAGGAGCCCTTATGTTGGTCACAATGCATGGCATTCTCTGATTAACCACAGAATATGGTCAAGGCAATCACCCATTTGCTGTCAAGGCAAGCGAATGGGCTATGACAGTTCCATACAGGATCAGGTACGGACTGGTAACAGCAGGAAAAACACACAAAATGCAAGAGAACATTTATATTTTTATTTTTCTCCCTCAATCTTTCTTCATACATATCAATGAATAGTTTCTTGGCCTTCTTTTAAGCCTGCCTCAATGCCTTCTGCATGTAGGAGGGAAGTTGGATCAATGGAGGGAGTAATCAACTGTCCTCAAACCATCAACTGCCCTGTCTACCACTGTTACATTTTTTGTAACTGTCCTTTCTTGGACTGTATTTACTATTTTTATGTTTTGTTAATGCTCTCCATCATTTGGTAACCTTTGACAAGGTTCTTAACATACCTTTTAACCTTAGACATGCCTCCAACTAAGATGATTGCCTCCTACACACTTTAGGAAGGCTACAAACTTAAGGAAACACATGACTACCTTATACTATATGACTGTCCTTCTTAGGACTTACAACATGAGAGTAGATTTTTTTAGACATTTGGACATAGTCCTTTTACAAACATGGCACCCAAGCCTTATAACAACATGAAGATGGTCTCAAGGACCTTGTTGAACCAAACAAACTACTAGAAGATCAAACAAAACCTAGAAGTCTTGGTGCTCCTGCACCAGACATGATAAAAATGCATAAGAGGATCATAGAAAGACTCATACAACATGAGTGTGTTGAGATGCCAGCATATGATTTGGAGAGGGCCTTAATAGAATTCAAGGCCATATTCACACCCTGTATAGAAAATCTTGATGCAATTCTCAGCAAGCAAATGATAGATACATTAATGGAAGAGCGGGCTAAAATGAACAAATACAAGAAGAAAAGAGAAGGATCAGAGAATGAAGAGAAAAAGTTGAAAGAAGGGGTGATGATGCAAGAGTATATTTTGGTAAAAAGTCCAGGAGCAGACCACACCTTTGTAGAAGGTGTAATTAACAATTTTAGAAAATATTTGAAAAAGTAAGAAGGCAAACAAGTGTAAAGGTTTTTGAAAAGAGGTCAAGTAAAGATGCCTTGGCGAGAAGGAGCCAATGAAGAGAAAGGGGAATCTTATTTTGTAAAGATTCCAATGGCATCCTTGGAGCGAGAGAAAAGATGCCAAATAGATATTTTGGGCAGACGGTTAGAAACAAAAATACATCGTTGATCAGAAATAGAAGGATCTCAACCGTGGATTAAAGTAGTAGCCGTGGCCATTTGAAATTTCAAATTCTATATAAGGGATGTGGTTACTTGTATATTATTTACATAGAGATTTTTAGAAATTAGCATAGCAAATTGTAATTTGTGCTGAGACTTTGAGTAAGAAAGTATTTTAGTATAGAGGAGGTCACCTGTGTCTGCATTAAGGAACGCGTGGAAATATCCAGCTTTCTTACTATATTTGTAAAGCATTGTAACTTTTTGTGAATTTTGATTAATGAAGCTAAGAGTCATACCTACATTGTAAACCATATATGGCTATGTGTATTGAATATAAATGAATCTAGAAGTCTGCGTCTATTTTCTGAGTGTCTTCTAGCTCTTCTCTATGTTTGAAATAGTTTCTCTTAAAGCTCGCAATCTTTAATGCTTGTTTGTGAAAATATTCAAGACATTTGCATTTAATGATTTGATCTACTGAGTTAATTGAATTTGCTGTAATTCTTACTCTGTGCATAATAGAACATTTAGATCCTGTAGCAAGTGATGTTGAAATTTGAATTTTCTCTAACTTTTCCCAAACTTTGAAATAATTAGCTGAAACACAGAAATTTGAAAAAGATTGTCTAACATTTGAAGGAATTGAAATCAATTGAATTGATATTTGGCAATCTTTATACATATTTGAATAGAAGAGAATGTTTTAACATAAATCATTCAAAGCTTTGATATACAGTAACCAATTTGTGCAAAGAGATAGTAATTTGCTGATACTTTGTAACAATTTGCATAAATAGAGTCCAGTAAATAGTCAAATAACCTTAAATCATGTAAAGCCCCTTACATATTAACAGCTTCATAGTAACCTACTGAACTATCCCATAGGTCAAGACTTGACCATAAGGAAACTTGAGATTAAGCAATTTTAATTGATTCTTCATATCTTTCAAGATAGTTAGGTTCATTTATGAATTTTAACTTTTGTTATGAATGTGTAAAAACAATCATCAATAGGATGAACAATTGTTTTATAAGAAATCATGTTTGGATGGGACATGTGACACTTGTGGTGGTTTGCAACATTTAAGAAATTGTGTACACATGGAGAATACACGTACAATTGGAAATGAACTAGTACCTTTTGAGAAATATAAGTCAATTGTATACATTCTAAAATATGGTAAAGAGGTAAAAAAATATGAATTGGTGAGTGAAAAAGTACTAGTATCTTTAATTATGCTTATTTTAGGTTTGTATAACCTTAAATCATAAATCTAGGGAACTTTGAAAAGAGGTGTATCCAAGCAAGTGATCATAGGAGACCACTTAAGAGATTGTTGGTTGATAGAATAAGCCATGATTGGATATCTTCCTAGGCATCCCAAATACTTTGAAAATAGAAGTTCCTTGAATTTGCATTGGTTCCCGCATGTTGAGGATTGTGTGAAATCCCAAGCCATGCCAACTTTTACATCCTTGAGTGACTCGAAAAGTAAGGTAAATCTTAAGGAGAATTTTATATACTTCATTACCTTCTAGGGTTAGACAACCCACTTTGTATACAAAGCCAAACCTTTCTTGTAAGTGTCAATTAGGCTAAGACCACCAAAGTCATAGGAAATACAAAAAAATTCCTAAAGCAATCATTTTAATTTCTAGTAAGAGGATTTGGAAGGGGTTTAGAGGAAGAGTACTAAACATGAGTAGCGACAAACACTTTGGAGAAAATCTAAAGCAAAAAGAAATAACCTGGAACTTTATCATTCAGACTGGGTGATGAGTGCCAAGTAGTACCCATGAAATACATCTTTTTACCTCTCTTTTTCTCCTTCCTAATCCCATCTTTATTAATGTCTGCACCCGATTAGGCTAGCAAGATTGTTCTAGATAATGATTAATTGAAGATAAATTACTTAAGATCATAATTTCTGATTAAAGGACTAATGTGCATGGAATTGATGGAAATATGCAGAAAAACTTCTCTTTTTGAATCAACAGGTGTAGATGTTCAGAATGGCAATTTGGTGCATCTACGGAGGTAGTCTTCATTGATCTCTGGAGACAAATACTAAAATACCGCAAAACTAGAAGTTTTGAAGTAAAGAGAAAAGCCTCTCCGGAGTTGGACAGGAGTCTGAAGCATCTCCGGAGCTGAACAAGAAGGCCACAATGGTATCTCCGGAGCTACAGACATATCTCCAGAGCTACAGACATATCTCTGGAGCTGCAGATAGGGACATACATCTCCGGCGCCTCCTTAGAGTAGGGCATTCTTCCAGCATAAGCTGTCGGTTAGGCACTTTCAGCAATGATTGTGATACCCTTCATTTCACTCAAATCATCACCTGAGTGGTGAAGGGTCATCTTTAGTTAACTGCTGGAGTTTTTATCTTTTTAAAGTTTTTGCATGAGTTACTAATAAAACTGATTCAATATCCATATTTTCAGGGCCTCGCTACCCAAATATATTAAGACTCAAACTTAGAATTCAGAGTGGACTTCTGTTCCACTCAATCTATTTTTATTGCATGGTTATTTTCCATAGTTACACAGCTAGTATAATAAAGAGATGGATGCCATCTCATAGAAGAATTTGTAGATAAGATAAGTGATATGTCATCACTCATTTTATATATACTTATAGAAATAGCAGAAAAGATATACAATTATTAGATTATTTTGATTCTCGGTAATCTCAATTTTTTTTGATATCAATATTTTTCATGAATGCAAAGCAAATGCAATTGGACCGAATTTAGTTGTGATCTTATTCTTTTGTACTAATTCCCTACTGTAGCCTTCATCCCAAAGGGTGTGGAGCAAGGGCCCACTCTCACCGCCAAGGCAAAAGGCTAGTACCACTGTTTTGTTATTTCAGATTTTGCTATGAAAAGTATTTACTAATTTTGATAGATAGATGCATGTTGTTGTTTTTAGGATTACTTTAAGTAACTTCTTGTTCAATTCTATTTTCAGCATTCCTTAAATTCATTCAGTAAGTAGACAGATCAATCTCTTTAAATTAGTAGAAGTTATTGGGATTAGCTAGGAAAACTGGTAACTGTAGAATCCCTAATTGCAGATAGCCAAGGACACAGCCCCTGGATTTTGACATCTAAAATATGATTAAATGATAAGGTACAATGACACCTTGCCATTTTTGGTGCCATTGCCAGGGATGTATTGTGTTAATTAGGGAAACTTAGCTAAACAGTTTTTAGGTTAGATCTGTATGGTTAGAGATAGAGATTCAAAAGGAAAATATATAAAATAGACACCCCATCAACAAGCCATAGGGGAAAGCAGTAGGGTGGCACAAGATCTTGTTGAAGAAAGAAACCTAGAACCTACTTTGGAAGCTGCACCTCAAATCAATAATCCCTTAGATCCTCCAAATCTTCCACTCGCTGATTATATCCAAGAATTACAATAAAAGTTTCAGGTTGATCCTTTGATAGAACCTAATTTCCTAGAACCTTAGGGAGAAGAACCAGTACTACACATGGATGATAATAATGATAATCATGAAGAAGAGGAAAATCAGGCTCCAAGAACCTTCTCATATCCTATTGTTTTGGCTGCTAGAGACAATGCACCTATGAAAAATATCTCACCAGCACACTTGCCAAATTTTAGAGGACTTTCTTCTGAGGATCCAAATCAATTTTTGTTTGAATTCAAAGTAGTCTGCCAAACTTATGATTATGGATCAGATAACCAAAAACTCAAATTGTTTCCTTCAACCCTGATAGATTCTGCGATGAGATGGTTTATGGGTTTACCCCAAAACTCTATCCATTCTTGGGATCAGATGGAAACATAATTTTTGGGAAAATACCAAGATTACTATAGATCCAGTAATAAAAATGAAGAATTGTTTAAAATTAGACAAGGAGAGGAAGAGACCTTACAGGACTATGTGGACAGGTTTAATTTCACCTTGAGAAGGTATGGCAACCCAGTAAATCATTCCTTGGCCAGAACCCTATTTGTAAAAGGATTGGATAAAGAATCAAAACATGCACTGGATCTAATGGGAAAAGGAAATATCAACAAATGGATATACCTGCTATAGAAGAACTCTACAGGAACTATTCTAGAACCTAAGATGGAGTGAGATCATCCAAAACTTTTAAAGGGAAGAATGAAATAGGACAGTTAATGGAAGAAATTGCAAATCTAAAAACAGACATTTTGGTCCAATTAAATACCACATTGGATGGGATTCAAGAAAAAACTAGAACAACTGATCAAAATAGAACAACTGAACCACTCTCCATCTATTGTCCTAGGTGTAGAAACAAGCATCTGTTGAGAGAATGCCCTTTGGACAAATCAGAGATTTGTCAGATTTGTGATAGGGAACATCCTACCAGTCAATGTAGTCAACTTCCAGCCTTGAAAAGATTAAGTAAGAAGAATGCCATAATGGAAGAAGAATTGAACTATGTGGGACAAAAACAAGCTGGGAATTTCCCTTATAATCAGTATCCAAACCAGCCTTCTTACATGGGTTCTTCTAATTGGGGAAACAATCAATGGAATCCAACTTGGCATGGGCCTTAGAATAATCCTCCTTGGAGATAGCAGGATTGGCCAAATCATTATTGGCAAAACTAAAATTGGCAAAATCAGCCCTAGGGAAATCAACAGTGGCCACCACAGTTTGGATCACAAAACATGCAACCTCAATGGGGTTCTCAATAGGGATATAATCAACAATACTAGGGACAACCTAGATGTTTCCAACCTCAACAACAAGCTTTACTAACTAAACCCTCCAACACACAAGGTCAATCACAAAATGAACCAGTTAGCCAACCACCCTTACTAGCTCAGCCGATACCAAACCCATGAAATAAATAGGGAGCAGCTATTTACATGATGGAGCAAGAAAATTTGGATGGTATTAATGCTATATATTCAAATAATCTCCAACTGGGTTCTGGGAAAGCATTCTCAAGACCATCTCATCCAACTATAGTTGAAGTAACCAATGATGAGGAACCTAAAAATTTGTCCACTCAACTCCCAGAGGAGATTACTATTGAAAAAGTGCTAAAAGAATCATCCCTGGATAACTCTGGAGTTGCTCCTAAAAGACTGACTCCTGAGAGTATTCCTAAACACAATTCTGATAAGAGCTCCGAAGATGCTCTGGAGATGGAAAAACTAGAACCATACCCAGAACGGCTTAAACAATATGTTCCCTAGAAGAAGATCTTACAAAAACAAGTCTAAACCAACCTGGAATCAGAACTTTTACAAGAAATCAAGCAACTAAACATCAAAATTCCTCTCCTCCAAGATATCAGAGATGTACCAGAACTAAATCCGTTCATTAAATAGTATTGTATCAAAACACAGGGTAGGAAGAAAAACTTTCCTTCCACAATATAGGTGGAAGGAAAAGTAGTAGATCTATTGATGGGAGAAGTGCTCCTCCCAAAATATGGAGACCCTGGAAATCCTATCATAACTGTTTTCATCTCAGGGGTAGAAATTTCAAATGTTTTGGTTAATTTGGGAAAAGCAATTAATGTGATGACAGTTCACACAATGGACAGATTAGCTCTATTAGGTATCCAATCCACAACTACAATCCTTCAACTTGCTGACCAGTCAGTAGCTGTCCCAAAAGGAGTAATAACTGATGTACTAGTTGTAATAGAATCATGGGAATTTCTAGTAGACTTCCTGATATTAGAACCGAGAAACTAGAGAAATGCTTACCCACTGATTTTAGGAAGACCATGGTTGGCTACAGCAGCAGCATCTATTGATTGTAGAACTAGGGATATGGTCATTTCTAATGGGATAGATTTAAAGAAAATATCTCTGTATCCTCCAGCTAAACCATCAATACATTATACAGGAAGAGTATGGGTGGATGAAGCAGAGAACAATGACAACAGTGCCTCAGTAGCTATGGTAACCATCAGGGAACATCTGGGAGAGTTAGAAGAAGAAATCTACTATGATACAACAGAAGACATTACCCACATCCTAATCAATAAGGATGTGATGGAGCTCGCCCAAGATTCTAGGAGAGAACTTCTTACTTCTTCTCATTGTACCCTCGCTAATATCATTCCTCGTAGGGAAACCTTTTACAGAGACTTAGCCACTTTCCACATGTTACTTCCACATTCTTGTCCTCTTAATACCATGACTCCAATGTATGGATTAACGACATCTATGGATCAAATCACAAAATAGATCATGATTTTACCAGGGAAGACACTTAATATCAATACTCAGTTAACAGCAAATCAGGAAGGAAAACTTATCCAACTTCTGAGTTCCCATTCAACAGCTTTTGCTTGGGAATACCAAGATATGAAGGGTATACCTCCTAAGATTTGTACCCATTATATATACAGTAAGGATATTAAACCTGTCAGATAACCCTAGAGAAGATTAAATCCTGCTTTAAAAGACATTGTTAAAACTAAAATAGAAAAATTACTGCAAGCAGGGTTTATATATATCTAATCTTAGACAGTCAATGGGTCTCACTCCTTGTCATAATGCCTAAAAGAATGGGAAATGGAGGGTGTGTATTGACTATAAGGAGCTCAACAAAACTACAAAAAAGGACTACTTTCCCTTACCATTTATTTACCAAGTACTGGACAACCTTACTGGGAAGAAGTATTTTTCTTTTCTAGATGGGTTCAGTGGGTATAATCAAATTCAAGTAGCACCTGAAGACTAGGACAAAACCAACTTCACTTGCTCTTGGGGAACTTTTGCTTACAAAGTTCTTCCATTTGGACTATGCAATGCCCCAGCTACATTTCAGAGACTTGTTTTAGCCATTTTCGCTGAACTAGCTAATGAATGCATGGAGGTCTATATGAATGACTTTATTGTGTATGGTGATAATTTTGAAGAAGCTCTCACAAACCTTGAGAAAGTACTGAAATGCTGTGAGAAAAATCAATTATCCCTTAGCCATGAAAAGTGTTTCATGATGGTGGAGGAAGGAATTGTTTTGGGACACCACATTTCAGCAAATGGGATCAAAGTGGATCAAAACAAGATAGAAGTGATCACACAGTTGCCTTCACCCAAAAATCAGATAGATGTTAAAAGTTTTCTGGGTCATGCAGGCTACTATAGGAGATTCATAGAAAATTTTAGTAGAATAGCTGCCCTCCTATTTACCCTGCTTAATAAAGACACATAAATTCTATGGACAGAAGACTGTCAATCAGCATTTGAAACCTTGAAAGAGAAGCTTACTGTCACACCAATTTTGAGAGGACCTAATTGGACTTTACCATTTCACATACAGACTGATGCTTCAAATGAGTCCATTGGGGTAGTTTTAGGACAAAAGGAGGAAGGAGTGAGTATGCATGCCATTTATTACATCAGCAAAAACCTTACCTCTACAGAAAGAAATTACACCACAACTGAAAAAGAATTCTTGGCAGTCATCTATTCTATAAACAAATTCAGGCATTACATCACTCGATATAAAATATTTGTACACATTGATCTTACAGCCATCAAGTACCTAATGAATAAGCCAGTGGTGGGTGCAAGGATCATCAGGTGGTTATTGCTATTGCAGGAATTTGATATTACCATAGTTGATAATCCAGGTAAGTTTAATTTAGTTGCTGATTTTTTGTCAAGATTGCATACAAGAGGAGAAAACCAACCAGTGGAGGACAAATTCCCAGATGAACATCTTTTTGCTATCTCTTCTACTGTACCTTAGTTTGCTGACATAGTTAATCTTTTAGCTACAGGCTTGTATCCATCCCATTTTACCTCAAAACAGAAAAAATGTTTAGTTAAGGAAAGTTTATCTTACAAATGGTTGAATGGTTTACAATTTAAATGTGGTCCTGATTTCATTCTATGCAGGTGTTTAAAAGCTGATGAGATTTATAATGTGTTGAGAGCATGTCATGATGAACCATCTGGTGGCCATTACTCCTCCCACCGGACAATCCACAAGATCCTCGGAGCTGGTTACTACTTGCCCTCTCTTCATAAAGATACAAAGAAGTATGTGCAGCACTGTGACTAGTGCCAAAGGATGGGATAGCCAACCTTTACCCAGGAGATGTTATTGCATCCTCAAGTCATGATGGAACCATTTGAGCAGTGGGGTTTAGACTTTGTGGGACCAATTTCTCCACCATCATCAGGCAAGGAGTACATTCTAGTATGCACAGACTATGTTACTAAATGGGTTGAGGTTCAAGCATTACAATTTGCACAAGAAGAAAAAGTTGCTGATTTCCTTTATAATAAAATTTTCTTAAGGTTTGGAGCCCCAAGATCAATAGTTTTAGACAGAGGATCTCAATTTACTTTATAGGTAATCAAAGCATTCATAGATTTATATCAAGTCAAGAACATAAAATCTTCACCTTACCATCCTCAAGCCAATAGGTAGGTAGAGGTAACTAATAAGGAACTTGAAAATATTCTGACAAGGACAGTAGCAATGAACAGAAAAGATTAGGCTAACAAATGACCTGAAGTAGTTTGGGCTTACAATACCACTTGGAAGTCCACAACAAAGTTCTCACCATATGAATTGGTTTATGGGAAAAAGCCTATTTTGTCTATAGAATTTGAACTCTAGACACTTAAAACTGCATTGGATATTGGTCTACCATTGTCTATAACTCAACAGAATAGAATTCTTCAGCTCAATGAGTTGAATGAAATTCGGACAAAGGCCATTCAACAAACATAACTAGTTTAGTATCAAAGGAAGCAATGGCATGACCAACACATCAAAAGGAGGACATTTCAGCAAGGTGATTAGGTTCTTCTTTATGATTCTAAATTCAAAGAGTTCAAGGGGAAATTACAAACTCATTAGATGGGTCCTTATCAAATAAAGGAAGTTTTTGAAAATGGAACAGTATTATTGGAACCTATTGATGGAAGCACAGACACATTCTTAGTAAATGGTCACCGAATCAGACTCTATAAAAGTCCATCCACTAAAGAAGAGTTTCTTAATGATTTATGTTTTGATACAGGGGATACCTCCTCTGTCACAGTGTTGGACTAAAAGAAAAAGGAAGGTTGAAAGCCAGCAAATGGCGGCCTTCTAAAAAAAAAAGAAAGAGAAAGATGGAAAACCAGTAAATGGATGTCTTTCTCGACCAAGGGAGTTGAAAACCAGCAAATGGTGGTTCCCTTCTCATGATAGTTGAGAACAATCGAGCTACAGAGGTGATCAGGTGCTGGGAGTTTGATGTAGGGGGTAAATCACAAAACACATAATAACAGATATTGAACATAGCAAATAGAACTTTCTTTTATTGAATTAGGCACTCATTACATCACAGAAGCTTAATTACAATCAGAGGATGAATCCTCTACTGGCTGCAACACATTACAGCTTTCCCAACCTCAAGACTCTAGAATCTTTAGCCTTCTGTAACCCAAAATCAGCTAGGGTTTCTATTTTCCCACCTATTCTTGACTCTACACTGGCCCCCTTAACTCTACTACTGCCCAGGGTTCCCAAAATAGTCATAAATAGCACTTTTAGGCGGCTTCCAGCTAAATTTCAAATTTTGCAACTCCCTCCAAAAGTAGGTCAACTTCCGGGAAGCATAACTTTTGATCCAGGTGTCTGATTGACAAACCGTTTTAAGCGCCGGAAAGCTCGCGATGTGAATTATCATGCTGGAAATCTATAAATAGATTTTTGTCAACTTTTTGGGATGTTATGTAAAGTTTTAGTGCCTCATATCTTGTTCAAGAAAATTTTAGGGGCTTTTCAGAAAATAAAAACTTTAATATCTTTCAGCTCACAAATGATCTTTGCCTGATTCCTTCGCCAAAGGTCTTATATTTCCATTATGTAACTTTCTGGAAGTTTTTACTTCATTATGTGCCCAAATGCAAACTTTCTAAAAATAGCAGGTACACTTTCCTAATTAGGCAGGTCGCTATTTTTAGCAGTTTTGGAAAAATTGAAAGTCCTACATTATTATTCTGGATATTATGGAACACTAATTATGGAAAGAAATGAAAACAACTACAATGATTTTGAATTAACTTCTTTTCGGGTGATGCAAGATTGCCCTTACACCACTGGATGCTCCTGCATCAGACACCCAGGGTAATTTGAGAAGTGACCCTGTCACGTCTCATGTGTTTGTGTGAGGAAAACCCAAACGGTCAACCTCTACCTTAGACAACCAAGAAGAATCTTCAACAGGCCTTCCTTTCTATTTTACTAGATATTCTTCATATTTCTTGTTCCGAGTACTTCTTCCCACACGGCTATCCAAGATCTCTTCTGTCGCCTCCACTGAAGTAGATGCCAGAATACTCCACTGCACTTCTGTTGGTCCATCCTTTGTTCCATCTTCATGATATTCTGATAAATCAGCAATGTTGAAAACAGGGGAAATATTGATCCCACTCAGCAGCTCTACCTCATATGCATTTCCTGAATCATGCTTCTTAAGGATTTTGCATGGTCCAAATTTCTTCATTTTCAACTTATTGTATGTTCCAATTGGGAACCCTTCTTTTCTCAAGTGAACCATGATTTCATCTGCTACCTGGAATTCCTTATATCTCCTCTTCTAATCAGCCTTAGCCTTGTACTGAATATTCATTTTATTAATGTGCTTTCTCACCTCTTCATGTAAATTCTTCAGATGTTCTGCAAAGTCTTCAGCTCCAGCACTTGTCTTTTCTCCATTGTCCAGCTTCCTTAACTCAGAAGCATTTCTTGGGCTATTGCCATATACAATCTGGAATGGTGATTTACCAGTACTCCTATTGACAGAATTGTTGTAAGCAAATTCTGCCTGTGGTAAAATCCAATCCCATCCCTTTGGTCTTATCTCCTACTAAGCATCGTAGCAGGTTACCCAAACTCCTATTCACTACTTCAGTTTGTCCATTAGTCTATGGATGGTGTGCAGAACTAAACTTCAAATCTGTCTTCAACTTCTTCCACAATGTCCTCTAGAAATAACCAACAAACTTGGTATCTCGATTTGAAACTATGCTCTTTGGTAGACCATGTAGTCTCACCACTTCCCTGAAAAATAACTCTACAATATGAACAGCATCATTAGTCTTCTTACAAGGAATAAAATGTGCCATCTTTGAGAATTTGTCCACCACCACAAAAATAGAATCATGCCCTCTCTGTGTCCTTGGTAAACCAAGAACAAAATCTATGCTAATATCATCCCATGGCTTCTCTGGTACAGGTAATGGTTGATACAATCCTGTATTTTGATTTGTTCCTTTTGCCATCTGACATACTCTGCAACTCTGCACAAACTTCCTCACATCCTGTTGCAGCTGTGGCTAATAATAATTTTCACCAACAATAGAAATGGTCTTATCTCGACCAAAGTGTCCAGCCAATCCTCCACTATGCTTCTCCTTAATCAGGTCCTCTCTCATGGAACTCCTCGGAATGCACAACTGGCTTCCTCTAAACAACATGCCATCTTGGATTATGAAATCCAACCATTTTGTCCTCTCCAAAGTAACAGGCTCCAGACAAGCTTTCCAAGCCTCTGCAAAATCTGGATCTTCAGGATACAAACTTTTGAGCTCATTGAACCCAACAACCTCTATCTTCATTTCTATCAACAAATTTTGCCTTCTGCTCAAGGCATCTGCAACTCTGTTGGACTTCCCACTCCTGTGCTTCAAAACAAAGGTATAACTTTGCAAAAACTCAACCCATTTTAAGTGCCTTTGGTTCAACTTCCCTTGACTATTAATATACTGCAAAGCCTAATGATTAGTATAAAAAACAAACTCTTTTGGCAACAAATAATGTCTCCATTTCTTCAAAGCCTGAACTATTGCATAAAATTCTTGATCATAAACAGAATACTTTTTCTTGGCATCATTAAGCTTCTCACTAAAATAGGCAATGGGCTTACCTTCATGGCTCAAAACAGCTCCTATACCACTACCACTAGTATCACAATCTACTTGAAATACCTTATTGAAATCTGGAAGTGCCAAAACAGGTTGTTCTATGACTTTCTACTTCAATGTATCAAAGCTCTTGTTTGCTCCTTTAGTCCATCTAAACTCTTTTCTATCCCCTCTCATTGTCTCAGTTAGAGGTGTACAAATGCTACTGAAATTCCTGATAAACTTTCTGTAAAAACCTGCCAAACCATGAAAAGATCTTACCTCCGTTGCACTCCTTGGCGTAGGCCACTCAATGATAGCCCTTACTTTTTCTAGGTCCATCTTAAGACCTTCCTCTGAGACAACAAATCCTAGGTATACCAACTCTTTCTTTGCAAAACTACATTTCTTCAGATTAATTAGCAACTTCTCCTCCCTTAGCTTCTCTAGAACTCTTTTGATATGCATCAGATGCTCATCCCAAGTCTTACTGAAAATCAAAATATCATCCAAATAAACAATAACAAAACTTCCCAAAAATTCTTTTAGTACCTCATTCATGAGCCGCATAAATGTGCTCAGTGCATTGGTTAGCCCAAATGGCATGACTAACCACTCATACAAACCTTCCTTTGTCTTGAAGGCTGTCTTCCATTCATCCCCTTCTCTGATACAGATCTGGTGATACCCACTCTTCAGGTCAATTTTTGTGAAGTACTTTGCTCCACTCAAACAGTCCATGATGTCATCCATTCTTGGCAATAGAAATCTATACTTGATTGTTATCTTATTGATGGCTCGAGAGTCTGTACACATCCTCCATTCTCCATCTTTCTTTGGTGCTAGTACTGCAGGTACTGCACATGGACTTAGGCTCTCCCTTATTAGTCCCTCCTCAACAACTCCTAAACTTGTCTGTTTAGCTCTTCATTCTCTATAGGGGTCATTCTGTGGGCTGCCTTGTTTGGCAAACTTGCTCCTGGTATCAAATCCATTTGATGACTTACCTTCCTTACTGGCAGTAAACTTTCTGGTACATTATCAGAGATAATGTCCTGGAACTCTTCCAATATATCTGAAACTTCTATTAGTACATCTTCACATTTCTCTTGACTAATCTTAGGAATCAATGCAAAGCAATGACACTCATGCTTCGTACCCTCCAAAAATTTCCTACCATCTACCAAACAAATTCTGGCAGTACTATATACCTTTTCTTCCACCTCCTTCAAGGGCTTCAACTTATGACGGACTCCATCCTTTGTTAGGGAGTATGTATTTGCATGGCCATCATGGACAGCACTCCGATCATACTGACATGGCCTCCCCAATAACATATGACATGCATCCATCGGTATGATGTCACACAGCACCTTATCATGGTAGTCACCAATCTTGAACTTCACTAAACACTATTCATTGACCAAAGCTCTATGGTCCTTCTGCAACCATGCAATCCGGTGTGGATGTGGATACTTTCTTCTTGTCAACTTCAACTTGTCAACCATCTCCTCTGAAACAAGATTATCAATGCTTCCACTGTTAATAATAATATCACAACACTTACCTTCACATTTGCACCTTGTGTGGAATAAACTCTTCCTCTGATTGGGCTCTTTCTCTTCATTCAACAAAGTTCTTCTAACAACTAGGGTTTCTCCCCTTTCTGCATCTTCAGAGCTCTCAGACTGTGCATCTTCATCCACATGTGCAACTCGTGCATTACCTTCAGGTCTTCTATTCATCCTTCCTTGATGTTGTGGACACTCGTATGCTCGATGCCCTTCTTCTCCACATTGGAAACAAGTTCCTCTAAAACCTCCTCTTCCAGGTCCTTGCCAAAGTCTGCCTCTTCCTCTTCCTCTTTGCTCACCATTGTTCTGGTCACGAGGGCGGTAGGTATTATCACCTCTCTGATTTCGACTGGTACCAACTTCTTCACTTTTCCTTGCAGTTTCTTCAGCAACTCATCTGATAGTCCACAGGAATGAACTGCTTCTTCAGTTTCTCCACCATCCGATCCCATCTGGTAATCTTTGCTTTTCCTCTTCTGTTCCTCTCTAATTGGACCTCCTTCCACCAAATATTGGCGTGGCCTTTCAACTTTGTTTTTGCAAACTTAACCCGATCTGGGTCCTCCACATCTTCATACTCAAAATACTCCTCCATGTCATTGATCCAATTAATAAGCTGTTCTGGATTCAAATCTCCAGAATATGTAGAAACTTTGATCTTGGGCCTCTTTCTGATCTTCGAAATGACCCTCAACAACCTTACTTCTGCAGCATCTTCGGTAACTTCTTGTTCTTCCTCAGATAGCTCTTCTTCAACTTCATCTTCACTTTCTTCTCTTGTCCTCGGCTCAAACCCTCTTCATAGCTCCTCTTGCAATGCATCGATTTGCCTTTGTAGGGCTCTAAAACCCTCTTCTGTCAAAGCATTTCTTCCCAACATGATTTCTTCGTGGAGGCATCTTGGTCTCCGTAGCAAACCCACAACCTCAGGTCCTAGTGCAAACTGCCTCATGGTCGGTGATCTGTCTACACACTCAGGAACCCTCTCTCTAATACCTCTTGATGTAGGGGGTAAATCACAAAACACACAATAATAGATATTGAACATAGCAAATAGAACTTTCTTTTATTGAACTGGGCACTCATTACATCACAGAATCTTAATTACAATAACAGGATGAATCCTCTACTGGCTGCAACACATTACAGCTTTCCCAACCTCAAGACTCTAGAATCTTCAGCCTTCTGTAACCCCAAATCAGCTAGGGTTTCTATTTTCCCACCTATTCTTGACTCTACACTGGCCCCCTTAACTCTACTACCGTCCAGGGATCCCAAAATAGTCATAAATAGCATTTTTTGCAGCTTCCAGCTAAATTTCAAATTTTGCAACTCCCTCCAAGAGTAGGTCAACTTCCGGTAAGTATAACTTTTGATCCGAGTGTCCGATTGACGAATTGTTTTAAGCACTGAAAAGCTCGCGATGTGAACTATAATGCCAGAAATTTGTAAATGGATTCCTGTCAACTTTTCAGGATGTTATGGAAAGTATTAGTGCCTCATATCTCATTCCAAAAATTTTCAGGGGCTTTTCAGAAAACAAAAACTTTAATATCTTTCAACTCACAAATGATCTTTGCCTGATTCCTTCACCAAAGGTCTTATATTTCCATTATGTAACTTTCTGGAAGTTTTTGGTTCATTACATGCCCAAATGCAAACTTTCTAAAAATAGCAGGTACACTTTCCTAATTAGGCAGGTCGCTATTTTTAGCAGTTTTGGAAAAACTGAAAGTCCTACATTATTATTCTGAATATTATGGAACCAGAAACACTAATTATGGAAAGAAATGAAAATAACTACAATGATTTTAAATTAACTTCTTTTTGGGTGATGCAAGATTGCCCTTACACCACTAGATGCTCCTGCATCAGACACTTAGGGTAATTTGAGAAGTGACCCTGGTACGTCTCATGTGTTTGTGTGAGGAAAACCCAAATGGTCAACCTCTACCTTAGACAACCAAGAAGAATCTTCAATAGGCCTTCCTTTCCATTATACTAGATATTCTTCAGATTTCTTGTTCAGAGTACTTCTTCCCACACGGCTATCCAAGATCTCTTCTATCGCCTCCATTGAAGTAGATGCCAGAATACTTCACTGCACTTCTGTTGGTCCATCCTCTATTCCATCTTCATGATATTCTGATAAATCAGCAATGTTGAAAACAGGGGAAATATTGATCCCACTCGGTAGCTCTACCTCATATGCATTTCTTGAATCATGCTTCTTCAGGATTCTGCATGGTCCAAATTTCTTCATTTTCAACTTGTTGTATGTTGCAATTGGGAACCTTTCTTTTGTCAAGTGAACCATGATTTCATCTCCTACCTAGAATTCTTTATATCTCCTCTTTTGATTAGCCTTAGCCTTGTACTAAATATTCATTTTATTAATGTGCTTTCTCACCTCTTCATGCAAATTCTTCAGATGTTCTGCAAAGTCTTCAGCTCCAGTACTTGTCCTTTCTCCATTGTCCAGCTTCCTTAACTCAGAAGCATTTCTTGGGCTATTGCCATATACAATCTGGAATGGTGATTTACCAGTACTCCTATTGACAGAGTTGTTGTAAGCAAATTTTGCCTATGGTAAAATCAAATCCCATCCCTTGGGCTTATCTCCTACTAAGCATTGTAGCAAGTTACCCGAACTCCTATTCACTACTTCAGTTTGTCCATCAGTCTGTGGATGGTGTGCAGAACTAAACTTCAAATCTGCCTTCAACTTCTTCCACAATGTCCTCCAGAAATAACCAACAAACTTGGTATCTCGATCTGAAACTATGCTCTTTGGTAGACCATGTAGTCTCACCACTTCCCTGAAAAATACTCTGCAATATGAACAGCATCATTAGTCTTCTTACAAGGAATAAAATGTGGCATCTTTGAGAATCTGTCCACCACCACAAAAATAGAATCATGCCCTCTCTGTGTCCTTGGTAAACCAAGAACAAAATCCATACTAATATCATCCCATGGCTTCTCTGGTACAGGTAATGGTTGATACAATCCTGTATTTTGACTTGTTCCTTTTGCCATCTGACATACTCTGCAACTCTGCACAAACTTCCTCACATCCTGCTGCAGCTGTGGCCAATAATAATTTTCACCAACAATAGAAATGGTCTTATCTCAACCAAAGTGTCCAGCCAATCCTCCACTATGCTTCTCCTTAATCAGGTTCTCTCTCATGGAACTCCTCGGAATGCACAACTGGCTTCCTCTAAACAACATGCCATCTTGGATTATGAAATCCAACCATTTTGTCCTCTCCAAAGTAACAGGCTCCAGACAAGCTTTCCAAGCCTCTGCAAAATCTGGATCTTTAGGATACAAACTTTTGAGCTCATCGAACCCAACAACCTCTATCTTCATTTCTGTCAACAAATTTTGCCTTCTACTCAAGGCATCTGCAACTCTGTTGGACTTCCCACTCCTATGCTTCAAAACAAAGGTATAACTTTGCAAAACCTCAACCCATTTTAAGTGCCTTTGGTTCAACTTCCCTTGACTATTAATATACTGCAAAGTCTGATGATCAGTATACAAAACAAACTCTTTTGGCAACAAATAATGTCTCCATTTATTCAAAGCCTAAACTATTGCATAAAATTCCTGATCATAAACATAATACTTTTTCTTGGCATCATTAAGCTTCTCACTAAAATAGGCAATGGGCTTACCTTCATGGCTCAAAACAGCTCCTATACCACTACCACTAGCATCACAACCTACTTGAAATACCTTATTGAAATCTAAAAGTGCCAAAACAGGTTGTTCTATGACTTTCTGCTTCAATGTATCAAAGCTCTTGTCTGCTCCTTTAGTCCATCTAAACTCTTTTCTATCCCCTCTCATTGTCTCAGTTAGAGGTGAACAAATGCTACTGAAATTCCTGATAAACTTTCTGTAAAAACTTGCCAAACCATGAAAAGATCTTACCTCCGTTGCACTCCTTGGTGTAGGCTACTCAATGATAGCCCTTACGTTTTCTGGGTCCATCTTAAGACCTTCCTTTGAGGCAACAAATCCCAGGTATACGAACTCTTTCTTTGCAAAACTACATTTCTTCGGATTAATCAGCAACTTCTTCTCCCTCAGCTTCTCTAGAACTCTTCTGATATGCATCAGATGCTCATCCCAAGTCTTACTGAAAATCAAAATATCATCCAAATAAACAATAACAAAACTTCCCAAAAATTCTTTTGGTACCTCATTCATGAGCCGCATGAATGTGCTTGGTGCATTGGTTAGCCCAAATGGCATGACTAACCACTCATACAAACCTTCCTTTGTCTTGAAGGCTATCTTCCATTCATCCCCTTCTTTGATATGGATCTGGTGATACCCACTCTTTAGGTCAATTTTCGTGAAGTACTTGGCTCCACTCAAACAGTCCATGATGTCATCCACTCTTGGCAATGGAAATCTATACTTGATCATTATCTTATTGATGGCTTGAGAGTCTGTACACATCCTCCATTCTCCATCTTTCTTTGGTGCTAGTACTGCAGGTACTGCACATTGACTTAGGCTCTCCCTTATCAGTCCCTTCCTCAACAACTCCTGAACTTGTCTATTTAGCTCTTCATTCTCTGCAGGGGTCCTTCTATGGGCTGCCTTGTTTGGCAAACTAGCTCTTGGTATCAAATCCATTTGATGACTTACCTTCCTTACTGGTGGTAAACCTTCTGGTACATTATCAGAGATAATGTCCTGGAACTCTTCTAATATATCTAAAACTTCTGCTGGTACATCTTCACATTTCTCTTGACTAATCTTAGGAATCAATGCAAAGCAATGACGCTCATGCTTCATACCCTCCAAAAATTTCCTACCATCTATTAAACAAATTCTGGCAGTACTACACACCTTTTCTTCCACCTCCTTCAAGGGCTTCAACTTATGACGGACTCCATCCTTTGTTAGGGAGTATGTATTTGCATGGCCATCATCGACATCACTCCGATCATACTGCCACGGCCTCCTCAATAACATATGACATGCATCCATCAGTATGATGTCACACATCACCTCATCATGGTAGTCACCAATCTTGAACTTCACTAAACACTGTTCATTGACCAAAGCTCTATGGTCGTTCTGTAACCATGAAATCCGGTATGGATGTGGATGCTTTCTTCTTGTCAACTTCAACTTGTCAACCATATCCTCTAAAACAAGATTATCAGTGCTTCCACTATCAATAATAATATCACAACACTTACCTTCACATTTGCACCTTGTGCGGAATAAACTCTTCCTCTGATTGGGTTCTTTCTCCTCATTCAACAAAGTTCTTTTGACAACTAGGGTTTCTCCCCTTTCTGCATCTTTAGAGCACTCAGACTGTGCATCTTCATCCACATGTGCAACTCGTGCATTACCTTCAGGTCTTCTATTCATCCTTCCTTAATGTTGCGGACACTCGTATGCTCAATGCCCTTCTTCTCCACATTGGAAACAAGTTCCTCTGAAACCTCCTCTTCCAGGTCCTTGCCCAAGTCTGCCTCTTCTTCCTCTTTGCTCACCATTGTTCTGGTCATGAGGGCAGTAGGTATTACCACCTCTTTGATTTTGACTGGAACCAGCTTCTTCACTTTTCCTTACAGTTTCTTCAGCAACTCCATCTCATAGTCCAGAGGAATGAACTGCTTCTTCAGTTTCTACACCATCCGATCCCATCTGGTAATCTTTGCTTTTCCTCTTCTATTCCTCTCTAATTGGACCTCCTTCCAGCAAATATTGGCATGGCCTTTCAACTTTGTTTTTGCAAACTTAACCTGATTTGGGTCCTCCACATCTTCATACTCAAAATACTCCTCCATGTCATTGATCCAATCTATAAGCTGTTCTGGATTCAAATCTCCAGAATATGTAGAAACTTCGATCCTGGGCCTCTTTCTGATCTTCAAAATGACCCTCAACAACCTTACTTCTGCAGCATCTTCGATAGCTTCTTGTTCTTCCTCAGATAGCTCTTCTTCAACTTCATCTTCACTTTCTTCTCTTGTCCTCGGCTCAAACCCTCTTCGTAGCTCCTCTTGCAATGCATCGATTTGCCTTTGTAAGGCTCTAAAACCCTCTTCTGTGAAAGCATTCCTTCCAATATGATTTCTTCGTGGAGGCATCTTGGTCTCCGCAGCAAACCCACAACCTCAGGTCCTGGTGCAAACTGCCTCACGGTCGGCGATCTGTCTACACACTCAGGATCCCTCTCTCTGATACCACTTGATGTAGGGGGTAAATCTCAAAACACACAATAAAAGATATTGAACACAGCAAATAGAACTTTCTTTTATTGAACTAGGCACTCATTACATCACAGAAGCTTAATTACAATCAGAGGATGAATCCTCTACTGGCTGCAACACATTATAGCTTTCCCAACCTCAAGACTCTAGAATCTTCAGCCTTCTGTAACTCCAAATCAGCTAGGGTTTCTGTTTTCCCATCTATTCTTGACTCTACACTAGCAACCTTAACTCTACTACCACCCAGGGTTCCCAAAATAGTCATAAATAGCACTTTTTGGCAGCTTCCAGCTAAATTTTGAATTTTGCAACTCGCTCCAAAAGTAGGTCAACTTCCGGGAAGTATAACTTTTGATCCGGGTGTCTGATTGACGAACTGTTTTAAGCGCCGAAAAGCTTGCGATGTGAACTATCATGCTAGAAATCTGTAAACAAATTTCCATCAACTTCTCGGGATGTTATGGAAAGTTTTAGTGCCTCATATCTCGTTCCAGAAATTTTTAGGGGCTTTTCGGAAAACAAAAACTTTAATATCTTTCAGCTCACAAATGATCTTTGCCTGATTCCTTCACCAAAGGTCTTATATTTCCATTATGTAACTTTCTAGAAGTTTTTGCTTCGTTATGTGCCCAAATGCAAACTTTCTAAAAATAGGAGGTACACTTTCCTAATTAGGCAGGTCGTTATTTTTAGCAGTTTTGGAAAAATTGAAAGTCCTACATTATTATTCTTGATATTATGGAACCAAAAACACTAATTATAGAAAGAAATGAAAACAACTACAATGATTTTGAATTAGCTTCTTTTTGGGTGATGCAAAATTGCCCTTACACCACTGGATGCTCCTGCATCAGGCACCTAGGGTAATTTGAGAAGTGACCCTTTCACGTCTCATGTGTTTGTGTGAGGAAAACTCAAATGGTCAACCTCTGCCTTAGACAACCAAGAAGAATCTTCAACACGCCTTCCTTTCCATTTTACTAGATATTCTTCATATTTCTTGTTCCGAGTACTTCTTCCCACATGGCTATCTAGGATCTCTTCTATCACCTCCATTGAAGTAGATGCCAGAATACTCCACTGCACTTCTGTTGGTCCATCCTCTATTCCATCTCCATGATATTTTGATAAATCAACAATGTTGAAAATAGGGGAAATATTGATCCCACTCGGCAGCTCTACCTCATATGCATTTCCTGAATCATGCTTCTTCAGGATTCTGCATGGTCCAAATTTCTTCATTTTCAACTTATTGTATGTTCCAATTGGGAACCTTTCTTTTCTCAAGTGAACCATGATTTTATCTCAAACCTGGAATTCCTTATATCTCCTCTTCTGATTAGCCTTAGCCTTGTACTGAATATTCATTTTATTAATGTGCTTTCTCACCTCTTCATGCAAATTCTTCATTTGTTCTGCAAAGTCTTCAGCTCCAGCACTTGTCTTTTCTCCATTGTCTAGCTTCCTTAACTTAGAAGAATTTCTTAGGTTATTGCCATATATAATCTAGAATGGTGATTTACCAGTACTCCTATTGACAGAATTGTTGTAAGCAAATTCTGCCTATGGTAAAATCTAATCCCATCCCTTGGGCTTATCACCTACTAAGCATCGTAGCAGGTTACCCAAACTCCTATTCACTACTTCAGTTTGTCCATCAGTCTGTCGATGGTGTGCAGAACTAAACTTCAAATCTGTCTTCAACTTCTTCCATAATGTCCTCTAGAAATAACCAACAAACTTGGTATCTCGATCTGAAACTATGCTCTTTGGTAGACCATGTAGTCTCACCACTTCCCTGAAAAATAACTCTACAATATGAACAAGATCATTAGTCTTCTTACAAGGAATAAAATGTACCATCTTTGAGAATCTGTCCACCACCACAAAAATAGAATCATGCCCTCTCTGTGTCCTTGGTAAACCAAGAACAAAATCCATACTAATATCATACCATGGCTTCTCTGGTACAGGTAATGGTTGATACAATCTTGTATTTTGACTTGTTCCTTTTGCCATCTGATATACTCTGCAACTCTGCGCAAACTTCCGCACATCCTACTGTAGCTGTGGCCAATAATAATTTTTACCAACAATAGAAATGGTCTTATCTCGACCAAAGTGTCCAGCCAATCATCCACTATGCTTCTCCTTAATCAGGTTCTCTCTCATGGAACTCCTCGGAATGCACAACTGGCTTCCTCTAAACAACATGCCATCTTGGATTATGAAATCCAACCATTTTGTCCTGTCCAAAGTAACAGGCTCTAGACAAGCTTTCCAAGCCTTTGCAAAATCTGGATCTTTAGGATACAAACTTTTGAGCTCATCGAACCCAACAACCTCTATCTTCATTTCTGTCAACAAATGTTGCCTTCTGCTCAAGGCATCTGCAACTCTGTTGGACTTCCCACTCCTATGCTTCAAAACAAAGGTATAACTCTGCAAAAACTCAACCCATTTTAAGTGCCTTTGGTTCAACTTGCCTTGACTATTAATATACTGCAAAGCCTGATGATCAGTATACAAAACAAACTCTTTTGGCAACAAATAATGTCTCCATTTCTTCAAAGCCTGAACTATTGCATAAAATTCCTGATCATAAACAGAATACTTTTTCTTGGCATCATTAAGCTTCTCACTAAAATAGGCAATGGGCTTACCTTCTTGGCTCAAAATAGCTCCTATACCACTACCACTAGCATCACAATCTACTTGAAATACCTTATTGAAATCTGGAAGTGCCAAAATAGGTTGTTCTATGACTTTCTGCTTCAATGTATCAAAGCTCTTGTCTGCTCTTTTAGTCCATCTAAACTCTTTTCTATCCCCTCTCATTGTCTCAGTTAGAGGTGCACAAATGCTATTGAAATTCCTGATAAACTTTCTGTAAAAACTTGCCAAACCATGAAAAGATCTTACCTCCGTTGCACTCCTTGGCGTAGGCCACTCAATGATAGCCCTTACTTTTTCTGGGTCCATCTTAAGACCTTCCTTTGAGACAATAAATCCCAGTATACCAACTCTTTCTTTGCAAAACTACATTTCTTCAGATTAATCAACAACTTCTCCTCCCTCAGCTTCTCTAGAACTCTTCTGATATGCATCAGATCCTCATCCCAAGTCTTACTGAAAATCAAAATATCATCCAAATAAACAATAACAAAACTTCCCAAAAATTCTTTTAGTACCTCATTCATGAGCCGCATGAATGTGCTCGGTGCATTGGTTAGACCAAATGGCATGACTAACCACTCATACAAACCTTCCTTTGTCTTGAAGGTTGTCTTCCATTCATCCCCTTCTCTGATATGGATCTGGTGATACCCACTCTTCAGGTCAATTTTCGTGAAGTACTTTGCTCCACTCAAACAGTCCATGATGTCATCCATTCTTAGCAATGGAAATCTATACTTGATCGTTATCTTATTGATGGCTCGAGAGTCTGTACACATCCTCCATTCTCCATCTTTCTTTGATGCTAGTACTGCAGGTACTGCACATGGACTTAGGCTCTCCCTTATCAGTCCCTTCCTCAACAACTCCTGAACTTGTCTGTTTAGCTCTTTATTCTCTATAGGGGTCATTCTGTGGGCTGCCTTGTTTGGCAAACTAGCTCCTGGTATCAAATCCATTTGATGACTTACCTTCCTTACTGGTGGTAAACCTTCTGGTACATTATCAGAGATAATGTCCTGGAACTCTTCCAACATATCTGAAACTTCTGCTGGTACATCTTCACATTTCTCTTGACTAATCTTAGGAATCAATGCAAAGCAATGACGCTCATGCTTCATACCCTCCAAAAATTTCCTACCATCTACCAAAAAAATTCTGGCAGTACTACATACCTTTTCTTCCACCTCCTTCAAGGGCTTCAACTTATGACGGACTCCATCCTTTGTTAGGGAGTATGTATTTGCATGGCCATCATGGACAGCACTCTGATCATACTGCCATGGCCTCCCCAATAACATATGACATGCATCCATCGATATGATGTCACACAGCACCTCATCATGGTAGTCACCAATCTTGAACTTCACTAAACACTGTTCATTGACCAAAGCTCTATGGTCCTTCTGCAAGCATGCAATCTGGTATGGATGTGGATGCTTTCTTCTTGTCAACTTCAACTTGTCAACCATCTCCTCTGAAACAAGATTATTAGTGCTTCCATTGTCAATAATAATATCACAACACTTAACTTCACATTTGCACCTTGTGCGGAATAAACTCTTCCTCTGATTGGGTTCTTTCTCCTCATTCAACAATGTTCTTCTGACAACTAGGGTTTCTCCCCTTTCTGCATCTTTAGAGCTCTCAGACTGTGCATCTTCATCCAGATGTGCAACTCGTGCATTACCTTCAGGTCTTCTATTCATCCTTCCTTGATGTTGCGGACACTCGTATGCTCGATGCCCTTCTTCTCCACATTGGAAACAAGTTCCTCTAAAACCTCCTCTTCCAGGTCCTTGCCCAAGTCTGCCTCTTCCTCTTCCTCTTTGCTCACCATTATTTTGGTCACGAGGGCGGTAGGTATTATCACTTCTCTGATTTCGACTGGTACCAGCTTCTTCACTTTTCCTTGCAGTTTCTTCAGCAACTCCATCTCATAGTCCATAGGAATGAACTACTTCTTCAGTTTCTCCACCATCCGATCCCATCTGGTAATCTTTGCTTTTCCTCTTCTGTTCCTCTCTAATTGGACCTCCTTCCACCAAATATTGGCATGGCCTTTCAACTTTGTTTTTGCAAACTTAACCCAATCTGGGTCCTCCACATCTTCATACTCAAAATACTCCTCCATGTCATTGATCCAATTAATAAGCTATTCTAGATTTAAATCTCTAGAATATGTAGAAACTTCAATCTTGGGCCTCTTTCCGATCTTTGAAATGACCCTCAACAACCTTACTTCTGTAGCATCTTCGGTAGCTTCTTGTTCTTCCTCAGATAGCTCTTCTTCAACTTCATCTTCACTTTCTTCTCTTGTCCTCGGCTCAAACCCTCTTCGTAGCTCCTCTTGCAATGCATCAATTTGCCTTTGTAGGGCTCTAAAACCCTCTTCTGTCAAAGCATTTCTTCCCAACACGATTTCTTTGTGGAGGCATCTTGGTCTCCGCAGCAAACCCACAACCTCAGGTCCTAGTGCAAACTGCCTCACGGTCGGTGATCTGTCTACACACTCAGGAACCCTCTCTCTAATACCACTTGATGTAGGGGGTAAATCACAAAACACACAATAATAGATATTGAACACAACAAATAGAACTTTCTTTTATTGAACTGGGCACTCATTACATCACAGAATCTTAATTACAATAACAGGATGAATCCTCTACTGGCTGCAACACATTACAGCTTTCCCAACCTCAAGACTCTAGAATCTTCAGCCTTCTGTAACCCCAAATCAGCTAGGGTTTCTATTTTCCCACCTATTCTTGACTCTACACTGGCCCCCTTAACTCTACTACCACCCAGGGTTCCCAAAATAGTCATAAATAGCATTTTTTGCGGCTTCCAGCTAAATTTTGAATTTTGCAACTCCCTCCAAAAGTAGGTCAACTTCCGGGAAGCATAACTTTTGATCCGGGTGTCCGATTGACGAATTGTTTTAAGCACCGAAAAGCTCGTGATGTGAACTATCACGCCAGAGATCTATAAATGGATTTCTGTCAACTTTTTGGGATGTTATGGAAAGTTTTAGTGCCTCATATCTCGTTCCAAAAATTTTTAGGGGCTTTTCAGAAAACAAAAACTTTAATATCTTTCAACTCACAAATGATCTTTGCCTAATTCCTTTGCCAAAGGTCTTATATTTCCATTATGTAACTTTCTGGAATTTTTTGCTTCATTACGTGCCCAAATACAAACTTTCTAAAAATAGCAGGTACACTTTCCTAATTAGGCAGGTCACTATTTTTAGCAGTTTTGGAAAAACTGAAAGTCCTACATTATTATTCTAGATATTATGGAACCAGAAACACTAATTATGGAAAGAAATGAAAACAACTACAATGATTTTGAATTAACTTCTATTTGGGTGATGCAAGATTGCCCTTACACCACTGGATGCTCCTGCATCAGAGTTAGTCAAACACACCTCCGGCGCTTCATAAACTAGGAGCACCTTCGGCACTTCACAAACTAGGAGCACCTCTGGCGCTCCATCAATAAAGAGTCATTTACAACAATGGAGGAAGGTACCCACCTCTCCAGGCAATAAAGTGGAAACATCATTTGATGAGGTCATCATGACTCATCCTCTACTTTATGACAGGAATAAAATAAAATCAAAATGCATTTCAAGGAATATTTGCAAAGATTGCGTTGACATCACCCAAGGTACGTGGATTCTCAAACCACTCAGTGGAAATGATTGCAGATTGTGTACCAATGAAGTAGTTGGCGTCATCACAAGCCACCAAAAGTTGCTTATGTGTGACATCGCATCCAGTCTCATCAAATGCCATAGCATCTCAGCCAAGTACATTGCTCCTCATCATTAAAAATAGTTTAGGTACTTCTATCTTAAATTAAGCATTAAATAGCAACTGTCTTGTCTTTCTATTTTTGGGTGCTGTTATTATGACACGTCCTCCTGCCATCATTTTCTTTTCCAAATTCATGCATGCCACCATCTTTGTTATATTGTCACCTTACCTCCGGAGTGTCCCATCACTCTGTCACATTTATGACCGCCTAGGTACTCTAACTAATCTACAAATCTCTTTCCATAAGCCTAAGCTGAGAGACATAATAACCCTCATTCGAACCTCCAAAATACCTTGAAGAATAGAGTAAATTAAAACAGTCCTCCGGAGCCTACGAAGTTAAGAAGAAAGGATAAACTATAGAGAGGAGAGTGAGGAATTAAGCACAGAAGGTGGAATCAATTTAGAAATGGGAGTAAAGAAGAGTTCTAAACCAGAGAGTGTTGCGGGTCTTTTGCAAGATGAAGCTACAACAAACATTCTGAGAACTGTAGGATGGTTGGAATTTCTAAAAAAAATTGAGGGGTTTTAAGAAGATATCATGGATGAGTTCCTAAGAAATCTAAGGGACAATCAGACAACTGTCAGAGGAGTCCAAATTAATCTCTCCGCAACCACTATCAGTCATATTTCTGGGCTTCCTGAACAAGGTGAGAGGTTTTATCATCTGAAAACCTTATAAATTAATTTGATTAAGAATTTCTCTTTTGAAGGTGAACCTACAATACAACTGCATTTAAATAAAAATGAGGTTAAAGGAATTCTTAGGTCCTCACTTCCAAACCCTTGGCAATCTGCAGCTATCTGGCTGATGAAATATTTCACTTGTGATGGTCAATTTTCTTTAGTTTTAGGACCAATAATGAAAATGTTGATTTTTCTAAAGCATGGGAATGGACACCCTGAATTCAACATAAACATTCCCAATTTCCTATATTCTGCCATTAGGGCAATTGCAGAAAAATATCAGCAAAACAAGGGTCCTATGAAACATCATGGCCTCATTTTCCTAGTAGTTAAACACCACTTCCTGTCTCAAGCCAATGGGGAAGAATTATGGCAAACCTTTCTTGAACAAAATTCTCAGGACAGAGAACTAGAGAGGGCACAGACAGAAGGTGAAGGTTCCTCTGCCCACTGAGAAGAAGAAACAGAGCCTTCAACCTCCTCCATAGCTATTCAAAAAGGAAAGAAGTCCTCACAGGAGGCAACTTTATCTGCGGCACCTGTTCCTGATAAAAAGAAGAAAGACAAAGAAATTAGAGAGCCTGCTCTTGAACAAACCCCATATGACTCGCTCAGTTAGGAGAAAGATGACTCTAACTAAGGAATCTTTCCCTAAGGAATTAACAGGGGAGAGGTCAGGACAGAAAACAGAGAAAACCCCAAAGGGAGATGACTCTAGGATACACTATTGGGCTGAAGAAACATCTCATGATTCAGATGAGATCCCTCTAGTAAGAAAGAGAAGACAAAGAGACCTTTCCCCAGTGCCATCTGTCCATCTGGGGTCAAGTCCAATTTTAGAACCATCACTTGCTCTAAAGATAGAACATAGACAAACTTTTACTATTTCCTTAGATTCTGAGGCTGAGAGACCTACTCTGGAGGCACCTGCCCCACCTATGCTATGGAGAAGCAAGAGGAAAAGATAGCTCTTGCAGGCTGAGAAAGACACTGCTCTCCTAGTTGAGGTGCTCCTAGGTTTTAGAATGTATGAAGAGAAGGCTAGGCCTTCATCAGTGCCAGCAGAAATAGAGGAACCCCAAGAGGACCCTCAGGATAGGGAGTCTGTAGGAAAAGATGAAACAAAAGCAGAAGCAAAAACTTTCCCTCACCCCTCTGATCAAGAGGATGTTGATATTTCCAAAGAACAACAAATGTTAGAAGAAATTGACAACCCAAAGAGATTACTATGGGGGAAAAATCAGATTATCACTGACCTCAAGAAGGTTAGAATGGAGGTAGAAATGGAGCAAAAATAAGTCATTAAAAATCTACGAACAGAGCTCCACAGCAAAAACCAGATCATCCAGGAGAAAGAAGCAGAATTGGAGGCCCAGAAGATTGAGGTAGTCAAAATATTAGAAGAAAAGGAGATAGAGGCAGTACAGAGTGTTTTTGAGCTCACCATGGCTAGAGACAATGGTCTCATAATAAAGGCAACATTAATTGAGAAATTACATGGCTAAGATAGAAAGTTGACTTGGGCCAACAACAAACTAGATGATCAAGAGGAGTATATTCAAGAATTGGCTGGCCCAAGGGCAACCAATGTGCAGGAGGTACAAACAGAACCATATGTGGGTCCAGTCCCCATTGACATTCCTAAGGCCCTATTCCATTGGGAGGAGAAATGTAGAGAATATGAGGCTTCCAAGCCTATGCTACAATTACAAAGGGCAGTCACTGCCAAGACAAAAAGAATAGAAACTCTGGAAGGAAAAATCATTCAGATGGCCTCCCTTTCTTCTGAAATTCTATCTTGCAGGCCTCCAAGTGCCAGTTGTACTATGTTCTTATAGGAAAGAGTCCTGCAGAGGAAGTTCTCTTTAGTCCTGTCTAACCTGGTTGAGAATATAGAGATAGCAGAAGGATTCATGGCAGCATATACAAGGAGTAATGATGAAGACAATAATTTCCTATGTGAATTATATCTACATGGGTTTTGTGTTAACGATATAACTTTCATTCTTAATTATTTTGTGGGGGAATGCCAGCTTAAAGCATTTATGTCCCTAATGAGGAATCATCAGATCTGGAATGAATGAAAATAGATCTCTTCATCAGGAAGGAATGTCCCAACCCCAATGCTTTTGAGACCCAATTCAGGGCCTATATCTATCACCCTCAGAGTTGGAACAAAATTTTGCCATTATACCTGAAAAGTTTGCAAGAGTGCTCCATCGATTTTGGTCTTTTTATGAATAGTTCAACAAATCCAGTAATTGCAATAGCCAAGAAAAGATGGAATATTTTGACCTCGGAGCAGAAAATGAGAGAGGTGGTCACCCCTACAGACTTAAGGTTATTTAAATGAGAAAAGAAAAGTTAACATCCAAAATGATGGATAAGCATAGAAAGGAATGGATAGGTGGATGGTTCAGGCCCCCTCTCATAATTGAACCACTCTCTGTTTGGGCCAAGCAGATGGAAGATGAGAAATTGTAGGACTGGTTGAAGCAGGTTGATTAATACAAAGGCAATGGTAATACCAACTGCACCACTTGGTCTACCTATGCACAAGATTATAGCTTGACTGACAGGCTACTTCACCAGAATAAATCTAGATTGTGAGAAGCAGGAGGACCTACCAAACCTTAGGCATGGGCGGATGATGAGTGCCAAGTAGCACCCATGAAATACATCTTTTTACCTCTCTTTTCCTCCTTCCTAATCCCATCTTTCTTAATGTCTGCACCCGATTAGGCTAGCAAGATTGTTCTAGATAATGATTAATTGAAGATAAATTACTTAAGATCATAATTTCTTATTAAAGGACTAATGTGCATGGAATTGATGGAAATATGTAGAAAAACTTCTCTTTTTGAATCAACAGGTGTAGATGTTTGGAATGGCAATTTGGTGCATCTCCATAGGTAGTCTTCAATGATCTCCGGAGACAAATACTAGAATACTGTGACACCAAAAGTTTTGAAGTAAAGAGAAAAGCCTCTCCGGAGCTGGACGGGAGTCTGAAGCATCTCTGGAGCTGAACAAGAAGGCCACAATGGTATCTCTGGAGCTACAGACATATCTCCAGAGCTACAGACAGGGACATACATCTCCAGTGCCTCCTTAGAGTAGGGCATGTTTCCAGCATAAGCTGTCGGTCAGGCAATTTCAGTAGTGATTGTGATACCCTTCATTTCACTCAAATCATCACCTAAGTGGTGAAGGGTCATCTTTAGTTAACTGCTAGAGTTTTTATCTTTTTAAAGTTTTTGCATGAGTTACTGATAAAACTGATTCAATATCCATATTTTTAGGGCCTTGCTGCCCAAATGTATTAAGACTCAAGCTTAGAATTCAAAGTGGACTTCTGTTCCACTCAATCTATTTTTATTGCATGGTTATTTTCCATAGTTAGATAGCTAGTATAATAAAGAGATGGATGTCATCTCATAGAAGAACTGGTAGATAAGATAAGTGATATGTCATCACTCATTTTATATATACTTATAGAAACAACAGAAAAGATATACAATTATTGGATTATTCTGATTCTTGGTAATCTCAATTTTTTTTATATCAATACTTTTCATGAATGCAAAGTGAATGGTATTGGACCGAATTTAGTTGTGATCTTATTCTTTTGTGCTGATTCCCTACTGTAGCCTTTAGCCCAAAGGGTGTGGAGCAAGGGCCACTCTCACCACCAAGGCAGAAGGCTAGTACCACTGTTTTGTTATTTCAGATTTTGCTGTGAAAAGTATTTACTGATTTTGATAGATAGATGCATGCTGCTATTTTTAGGATTACTTTAAGTAACTTCCCGTTCAATTATGTTTTCAGCATTCCTTAAATTCATTCAGTAAGTAGATAGATCAATCTCTTTAAATTAGTAGAATTTATTGGGATTAGCTAGGAAAACTGGTAACTATAGAATCCCTAATTGCAGATAGCCGAGGACACAACCCCTGGATTTTGACATCTGAAATATGATTAAATGATAAGGTAGAATGACACCTTATCACTAGGTAAGAAGTTGGTCCCACATGACTCACTACAAAGTGGAAAGTTGAAAAATGGATCACGCTTATGCATTGTTGGAGAGAATGGTCCTCCTTAGGAGAACAATCTTAAACCTTAAAGACCTATTGATAAAGGTGGGCAAAGACTTGGATAATGGACCAAGAAGCTTTGTGAGGAGTTACTAGCCCTCTCCTATAATATTGATTTTTTGGAAATAAGAAAATCATATAGGAACCAAGGTAATTATTTGGAAACCCTACCCCAATCTTCAACAAGTGAAGATGGGATTTAATTTGATCCCCCTAGGTTTAGTGGTTATATGCAACTTACTTATGCTCCTCAAGTTTAGTCACTCTTAATTTCAAAGTAGGAAAAATGGTCACTCTTCTATCTTAGAGAAGGTACAATAGCACACTCCAAGGTGTTGGCCTTGTATGATTGAAAACACAAAAGTTGTAGTTGGAACTGAGATATGTACAAAAGGCAAGAAGTGCACTTGTTGGTGTTATTCCACCATTGAATCCAACTACCCCTATGGTTAGAATGTGGCTCAAAATATCATATAAACTCTATATGTACAAGGATAAGTTTATGAATCAACAATGATGTGTTGAGAATAAATGTGTTTTCTACACCTTGGATGTGACAATTTTCCATTCAATGAGAAACCTATTCACAAAAATGGTCAAATAAGACAATTTATGACAAAGATTCAACTAGCAAGGCAAAATAGTTGGTATTTAAGAAAAGACAAGCTGACCTAACAACATGGCTCCATCAAGCACTTGAGAACATTTCTACACTTAAAAAATATTATCCACATAATCGAAGCAGGGTTGGAATGATAGTGGCCAACATTGGGATTAGAAAGCCCCAATTTATTACTTATATAAAACCAGGCTTCCCATTCATCAATTGTAGAACACATAGGAAAATTAACACATTTATTAGAAGATAGCTCAACCATATTAATATCCTCACACACAATAAAAGAAATAGTTGGCAAAGAGTTAGTGACCCAACATTGTTTCATCTCTTAATAGTATTATTGGAAGTATAGCTATTGATAAACCTAGGACAATTGTTATAAATATGAAACAAATCCCATAAGGTATGGCAAGTGGGAATGAAACCTTGATTAATTAAATTATGTTGTCATCTAGGATAAATGAAAATAGAAACTCCACTAGAACCCAACTCATAATTGGTAATAAAAATATAGCTAAACGATCATATGACATGACAAACAATTGGAAGAAAAAAACATGATATCTTCAATTCTTGTAAATAAAGAATATTGAGATTAGGAAATATTTTGACAAGTACACTAGAGGATATAATTTATTTTAAAGGTTTGTTAGACCTTAAACATTCCATGAAAAAATTCATGATAGATGGGAGTCAATTGACATATTGTTTTGGTCAAACCCATCAAGCATTGCATAGTTGTTTCTCAAGAAACATTTTTCTAGATGAGTGTTTAAAACAATTTAATACATCCCAATTGAATTGGGACCAGACCATGAGATTGGCATTTATTTGGAATATATTCTATTTCATCCAACTCATGACTAGGACTACAAGATCTTCTAATGGTTAATCAAGGAAATGAAAGAGATTTTTAAGGAGAAAATAGAGATGTTATGACGTAGTCATGACTAGGGGGTCTTACCAAACTGCCCAGTCAAGCAACCAATACAACACAATGGAAGAAAAAATTCATATAACAACACACAAATTTGAAAGTACCTTTTATTAATAACAAAATCACTTATTACATCAGGAATTTACTACTCTAGCAATTGCAAACTCATTGACCTTCCCAAGCATCAAAATTAAGCTTTACAATTTACATCTCAATCAATTATATGCTTACAACACCAAATTGCTTCCCAAATCTCATCCTTATTCTTCTGCTAGAAGTCATTACCTTTGGCCATTCAATCGGTGTTCTCAATCTCAAGCCGCTCAATAATCTCTACAATATAAGGATAACCTTCCACCAATTAAGTCCCATGCCTCATCTCTATGTCAAATAGATCCTCCCAACCATATCCAAGGAACTCCAATCTACAATAGTTTCACCCCTGTTGGGACAGGAACCCCTACAATATGCAATGGTTTTTAGTTTATACACAGATTGGGAAGAAACTAAAAAGTTGAAAGTTTTATAACTGAATCCCAACATTCACTAAGCATTTGAATAGTTATAGAACTAAATTGTCACCCGAAACTCGTAGTGGATCCCAGTACTATCATTGGTGTATAACATCCTCCAATGTATCGGCAATTTTATACATACTCAAACTTTATGAAATCCATCGGTAAAATACCCTCTCCATGAACCACGCAGTCCTTCCCCAACAAACCTATCTTTTCAAGAACCATCTTCATCGGTGTTCTTTTAGGTTTGGGAATTTAGACATTCCTTGACACATCATTATGAAAAAGTTGTTGTTAAAGTGGCACTTCACGAACTTAAGATTTTACCAACACACGTTTTATCAATGAATTATCTAGTTCATAGACTAAATTTTTTTCCAATACAATGCCTTAATCTATCAAGTTCTCTTATCGACAAATATTCACCCCCATGCACCTTGGAATTGGCAACAATTTGAGTTCATGAACTTCGAATATTTTCAACTTCTTCTCTATCGCTAATATCACCAATCAATGAACTAAAGAAACTTCAAACTTTATTCTTTAGAGATTTTTTTGGCAAAATGAGTCATCAGTGAACCTTAGGAAACCTTGAACTTCAAATCTTTTACTGACAAAATGAGTCATCGGCGAACCTAAGGGTTCACAAAATGGTGATTTTGCCGACACTAAAACTTATTGATGAAAGACATAGTTTTCAAACTTCAAACTTTACCAATATTAAAGAAGACTTTGCTTAGAGCTCTTTTTGGTGAAAGAATGTTATCAGAAAATCATACAATCGACAAATTGAGGAGTTAATGAACTGAAGGATCAGTGAATAATCCAACCGGTGAACTTTACAAAGTTTTAACTTCCCTTTCAAAGCTTGTCAGCAATATTGCTTATTAGCCAACCAAACCATCGAAAAACCACTAGATCAATGAACTGAATAGTTTGCAAACTAGAAATTTAGCTGACTTGTTTTAACATCCATTTTTCATTCAAACTGCACCAAACTTCAAACTGGAGATACTGAATAAGTTCTTCTACATGCTGATGTTCTTCAATTGGCCAATCTTTATTCTGAAAACCCTCCTGAATTAGAAGACCAAAACCAACACAAAACAAAGCAAAGTCACAAAAAAAATGAACTGAGATTGAAATTGATAACCTGAAATGTTTTTAGCTGATGTTGATTGCTCATAGACTTGGATGCTCCTACATCATGTTATCTATGTAGTTGCTTGAGAAGATATAACACTAGTAGGAAATAATGTTTTATTGAATCAAAATTGCTCACCTCTTTGAAGGATTTTCTAGTGGACTACAAAGCAACAACCTCCCTTGACTTGTTATCAATAGGCTTTGAAATTTGTGGACCAATAGCTTGGTTCTAAGTCCTACTAGAAATTAGACCCTTTTCTCCATTATTGTAGTTATTTTTCCTATCATAGGCACTATGGTCCAACCATCATCATTGTTTTTCTTGGGAGTTGACTTGGGACATTTTGTGACAAGGGGATAATTAGTAATTTTATGCCCAAAGGATTGACAACTATAACAAGTGTTGGGTAGGTTTAAGTACGTAATTCTTTGGGTGAAGCATTGTTCATAAATCAATATGTTAATAGAGTCTTTGATGTCCTTAGATAGGTCAACCTTGATGCAAACCCTCTCTCAAGATGAGCCAAAAAGCCTATCTTGCTCAACATGAACCACATGACCTAAAGAGTTCATAATAGAATTAAGTATTAAAGGCCATAGAGGTAGAGGAGACCAAAACACTCTAGCCAATCTAGACTTAGAGGGCATGCTACTTAGAGACAACAAAGTTTCAACTCCAAGTGGAGAAGACCAAAAAATAATTATGAATATACTAGGGCCATGCTCAACATGAGCTTTGTAAATTTCACCTCAGAAAATGAAAAAGGAAAAAATCTTTTATGAATTTTTGAATAGTCTCCACACATTTTTAGCATGCATTTAGAGGGGATTCTCCTAAAAAAATACCCTACTAAAGTAAAACTTTCAAGTGATTTACATTCATTATCAAAATCTTAAAGTGGTAATACTCTCTAAAAATGAGCTTGCATATTACTAATAGAGAATGTAGATAGAGAAAAGTAGAATAGAGTAAATAGATGAAAAAAATATATGTTTATTCAATATGATTTGCTACATATAAAGGAGAGATATATAGACACATACTCTATTACTCATGCCACAGATTAGGGATTTGTTAACTAGAACAAGATTGCACAAATTAGGGATTGCTTGACTAAAATAAGACTAAGTAGATTACCTCTAAGGACTAAACAAATTGTCTCTAATTAATCATCTATTAACTAAGTCTCTAGCTAATCTAATCTATTAGTGATGGCAGTTAATTATTCCAACACTCCTACTTTATGCAACATCAATTGGTTATTGCTTTTTCATAATTCTTGATGTAGGAGCATCCAAAAGTATTAAAAACAATTGAGACAATTAACAGTGAAGTTGCAGAGTACCAATAGCAACCTTGGAGAATAACGCATTTTACTGCATTATCATATCAAGACCTGCAGAGTTGGACTTAGCATCTAGACGTAGTCATCTACAACATATCTAAAATTTAGATCATTTGGGTTTGATTCTGGAGAGATATCGCTATTAGAAGATTACCTATTTTTACCTATTTTCACAGAGCAAAGCCGATAGTGTTTAGTGAAGTCTAATCAGCTTGCAGAGAAAATCTGTGACTTGTGGAGCCTAAAGGAACATTATTCAATGAAGTATAGGACCTGGCCGACCTTTATGGAGATCCACACAAAGTTCTATACAGAAGCAGAGCAATGCCTCATGTTTAGGTCCAACCTATCTGTGTCTACACATTACCTGACTAGCCATTGCAATTAGGTCGACTTGTTAATGTTTAGAAATCTTGTGGAGGATATAAATAAGAGATAAAGGATTGTTTCTAGGTAGTGATCGATAGCACAAAGAAATGAAGCTAGATCTTAAGTTGTTTTGATCCGAATGAATAGAACAACAGAGTAGAAAGCAAAGAAGGAAGTAGAAGGAGTTGTAGAGCAAAGAATTGAGAGGGTAGCAAGGTTGGACAGTCCCTCACCGGATCCTCCTACCTTGACTGCATCAATTCCAATCTTCTTGATGCACAATTCATGCTTGAGTTTTGGAAGACCTTTGGTGAGCATGTCAACATACATGCTTTGGTGCCACAAACCATTAGCTCCACTTCTCCATCTTCCACTATCTCACAAATAAAGTGGTGCTAGAATTCTATATGTTTTGTTCTTTTATGGAACTTGGGATCTCTTGTAAGAGCTATGTAACATTGATTATTACAGTATATGATAGTAGGCTATTACTGCTCATATCGCAAATCTTTTAGCAACTTTCTTAGCCAAACTACTTCATTCATTACTTGTATTGCTACCATATATTCAACCTATGTGATAGAAAAGGTAACTATTAGTTGCCTCTAGCTTCCCCCAACTGACTGGGGTATTTCCAATCTAAAAACAATAACTGATTGTTGATCAATCTTTTTGTATTAACTTCACCAACCCAATTAGTGTCACAATATCAAATTGCTTATACAAGATTTATAACAACTTTATTTACTTGAAAACAAATTCTAAAGGTTGTCCCTTTCAAATACCTAAATATTCTCTTGACAACATTCCAATGTTGAGCTCTTGGATTCAAAGAGTATTGGATCATAGCTGCCATTGCATATTCAATTTCAAGTCTTGTGGTGACCATTGCATTCATAAATCTTCCTACTACACTTTGATATGAAATGTTCATCATCTTGCTTTCTTCTTTAGAAATTTTTAAAAACATATCATCTCTTAGTTTGACACTAGTATCAATAGGTGTGCTTATTAGTTTGCTCATATCTAGAGAATTTTTAGAATGTTCTCAATATAGATATGCTAGTTTA
Organism: Cunninghamia lanceolata; assembly: GCA_027924645.1. NCBI lineage: Eukaryota > Viridiplantae > Streptophyta > Pinopsida > Cupressales > Cupressaceae > Cunninghamia > Cunninghamia lanceolata. The sequence goes on from BSBN01000742.1 coordinate 164,637, forward strand.
AATAAGTCAGTGAGTACTTCTATTTTTCTACACTTGAATACCCAAGAAATAGTGCATCTCTCCAAGATTTGTCATTTCAAACATAGAAGCTAACATTAAGTTTGTATAATTTGTTGCATATAGGTTGTCATTGATGTCAACAGTGGTATGAAGTGCTGCAGTGTGGAAGGTTGCAGGTGATGTTAAAGGAGTTTGCAATAGTGTGATGACTAATGAAGATAGTAGAATAAGCATTGTGAGGCAGACAAAGAAATCTGATTAGAGAGTTGTGAAGTCAAGGAGATGGATCATTATCATTTGTACATTGTCATACCTTATCTACTGAAGTTCATGTGTAAGTTCATATCTTAGTTATGTTGTGAAAATGATTGTGTTTGAAGTGTTTGATTAATAGAGTTTGATTTCAGCTGCATGATGATGATATGAACTCATAATGGTTGCCATCAGATAAAGAATGTTGTCAAAGCTTGAAGGAAATTTGCCTAAGTAAAGTTCAGTCAGTAAAGAGGTCACAAGCTTAGATAAATGTACCGCATATCTCTGTTGTTGAAGATTCTATTATGTGGATTGGAAGATAAGTAGAAACAAGTGCAAAGAATGTATATTTCATGTTTCAGAGCATGAAAGTCACCGTAAAATATTTTTGAGTCAAAAGAGCGAAGGAAATTGTGAAACACAGTAAGTATAGTCATGGAGAGAGAGGATAGCGTTCCGCATTTCACTGTAGATGAAGATATAATGATGTGGTTTGGAGGACAGGTAGATATATGTAGCAAGTATGCATGGTTCAAATCTCAAGTGATAATATGTACTGTAGATGGTTCTCCGAAGTCAAATGTGTGAAGATATGCCTTGGTCAAAGAAAGTAATCAGAAGGAGATAGTTGAAGACACAACAATTCACCGCAATTTGATATTTGGCCTTGTTGATTGAATGATGAGCTCTAATGGCTATATGGTATGCTCTGTTCAAGTTTCAAACGATTAAGTTTACCACAAGAATGGTTTCCATTTCTTTATCCTAAGATTGTGTAAGCAAGATTTGTTAAGGACATCGGCATCAAAGATCAAGTGATCACACCAGTATGAAACATCCTAAGATGATAAGAGAAGTATACATGAATGTTTTCCAAGTCACATAATATTCAGTAAATGGTCCGCATGATGTAATTCTATCTGCTCCGGTACCGCCTCAGGTCTGGAGTCAAATGCAAGAAAGGGTAAGTGTTGTGGAGACAACTTGGTGTATAATGAAGGTTTTGCCATGTGTATGGAGTATGCGCCAACCTAGAAGAGTGTGCTAAGGTAAAATAGGACTTGATTATGTTTTACTCTTGAATTGCATTGGATTTGTATTTACCACGTATGTTGGGGAGTTAACTATTGTGGCCACTACACATTCCATGTCATATATTTTATCTTGGTTGACCGAGGATAAAGATCTGGATACTTGTAGAGGATATAAATGTAAGATCAAATGTGTCAAGCATGGCATGGTGTGTGTCTTTGGGTAAAACCATTTTAAAGATTGTGTGAATATACTACAGAAGAAGATTTCATGATGAAATGTGGAAAGGACCAATTTATGTTATGTGAAAGTATTGCAAATGCAGTTGTTGGTGAAGTGATGATGGATAAGAGTTTTGTTAGGATAAGTGTCTCAACCTTGCAACTACAAAAGGTTACTATTCTTCCCAGTTTTGGTCTTTTCAAATACCCTTTATCTTGAAGAATGGTCTAGAACTTTCAAAGTTTCCAAAAGGGCTAAAAATGGAAGGATTTACTATTTTTAGTAACTATAAACCCAAAATTTTCCAAAAAGGTGTGGAACTGCTAAGTAAACATCTCAGGTGAGTTTTGACTTAGGATCATACTTGGATTGCGAGTTATTAAAGTTTTTATTTTTTGAAACTATGGAAAAAAGTTTTGAACTCAGTTTTGAGGCACTTAGAGGTCCCTAAATGCCCCAAAAATTGTCATAACTAGTGAAGCAGGTTATATCTTGATAGGTCTCTTCATGAGACTTTTGATGCATTAAATGGTTCATCAATTGGGCACCCGAATCAAAAGTTATGGTCTCCGAAAGTTAGACCTCCTGTTTTTGGGAAATGTGAAAACATGTTGGACCATAAAAGAGCTATAAAGGGGAGATTTACATGTGTTAGTGTGTGATTTGGCACATCACAAGGCATATTTTATTGGAGATAATTTGGGCACCACTTTTGGGTGGTTTTGGCTCATATTTTTGTAATTACTATTGACAATTTACTATATTGTATCTCCTATATATCAGGATTTTGAGATGGAGGTTGTGTGTAAGAGTCTTATAGATGTTTAGTTACCTCTAGATCTTTGGTTGATTAATACTCCTAAGAAATCTTGCTCTGCAAGTATATTGTAATCTTCTTGATTCTTGAATAATATATCGGGCAACTTTGGAGTGTGGATTTTTTTACCTGAAAGGGTTTTCCCCACATATATCTTGTGTTGTGAGTTTTGCATTTGGATGTTATTATCTTTCCGTGAATGTGCATCTTAATTTGTAACTATAAAAGTTAAAATTTGCATAAATCTTTCCTCAGTAGATCAGTGGAGGCATTTTCTGCATACCTTGATTCCATTCAAGTTTTCGAAGTTGTTTTGTTGTGGCGAAGGTTGAAATTGTGATTGTGAAGAAGTAAGAGTGGTGTACAGAGGCTGAAGTGATTAGCAATTAGTATTGTGAGAAGAACATTTGAGTCAGATAAGTTTGTTGTGTAAAGATTGTAAGTGTTGTAACGGATCAGGGAGTTCCAATTTTCTTTGGGTTGTAGCCCATAAATAATGTTGTAATATTTTTTATTTGTGAGGTTGGATTTGGATAGTAGATCCAAGCAGCTTGCTCACCATGGTTTTTCCCTTTTAGGATTTTCCACGTAAATCTAGTGTTATGGATGTGTGCTTCTGTGATATTGTGCTTTTCATGTTTTAAAATACTTATGTTAGTTTGAATGTTGTTGGAAGAAAATAATTTAAATAAGTACTGATTCACCCCCCTCTCAGCACTTCTATGTGTTCAACATTATTTAGCAGCTTAAGATCATTACTTTCAATGACTACATCATCCACATAAATGTAATTATGACCTTCAAGTGATCTAATCTCAACACATAAACATTTAAATTGACATTACTTTGTAGAAAACTAGTAGAATAGAGATACATGTCAATTCATTAGTACCAAGTTCTTAGTGATTGCTTCAATCCATAAATGGTCTTTTACAACATGCACACCAACCCTTCATTCCATAGAACCACAAATCCTTCTAGATGTTTCGTGTAGATGTCTTCATTGAGAAATATTGTTTTGGTGTCCATTTGATGGATTTCTATGTCCTCAATTGTACTAATATCAAGAAAAAATTGAATGGATGTGAGTTTAGCCCCATGTGAAAATGTATCATGATATTAATCAATAACTACTACTTGTGAATAACCCTTGGCTACCAATTGAGCCATGTACCAATCAATGGTTCCATTTGATTTGCAATCTTTCTTGAACAATCTTTGCACGTAATGGTCTTTCTGCATTGAGGAAGTGTGGTTAAACTCCAAGTCTTATTGGTCAACAATGACTTGTATTCATAATTCAATGCTTGTTTCCACTTAGTTGCTTTGGGAATCTTTAGTGCTCCAAATAAGCTATTAGTTTTAGGTACAAAGGATGCTAAAGAAAATATGAATTGATTATATTCCCATACTTTAAACAAAGGTTTTGAAGTTAAAATGGGGATTACGTAATTTCTTCTTTGCGTGAACCATCAACTCCCTATTCTTCTTCACTAAGTTGTATGCTTTCTTCTTCATCGCTAACTTGATCAATCTCTTGGTACAATGGTTGCACTAAATCATAACTCAGATAAGTTGTAGAAAGCCCATTGTCTTCCACTTTATTTGGTAGGTACATGCTTTCATGAAATATGACATCTTTGGTAATTGTCATTGCGCGTTTAGCATTATTATACACATTGTAGCCTATAACTCTAGATGCATATCCAAGACAGATGCACTTCTAACTTTTCATGTCTAGCTTCTTCTTATTCTCATCAAGTATGTGCACATATACTACACACCCAATACACAAAGGTGTGTAACCATTGGTTTGATCCCTAGCCAAGCTTCTTCTATAGTTTTCCAATCATTGCCTTGGTTGGAACTCTATTTCCAAGGTATGTTATAGTAGAAACTGCATCAACCCAAAAAATATTTGATAGTCCAGTATGCTTTAGCATTCACCTTTCTTGTTCAAATAGCATTTGATTTTCACATTTAGTAATTCCATTCTATTTTGGGTTGTATGGGGATGTCCACTATCTTTGGATTCTTGCATCCATATATAAATTTTCACTTATTTGAGATGTACTCTCTGCGATTGTCACTCATGAGATTCTTTATGATTTTTCCTATAAAATTTTACTTATTTGAGATGTACTCTGTACGATTGTCACTCATGAGATTCTTTATGAATTTTCCTATTTGTTTCTCCACAAGATTCTTGAAGCATTTAAAATTTTATAAAACATTAAAAGTTTGTTTGATGAAGAAAAAATAAGTATGCCTCGAGTAATCATTGATGAAGGTGGAAAATACTTTGCTACTATAATTGAAATGGTCTACAATTGCCCACATATGTCAAACCCTACAAGTTCCAACAACTCCTTTGCTTGAGTGCCTCCTTTATTTGGAAACTTTGTCCATTAATGCTTTCCCAAAATGCATGCTTCACATGGATTCGAGTCTGATCCCTTGTGTAGATCCATACCCAACATAAATTTCTAGGTATCCATGAGTTTTAGATTCTACATGTTGATGTGCCTAAATCTTTGATGCTATAAAGGTACCTTGCTAATTTTCTAGGGCGTTCTTGCAATATAAGCATGCTCTTCCACACTTGACAAGCATGGTTTGTATAAGTTTCCACATTGTACTTCCTTTGCTACATTGTTCCCATTGTTGTTCTTCAACATGCATATCCTTGAGTCAAGCTCCACTTTCATTCCCTCATCTGCAATTTTACTAATAGATAAACAATTTTGGTTAGCCATGGAACATGTAGAACATTGTGGATCTATTTGTGTATACCATCCAAGAGCTCTACCAAAATCACTCCACCACAAACCTTGTGACTTGAGTGATCACCCAAATAAACCTTCTTCTCATTAGGGAGTTTTGTATATGACATAAATAAATCCCAATATGGTGTCATATGTCATGAGGCTCCTAAATCAATACACTTGAGGTTTTGATCACTTACAATGGTGGTAAGCATTGTTATAAATAGCTTAGCCTCTTTAACCCCATTGTTTGTTGCATTTGCATGTGAGTTTGTCAGGTTTTCTCCTGCAAGATCTATTGCTTTGTTCTAGCAGTCCTTGATATAGTGACCTACCTTATTGAATAGTGGCATTTAAATTTCTTCTGCTTTGAAGAACTTTTAGCATCAGTGGTGGTTGATTTCTCTTTCTTCAAGTAGTTTTTCTTTCTAGCACACAAGGTAGTGGGAGTTTTTTACTTCACTCCCATGTCTTTTCTTTTCAACTACTATTGCAATAATAACTCAATTATTGTTTGGAGTTTGAGAATAGCTTGTGTGCCCATAGAGATCACCAAAATTTCAAATGAATGTGGAAGACTCCCCATAAGTTTCATAATGCTATCCTCTTATGAGATTGGAGAACCAACTACAACCAACTAATTCAACAACTAATTCAACAAAGATTTGAAGTTGTTGATGTGTGATGACATTGATTCTTCAAACCATTTGTAGGTGAAATATTTCATTTGCAATTATATCCTTGTTGTCACATCTTTCATCTTGAACATTTGACACAATGTCTCCCAAGCCTCCTTTGAGGTTTTCAAACTACTTACGTGCAACAATTATGAATCCTTCAGGTTGAGCAATATAATGGCTAATGTTTTTCCATTTCTATGCTCCCACTTGGTTGCTACCTCTCCATTAACATGTTTCAACTTAGTCTCACCATTGATCTTGCATAGATTTGCTCCCTAGAGCAGTATGTTAATCTTCACCTTCCATAGATGGAAGTTTTCTCTTCTGGGGACGGTGTACGTGCACTCCGAGCTCTATGGAATGCACTCCAAGCTATTTGGATTGAAGCTGCACCTTTCACGTATGCAAATTTGGGCAACTTTAAGGAATTAACTTTTTCTTCTGTGGCTGTAAAACCCGGAGGCAATCTCTCTGAGAATTGTGATAACTAATTTCGGCGGGTAATTTAGTAGTTACCACTATTTAGAAGACTAACTAGTTGAGGTGACCAGGCTCTATTTTCAACAACAAAATTTCCACCTGCCTTGACATCCGAACCGAATCAGCGATAGAATTAAATAAGATATAAATGCTATGAACCTTATGTCAATTTTGAGACTTTTCAATGCGGTCTAGAGCAAGACTTGTTCTCGTTTCAATTAGACTTTTGATAACAAGTATTAAAAGTATTTGTTTTGAAAAGTTAAAAAAGAAGTTTGTCCAAAATAACAAAGAATGAGTCCAGCTCAATCAACCAAACAATGTGAAGTATAAATTCATTCCCGAGGGCTTGGAGTTCTTGTAATGTTGAGTCATGTATGATGTCATTAATGGTGGTCTACTACATAGACTAATAGATTTTTTTAACCTCTTGCATTCAAACATTAATGGGTTTAATGGTTAAACAATGTATAGCAAGTTTATACCACATTCATATTAGAATGTCGTAAATATTTGTTCTATTTTTATTGGTCAAAATTGATCTTTGAGTATTGAATTGGATGATGTTTAAGAATAGCCTTTTTCTTGTGTGGCACGGTAGGGTAAGAACCACAATACACTTTTTGATGAATGGCTAGGAATAAATGTTGACCATCACAGTCTTCTTGTCACCTCTACAATTAAACAATGATGTTCCACATGGTCTCTCTAGATATTATCAAGGTTAACCTCCCATTTCCTTTATAACATATGGAAATCATCCTAGATTTAACAATAGTCCATAATAAATATATTGACTATTTCATTTTATTGATTAAATAGTCAATAACAATTTTATGAGAAATCACAACAAGATATCAACTATAATATGAATTCTCTATTTAACTGCACTTCTTGTAATTTGTAATTGCTTTTTAACTTAATCCAATAAAAAATACTCAATGATTCTCCAAGAGATTAAATTTAAACACCATTATTATAGTTTATCCAGTTTCTTAACTTTTCTACAGTGGTATTATCAATATTTTGACTAATGTTAAGTCATATTTCTTAATTTCTTGCACCCTATTTAAACATTATCATGTTCAATGATCAAACAGTCAATAGCAATTTAACACTTCATCCATACTAGAATGTGGTAAATATTTGTCCTATTTTTATTGGTCAAAATTGACCTTTGACTATTGAATTGGATGATTTTTAAGAATAACCAATTTCTTGTGTGGCATAGTAGGGTGAGAAACATAATGCAATTTTTGATGAATGGCTATGAATAAATGTTGACCATCACAAGACCTCTACCATTAAGCAACCTCCCATTTCCTTTGTAAAGTATGAAATCATTCTACATTGAACTATAGTCCATAATAAATATATTGACTATTTCATTTTATTGATTAAACAGTCAATAACAATTTTATACCACATCATTAATTTCATTTTAATGAGAGAATGTTAATAACAATTTTATGACAAATCACAACAAATTATCAACTATAATATGAATTCTCTATTTAACTGTACATGCACGTCTGTACTTCTGTGTTCTGTAATTTCTAATTGCTTTTTAACTTAACCAATAAAAAAAAATACTGAATGATTCGCCGACAGACTAAATTTAAATACCATTATTATAGTTTATGCCGTTTCTTAACTTTTCTACAGTGGTATTACCAATATTCTGACCAATTCAGAATACTACTCTTTGACATTGCAATGCTCATGTTTCATAAGCTTTGTTGAATATAAATGCTTGACCTTGTAGACATTGGCAACACATTTAATTTCTTCTTCCGAGCTCTAAGAGAAAACTTGTGAATATGGTGACAGGTTATTTGATAACCTACCCTCAGAGGTTGTGTTTGTTGAAGCTGTTTCTGAGTGTAATCTTGCCTCATGGATTAAGACCCCAGCTTACTGAAGGTCTAGAGCCAGTCATATTACAGCTGAACGAGAACTGGAAAATAAAGGTCTCTCTTACATTAATGAAAATTGTGAAGTATGTTGCAGGACCCTTGGCAGAATTGGGTGTCTTGATAGAATTTCTTCTGAACTTGTTTTCTCATAATGGGGGATTGTTAAACACCCTGTTCAAGTTATTAAATGGTAATTGTTTTTAATTTTTTAAAATAATTTATATGCAAAAAAAATATTTTAAGTATTGTTTTCATCTTAATAAGAATCATTTTTTTAAAAAACATTATACAGCAATAGAAACATCATTTCTACAATTTTTTTCAATCTTTTTCATTAAAAAAATTATTATTTTTTGGATGGGATTTTGTAAGCCATTTTTTCTTGGCTTAAGAGAGCAAAACACCTGAGATTGTGTTAATCTCAAGATTCTCAGCCTGAACCTGTGCTAGTTGTGTAGAGAAAAAAAGCATGATAAACATGTATAATAGAAGTAGTGTAGATAGAATCTGAAACAAAAATGAAATAATAGAAAGAAAAGACAATATGTAGTTCTCTCCTTTTTACTATTGTAAAAACTCAACCTTTCTCCAATACAATAATGAATCTCTCTTACTTTACCCTTAAGCATGTGTAAACACATCAAAATCTGTTTTATACATTACATGAAATCATGCAAAAGATAAACACAAGTGTTTGGGCAAAAATAGGAAAAACCCAAAATAACACCTAATTTTTTTTCCCTCAAAATGATATGCATTAACTTACAAGCTTCATGGAAAGTATACAGCACTTATCCAACAAATTGTGGTAAATTCATATTAATTTTATAAAAACAAAACATTTCTGAAATTTAACTTAACGAGTTTGTAATATTTTCTGTTTTTCTTGTATTTCAATTTTATACAGATAAATAGTTTTTAGGTCATTGTTAATTGGGTTATTAATTTAGTTGAGCCCCTTCTATAGAAAGTTCACAAACAAATTGTCTAAACTCACTCTTGTATAACCAGACCTTTCCATTATTTCTTTGGTTCCCCATAGACCCGCCTACCGCTAAAGCCAACTCCAAGGGGGTGGTTTATGGAAAAATTTCCAGTGTTTTCTCAACCCAGACTAGTATCAGGTTCTCCTGGTAGTGTGACTGACACTTAAATATTAATGTTGAATAATCAAAATTGAGTTGTAGTCTTTAAACAAATATATTTTGATATCTCCTCCAAATTTATGTTTGTCTACTCTACCTTCATACTCTGTTAATCCTCCTCCCCACTGATTTACTTTCTTCCGCTGCTCTTCTGCTTTCTTAAGTTAGTCAGGTCCTCCACTCTTCTAATGGAAAATTAAATAACTTCTTGACTAATGGTGGGATGGATTGTTTTATATAGGAAGAATCATCATACCTAAAAGAGAATCAGAGGAATTTTTAAGTTTCATTGGCCATTTAGAGCGGCGCACAGATTTGTATGACAGCAGCTCTGATGAGGTTGATTTAAGCATGGACCCTGGGGAAAGATTCTTTGCAGATATCTCAGTCATGGCTTCGACCGTAGCCTACGAAAACAAGTTGGTTATCAAGAAAAGAGTCAACCAGCACTGGAGGGTAGGGTACTGTTTTTTTTCACTTGTTTTATAATCAGACAACAGAGAAATTTATTTAAATTTTTCTGACTGAACAAATTGTTTTAATGTCCGTTCTTGTAGATGCATTTTGTGGAGTTCTTCGACTTTTGGGATGGTATGTAATCTTTGTTGAAAAACTAAGTATAAATGCTCAACATAGCCTTGATACTCTTAAAGGATGCCTATAATTTAAAAACGTATTTTTAAACTACTAATCATAAATTAAAAATAAATTTAAATTAACTTTGTCATTTCCATTATTTAATACACTATAAAACAATTTTAAAACTTACTTTTTTATATTTTATAGTTATAACTTCATATTATTTTTTAATAACTCTGATGGAATTACCTTTTCTTAGAAAATTTACAGGGTTTGGCTCATTTGGTTTCTGTCATTGATTTAGGTGGTTCAGGTGGTAAGTTCACTGCAGCATGCATTGAGGGTTCGACGTATGCTGCCCAGTAGTTTATAAGAGGCTTTGCCCTGTATTAAAGCTCACAACTCTCAATCACTGGACCAAACCCCGATTTCCTCTGATTATCCAATAAAAATAAAAAATGTTCACAAAAAGTTCAATGAACACTTTTAAACCAGAAATGAGTATATATAGTAGAACTTGTCCCAGTACGTACCCTTAATAATTTCATATAATTTAAAATAGAATTACTTGTTCAGAGGACAATATCTTAAACATTAAGATATTAAAAACTTTTCGAAGACATTCGAACATGTTTGATTGAAATTTTCTATAATGGAAGATAATAAATTTGTACACTTTTCTCAGACATGATTCTTCTGGTTCAGCTTCTGTTGACAATATCTTTCTTGTTTTTTTTAATTAATGTGAGAGAGAACTCATGCTAATATTTCTTGTCTTTATTATAACCTTAATAATGGCTGCCCCGATGCTCTGCATACATGTCTCAAAGTAGGTAAAATCTTTATATTAGTTGCATATTCATTAATACTGATATGCTGATATGGGTAACTTACAGATTACTTGCAGAAGAATTCTACACAGGCATTTTTATTTTGTGACAAAGAAATCGATGCCAAGTTAATAGTGATAGCATTCAGAGGAACACAGTTATTCGAGGCAGATGATTACATAACAGATTTAGATTTCTCTTGGTATGAGTATCCCCAAATAGGAAAGATCCATTTAGGATTTCTAGAGGCTCTGGGTCTGGAAAACCGTTCAATTGATAAGAAATCCTCACACCCTCTTGAAAACCAAGACCATGACAAATCTCTGGCCTACTTTGTGCTACGTCAAAAGTTAGAAAACCTTTTACAACTCCACAAAAATGCAAAATTCATTGTGACAGGTCACAGTTTAGGAGGAGCCTTGGCTGTATTGTTTTCAGCAATGTTGTTTGTGAATGAGGAGGATAAGCTGTTGGAAAAACTGCTGGCTATTTATACATTTGGACAACCCAGAGTTGGTGATAAAGCATTTGCAGATTTCATGAACAGGAAAGTAAATCAACCCACACCCAGATATTTTAGAGTCGTATATTCCAACGACCTTATTCCAAGATTACCTTTTGACAATGACATATTCATGTATAAGCACTTTGGAGTATGTCTTTACTACAACAGTCTTTACTGGCAAAAGGTATTAATTACTATTTAAGTTAGTGATATTCAAAATTACTGTTTAGATAATGAGACCCATCAAATTTCTCAAGACTATCTCCATGGATTTAATATATTGTTTTGTTAAAAATCTTTTGTACCAGAATCTTGCAGAAGCCCCTAACAGAGATCTCTCGCTGGTGTTCTTCATACCCATAAGAATAACTGCCCTCTGGGAAGTGTTACAGTGCTTAGTACTACATTACATAAAGGGAGGCGAATTCAAAGAAACCAAAGTTTCTATTATCTCTAGAATATTTGGAATTTTGGTTCCAGGGATTTCAGCACATAGCCCAGTAAATTATATAAATGCAGTAAGATTGGGTCCTCCCAGGTTAAATCCAACTTTGAGCAATGCAGAAGGATTAAGCATCTCGTTCAAAGAATAAAGTCTTACTTATGTTATTGGATGAATAAAAATGTTTCTGTGTAGGAATTTTGTATATTGTCCTTATTGCAACAAACACAATCACTTTGAGTTTATCTTTCAGATGGGTTTGTAATTATTTGGAAAATAATATTATTATAGAGTTAGCCAATTCAAATGGTCTTATTATTTAAGGGACAAACATTTTACTATCCATAGATTCAGATATTCCGCAATGGAAATTATTTAAAATAAGGGTATGGCAAAATTTTGAAAGTTGTTAAATGTTCTAGGTTTTTAACTTTTTAACGATGAGTGATTAATTTAAATGTTTGTTTATTGAAAGTTTGATTGTACTTAGTTTAAAGAGTTGGTATATTGTGTTTATTGTGTCAATTATTTATGTGGGATCTTTGTCCTCCAATAAAAAAACCAATACGTTAAGCATAACATGTGGGTTTTTTAAGCCCTTCCATTTGGTTGATTGTCTTTCCTACAATTTGAACATGAATTTGGGAGAAATTGTATTTTTTCCATATTGTTCTTAAATATTTACATATTTAAAAGAGACATTCATATCTATACATCTATAAGGACACTTATTTGTTGTCATTCTAATTCATTTTAGGAACTATTTCTTCCTTTTATGAGACATAAAATCGTAACCATATACACCATCCATAAATAAATAAAAAATGTTATCCATAGAATCAATTGCAATTTTTTTGAGGCATTCAAGTGTAGAGAAGAAAAATGTATACCCTTATATTTTTCCCATTCACTTTACAACACTTTGCATGGATGTCACAAATGCTTAGTCCTAGCACCCAATTGGTAGCTTTTGGCACTCTAGCAAACCCTAAACCTAAATCCAACACTATATTATGACATATCACTTAGGTCAAAACATTCTTGATCTAGTTCCAAGAGCATTGCCCATCTTAGACAAGGCTACATCTGTAATTATGTCTCTTAGACTAGACAACTGCTACAATATCATCCCTCCATTTTGATTTTCAAATTTAACTATTTCCCACATGTTGACTCTTCCATAATATTATAGTTACTCATTGACCAACATGCCAAAGGTTTTGAATTGTGTGTCTAGGAGTTGTATTTAAGGACATCACCCTAGTTCATATCAATCACAAGGAATAACATGGAGTTAACAATTAAGATTCAAAGTATATTAGTCATTTTTTGTGTCAATTGCAAGATTAGTTTTCCTTGAAAGTTTAAGTATATTATGGTTTGTCCCTTGCTCCTTTTGCCTCAATAGCTCCTCAAATTGTTGCTCTTGTGATGCTATCATTGCTTGAAAAGTATTCATTTCTAGTTGTGATTCTATCCTTGCTTGGAGAGCATTCATTTCTACTTGTGATAGGAGTTTATAGGTACACTAATTTTATCAATGTAAGTCATCTAGTGTTACATTATGATATCATGATTAGTTTATGAAGGATATATACAACTTATGATAGGAGTGTGTAGGCACACAAATTTCATCATTATAGGTCATCCAATGTTATATTATGATATTGTGATCAGTGCATCATAGCAGCAATATCAATTAGAGAATCTTAACATGGATCATTTCAAAAGTTGCAAGGAATTTAGTTATAATTACATCCAAGAGTTAATGAGATTAGCATTGCTTTTTATCAATAAAACATGTAAATCAATGAACATGTGTCATATGCTTAAACATTAACAATATAGATAAGTAGTACCTTATTCATCAATGATAACATTGAGTAACACAATCCTTTGATAAGACTATGCAGATAAACTCAAGAAATAAATAAATTTCATCAATCTATATAATTAAAGAACATTACAACAGCTAGTCAAATAGCTTACAAATAGGACTAAGCCCTATACAACATCTAACGATATAGGCTTATAACAAAAGAATGTCACAACATACAATGTCCTCGATACCATACCATATCTTTGACATTGAACCTGGTGGAGAGAGAGCATCATCAAGGTGATTTACCATCCAGCCACAAGGCTCATGCCTCCCCAGTCTTACTCCTGAATGGAGAAGCCTGACCCTTCGCAAGGGGTCTAGCAAACTAAAGCTGGCATGCATGAAGAAATCTGGTGCAACATAATATATCTAACATTTCTAGCATGAATAAAATGCATATATACTTATATCATGATATGACAGAGAGAAATAAATTAAATAGTAATGGGTACTAATGATATAAAAACTTTGACCAAAGCATCTTTTTAAGCCGTGTTTGACAGATAGGTTATGAAAATAAACCTACCCTTCTCTATAGCTCCATATTCAACACTCGTCCATGCTCTATAGAAATAATAGAAGCAACATACAAATACAAGGAGTCATACATCATCCCAATGATACATTCATTATGCAAGGAACTTCAATCCATAAATGAAGTCATAATATGTAAAACTATGTCATTTGGTACCATGTAAAAGATTTGGTGGATTAACATCATATAGTTCATTTGCAAAAGAACTTCTAACAAGATTAATCATCTAATATAATAATCTAACCATACATCACTCATGATGCCATCAAAATGATCATTCACATAAATATTTCAATTTGGAAGACATGCCTTAAATAGACAATATGATAGTCTTCAATTTGCAAAATAAAACCAATGAAATTTCTTCTAAGATGCTAATTACATAATTCCGACATAATCACATTCATAGACTTAATTCACAATTTCATCCCTTATTATGAGGAAAACATAAGTCTAAGGTCAAACTACTTCTTTCATGCAACTTATTAGGTGATGTAATTTTCTCAAGCAATTCAAACTAATTGATAACTTGTACATTTAGTACTATACTAATTAAGAATGCATATAGTTAAAAGTATAGATTTATTTTCAATTAAATGAATTCTATAAACACTTTAAAACATATTGCCATGATTCACTAATTCCTAATTGCTTGATTTGCCCACCTTAGTTAGCCTAAAGAATTTCATAAGATATGTAATGCCTTCATTCTTAGGGTCTTTTACAAGAATTTACAACACATAAATAGGATAAGATCAAGCTCACATAATCTTATCAATTTAGTAAACATGTTAACTCATTCATTGCTATTCATTGACTTAGGATGCAAGCAAAATGATAATATCTACATCTACTTTTCAACGAATGAAAATCACTTTTCTCTATACAAAAGATGAGTTCTATACTTGTTGAAATATACAGGACAACTGAGAGGGGGGGGGGGTGAATCAGTTGTCACAAAAACTTAACTCCATAACCATCAACTACTTAATTACTAATAATCAGATTTAACCATGAAAGCATGAAACCATAGACTTAATCACAATCACACATTCAACACAGTAGAACCAAATTTTTACGTGGAAAACCCTAAAAGGGAAAAACTATGGTGGGTGTTAACCCACAGAAAATATATGAGTTATAATAATACCAAAAAATAGAGGCTCACTGCCCAAATTGCTCACTGCAAAGAACGACTCACTGCCAAAGGGTGGCTCACTGCCAAGGGGTGGCTCACTACCAAATATGGTGAACTGATTAAATAACATCTACTCCATGCCTAGGTTCAGTTCCATTGAAGCACAATATAACTTCTCTCCTCTGCTCTTTTACACCTTCGTACTTATCTCTTCATATTCGCTCACTCATACTCTTTTTCGCAATTACATTACAAGTCTTTATGTACAAGTCATCAACCTTGGAATGTACATCAAGGTCGGCAATACATTCATCAACTGTTGGAACAATCTCCAAGGTCGGCATTACAAAAACATACATAGAAATAGGCCTGGACCTAATACAAAAATTAGCTAAGGGAAAGATGTAAAGATGTATGTCGATCACGCCATGCTTTAGCTAGGACTCAAACACAATTCTTCATGCCACGGCATGCTTCCACAAACTTCAAGGCATCTCTGCAATTAGTGAAATCAACCAAGTCGGCCAAGATTGGTGAGAACACTAGGTCTACTAAGAACATTCTTCAGCCACGATCTAATTTTCTCTTTACAGACCAATCCAAAGGTAGGAACATGATCAGGAGACATCCACAAGCTCATTGTAATCACCAGGAACAACAGCACGATCTCTAACCACTTTGTCAAGAAGATTCTTCAAACTGGAGCACAAGACTAACACTATCAGCCACTATCATAAGGAAATGATAGCTTGCGGACCACCAAATCATGAACCATTGTCGTTGAAAGCACTTATCGTCATTCCAGACTTAAGTCTAGAAACGTAGACCAAAATACTTCAATGCGGAGGAATGCGAACCATAACACTTTCTCCTTGTCACCACCAAACATACAGGAAAAGTAGCTTTCACTTTGGTGAACATAACTCACTCAAATCTTCATACTGGAGGGTCAAACTTGGAATATAACATCTTCAGATAGACTTCTAAATAACTTCTAAGATATTCATCCTACATGAAATGCAGAGCAATCTTCTGGACTGTTCTTCAGTATGCAATACACTATTTCCATTGCAACTTACTGTTTCTACCAGAGGAGTTAATTTTCTCAATATCCTCAACATCAAGATCACTTACATAAGTAAATACAAATCATCTCACTTATTACAGGCAAGCAACAAAACAGGAGCAAAGTTGACACCAATGACAGCACCGATTAGGCACATACTTGCAACAATCTCCCCCTTTGTCATTGATGGCATCATATGATGTGAAAAACTGAAAAGACCATCAAGACAAGATTCTCCCACTTTCTCTTTACACATCTGCATTCTTTTTCCCCTAAGTTTTTCACATGATTTCTCTCCCCTTTGACATCAATGGCAAAGGGCACATACTTGCATTCTGCTTCTTTGATCCAACTAAACTGTTACCAACACATCTAGCTACTCCCCCTGAGAGGTAGCTCTCAAAACATCAATCCATATCAAACAATAAGACTTTGAGCACCACTAGATTGATGCATTCTCATGCATCTTAGTTTAGGGTAGGAGGGGTAATGACCCCTAACGTTTCTCTGAGATACTCAAAAGTATCCTTAGGCAGAGGCTTGGTGAAGATATCTGCAATATGATCCTTTGTGGACACATATTCCAACTTTACTTCATTCTCTATCACCTTTTCTCTCAAAAAGTGATACCTTATAGATATATGCTTTGTTCTTGAGTGCATCACTGGATTCTTAGAAATATTTATGGCACTTGTATTGTCACACAATATTGCAATCGGATCTTCATAAAAAACTCTTATATCCTTCAAAGTCTGCTTCATCCATAACACTTGAGTACAACAACATGCTGCTGCAATATACTCTACTTTTGTAGTTGACAAAAAGATTGAATCTTATTTCTTTCTTAGCCATAAAACCAATCTATTTCCCAAGAAGAAGGCACCTCCACTTGTACTTTTCTTGTCATCAACATCTCTGGCCCAATCAACATCTGCATAAGCACTAAGAGTAAAATCATTATCCTTTGGATACCATAAGCCATGATCCAGAGTACCTTTTAAAAACTTCAGGATTCTCTTTACTGCCATCACATGTAATTCTCTTGGATTAGCTTGAAATCTTGCAACAAGACAAACTGCAAACATAATATCAAGTCTGGTTTGAGTTAGATAAAGTAATCCTCCAATCATGGATCTGTACTTTTTCTGATCAGTCTTGGGTGATTCATTAGTTTTTCTTAGTTTGCAGCCAGTCACCATGGGAGTACATATCGGTTTAGAGTCTTCCATCCCAAACTTCTTTAACAACTCTTTCACATACTTAGATTGAGATATGAAGATTCCTTTATCTGATTGATTGATTTGTAGACCCAGAAAGAAATTCATCTCACCAGACATAGACATCTCAAACTCTTTTTGCATTTGACCAGCAAATTTCATACACATACCTTCATTTCCTCCAAAGATGATATCATCAACAAAGACTTCAACAATCAAAATTTGATCACCATTAATCTTGAAATAGAGATTACTGTCCGTAGTGCCTTTACTGAATCCTAACTACAATAAGTACTTATCCAACCTTGCATACCAGGCCCTAGGAGCTTGCTTGAGTCCATATAATGCTTTCTTCAACTTGCATACCATATCACCTTGGTTTGGTAGTTGGAATCCTTCTAGTTTCTCAATGTAGACTTCCTCTTCTAACTCACCATTTAGGAATGTAGACATCACATCCATCTGATACACTTTGAAATCTTTGTGAGCTACAAATGCTAGAAACATTCTGATTGCTTCAATCCGAGCTACTAGAGCAAAAGTCTCTTCAAAATTTATTCCTTCAATTTGAGAATATCCTTTGCACACAAGTATTTCTTTATTCCTTACAACTTCTCCATTTTCAGTAGAGTGCTTCCGGATTAAACTATGTATGTTTTTGCATCAACGTTTCAGATCATGCTCAATGATCCATCATCAGGAAGAGGACAATGAATAGATAGGATAGCAAACTGGGCCTTATAAAGGAATGAGAGAGGAAGATGAGACAAGGAACACATAATGAAGGACAAGAGGGGTGTGTTCCTTCGTTATGCGTTCCTTGTCTCATCTTCCTCTCTCATTCCTTTATAAGGCCTAGTCTACTATCCTATCTATTCATTGTCCTCTTCCTGATGATGGATCATTGAGCATGATCTAAAACGTTGATGCAAAAACATACACAGTTTATTCCAGAAGCACTCTACTTAATTCATGGACTATGGAAAACTCATGCCCACCATTTCTCCATTTTTGTTTAGCTTATTCCTGAAGACCCATTTGGTTCCAATAATATTTTTGTCAGTAGGTCTAGGAACTAATTCCCAAGTTTCATTTTTCTCTATCTGCATTAGTTTTTCTTCCATTGCCTTAACCCAATTTTCATCATTGTAGGCTTCATTCATAGTTTTTGGTTCAACTGTAGAGAGCAAACAGTAATTCACTTGTTCTTCTGCAATTCTTTTCCTTGTCAGTACTCCTTTCTCTTTGTCTCCAATAATTTGATCTTCAGAGTGATTGATTCTTACATACCTAGGGGTCTTAGCAGTTTCTGGAGCCTTTTCTTCTTCACCTTGATTGTCTTCTTGTTCAACTTTTTCTTCATAAGTCATAACAGTAGGTTCATCTGACTCATAGCCACTATGATCTAATATTTTTCCTTTGCCTTCATCCACCTTCACATTTGCACTCTCCACAATCTTTTTCAACCTTTTGTTGTAGCACCGGTAGGCCTTACTCTTGGTAGAGTATCCAAGGAATATTCCTTCATCACATCTTGCATCAAATTTCCCTTGGTCTTCATCTCTTCTGATATAGCATTTGCTTCCAAAGACTTTGAAGTATCTTACTATTGGAATTCTTCCATACCACAATTCATAGGGGGTTTTAGTACCATTACCTTTCACTTAAACTCTGTTTTGAATGTAGACAATAGTATGTATAGCTTCTTTCCAGAAAACTTCTGGCATGCCTCCTTCCTTCATCATTGTTCTGGCAACTTCTTGAACTATCCTATTCTTCCTTTCCACAACTCCATTTTGCTGAGGAGTCCTAGGTGTAGATAACTATCTCTTTATTCCTCGCTCTTCACAGAAATTGTTGATTTCATTTGATGTGAACTCACCTCCCCTATCAGACCTCAAGCATTTGATTTTCAGTTCTATTTCATTTTCAACCATTGCCTTGAAGTATTTGAACTTCTCTAGGGCTTCAGATTTGTCTTTTAGAAAAGTAACCCAAGTCATTCTAGAATAATCATCAATAAACAACATGAAGTACCTGTCACCTTGTAGACTTCTTATCCTTGTAGGACCACATAGATCTGTATGAACTAGATCTAGCAAGCTGACATAAAATTTCTCTTTACTCTTGAAACTTGTTCTTGTCTACTTCCCCAACTGACATTCTTTGCAAATAGTATTGGTAGGTTTCACAAGTTTTGGTAAGTCTCTTACGGTCTGACCTGAACTTATCTTTTCCAGATTATCAAAATTTATATGACACAACCTTCTATGCCACATCCAACTTTCATTTTCTTGGGATAATAAATAATAATCATTAGTTCCTCTCAATTAATAGATGTTACCTCTAGTCTTCTTACCAGTAGCAATCACAGTTCTGGAGCTTTCCGTGATCTCGCATCCATTGTCTTTGAATCTCATATCAAAACCTTTGTCACACATTTGACCAACACTCAAAAGATTGCGCTTCAAGCCTTTCACATATAGGATATTGTTAGTATTATGCTTTCCATCAAATGAAATAGATCCTTTTCCACAAATCTTTCCAGTTGCATTGTCTCCATTGTCTCCAAACCTAACCAGTGCTCCATCATATTTTTCCAAACTTACAAACTTACCTTTGTCACCAGTCATGTGATGTGAACATCCACTATCAATAATCCATTCATCCTTGTCTTTCTCAACTTGAACAACCAAAGTACTTTCTTCCATTGGTTTTTCTTCCTTCACACAGCTTGCAGGATTAGTAGATATAGGTTCTTCTTTAATAGCAATAAACAAGCATTCATTTGCACTAGTACTAGCATCATTAGATTCATCATCAGTCACACCTTCATCATCAAAATCTCTAACATAGTAGCATTTCTTTGGAGCTCTAGGCCTGTTCTCAAATCTTTTTCTATTCCTTTCAATTCTTTTAGGACATTTGGAAGCATAATGACGTACTTTATGACATGAAAAACATTTGAAAGGTAGTTTACCTCTAAACTTACCAGAACCTCTTTGTAATCTGTCAACAAAGTTAGCTTCAATTTCATCAAAGTCATCATTAGGTTCTGTATACGCCTAAAAATGACACAAATCATCCTAAATAAATATTCTAAATATTTATTCCCTTCTTCTATTAATTAAATAAATATTCTAAATTTATTTAATCGATTCACTGTTCCATAATTAAATAAATTCTATTTATTTAATTAAAATTCTTCTATTTATCCTTCACAATTAAATAATTATAAATTATTTAATTAAGCCTAATTCCTCTATCCTAAAGTTCTAAATTCAAAATTCCACATCACCTTTACACCTCACCTTTTCCACCTCACCTTGTCCACCTCATCAGGTTGCACATGTAATTAAATATATTTAATATTTAATTATCTTATTTTCCCTCACCCACATGGCCTATTTCTTCTCCAATCAGAGGTCAGTTAACCAATCAATCAAGTCTGTTAACTAACCTGTCAGTTGAGTCAAATCCTCAATCAATTCAGTCAGTTCCACAATCCACTCTTCTAACTGATCAATCAATTCTGTTAACAGACCAGTCAAGGGAGTTAACTCTCCAATCAGTTTTGTCACATCCCACCTTTCATGATGGAGCTGGGACACTTGTCACATTTCCACTGGTTGCACATTCCTCAACCATCCTCAACCGTTGATCTTCATATCTTCTCTCAACCGTTGATTCCTATTCCTCCGGGTCTATAAATGAAGCTTCATCCCTTCATTTCTAAGGATCCAGGCTTTTGACATCGTTACTCTGCAGAAATATCACCAGCGCGCCTTTGGCACCCATTTGTCATCCACACGCTTGAGATCACCATTGTTGCATTGGAGCTCACCTTCATTGCATATCACACCATAGCCGTTCACCATCGACTTCCTCCAACAGCTTTTAAAAGATTGCACTCTCTGAGGGCTCATCTCATCTGCGAAAGGACGATTCGTGATAGGCGAACAACAGAAGTTTCGAAACGGAAGAGGTTTGCTGTGTTTGTTCATTGCTTTGCTTATTTGAATCTTCTTTGTTTCTCTATTCTGTTGATGTTTGGGTCATCTATTATTCATTTGATTGATGCACTATTTTACCCTAACATTTTTGGCGCCCACCGTGGGGCCGCTGCCCCTTTTATTTTACCGTTTTTGAGCTTTTTTGAAAGCAGGTTCCGTACAGGTCCCGCAGAGTCACGCACAGGTTCTTTCGGCGCATCTGTTCATTTTTACGACGCTTTTGAAGACTGTTACGGTGCTTCTGTAAAACGGCGCATTTGTTGACTGTAACTGCGCTTTTATAGACTGTTGCTGCGCTTTTGTGGAAACTGCGCATTTGTTGATTCTAGCTGCGCTTTCGTACAATATTGCGGCGCAAACGTTAAAACGACGCATCTGTTGTCTGTTACGACGCTTATAACGACTTTTGCTGCGCATACATCCAAACGGCGCATAAGTTCATTTTAACGGCGCATATGTTCATTTTTACAGCACATTCGTTAATACAGCGCTTCTGTTGATCACTTCTGCGCATTTGATCACTGAAGCTGCGCTTTTGTAACTGGCTCAGGTTTTAGTACTTTTCTAGGGTATTCTGCTGACGCTAACCCTTTTGCAGGTGTTTGCTGGAGCGGTTTTGCAGGTTAGGCTCGGGTTCAGTTACATGTAGTTGCATCTAACTAGCTCACCTTTCATTTCTTTTGGGAAAGAGTAAAATGGTTGTTCATTACAAATCTTCATCTAGTCTTAATTAGGGAGGAAGTAAACTTGTTTATTTCATGCTTGCATTGCAAACGAACTTCCAAGTTATTGCTATCTAAGACTTAAAATTGAACTCACAACTGCATTCTGGAGTTAAAATGAACCATTGCTATATCGTGAGACCTGAATTTCAAAGTTAACAATCTCGTGCAACGTGGACTTAAAATTGAACTCACAACTGCATTCTGGAGTTAAAATGAACCATTGCTATATCGTGAGACCTGAATTTCAAAGTTAACAATCTCGCGCAATGTGGATTTAAAATTGGACTCACAACCGCTTTCTGGGACTTAAAATTGAACCACTGCAATATTGTCAAAATCACTTCAAAGTTTTGTTTGACTAGCTTAGCCCATTTAGTTTTTATCTTTTTTAACTAGGGTGGATTAAATCAGTGTATTCTGTGTTTGCGAATGACAATAGGCTTATGCTCTCCCCTCTTCTGGGTGATCAGAATGCTAGACTTGTCATTTTACTTGTCTAACCTTTAGGAGGGGCCTGCCCTTGGATGCACGCTTGTCCAAGCGGGAACGACCCTGAGTGGTAACAGGCTAACGCCAAGCCCTACCGAGCCACTTAAAATAAATTGTGCTTGAGGTGAAAACCTCCTGCAACGAGTGCTGTTATGTTACACCGACGGCCAACCTCCCCCAAAACCCTCTCAGGCGCAACCCTGTGAGGCTGGGAGACTCCATAACGGAGAGTAGCGCCGCCGCACGTGTAACCACTTGAACGGTTGCCCGAATTACAAACCTCTTGTTTTAGTGGCCCAAATCCCTTATAATCCATTTCTCGCCTAGGATTTTGTACTTGCTTTTGTCCAAAATAGAGTCGAAAAACTACAAAAACAATGAAAAACTACAAAACATTTTTTGTGCTTGCTGTGTTTTCTTGCTAAATTAATTCATAAAATCATATCAGGAAGACTTATTCCAGCCAAAAAATACCCAAAAACAGAGAAAAAACCCCAAAAATTTGCCAAAAAAATACCAGAACTGCGCATATATCCACTTCTACGGCGCATATACAGCGACTTGCTGCGCTTTTGTACCGACTTGCAGCGCTTTTGTACCTTTCTGCTGCGCATATACTCTGTTCTGCTGCGCTTTTATAGCGACTTGCTGCGCATATACGCCGACCTGCTGCGCATATACTTTTCTGCTGCGCATTTGCGCACTGTTACTGCGCATACATACCTCACCAGAGCGGCGCATTTACAACGAATTACTGCGCATTTGTCTATTCTTGCTGCGCATCTGTTTTTGCGCATGCGTGACAGTGAGCGTAAGCCCTATTTTTGAGAAATTTTCGTCAGCTGTTCGGAGTACCCATTTCAGCCTAGTTTCATTTTTCAAAGTCAGAATCAACCTTGCAGTCAGTTTTCATCCATTTCACCCATTTCTCTCTCTTTCGACAGTCGTCCCAGTCACCTCCTGTCTTAGTCACTCTTACCCCAACGTCATTCTGTCCCATACCGATTCGACATAGGTCCTTCTTTAGTGAATTCACGTAAGCCTAGTAGGTCACAATACCTTTTGCTAGTAGTCTTGTTGAACGACTAAGCCCTACACAGTGAGACTGGTATCGACTACCCTTGCTAGTGGCTAGAGTCTTGTGTCAACCGTCTTACCTGAAGTCATTGAGCGAGAGAACCCTTTGTCCAAATCTTGTCCTAGGTATCCCATTCACTACAGTCTTAGTCGGCACCTTGCCAAAATTCTCCATCCTAGTCCATTTCATCCCATCCCACCTTGCATGGTTCTTACTCGATCCCAGTACAACAAGCTAACTGAAATGGCCGACTCTTTCGATCACATCGCCCCACCACACGATGATGATGAAGAAATTTCTCGTGAAGAATTAGTGGCACACATGCAAGATAGCAAATTCCAACGCCTAGTGGAGAGAGTACTCCTTGAGGATCCCACCAAATATTTCCATCATCTTGCTAATCTCGGACTCAAACTCCCTGCAGACTTTGACATTAGCTCCATCATGGAAAATGCAGACAATGAACGTGAGAGGGACACAAATGCCACAGTCCCAAATGCACATAAGAAAGGCACAAATGACACGGTCCCCCAAGCTAATGAAAGAGGAAAACAACACATAGATCAAAATGCTCCTATAGCGGATGTGAGACAACAAATTGAGAGTCTAAAGCTAGAAATCTCCAACCTTAAGATCGGCACCAGCTCCAAGAACTACTCCTTGGAGGATATAGCACCGTACCCCTTTGACAGAAATTTGGTCATGAAACCATTCCCCTTTCAGTTCGGAATCCTGAAATTCGACAAATACAAAGGGAAGGGGGACCCTAGAGATCATATCAGGGAATTCACTGCAGCATGTTTAGAAGTAGCTCACAACGAGACCTACTTAATGAGACTATTCCCAAGATCTTTAGGGGGTCAGGCTATGGAGTGGTTCTCACGCCTTCCACCTGGAATCAAAACTTTTGATGAACTTGTCAATAAATTCATAACGCACTTCTCTTACAACATAGAACATGAAGTATCTATGCTAGACCTATGCAACACCAAACAAAAAGGTGGTGAGTCTTTCGCCACCTTCTTACAACGATGGCGACAGCTAGCTAGCAAGTGTTCTTACGACATGCCTGAGAAACAACTATTGGAAATGTTTGTCCACAATTTGAATCCCGATCTTAGTTATCAGATTCAGATACAATGCCCTACCTCATTCACCAAAGTCATCGAAATGGGGCTATTCATTGAGAAAGCTATGATCACTAAAGGAACTCTCAAGCTCTACAAGGACACACCTCCTTCCAATTACACAACTGACAAGTCAAAGTTTTGGACCAAGAACAAGAATGTGGTCAACGATGGAGTAGTGGATGCCAAGGCGGCAGCCCCTAAACAACAACCCATATTCACTCTTAAGGAAGAAGCAAATAACGGTGTACTCAACAAGCCACCCCCTCGGGAATCTAGACCTTGGTTCAATTCGAACCCAAGGAGAAAATTCACGCCGTTAGGAGAATCTCAAGAGTCTGCTCTCAGGAAGTTGTTGGCTAACAATGAAATTTCTCTACCACCAACAAGTGACTATGAGCCTATAGTCAAACCTCCCTATTGGAAAGACACAGACTATTGTGAGTATCATCGGGGAAGGGGGCACACAACCAATAATTGCATCTGTCTTAAGAACGTCATACAAGATATACTGGACCAAAATCAGGGAGGGACGCAACAGCATACCTCCAATGAATCTCATGTGGCCTACCGAGATCCTCTCCTAAACCACAACCGGCCATATAACAACAATCACAACGGCGGCCACCACAACAATGGTTACAACCACAACAATGGTTACAACCACAACAATGGTCACAATGGCAACAACTCCAATGGTCATAACAATAATGACAACAATCGTAACAGGCCAAACCAGAACAGTGGGTCGAGTAATGCTAACTATGCAAGCGTTCCCTTTGAGTACACCATTAACTGCATTTCTGAGCATGTTCCGCAAGTCAACGTCATATCCCCCAACCAACAACCAGGACCTAACGGAACTGGTTGTAGTATACTTACCCGCAGTGGTAGAGTCACTATCAACAACACTCCTCCCAGGTCGTCGCCATCTTCGTCCAACCCCCGCCCATATAATGTTATCGACCAATTGCAAAAGACTCCGGCTCATATCTCTATATTGGAGCTCCTGCGTCTATCTCCTTCTCATAAGGAGATTCTTGAGAAAGCCTTAGTGGAGACTACTATCCCCACTAACCTCGCCCAAGAAAAGTTTCAAACCATGGTGGGTAACTTGACATCCTCCCCTTCCATATCATTCACGGAACAAGATGACCTTTCCATGTCCCAACCCCACAACACTCCTCTGCACATTGTCGCATTCGTGCACAGGCACCGCATCAAGAGGGTTCTCATTGATGGGGGTGCCGGTTTGAATATTTGCACTTTGAAGCTAGTCCTTGCATTAGGGTTCTCTGAGCAGGCAGTGGATCCACGGAGGAAGATTACCATAAAGGCCTATGACGAGGAGGAACGCACCACAAAGGGCACGGTTGTCCTACCCATTCAAGTGGGACCGGTAATTAAAGATGTGGTGTGCCAAGTCCTTGATCGGGAGCTTGCTTACAATATTCTACTAGGGAGACCATGGATCCATGCCATGAAAGCTGTCCCCTCCACCTACCATCAGTGCATAAAATTCCCACACGATGGCAAACAGGTCACCATACACGGCGACCCCGATCCCTACCAGCATTGCAACTCATTCCAAGCCAAACCGGAATGTGTCATTCCCAACAACCGAGCCCATATCTCCCCCACTCCGCCACAAGACCATACTGCTGAAGCTTCCTCTTCCCAGCCCAAACCAATGAAAATCACCATAAAAGAAAATGGCGTGGGGGAATACCAGATTGAGCATAGCCTCAACCTTGCAAAAATGCCCTTGTCTCCTCGCTCCTTTGGCCAGCCCAAGCATCAACCCAGGCATTTTCCAAAGCCCTCTGCTCCTCCTACAACTCCCGCAAACCCCTTTGTAAAATGGGGGACCTTATCCGATGAATCAGAGGAGCGGGATCTCTTACAATGGCTCTATGCCGAAGAAGAAAACACATCCCAAGATCCACCCAAACTCCCTACAGAGCTCTATGGGCGAGGTGAAACCATCTTGCATAGGATGGGATATGAAGGACAAGGCCCCATCGGCCTCAGAAAAGAGGGGATCATCGAACCTATACAACCCTCTTCCTCTTCTTCGGCTAGAAACACGACTGGCCTAGGCTACAAAGGTAAAGGTAAAGCCAAAGAAAATGCCTGCCTAGTGGAGACAATTCAAACACTCCAAGGGGATAGTGATGCAGATTCAGATGATTCCAATCAGTATGAATGGGACGAGCTGACAGAACACTCCTACGATGATAAGGAGATTGATACCATCCAAACCCTTAGCCCATATCATGAGAGACAAACGCAACGGGACAGACCGCTGGAGTCTGATTTGCCCCTCCCTGAAGTTATGGCTTTCGAGGAAAGTATCGATTCCATTGCGATAAACAACTTGGAAGAAAGTACCACCCAGAACACTACCCCCACCTGTGCTCCTAGTATTTCCATCCACACTATCAACGAATCAGGTCTTTCATCCGACTCCCTTCCCCTCTTACACCCTGAGCTTATTGACTGGGACCTGAAAGGGACCCCTCAATTAGATGTGTTCCAGAACGATGATGCCTACATTGACTATATGGGACTTCGAGATCATTTACCAAAAGGAGATCATAAATCCGGCTTCGCTATCGAACTCAATACTGTAGCTTACTTTGGGGAGGGTGCCAAGCCTTCTAGTCGCAAAAATGTAAAGATCAAAAAGGGATCTGACGGTGAAAACCGCCATGCGGCAGTGTCAGATCATAAAAAAGTAAAAAGAAAGGACGTATCTGAAGGTGAAAACCCAACCGTGGCACCTGACGATGGATTGCTTGACACCCTCCCAAGTGACATGTATCAAGAAAGGTCACAGATCGTGGTAGAGCCAACAGAGCCAGTAAACATTGGAACCGAAGAGCAGCCTCAGATAATCCACTTTGCAAAATCTCTCACGCCGCCTGAGAAAACCAAGTTTGTGCCATTCTTTAATTAATAGAAGAAGGGAATAAATATTTAGAATATTTATTTAGGATGATTTGTGTCATTTTTAGGCGTATACATTTTGCCCCTCTTTGATGCAATGCAGTTTACAGCGTTGCTTCAAAGAAATTGATAGTCTGAATGATGATACATGCCCCAGTTTGCCCCTGGTGTAGGTTAAATGACGATAGGATGCCCCCTCAGGAGATTGGACGGGAAAAACGGCGAAAGTTTTGGAGACGGACGATCTCACGACGAGGAAGGGGTTAGGATAGGTTGGAGGAAAAGGGACGCGGTCAGGGACGCAGGAAGAAAACGGGAGGAAAAACGGACACGGGAAGTAGTCACAGTCATCACCTAGCCAGAATCAGGGTTTTGGAGGCTATAAATAGGAGCTGGGTCCACAAGAATAGTCATTTGCACACTTGGTTGATTTGGATTGGAGAAGGAGCGCTCAGAGCAAACCTAGAGCAGCATGGCGGCCAGAGCAGCAGACATTCCACGCGAGGAGCATCGATTCGAGCGAGTCCGACGATTCGGGCGGCCAGCAGAGGCAGGACCCCCGGTATGTGCTTCGAAAAAATTCTCCTAGGGTCGAGTTTAGGTGTCATAAATGCTCATAGAAAATAGGTGAAATGAATGCGCCGAAACGCAGAACGGCGCATATGCCCCGCGAAGCTGCGCTTTTGTGATTTCGCGGCGCATATGCCTGTTTCGGCGGCGCATGCGTGAAAGCTGCGCATGTGTGCACTTTGGCGGCGCTTTCGTAATTAAGCGGCGCATTTGTATTTGCGCCGCGCATTCGTGAAGTGTAGCAGCGCATTTGCTGAAACTGCGCATATGTGACTTCCTGCGGCACATCTGTAATTTAGCGGCGCATACGTTGCTTTATGCGGCGCATGCGTTAGAACGGCGCATATGTGGCATGTAGCGGCGCATATGTATTTTTGCGGCGCATACGTCGATTGTTGCGGCGCATATACCAGAAATGGCGCATTTACCACCTGTAGTGGCGCTTTTGCTTGGGATGGCAAATTACTTAGCCAAACTGACTCGATTAGCGTCCTGTTTGACGCAGGAATCGATGAGCTATCTCCGAGATTGCAGGAATCTAGTCAAGAGATGCAGTGTGCTGTTTTGATCAATTTGAAATGCTAAGTTTAGTTGATATAGTCCAATAGATATGTTGAGTATGGTATATGCGGTTTGAGACTGACGCCTTGCTTTGCGTGTTTGCAGGAGGAGATACGAGAGACATTGCAGTCGAGGGAGACGTTCCCTATGCCTCTATTGCAGAGACATATGTTGACGGAGGCTGATAGAGTGGCGCTTGGTGCCATGGGCCTAGATTACGTTTGCTTCATGCCCGAGGTGCGGGCGAACCGAGGACTGTTGACAGCTGCCGTGGAGAGATTCCACAGCGAGGACGGGACCTTCCACTTCCCTACTGGAGAGATGACTGTGACGTTGGAGGACGTCTATAGGATACTGCACTTGCCCGTGGTAGGCGAGTTGGTGGAGTACGATGCACAGAGGGACGCGGGACTCACCGAGTGTCAGCGAGTATTCGACGATCCCGAGCTGGTGGGACAGGTCATCCCTTGGCAGGATATCTATGACTGCTACGACTACTTCCCTGAGATCGTGGCTGGACTGATTGCGGGCGTTGTATGCGCTGACAGGAGATCGCACGGGTTCCCCGTTGGATGGGGCAGGATTATGGAGCGGATGGTGACTGAGGGCACCTGATACGCGTGGGGACCTTGCGTGCTAGCTCACCTATACCACGACATGCATCAGGTGGTGTACCACCGCAGCACGAGTCTATCAGCTGGGGTGTTGCTGCTACAGTTTTGGCTGTGGGAGCACATAGTGGTGACCAGGCCGATATGTGTCTTTGCTAGGCAGAGGGGAGAGCCGTACAGCTATGGCTACGCAGGAGTGATTTCCCAGCACAGGCTAGGGAAGCTGGAGTATTGGCGGCACACGCTGGATGGGATAGATGTGGTCGTCTGGCGACCATATCTGGACTGCGAGCCTTGGGACGATGAGGGAGATGAGCTGCCTTTCTGCTTCCAGACCAGGTGGTTGATTGGCCAGACACGGCATATCTTGGAGAGGCAGACGGTGGGCCGAGTACTGAGACAGTTCGGCAGGAGACAGGGCATGCCGCAGGGACAGGCCATGTTTGCACGGACACATGCAGAGAGGGTCCGATGGGGGCCGATGGCTTCTTACGAGGAGGCTCTGGCAGAGTTCCGGCAGTTGCCCTATGTGGCCTGGGATATGAGGCGAGAGATTGCAGATGCTGGGGTTACACAGGAGTATGAGGACTGGATTACTGCACATCCATTTCTGAGATATTCAGGACCTGGTATGCTGGTGCCTCGCATTGACGAGGCGGACTCAGAGGAGGAGGGAGAGGCTGGCCCAGGGCGGAGGGCCGCTAGAGGAGGACGAGGGCGCGGTGGCCGAGCTGCAGAGAGGCCGAGGCAGCGGAGGAGGATAGACCGGGCTGGGCAGGCAGTGCCAGGACAGGGGGAGGGACAGCAGCAGGCACAGATGCCACCACCCCAGCAGGTACCACAGCAGCAGGTGCCACAGCAGCAGGTGCCCCAGCAGCAGGGGCTAGGACAGGCAGGGGCAACACAGGGGCCAGTGCAGGGTGAGGCACATGACAGGACCATAGCCAGCCTGAGAGGACAGGTGCGGGAGCTGCAGGCACAGCTGAGGAGAGTGGAGAGGATGCGAGATACAGATGCAGCAGTGATCGCTGG
The DNA here is from genome assembly GCA_027924645.1 of Cunninghamia lanceolata. Taxonomy (NCBI): domain Eukaryota; kingdom Viridiplantae; phylum Streptophyta; class Pinopsida; order Cupressales; family Cupressaceae; genus Cunninghamia; species Cunninghamia lanceolata. Next base: position 195,298 of record BSBN01000742.1, read on the forward strand.
TTTGACTCGCGAGCGAGACATGGCAGATGCCCGGGTACGTCTGATCCGAGTAGAGAGGGACACAGCAGTAGCTGCCATGGGCACAGATGCAGCGAGTACCTTTTTGGTTGGGCAGGTGCAGCAGGCACAGGCACAGGTAGGCCAGTTGCAGACGCAGTTGGCACAGGCACAGACAGACTTAGCCAGAGCACGGCAGCAGGTACAGTACTACCGAGGCTTGTACCATGGTGCCGTGTCGGCGAGCCAGAGGGCAGGGAGTTTCAGGACTCAGTCTGGGGTGGCTCACAGAGCAGGTCCATCTCAGTCAGGGGCATCTGTCATGGGACCTCAGCAGTCAGGAGCCGGCAGTGGTGGCTCACAGCCGCAGGGGTAGTCAGAGACTAGATTTTGTACATTTTGGGACATGTATCACCGTCTATTTAGACGTATATTGTATAGGACACTTTGATTTTGAGAGAGATGGTGATATTGTACATTTGGGCATCCTTGTATATGATAGTATGGATGATGATGCAGCTTTGTGTATCTATTGCATGCGTTTATGAGATGATTACTTCTATTGCATGATGTGGTTCTATTGCATAGTTAGATGGTTTATATGATGCTATATGATAAATACTTTGATATGCTGCTATATGATGTCTATACATGATTTAATGTGACAAATGAATGCAAAGTTAATATGATGTTCTTGTGATGATGCAAATGTATGCATATGAAACATGATTTCTATGTTATGATGCTATATATGTGTTGTGTAAATGGGCTAATGCAGATGTGTGTATGGAACATGATTTCTATGTTACGATGTTGTATAGATATGTGAGATGTTATTGGATATTTATATGATGTGATGCTTTGAATGTATGCATTTGTAACATGAGTACTATGGGGTGATGTAACTATATGTGTGATGCACTTAGCTATGTTGTTTGATTTTCTGGGCTTTTAAGATTAAGATGTGATGCAAATGTATTGGTGACCTAATGCATTGGATGATGTATTCTACTAACCTAATCATGTGCATGACTAGTTTCTACGAATGATATGATATGCTCTTATATGCCTTGTTTTTGTGATGTCCAAATGTACGCTATCGACAGAAGAATGACATGATGGACAGAGGGATGGTTGCGAAAGAATGACGTAGGAAATTTTCTTGATATCGTTACTCTGCATAGTTTGAATAATGAGGATTGTATGGATGGGTGTATGGATATAGGACGGATGCTTTGCTTTTAGATTGCTTTATTTCATCATTGGGCATTTTGTTTTTGGTATTTTTCCGAAATGTTGTAAGTGAATACAAGCATCGAGGTATAATTGAACCGAGATGACCTGAGTATCGCTTACATGGATTGTGATTTAGCAAGTTAAGACAAGCATCTAGTCAAAATTGAATCTAGATGACCTGAGTACCTCTTGCGTGTCAACAAGCAAGGATTGCCCCCGTTCATGTTAGACCTTTGATGTCCTCGATGATCTTTTGCCGATCACGTCCTAAGACAAGGCTTCACATTACTAAAGTTTAATCCCCAAATAGCAAACAAAGAAAATAATCATGCCCCCATCATAGCATCTCTAGCTTTTGGCATCCTTGAGTTACATAGGAAGGTATGATAGCAAAAATCAAGACTCTGTAATTTAACCCTGTTTCTAGTCTACAAAGCATATTTGCGTTGATATGTGTTTATTTCTTGCCTTAATTTGCATAAAATCATTTAGAAGACCTTGGGTATTTGCTTTGCATTGGATAGGTTAAGATGGTCATAGTCAAGGTTTCTGCTTGAAGCGCGGGTGTTTGCTCGCATTTGTTTGCTTGGTGAGAAGATTTGCACTATCCTTATTGAGAAGACGGACCCTAAGGGACTGACCTAGTGCCTCGGGGGCTCATTGCTAAATGGCCTTGCCTACGTGACGACGCAGAGGCAACGTAGTTCGGGGTAAACCCTAATGGACCATGGATGGACTAGAAGAAAGACGACAAGAATGAAGACAAGAGGGGAGACAAATGGGACTTCGGGAGAGATGGAAGCCTCGGGGGCGCATTAGAATAATGGCCTTGCCTACGTGACGGCGCAGAGGCAACGTAGTTCACGGGTTCGGACCATAGACATTGACGAGAGACACTACGCTAGGCTCACTTCGAGGGGACGATATGGGACAAAACCTTGGTTGACAAGGCCACAAGCTGAGTATCAAGCCATGATAGGTAACTGTCAAGTGTTTATTGTGGGATGGATATGGGTCGAATGGGGAAAATAGAGAGAGAAAGGGCTCAAGGTGATTGGGTTCCCAAAGATGGAGAATGCGGTTTGTCACAAGTAACGCCTGTTTACCAGGTTTTCATCACTTGCTTTTATTTGCACGAGAAGCTAGAAAGTAACATGACGCCTGATTGCCAGGTTTTCCCCATGATACCTATCCAAGGCGCCTGTTTGCCAGGTTTTCACCAAAGGACGATTTTTTTTGTATGCTTGCTACTTTTTCTGATGATTTTTTTTTGTATTTTCTCTTTGTAACTTTTTCTTGATTTTTTTTGATTTTATGATGATTTTTTTTTTTTTTTTTTTTTTTTTTTTGACATTATTGTGCCCCCTTGCATTGGGATTCTCTTAGGTATAGAACCTGCGAAGGTGCATGCTGTTGATGGGATCATCAAACAACTCACCTTCCGAAGTGGCCAACTGATATGCCCCCGATCCGTAAGCTGCTACAATTACATAGGGTCCAAGCCAGTTAGGCTCGAACTTACCTTTCTTTTCTCTGTCCTGCTGGTTGCGAGGGTTCTCTTTTAGGATGAGGTCCCCAACCCTGAAGCATCTTGGTCTAACCTTGTGGTTGTAGCTTCTTGACATCATCTGTTGATAGGCTTTGAGATGGTCAAAAGCTTTCTGGCGTCGTTCCTCTAGCAGTTCTAGCTCTTGCAGTCTGGTGACTCTGTACTCTTCGTCTGAGATGAGACCTTTCAACGACACCCGAAGGGAGGGGAGTTCGACCTCAATAGGAAGGATGGCTTCGGAACCATAGACGAGGGCGTAAGGTGTAGCACCTGTGGGAGTGCGTATGCTGGTTCGATAGGCCCACAGAGCGGGATTGAGCTGGACGTGCCAATCGCGACCGGCTTCATTGACAGTCTTCTTTAAGAGTTTCAGAATGGTTTTGTTTGATGCCTCAGCTTGGCCGTTACCTTGGGGGTAATATGGGGTGGAGAAGCGATGTTGGATCTTGAACCGTTCACAAAGTTCCTGGACATCTTGATTTTTGAAAGGTCTCCCGTTATCCGTTATGATGGATGAAGGGATGCCATATCGGCAGATAATGTAATTTAGAATGAAAGAGGAAATTTGCTTTCCTGTGACGGTTGATAAGGGAACGGCTTCAATCCACTTTGTGAAGTATTCAGTAGCGGTTATGATGAATTTATGGCCGTTGGAAGAAGGCAGATGGATCTTTCCTACGAGGTCTAGTCCCCACTGGCAAAAGGGCCAGGGTGTCGTTAGAGGTCTCAACTCCTGAGCAGGTGCATGAATCAGGTTCCCATGTATCTGGCATTGTCTGCACTTTTTGACGAACTGATATGAATCCATTTCCATATTGGGCCAGTAATAACCCAAACGCATGAGTTTCTTAGCTAAGGAAGGACCGCTGGAGTGTGTTCCGCAGATCCCTTCGTCCACGTCTCGCAAGGCAGTAATAGATTCCTCCTGTTCTAGACAACGGAGTAAAGTACCATCCAGACCACGTCGGTAAAGGGTATTGGCGATAATGGTGTAACGGGAGGCTTGTCGGATGAAGGTTCGTTTTTGGTTGGAAGAGAGGTCCAAAGGAAGGATATTGTCCTTGAGGTAAGTGTAGGTCTTGCCGTACCAAGGTGAATCAGATCCTACTAGGTGGCAGATGGAATGGGTTTCAAGGAGATCATAAGCCGGCTGTCGAATTGTTTCTACTAGGAACTCATACCGTGACTCCTATTCAGGTATCTCAAGAAGAGAGGCTATGGTCGCCATTGCGTCGGCTGCTTTGTTCTCTATCCTGGGTATTTGCTCAAACGAGATGGTCCCAAAGTGGTCTTTGAGATCGTCGACCATTCGCTTGTATGGGATGAGCTTCTCATCTTTGGTCTGATACTCGTCGTTGACCTGGTTTATGACAAGCTGAGAATCACCATAGACATGTAGTGCTTGAATTTTCCACTCAGTGGCCATCTTGAGACCAATTACCAAAGCCTCATACTCTGCTATGTTGTTAGTACATGGAAATAACAACCTGTAGGACTTTGGAATTGTGTCGCCTTGGGCAGTGATGAACAAGATACCTGCCCCCGATCCATGGTTGGTGTAAGACCCGTCGAAGTAGAGTTTCCAAGGAGATGTGGACAGAGTGAATAGAGATTCATCGGGGAACTCAAACTGCATTGGTGAAGTGTCCTGTAATGGTGCCTCAGCTAGTTGATCTGCGATGATTTGCCCCTTGATGGCTTTTCTATCCACATACTCTATATCATATTCGCTAAGAAGCATAACCCATTTGGCTAGTCGTCCTGTGAGAGCTGCCTTGCTGAGAAGATATTTTAGTGGGTCGATCTTGGCAATGAGTTTGACAGGATGTGCCAACATGTAGTGCCGGAGTTTTTGTGAGGCAAAAACCACCGCAAGGCATGAACGTTCCACCTGTGAGTACTGTAGCTCGTAGCCCACTAAGGTTCGACTGATATAGTACACAGCTCTTTCCTTGTTCTCATAGTCTTGCTGCGCTAGGAGAGCCCCAAGAGCCGTAGGTGTAGCGGATATGTAGAGGATCAAAGATTTTCCTTGGATCGGAGGCATGAGTATAGGAGGATTCATGAGGTACTCCTTGAGCTTGTGGAATGCCTCTTCGCACTGCTCATCCCATTTAAATGGAACGTTCTTATGTAGAAGGTGGCTGAAAGGATGGCACTTGTCGGCCAACTGTGAGATGAACCTGCGGATGGCTTGTAGCTTGCCCTGTAAGGATCTCAACTGTGTTAGAGTTTTGGGTGGAGGCATGTCCATGATTGCCTTGACCTTGGCCAGGTCTACCTCTATGCCGTTTGCGGACACGATGAAGCCTAGCAGTTTGCCTGATGTGACCCCAAACACACATTTCTTCGGGTTCAACTTTACTTGGAATTGGTCCAGCCGTTGGAAGACTTTCTCTAATGTGTCCAGGTGTGAGTCCCTAGTGAGTGATTTTGCCAAGATGTCGTCAACATAATCTTCCATGGTCACATGCATCATGTCGTGGAATATAGTTGTCATGGCCCGCTGGTATGTAGCACCTGCATTTTTCAGCCCAAACGGCATGACATTCCAGCAAAAGGTACCCCAAGGACAAGTGAAAGCGGTTTTGTGCTGATCCTCTGGTGCTATTTTGATCTGGTTGTACCCTGAGAATCCATCCATTAGTGACAGCATTGTATGTCCCGCCGTGAGGTCGACTATGATATCGATGTTAGGCAAGGGGAAGTCATCCTTGCGACATGCTTTGTTTAAGTCTCTAAAATCGTTGCATAGTTGCACCCTGCCATCTGGTTTAGACACTGGCACGATGTTTGATATCCATTCGAGGTAATCAATGGCCCTGATGAACCCCACGTCTAACAATTTCTTGAGTTCTTCCTTGACCAGGAGGGCAATATGGGGATGCATTTTTCTCAGTTTTTGCTTTACGGGCTTCACCCCTGGATCCAATGGCAAGTGATGTAGAATCAGGTTTGGGTCCAAACCTGGCATGTCGGCATATGACCAAGCAAAGCTGCCTCTCTTCTTTTTAAAGAATGGCACAAACTTGGTTTTCTCAGGCGGCGTGAGAGATTTTGCAAAGTGGATTATCTGAGGCTGCTCTTCGGTTCCAATGTTTACTGGCTCTGTTGGCTCTACCACGATCTGTGACCTTTCTTGATACATGTCACTTGGGAGGGTGTCAAGCAATCCATTGTCAGGTGCCACGGTTGGGTTTTCACCTTCAGATACGTCCTTTCTTTTTACTTTTTTATGATCTGACACTGCCGCATGGCGGTTTTCACCGTCAGATCCCTTTTTGATCTTTACATTTTTGCGACTAGAAGGCTTGGCACCCTCCCCAAAGTAAGCTACAGTATTGAGTTCGATAGCGAAGCCGGCTTTATGATCTCCTTTTGGTAAATGATCTCGAAGTCCCATATAGTCAATGTAGGCATCATCGTTCTGGAACACATCTAATTGAGGGGTCCCTTTCAGGTCCCAGTCAATAAGCTCAGGGTGTAAGAGGGGAAGGGAGTCGGATGAAAGACCTGATTCGTTGATAGTGTGGATGGAAATACTAGGAGCACAGGTGGGGGTAGTGTTCTGGGTGGTACTTTCTTCCAGGTTGTTTATCGCAATGGAATCGATACTTTCCTCGAAAGCCATAACTTCAGGGAGGGGCAAATCAGACTCCAGCGGTCTGTCCCGTTGCGTTTGTCTCTCATGATATGGGCTAAGGGTTTGGATGGTATCAATCTCCTTATCATCGTAGGAGTGTTCTGTCAGCTCGTCCCATTCATACTGATTGGAATCATCTGAATCTGCATCACTATCCCCTTGGAGTGTTTGAATTGTCTCCACTAGGCAGGCATTTTCTTTGGCTTTACCTTTACCTTTGTAGCCTAGGCCAGTTGTGTTTCTAGCCGAAGAAGAGGAAGAGGGTTGTATAGGTTCGATGATCCCCTCTTTTCTGAGGCCGATGGGGCCTTGTCCTTCATATCCCATCCTATGCAAGATGGTTTCACCTCGCCCATGTATACTGCATTGCATCAAAGAGGGGCAAAATGTATACGCCTAAAAATGACACAAATCATCCTAAATAAATATTCTAAATATTTATTCCCTTCTTCTATTAATTAAATAAATATTCTAAATTTATTTAATCGATTCACTGTTCCATAATTAAATAAATTCTATTTATTTAATTAAAATTCTTCTATTTATCCTTCACAATTAAATAATTATAAATTATTTAATTAAGCCTAATTCCTCTATCCTAAAGTTCTAAATTCAAAATTCCACATCACCTTTACACCTCACCTTTTCCACCTCACCTTGTCCACCTCATCAGGTTGCACATGTAATTAAATATATTTAATATTTAATTATCTTATTTTCCCTCACCCACATGGCCTATTTCTTCTCCAATCAGAGGTCAGTTAACCAATCAATCAAGTCTGTTAACTAACCTGTCAGTTGAGTCAAATCCTCAATCAATTCAGTCAGTTCCACAATCCACTCTTCTAACTGATCAATCAATTCTGTTAACAGACCAGTCAAGGGAGTTAACTCTCCAATCAGTTTTGTCACATCCCACCTTTCATGATGGAGCTGGGACACTTGTCACATTTCCACTGGTTGCACATTCCTCAACCATCCTCAACCGTTGATCTTCATATCTTCTCTCAACCGTTGATTCCTATTCCTCCGGGTCTATAAATGAAGCTTCATCCCTTCATTTCTAAGGATCCAGGCTTTTGACATCGTTACTCTGCAGAAATATCACCAGCGCACCTTTGGCACCCATTTGTCATCCACACGCTTGAGATCACCATTGTTGCATTGGAGCTCACCTTCATTGCATATCACACCATAGCCGTTCACCATCGACTTCCTCCAACAGCTTTTAAAAGATTGCACTCTCTGAGGGCTCATCTCATCTGCGAAAGGACGATTCGTGATAGGCGAACAACAGAAGTTTCGAAACGGAAGAGGTTTGCTGTGTTTGTTCATTGCTTTGCTTATTTGAATCTTCTTTGTTTCTCTATTCTGTTGATGTTTGGGTCATCTGTTATTCATTTGATTGATGCACTATTTTACCCTAACAGGTTCCACCTTATATTTTTCAGCTCTGGAGATCTTTTTTGAAGTACTGGCTTTGAAAACAGTTTCAACTTTTGGCAGAGCATCACCAAACTCTCTCATCTCAAAGGTTGTAAGCTTTCCAAGTAATTGATCTCTATCGATAGTTTTCACAGTCATTACTTCTTCAATGGTAGCTACTTTGTGATTGTAGGACTTTGGTAGTGATCTAAGAATTTTCATCACAACTTGCTTATCACCAATAGTTCCTCCCATGACTTTTATTCCATTGACAAGTTCACCAACCCTTTGCATGAAAGTTGTAATGTTTTCATCTTCATTCATCTTTAAGCTCTCATATTTTGCTTTTAGGTCCTATAGCTTGGCTTGTTTTACATAATCATCTCCTTCATACAGTTTCTTCAACTTTTCCTAAACCTCATTTGTAGATTCTAGATCCATGATTTTTATCAACTTAGTGTCAGACAAAGCACTTAACAAGGCATCTCTAGCTTTTGTATTCAACACATATTCTTTGATCTCATCTTTAGTTGTCAAACTATTTTCAGGTATGGTGTATTCTATTTCTACATCTTTCCACACTTTATAACCAAGATAAAGGAGATGGCTTTTGTTGCAAATATGTGCCTAATCAGTGTTGTCATTGATGTCAACATATCCTTGTTGTCATTGGTGTCAACTATATCCCATTCTACAAGACTTGTATGTTGAGGTTATTGAGAAAATTTGCCTCTCCGGAAGAAACAAGTGAGTTACATATCTCTCTGTAAGAGACAGTGAAGACAGTGTAGCTCAATGAAGAAGATTGCTCTACATTCCCTGTATGATGAAGATCAGAGTCTATGGACCAACGAGTGTTGTAGAGGATTGTCTGAAGGTGCTCCAGTTATGATTTGAGAGGTCCACATGAAGTATTGATGAAGTTATGGCCATCTGAGTAGAACTAGGTTTTTGCAGTGTTCAAAGGTGACAGAGTGATAGGAGTATGGTCCGGATTGATCCGCATTGGAATATTATGATCTACGAATCTAGAGATGTGTTTGGGATATCAGTGTGTATCCTCAACTCAAGTGGTTCATGGTTTGGAGGTCCGCAAGCAATCTTTCTAGTGTGACATTCATGACAGTTGGTGTTCTTGAGTTTTTAGATGGAGATGCAAGTGTTTCTAGTGAAGTGTGGTGGTGCAGTTGTTCTTGTTGATTTCATTGTGCTTGTGGTGGTCTCTAGATCGTGTGCCTACTGTGTTGGTGGTCTACATTAAGGATTGAGCTTGTGATTGAAGTTTTGTCCTTGGGTGTTGCTGTTCTTTCTAGTCTTGGCTGACTGAATGCTTTGTACATATTGCAGATGATCTAAGAGAGGTTCTATGAAGTGTAGCATGGTGTTCAAGGAAGATTTGGATCTCAGCTATGATTGGCCGACAACATAGCGATTCGCATGTTTGTAGTGCCAACCTTGATGTTTTCCAAGGTTGATGAAGCATATAAATATGTTCGGTTGAGTTGTGAAAATGTATCCTTGTGCGAAAATGACAAAATCCTAAGAAAGGAGGAAAGGCAGAGCAGAGAAGAAGAAGAGTAGAAGAGGAAGAGTAGTAAAGTATGAGGAGATAGCAAAGAAGTGTTTGGGGGTAGAGCAGATGTATTGTGCACTTTAATGGAACTAACCTTGGCATGAAGAAGATGTTGTTTTCCAGTTCAATATTTTTGTGATAAACTTATAAATATTTTTGTAGGCAGTGAGCCTCTTGGAGCAGTCAGCTCTGGGCAGTGCACCTTGAAGGCATGTGCCTTCCCCATTTTCTATTCTTTTAATAGAGAATAAATCTTTTGGGTTAACCCCCACCATGGTTTTTCCCTTAACCGAGTTTCCACGTAAAAATCTTGGTGTTATGTGTGTTGATTTTATTTCTGCTCATGTGTTGTTGATTCATGCTTTCATGGTCATATCATTCATCTGTTATTAAGTGGTAAAGAAGTTTAATTACAGCAAAGGATAAAAGTTTTGGTGACAACTAATTCACCCCCCCTCTTAGTTGTCTGCCCTTATTTCAACAATTGGTAGCAGAGCCGGTTCCTCTAAAAGAAGCTTGACTGCGTGAGATCGAGGATGTCAACTTACAAGAAGGACTGTCTGAGATTTGATGGAACAAATTACTCTCTTTCGAAGAGTTGCATGGAGTGCCATTTGCAATGCATGGGTGATGCCTATTGGTTGATAACAAAGGATAATTATGAGCCCCCGGAGAAAGGTTCTTCAACTCCAGATGAACTCAAAGATGCTGAAAACAAAATTTGAGCTAAAGAAGCTTTGTTGAGTGCCCTGATTGATATAGAAATGACAAATGTCCTGGAATTGAAAACTGCTCATGAAATCTGGAAGAAGTTGGAAACTCTATATGAAGGTGATGAACATGTCAAATGTGCTAAGTTGTAGAATCTGAAGGGTAGATATGAAAATTTGAGGATGCATGAAGATGAAAACATTACTTCCTACATGCAGAAGGTGAATGAACTTGTGTGTGGCATCCAGTGTGCTAGTGGAAAACTGGAAGAATTAGAGATTGTTGGCAAAGTGCTTAGATCTGCACTTGCTTCATATAAACATAGAGTTGCTGCCATTGAGGAAATTAGGACTATGACAACTGTTACAAGAGATCAGTTGGTTGGCAAGCTTTCAACATTTGAAATGAGTGAGTTTGGTGATTCTCTTCCTAAATCTGAATCTACATTTAAGGCCAGTGTTTATGGAAAGAAATGATTTGATCCAGGTGAAAGCTCTTCAAGAAGACTAACCAGATTTGACAAGGCAAGGAAGGAACTTGAAGAAGATGAATCAGAGTTTGAAGAACTTGAAGCCTTGTTTGCCAAAAGATTACCAAGAGGATCTGGTAAGTATGAAGGGAAATTGCCCTTCAAATGTTTTGCTTGCAATAAGATTGGTCATTTTGCTTCAAACTGTCTAGAGAGGGTTTCAAAGCCAAACCCTAACAGATCTAGGGTTCAGAAGAAATGCTACTATGTCCAAGAAACTACTGAAGAAGGAGTCACTGATGATGAATCTGATAAGGGAAGTACCTTAGGAAATGAATGGGTGTTCATTGCCATCAAAGAAGAAGATCTGTTGCCTATTGAATCTGCTAGCTGTGTGAATGTGGAAAGAGCCTTGGCTGCTCAGGTTGAAGAAAAGGATGAAGGGGTAATTGATAGTGGATGCTCTCATCATATGACAGGTGATAAGAGTAAGTTTGCAAGTATGGAAAGGTATGAAGGTGGAATTGTGAAGTTTGGAGACAATTCAGCTAATAGAATCTGTGGCAAAGGATCCATCTCTCTTGATGGTAAGAATAACACTATTGATGTTTTGTATGTAGAAGGGTTGAAGCATAATCTTCTTAGTGTTGGATAGTTGGTTGACAAGGGATATGATCTCTGATTCTATTGGTTCTTTCTCTCTGAATCAGTAGAGGGTTTCCAGTTCCAATGCATAGGCAGATTTGGCCAACAAATACAGGAGGTTGCGTGAGCTACCTCCACTTCACTTCTAGTTCTGCCGCACCAAGGGGGGTATCCCTATAGCTAAAGATTTAACTTTGACTCACCTAATAGAAATACTCTCATGTTTGGACCAAGATTTGTGTGATAGATCACAAGGTTGGCAACTTTCTTGGACATATCTGACTGGTTAGGTATGAGAGTATGCAGGGGTCCTAATCCTACTCCTACAACTAACAGGTTGGAATTGTGAAAGGATTTGTGTTTATGTTTTGGATGCAAGATAGGGGGTTTTGGGTCATAACTACTACACAAGGGCAAACCAGTGCCTATCTCAGGGCAAGGAGTCAACTAGACGTATACATAAGAATGAATTGCATTGGCATTCAAGTTTCAAGGGGTTAGGATTGGTATCTGCCTTACAAACACCACCCAAGACTGAGTATTTAGTTACCTCTACTTACAAATATCCTTGCTGCCATACAATCTTCTTCATACTTAACCTAAAATAGTTTAATCCACTCATTGAATGGAAGTTATAGATCAAGCATGCAATACAACAAAATTGTATCGTAGAATCTTAGTAACCCTTAGCAACCAGATTCAAAAGAAGGGATGCATACAACAAATGGAGAGAAATAGCTAAACACATGCAATGAGCATTTTTCATATACAAATGACATGAAACTGAAAATATGTGCAACATGCATTCAAAATGCAACTCATAAACTCCAAAAAGAGACAGAACAACAAAGAAATGCTCTGATCTTCGTTATTTTCTCCAAAAAATGCCCAAGTCTTCAACAACCAAAAAAATGAGTAACACAGTCCTCATATACAGAAAAGATGTGTACTCAGCATTAATTACATGGTCTTCTCAAAATTCTACCAGATACATCGCACCATGAAAATGGCACCTAAAACATTCAATGCTCCAGGTAGAATAGGAAGGAAAAATAGGTGAAATTGGGAGTCGTGCAGCTGACTGGAGATTTTCTTCACAAATTTGGTAGTTGGCAGGTCAATCAGACCCATACCTCTGCAAATCGCCATTAATGGCCAACCTACCCGCACTTCATGCTTTGCAATGGTTTCTCACCTGAAATGCAGCTGTGAATGCACAACAAATCCTTCACTGAGATTTTGAAATAGGGTCATCAATTCCTTTCATATTGCCAAAATCAATGGCCTCAAATCGCTTGAAAAGCCGCCAACCAATGAAATTATGCCACGCAAGCAGCTTTTCCCTATCGCTGAATTTTCCCTCTTCCATTTTACCTTTTTCGCCCTTGTATATGCAACTGCATATACATACAACTACCCTTGGATCACTATCGCTAAGCCTTTGTATCTCCATCGGCGAGAAAATGCATCTTCATTTGCACCTACGGTTGTATGTGCAATTATATATACATACAACCACCTGCATACAAGTGTGGACCCCAAATCATTATGAAGCACTTTGCAATCGCAATCAGGTCCAACTTGCATCTTACTTCCTTTGTATGTCGCTTTGTATATTGCACATACAATGTGCAATATACATACAATGCGGATTCCATCACCTTTATTAATTAGATTGCATGTTCCTTTGAAATCTGCATTGTATTGACCTCAATGCATCTTGCATTGTATATCACACATACAAGGTGCAATATACAAGCCGCGGACCCCAGTCACTTATCCGCCAAAATAAACTTTTCCTTCACATCCGGGTTGTATGTGTGCCTTTTGTACATTGCATTGCATATGCACACATACAACCCACGAAACATACAACAATGCGAGCCCCACCAGGTTCCTGAATACTGTTGACTTTGACCGCTCCTGCCTTGCATATTTCACTTGTATCTTTTCATTGTATGTTCACTTGTATATCACATATATAATGCGACTTGTATATGAAGCGGACCCCATCAATTGTATCTCCCCCTTTGCATGCTTGCATGCATCAGCCGTCAGAAAGATCCTTAGCTCGGCTGCCGATGAGGCTTGTCTAGCCGATGAAACCTTTTGCATTTTACCTTTGTATGTGCATCGACTATCGGGGAGACTCCTGCATGGGTCACCGATATACATTGTCACGCCGACTGATCTTTCCTTGCATGTTTTCCTCTTTGCATGCCGATGTATCTTTTTCTTGTATATTTCCTTTGTATATGTAATTGTATGTCAAAGATACATACAACGCAACATACAAAGGAAAACTACTTTGACTTTTCAACTTCGCCCTTTGTATGCACCTGCCAGACCCAATTTGATAACTTTTGTAATCTGGGACTTGTATATTTTGCATTGTATGTTCCTTTGTATAAGTTATACATACAATCCCTCTTGTACATACCTGCGGACCCGACCACCATTTTAGCTCGATTTGAATCATTTTTGAGATCCACATTGTATCTCACTCATTGTATATTGAATATACAACAAAATATACATGCAACTGCGGAGATACAACCACAGAATATACTAGGAATCTACGATGGAATCTTCAATGTATATCCACTTTTTAGCATCCAGAAAAGCACCCAAATAGCACATACAAGCCTGATATGCATGCAACGATGCATACAACCAATTTTTCACCATTTCTGAAGCCGATTGAACATCTTTTTCAGGTCCGCCAATGTACATTAGCACTTGTACATCGATACAATGGCCATATACAAAGATACATACAAATTTATAAAAGGCCGAGGGACTTAGAAATTTGAGGGTTTTAATAAAAAACCAATAGGTTTTCAAGCTTGAAACCCTAACCCTAGGTGGGCACCAACAAATTCAAGGATGGAAAATATAGAATTTTGGAAAGCTCCAAAACTAAGATTGCATCTAGTACATAGACTAGAGGTAACATCTTTCATTTAAGTGGTATTGGTAAAAGTTGTTTGATTGCTCAGATTGATCAGAGTTGGCAATGGCATAGGAGAATGTGTCATATAAACTTTGACAACATTGTCAAGATAAGTGCTACTCAGGATGTGAGAGATCTTCCAAAGCTTGTAATACCTGTTAATAACATGTGTAAGGAATGTCAGTTGGGCAAACAAAGCAAAACTACATTCAAGAGTAAAGAATAATCTTCAAGTGGATTGTTGGAACTTGTGCACACTAATTTGTGTGGTCCTGCTAGGGTTAAGAGTTTACAAGGAGACAGATACTTTATGTTACTAATTGATGATCACTCTTGGATGATGTGGGTCACTTTCTTGAGAGAGAAATCAGAGGCTCTTGACAAATTCAAAGTGTTTAAGGCTAGGGTGGAGATTGAGATTGGTGTGAAGATAAAATGTCTAAGATCTGACAGAGATGGAGATTTTACCTCTGGTGAGTTCAATGCATTTTGTGAAAAACATGGAATAAGAAGACAATTATCTGCTCCTAGGACTCCTTAGCAGAATGGAGTTGTGGAAAGGAAGAATTGGACTATTCAAGAGGCTGTTATAACCATGATGATGGAAGGAAATGTTCGACATGTCTATTGGAGAGAGGATGTAAGTACTGCTATCTACACTCTTAACTAGGTGCAGATCAAAGGTAATTCTAATAAAACACCTTATGAACTGTGGTTTGGTAATGCTCCTTCTATGAAATATTTTAGAGTTTTTGGTAGTAAATGCTATATCAAAAGAGATGAAGATCTAGGCAAGTTTGATGCAATATGTGATGAAGGGATATTTCTGGGTTATTCTAATCAAAGCAAGGCATACCAGTGCTTTAACAAGAGATTGAAAAAGATTGTTGAAAGTGCTAATGTCAAGGTTGATGAAAGCAAGGAGAGGTCTTCAAGGTTTTGTGGATATGAATTAGATGATCAAAATGAAAGTCCAAATGAAGGAAAGCAAGTTTAGTTTACTCTGGAGAATCCAGTAACTCAAGAAGTTAATGCAGATGTTGAGGAACAAGCTCAAGAATCAGAAATTGAAGAAAATCCAAAAACTCCTAGGTATGTAAGATTGAATCATTCTGAAAATCAGATCATAGGAGATAAAAATAAAGGTGTTCAAACTAGAAGA
Source organism: Cunninghamia lanceolata (assembly GCA_027924645.1). NCBI lineage: Eukaryota > Viridiplantae > Streptophyta > Pinopsida > Cupressales > Cupressaceae > Cunninghamia > Cunninghamia lanceolata. Next base: position 210,661 of record BSBN01000742.1, read on the forward strand.
AGAATTGCTGAAGAACAAGAAGAATATTGTCTGATTTCAAAGATTGAACCAAAATCAGTGAATGAAGCTTGTAATGATGAAAATTGGGTAAAAGCAATGGAAGAAGAATTAATGCAGATTAAGAAGAATCATACTTGGGATCTTGTTCCTAGACCTAAAAACAAAAATGTAATTGGAACTAAATGGGTCTTCCAAAATAAATTGAATGAAGATGGTGAAGTTGTGAGAATCAAAGCAAGATTGGTGTGCAAAGGTTACTCTTAGGTAGAGGGAATTGATTTTGAAAAAAACTTTTGCTCCGGTAGAAAGAATTGAAGTAGTCAGATTATTTCCTGCCTTTATTGCTTACAAAGATTTCAAAGTCTACTAGATGGATGTCAAGTCAACATTCCTAAATGGAGAGTTAGAAGAAGTCTACATTGAGCAACCAGAAGGATTCTAGTTGTCTGATCAAGAAGATAGGGTCTTTAGATTGAAGAAAGCATTGTATGGACTTAAACAAGCCTCAAGAGCTTGGTATGCAAGATTAGACAAGTATCTACTAAAGTTAGGCTTTAACAAAGGCACTGCTGATAGTAATCTTTATTTCAAAATTAATTATGAACACATCTTGATTGTTGAGGTATTTGTTGATGATATCATCTTTGGTGGAAATGAGAGCATGTGTAAAAGTTTTGCTGATCAGATGCAAAGTGAGTTTGAGATGTACATGCTCAGTGAAATGAATTTCTTCCTAGGTTTGCAAATCATTCAGTCAGAAAAAGGCATCTTCATATCTCAGTCTAAGTATGTGAAGGAGTTGTTGAAAAAGTTTGTAATGGAGGATTCAAAACCAGTGAGTACTCCTATGGTAACCGGATGCAAGTTGACTAAAGATGATGATTCCCCTAGAGTAGATCAGAAGAAGTATAGATCAATGATTGGAGGATTGTTTTATTTGACTCATACCAGACCTGATATTATGAATGCAGTTGGCCTTGTTGCTAGATTTCAAGCTGATCCTAGAGAATCTCATATTGTAGTAGTCAAAAGAATCTTTAGATATCTAAAGGGAACATCTCACTATGGCTTATGGTATCCTAAGGGTGATGATTTCACTCTTCATGCATATACAGATGCTGATTGGGCAGAATATGTGGACGACAGGAAGAGTACTAGTGGAGGTGCATTTTTCTTGGGAAAGAGATTGGTTTCTTGGTTGAGCAAAAAGCATGAGGTAATACTCTATTTACTACAGAGGTCGAGTACATAGCAGTAGCAAGTAATTGTACTCAAGTTTTGTGGATGAAACAAATGTTGAAGGATATCAAAGTTGTGTTTGAAGAACCTATTACAATCTTCTGTGATAATTCAAGTGCAATAAACATTTCAAAGAATCCGACGTTGCATTCAAAGACCAAGCACATATCCATCAAGTTTCACTTTTTGAGAGAGAAGGTAAATGAGAATGAAGTCAGATTGGAGTTTGTCTCTTTAAAGGATCATATTGCAGATATCTTTACTAAGCCTCTACCTAAGGATACTTTTAAGTATCTCAGAGGGAAGCTAGGGGTCATTACCCCTCATGTTCAGAACTAACGTGCACTAATGTGCATCAGTCCGGTGGAATTCATAGTCATATCTTGTGATCCAGATTGGTGTTAAGGAGTTGGTACTCAGGGGCAGTAGTCAGTATGCTAATTATGGATTAAGAAACAAAAAGAGGAAGAGATGATTGCAAATATGCGCCCTTTGCCATTCATATCAAAGGGGGAGAGAAGTCATGTGAAAAACTTGGAAGTAAACAGTTGATGGTGAAAGGGGGAGCATTAAAGAAAATGGTTGTAGGTGTGATACGAGAAAGGGGGAGAAGTTCTTGTCTTGATGGTTGAAACAATTTTTCACATTATATGTTGCCATCAATGAAAAAGGGGGAGATTGTTGCAAATATGTACCTAATTAGTGTTGTCATTGATGTCAACATATCCTTGTTGTCATTGGTATCAGCTGTATCCCATTCTACAAGACTTGTATGTCGAGGTTATTGAGAAAATTTGCCTCTCTAGGAGAAACAAGTGAGTTACATATCTCTCTGTAAGAGATAGTGCAGATCAGTGAAGAAGATTGCTCTACATTCCCTGTATGATGAAGATCAGAGTTTGTGGACCAATGGGTGTTGTAGAGGATTGTCTGAAGGTGCTCCAGTTATGATTTGAGATGTCCACATGAAGTATTGATGAAGTTATGGCCATTTAAGTAGAACCCGGTTTTTGTTGTGTTCAAAGGTGAGAGAGTGACATGAGTATGGTCTGGATTGATTTGCATTGGAATATTATGATATGTGGATCTAGCGATGTGTTTGGGATATCAATGTGTATCCTCAACTCAAGTGGTTCGTGGTTTGGAGGTTCGCAAGCAATCTTTCTAGTGTGACAGTCATGACAATTGGTGTTCTTGAGTTTCTGGATGGAGATGTAAGTGTTTTTGGTGAAGTGAGGTGGTATGGTTGTTCTTGTTGATTTCATTATGCTTGTGGTGGTCTCTGGATCATGTGCCTATTGTGTTGGTGGTCCGCATTGAGGATTGAGCTTGTGATTGAAGATTTGTCCTTGGGAGTTGCTATTCTTTCCAGTCTTGGCCGATCGGATGCTTTGTGCATATTGCAGATGATCTAAGAGAGGTTCTATGAAGTGTAGCGTGGTGTTCAAGGAAGATTTGTATCCTAGCTATGATTGGCCGATAACATAGTGATTCGCATGTTTGTAGTGCCGACCTTGATGTTTTCCAAGGTTGATGAAGCATATAAATATGTGTGGTTGAGTTGTGAAAATGTATCCTTGTACGAAAATGACAAAATCCTAAGAAAGGAGGAAAGGTAGAGCAGAGAAGAAGAAGAGCAGAAGAGGAAGAGTAGTAAAGTATGAGGAGATAGCAAAGACATGTTTGGGGGTAGAGCAGATGTATTGTGCACTTCAATGGAGTTGACCTTGGCATGAAGAAGATGTTGTTTTCCAGTTCAATCTTTCTGTGATAAACTTATAAATATTTTTGTAGGCAGTGAGCCTCTTAGAGCAGTGAGCTCTGGGCAGTGCGCCCTAAAGGCATGTGCCTTCCCCATTTTCTATTCTTTTAACAGAGAATAAATCTTTTGGGTTAACCCCCACCATGGTTTTTCCCTTAACCGGGTTTCCACGTAAAAATCCTAGTGTTATGTGTGTTGATTTTGTTTCTGCTCATGTGTTGTTGATTCATGCTTTCATGGTTATATCATTCATTTGTTATTAAGTGGTAAAGAAGTTTAATTACAGCAAAAGATAAAAGTTTTGGTGATAACTGATTCACCCCCTTGTCTCAGTTATCCACCCTTATTTCAATATCTTTTCATTCGTACCTTCCATATAGCATAATTTGTCCCATCAAATTGTGGTGCTTCCTTTTTAAAAGATATCCTGGATCTTCCTCAAGATGTTAGGCTTTCTTCTGAGGAACCTGCTCTGATACCAATTGTTGAAATACATAGGACAACTGAGAGGGGGGGTGAATCAGTTGTCACAAAAAATTAACTTCATAAACCATCAACTACCTAATTACTGATAATTAGATTTAACCATGAAAGCATGAAACCATAGACTTAATCACAATCACACATTCAACACATTCAACACAGTAGACACCAAATTTTTATGTGGAAACCCTAAAAGAGAAAAACCATGGTGGGTTTTAGCCCATAGAAAATATATGAGTTATAACAATACCAAAAAATAGAGGCTCACTGCCTATAGGGCTCATTGCCCAAATTGCTCACTACAAAGAATGACTCACTGCCAAGGGGTGGCTCACTGCCAAATATGGTGAACTGATTAAATATCATCTACTCCATGCCTGGGTTTAGTTCCATTGAAGCACAATATAACTTCTCTACTTTTCTCTTTCACACCTTCGCACTTATCTCTTCATATTCACTCACTCATACTCTTTCTCACAATTACATTACAACTCTTTATGCAAGTCATCAACCTTGGAATGTACATCAAGGTCAGCAATACATTTATCAACCATTGGAATAATCTCCAAGGTCAGCATTACAAAAACATACATAGAAATAGGTCTGGAACTAATAAAGAAATTAGCTAAGGGAAAGATGTAAAGATGTATGCCGATCATGCCATGCCTGAGCTGGGACTCAAACACAATTCTTCACGCCATGACATGCTTCCACAAACTTCAAGGCATCTCCATAATTAGTGAAATCAACCAAGTCAACCAAGACTAGTGAGAACACTAAGTCTGCTAAGAACATTCTCATCCACGATCCAATTTTCTCTTTGCGGACCAATCCAAAGGTAGGAACACGATCAAGAGAAATCCACAAGCACACTGTAATCACTAGGAACAACCGCACGATCTCTAACCACTTTGTCAAGAAGATTCTTCAAACTAGAGCACAAGAACAACACTGCCAGCCACTGTCATAAGGAAAGGATAGCTTGCGGACCGCCAAATCACGAACCATTGTCATTGAAAGCACTTATCATCATACAAGACTTAACTCTAGAACCACAGACCAAAATACTTCAATGTGGAGGAATGCAGAGCATAACACTTTCTCCTTGTCACCACCAAACATACAGGAAAAGCAGTTTTCACTAGAGGTGAACATAACTCACTCAAATCTTCATACCGGAGGCTGAAACTTGGAATATAACATCTTCATATAGACTTCTAAATAGCTTCCAATCTGCAGACAAAGATATTTATCCTACATGAAATGCGGAGCAATCTTCTGGACTGTTCTTCAGTATGCAATAAACTTTTTCCACTACAACTCACTGTGTAACATCACTTTCCATAAAACTCAAGATTTAACTTAAGCATATAACTTAAACAAGTCATTAATTAAGAATAGATTACAATATTCAAAATTTGAACATAAAGAAACATATTCTTTTCCATCAATTAAGCATGTTAATCAAATTTGGATATAACATAGCTTACAATCTAATAAATCATTACAATCCTTAGTGAAAGTCCATCACTAATCAAATACAATATATGCTCTTGGCATCTTAATCAAATCTTTACATTACAATAGACCAACTGGTCAAAATGCAAACACTATATCTGGAACCATTGACATCTGTCTTCATAAGCCTCGGCTTGTCTCATGCTTGGGAAGGAGAGCATCATCCTAGTGCTTTTCCTCCAACCATGAACCTGCGGTCCCTCGCTCATCTTCCTAACATGAAGAGGCCCTACCCTTCACAGAAAGGTTAGACATTGGAACCAATTGGTTAGCCATCTAAGTATTTGGTGTTGTGTCCTTCCTAATGTCTCACAGTCACACACTATAGATCCACTCTAACTTGTATGACACTACTGTAGACACTAGGCCATCTGGATCACTGTGGACCAACAATGAATGCAGAGACAGATGCATTACTTTGGCCAAAATTTTCATACAAAGATGTTATGCATTGAACATTGTCATATGTCCACCACCCTAACTCAACTTATAAGCTGTCATGTCCTACAGTAAGTTCTTAACGACCTTGTCCTTTAGGTCTAGTATGAGTGTGGGATCAATTCGAATCACAGTCCAATCTTTGAACATTTGACTCCTATCAAAGTTAATTATAACAAAATAGGTTACTTAAGAAATGAAGAATTAGTGACTCCATGTCACCTCATGCTGTTCAATTCATTTCAATTTCAAACTTCATGACCGTCTTGGTCTCTCGTGTTTTCATATTGATAGCATTCATCACATATGATGAAGTCGATTTCATGATACTTAAGGCATACCCTGCCTTAATAAGTATATTAGTTCCTTAAGGGTCAATAGCTCTTTTATTTCCAAATGAGCTCATGGGTTATTCACCAACCCAATAGTTATAATAAGTAAAAGAATTTATAACTCATAACATTATTCATCAAGTCATAATTCAGTCACTAATAGATCTAGTCTATAATTTGTTATAAACTTATTCTCAACTGTCTCATATAGAGACTATAATCATACTCCTTCATAATCGAAGGTTCATTTAACATACATAATAGTTTTAACAGTTCAATAAGTAATTCATTGTCGGCTTCTCAAGTAAGCTTTCCTAAGTTTTGTTTGGGTGTTAAATGTACACCGATTAATAATTGCCTTCCCAGCAATCCTTATAGTCAATGGACTATGTTTAAGATATTAAAAGCTTCCACAGTGATTAATACAGTTGAGTGACTGCATTCCAAGTAATGATGCCTACATGGATATCAATACAATTGTATGACTGTATCATTATCAAATAACCCATGGAGTCATTCTTAACTCCCTTCAAGAGCTCATAGGCTCAACCCTTGTCATCATACGACGTGGGTTAAACACAAATGAAAAGAATACATGCTCATCCACTGTGGCTTTGAGCTCTAGTTATCATAATGTATCATGTATTACAATACGGGCGAGTCGAAAGACTCAAGGGTCATTCAAGAAAGAGTCAATCTTTACAAAGCTTGACTGAGTGTAATTTCAAGAATAAATACTTAGTTTCCTAGCTCAGCTTACAGCCTTGAGCATAACTTCAAGGAAGTTAAATATGTTTTTAGCTCAGCTCACAACCTTGAGCATAGTTTCATCAGTTATTATGTCTAACAAACTCAGCCCATGAGGCTTTGAGTATAAATACATCTCAATGTTTGTCTTAAACGGGTCTGGCCAAACGACACCCAAACCATAGCATAAGAGTTATTTAAAAATAGGAATGGTTTGGACGACTAGCCTAATACCACGACTCAAAAGAAAATTAATCAACATGTCTGGCATCACCTTGCAGTATGTGTGCCTCATAATTTCATTTAATAACAAGAGACTTCAAGAATCTTAGTTACTCAAGTTGAGAAAAAAGACCGAATGCAGACCCAGTTCTACGAATCTTTTTGTCACTCCCAGTTTCTTCCTGTCACTATTCTCCCTCAAACAGTTATACCACCTAATTTTTCCCAGAAATTCAACTTCTCTGCCTTTCTTCCCTGAAGTCTTTTCTTTTCTTCCAAAAGAGAAACTAACTCAAAACAACATAATCAATTTCCTACATGCCAATATTGGCTGACAACTACCTTACACTCAGTAGGGCCCCTAAAAAGGTGGCCCGATCCAAGCACATCAAGGAATGGTTGAGCTCGAAGCTCCCATCGATCTTCATGATTGACTAAAACCACTTAAGAATATTCCAATGACTCCAATTATCAAAATAAGTAAATAGAAAGAATATCATTAAGGGTAATAACCAATTAAGAGGTTTCATCCTTGATAAAGGATTATCGCAAGGAATAGTATTCATAAAAAGAATTCATATAATTTATGTTGATTATTAGGGTCGAGCGATACTTCCCTGAAGATTTCAACTATTCCCATTAGTCGAAAGACTAGGAATAACATAATGATCCCGAGAATAATAAGTAAGAGAGACCTCCTTGTCTCTAAATATTATTATCTCTCAGCTAGGGATGATGTTCCCAAAACATCGTCTGGTCATTGTGACTTGTCGAGACAACTTCATCGACAAAAGAATAAACCACGAACATAGAAACAAAAGACAAGAGACATGACACGTGTCAACTTATGAATGGTTGAGAAGGACATAGGAGTTGATTACTTAGATGGCTAGTCAACTTATGTTATCACAATGTCTGACCCCTTCCTCCAGGATGATACTCTCCTTCCTTCTTCGAAGGACATTCATTCTCCTATCACACTCAAGACCACAAGATTACAATCAGTGCATCATTATCAAATCTCATAATTGAAAATCATTTAATTTTCAAAACTATTTAACATCTGTTTCTACTTCATAATCAAAAGTTAAATCAGATATTTCCACAATATCAAATCAATTAACTATGAATAATCCTCCTGATTATCATGCCAAGTTATTGATTAAGTCTAATTTGTAAATTGGGGATGTAACACACTGTTTCTACTGGAGGACCTAATTTTCTCAATATCCTCAACATCAAGATCACTTACATAAGTAAATACAAATCATCTCACTTATTACAGGCAAGCAACAAAATAGGAGCATAGTTGACACCAATGACAACACAGATATGCTGATATCAATGACAACACCAATTAGGCACATACTTGCAACAATACTAACTTCATTAATCAGATGAAAATAATATTAGCTTTATCACTTACAAAGTAAGAAATTCTCAGGAAAGACAATTCAAGATTTTAGTAATGATATGCAATGGAACATTCTAGACTCACTAACCATTCATGATAACATAATATATTTTTTAGAAATAGTAGCCCTATCAAATTAGTATATTTGATTACAATGCAAATATAGACACCAAGGAGATAACCTCAATGCTTCTAAGTATTTGAGGATTACCAATCTAAATCTTCCAAACACTTTTAACAATTGATTATCAATAATTTTTAAGTTGTCATAAATCTACCCAATATTATTAAAACAATCATAGGGTAAGTGCAAGAAGATGGGGGGCCAAAAAGTGGCCAAATTAATTTAAAAAAAAATTAAGCCATAACGCGAGCGCATTATAACACGAGCGCATTATAACGCGCTCGCGTTATGACTTCCTATAAATAAAAAAAAAGGTTTCCAATTTCATTTCTTTCTATCTTCTCCTCTCTACCCACGGCCTGCAAACCCTAGAAAGCGCGCTCGCATTTTGCAAAACTCCATTCAACACAAAAAGCTTATCGATTCATCGCCAAAATGCCGCCATGACGTTGAGCATGCCAAAGGAGTGAGTTATATTTATTTTTTTGTTTGAATTTGTTTCTAAATAGGTAGGTTTTAGTTGATTTTTGATGTATATTTCGTTAATTGTCAGGAAATGTTAATGCACCTCCTCCTCCTCCTCCTCAAAATCCACAAAATCCTGAGGAGGAAATACTTGTAGAACAACAACCTCCTCCATCCATTCCTCGACATGCCCTTGGAACACAAGAAAATATAATGGGGTAAATTGAAAACAACAAAAAATAAATTGAAGATATAATTGCAAGGTTGAAAGATCCTTCCACTTCAACCTTGCATAGGTCCACGCTTGCTGAATCTCTTGAATCTATGTTATCAAATGTAGATTCAATTAGCAAGCAAATAACTAGTTGGACGGATAAGAGGAGAGAGTTTAGAGATTATTATGCAGACAAGCTGTCATATGAAGATGTGAAAAAATTACAAATCACAAAATTAGACTTGTGTTCCATTTTCACAAACCCACAAACAAATCAACCTCCACCCATTACATGCAAGAGGTTCCCTATCCATTGGTGCAACAACCAAGCGATAAGGGACAATTTTGGGTAGAGGTGGTGGATAGTTTTTGACCATCCTCCATGCAATAATAATGAGGTCCCGCAATACTTTTTGAGGAAACTCTACTACGAGTTTGTCCTCAATAAAGTGCCAAACTATTTTGATATGCGGGACTTCCAAGGTAGAGGTGGGGGGTTAGCACAAGATAGACTAGGGGCACATGTTGACCCACAGCAGCCAGTGAGATGAGTAATCAGCAAACCAGCCCACGAGCATGTTTCTATCCCTTCCATTGTGAAGGAGAGTGTTGAGGTTGATACACTTCAGTCCATTAGTGCCTTGACCCAGAGCATCATAGCGCATGCCAAGTCCCGCAGCACAGAGTGGGTTGGGAGATAGTGTGAGGAGTAGTGTCCCACCCCATACTTGTCAAACTTGTGGGTCAGCCTGTGGTTATGACCCCATGGATAGTCAGGACACAAGTGCACAGGCTACATCTGTAGTTGAGCAGATGGTGATGACAGATACCCTCCTGAGTGAGACTTTCGGCCTTGATACTTAGGTAAATATTAGCAAGTTTATTGAATTTAATTTATTAAATTTTATTTTTGAAATGCAAGATTAACTAATTTAAATTGATGATTTTAATGAAATTTTAGGGTCATAGCGTCGATGCAGTTTTCAGTGGTTCGCCACCTGCATTTTACACTAGATCATCTACTGGCGGGGTATGTAACTAGTAAAGAATTATAAATATTACATGTGAATAGCATCATTATATGAATGGTATTCTAATATCTAATTTTGGATGTTGAATAGGGTAATATTGTAGATTTCACGACAACACCTGCCAGCGGTGGTGGCCTTCAAAGTTTTACGGAGGTAATAAAATAAATAGTTTAATGAATGAATTGTACTTACTAGATTTTTGTATGTGACTTGTGTGCTTTATTGTGTGTACTTCCATGTTTAGATGAACGTGTGTGTATGTTAGGAGCCATGATTTGCATCACTATTATAGTTTTCGTAATTGAATAATGTTGTTTTATTTGCAGATGATGCAGGTTGCAGAGACACCTCCCCATGTTCAGAGGGCAATGGAGCATGGTGTGGCCTCTGCAATTCATAGCTCCATGGCATTGACAGGGGTATGAGGCAGATTAGTAAATTTTAATTTACATTCATTGTTATAGTTGTCTATTTTTGAAAAATCAGAAGATTATTGATTTGAAGTTTAATTTCTATCTGGATGGTTTCTATAAGACTTGACATCACCAGGGCCTATTCCTGCTACTGAGGCAAGCGAGGAGACAGATTATATGTTAGCAGTAAGTGATTATTTTGTTAAATGTTTAATTTTTTATAACATGTAATTTCTATATATTAATGTCTATACTTTTTATTGTAATAGCTAAAGATGCAAGAAGAACTAAATAGGAGGAGTAGCCCTCAAGTTCGTAGTAGACCACCTACATGTGTGTCTCCATCCCCTAGAAGATCAAATGCTGCCTGTGATTTATTCTCTTCACTAGCTAGAGGGGAATGACTTTTTATTGTTTTCCTTTGTTGTATGCCTATATGGCATTTGTGGACACATATTTTGTATTGTACATAGTTGACATTGTATGCCTATATGGCATTCTTGTAAGCCTATATGGCTATTTTGTATATATGCTATACTTATATCGACAGTTATTGATGTATGCCTATATGGATATTTGGTTAATACAAATCTTTTTTATTGATGGTGTCCATACTTGCATTATAAATCCACATTTGAATGGATATTTGTAGATGGCTACTTCAAATATTTAAAGTCCAATTGTATTACATAGGATGTTTGTTGATCCAATAAGATAGCTATTGTTATTCAACTATCACCTAAACCTCATTTTAGAACTAAAAGATAAAAGTTGTATTTAAAAAAAAAATGAATCATCATGTTGAACATAAAATATTAATATTCTTTATGAGTAGCATAGAATGTCAACTATATGCAATACAAAAAAATGAATCATCATGTTATTCTTTATGTTTGAGATCCTGAAAATGACTAAGTCTGGTAGCCTGATATCCTGAAACACTAGGATGAATATCCAAGCCATTAGGATGATTGCGCCTTGAGAAAAAGTCATTAAGATGAGTGCCTAAAGGAGACTTTCTTAAACATTCAAACATTGAGCAACAAGCATGAAGGGTTAAGGCGCAATTTGCAACTCATAAAGCCTCAAAAGGGCACCCAACTTAGAGAGAGCATTCATTTAAGACAAGGCGCCTATTGACACCTATTCCACCATAAAAGTGTGCCTAAGGTGGGAGGAGAACAAGTCACTAGTAAGTGAAGCACGCCTATTGTCTAAACCACTTCATTATGGCACCCTAGCATGAGGAGGAGTACATAAGTCAATAGGAAATGGCGCCTAGAATGCAAATGAAGGACTAAGTGGCATTTTCAATAAGCATCAATTCACTTTGAGCTTTCAATAAATACATCAAATTGAGCCCCATAAGCCTAGGTGCCCTTTGCCTTCAAAAGAATTGTCATGTCCCCATTTCTGGCTTGATCATCAAGTAAAGAATGGATTAGCCTATTTGTCATTCCCGGAGGCTAATTCTAAAATATGAGGGAATGAAGTGGTTTTTGACTAACTCAATTCTATTGTTTTGCAGGATCTAAGTTAGAAACTTAAAATTTGGCTAAGTTTCAGAGCCATTTCATCTATTCAAGTTGTCAGGACATGAGTTTGATTGAGGCGAGGAGTGGCGCTATCTTTGGAGATGATGTTAGCAACCTTTGAAACATCATACACTTCAAAATTCAAAGGAAATTGGCTAAGTCTAGCTAGGCACATTTTCCATGCCAAATCCTCCAAATGTACGCCTAGTGGTAGCCACTCTGATATGCACCAAAATGGAGAAGTGGCCTTTAATTCCTTCATTCAATCAAGGCACTCACTGGGAATAATGTTCTAACTCACCTTAATGACTTCAAATGTAAGGATTTGCAGGGAAGATGATCATTTCAAGTTTAGGCGCAAATCCCTCCTTGTGCAAGCCTAAAGGTGTGCCTAACCTAGGAGATGCTTCCAATCCACTTGGATAAGAGGTATTTATGAAAGTTGAGTTGAGGTTTTGACTTAAGGAAACTAAAGTGAGGTATTGAAGGGAGTAAAGTCATCTTAGGCGCCAAGTTGTGATCAAACCACAATGACTGAGCGCCTAGGCATATCAAGGCGCCTAAACAAGACTCCAGTGGGTGATTGATCCTCAAGATCCTCAAGGAGCCAAGGTGCTTGATAAGACAAGTGTTTAATTTCATTTCAAAAACTTCAAGTATGAGCGCTCTCAAGGAAGAATTGGGCAATTCAAGACTGGGTGCCAAACCCATATCATTTCATCTCAAAAATGTGCCTCAAGGATAAAATGGACTTCAAACCCTCCAAATCATTTAGGCACTAATAGGAATGATGTTCTGGACTTACCTCAATGCCTCCAAAAGTGAACACTTGCATGGGGATGAGCCATTCAAGGGAGGGCGCTAATTCACCTTTCCACAGACACCATGATGCGCCTAAGGAACTTGTCCCAAAAGTGCGCCTAAGTATGAAAAGATCTTTCAATCTACTCAAAATGAAAGGCGCTTGGCAGAAGTTGGTGTTTTTGACTTAGATATGGCTTGAGATGAATATTTTAGCAAGGAAAGACCACATCCTTCCTAAGGCACCAATTTGCACTCTTTCCTACCCATAAATGTACCTCAATGAAGATGACTAAAAAACAAGTTTTAAACACTCTGGATATGGGCACTCTCTTCAAGGAATCAATCCATACTCAGAAGTTTCATCTGTTTGTTGGAAGATGTCTAATCCTTCTCCAGGCACCAAAACCACTGCACAACTTCCAAATCTAGCGCCCAAGTCAAGAGAACACTAGATTTGCGCCTAAGTAAGTTGGATGTCAAATTCTCCTCTTTCCAACCCCCAGATGGTGCCTAGAGACTAAGAGGTCTTCACTAAGTAATGTTAAGTGTTTTGATGACATTTGGAGTCTCCAAACTCCACCAGGTGCTTATCCATGCCTCTACCATATCAAGGAAGCGCCCAGTCTAAAAAGGCACCTATTCTAGTTTCCTCTGTTCCTAGTTGGTGCCTAGCCTAGGGAACCTTGCAACTGTGACATCATTTTGGTACCTGAGATCTCTAAATTCCTATTCATCCAAGTGGCAACATTGGAATCATTCATTTATCATCTTAATCTTTTGACAATTTCTCTCTGAAAGCTTTGTAGCTTGTATTCTTGAAGCCTGTGAGTTTCAAGTGTTGGGGTGATGCTCCCTCAACTGACAAGGTAATGTTCCCTTATTGTAATGTGAGGTGTTGACATTCAGTTGACATCATTGAGTTTGATTGAGTTGATCAAGTGTAGAAGTCATTGTAGACATCAAGGCTTCAAGGCCTTCTTTTGTAATTCCTTTGAATAAGTATGTACAATCATGCTATTGAAAGCATTATCCATGTAATAAGACATTTGCAAGATGATTGAATCAATTAATAAGACAAGTACCCATCTCTAAGATTGATTCATTCAAGTAGTTATCTCTGATGTATATCTTCAAGTGTTGAGTAGTTGATGAGTTGAAAGCAAGTAAAATTATTTAAGGAAAAATTTTAGTGGAATTAGTTGGTTATCTTACAGTGGTATCAGAGCTTGGATCCTGCCAGCCTCTAGGTTATGCAGCCACCTGAAGTAGGTCTGCATAGGTATTATACAAGAAGAGCTAGACAACAACAACAACAACATCATACAGAAGCTCCAGTTTACATGGCTGAGGAAAGAAGAAGTAGAAGTCCACCTGCTGATGGTGAATGTGAAGCAGTAGGTAGAAAAGTTCACACATGAACTCCTACAGTTGATAGGCCTTTAAGACCTACTTTCCTTCCACCACCACTTGAATAGGACAATGATGCTAATGAATATTTTGATGAAGGAGAGTGAAATAACTTTGAAGATGAAGTAGCACTCTTTGCAGATCTCTATGCTAGACTTCCAGAATGTGTTCGGGATATGATGACTTTCAATGAATATTGGCGACAGAAGAGGGAAGATAGGGATAGGCGAGGTAGAACTATAGGCTTTCATCCTAGAAGGGATGATGATACAAAGGAGTATAAAGAATCCCTTAATCATGTTCCCATTCCTACCTTTGATGGAAGTGGTAAGCTCAGTGCTAGAGCTTGGGTAAACAAGCTGGATACATACCTTTCTCTTAAACCTTTAACAGAAAAGAAGGCGATTCAATTTGCTACAATGCATCTTGAAGGATTGGCTTATGGATGGTGGCATCATGGACTAGTCTCTCAACATCATGATAGGATAAATTCCTATGATAAATTTGTAACTAAGCTGATTCAAAGGTTTGATAGAAAAGACACTAAAGTGTACTATTGTGAACTAGCTCAACTCAAACAAGAAGGAAGGGTTGTGCAGTATGTAAATGAGTTTTAGAAGATAGCAGTGATGATACCTGACATGACTGATCGAAGAATCACTATGTTGTTCATTGAGGGATTGAACAATCAGATCAAGCCATTGGTAAAGGTACAAAGGCTAGCAAATTTGGAAGAAGCAATTGACTTTGCTCTAGACCTTGATACTACTCCTGTATACCAGCCTAAGAAGAAATTCTATAAAGGTGTTAGCTCTACTCAAAGGAGACCATCTTTTCCTCAAAAGATGACTCAAGGGCCATCTACAGTTGAAAGAGACGAGCTAAAAAGGAAGAAAATCTGCTTTTCTTGCAAGCAACCTTGGGAACCGGGACATAGGTGCCTTGGTAAAGGTAAAGCGCCTTCTTGCTTAGAATCTTAATGAAAAGTCTTGGAGGTTAAGATGCGCCTTGCCTTAATGAGGTGCAACTCTTGGGTAAGAAATCTTGTAAAGTGCGCCTAACTTAGTGAAGAGGTTGATAACTTCTAAACCCTTCCTGGAACTTAGATTGCTTCAATTGAAGATCATCTTGCACCAATACATCACCAAACTTTCAATCACAAGATCAATTCAAACTTAGGCACTCATTAAGAGTCTTTCCAATGTTGGTGCATCTGAGAGGTTGAACTGGCAAGAGATGGCGCCTAGCTTCCTAGACCTTATTTCAATATGTTTGAGTTTGAAAGTTGACTCAATGGTATCAAGATGGCACCATAAAGTCTTTGGACTAGTTCCTTAGAATTTCAAAAACTCTCTGGCTCCTTGAAAATTCCTCCTACATGCTTGGGTGCCATTTCAAGGTCCTGGAACCATGATGTAGCGCCTTATTGCTCTAGGCACCCAGTCATGATTGTGCGCCTAGAATGAATAGGCTTTCAAAAACCAATTCATTCCCTCATCATTCTGAATTATCCTTCAGGAATGAGCAATAGGCTAATCCATTCTTCACTTGATGATCAAGCCAGAAATGGGGACATGACAAGGTAAGTTGTATCAATGACATCACCTAATTGAGCGCCTAGGAGGTATAAAGCTTAATGTTGACACGAGAACAAGTGCTTAGTAAAGGAAAGTTTCTCAAACATTTAAACATGTGAATGAAGTCATAGAAATGCACTAAGTCATCTAGGCACCATTTTCCACTTGTGTACCCTTACATTTGCGCCTAAGAAGAAGTTGCAACTTTACACTGCCTCGTTTTGATGGATTTTGGGACAACAGACAACCTTTCACCATGAGCAAATGTCTCAGAGCTATAAAAAGCCGAGAGAGGTTATTGTAGAGGCACTCTATGTGATCACATTGGCTTAGACAAAATATTTCTAAGTGACACGGTTTTCGAGTAACATCTCGTCAAAGATTGCTACCTTTTTGCACTTTGGACTCTTCAGGGATATCGTTGGTACAATGTAGCTTGGACTGTTTCGACATGTTTGGGTGAAAAATAGGACCATGCCTAGCGTAAATGTACCCATCCAGATGTGTTGGAACAATTAGTTTGATCAAATCAGGAGCAGGATGAAAGTTACACCCCTTTGCAACTTTACACTGCCTCCTTCTGACAATTTTTGGGGCAGTAGAAAACCTTTCACCACGGGAAAATGTCTCAGAGATATAAAAAACTAAGAGAGGTTATTGTAGAGGCACTCTACATGATCGCGTTGCCTTAGACAAAATTTTCTGAGTGACACAGTTTTCAAGTAACATCTCGTCAAAGATTGCTGCCTTTTTGCACTTTGGACTCTTCAGGGATATCATCAGTACAATGTAGCTTGGAATGTTTTGACATGTTTGGGTAAAAATAGAACCATGCCTAACATAAATGTACCCATCTGGACACGTTGGAATAGTCAGTTTGGTCGCATCAGGAGTAGGATGAAAGTTACACCCCTTTGCAACTTTACTCTGCCTCTTTTTGACGATTTTTGGGGCAGCAGAAAACCTTTCACCACGGGCAAATGTCTCAGAGATATAAAAAACTGAGAGAGGTTATTGTAGAGGCACTCTACATGATCGCATTGCCTTAGATGGAATGTTTCTAAGTGATACAGTTTTTGAGTAACATCTCGTCAAAGATTGCTGCCTTTTGGCACTTTGGACTCTTTAGGGATATCATCTGTACAATGTAGCTCGGAATGTTTTGACATGTTTGAGTGAAAAATAGGACCATGCCTAGTGTAAATGTACCCATCCAGATGCGTTGGAATAGTTATTTTGGTCACATCAGGAGCAGGATGAAAGTTACACCCCTTTGCAACTTTACACTGCCTCTTTCTGACGATTTTTGGGGCAGCAGAAAACCTTTCACCACGGGCAAATGTCTCAGAGATATAAAAAATTGAGAGAGGTTATTGTAGAGGCACTCTACATGATCACGTTTCCTTAGATGGAATGTTTCTAAGTGACAATTTTTGAGTAACATCTTGTCAAAGATTGCTGCCTTTTTGCACTTTGGACTCTTCAGGGATATCGTCAGTACAATGTAGCTTGGAATGTTTCGACATGTTTGGGTGAAAAATAGGACCATGCCTAGTGTAAATTTACCCATCCGGACGTGTTGGAACAATTAGTTTGGTCGCATCAGGAGTAGGACACCAAAAATGCAAAAGTTGCTTTGTGCAACTTGACAACATTGACACTTTTTTGCAACATGACTCAAAGACTCAAACTAACCCCAAATAACTCAAAGTGACTTAAAATCACCTTGATTTTGGTGCCTAATGTATATTATGGAGGTCTAGGCAATCCTTATCATTCAAACATCTTAGATGAGCGCCTAGGAAAGGAAAAAACTCTAAGTTTCATCATCATGAGCACCTAATATCAAGAGACTTTAATGGCTCAAACCTTAGCATGGAGTCCTAAGGCACATTTCATGTCTCCTTTCATCCATTTTGGCAACCTTATGTAGATTTTTCAACTTGATTTGGCACCCTATATGTGAAGGAAGATCTAAAGGCATGAAAGTGGATGTCGTTTTGCAAGAGTTTGGATCATCAAAATTGAAAGAAATAAGTCTATTAAGCTTGGGCACCCTTGGTCTTCTTTTCATTCATTATGAGCACCTTGGGAGAATGGTAGGTCATCATCATGATTGGGTGCCCTGGATCCAGAGTGTTGGAGAGATCATCGAATGGTGTCTAGAGGAAGTAGGGTGAGTTATGAGTTTGGTCGCATCAGGAGCAGAACACCAAAAATGCATAACACAATGATGTAAAAATGTGTATATGTGTAAAAATGCAGGAGGAAATAAAAAAAGACAAACCTTACAAGTTAATATGCATACTTACAACTCAATGTAACATGACTTTACAAAATCAATCTGAATACTTACAAATTAATCCAATGAACGATCTGGGTCTGCTCTACTCTTTATTGTGTCATGTATTGCTTCATGGTCAAACTCACGTACCTTCCACAAGATTTTGTTCAAAGGTCTACCCCCATACTTTATCAAATGAACATTGGATGCCACGACAAGGTTCGAGTAATCAAGAATCTTTCGATGCGTGTCAAAGTCCTGAAATAGCCAAATATTAACACTCTTATGTGGGTACCTTCTAAGCCATGTTCCAATAATCACCACTGAGCCTGTAGGGTATTCAATGTTATCTCCATCTATAACAGGGGCCTCTAATTTCTTTTTGGCCTCAACACAATGACATAAGTAATAATCTGTTCCTTCTTCATTATCTTCATCTGCAATAACTGCATATACGTGCCCTACATTGATATGTGTAGCAAATTAGATGAAATTAGTCAAACATTACAAAAACACTACAAAGTAAGATGACATTACCTAGTTGAACTAGATGAAATTAGATGCATATACGTGTCCTATATTACCTGGTTGAACTAAATCTGATATGTGGTCAAAGTCAACTGATGATTCCATTTGTGTTAGTTCTAGTGCCGTCAGGGGTCGATACGTGTCAAGTGGGCTAAGATAACTTAACTGCCATTCGTCAACCCACTCCTTTGACTCGCACTCATCCTAGACTTGAATTGTACAGGAAGAACAAAAGCATGACATCTTTCGTGTATGGATACTCCATGAACCTGCAATTGAGCTTCTTAAAGAGTGCATCTCATTTGATCCTGTCAGTGTACAATAGTCCTCATATGGTACAATGTTAGTATCATCTATCAACCAAAAAAATCTACGAACTGAAGACTTACCTTCATTACCTTGACCCATGGAAGCATTACACTACTCAACAATCAATTTTGCATCTGTTAACTTTGCATTGTCTTTATACTTTAACTCTTCTCGTGCTATGGCTCTTTTGATACATGCTCCTGCACCATCATGCTCCCCCTTTCCATGCCCAGCCTCACAAAAGTTCCACATATGCTGAATACCTATAAAATTATGCCTCCTACTCAGCCAATAGAAATTCTGTGAGTTCTTGAATTGTGATGCACAGTTATCCTACCCTATGATATGCTGACTGAATGATATGCCCCTTCTAGCCAAATCATTATAGAACACCTGAAAGCAACCTTGCACGAACTCTATAGAATGCATGCGATCATCACTAATATAGAAATTATACTCCCTTATGATTTTTTTGTCATCCTTCGTACTATCATTTGCATGAATGAATGTGATGTGCACAAATATAGAAACCTGTGTGGAGTTGTAATATTGTGATTGCACCTCACGCTGTGGCTGTAGACTATAGTTCTCTGCAAAGTTGACAATTGAAACAATGCTACCAACTAGAAATGTGTCCTTGCATAACTTGAATTGCAAGTCCAACCTTCGAGCTCTATGGGCATGTCTTGCATACTCATACACTATGTTGTCATGAAATATAGGCATAAACTGATACACTGGAATCTTTTCAATAACCAATTCACACCTCTTTGCTTCTTTACCATCTTTTGTATTGTATGCCACTGTTTTATACTTGCCAAACTCTACTAGTTCATTTCCAACCGCATGTGTTCTTTCCATATGTTCACATATTGGCAAATGTTGCAAGCCACCACAACGATGACATGTGCCATCCAAGCATAATTTCTTGTAAAATATTTGACCTTCCTCTCTTTCACATAAAATTATTGATATGAAGTCTCTTGAAGATGTTGGTGGGGCACATATGGCACAACCCTGTAAATCATTGTTAGTATGCATATCTAAACATATAGACCTATAAGTATCAAAATGGTTAGAAAATTCAATATGTAATCTACAACAACAAGTAGTGCGTGTGTGATTTATCTTAACATAGAAAGGTTTTAGCATTTCAAAATATCTTTGACAAATTTTAATTTGAGGATACTTCTCTAGAAATTTACCATAAAACTGTGTTTGAGTCTCATCCAAAAAATGCTTTGGATGTGGCTCGCAGTTCTGACTACTGATTCTCCTTCTTACCACATCCCTTTGATTCAGAGATACCCTTGTGTAATTCTTCCAAAAGTCTTCAATTAGTGATCTCAATGCTTCAACAATTGGTTTATCTTTTCGTGGTAGTCTCCCAGAGAACGCCCATAATTCATTGGCATTAGTGTCCTCAATTCTTTGGCGTCTTCCAATGGCTCTTGATAAAGTTTTCCTATTAATTCTCAATTGTTGACTCGTCTTTCTAATGAGACTAGCTTTCCTCATTTGATTACTTACTATAGTCGATGTAATCACACGTCGTGTTGCATTACTATCTTTTGTGCATGAGGTGTTACCCACACTCTCATACACACTCATTAGATTCTTGACAATAGATTTTTCACTTGAAGCCTCTAATATTCTCAACCCAAGAATCTTCATGATAGACCTATACTTTATACTTCACATCATTTCAATGAATAGTTGACATCTTGCAGTCTCATTTAAATTTTCAAAGAACAATCTCCAAATCTTATTAGCATATCTTCTACAAGTGCGTTTTGGAATCTTACCTTCCATTGGCTGCAAAATATTCTCATCAATATCAATCAAATACTTTGGCTTTCTATGCAAAATTCTAGGTGGTGTTAAGTTAGGTAAATTCATCTCAACATTAGGAATTTCACCAATATTTAAATGAGATGGGTTAGATGGCATACCTTTGATCGAAGATGGAATAGATGACATACCTTGAGGTTGAGGTGGGAATGATGGCGTACCTCCTTCATCACATGTGAGTGATGACGTACTCTCAACTTGAGATGTGGTAGATGGTGTCCCTACATGTTGACTTGTAGTAGAGGACGTGTCTCCAACTATGGTATTCAAATCTCTCGTACCACAAAATTTTTTCATTCGTTCTCTTTGTGTCGCCAATACCATCTCTTTGTGATTGTTGTGGTTCCTCTTCAATTGGTATGTCTTCATTTATCGTGTCCAATTTCCTCTTCTCACGAAGTTCCCTCATAGCCACTACTTTCTTTGCATTCTTAGCTTCTATCTCTTCCTATGTTGGTTTAATTCTTGATTGTTTCCTCGGCATGATGGAGCATTTGTCTGTAGCATGATAAAGAGACCAATATTAGTTCCTAAGAAATGAATACAAGATAATAGTGGGATTGTATTTTTATTATGTTGTAAGGATTTATTCTTGTATAGTTTGACATCATGGTATGTTAAGGTCTGTTTATTACACATAATTATTAAAGAGCCCAAGTGTAGAAAATATACATGGCATCATGTGAGATTGTAGGTTGCTTTCTTGATTGGGAATGTGTCTATTTTAAACATGTATGATAAAGCATTATAAAGTAATTCAATCTGAAATAAGGAAAATGTAAAGAACATGCATGTAAAGACTTGAGATACCTAAAAAATGAAAATTTGAATGGAGAGAGTACCCAATTATGTAGTGTTTTTATCTTCTTGCATAGATATATATCAAACTTGGTGTGAAAACTATGTTATTTCCTCCTTCACAAGTTGGCAAAGTAGAAAAGGTGGTGGAAAGATCATGCAAAGGTGGTACAATGTGTCAAATGTGCATGTGAACTTCCCAATAGCATGAAAGCACTTCTTTTTTGTTGAAGCACATGCAGAATTAGTAAGAAAATAGAGCATGTGGGCCTGGATCACGGGGGTCAACACTTTTTTACCGTTTCAATAGCAAGACAAAACACGCTCGTGTTTTGTCCTTCTATAGATTGATCACATCCTTTGCATTGATCACATCTCTTTCCAAACCTTCCCCTTCAGACTTGAATGACCACAAGGTTTTTGAGGGAGAACTTTTCCTATTTCCTGCAAGAGCTTGCCAAATGCTTGCCCATCAAGGAAGAAAGACAGATCTTCTTTGGAAGCATAAGTTCTAGTTTGTGACAAATCCTTATCCAAGCATAAATAGCAGGGGTTAAGCCTTAAAACTTAAACCCTATCCCTACACCCTCAACACTTGACACTATATCTTAAGCCTTAAACCCTCATCCCTAAAGCCTCAACCCTCAATCCTTAAACCTTCAACCCTAAACCCTATCCCCAATCCCTCTACCCTCGACACTCTAACCCTGACCTCAACATTAAATGCTAATCCATCAACCCTAAACCCTCAACCCTCAACACTATACCTTAAACCCTAATCCCTCAACCCTCAACCCTAAACCTTATCTCTAAACCCAAATCCCTCAACCCTCAACCCTAATCCGTCACCCCTCAACTCTAATCCATCATCCCTAAACCCTAAATGCTATCCCTATTCCTAAACCCTCAATAGACTCGATACTGTACCTTAAACCCTAATCCCTTGACCATTAACCCTATCCCTTAACCTCAACCCTCAACCCTCAAGCCTCAACCCTCAACTCTCAACATTAAACCCTTAACTCTAATCCCTTGAACCTCAACCCTATCCCTAAACCCTAAACTCTAATCCCTCATCCCTAAACCCTAAACCCTCAACCCTCAATGTCAAATCCTAATCCCTCAACCCTTCACTCTAATCCCTCAACGCTAAACCCTAATCCCTCAACCCTCAACCCTAATCTGTCATCCCTCAACTCTAATCCCTCATCCCTAAACCCTCAATGCTATCCCTATTCCTAAACCCTCAATAGACTCGATACTATACCTTAAACCCTAATCCCTTATCCTTGACACTCTTATTTAACCCTAATCCCTTGACCATTAACCCTATCCCTCAACCTCAACCCTCAAGCCTTAAGCCTCAACCCTCAACTCTCAACATTAAACTGTTAACTCTGATCCCTTGACCCTCAACCCTATCCCTAAACCCTAAACCCTAAACCCTCAACCCTCAACATCAAATCCTAATCTCTCAACCCTTCACTCTAATCCCTCAACCCTAAACCCTATCCCTAAACCCTCAACACTATACCTTATACCCTAATCCCTTAACCCTAAACCTTAATCCATCAACCCTCAACCCTAATCCGTCATCCCTCAACTCTAATCCCTCATCCCTAAACCCTAAATGCTATCCCTATTCCTAAACCCTCAACATACTTGATACTATACCTTAAACCCTAATCCCTTGACCATTAACCCTATCCCTCAACCTCAACCCTCAACCCTCAACCCTCAACCATTAACTCTCAACATTAAACCCTTAACTCTGATCCCTCAACCCTCAACCCTATCCCTAAACCCTAAACCCTAAACCCTGAACCCTCAATGTCAAATCCTAATCCCTCAACCCTTCACTTTAATCCCTCAACCCTAAACCCTATCCCTAAACCCTCAACACTATACCTTATACCCTAATCCCTCAACCCTAAACTTTATCCCTAAACCCTAATCCCTCAACCTTCAACCCTAATCCGTCATCCCTCAACTCTAATCCCTCATCCCTAAACCCTAAACCCTCAACCCTCAACGTCAAATCCTAATCCCTCAACCCTTCACTCTAATCCCTCAACCCTAAACCCTAATCCATCAACCCTAATTCGTCATCCCTCAACTCTAATCTCTCATCCCTAAACCCTAAATGCTACCCCTATTCCTAAACCCTCAACAGACTCGATACTATACCTTAAACCCTAATCCCTTATCCTCGACACTCTTATTTAACCCTAATCCCTTGACCATTAACCCTATCCCTCAACCTCAAGCCTCAAGCCTCAAGCCTCAAGCCTCAACTCTCAACATTAAACCCTTAACTCTGATCCCTCGACCCTCAACCCTACCCCTAAACCCTAAACCCTAAACCCTCAACCCTCAACGTCAAATCCTAATCCCTCAACCCTTCACTCTAATCCCTAAACCCTAAACCCTATCCCTAAACCCTCAACACTATACCTTATACCCTAATCCCTCAACCCTAAACCCTAATCCCTCAACCCTCAACCCTAATCCATCATCCCTCAACTCTAATCCCTCATCCCTAAACCCTAAATGCTATCCCTATTCCTAAACCCTCAACATACTCGATACTATACCTTAAACCCTAATCCCTCTACCCTTGACACTCTTATTTAACCTAATCCCTTGACCATTAACCCTATCCCTCAACCTCAACCCTCAACCCTCAACCCTCAACCATCAACTATCAACTGTCAACATTAAACCCTTAACTCTGATCCCTCGACCCTCAACCCTATCCCTAAACCCTAAACCCTAAACCCTCAACCCTCAACGTCAAATCCTAATCCCTCAACCCTTCACTCTAATTCCTCAACCCTAAACCCTATCCCTAAACCCTCAACACTATACCTTATACCCTAATCCCTCAACCCTAAACCCTAATCCCTCAACCCTCAAGCCTAATCTGTCATCCCTCAACTCTAATCCCTCATCCCTAAACCCTAAACCCTCAACCCTCAATGTCAAATCCTAATCCCTCATCCCTAAACCCTAAATGCTATCCCTATTCTTAGACCCTCAACAGGCTTGATACTATACCTTAAACCCTAATCCCTTATCCCTAAACCCTCTAACCCTATCCCTTAACCCTAATTCCTTGACCCTCAACCCTATCCCGAAACCCTTAACCCTCGAACCTCAATGTACTCAACCCTCAACGTCAAACCCTAATCCCTCAACCCTTAACTCTGATCCCTTGACCCTTAACCCCTAAAACTTGAACCCTAAAACCTATCCCTACACGCTCGACACTTGACACTATATCTTAAAACCTAATCCCTTAACCATCATCCCTAAAGCCTCAACCCTAAATCATTAAACCTTCAACCCTAAACCCTATCCCTAATCCCTCTACCCTCGACACTCTACCTTAAACCTAATCTCTCGACCCTTAACCCTAAACTCTATCCCTAAAGCCTTAACCCTAAACCCTAATCCCTAATCCCTCTACCCTCAACACTCTACCTTAAACCTAATCCCTCGACCCTTAACCCTAAACACTATCCCTAAAGCCTCAACCCTAAACCCTAATCCCTCAAGGTCCTAAACTCTAAATCCTTTCCCTAAACGCTCAACCCTCAACCTTAATCACTCAATTCTTATCCACCCCTTTCCTCCCCTATCTGGCTCACTCCCATCTCTACCCTCCTCTGCCCTTGACACTATACATACATACATATAGGCATACATAGATACATACATACATACATATTGGCATACATAGATACATACATACATACATATAGGCATGCATACATACATACATGATTAATGGCCTTGAACATAAAAAAATTTGAGGGGAACATAACGTGAGCACGTTATAACGCGCTCGCGTTATTTCAAACATGACAAACAACAAACTTGAGGAAAAGGAAAAATGCAAAGCAAACCATAACACGAGTGCATTATAACGTGCTTGTGTTATGTCTTGCTTGGGATTTTCTTTGGATTTCCAACCCAAAGGCTTGGAGTGCCTTTTGAACAGTGACAGACGTGTTTTTCCATATTCTTCAAGATTTCACATAATTTTGTTCGTGCTAACCCTCAGATTTGTACGTGTTTCAAGGTCGAACAAATCAAACACCTAGGTAACATTAGGCTTTCTCTTAGCTATCTGACGATGTAATTTTTTTCATATTTTAACAATGTTAAGCCTTTCATCTTTAATTTCTTTTGTTTGTGTGTCCATTTTTGGGCAAAAACCACTGTTTGGTCTTTTTTTCATTGTTAATTAAGTATTCATTGAAATTTCAAAAAAATTACATATTTAGAAACTAGACTCCATTCTACAAATATTAAAAAAAGAAAAAAATAATTTTCAATTAGTTTTCAAAATTTATAGGGGTAGCACAGCCAAAATTCTATTTTTTAGGATGTGTCCACTTTAAAAATTAGTAAAAAATCAAATATTCATCAAAAAATTATCAGAAAAATCAGGCATAAACTACATGCTATTAGCTAATTTCTCACTAAAGCAATTTTAAAAATACCAAAAAAAAGTTGACCTTTTGAGGGAGCCACAAAACATACTATGTTATGTTTTTTGATAGAAACAACACCAATTTCTATGGCTCCCTCTTTTGAACCCCTTAATCTATGCCATTTTCAAAAAAAATAGTAGTTTAGAAAGTAGACTCGGAGCACTACGAACATTGTTTTGGTTGCATCTCCAAATTTTGAGTGTAACTATGCCCAATTTCTCATCCAAGGCTAGTATTTCCTAATTTTAGAAAAAAAGTGGCCACTTAAGACCCCTTTTTGGCCCCCCATCTTCTTGCACTTACCCCATAACTTTCTCAATACTTAATGGAATTTAAAACCGTAAAATGTTTTGGAAAGAAAAAGTCAATGGAATCAAAACTCAGAAACCATTTTATAAACCATTACCCCTATAAATAACAGTTTATAAAACTTCAACATGGTTTACATCAGGGTTTACAGTAGGGTTTACAATAGGGTGGTACATCAGTAATAAAATCACAATAACTTTCTCAAAATGTGATGAAATCTAAAACCATAATATATTTTGGAAAGATAAACTAAATACACTCAAAACCTAGTAACCATTTTGCAAAATAGTACAAGTGAAAATAACAATTTATAAAACTTTTGTAGGGCTTACAACATAGTACATCAGTAATAAAATCACAATAACTTTCTCAAAACTTGATAAAATTTAAAACAATATAATTTTTTGTAAAGCTGAGAATAAGAGGAAGAAAACCCAAAAGGAATTAATAATTTTCCTTAAGGTGCAAGAGCAGTTTTTGCTACAATAAGCCTCATCAAACAAATAATATTTTAACCACAGACAACAACAACAACAACAACAATAATAATAAAGGCTGAATAGAAATAAAATAACTTTATATCATGGAAGACTCGCTGTCGAATCCTCCAGCTTCTAGGGTTTTAAGTCTCACTGCCTATCTAAAGGAAAGCTCATGATCTCTAGATTAGAACTCAGCGAGGGAAAACCATCGCTTGTTTGGCCATGTAGCGATGGGAAAGGGTTTTACAATCACTCCAGCCACCCCTCACACGGGTGCCTGCTCCTCCTCTACGACACGCCTAGGGCTAGCAGATTCAAAAGAGAGGCACATAGAAGTCGCCCCTGTTCCTTCTCCTCCATACAACTCAGGTATTTGTGATGCAATGGGGAAAATCTCAAGCACTAAGGAAAGGTTTGGCTCGTGAGCTCACCCAGAATTTGGCCATGGTTGGGTTCAAACCCCAACCAAATCTCAGGGTGTAGGAGGCTCAATTGGATTTAGGGAAGCCCTACAATGCTCTGAAAAACCCATGGAAATTACCCTGAGCCACTCTTCTAAAAAATAAATAATTGAAAACGAAGATTTTTGCAGAGAATGGTTTGATTGGCAGGTTTAATCATTTTTGGCCCAGCCTCCCAAATCTACATCTATGGATATCTGAGCATTGGCAGTTAGTTTTGAAAGAAGATCTCAAGATCTATCCTTGTGCATGTGGATTCTTTGTAGTGGTATTCGATAATGTCGAGGATCGAAATACTATTCTTTGCTCTCTTTGGTCTTAAGGGAAACATGTGTTGCTGTTAAAACCTTGGCACCCTTCTTTCAATCCTTCAACGGAGTCCTTTTCTATTATACCTACTTAGATTCATCTTCCAAACTTACCTCTCCAGTTTTAGTTTGAGCCGTGTTTCAAAGCCATTGGGGATTCTCTTGGTTGCTTCCTCACAATAAAAAAATGATTCCTCACATTTCATGCACACTACCTTCACATGCATGTTAGTAGAATCAGACACTTCTAAAGACCTTTCAGCATAAATCATTTTGAAGGTACAAGGACACAGGTGGACCCAACCTCTGGATTATGAAGGATTGCCTTTTCATTGCAGGAAATGTTACAACATTGGCCACATTGCTGTAAATTGCCCCAACACCAAAGTTAAGATGGTTCGTCCTGCCACATGGTAGAAGGATGTTTCCCCTCATCATTACACTATCAAGGGTGCTATAGGAGCATAGGAGACCAAACATGATCATTCAAAGGACTAGGAGAAGTTTTTGGTTCAACAAGATTCACCACACGTTAAGAGAAAATTAGATGCACAGTCTCCTTCTGTGCATGGGAATGGGCCTCCTACGGATGGGTGTGGGAATAATTTTCCTCTTCCTGCACCAAAACTTTATTTTGTAGAAGGAAGCAACAATAATTGGAAAGTTGTGCAAAAGAAAAATAAAGCTCCCTATAAAAATGACATTACTTGATCCAACATGCATCTCCGCTCCCATTTGAAAATGAGCACTAATGCAGCAAGCTGAGGATTGATCTAGGATTGTTAAATTATGTGGTATGCACCCTTGTTAATGAGTCTGATGCTAGTATTGGTTCTCCTTTAGGAGCCCTACATTATATTTTTTTATTAATGTTTATTAGAAAGGGGCTACCCCCTCTGGTAGCGCTTATCCATTAAAAAAATAAATAAAGGTTGAATATAATGTACTCTCCTTACCATAGCTATGATGCATGCTTACTATTTGATCATGAAGCTACATTCTCCTTCCTTTCTTAAATGAATAATTGCTCTTTTCTCAACTATGATCCACTCTTACTCTTTGATTTTGAAGCTGCACTCGTCTTCCCTTCCAATGCCCTCTCTAACAATCTTTCTCATAAATATTTTCTCCTTGTTTTTCTCTTCCTATTTTCCCCTTATATCTCCTCTATCATTTCCTTCTACATGCTTGTTTTTGAAATCACTATCCTAAAAGTTAAGTCTTGAACTAGGCATGAATGACAACTCTTTATAACCATCTTGAAGAAAAAGAAATTAAAAACCAAATCCTACACCAGGAACGCACGTTCGTAAATAATAAAGAAAAGAAGGAGCAATTAATTTTTACAAATCCACTCACCCAAATAAAACATTCTAATTTTAGACTCACACTAATCCATAATATTCCCTCATTAAATTTATAACTACCTCTTGTGACTAAAATAGATAAAATTAAATAAAGAATCTTTTTCAAAGATATTAGAAATATCAAAATATCAAAAAAGAATAATGCAAGCAATTTGCAATTAAATCTATTGCAACTTAATAATTTTGACTAATCTTTTGCTCCTCCCCACTTTTTTCTTTTTTTCTAAAATTAATCTCCATAAACTTGAAAAATGATAGGAATAATGATTTTTCAGATTCCCTTATTGCCATCTCATTATTGTGGTCAAAATAGAATGTTTGCATTAATTTTTTTTTCAAAAAGATATGTAAATATATAATTAATTTGAAAAGGACAATTAGTAATATTGCAACTCAATATTTTAGTTTAATCTATTTCTTTCAAAATGATTATGCAATGCAATTATATTTCTCATTAATGCAAAATGAAATCTATGTGGTGTGTGCAGATTCACTCACCATACTTTGCCTTCGGTCAACTAGATGCCCTCTACCTCGATGATACTCTCTCTCTGTCGAGAGAGTGTTCCTATCACAAACAAAGTTAAAATTAGTCAAAATTCAATTATGATGCAAGAGCCTCTTAGGTTGAAGAGCAATCTTGCATCAACCAAAAATATTTTCTTTCTTTTCTTTTCTTTTCTTTTCTTGCATTTTAGTTATAGTTCAGTCATTTACAATTTAGTATTTTCTACTGCATTTTACCATATCTTCATATTAGAGCTCGTAGAGTGGGATTTAGCTTCTATTCCATGTCAGCTACATCATACTCAAATTTTAGGAGATTTGGATTCGTCTACAGAAAGTTATTGCTTTCAGAAGTTCATTAGTTTTCATAGAACAGAGCATTCATTCAATCAACATGAGAACATAAGGTTTGCAGAGCAGTTCCATGACTTGCAGAGACAAATGAAACATATCACAAGGAAAATAAGGACCAGATAGACCTTCCCTACGGTTTGCATCAAGTTTCATTCATTTTGCGGAGCAATACCATGTGTTGTAGGCTGACCTACATGTTTTCTACACGTTTCATCATTCATTGGAGTTTGTAACCTCTTGAGGCTGACGTAGACAATTCTATGAGATTGAAGATGATATATATACATCTCATAGATGCATTAGGAAGTCATTAGTTTTAGATGATATCATAAGATAGATAGTTAGATTCATTTTGGAAGGCACTTCAATGCCATATCTTTCATTTCTGTTGTAACCTGAAAAGCAGGCCTGTGAGCCCTTTGATTGTAGCCTTCATGTTGTTGGCATATAAGCATTGTGATTATCTGATGTATTGAGCATATGAACCTTCCATTGCATTTTGGTGTTGTGTCATTTCCATTGTGTTTACTCTAGCTACATGGTTGGATAGTCCCTTCTTAGGACCCTCCATCCACGACTGCACCAAGTGGTATTAGAGTGAAGTTTGTGAATCCTTTGGGAGTGAAGGCATTCTGGAAAATCTTGTGGTGAGCAGATTGCTAACCTGAGGTAGTCTACTTGTGTTTGTCAATAGAGCATTGATTGTGAGGTAGTTGTAACCCTATAGCCAGATCACCGAATTGAGGCAGTTGCACTGGATCCTAGGAAGAGATGCCTCTAAGGAGGATGCCTGTTATAGCCAATGTTGCTGGAAGAATGGAAGATATGATAGAGATGATGAGGACAATGAAAGTTAGATCAAGGATGCTATAGAAGAAGATAGAAGAAGAGGACTAAACCCTAGACATGAAGATTCAAGCTACTGACCAAAATGAAGAAGCTCTAGAAGAAGAAGAATCAGATCAGATAAAGGTATTGAAGGCTATTTCTAAGATGGGTAAGAGACCTGGAATGGAAGTATCAAACTATACTAGAAATTTGAATCATGAGGAATTGATTGAATGGATAAATGACTTAGAGGACTACTTTGAATATGAGGAAATTGAAGATCCAGAGAGAGTAAGAATTGCAAACATTAAGTTGAAAGGACATGCTATTATTTGGTAGAAAGATGTTCAATTGGATAGAAATAGGAGAGGAAAAGAGAAGATCATAAAATGGGATAGGATGGTGACAAAGTTGAAGAATCAGTTCATACCTGCTAACTATGAGTTGGAATTGTTGAAGAGATTGCAAAACCTAAGGCAAAAGGAGAAATCTGTGAAGGACTACACTGAAGAATTTCATAAGATGATCATAAGGACTGGACATAGTGAAGCAAGCAAGAAGAAAGTGACAAGGTACATAAATGGATTGAGGATGACCATTCAAGAATAACTAAGTTTGGTGAGGATGACAACAATAGAAGAAGCATATCAGTTTGCATTGAAAGTTGAAGAAAAGTTGAATAAGAGGCATGCGCAAAAATAGAGAGTTAGATGAGGTAAATTTCAAAGAGGTAGAGCATATTCTAGAGGAGAAATACCTTATGTGGAGAAAAACAAGGAGAGTAGCCCATATCGAAAGGAAGAAAAGGACAATAATTCATACTACAAAGGGAGATATGATAGAAATTTATACCATAATAGCATCAGAAGTCATAATTCTTGCCACAATGAAGGACACCAGAGAGATGAAAGAGGAATTGACAAAAGATCATTTAGAGGAACTTGTTTCAAGTTTGGAGGTGAAGAACACAGAGTGTTTAAATGTCATCAGGGAAGTACAAGCAAGAGGACAGAGACCAGTGTAAGAGCAGCCTATGTAGAAGAAGAACCTATTGGATCACCTAGTTCAGTTGGAAAACTAGAGAAAGGAGAATCATTAGTCATGAGGAGAGCCCTATTTCAAGTAGAGACAACTAAGGAGCCACCGCAAAGGAAAAGTTTGTTCCGAACAAGATGCAAATCAGGAGGTAAATGTTGTAAAGTGATCATTGATAGTGGAAGTACAGATAATTTGGTTTTAGAAGAGATCATGAAGAAGCTGAACCTGGAGAGGTTGAAACATCCGAAGCCCTACAATATAGCATAGATTCAAGATGAGCACAAGGTACTGGTGAGTGAACAATGTTTGGTGAAATTTCATATAGGATCTTATGTTGATAAGGCATTGTGTGATATTATGCTGATGGATGTATGTCATATATTATTGGGGAGACCATGGCAGTATGATAGAAAGGAAATACATGATGGAAGGAAAAATACTTATACTATAACATCTAATGGGAAGAAGATGTGTTTTTCTTTGATTCCAAAAAAGTGCAGAACCCCAAGTGCATAAATCACTACCGCAAAAGAAGAACCTCCACCAGAGGAAATAATTGAATTGTTGACATAGTACCAAGATATCATATCAGATAATGTGCTTGAAGGATTACCACCAATCCAAAGTATCAGTCATCATATGGACCTTATACCTGGAGCTAGCTCACCTAACAAAGTGACACATAGGATGACACCAGCAGAAAATATGGAGCTAAATAGACAAATACAGGAGTTGTTGAGGAAAGGACTGATCAAAGAAAGTTTAAGACCATCTACTGTACTTGCAGTACTAGCACTAAAGAAATATGGAGAATGGAGGATGTGTACATACTCTAGAGAAATCAACAAGATCATAGTTAAGTATAGATTTTCATTGCCAAGTATGGATGACATCATGGACTGTTTGAGTGGAGAAAAATATTTCACAAAGATAGACTTGAAGAGTGGATAGGTACCATCATATCAGAATTAGAGAAGGAGATGAGTGAAAGACTACATTTAAGATAAATGAGGGATTGTATGAATGGTTAGTGATGCCTTTTGGATTAACTAATACACCAAGTAATTTGATGAGGTTGATGAATGAGGTTTTGAAGAAATTCTTGGGTAAGTTTGTTATTGTATGTACCTTGATGATATTCAGATTTTCAGTAAGACAAAAGAACATTTGTGGCATATTAGAAAAGTATTGTAGAGGTTGAGAAAAGAGAAATTGTTGATAAACATCAAGTAATGTAGTTTCATGAAGGAAGAATTGGTATTTTTGGGATTTGTGATTTCTATAGAGGGATTGAAGATGGACCCTGAGAAAGTTAGAGCAATTATTGAATGGCCAACACTTGTGAACATTGGAGAGGTAAGATCATTTCATGGATTAGAAAGTTTCTACTCGGAAGTTCATTAGAAATTTTAGTATAGTATACACACCAATGACAGAGACAATGAGAGGTGACATAAAGGATTTTAAGTGGACATCAGGAGTAGATAAGAGTTTTGAATTGTTGAAGTGGAAGGTGACAGACCAATCAGTGTTAGTATGTTACTAGATTTTAACAAAGTATTTCAAGTTGATTATGATGCCAGTGGGAATGCAATTGGAGCAGTGTTAAGTCAAGGAGGGAAGCCAATAGCATATTTCATTGAGAAGTTGAATGATGCAAGGAGAAGATATTCAGTTTATGATTAGGAGTTCTATGCCATAATTCAAGCTTTGAAGAAGTGGAGACATTACTTGTTGCCAAAGGAATTTGTGTTGTACACTTATCATCAAGCTTTGTAGTATTTGAATAGTCAAGGAAAGTTAAATCAAAGACACATGAGATGGGTAGAGTTCATGCAGAGTTACACATTTGTATTGAAGCATAGGAGTGGGAAGTCAAATAAAGTTGTAGATGCATTAAGCAGAAGAAGGAATTTGTTGACAGAGATGAGAGTGGAAGTACTAGGATTTGAAGAACTTAAGCATATGTATGAAGAGGATCTTGATTTTGCAGAAGCATGGGAAGCATGTAAGGAGCTTGTTTTGACATATAGAAGTAAG
Organism: Cunninghamia lanceolata; assembly: GCA_027924645.1. NCBI lineage: Eukaryota > Viridiplantae > Streptophyta > Pinopsida > Cupressales > Cupressaceae > Cunninghamia > Cunninghamia lanceolata. The sequence goes on from BSBN01000742.1 coordinate 244,349, forward strand.
TGGTTGGATTATTTCAGTTAGAAGGATATGTTGTTCAAAGGAAATCAATTGTATATTCCTAGGAGTTGAATGAGAGACAATTTGATCAAAGAGACGCATAGTGGTGGATTAGCAGGACATTTTGGAATTGATAAGACATTGAATTTGGTAAGTGAACATTACTTTTGGCCTCAAATATATAAGGATGTAAGGAAGTTTGTTCAAAGTTACAGAGTTTGTCAAGTTGCAAAAGGGAGTAGTTAGAATACTGGTTTGTACAAATCTTTGATAGTACCAGAGAGACCTTGGGAAGATACAAGCATGGATTTCATATTAGGTTTGCCAAGAACATAGAGGGGATATGATTCTATATTTGCAGTAGTGGATAAGTTTTTAAAGATGACACATTTCATTCCTTGTAAGAAGTCCAATGATGCAATGCATGTTGCTGACCTATTTTTCAAGGAGATTGTGAGATTACATGGATTACCTAAGAGTATAGTTTCAGACAAGGATACAAGATTCATTGGATATTTTTGGAGGAAATTGTGGAAGAAGATGAAAATAGACCTAAAGTTTAGTTCATAATTTCACCCACAGATAGATGGACAAATAGAAGTGGTAAATAGGAGTTTAGGTAACTTGTTGAGATGTTTAGTTGGAAGTAAAGTAGGAAATTAGGATTTGATTCTACCACAAGCAGAGTTTGCATACAATAATTCAATGAATAGAAGCATAGGGAAGACACCATTTGAAGTTGTGATAGGAATAAAAGCTAGAGGACTTGCAGAGCTGAGAGACATCAATATGGAGAACAAGAGAAGTATAGAGGCAGAAAAATTTGCATGATACATGGAGACACTACATAATTAGGTCAGGAAGCATTTGGAGGAGATGAATAGTAAGTATAAGGAGTAAGAAAACAAGAAGAGGATACATAAAGAATTTTCAGTTGGAGATAAAGTAATGGTATATCTAAGAAAGGAGAGGTTTCTAGTGGGGACATACAACAAGCTAAAAAGACATGAAGAAGTTTGGACCATGTAAGATTCTTAAGAAGTTTGATTCAGGGAATGCATATGAATTAGAGCTACCGGAGACATTTGGTAATCTCCTATATTCAACATTGCAGATCTATATCAGTATCATGAGGGAGAATCAAGTGACAATCCTTAAGATACATTGAAGGACCAGTTACCACAACAACAACTAGACCAGATAGAGCAGATTTTGGATAGCAGAGTTGGATACAATACTAGAGGCAAGCAGTATAAAGAGTATTTGGTTAAGTGGAAAGGAAGATTGGAAGAAGTTTCATCATGGATTTCTCAGGTTGAGGTAGACTGCCTTGGTTTTCCTATAGCCCCAACAAAGTGAGGGACTGACTTTTTTTTAACAACCCTAGGTGTCTGATGCAGGAGCATCCTAGGTTGAAGAGCAATCTTGCATCAACCAAAAATATTTGCTTTCTTTTATTTTCTTGCATTTCAGTTGCAGTTCAATATTTTCTACCGTATTTTACCGCATCTTCATATCATAGCTCAGAAAATAGAATTTAGCTTCTATGTCATGTCAGCTACATCACACTCAAATTTCAGAAGATTTTGATTCATTTGTAGAAAGTTATCACTTTCAAAAGTTCATCAGTTTTCACAAAACAAAGCATTCATTAGTCAACATGAGAACATAAGGTTTGCGGAACACTTCCATGACTTGCAAAGATAAATGAAACATATCATAAGGAAAATACGGACCAGATAGACCTTCCCTGAGGTCTGTGTCAAGTTTCATTCATTTTGCGGAGCAATACCATGTTTTGTAGGATGACCTACATGTTTTTTACATGTTTCATCATTGATTGGAGTTTGTAACCTCTTGAGGTCGACGCAGAGGATTCTGTGAGATTGAAGATGATATATATATACATCTCTTATATGCATTAGGAAGTCATTAGTTTTAAATGATTTCATAAGATAGTTAGATTCATTTCAGAAGGCACTTTAATGTCATATCTTTCATTTCTGTTGTAACTGGAAAGCAAGCCTATGAGCCCTTTGATTGTAGCCCGCATGTTGCCAGCATATAATTATTGTGATTATCTGATATATTGAGCATATGAATCTTCCATTGCATTCTGTTGTTATGTTGTTTCCGTTGCGTTTACTCTAGCTGCATGGTTGGACAGTCCCTTCTTAGGACCCTCCGTCCATGACTGCACCAGATTAAATAATATTAATAATAATATTTATTTCCATAATTACATATCAGAAAATAAGGGGTGTTACAGTATAGGTACACCAACTTCATCATTGTAGGTCATCCAATGTTACATTATGATATTGTGATCAGTTAATAATAGAAGCAATACCAATTAGAGAATCTTAACATGGATCATTTCAAAAGTTGCAAGGAATTTAGTTATAATTACATCCAAGAGTTAATGAGATTATTGCTTTTTATCAATAAAACATGTAAATTAGTGAATGTGTGCCATATGCTTAAACATTAATATTGTAGATAAGTAGTACCTTGTTCATGGATGATAACATTGAGTTGCACAATCCTTTGATAAGGCTACCTAGATCCTAGTTTTAGGTGCACTTGGGTGTAATACAACCCCAACCATGTGAACAAGATTCCTTATTTACCTTAACCAAATAGACTTTGTTATCTTGTCAATGAAGAAGATAATAATGCTTATGACCTAGGGTACATGAGGGCAACTCTACTTAGTTACTTAAGCTCACTAGATTACCCAAGTGTCTAGTTTAGTCTTTCAACTTCCAATAGTAGTCTATGATAAAGAGGAAGTAAAAATGTGTATGCTCCTAGCCTAAGTGTGTCTAGAACTAGAACAATGAATTGAAAATGCTATGAATATTACTCCTAGGTCTACAATAACCAATAAACTAGTTTGTATGAGTGTCAAAATATTTAGAGAAACCCAACAAGTTCCAAAACACCAATGGATTCACAAATACTATTGGAAAATAGAAATAAATTGTAAAGGCTTGAACAAAATCACTTCACATAAGGAATGGAGTGAAAACCTACAAAAACCATAAGCAAGATGTCCTCAAGGATGAGAGAATGCCAAGGAAACTATGGTGGACAATAAAGTGCTCAAAGAACTTTCAAATGATAGTAGAAAATGTTGGTAACAATCACATGAGACACTAGAGAACATGAGAGTGCATGAAAAATTGAGAGACCTTGAATGCTTAAGAGATCAATTGTGATGCAATCATGGTAGGAGGGTCCAATGAAGGATTGTCTAGTAGTGTAGCCAACAAAAATTTCACACAAACAAATAACTATAAACCACAAAATTTCACTTGAACACCACAATATACTCACTAACATAATCTTGCACAACTATCTCTACGCTTACAATCACATAACTTGCTGAAATGGGCCCACTTACATGCCAGGATGTAGCCATTTGATCATAACAAGATTTCACAAATGGATATTCACCTCATAGGTTGCCTACATACTTCTAATCACTAAACTATGGAAACACCACTTCTAGAACTTACTATTAGATGCATAATGATAATGAGTACAATATAATTTTAGAATTCTACCACTACTCTACTATAATGACATCCACTTAACCCCTATACATTTCCTTAGATTGAATTCCACATCATACTCGTACTTTTACTCAACCTCTCAAACCTCACCCTTTCTATTGAAACTCACACTCAAAACTTCTACCATACCATGTCTTCTTCTCTTACCTTCTAACAAATCTCAACCAAGTATATATAGCATCCTCAAGTTGCCCAAATGATCTATGTTGGCCACAAGATGGTGCAAAGATTGAAACCAAAAGAAACGTGTCATCGACCTGATATAAAAACTTTCAAATTCCAATGGCTAAATAGTGAAGAATCTCCACACAGTGCCCCACATACATTCACAATAGTTGATTAAACCTTCTAAAATATTCATCCTTTATACCACAAAATCAATACAACCCTAAATGCAAATAGAAATAGTCCTACTAAACACAACTATTATTTCATAGATGATCTCTAGAAAAATTACCAACTTATACCCATCCAATCATCTTCAAATTTTAACAATGGATACAGTAATAAATAGAACCACTATCAAAACCATAGAAGCCAATTCCTTAATGCAATGAAATATGCTAACTTTCCTCACTATAGACTACCAACCAAAAACTAATAGACACACACATTGTTTGCAGCAAAATGCAAATTTCCTTGACAAGATACCAAACCCTAAAATCTATATTGAGTGCAACAAAGAGATGATGATAAGTTATTGAAAGCAAATAATGATAAATGTTACCAAATATTTGATTGTGGTTGCTTGAAAAATTGCATAACTGTACTCATAGAACCAACACAGGAGATGAATCTTGGAACTATAGAAGAACTCAAGATCACATATGCATCAAAGTCACTATCAGAATCTAAAACTCATGACTTTAACACTTTCTTCAGACAATAATAAATTAATTTTGCTTGGTCCTATGCACATATGCCAAGATTAGATCTTTCATTGATAGTACATCATTTAACAGTCCATCCAAGAACAAAACTAGTCAAGCAAAAATTGAAAAAGATGCATTCCAAAATTGCCCTAATGGTCAAAGAAGAGTTAGAAAAGCTCTTAGTAGTTGGTTTTATCAAACCGATAGATTATCTCGAGTGGATCTCAAACATTGTACCTGTAGCCAAACCAAATAGAACTATTAGAGTTTGTAATGATTTCAGAGACATCAACAAGGCTTGTCTGAAGGATGATTTTCCATTACCAAACATTGATATCATAGTGGATTTGACAGCAGGACATGAGATGCTATCATTGATGAATGGATTTTCTGGGTATAACCAGATCAAAATAGCTGAAGAAAATCAACATAAAACCTCTTTCATTTGTGTCTGCAGAACATATTGTTGGCTTGTCATGCCCTTTGGTCTAAAAATGCTAGAGCCACATATCAAAGAGCAATGAATGAACTATTTTTCATGATATGCTTCACAAACAGATGGAAGATTATGTAGATGACATACTAGCTAAATCAAAAACTAGATAGGGTCACCTATATGTTTTGGAAAATATTTTTGATCATCTTGAAAAGTACAATGTCAGATTGAATCCTAAGAAATGTGTCTTTGGAGTAACATCTGGAAAACTCTTGGGTTATATCGTGTCCAGAAGAGGAATTGAAGTTGATCCAGCAAAAGTCAAAGCTATAATGGAAATGCCTCCTCAAAATCTAAAACAACTAAAAGCTTTGCAAGGAAAATTACAATCCATAAGGAGGTTTATCGCTCAACTTGCAAACAAGTGTCAATCATTCACTCACTTGTTGAATAAAAATGCGCAATTTATCTAGGATCAAAACTGCCAAGAAGCATTTGACAAACTCAAAGAGTACTTAGGATCTCCTCCTATGTTGGAGCCACCTATTCATGGAAAACCCCTTATTTTATATATCTCAACAACATCAGCAGCATTAGGGGATCTTTTAGAACAAAATGATGATAATTGTAAAGAACGAGCAATCTGTTATATTAGCAGAACCTTGGTGGGCTATGAATTGAACTATTCACCCATTGAAAAGGCATGTCTCACAGTTGTCTTTGCATCACAAAATCTTAGGCATTACATGTTGAGTCATCAAACTAAGCTTATATCAAATATTGATCCTCTCAAATATCTACTATCCAAAGTAGCTTTGACTAGTCGTATGGCAAAATGGGTGATGATGCTTAGCGAATTTGACATTGAGTACATTGACAGAAAATCTATAAAGGGATAGATAATAGTAGATCAACTAGTAGATGCACTAGTAGAATCAAATCACCCAATAGTAATAGAATTTCCTAATGAATCAATTCTAGACATAGAAACTCTTCCATCTTGTCAATTGTATTTTGACGGTTCTCATACTCAGCATGGCTCAAGAGCCAGAATACTCTTTGTTACACCTCAAGGCAATTATATACCAAAATCATTTCATATTCAATTTCCATGTACAAACAACATCACCGAATATGAAGCCCTAATCAAAGGGTTGAGAGTGGCTATTAGCTAGAATATCAAAGAATTACAAGTTCATGGAGATTCTCAACTAGTGATCAAACAAGTAAACAATGAATATCAGACAAAAGATGAGAAGTTAATGCCATACAAGAAACTAGTTGATACATTCAAAGCATATTTCAACAAAATCACATTTGAACAGATCTCAAGGCTTCACAATAAAGTTGTTGATGCTATGGCCACAATTGGTTCAATGATAGAGATGCCTGTAAATGATCCAAAAATTGAATTCCTGATAGAATAGTTGTTTATACTAGCTTTCGATATCCCAAAATCAGAGTTGGTATGTGATATTGTTGGTCCTAACTCCACTTGGTTCAATGAGATCTACCATTACCTTCATAGCCAAATCATCCCACCAAATCTTTCAAAATCCCAATGTCACTCCTTCATTCGCCATTCTTCCCAATATGTCCTCCTCAACAACATGTTTTATCAAAGGTCACTAGATGATGTCCTACTTAAATGTCTTAACCCGGAAGAAGACCAAACTACCTTGCATGAGATACATTAAGGCATATGTGGTGCTCATTCTAGTGGTCCTTCATTAGTCAATAAATTGCTTCGTACAGGATACTACTGGCCTACTATGGAGCAGGATGCGCATGATTTTGTCAAGAAATGTGTACCTTGTCAGCAGCATAGCAATGTAATTCCTGCACCAGCACAAGAACTACAAACTATCACTACTCCATGGCCATTCTCACAATGGGGGCTTGATCTCATTGGAAAAATACATCCTGTTGATGATTACAATATACAGCCTTCTAGCCCTCCTTCTAGCGCCAGAAAACTGTTGATGATTACAATATACAGCCTTCTAGCCCTCCTTCTAGCGCTAGAAAATTGTTGATGATTACAATATACAGCCTTCTGGCCCCCCTTCTAGCACCAGAAAACTGTTGATGACTGTTTTGATGCAATCATAACAATAAGTTTAAATTCACATATAATGAACTGAAACTATACTTGAAAGATAAGAAGGAATCATTTAAGATTCAACTAATCCCAAGTCTACAATGGTTCGGTTGGTCAAGTTCAGTTGGTCAATGTGAAGCTGTAATGTTCAAGGGGCCTTACGTAGTTTAGGTTTATTTTGTGGTTTACTGGACTAAGAATATGCAAAAAGGTCATAGATTTCAACAAGTATTCTGTTCATTTGCATAAAAGTGATACTGGGCTGCAAGTTTTAGATGGTTTTCTTGAATTTTTGCAGCTTTCTTCTTTATCCGTTTATGAAAACTGTCTACTTATAGCTCTGTTATGCATGCTTCTTCGAATTTGAGACAATTTCCTTTAGATTTCTACGTTTTCAGCTAAATATTTCAGATGGGTTGGGAAAAGTTAGAAAGATCTAATCTATACCTCATTTAATCTACCGAAGGATCTAATTGTTTCTGTTATGCACTATGTAAATACCACAGTAATTTGATCAAATCCACAGTAAAAACCCTAAATGTAAGTTCTGAGCATTTTCACAAACATACATTTAAAATTGCAAGCTCTCAAAGAAGATATTTCAAAATACAAAGAAGAGCAGGAGAACACTCAGAAGATAGATGCAGAACTCCATATTCTATTGTATTAAAACCAAATAGTCATACATGATTTACAATGTAGGAATGACTCTTAGTTTCATTGATCATACTACAGAGAACTTACAAGCTTTACAGATACAGTAAGGCAGCCAGACATTCCACGCGCACCTTACTGTAGACAAACAGGCGACCTCCTTCTTCTACTTCTAAACTATGCTAAGCTAACTTGCTGTGTTTTCCTAGAATCCCTGTTGTAGGCCCTAAAAATCCCTGTTGTAGGCCCTAAAATCCCTGTTGTAAAGTATTACAGTGTAGAGAGGCACAATATAAAGACATTCTGACTGTCCTCACTATAGCAAAAAAAACCTAACTGAACCCCTGGTTCAAACCCTTGGTTACAGCAATAAATATAGGTGAACCAGTTCTCAAAAATATCTCTGAGCAGTGTCAAATCTGGGTGAAATATTGCCCCTTCTGAGAAGTTCCGGCAGCTGGGTAATAACTTCTGTTTGTCTGTTGTGATAATACTCTCAGCTGCAACCTTCTTCTTTACTTGAATGGCCTTGACTTTTTGCATTTCATCCCTATCTTCTTGCTCCTGAGATCAGATCTTCTGCCTCTATGAGATCACTGTGTTGACTTTCCAGCTGCTTCCTCAACTGCAAGCCTGCAAGACAAGACAAGCAATAAGTATTTCATTTATCACATAAGCAGCATGAAATTAAAATAAGCATTTTTAAATCCAGGTGACTGCGCAAGATTGTGGAGATCGGATCCAGAATCCTCTCAAAACGCGTCAAAAATGTGCTCAGATTGCTCAAAATTCATCGGGTCAACTATCGCTAACCGGGAAAATGCCAGAGGCGCCAAAAAAAACACTTTAAAATTCCACCGCCTCATTTCCCGCCTATCGGCATGATCATCGCTATCGGCGCGTCAAAAAAACATGTTAGCCGACATTCACTTCATCATCATGATATTCTGGAAATATGATGCTCTCCCTCCTAAAGGTCCAGATGACGTCATCATGATATTTTGCTTCTACATATTGGAGATAAGAACAACATCATCATCATCATCATGTTGAAGAAGAATAGGAGGATATGAATATAATCATGCTGCCGAGGAAAGGAAGATGATGGTGACGTCATCATGATATTCGGGCTTCATTGAAATGCTAAGGATGACGTCATCATCATGTTCAGTTAAGATCAGGGGATAATTGTGATATCGGGTCACCTAAGGAGCATGATCAGGATGATGAATGTAATATGATCCTTTTGCGGCCAAGGCAACCCTCTCGAAAGATCAGGATGATGATGATCATCATCATATTTGGGGCTTTTGTCGAACTTGGAATGAGACGTCATCATCATATTCAGGAACCGGATCGTGCTTCGGAAAATATCCTGCCGAAGGGAAAATGTGATGATGATGATCATCAAGATATTTACTTCTTCGTTTATCAGATCGGGATGACGTCATCATGATATTGCGCTAACCGGATCATGTTTTGAAAAAATATCCTGCCGAAGGGAAAATGTGATGATGATGATCATCAGGATGTTTTCAAAAGGTCTTACTTCATCGGCAGGAGGACTTTACGAAATATCAGGCGAACAAACAAGATCATGATGATCTTGACAACATGACTTAGGATATAAAAATATGATGATCCTCCTGCGAATATCAGGTTTGACCAAAACTTTGACCGTGCATAACTTCCACATATGGATGAATTTTCAAGTGAAGTAAAAGGCAAACCTAGATGGAATTTCAAGCTCTTTCTAAGTATGAGGTCATAGCAATAAAATATAAACTTTGACAAACTGACCTCATGATGATGACCTACCTCATCCAATATCATGATGATGATGCACCTAACCTTCATTTTTACCAAACCGCCAGAAAGCAGAAAAACACAAGCAGAGGCAAAAAGCAAAACATCAGCAGGGGTCCCCATTTCGCTAAGGAGCATAATGGGGCGTGTTGTGAACATCACAACACATCCCTCCTCCTTAGATGGCCACAAATTTATTATCACTACTACCGAATACTTCACCAAATGGGTTGAAGCAATTCCTCTTACTTACATAATGGGAAAGCAAATATCTAAGTTCATCTTCCATTACATCATTTGCCACTATGGTATTCCTCAAGCCATAGTCACAGATAATGGTCGCCCTTTTAAGAATCAGGATGTCAAAGAACTTTGCAACAAATTCAAGATCCAACATCACTTTTCCACTCCTTATTATCTGCAAAGCAATGGCCAAGCTGAAGCAACTAATAAGACTCTCCTAAAAATCCTGAAGAAAACGGTGAATGAGGCTGGCCGCAATTGGCACTTGCAACTTAATCCCGCTCTTTGGGCTTATCGAACCAATATCCGCACTCCTACTGGTGCCACAAAAAAAATCATCCAATGGTGAAAACCACTTCAGTGGCGCCCTAGATAAGTACCGTGGTGAAAACCTATTTGCAGGCACCATGTGTAGAATTTGAGTTATCCCCACCATCCTTTAGGTAGCTTTTTCACAACACCCATCACTCCATCATCCATCTTCCATCTATAATAAAATCCATTCTCCAACCATTCCTCATCCATATCTTGCAATACATATCTACTCAGTATCATCTAGTCATTGTTTTGTCTTCTATTCTACGTTCTGTTATCACCAACTTTTCCATTCATCTTTTCACATCCCTTCACCTGATCCCATCCTAGTATTCTTTTGTCCACCTGTGTAGGTCTATGTGTCTTGGTACCTATGGGTTCCTCATAATAAACTCTTGAGTTCATCTACATTTCTAGTCTCATGCAACCCCATAATAAAGTTTTCAACACCAGGTCATCATTGTCTCCCTTCATTAAAATCATAAAACCACAAAAATCAAACCAAACAAACACAAACCAATTTTTGACACTTGCACAATCCAAGTCATATCTCAGACACCCTTTGACACTCCTACAAAAAAATGTGAAACTCAACACCTAGCAATTTGATCTTGTCTGCAGTAATCAATTTGTGGATTCCTCATGCCAAAACCATCCTTTACTTATCTTATCCCATCCTTGCCTTATCCAAGGATATATTGTTCCCACAATAGGAACTTATCCATTTATTGTGTTAATATTTGGCTTGAGATCTCACTACATTCGTTACTTATGTCATGATTAAGTCTTTTGGTTCATGATTTTCTTTTTTGACTAGGGGCAACATTGTGTATGCATGCTTTGCTTGTTTTTCTTGAGTGTGCTGACTCATTGTTGTTTTGGGTCTGTTAGATTGGTCCTTGCAACATACCTACCACAACGTCATCATGGTCTTTCATATCATGGTGGCATTAGGCATATGCTTTCTTGTGACTTTACTCCTTTTTGCATTTGACACATTGTCACCCTGGTTCTTATACCTTGGTGCATAATGTTAGATGTTATATCAAACATTAGGTTTCTCAAATTTTAATATGCATAACTCCACCCCCTTCTCTTCACTTCCCTTTTCAAGAGCCTATCCATCTCCTTCATCCCTACATATCCTCTTGAGGGGGCATCAATCATCTGATCCAATCCTTCGTTTTTATGAGCCCCATCTGATCCCATCCATCCGATCCAATCCTGATCCAATCCAATCCAACTCAAAATCTGAATTCAAAACCTATGTTTTAATCTTCTTTGAAACAATATTGCTTTGCAACATCATCTCAAAGAGGGTCAAAATGTAGACATAAAAAATTATCCCCTAATTATCCATCCCTTAATTAATCCTCTTTGCACATAAAATTTAATTAATTTTTAATTAAATTTACCTTTTAATTATCTCTTCCCGTAAATAATAAAATAAATTTAACAAATTTATTTATTATTTACTTCACCAACAAACCTATACCTAAATTTAAAAATCTCATTAATAATAAATTAAATTTAACAACTTTAATTTATTATTAACCTAACCCAAAACCTATTAATATACCTACCTTTTTCCTGTGCAACTACCCAAACCAATTCTACCAAACTTTATAAAACCTCCCCCTCATTTTCATTTATCCCTCCTGGAGAACTTACCTTGGAGTTATACAATTGTTCAAGCAACCACAATCAAATATTTGGTAACATTTATCATTATTTGCTTTCAATAATTTATCATCATCTCTTTGTTGTACTCAATATAGATTTTAGGATTTGGTATCTTGTCAAGGAAATTTATCATCATTTCATCTTGCATTTGAATCACATCTGTATCATTCTAGCTACTATTCATATCTTGTGTATGTTGGAATAGCTTTTTGCATTATCCTTTGCAATTTTGGGATGCATCTTTCTCAATTTTTGCTTGACTGGTTTTGTTCCTGGATGGACTGTTAAATGATGTAATATCAATGACAGATCTAATCCTAGCATATGTGCATAGGACCAACCAAAATTAATTTCTTACTGTCTGAAGAAAGTGTTAAAGTCTCAAGTTTCATATTCTGATAGTGACTTTGATGCATATGTGATCTTGGGTTCTTGTACAGTTCCAAGATTCATCTCCTGTGTCTGTTCTATGAGTACAGTGGACTTTTCACATTAGGTTCAGCAATGTGTATGCATAAAAATATAAATTTCATTGAAAAATTTAAACTATTGTGAAAACCCTAAATTTATATCAAAATGCACCAATAAAAGATTAAAGATAAGCATTATTGATAAACAAACTTAAATAGATGTTACCGATTGAAATTTGAAATGTGGTTGCTCTTGAATTGCATAACTCTATTATAAAATTTTCCAGGGGGATAAATGAAAATGAATTTGATTTTTATAAGGTTTGGAGATGGTTCAAAAGTGGTTCAAACAGTTGAATGGATTTTTGTTCGGTGAATGGTAAAGGGTAGGTAAAAGGTAGTTAGGTTTGTTGTAAATAATAAATTAAATTCATTAATTTTAATTTATTATTCATGGTAGGGTGAAAAGTGAAAAGATTTAATTAATTAATTAAAATTAATTAAACCTTATGATTAAGGATAGATTAAATAATAAATTAAATTTATTAATTTTAATTTATTATTTATGAGAGAGATTAAGGAATATTTAATTAATTTTAATAAATTAATTAAATATTCTAATTTTAGGGATTTGATCGATAATTAGGGATGATTTAAGGATAGATAGGAAATGGTCAATTTTTTATATCTACACACACTACTAAACTTAACCACAATTTCCAATTCTCTAAGCATGACACAAGATTTCCATGATGCCTAGGGATGCATCAACATCAAACTCCTAGGGTTAACAAAAAATTACTCCCTCATTTTCTAGAATATCCTACCTCTACCTAGAGATTCCAATTTGTTTCTTCTTCAACTCTCTCCGTCCACCTCCTTAGGTATGCCTCAAGAAATCTACCTTGAGTATTTATTTCACCCATGTTGATTGTTACTTTACTCCACCAACCATCCTCTAAGATTTTAGTCTTCGTATTCTATTCAGTCGCAACCCACTTCCCCTTTCCAAAAACTAGTCCCGAGCACATCTATCACACTCCTCCCTTGTCATTGCATATCACTCCTCTCCAATGCATACCCTTGTATTATTGTAAAACTATCCCTCTCTTTCCCTCAGTGGCATCAACTTGTGTATTTGACCATCTTTTCAAATCACATAAGTGTTATTTCTCCCATCATACACAACTTTTCTATCAAATTGCCATGGCCACCCCAATGTAAAATGGAACACATCCATCAATGCAATGTCATGCAACACCTCATCATAATATGCTCCAATGTTTAACCTTATCCAACATTGTTCTTCCACCAGAATTCTATCCCCTTACTACAACCAACCAATTTGGTATGGGCATAGATGTTTCATTGTCCTTAGCCCCAAATTATCCACAATCTCCATATACACCAAATTTTCTGCGTTACCATCATCCACTAACACTTCACAACACTTACTGCTAGCCTTGCATCTAGTCTTGAACAAAATCTTCCTTTGTTTTGGCTTGCCTTGCCTGTTGCACCTTAAGGATCTCCATGAAACTAGTGAATTCTCACATTCTATATCCCTCTCTAAGGTAGGTGAGCTCTCATCTCTATATGCAACTCATTTTCTATGTACTCTCTTCTCCACACCCATAATAAGTTCCTTCAAATAATTTTTTCCTCTTCCTCTAATATCCTCCTCTACCCTATCAAGAATGTTTTCCATGTTCCTAGTGATCTTCTTTGTAGGACATATATTTTTCTCTTTCATCTTTGTGGTACCCTCTATCAACATCTATACCTCTATACAATCACTACTATCATCCTAGTAAATAATATCATCTTCTTTTTCTCCACAATGGGAATCTCAACATTCCTTCGCATTATAATGTTAGATACCTCTTCATTGACCCCTTGGGTTTCTCCTCTATTGCTGCATCTTTCCCACTTTTAGTTGCATCTTTATTCTTTCTCTCTTTGTCATCTCTTCCTTTCCTCTTTCTTTTGGTTTAGCTTCTTTTCTACGGTGAGTTCCAATTGGTAGGCCTCATCTATTGTCTAGATATTCCACATACATTACTCCCCATGAATGGATTCCCTCAATCCGTTGATATAATTTTCCATCTTCTTATCTCCCTCTTCATGGTTTCTTAACCTAACTATTAGTTGGAAGTACTCCTCAATGTAGTCCTTCACAATCATGTTTCTCTACTACAAATTATGTAGCTCCTTCAATAGTTTCGACTGGTAATTTGCTAGAATGAATTTAAACTTCAACTTTTCTACCATTTGGTCCCACTTTGTAATGCTTGGCTTACCCTTCTATTTATCTCTATTTAAACTTCCTTCCACCATATCATTGCATGACCTTTCAGCTTGGTCTTCACAAATTTCACATTATTTGGGTTCACAATATCCTCATAATAAAATGCTCTTCTCGATCGGTGATCTAGTCTATTTACTCATTACGGTCCAAATTCCCAAAATAGTTCAAGATGTCTAGTCTAATCCTCTTTCTAATGTCAGTTATGTCATTCAACATCCTTTCTTCCTTGTCCTATTTGTTTCCATTTGATTCAAATCTAGGATTTGCCTCCTACTCTTGTTCACTCTCTTCATCCCTAAGGTTGGGACTCCTTCAGCAGTCCTACTTTAATGCATCCATCAAGTTTTACATAGCCTTCAACATCTCATACATCTCCTCCATTCTTCCTACAACATTGATAATACCTCTCCCTCTCTTTGGTAGCATGTTTATGAGAAATGGGTTGGTGATCTATCCACAATTACCCCCTATAAACTACCTCACAGTTAGTGCTCTATCTACAATCCTCTATGGACTACCATAGCTCAAACTTTATTTAATTCTTGCAAAGTACAAATATCAAATGCATTGTGCCTCAATTATTTATGCCTTCTTTTACCTAACATCACCAACATAATTTAAATTTTAATCAAACTCATTCTTAATAAATTGCATCAATCAAGTGAGCTCACATCCACACCCACACTCCAACAATATTCCTATGAGCCAACCTTAACTTTGATACCAAATTATGCATTCATGGTAGGAGGGTCTAATTAAGGACTATCTAGCCATGTAGCCAACAACAATAACACACACAAAATCTAAAAAAGCTCTACACAGTTTGTGTCCAGAAGCAATCAGTTATAATTCAAGATGGACTGTGGAAATATCATGTCTTTAAACACACAAAATCACTGCAAATCACAAAATTTTTCTTAAAACAACACAATATACTTATTAACATAAAATTGCACAATTATCTTTGTGTTTACAACCACATAGCTTGCCATAATGGGCCCTCTTACATCCCAGGCCACAATCATTTGATCATAACAAGATTACACAAATGGACAGTCACCTCACAAGCTCCCTACATACATATAATCACTAAACTATGGAAAAACTACTTCCAAAACTTACTGCTAGATGCATAATGATAAAAAGTACAATATATTTTTAAAATTCTACCACTACTCTACTATAATGACATTAGCTTAACCCCCTATATTTTTCCTCAAACTTAATTCTACATCATACTCCTAGTACTTTTACCCAACCTCTCAGACCTCACCCTCACTGTCAAAAGCCACACTTGAACATTCTACCATACCATGTCTTCTTCACTTACCTTCTAAAAATCTCAACCAAGTATATATAGCATCCTCAAGTTGACCAAATGATCTGAATCAACCAAAAGATGATGCAAACCTTGAAACCACAAGAAACATGTCACCAACTTGTTATAACAAACTTACAAATTCCAATGGATAAACAATGGAGAATCTTTACATGGTGCCCCACATACATTCACAAAATTTGATGCAACCTTATAAAATATTCATCCTTTCCACCACAAACTCAAAACAACCCTCCACAAGTAGAACAATCCTACTGAACACAACTGTCAAACTGTAGATGTTCTCAAGCTAAATTATGAACTTATACTCATCAAATCATCTTCAAGTTTTAATAATAGATACAATAATAAATAGAACTACTATCAAAACCATATAAGCCAATTACTTAATGTATAATAAATAGAACTACTATCAAAACCATAGGAAACCCATGCACCCTAAACACTTCTCCAAAAATATATTTCCACTTGACATGCTTTGAATTTTGAAGGAATAGCAAAGAAGTATGTATACTTAGTTAGACTATCCTAATAACATAAATACAATCTTTAACATGTACCCTGCAGACGATTGTGATGAAATTCATTAATATGCTTTCCCACTTTTGATTTGGGATAGGCAATGGCTGAATTAGACCTACTAGAAAGACATGTTTTGGTTTGTTTTGGTGATAGATTAAGAATTATTTGATATGTTTGATGACATCCTCCTTTAGGCCCTTCCATGAGAACCTTTCTGTAATTTTCCTATAGATCTTGTAGTATCCTAGGTGTCTTTCTATAGGTGCATCATTAAAACCTCTTAAAATCTTTTCTTTGATTCTAGATTCAAGAACTAAGAAGATTCTATTTATTTAAAGAATGAGACCATTTTCTACTAAAAACCTATAATCTCTCACATTTTGATCAAGGAGGTTAGTATAAAATGCATTTTTAACATATTTTTCCATAATAGAGGCCTTCTAATTGGTAGAAATAATAGAAGTAGAACATAGAGTAGGCATCCTAGAAAGAACATTAACAACTACACTCCTTTTTCTTTTCATGTACTCTATGTCAAAATCATAAGTTTGGAGCTTTCTTGCCCATTTTTTTTTCCTATCATTTAGGTCACATTAGCTAAGAAATAAATTCAATTTGTTATGATATGTATTCACCACAAATATTCCACACACAAAATACTATCTAATCTTGGCAAAAGCATGCATGATAGACAACATCTCTTTGTCATAGATAGAGAATCGTTTTTCTTATTCTTTTAGTTTCTCACTTTAAATGTCATTGGATACCCCTTTTGTACTAAGATATCTCCAATTCCCTCTCTTAAAGCATCAAACTCTATAAAAAATAGGTGTGAGAAACCTAGGATAGAAAGAATAGGATATGAACTCATTAACTCCTTAAGCTTATCCAAATCTTCTTGTGTTGTTTCTATCCATGCAAAATCTCCTTTCTTTCTCATTTAAATAAAGGGTGCCGCTAGTTGTGAAAACCCCTGATTAAATCTCCTATAATATCTACAAAGGTTAAATAAGCCTCTTAATTGTGTCAATGTGTGCAATACATGTCTTGGATCTTGTGTTGATCCACCTAAACACCTGAAGCACTAATAACATGGCCTAAGTACAAAATCTTTGTCACCCCAAAATTACATTTGTATTCCTTCACAAAGAGAGCCTATTGCACTACAATACACCAAGGACTATGTAAATCAAAATGACCCTCTCAAGTCTTGTTGTAAGTCAATATGTTACCAAAGAAAAAGTTAAGACATTTTTTCTTAATTGATTACTAAATACTTGATTCATGCATGACTAAAAAGTAGCTAGAGTGTTTTTCAAAATAAAAGGCATGACCAAGAATTCAAAGTGCTCAAAATGACATCTAAATGTTGTTTTCTGCACATTCTCATACCTCATATGGATTTGATGGTAACCTAATCTCAAATCAATCTTTGAAAAATACACAACTCCATGCAACTCATCCATTTGCTCATTGATCTTGGGAATGGGGTACCCATTTTTGACAGTATTCTTGTTTAAAACTATGTAGTCAATACACATCTACATGGTGCTATCTTTTTTCTTCATGAGAACCACATACGAAGAAAATGGACTAGAGTTGGACCTAATTTTCCAAGAGCTCTTTTATGGCTTTCTCTATCTCTTATTTGTACATTGTTGGATGTCAGTAACAAGTAGTCCTGATCAACTTAGATCCTGACTTCAACTCTATGATGTGTTGGAATCCCCTATCAAGTGTTAATCCTAGAGATAAATCATTAGATACAACATCATGCTTATCCAAAATATTTTGAATATCAACATGATAGGTACATTAATTAATTATGGATGAACTTGAAGGAAACACCACACAACTTGTTTCCTAATAAACTTGTCATTTCTAGAAAGTCCTCTCCATTCTTTTGTCTATAACCACTCATGGGGTTCCATTATAAATCCCTCTAATAACCACATGGTTCCCTTTAGATTTGAACTTAAGCTCTATGGATTGATAATCATGTGAAAACACACCAAGGTAAAGAAACCATTGTACACCCAAAATGATGTTAGTTTCTCCTAACTACACAAATAGACATCATCACACACCTTATGATCTACCATGGCTAGCAATAAAGCCTCATATTTAGCCACATTGTTGGTACATTGAAAACCAAGCTTAAATATAGAATCTAAAAGACTTTCTCTCTAGGGAGATCAAGACCACTCCATCTCCTTCTCCTTCTTTAGGGCATTCCCCATAAAAGAACATTATCCATATAGCATTTAGTGATGACACTTCATTCCTTGGACTTTCTAATAACTTTTCCTCCTCTACTTCACCTCTAAAGTTTTTCATATCCATATCAATGTAGCACACTTTTGGTCTTTGCTCTTCAAGCTCATAAATTACATTATGAGCTCTCTTCTCTTTGTCCAACCCTATTTCCTTTCCATTTATTGGTATGATGGCATATGATGAACCCATTTGAATTCTCCCTTTAAGACAACAACACACCATATTAGGAAGGGTAATCACCCACAATTATATCCATTTTTTTCTATTTAGGATGAACAACTAGTATTAAATAAACATTATTAATCTTCCTAATGATGTGAGCTTCGCTAGAGTCCATAGCATAACACTTGCCAAAAGATTTTGTAACTTTTAAACCAAGTTGATTCATTATATGGACAAACATAACTTTACAAGAAGCACCCAAGTCAATCATGCAATTACTTACCAATTTCTTATTAATAGATAGTGTTACATAGAATGCATCTACAAGAGATGGAATTCTACCAAGGGTAGATCCTATATATAACCATAGTCTATCAACATTATCTACCCTATTATCAATTGATGGAATTATGGGAATCTCATCAATAAGAGCTAGAGCCCTATTTTTATGCTCTACTATTCTCATGGCTTCCATAAGAGGCACCTGAACTTTAATTTGGCTGAGGACTTGGGCCATGTCCATATGAACATATTTTGGCATGTGAGTATTCAATGGAATGGTGTTAAGTAATGTAGAAGGGATATGACCAGCAACTGCTTGCTCAACATGTTCTTGTTTAACTCCTTCCAAATTTTGTGGAGTTTGGATCTTCTTAAGAGTTTGTTGCATTTGATTTACGTCAAACACTTTATTTTTTTGGTCAAGCTTATCAATACTTTAAGATAGTATGCTTGCATTATTATCTTTGGTCATAGTATAACCTTTAGTATCAAGTTGAGATTTCTATCCCTCTTGTTTTTATTTTATAAAAATACCCCTTGTGTTGCCATATCCATTATTTCCCTTTTGATCAACTTTACTTCTTAGGTTAAAATTACTCTTGACCCCAGTAATAGCTTGTATGGTCAAATATTTGATATCATCATTAGAAGGCCTTCTTATCATAATCTTATCCATAGATGAATCCACCTTATTCACACAGAAGCTACCTTCATCCTCATCTGAAAACACTTGTTGGTGGTAGGAATTTGACATACTTATTCTATCTTCTACATCTAACTCAAGACCCAATTCATCATTAGAAGAATACTATTCACTACTACAATACCTTTTTAGATCCAACATGTTAATTTCTTGATGTTCCTAATCATATATTGATTCTTGACCAATATCTTCACACTCATCATACTCAGTATCATTGTTTAACAATGATAAAGCTATAACACATTGTGAGGGAGAATGAGGCATTCCACATGCATGGAACCATGGTAAGTCTTCAATCATATTGATTCCAATCCCTTTGAGAGGATCTAGTGTTCCTTTTTAGTTGGTCCTCTAAGATCTAGTGCAATAATCTTACCATTTTTGTAGTTAGTACTATAGGCCTTATCAAATACCCTAGTTACTCTTTCTTGCCTACCCTGATTGTGTCTCTCATTTAGTATTACCTTTTCATTCTTAGCTACCTTATAACTTAGTTCCTTTAAGGTGTGCATTACCTTAAATCTAAGTTGTATTCAATTTCACCTAAGCTTTAATGCTCTAACCTTTATCATGAGGTAGGGTCCTTATATCACTTCTCTTTGAAACCTTACCCAAATCCCTTTAATTATTTTCAATATTTGCAACAATCTAGTAGGCATCCCTCAATGTTTGTGGATATTTATCTCACAAAAAATATCCCATATTTACATCATAAGCATTGAAATATAATACCAAGCACATAGACTCATTACGTATCATGTATGTAGGAATTTTAGACATAAATCTAGAAAATCTAGCATTGAAATTAGACATAGATTCATTTGAGCCCTTAACAATATTTGTGAATTCATTGATGATAAACCTAGGCTATGTCTTGTATCCATATTGTTAAAATTCAACCTAGGATTCAATGCTCTCATTAGGAAGACTCTTATACCACTCCCTTACAATGTCATCCAAAGACTGAACAAACAATTTCATCAACGCATCTTCATCCTCAATCTCATAGTCATCAATTAAATTGTTGAATGCTTTGAGGTGATCATCTCCTGAAACAACATTATTCCACTGAAATTTAGGAATCTTTTCTCTAACCTCTCTTGGAACAAGATTTAGATATCTAGGTATTCCCAAGAAATTTAATTGCCTATATCTATCTAGGATTAGAGGAGGTCTCTCAAAGACATGTCTTCTATTGTTTCTAGGCTCTCTACGGAGTCTTCTTCTGTCAACAAGATTTCCTAGTCCTCTTCTATTCTCATGATCAACATTTCTTAGATTTTCAAGTCTAATTCTAAAATCTTATTGGGATGTTTTCTCAACCTCTAATCTATTAAGTTGCATCCTTAGGTTAACTATCTCTTGGTTGAGGTCTTCCCCTCGATCTCCATGGTTAGTATCTACTATAACCCTATCATCCTCATACTCCTCATGCCTTTGATGATTCCCTTGGTTAATTATATCTTTATACCAATAAGAGATGTCATCCTTATCCATAGGTAGGGTTGTAGGCCTATCGTAGAGAATATTTCTCCTTAGATTCATTCCACCTTTGAATTCTTCATTTATACATGCTTCTTCTTCTCTTTCCATCCTCATTTTCATGATACCATTTACAATTCTTTGGTATTTAGGGCCATGCCATTCATCCTCATTAGTGGGTTTATCATTTTGATACCCAGTTTAGTTCTTTGGTACCCTATGATCATGTATATTAGCTTCAAATTAAATAGAATGAGAAACAAAGATTACCATTATTCTTCATTTTTCAAATGTTGTGTTATTTAAGATCCAATTCACTAGCTAGCTTCTTATTACGATTATTTCTAAATATTGACCATATTCCATCCATCTTGATCTTATAGAGTATATTTTGGATTTATAGCACAACTGCTATTCTTCAAAGAACAAGAATTTGAAAGATGAAACAAAGTGATTGAAAATAGTCACAATTTGTCAACAGAGTCACCACCTCACATAGTGAGGAAAGTATTTTGGGGCAACAAGATTACCCACTTAAAAAATATCCTGAATGCAATTTACTTCACAAATCCATCAATTGCTTATGAATTAAGATAAGACTTGTTCTAAATTAGTAGCTAGTAGAGTCGCTAATTTGTTGGTGACTCAGATGGAAAAACTTTCTTGACTGAGGTACAAGGTTTTCAATAAATGATGGTCTAGTAAAGGCAACAATTGAGTTGTTCCCTAGTAGAGTCACCATTCTATTGGGATTTTTCTTGCAATCCTTAATTCTAAGGTATTCACCACAATATCTAGCCATAGGGACCAAATTACTTTATATAGAGGGAGGAAACCCATGATCAAATCAAGGGTAAGAAAAAACCAACTAACAAGAGGGTGGATAGGCCTCCTCTACACTTTGATCCTTTCCAAGCTTGAGAGGGTATTCCCAAAGATATGTGAAGGATGAAAAGAACTAATTAATAACAAGGAAGTGTAGACACCCACAATTGACCCTTTACATCATTTGTCAATTTCTTGCATTTTTTACCATCTCATATCTCTATTTTGTCTAGCACATTTGTCTCAATCATCTATTTTCTTCTAAACCATCTATTTCTATAATTAATTAAATAAATTATATTTATTTAATTAATTTAATCTAATTTAATCTATGTTCTATTTTCATATATAATAAATAATCTCTAATTATTTAATTATTCCATTATTCCTCTAAAATAAATAAAATCAATATTTTATTTTTTTATCTTCTCATCATGCACATAAATTAAATAAATTTATTTATTTAATTTATATTGATTCTTCCAATTTTCTAAATTTAGCTCTTTCCTCTATCATTTAAAAATAAATAAAATAAATTTATTTGTTTAATTTATTTTTATCTTATCATTTCCCTTCCTTATTACATTCTTCTATGTGTACAAGATAGGTTCTATCCTAAATCAAATACAAAAATGATTTAATTGGTTCTAAAATCAATCATTCACATCATCCAATCCTTAAAATAGCAAAGTATCCTATCTTACAAAAATCAATCTTACCACTACCAATAAACCAACTAAAATCATTTAATAAAAGCTTTTCCTATGGACATATGTCTTGTACACATTCATCCGAGCTTCTTGTTTAATCTCAACCATTCACATAGCCACCTAATCTCCACCGTTGATCAATCTTAGTTGAGAGCTATATAAACACCTTCTCACCTCATTCCATTCAATCCCACACAATCTACATAGCATCCAGATTATCATCTCATGCATATTGAATCCATTGAACACTTTGAGCATATCATCTATCATCATGGAAGCTTTGACAACTATGGTTGTTTACTATTAAGAAGCAATCCACATTACAACCAAGGAATCAATACAATCTAGGTGACATTGTTCTTTGATTTTCTTTCATTTTGTGTCATTTAGATGGATTCTTTGAAGGTGGTAGGATTGGGTTTTGATTGTAATGCTTGATCTTATCAACCTAATTTTTCTTGCTAACACATTCTAGCACGCCTGGTGGGACCCACATCCTTGATTAATCTTTTCATTTGAAAGTTATTTTGAAGTCTAGATATGCAGAGCACATTTGATCCATAAAGCATCACTTTTGTACGGTCTTGAATCATAGCTAGTACACAAAAAATCACATTCACATGATCCTCAGTCGCCTTTGGTTTGCAGACATTCGCTTTTGATCGATAGTGGATCGCCTCTGGTTATCCAGGGTTTATTCATATTTTTCTATTTTTTGCAGGGTTTTCTAGGGTTTCAGTTGATTTTTTTGTGTCTGATCTAGGTTGCAAGCTAGTTTATTTGCTAACCCTAAGGGTTTTTTCTCATCCTCAATCTAGTTTATTTGGGGTTTGATTTGTGTTTGACCTAATCATAGCATATAGTGGAATCTTTTGTGTTGATTTGTAGATTACAAGATTCAAACTCAAGCAATTCATCTTCTAGGGTTATCAGAGTTTTTAATATTTGCCTTTTGATCATTTATCTCACCCTAGATTTTGAGCTTTTACAGATTTCACAAGATCTGATCACCTTTGGTGAATAGTCAGTCGCATTTGCATGATCCTCGATCGCCTTTACATTATACAGACTCACCTTTGAGTGGCAGGCGGTCGCCTTTGGTATAATTATCATCTCATTTGATTTGCAGATAGTCGCATTTGATTTCTATTCATTTGCCTTTGGTTTATACAATTGCAAATTAATTTTCTTTGGTAGCTAACATTTGTCATTGCAACATCTTATCGTTTTGTCGAAGAAAGGTGGATCTAAAACTACTGACAAATCTGTTTGCAGGATCGATAGATCAAAGACTCATCATATTTTTCACTAATTTAGGAACATTTGGTTTTGGTGCTTAAAAAGAACCTTGTTTGCTCCATTTTTGTTTTATCTTTTTTGTTTGCTTATTGTGCATGTTTGTAACCCTAAACTAGTAATAAAAGTATCCTCTGCCCTTGCCTATCAAATGGATCTTGGGTGCAAGAACTTGTTATTATCTTTAGAGAGGCCTGCCTTGGTGGAAAAAGAGGTACTCACCCCAAGGGAATGACCTCAAGCAGTACTTTCATTCGGTCCACTATACGAAATAGGATAAGGCAAAAGCCAAGTCCAAACTAGTATCAATGCTTACCGTATAGTTCTAGTTTGAAAGGAGGTGTACCTAGTGTATTTGAGACTCCTAGTAGAGCTAGTTAGAGATTTAAGTGGCTTGCTGGATGCTCGTAACATGTCGGTCCACTGAATATTCACTAGAAACCATTTGTTTAGAGGCCAAAATCCCTTTTACTTGTTGACCCAGGAGGTCGAACCTTCGAAGCTACCCTACATTCATTGTAGAGACAGAAATTTTCTCGATTCACATGATCTGAAGGGTAAGACAAGTTGGTGTGCCCGTGCTATTGAAAGTAAGGAATACTGAGAGGGGGGGTGAATTAGTATTCCACAAAACCACTTGATAACTTTATTAATCCAATTTCCAAAATTAATAACATAAAAGTAGAACAAGTATAAGAGTAGAAACCATAAAGACATAAGACATTGACACTAGGATTTTTACGTGGAAAACCCAAAGACAGAAAAACCACGATGAGTGTTAGCTCAAAATATATTATGATAGTTCAATACTAGATTACAAGAAGGCTCACTGTCCTATGAAGAAGTGCTCAGTGCACAAAGGTTCACTGCCTAGAGAAAACAAGAAAGAAGAAGGATTGGCTCACTGCCAGAGGATGAACTACTATTGATGCATCTGCCACATGCTGGATCATAGTTCCATTGAAGGGTCAATACACAGATTCAAAGGTCTTCATTTATTCTGCCTTGCTTCTCAACTTAACTACATTCAACTTTTCTGCACTAAACTCTGTTCATATTCTTTCACACACAAATTCGCACCCTACACATCACATTACCACATCCCAACAACAAATTCCAATGAATATATATATTCGCTACAAGATTTAACTCATAATCAAGTTGGCAAGAAAAACATAAACCGTGTACACAAATACATCTTGTCGGCTTGAACTTGTGTACAAACTGCAATACGGACCAAGCCAAACATATAATGATCTACCTATAGGTCAGCACAAATCATACAACCACTTAGATTTATTCCTTAAACAATATATCTTCTCTGCATATGAATTTTTCATTCTTGTCGGCCTATCTCTTAAGAGGACACTTAACCAATTCAATTGTTACTTCACAACTTTCACTACGGATCATATACGACTCTAAGAATTACATCCAACACTCATCTTTGACCTCTTAACATGTCATCAAAACCGCAAGACAAAGTATGCAACTGCAGAGGAATGCAGACCCTTTTTCTTAGGCACTTTGCACTATTCCTGTCTTAACTGTATTTACGTGGACTTAGCTAAATCATGGTATGTCTTCTAAAGATCTTTAGACCTTGCAACCTTGGATATTTCACCTTCAAGTAATTGTGAACAACATACCTAAACTGCATACCTTGACTATCAACTGTGGAGGAATACCACTTGATTCTGCTACTAACTCTGTGTTGTCAGTACTTAGCCATTCTGCCTTAGTCTTTTGTGTCCAGACCAGATCCTCGTGTGCAGGCTATTTCCAAGTTGAGTTCCCAATCATCCTTAGTTCCACCATGCTTTGTTTTCCTTGTTTCCATCAATGAAAACATTACCCAATCAGAAGTGTCTCTTGACTATGTTGCCAATAATCTCCCCCTTTGGCATTAATGGCAACACCTAGTGAAAAATGTGTATCTACTCCCCCCTTACTCTGTAATCCTTCTCCCCCTAAGGTGTTTGCCCATTTTTCATTGGTCTTCTTCTCCCCCTTTGACATCAATGGAAAAGGTGTATGTACAAGAGTCAAAATTGTACCAAAACTACAAAGAAAAACTTCATACTTTGCCGCATATGTACACATACAATGTACTTCAACTCAATTAGTTGTCAATGAAAATACACAATCTTTAATTGTGTAATCTCTTCATCCCATCTGGTCTTAGGTCTTTCCAAAATTTGAATGTGACTATTTATTATAAAGATTGATTCTTCTGTCTTTTGGACATCATAATTTGTGTCAATTTGTGAAGCTGCCTGTGCTTTTGCTGCAATATTGATCATTGAGTCTAACTTAGGACTAATGAGTTCTTCCAATTGACACATTTTGTTTTTCACTTGATCCCTCTTATTTACAATATCACTTAACTCATTATGAATATTAATTACTTGTATTTCTTTTCTGCTCACCGAATTAGCTACAGGATCAAAGTATTAGAAATATTTATTAGCTATTGTTTTAGATCCTTTAGCTTTTCTTCTAGCTCTTTAGTGGCTACTGGCCAAGATAAGCAAAATTTGTATAGGTCACTTGCTTCTTCAATAGCACTCTATATAGCTTTCATTTTATTTTCCAGTAGAGCTTTATCATTCATTGTCATAGTCTTCAACTCTTTTAGTCTTTTCTCATCAAATTCTTGTCTTACTTTTGTGTCAGCAGATTTCTCAAAAGATTCAAAATGGCCACTTACAGAATTTATGAGTCCTTTAAGTTGACTTATAGAAGAAAAAGAGGTGTCTTTCTAATATGATGGCATCATCTTCTCCAAAATGTTGGATGCCTCACCAATCAGTTCACTGTCCTACATGTGAGACTTCAAGATTTCTTTTTGTGCCTTTCCTTGCACAATTGATACCAGTTTAAATTTCTGTATTGGGGACATTGAATCACGATTTATTGGTCCTTGCAAAAATATGGGTTCATCTAGGACCTATTTCTCTTTGTCCAAAAATTCTTTGATTGACTTCGCAGTGTCTCTTGCTATATTAGAGACTTCTTCTTCTTGATTTAGCTTCGGAGCATAGAAATCCATAGCTACATTTCCACCATCTCTTTGTTCCGGTGAAGTTTCCTTTTCTTGTTTCTCTTCTTGATCATCGACTTTATCCATTCTTGTCTTGTCACCTATTTGTTGTTCTGGAGATAGACTAGTCTCAACAACTGTAGCAGGGGCCACTTTGTCAGCTAACCCTTGATCCAAATTCGCTTCCGGAAGATCTGTTACATTACTGTCAAAGATTGTTGGGAAATGAAATTGTCTTAGCACTCTCAAGATGATTTCTTCAGTCTCCTTTGCTACTCTTTCAATGTCACCTCCCATAAGAATGTTCATTCTCCTTTTTGTTTTGAATTCATTTTTAAGAGCTTTGGAGATCATGTTATTTTCTTCTAGGGTGATCTCTAGACATAATCTAACAAGTGTGTGCTATCTGATTTCAGTATCCTTGGCCATGGCAGTTTCTTTCCTTGCATACATAATGTTGTTCAGGCTATTAGGAAGATCATCGATGATTTCAATAAGAGCTTTATTGTATATGTTTAGGCATTCTACAATGGCATTTTCTAAAATCCTTTTGTCTGCATCATTAAAATCATCATAGAATTGGGCTAATGGTTTCAGATTTCCATCTATTGTGACAGCCTTAAGAACATCTTCTAGGCTTATTGTAGCCTCTTCTAGCTGTATTTGTCTTGCCCTTTTCTTTGTTGAGTCCTTACCTGAGGCTGTCTTTTTACTGCTTTCAGATACTTTGGTACCCTCAGTTTTCATCCTTTGTACTTCTTCATCAACACTTATACTTTCATGCATCCTTTTTTCTTTAGTTTTCACCCTTTTTTGCCTAGGTGCCTCCATACTTGCAGATTGTGTGGGACTAGAGGATGCAGATGCTGAGCCTCTTGTTGTTCTTTTTGATGCTTCAGGCCTCTCTGGTTTCTTCTTAGGCTCTTCTAGAGCCTTGACTGGTTCATTTTCTTCCTTTTCTTTTGTTGCCTTTTTATTTTGTGCTTTTTCTCTTGCTTCTTTCACTTGTTCTTTTGTGAAAACTTGTTTCAGGGAGAAATCCTCTACAACTCTCTGCATTTTTCTGGAGATTTTAGGTTTTCTTACTTCAACATAAATTTTAGCAGACAGTTCTTCATATGTTCCAAACCTTTCTTCTTTGGGGTCCTAGGGCTTGCTTAGCATGTGTTGTGCATAGTTATCTAGAATAGCTTCATCCACTTCATAGCCCATTGGCATAACCCAAACAGTTCTAGGCTCAATAACCTCCATCATGCATTGGTCTTTGGTTAGAATAAAGTATATGTCATCCTTGTACTTATCCACAATTGCTTTTGGAATTCTCTCTCTCAATTATATCATTCTATGGAAGTTCTTGAAATAGCCCCATAGGGATATGTTTTGTTCATCATAGTTTCCAATGCTATCTAAATGATCCCTAATTTGTATAGTGACTGGTTGACTATTCAACCAAAACAAATTATTTATCTTTGGCAACTCATGCATGAAGTAGAAAAACAAACAGATGATCAACATACCAAATTTGAAGGGATATTTGATTTCTTTTGACTTCTTCAGGTTCTCCATTACTTACTATCAGAGAAATTCATAGATATCATAGTCTACATTCTCCTTGTTCATCTAGTAGGTAGCATATATGGTAGTCCCAGAGACAAAGTTCTCTCGGTTAGTGAAATATACTTTGTATCCCAACACCATGGACGCAAATCTTATAGCATGATTTTCAATTTCATTGATTGTTAAAGCCCTTTTATCAAATTTTTCTCTAGTGGCCACTATTATTGTTTCATTATTTACAACTTTCAACAGGGGTACCCTACTGGTAGAATTTAGTCCAGTCACAGCCCTAATTGCATCCTTGGTGATCTTGAAGGGTTGTCCCAACCACATGATTTCATCGTGGATTCTACTTAAGACGTACTGGACCCATTCATCTTTTGAAAATGTAGGGAAGTCTTTATATTGAATGAATTTCTTCACCTCCATAGCTTTGTATTCTTCTTTCAGCTTAAATTGATCACTGCTTAGATGATTCTGATACAAGTCTGAGAAACTATTATCCCCATGCTCTTCTAGGCCAATATGGATGTAAGCCCTAACGTCTTCTACATGCATAACTCCATATGGTATATTAGAATATGCACCTATTGGATCAACTACTATTGATTTGAATGGATGTTTCTTGAATTTTGGCCTTAACCTTTTAGTTATATCGATCACATGAGGTGTTGCCATTTTTAAATAAAATCACAGTGGGGTTTTGAATCTGGAAAATACCTCTTTTCATTGGATTAGGGTTTTTCTTGATCTTGTCTTGATTTGCTTTAAAAATCACTGAGCTACTTGGAATTTCACTTTAGATTGCCTTAAACACTTGAAAATTAATGCAAAGTGATTAATCTTTTACGAATCCAAGCCTTTAAACCCCTTGAAGCCTTAACTTAATCGTCATAAATGTAGTCTTTCAAAAAGATGTCAAACACTTCTCAGTTAGCTACAGTCAATCCAAATTGCTCCGCAATGCTCTACATTAGATCTTTCTCTATCAAAATTTCTTTCAGAGACTTTGTCATAGATTTCTTCACAACATACCTTAGTGTTGGATTTCAGCACTATCTTTTTGGCTAGGGGCTTTGGATTTTCAACACAGTTCCCCCTGAGCTAGAGCTCCCAATTTACTTCTTGAGGAAGTATCTACACCAGATGCTGGTGTAGATCCATCCTTGACTTCAATTACTTCTTTCTTGATCCAGATCTTGTCCATTTCTTTCTCAGTTTTAACTGGATCAACTTTTTCTTTTCCCTTATCATTCCTCTACTCTATTTTCCTTTCTTCAACATAGTAGTTTCTTTTGACATTCTTGCTTCTACAAAATCTTGTAACATGTCCAAACTTGTTGCAATTGTAGCACACAATGTTTCCCTATCCTTAACTCCTTTCTCTGAATGAATTCATCCTTGATCTATATTGATTAGCCATGTGTCTAAATCTATTGTAATCAAAACATCTTTCATTGAATGATTGAGTATTCCTTGAATTGTGAAAGCCATTTCTTACCAGACTTCTACATTCATTTGATCTATGACCAATTTTCTTGCAATTGAAGCATTGACTAGAAAATGATGGAACATTATAATTTATTCTACTCCTACACTGAGTAGCTTTGTGACCAAACATTTTGTAATTAAAACAATGGCCATCAAAAGATGGGTACCTTTGAGCATTTGGCTGTCTGATCGGAGGTCTTCTAGGTCTTCTTCTTTGATTCCTGAACTGGTTGCCTTTGTTTTGCTTTAACAGAAAGTTTCCTTGACCTAATTTTAAACTTTCTCCTTTCTCAAATCCTAATCCTTGCTTATCATCTGAACTCTTTTGACTAGCAATCATCTCATCAAGTTTTGCAGAACTTATCTTGAACTTTTCTTCATAGCTTTTGGCTTTTTCTAAGTCTATTTTTAGGCTCACAACTTCTTCTTCCAATTTGATACATTCTTCTATCTTGTTGTTTACCATTAGATTTAGATCTTCTTCTCCTTTATCTCTTTTAATAACTTCCACTTTTAAACCATCTAGGTTCTCATTTGTTGATAACAATTACATTCACTAACATCTCTATATTTTTCTTTGAATTTCTTGACTTGTTCTTTTAGCTTTAAAATGCACTCATCAGCTTCTTGAATGTTATCCTTCAGATGCCTAATTTTTACTTCAGATTTTTCAAGATAAGCAAGAGCTACTTCCAATTCAACATTGTCTCCATATGAGAAGTTTCCATATCTCTTGGCTGCCACAAGTGAACTACTCTCCCAGATCTTCCTCAAGCTGTTAGGCTTCTTCCAAGGAACCTTTCTCTGATACCAATTGTTGAAAGTAAGGAATACTAAGAGGGGGGGTGAATCAGTAATCCACAAACCACTTGATAACTTTATTAATCTAATTTCCAAAATTAATAACATAAAAGTAGAACAAGCATAAGAGTAGCAACCATAAAGACATAACACATTGACACCAGGATTTTTACGTGGAAAACCCAAAGAGGGAAAAACCATGGTGAGTGTTAGTTCACAATATATTATGATAGCTCAATACCAAATTACAAGAAGGCTCACTGTCCTATGAAGAAATGCTCACTGCACAAAGGCTTACTGCCTAGAGAAAAGAAGAAAGAAGAAGGATTAACTCACTTCCAGAGGATGAACTACTATTGATGCATCTGCCACATGTTGGATCACAATTCCATTGAAGGATCAATACACAGATGCAAAGGTCTTCATTTATTATGCCCTACTTCTCAAATTAACTACATTCAACTTTTCTGCTCTAAACTCTGCTCATATTCTTTCACACATGAATTCACACCCTACACATCACATCACCACATCCCAACAACAAATTCAAGCAAGTATATATATTCACTACAAGATTTAACTCATAATCAGGTCAGCAAGAAAAACATAAACCATGTACACAAATACTACATCTTGTCAGCTTGAACTTGTGTACAAACTGCAATGCAGACCAAGACAAACATATAATGATCTACCTATAGGTTGGCACAAATCATACAACCACCTAGATTTATTCCTTAAACAATATATCTTCTCCACATATGAATTTTTCATGCCTGTCGGCCTATCTCTTAAGAGCACACTTAACCAATTCAATTGTCACTTCACAACTTTCACTATGGATCATATATGACTCTAAGAATCACATGCAACACTCATCTTTGACCTCTTAACATGTCATCATAACCGCAAGATAAAGTATGCAACTGGGGAGGAATGCAGACCCTTTTTCTTAGGCACTGTGCACTGTTCCTATCTTAACTGTATTCACCCGGACTTAGCTAGATCATGGTATGTCTTCCGGAGATATTTAGACCTTGCAAACTTAGATATTTCACCTTCAAACAACTGTGAAAAACATACCTAAACCGTATACCTTGACTATCAAATGCGGAGGAATACCACTTGAGTCTACTACTAACTCTGTGTTGTCAATACTTACCCATTCTACCTTAGTCTTTTGTGTCCGGACTAGATCCTTGTGTGTAGGCTATTTCCAAGTTGAGCTCCCAATCATCCTTAGCTCCACCATGCTCTATTTTCCTTGTTGCCATCAATGACAACATTACCCAATCAGCAGTGTCTCTTGACTATTTTGCCAATACGTGCCATGTAAGGGGGAGCCAGTGTCACCAACAACTCTAGCTGTCCGCTTTGTTTTAGCATTTAGAGAAATCCAAGTAGGGATTCAATAGGTAGTATCCTTTCCAACCTAGGTTGTACATGTTTGTGAGTGTCCTGTGTGTGTGTGACTTTTTCATCTATTTTCTTGTCAAAAATAAATAAAAAATTGCCCAAAAATAATTCACTGTCATAGAAACTCGCCTTTGAACAACAACTAGTCACCTTTGAACCGTAGAAGCTCCAGAAGCTTCCCTCTGGTTTGCTTCAAAATTATCCTTGACCATAACACAGATGCCTTTGAATTATCAGGTGTCATCTTTGAGCCATACACACTCGCATTTGAATTACATAAAGTTGCCTTTGATCTATAGACAGTTGCCTTTGGATTATCCTCAATTGCATATGAGATATCATGAGTCGCCTTTGGTCTGAACAACATTGCCTTTGGTAAACTGTAGCTTGTCATCATTAATCAATTCCAAACAACACATTTTAAGTTAATCTTAAGCTTGTTATTAGCTTGCAGACAAATCACTAATCATCTACAGCCAGAATTTATCCTATCTAGCTTGCTCATATCACACTCTTTGGACTTTTTGAGCCTTCCATCCTTGAGACTCTAAATCAGCCATCTATATCAATCAAACAATCAAGTCAACATCATCTTTTGGCTTTGATCATAGCAACTTTTTCCAGCTTGAGAGAGTGGTTTCTTTTGAGTTGGTCCATCACATCATCAATCAATCAATCTTGTCTACCCTTGAGTTCATGAGTCTATCTCTTGGGGGATAATCAATCAACCAATCCAAACCTGATCAATCGATCCAAATCAAAACAACCAATCAATCAGCAATCAATAATCCAATCCATCGATCAAGCCAACCAAATCATCAATCTACAATCAATCCAAACAACAATCAAACAATCCAAGGGTCTCAACTTTGTCACATTATTCCAAAAATCACATCCATCATCTAAACAATGCCTCAAACAAGGAGCCAATACAAAGAAGCCATGGAAGCCAATCTACAGCAATTTCAAGCTACTCCTCTTAAAGATGCTTCACAATTTATGATTGGAATGCCTAAAGAGATGTTTGTACCTAAAGGTTATACTACTAGAACTTCATCAGCAACCCAAATACCACAATATCATTTTAGACCTTCATCATCAACTCATGTGCCACACTATCAACCTATCGATGAGGAATCTTCAGATGATCTAGAGGACCTCAAAGATGATGACGCTTTGCTAAATGCCAATAGAATCATAAGGTCAAATCATGAACAAATTTTCTTACAATTTGCCAAAGAAGGAGTCCAATTGCCAAGCAACTTTGATATTTCCACAATCTGAAAATAAGACCCAACCAATGATGTTATTGTCATTGCAAAGGAAATCGAAAAGGCTATTACTACCATGTCCACCAAGCTTACAACCTCTATACACAACATTCAAGCATCACCTTTTACCAATCCATCCATCCCTCCATTCCATGCACCTACATCCACAGAGCCTTTGTTAACACCTTCCAATGTCATTAGCTCATATGTGTCACAAGCACCTCAAGTTTCTTCTCAAAATATGCCATATGTTACTCCATCTCATGCATCTCAATCCACTTCATCTTCCTCCATGAACATAACCCCTTCACATGTGTCCCAAGCACATCAAGTCTCTAACCAAAGTGTGTCACATCATGGTATCTTCCTCCATAAACATCACTTCTCCACAAGTACCACAAGAACCTCATGCCAATCTACTTGTGTCACATGTTGAACTATCCCAACCATCCAATGTGTCTTCTCATCTCAACACGTCATCCATGAATATCCACCAAACATCCCATGTGTTATCCAATCCTAATACACCGGTTATCAACCAAACTTTCAAATCTCAACCATATGTCGATCAACTCAATTCACTTGGACCACAACCATCCAATCCTCCCATTGTATCCCAAGTACCACCATCTAACCAACATGTATCTTATGTTAATCCATCTATCACATCTCAAGCTCCACCAAAACCAATCCTCAACATGTATTCTATGCTAATCCACCCATTGTATCCCAAGCTCCTAATCAACAAATGTCATACACTAATCCATCCTTTGTTTCACATGTGATACAAAATCAAAGTGTCAATCCATCCTCAAACACCTACACCTTTCCACCATTTGATAACCAAGGCCAAAACAACTACACACCGTCATATAATCCATCCAAACAATATCCTCCAAGCCACACCCCGATGTATCAAATACCACACCCAAGCCATCAAAATCCTATGCAACAACAACAAACATCTACATTTGATATGGAGCTGTGAGTCAACCAATTACAACAATGAGTCGAAGACATGAGTATGGGTCAAACCAAGAAAAGATTTTCTTTTGAGGATGTATGACCATATCCTTTTGACAAGACACTTCAAATGATACCTTTTCCCCACAATTTGATAAACACAAAGGAAAAGTTGATCCAAATGACCAACTTCATACATTCTATGTCGCTTGCCTTGATGTTGCATATAATGACACATCTTTTGTGACTATTTCCTCGTAGTCTTGGGGGACAAGCTATGGAATGGTTTTCTCATCTACCTCCGGGCAACAAGTCTTTCCAAGAGCTTGCACACAAATTTGTCTCACACTTTTCCTTCAACATAGAACATGAAGTAACCATGAACAATCTTGTTAACAATAAACAACACAATGGGGAAACTTTTTCATCATTTATCCAAAGATGGTGAAACATGGAAAGCAAGCTCTCATGGAAAATCCCTACAAAACAACAAGTGGACATATTTGTTGAAAATCTACACCCCGAGCTATCATTCCAATTACAACTACAAAGTGCCACCACCTTTGATGAGTTCATTTTCAAAGAAACGAATATTGAAAAGGCTTTAATTGCAAAAGGCATCATCAATATTTTCAAAGAAACCAAAGACACTACACAATCCTCAAATGACAAAACCCACTTTTGGAACAAGAATAAAAATGTTGTCAATGATGGTATTGTTGATACAAAGAATGTACAAACCATGAAGGCTGCCATCCATATCTAAGCAACATCTAAGATCACACCTTTTGTTCCATGAGATTGACCAAAACCAAATCAAGCACCTAGACAACAATTCACTCCTTTGGGAGAACCCATTGAATCCGTTCTAAAAAAGCTCCTACAAGATGACAAAATCACATTACCTGAGGCTCGACCGAATGAAGAACCACAGTATAAACCCAATTGGTACAAAGACAATGAATATTGTGAAATTCATAGAGTGAAAGGGCATAACACGACTAGTTGCATGAAACTGAAACATTTGATACAAAATCTTCTTGATCAAGCTGAAATCATTATTGGTCCGCTGAAACAAACCACAAATTATGATCTTAATGCTTTTAAGAATCCACTTCCATCACATGATAAATAAATTACCTCCAATATGTGAAATAATATCCAATATACCTATGAGTCATCTACAATTGGTCACATTAAACAAAATCGCATCTCAACCATTAGCATATGAGCAAAAGAACCCATTACCATAAAAGGAAAAGAACTTGATTGTGTTGTCACTACCTGTCAAGGTCATGTTACTATCCAAGGAGCCCCATCTATCATACGCCCAACCTCTAGTTACAATATCCTTGACCACCTTGGTAAGACCCCTGCTCATATCTCCATTTTGGAGTTATCGCGGATATCGCCTGCCCACAAAACCATCCTAGATAAAGCCTTACAAGAGTCATTAGTGCCAAATGATATTAATACTACACAATTCCAAGCCACGATAGTGAGTATTGTATCACCTTATTGCTTGACGTGTTCCGACAAAGATCTTTCATCACTTGATCCATCCCATAACGATGCCCTCCATATCAAAGTTTACATAAACCAATGCCGAGTTAAATGAATACTAGTAGATTGTAGAGCTGGTTTAAATATATGTTCTCTAAAGCTCATAAATTTATTGAAATATTCTGAGGATCGTATAGACACTACAAAGAGCATAACCATTAAAGCATATGATGATGCTGAGAGAGATTCTGAAGGAATCATTCATCTGCCTATCAAAGTTGGTGCTATTACCACTGATACTCATTAGCAAGTCCTTGATATTGAATTGCCATACAACATTATCCTTGGTCGCCCTTGGACACATCATATAAAATTTGTTCCATCTACATACCATCAATGTATTAAGTTTCCTTACAATGGTGTTGAAGTCACAATCCCTGCCGATCCTAATTCATTTGAGTTTTGCCACACCTTTCGAGTTAAATATCAAGACCCCAATAGCATACCTATCAACGTTGAAGCTTATCCATCCACATCCTATGTAGATCCATCCGACTTGAACAAGACTTCATCTAGTAAATTCATCCCCAACGTCACTACCCAATACAAGGAGAAAGGGCTTGGTGAATACACTATACAAGAATCTTGTTGTGTAGGAGCTTTTCCCTTATCACCTAAATCTTATGGTCAACCATCCATATCCAAAGCTACCTCAACTGAAACCATTATCAAAGCACCTCCTACTGTGTTCATCAAATCAGGGATGTTAGAAGATGAAGACATTGATGACATCAACTCTTGGCTCTTCTTTGATGAGAATGATCAACTTACTTTAGAAGTGGAGCGGTATAAAAATGGATTTATGATTATCAAAAACATGAGCTACAAAGGACAAGGAGGTCTTGGACCATAAGGACAAGGACCTATTGACCCTATTATTGTCACCAAGAAGTTTAATAAGCAAGGTCTAGGGTATGGTAAGGAGGTACCACCTTCCAAGGACATTAAGTGTATTCTCAATACGGTAGCCAAAGATTTTCCTGCAGAAGAGACTTCTAATTCAGATGTTGTTGATGACTCTTCCTACCATATAACTGAACTATTCCAAGATACATCCATCTTTATGCTTTCATCCGCCTCATTTACCCCTCACCCATCATCATCTAACCTCAACTCGTATATCCCAACCTCGTCGATTGGGACCAACAGGGGGCACCTATTCTAGACACATTTGAAAATGATGAAGCTATAGTAGAGTTTATGGCCTTAAGACAAGGCATACCATTGGGGAATCACAAAGTTGGCTTTATGATGGATCTACCTTGTTAGAATATTTTGGTGGAAGCGTCAAATCCATCAGTC
The DNA here is from genome assembly GCA_027924645.1 of Cunninghamia lanceolata. Classification (NCBI taxonomy): domain Eukaryota; kingdom Viridiplantae; phylum Streptophyta; class Pinopsida; order Cupressales; family Cupressaceae; genus Cunninghamia; species Cunninghamia lanceolata. Next base: position 281,757 of record BSBN01000742.1, read on the forward strand.
GTAAAAGTGAAATAAATAAAATAAAAAAAGATAGGTCATTAGGTGAAAACCAAAAGGTGACTCTTGACTGTGAAAAAGTAAAAATAAAGGACATATCTGAGGGTGAAAACCTCTCTAAGGCACCCAAGGATGGAGGATTTGACCTTCCTTTGACCAATGAACATTAGGAATGGTCACCATTGTTGGTGGAAAAATCCCAAGAGATAAATCTAGGCATAGCACAGAATCCAAAGATCACATTCCTAGCAGCATCATTATCAGAGCAAGAAAGAACAGAGTTTAGCACTTTTTTCATGAAAAAAGTAATCAACTTTGCATGGACCTATGTAGATATGTTGGGGTTAGATCCTTCACTTGTGGTACATCATCTAGCAGTGTCTCCAAATGCAAAACTAGTTAGACAAAAGCTTCAAAAAATGCACCCTTAGGTAGCACTTTTAGTCAAAGTAGAAATTTAGAAGCTATTGGATGCTAAGTTTATACGCCCTATTAATTATCCTAAGTGGGTTTCAAATCTTGTACCAGTCTCAAAACCTGATGGCTGCATTTGCTGTTGCACTGACTTCAGAGACCTTAACAAATCTTGTCTTAAGGATGACTTTCCATTGCCAAGCATAGATACCATTATCAATCTCACAGCAGGACATGAAATGCTATCATTAATGGATGGATTTTCTAGATATAATCAAATTAGAATTGCAGAAGAAGACCAACACAAGACTTCCTTCATATGTCCATGGGGTACCTATTGTTGGGTCGTAATGCCTTTTGGACTTAAGAACACCAGAGCAACATATCAATGAGCCATGAATATTATCTTCCATGATCTCTTTCATACCATAATGGAAGACTATGTTGATGATATCTTGGGAAAATAAAAAACTAGAGAAGGCCATCTACAAGTATTAGAACAAATCTTTGACAGATTGGAGAAATATCAAGTGAGACTGAATCCCAAGAAGTGTGTATTCGGTGTGACATCAAGAAAGCTGTTGGGTTACATTATATCCCGACAAGGCATAGAAGTTGATCCAGACAAAGTAAAATCTATAATTGAAATGCCTCCACCATCCAATTTATAATAGCTTCGTAGTCTCCAAGGCAGATTACAATCCATCTGCAGATTCATCTTACAGCTAGCAAAGAAATGTCATCCCTTTCAACACCTTCTTCAAAAGGGAGAACCTTTTAAATGGGATGATAAGTGTCAACAAGCTTTTGCTAAAATAAAGGAATATCTAGCTACACCTCCCATCTTGGTACCTCCTATACCTGATCGACCATTGTTGTTATACATCTCTTCAACAACAGTAGCTCTAGGTGCTCTTCTAGTGCAACATGATGATTCAGGAAAAGAACAAGCTATTTACTACATCAACAAAACTCTTGTTGGTTATGAGATCAACTATTCAACCATGGAAAAATTGTGTTTAGCAGTAGTGTTTTCCTCCCAAAAGCTGCGACACTATATGTTGAACCAAACTACAAAGCTCATATCTAAGTTTGATCCACTTAAGTACCTTCTTTCCAAAGCAGTACTCACAGACAGAGTAGCAAAATGGGTAATGATCCTAAGTGAGTTTGACATAGAGTATGTGGATCGTAAAGCCATAAAGGACAAGTAATCACAGATCAATTAGATGAAGCATCAAAAACAAATGTTCATCCTATCCGTCCTAAATTCCCTGTTGAAGAGCTATTCAACTTATATCCTTCAGTAGTTTGGCAGATATACTTTGATGGATCATATACACAACATGGATCTAGAGCTAGAATATGTTTTATCACACCTCAAGGAGATTTTATACCAAAGTCATACAGGATTGCTTTCCCTTGCACAAAAAATATTGCTGAGTATGAAGCCTTGATTACATGATTACGCATGGTAGTATAATGGGCTATCACACAACTACAAGTCTTTGGAGATTCACAACTGGTTATCAAACAAGTCTTAGATGAGTATCAAACAAAAGATGGAAAGCTTCTCCCATACAAGTTGATGGTAGATGATTTCAAGAAATACTTTTCTAAGATCACATTGGAGCAGATTCCTCGAACAAACAACAAAGCAACAGATTCCATGGCTACAATCGGCTCTCTCTTAGATATGCCTTCCAACACACACAGATGTGAATTTTTGGTTGAACAACTATTGGTCCCAACTTTTGAAGTTCTACAATCTAAGCTTGTATGTGAAATTGTTGGTCCCAATTCTCCTTGGTATGAGGATATATACGAGTACCTCCACAATGGTACTTTTCAATTCCAACTATCCAACACCCAACGTAAAACCTTTATCCGCTTAGTCTCTTGTTACACCATCCTTGGAGAAACCTTATACTGCAAGAGTCTCAATGGTATCCTTCTTAGATGTCTTGACTCAGGACAAGCTAACATTGCCTTACACGAGGTACATGAAGGTGTCTATGGTTCACATTCTGTTGGCCCTAGTCTTGTTAAAAAACTCTTGAGAGTTGGATATTATTGGCCAACTATGGAGCAAGATGCACAAAAGTTTGCTAAGCACTGTCTATAATGTCAGAAACATGGGGATTTGATACATGCTCCAGCACATGAGTTACAACCTGTTACTACACCTTGGCCTTTCTCGCAGTGGGGACTCGACCTCATAGGAAAGATCCATACTCCCTCATCCAATGGCCACAAGTTTATCACTACCGCCACGGAGTACTTTACAAAGTGGGTTGAATCCATTCCAATGACTTATATCACTGGTAAACAAATATCCAAATTTATCCTTCATTATATCATTTGCCGATATGGAGTTCCACAAGCCATTGTCACTGACAATGGATGTCCTTTCAAGAACCAAGAAGTCCATGAGCTATGCAACAAATTTCATATCCAACACAGATTTTCCACTCCCTACTATCCCCAAAGTAACGGCCAAGCATATGCTTCTAACAAAAACAATCATCAAAATCCTTAAGAAGATAGTTAATGAAGTTGGTTGTCATTGGCACCTACAACTTAATCTAGCCTTGTGGGCCTATCAAACAAGTGTTAGAACTCCCACTAGTGCTACACCCTATGCTCTTGTGTATGACACTGAAGCTATCTTACCTATAGAGGTCGAGATCCCATCACTGAGAGTGTCACTACAACATATCATTTCTGATGAGGAATATAGAATATCCAGACTAAATGATCTAGAGCTATTGGATGAAAGATGTCTCACGACACTCAATCATCTCCAAGTCTATCAAAACTGTCTTCATCATAGCTATAACAAGAAGATCAGAGAAAGAAGGTTCTAGGTAGGAGACCTTGTCCTTAAAGAAAATTAGAAGAATCAACAGGATCATGAGAAGAAAGGCAAATTTGTACCAAATTGGTTAGGACCATATGTGATCACATCAGTCTATGGATCAGGAGCTTATACTCTTTCAACACCTAAAGGCATTCATTTGGATGAACCCATCAATAGTGTTCATCTGAAGAAATTTAATGCTTGATCTTTGGAATATCCCAATAAAAAAAAATAGTAAACATAAATAATCCATCCTCTAGTGAAAACCTAGTAAATAGGTGCCTTGGATAAGTACCATAGTGAAAACCTGGAAAACAGGTGCTATGTGTAGAACTAGCTCTACCATCTATTATATTTTGTTTACCATCCATCCGTAATAAATTCCATCCATCCCATAATAAGTTTCATTCATTTTTATAATAAACTTCACTTATTCCATCATCCATCGATCCATCCATAATAAGATCATCCCTTTGTTTTTTTATCCCCATGCTTACTCTTATCATGGTTTTGGAAATTGTTGGAGTTGAAGTGTCATTTCGTTCCATTGTCTATCTAGAGTTAGGACATCTAATCCATCACTGTCCATAATAAATTCATCCCACACTGGGGGCACTTGCTTGTGCTTAGTCTTTGGAGTACATACTTAAATCATCATCACCAACACCTCAACAACATCATATATCATCAAACATTCCACTAATCCCATCAATAACATCATATATCATCAAACATTCCACTAATCCCATCAATAACATCATATATCATCAAACATCCAATCAATGTCATCAATCCATAATCTGATCAATCCATCCACCTTCATCATCACCATCAATAAAATATTATAAGAACTACATCTCATCTCTATCATTAAGTGCCTTGATCCCATGGATATAGGGTATGTAGGCAATCTGGGATACGAAGGAAGTACTCAGATTCAGGTATGAGCAATACACCTCTTCCATCTTTTCACCATTCTTCTAATATTCATTCATCATCATCTTCATCCATCTCATATTTTTCTATCATCTATCTCCCACATCATCAATAAACACCTAGAACTACATATCATCATGTCTCATCATCTATCATACTGTGCTTTGATCCCATGGATACAGGGTATGTAGGCATTCTAGAATATGAAGGAAGTATCCAGTACACAAGCACACATGATTCATTCTTCCATTCCCATTTCGTCTCTTCTATCTGCCACCTTCTTCTGTTTGACTACCTCAAGCAGAAACAAACTATACATGTCTTGATAGCTCAAGTACTTAACAAATCCAAGGTAAACAAAGACGTTTGTCTGCATGCCTTTAGCCAATACTTTCTATATCACTCTAGCATCTCAACCTTCAACATGATATATCTTTCCTCACAACAAGGCACTATCCAATCTATCCAAGAGCATCCTCTTTGGCAAGAGAACATGATGGTTGTGTCTTTTGTTTTCTTTTAATTTATCTTTTGTCCCTTTCTAATACCTAATCTAGACTTCCTTGATTCATCATATCTTGGTATGTCACGATGAAGTATGGACTTGGGCATAGTCATTTGCTTTCGTATGTTGTGTTTGTGGGATGATCTTATTCTCCTACTATGCCTAATGCTATCTTGTATGTGTTGGGATTAGCATCTTGCATATCAATATCTTTTGCACCTAAGGAGCTAAATAGTCTCTTATGCACTAAGTTTATTTGATGCTAAGATTATTTCCCATACATATCACCAACAAGGTTTCATTATGTTTAGTGGAAATAAGTTCAAACCGTTGTTTGCAGAGTCAAAGTCCATCTCAGGATCAGCTAATATTCATATCTTGTGTATGTTGGATCAACATCTTGACCTCATATGATAGACAAGATTGTATTATGCTGAATGCATTGGATACACTATCACCTTGGTCATCTATACCCTGGTACATAATATCCATATGCTATATCAAACATAAGGATTAAAAATCTCCAAATTTGTTTGCAACCATTGTCAAAAGCTACATTTATCGTCCACAATCCATTCATTTATCACAATAAAACCCATAGCTCTCATAAGGATTGATCAATCAAATTTTCACCTCCTTTCTTCTATTCATCTATCTTTCCATCATTTTTATCTTGTAAAACAAGTGTGTTAGACATACATCACCCTATATCATTATCACATATCATTTATTCTAAGCCAAAACCTAATTTTCTTCTTTTTGATCCCTAATTTATCCTGCCCAATCCCTAATTCTTCGTGTCAACTTACCTCGTCCATCTTTTCTCTATCATCTAATCACGAGTCAACCCAGTCTTTTCCCAATAGCCTAAATTTCCTCTTGAGGAGTTATCACTCGCTAGTTTCACTGGGGCATAGCTTGTAATCTTAATGTATCAGTTTTATCTTCTTTGAAACAACACCCTAACAGACATTGTCTCAAAGAGGGGCAAAATGTAGACACCCAAAATTGACCCTTTAGATCATTTTTTAATTTCTTGCATTTTTTACCATCTCATATGTCAATTTTGTCTAGCTATTACATCAGAAAATGTCCCCTTGGGGGCTTTTACCTCTTAAGGTTTAGCTCCTGGGTCCTTTAGAATGCATTTAGAGCATCTTGCATGATTTTGATGACTCCCGATGAGAAAACCCTAAAGTTTCATGGCAAATGGGACTCGGGGCATGTGATTAACATAAATCTTGCCTAAAATAGGGGGAGGACTTGGGTACCCGTGCCCTAGTCTTGTCCTATTTTTGGGTGTTGGTTTATGACCATTATTTAGGTCCTATGTTGACATCCTAAGTTTGAATTACAAAATTCTTAGTGGGAATGTTTGTAGTTGCACATATAAGCATGATTAGTGATTCATTTGTAAACTAGATGGATATTGTGAACTTGTGGCTTTATGTGAAAGTGATTCAAGGCATTCATTGTGTTGCAGAGCAGTATTTTGTGTTGTTATTGTGTTTGTATTTGTAGATTTGGCATCCATCTCCTCATGGCATGAAGAGCATCTTCCTTCCATGAGATCTTCACTATAAGGTGATATCAATTGTGTTTTCTATCATTTATCATTTGAATTTTGCCTCTATCCTGTAGGGTTATGCACTCTTTATCTGACAACGGTGTTCGAAAGACTTGAATGTCTCTCTGGGGCTTGACTAAGGCAAGCCTCTAAACACCACAACCCCCAACCCACTTTTCTATGATTACAGGTTACAGCTTGCAGAAGTGAAAGAAGTAGAGTTGCAGGAGAGCGGTGTAGACTGTTAGAATTATAGATCAAAGAAGAAAATAGGGACCTAGACTTAGGCACCCACTCATTAGTCCTCCGGATCCTGCAACTGTAAAATCTTTGGAACAACAGGAATAGGTTGTAGACAACATTCCCAGATCTCAACAGAAACTATGGCATTGGACTAGGGTACTCACTCATTAGTCCTTGACTTTTCCGCACATTGAACTTTGAAATCTGGTATTTATTTGGTTGCCATTTAATATCTCTGTGTGATCATTTCCGTAATTTGTCCGTTTGTTTACGATTTCACGAAATTAGGGTTTTGAGCATAATTGGGCTTAATTGAACAACAAATTCACATAATTCCAATATTCCTCTATGTTCCAAGTGACAAGAGATCTATAGTAGAGTTCTCTACTCGGTTGAATGTCCTTGAATGTTTAGTGGTGAAAGGAGGACCAACACAAACCATTAAAATCAATCCTCTTCATTTTTAACACTAAACATTTTGGTGAACCCACGTTTTTGGACTTTATTACACCTTGTTGAGTGTTTTATTTAGATTTACATTCATTTCATTCATTCATTTCATTGTTCATCTTATTGCTTTTGAAAAATTACAAAAAAAATTGGCATTTTTAGCTTGCATTTTCAAATAATTTGAATTAGTTGGCATTTAATTTCAATAAATTTATGTCATTATCATCAGATCTGATTTAAGATACATAAATTTTTCATTCACCATTCATTTACATTGCATTTTCATGCTTAAATTGTTAAAAATTGCTTGAAATTGTGCATTTTTCCATATAACCTAGTTTTGCATTAGCTAGGGTTTGTAGTCAAAATCTTGTTTCAGATTTTACTACCTTTTTAAAAACAATTATTAGGACTGATTTCTAACTATAGTGTTGCATCATAGTGATTTTCTTGCAAAATTTCATGTCTAGGGTTTGAAAACCTTGCCTTTTCACTAGATTTTGGCCTTATCGTCTCTCTAGATTTGCATCATAGGCATGTTGTAAAGGATTTTTATGCATTAATTGGATGTTATCAGGGTTATCATCTTTTTCCCCTCCTCAAATTCTTTACGACACCCTTTTTATTTGGCCTTTGCATTGAAAATTTATGAAAAATTGCATATTTTAGCTATATTTTCACTAAGGTTTGACTTAGATTGGCACTATAAGTGTGTTGTGATAAATTTTATGGATTTAGGTGACTGATATTACTGTTATAATCTACTTCACCTCCTAAAATTCTTTACAACACCCTTTTTATTGGGTCTTTGCATTGAAAATTTGTGAAAATTTGCATATTTTAGTGTATTTTCACTAGGTTTTGACTTGTCATTACTCTAGATTTGCATCAACAACGTGTTGTGAAGGATATTACTGCTTTATTGGAATGATATCAAACATATTACTTGATTCACTTCATCAATTTTCTTACAACACCTCTTCTTTCACTCATTTGCATTGAAAAAAACGTGAAAAACCCAACATTTTGGACCTTAAACATATCTTTCTTCTAGTGTTGGTTCTATTAGTTTGTGCATTGAGTGTTGCATGTTTTTGTTTGAGTATTATAACTCACTACCCTAATAGAAATATCCCTTTAAGAATAAGTAGGAGACTCATGGGATCTAGTGCTCTTGAAGAAAATGATATTCCTACCTCTGAAAATCCATTAAATACCTTCTTTACAAAAGGAGAGACACAAATTTTGCAAGATACCATACCTCATACAACCACTATGGAAAATCAAGTATTTCATGATGTTGAGGACACTATTGAGGTGATAACACATGTACCTAATGAGAAAATAAACAAACTTGATAAAGACTTAGCTAATTTTCAAGCATTTGTTGGAAATGAAAGGATAACGGAAGAAGTTGTCCTTGTGATCCACCACATAAGAGAATTGATAAAAGAAGGACAAGATGGTATTAATGTTATTCGAGGTTTAATGCATATTGTACACAATAATGTCATGACAACGGCTGAGTGTGTGAATGGTATTAAAAACATGTCGTCCCCATCTCATACACAAGTATCGGCACCTATACCAACCACTGGAATGTCTACATTACATTGACAATTTTAACAACTAATATAAGTGCTTGTAGTAATACTACCACTAGTATTGGAGTATCTAATGGAACTAGTCCACAAAATTACAAAGCTGTGGGATTTAATTATCAGAACTTGGTTTCTAAGGGGACTTGTTCTATGAATAATTACTCTCAACCACCTCTCCATCCCACCTATTCTCAACCACCTCTTACATACAATTATTCACAATCACCTTCCACCTATCACTATGTGCAACCACCAATGAATTATTCATAGCCTTCTCTTATCACTACTTAGGCTCAATCACCTGCTCACTTTGGTTCTAATTCCTTGCAGCAAACCACATCTCCCAATGATGCCATCTTAAACCAACTTTTACAAGGCATGACTTCTTTACAACAACAAGTGACAACCTTGACAAATTCTTCAAAAAATAATATACCAACTTATCATGCTCGTAATCCCTTATCTTATGCAATCCTAAGAACTCCTATGCCTAAGAGGTTTGAGACTCCTCGCTTTGAAAAATATGGTGGAAAAGGTGATCCTAATACTCATGTGGCAGCATTCACGACTATGTGTAGTGATTTCTACTTTGAAGAGGCCTTCCCCTATTCTCCAAGTGACATGAGATCTATAGTAGAGTTCTCTACTCGATTGAATGTCCTTGAATGTTTAATGGTGAAAGCAGGATCTGTTGGTGTTCCCAGCTGATTGTCTGAGTTCCCCTAAAAAGTAGCCATCTTTTATACATAGGGAGCTCAGGTCAGTGGCCAATGAATAGGAGATTGACTCTATGTCTCCTTTGCACTTCAGGCTCTGCAAGACCTAGGGGGTATTCCCTTACTCAATACCCATATGGTAAATCCTGACTGTAACTAGGTATTGACATTTCAACAGATAAATCCTCTATTATGTAGACCAAAACTGTGAGATAAATACAAAGGGGCTAGCTTTGGGTCCTACTTCAGTTGTGAGTCAAAGGATTTGGAACCTAAATCCTACTCCTATAATCCTAAAATTTGGGGTTTTGAGTTGATTTGATTTTTTGTATTTGGTTTCCTGATTAGGGTTTGATTCATAAACTTAATCCAAGCCTTTGATCGGTGCCTATCCAAGGGTATGGAGTCCAAGTAAAATATATAAATAACTTTCCATAAACCAAGCAAATATATAGATTTCAAAGGGTTTCTTAGTTCTTGGCTTGCAGAGAACTCCAAAGATTAAGTATCCCTATTGACTCTACTTACAAATATCCTTGTTATCACACATATTCCCCATATTTGATCTAAAGCACTCTAATCTATTAATTAAATAGAAGCAAGAAAATAAACATGCAATGCAACAGATGTGCACCCCAGAACTCAGAAAACCCTTAGTTACTTTGTTCAAAAGAAAGATACAAATAACAAATGGAGACAGTTAATAGAAATACATGCACACAACATTCCTCATATAATTCAATCTGAAATTGATAAATAGCTTATGGAAAACACATACATACATTAAAATGAAACTCACAACACCATGGAGAGAGCAACCAGTCAAAATTTTGTATTATTTCCACTCCTCAAAATCCCAATCCTTGAACAACCTTTACAAAGTGAGGCAACCAGTTCCTTTATAGACATAGAACATGGTGCTCAACATTTAATACATATGGTTGGTTAGATTAGTCTACAATACAAAGAACTGTTCAAGGGTGTTGGAGCATTTATTACATAGAGCATGGAGAAAAGACAGAAAATAATTTATCATGAGGAGTACAATAAAGTGGAGGAGCCTGACCACATAAATGGAGAGGAGAAGGTAGTTGTTTGTTCACTTTAGGCACATTCACCCATACTTCTTTATATCCACAGTCTAATTTGTCATTGTTCTCATTGATCTATTATCAAGGGAAGAGTATGGCCTTATTCTTTCAGGAAAATTCACCTAATGGGCAGGTTCCTGCACTTTTTCTTCTACTTCTCCTTCCAGGTCTACTACCTCAATTTCTTCTTCAGTTTCCAGATCAATTATTTTTTCCTTTTTGGTAGGGGAAGGGTCATGTGATTCCCTTTTCACAGCATACCCCCCTCTTGAGCTACTAGGTTGGTAGGTAGGCCTTTCTTCACCTACATGAGAACTAGCAATTAGTTGCTCTACATGATCAAAAATCATCTAAATTCTCTTTATTTGGTCCTGTACTTCTGCAAAGGCACCCGGGTATGCAACATTCAAAATTTTCCTCATCCTTTCTCCTACCATAATTGTGTCCCACTTGATTCTCAAGGTATGGACATCATTCATTGTAAAGTAGTTCCTGATAGTGTCCTCATCAAGATAGACCTGGTGAATGTACCTTGGTCTTTGTTTATTAACCCTTACTTTATCAATGAAGTCCTCCAGGTCAAACATCCTAGGGGGCTCCACATTCATCCTATAGCACTGAAGAACTGAATCAATCTGATCCAAACCACCTTTATTAGTAGCCAAGAAGTCACTGAATCTGAGGGAGGTAGGAAAGAATGAGCCCTTTTTATGTTTCCTTAGATGTTCTTTATCTGATTTATTTAGCTGCCTAATAATCTCTAAGAATGCAATTCTCTTTGGCACATACTTAGGCAAAATATAAGGAGGGGCCTCACACCCATAAATTTTGACACAAGTGGTGTGTTCATGATAGAACCAGTCACCCCAGTTATGATCAATCCCTAAATCAGGGGTCTTGTTCAAAGGCCTCAAAAAATCTAGTACATCTGCATGTAGCCTTTCTTCTTCTACCTCTAGGAAACCAAGAACTCTTCTTACAAAATACTCTTCAAAAATTACATAATCAGAATCAACACAATGCATGTCCACCATGCATGTCAACATTTGAACTGGAAACATATTTCCTTGCACATCTGTCATCCTAACATGTGAGTTTTGATGCCACATACCTGACAAAGCAAATAGAATCATATGACACAACATAAAATACCATGTGAATTCAACATGGACATCCATAGTAAACAACTTGCCCTTGAGTGCCATCATCTATTTGTGCATCCTTTCTACTATAGAGGAAGCATAGTCATACGGTACCCTAGTCTCTAGATCCTGAATATTTATTGCCATCATCATAAGAGAGATTAGCATCCTATCTGAAGCATCCCTCCCAAGTACTTGGTAGAGACTGTGGTAGGTTTTGACAAAATAATGCATAAACAAGGTGCAATCAAAAGGCTTCTCCTCTCTGTCTGATATTTTCACCAACTAGCCATCCATCCCTCTTGGTTTGTGTTTGGCCAAGTTGAAATTCATGTATGCATGTTTGATAGTCTTATAATTTTCCTTCAATGCACTCAGGTTGATCGGTTTACTGGCTGTAGGGTTTAGATTAAACACACTGGAGATGTAGGCCTTTGTGAATTTTATTATCATTGTGTCATTTCCTACCAGGACTAATCTAGTTTGAGGATTATACCTTTATGCAATTGACCTTACTAGGTATGGATTTGGGAATACGTTAGGGAAAATTAGGTTGGCCAAATGAAATCGCCAAGCATTGCAGATCGGGACTTTGAATTCCATCCTATGATGCCAATGTTTGAATAAAACCCAACCTGGAACAGGCAATCAGACATCCCTACAGTTGTAACAGAAGTCTAGGAATTTATCATCTGGCCCACCAGGACCATGCAGATTCAAACCATGCCTAGCAAACCTTAGGAATTGGACCATGAGGTCCTCGTCCAAGCCACATTTTGAAGTGGAGGCTTGACTGGCTTGACTTATCTTTTCACACTAGGGCTTCTCTCTTCTATAGTTTTCTACCTTTCAATCAAGAAATCAACTTAAAATATACTGAGCACAGTTGAACAGAGTGAACTTATTGGTTTTTACACCTGCAGAAGCTTGAAATTCCTTCCTTTTCTTGCCTGAAGACTTTACTACGCATTTGAACTTTGTTTGCGCTTAAGGAAATGATGCAAAAAGCCCAAATTTTCTTCCTTTTGAAGCTTTGTAGCATAGGTTTTGAGGCATTAATGGAAGTAGCTTCGGCCTTAATCTCAGATTCGTGTCACATGGCACCTACAATGTTCCTCATAAAAAAATTAAACCTGGGCCGTTGATCTAAATTTGTCGTTGTGAAATCCATGGCCACTATTCACCTGCTAGATTTGAAAATTTGGGTCTTCACTATTGAAAAGTCATTGACCAATAGGAGCAAGCCAAGTCAGACGTACATCCTTTGCTAACTGCATCACCTTTTGTCTAATCTAGACACATGGCACCATGTCGTGACGTCGCAGCCGGTAATGTCCCACCACCGACCTACCCTGTGTGGGTGTGATAAAGCCTCCACATGTCTCCTTTTCATTTTCTTTTCATTCCTTTACCAAGATGAGGCCATGTGTCGCCATCTCGCGACTACATGACAAATATTCCTTTCTGACAATATTCGCTTGCGATCTTGCATAACCTTCATATTTAAGCCTTCCTGCAGATCACTACTTAGATTGACACTTGGCAGCACATGATTCCTTAATGCAGGATCTTCGATTAAGGGGCTATAAGCCCAGATTCCTTGACATGTGTCACCTTATCGTAGCCGCATAGAGGGATGATGACATCATCTATGATGCGCTCTGACACTGCAAAATATTACAACATAACACTTTATAACCCTTATAAAGACTTAGGACATAGATTTAATATTTCATGGGCTATAAAGGGTAAGACTAGGACATGGGGCCGGTCACCTAATAAACATAAAGGCTTCAAGTTATAACTTAAGTGACCGAGGGCTTACTACAAGCAGTTGACAGGAAATTAGAAGATAAAGTGCACAAGACTTGGGGACTTAGGCTTAATAGATTATAAAGGTAAAGGCTTACAATTTCATGGACCTAAAACCCTAAACCCAAACAGGTACCACCATTGGCTCTAACTGGGGACATACAAGATTTCACGTTGCAGTGAGAACCACTAGACTTCCAGGAGCAGACCAGGCCAAAACCAAAAGGAATGAACTATACAAGAATATACATTATTTACAACCTATAAACATCCTATTTTACAGTGTGCACAAAGAAGAACTTACTTATGAAAAGTAAGGTTTTAGGAATTGTCCATGCACAGGCAACTCCTAAAATTCACTGTCTAGTCCTTGTAGAAAATAGGAATCTTCTCCTTGAGTATTACTTTTCAGATAAGGGCCCAACCATAATGGTTTGGACTTGCCATGTTTTCCCTTTTCCTGATTCCTGGCATTCCACACAAGAACCAATTCGTTCACCTAGAATTTTCTTTTAGAAGTCCTCTTATCAAACAAATATTTTGCTTTCTGTTATTTCTTCATATTGGTCTTATGTGCTTCTCTCCTAGCTTCATCTAGTGCAATCAAATGATTCACTCTCTCAGCCATTGGATCTTCCATATCTTCATCACTTTCTTGTATAAATTTGTACACTGACAGGAGATTATTTACTGGCAACCTGGCCTCTACACCATATACTAAATCAAAGGGAGAATTACCAATTGCCTTTTTTACTGTTACCCTATCAGCCCATAGTGCCAACATCAATTTGGAGTCCCATGCTCTTTTCTTCTTATAAATTATTCTCTTGATTATCTTCATGAGACTTTTATTACTAGATTCTGCTTGACCATTTCCTTGAGGATGATATGGTGATGCATGAGATAAATTAATTCCATAACTATTGTAGAAATCTACAAACTCACCAAACTTGAAGCACATTGCATTATCTATAACTAATTTTGCTGGTACTCCAAATTTGCTTATTATGTGTTCTAGGATAGAGTCAAGCACAACCCTACTCATGCATTTCTTGGTTGGAATCACCTCAATCCATTTGGTGAAATAATCTGTAGCAACCAATATCCAACTATGTCATCTAATTGACTTTTCTGCTATTTTTCCTATGACGTCTATTCCCCATTGCTGAAGTGGAGCCTCCACTGTTATAGTCTTACTTGAGGTAATGCACCTGCATACTTATGTTTTCTAGAAAATCTTTGGCAGGAGTCACATTTCTTCACCATCTTATGTGCATTAGAGAAGAGTGTTGGCCACCAATATCCCTCTCTAAGAAGCTTATGGGCAGTAGTCTTAGCTGTATAATGTCCACCACACATCCCTCCATGCATATGAGTTAAAATATGAAAGGAAGCTAGGTGTGCGGAAATCGCTTCCTACACTAATCTAATGAGGAGAGATGAGTGCAAATTCAATTTAATATTTATAGTTATAGCTATGTTAACCCACTAACAGAGATATTGCAGCAAACATGTACACAAGAATGTAAGATAGAAGAAGAGATACACAAGATATACATGGGGAAAACCCTTACAGGTGAAAAACCCCACACTCCAAAACATAGCTCAAATGTACATTCTATAAACAATGAAGGTTACAATATAGTCACAGAGCCAATGCTCTTGCAGGGGTCTTCAACACTCGTATCTGGAGATAATCTGGAAGCATAACAGTACCTGTTAATCACATAATGCATTACCTCTCCAAAGCACCTGTTTATAAAGAACATACAAGGCAAAAATGGCTCCACATTGAGATGGGCGTCCAACATGGCCTCATGGCCCAAAACCCACGCCTATGGACACTTGTCCAACATTGTAGAATGTTTCTGACACTTGTCAAGTCACCCCATCCAAAAGAGGTTGCCTATTTCCAAAATGGGCTATGACAGATGCTCTTACGACTCTTACAATTGTCATAGAATCTGTCATAGCTGTCATAACTTACAGTTGTAAGAGAATCTATCATACACAGGCTATAAATAGCATATTCTCTTACAACATGTCATAAACCACCTTGGGTCATCCAAAGATGCTTCTCAACACATCTCCATACTTATCATAGGATCTTCTATTTCTGACTCTTACATGTCATAACTTTGTCATAGGAATCTATCATGACTGTTTTAGTCAATATTCCCTTACACACATTCCGAGATGTTAAAACATGGAAAAATATTCCTACCACTAAGTGGGACACCTATCTCCTCATGTGAGGACAAATTTGTACATGTGTTCATATGCCATGTAGGATGACACATCACCTTGCCAACTCCCACAAGATGACAACATAGGATTTGCATCCTAATTATACAATAGGTAATAAATAAATAAATACAATGAAATAATACAAAGAATTACTAGGGTTGAGACACCTTAATTCCCAACATTCTCCCACTTGTTGAACACCTTGTAAGAGCCAATAGAAATAACATGATTTAATTGCTATAGGCCGAGAGGCCCATAGATTCTGAACACTATCTAAACTTCTTTGTGCCCACTGGCTTTGTTAATGCATCTGCAACATTCTTTAAAGTATCTACCTTCTCCAAATTTACGTTCCCATCCTCTACCATGTCTCGCACAAAATGAAACTGTACATCAATATGCTTTGTTCTGGCATGGAAAGTTAGATTCTTCGCAAGACAAATCGTACTTTGACTATCACAACAAATTGTAATCTATCCTGCATCAACACCAATATCTAAACACAATCTCTTAAGCCAAATGGCTTCCTTGCAAGCATGAGTTGCTGCCATATACTCTACTTCTATCATGGACAAATAAACCATAGGTTGTTGCTTACTCATCCAACTAATTGCACCACCAAACATAGTGAACACATAGGCACTAGTGGATCTCTTGCTATCAATGTCACCTGCCCAATCAGAATCCACAAATCCACGAATACAAATTGAATGCAGAGGTCCTGTAACATTACCATGATAGCATATGGAATACTCAGAAGTACCCCTCAAATATCTAAACACTCACTTAACTGCATCCCAATGTACCCATCCATGATTAACCATAAATCGACTAAGGACTCCCACTGCTTGGGTAATGTCTGGTCTTGTGTAGACCATAGCATACATCAAACTACCAACATCACTAGCATAAGGTACTCTACTCATGTCCTCCACTTCACTAGGAGATTTTGGACAATCATTAACAAACAAGTTTATCCCCAAAGAAATGGGAACACTCAATGGTCTACAATCTGCCATGTTGAACCTATCCAACACGGTCTTCACATACTTACTCTGGCTTAACCAAAGTTTTTTGTTAGCTCTATCTCTTCTTATTTCCATTCCCAGAATGTACCTGGCTGCCCCAAGATTTTTCATCTCAAACTGTGTTGACAACTGAGACTTCAAATCAGAAATCATATTCTTACCATTCCCAATTAACAACATATCATCAACACACAATGCAATGATGAGAATGTTATCATTGTCAAATTTGTAGTACACACAATGATCAGATTTCAATCTCAGAAATCTAATGGACAACACAAAGGCATCAAATTCCATATACAACATCCTAGGAGACTGCTTCAAACCATACAAAGACTTCTTTAACTTGCAAACCAAATTTTCTTTACCTTTCTCTATGTAATGCTCTAGCAAGAGATAATAGAAATCGAATGGATGTTAGCTTTGCAATGGAAGAGAAAATTTCACCATAATCAATTCCCTCCACTTGTGAGTACCCCTTCGCAATCAATCTAGCCTTGTACTTTTCAACACTGCGATCTACACCAAATTTCTTCTTGAACACCCATTTGCATCCAACGGGTTTCTGTCCTTTAGGCAAAGGCACCAAGTCCCATGTTTTATTCTTCTACAAAGAAGCCATCTCATCTTCCATGGCCTCCTTCTAGGAACCTGCATCTTTCATGTCCATAGCCTCTTTCACAGTTCTAGGCTCATCAGTGTTAGTAAGTAAAGCAAAAGCACAACTAGAATCAAGTAATGAATAACCAAACCTATCAGGTTGCTTTCTTGGTTGTGTAGACCTCCTTAATGGTTGAGGTTGAGGTTCTACTTCTTCTTCTGAGCTTTCAAAGCTGCTAGAGCTCTACTCATCATCAAGTCTCATAGGGTTTGTTGGTTCAGTCTTCTCAGGGGTGGAAGGAAATTGAACCACATCCTCTTTCTTTTCTATCTGTTTTGGCTATAGAACAACAAAAGAAGGTGTTAGCTCTTTGAAGATAACACTTCTACTATAAAACACTTTTTCAGCCACAGGATCCCAAAGCTTGTATCCTTTCACACCGATGCCATAGCCAATGAAAATACACTTAATAGCCTTGTTCTCCAATTTAGATCGTTTCTCCCTAGGCACATGTACATATGCCTCACAACCAAAAACATGAAGATGCCTAACTGAAGGCTTCTTACTAGATCACACCTCCATGGGTGTCTTACCAACAAGAGTTGATGTAGGAGATCTATTTAGCAGGTAGCAAGTAGTGGCAACAGCTTCAGCCCAAAACTTTTGTTCAAGGCTTGCTCCACTAAGCATACTCCTAGCCTTCTCCATCAGTGTCCTGTTCATCCTCTTTACAACTCCATTTTGCTGCGGGGTGTATGGAGTTGTCTTATGTATTTCAATCCCTTTCTCTTTACAGAACTTATCAAACTCTGGTGAACAAAACTTACCACCATTGTTAGTTCTCAAACACTTAATCTTTTTACTAGTCTGATTTTCAGCAAAGGCTTTAAACTCTTTAAACTAACTAGAGACTTCACTCTTGCTTCTAATAAAATAAATCCATGTCCTTCTGCTGTAATCATCTATAAAAGATACAAAATATATAGATTTGGAAATCAAAGGAACATTAATAGGACCAAACATATCAGAATGAATAAGATCCAATACACCAAAGACTTGTGAGAACTAGAGTAAATCTGAACACGGTTTTGCTTTCCATATACACAATATTCACAAAAGTCAAACTCGAGATTACAATCATTTAACCCCTCAACGAAGTTTTTATTTTTCAGGGTTCTAAGACCCTTCTCACCAATGTGGCCATATCTCAAATGCCATAACATAGTCTTTTTAGTAGGAAGCTTAACTTCCAAAGCATGTGCACTACCATCAGAACTAGTTACAACAGATTTCTTCACTGCTCATTTAGATGGTGGGGATGAAGTGACTGCAGCTCTTTTCTTTGAGTTAGAAGAACTATTGCACTATGAAGTGCATGCCTCCATCTGAAATAGAGTACCTCTCTGAGTACCCTTCACAAGCACCATAGATCATCTAGTCATCTTACATCCATCATTTGAAAAGACAACCTGCACACCTACATCATTCAACATACTTACAGAAAGTAGGTTCCGTGCTAGGCCTAGGATGTGCATAAGTGATCCCCTTCACTTGTCCATCGGGAATCAGATTGAGACTCTTCCATGACCAACAATCTTCAGATGAGAGTCATCACCCAAGTACACTCTTCCACCATTGAACTCTTCATACTTCATGAACCAGCTTCGATGCGAGGTCATGTGGAATGATGCACCAAAATCAATCAACCACACATCATCAGATGCATGGGTGGCTAGGGCTGCTATGAAGGCATCACCATCATCTTGTGACTTGTCAGAATCTAAATCAGGGGTGGTCTTCTTTTTGTTTTTCTTTTCCTCTTTGCATTCCTTTCAAAAATGCCCCATTTTCCCATAGTTCCAATAGAGAGCCTTGGACTTTCTAGGAGATTTGTATCTCCCATAGGATTTGGATCTGCCCTTTTCACCTTTCTTGTTCTTCTTCTTCCCTTTCTCTTTGGGTCCTCCACAAACTGCAAGAGTCTCTTTGGCCAACTCGGATGTCTTTCTCTGCATTTCTTTAGATAATAGTGAAGACACCACATCTTCCATCTTGGAAGTGGTAGTGGTGCTTCTAATGGCCATGACAAGATGATCCCATGAATCTAGCAAAGAACAAATTAGGGTCATACACCGATCCTCCTCCTCCATTTTCACACCCATAGATGTCAACTGTGCAATGATCATGTTGAAAGCATTCATATGGTCTGCAACATATCCTCCAGCTTCCATCTTCAGAGCAAATGCCTTCTTTTTCAGAAAAATCTTGTTCACCAAGGACTTGGCCTGATAAACATCACCCAGCTTCTTCCAAAGGTCTTTCGTGCTCTTCTCCTCATGGACATTCAATAGGATAGAGTCAGCTAGATAGAGTCTTATGAGACCCTTAGCTTTCTGATCTTTGAGGTCCCAATCAACTTGTGACATTGCTATAGGTTTTACACCGGATACACTTTCCCATAGGTCACGATCAACAAGTAGGTCTTCCATCTTGAGTTTCCACAACTCAAAATTAGTGCCATTAAATTTCTCCACCTCTAATCTTTCGGATGTGGTTGCCATCTCCTTCCTGCAACAAGATACAAAATACTCTATACAAACTCCCACTCAACCTAAGATTAGCTCAAAAAACCCCTACCTAGTAGCTAGAACCAAAATTGGCCAGGCTCTGATACCAATTGAAAGGAAGCTAGGTGTGCGGAAATCACTTCCTACACTAATCTAATGAGGAGAGATGAGTGAAAATTTAATTCAATCTTTATAATTACAGCTATGTTAACCCACTAATAGAGATATTGCAGCAAACACATACACAAGAATGTAAGACATAAGAAGAGAGACACAAGATATACATGGGGAAAACCCTTATGGGTGAAAAACCCCACACTCCAAAACACAGCTCAAATGTATTCCATAAACAATGAAGGTTACAATACAGTCACAAAGCGAATGCTCTTGCAAGAGTCTTTGACACTCATATCTGGAGATGATCTGACAGCATAACAGTACCTTTTAATCACATAATGCATTACCTCTCCAAAGCACTTGTTTATAAAGAACATACAAGGCAAAAATAGCTCCACATTGAGATGGGTGTCCAACATGGCCTCATGGCCCAAAACCCATGCCTATGGACACTTGTCCAACATTGTAGGATGTGCTTGACACTTGTCAAGTCACCCCATCTCAAAGAGGTTGCCTATTTCTAAAATGGGCTATGACAGATGCTCTTACGACTCTTACAACCATCATAGAATCTATCATAGCTGTCATAACTTACAGCTGTAAGAGAATCTATCATACATAGGCTATAAATAGCATATTATCTTACAACATGTCATAACCCACCTTGGGTCACCCAAAGATACCTTTTTCAAAGATGCTTCTCGACACATGTCCATACCTGTCATAGGATCTTCTATTTCTGACTCTTACATGTCATAACTTTCTCATAGGAATTTGTCATGACCGTTTTGGTCAATATTCCCTTACACACATTCCAAGATGCCAACACATGGAAAAATATTCCTACCACTAAGTGGGACACCTATCTCCTCATGTGAGGACAAAATTACATGTGTTCATATGCCATGTAGGATGACACATCACCGTGCCAACTCCCACAAGATGACAACATAGGATTGGCATCCTAATTATACAATAGGCAATAAATAAATAAATACAATGAAATAATACAAGGAATTGCCAAGGTTGAAACACCTTAATTCCCAACAAAATATTCATAGCTTAATTTTCATCTACACACTTGAGACATCAGGGTTCTTCCAATACAACTCACCTTGGACAATAACATACTTGACAACATGTACTTTTAATGTTCTCTTTTGGCTGTCACTTAAATGGGCGGGATAGTTTAGATTTTGTAAATAATACACAATGTCTTTGTACCATTATGATTTATGCATTTTCCCAAGCCTAGTCCTGAACCATATTGACTTGACATGCTTCTAGATTTGATTCTATCATTAATTTAGCCAAACCTTGTCTCCTTATCAATTTGGTAATCTGAATCTCAGTGTTGAACTCTTAGAGTTTGTTTATCCATCTACATTGCCTTCCAGTCACTTCTTGTTGAGTGAATATGTTCTTAACTGTTGCATGTGTCACATATGCTACAATCTGAGCTCCAACTAGATAAGGTTTGAAATTCTTGACTGCCCTAACCAAAGCATAGGCCTGCTTCTCCATAATATTATACTTCAACTGCTACCTACAAAGACTTGCTAAAAAAGGCAATTGGTTGTTCAAATCCATCATCATTTTTCTGTAATAAGCATGCAACAATTGTATGGAATGAAGCAAATGAAAAAAATTGGAAAGGTTTAGAAACATCAAGAGATTTTAGAATAGGGGCAGTCTTGATAACCTCCTTGATGCTTTGAAATGATTGAATTTCTTCACTTCCCCATGCTATAGACTCACCCTTCTTTAACATCTTAGATATAGCTTTGGTAATCTCTGCAAAATTAGGAATAAATCTTCTGACAAAGTTAATCTATCCAAAGAATGACTAGATGCCTTTAACTGTCTTGGGTATCTAGATTTTATCAATTTTCGCAACCCTCTCTAGATCAATCCTAACTCCATCCCTAGATAGTATGTCCCCAAGAGTTTTCCTTCAGTTACTCCAAAAGCACACTTCTTAGAGTTTAGGGAGATGCCATATTCTAATTCCCTAATAAAAATTTATTGTAGATACATACAGTGTTGTTCTTCCTTCTTTGCATAAGTAGCTAGATCATCTTTATATACAACTAATATGGAGTCAATTAATCCTGCAAAAGAGACATCCATTGCTCTTTGAAAAGTAGCACCTGGATTTGTCAATCCAAATGGCATCCTTACATATACATAAGTACCCCATGGAGTTGTGAAGGTAGTCTTATATTGTTCTGATTCTCTCACCTTCACCTAATTGTATCCTAAAAATCCATCCATCATGGACAGGAGTTCACACCCTGTCATCTTTTGCAACATAGTTTCCATGTTGGGCAATGGGTAATTATCCTTCAAAGAAGACATATTCAAATTTCTAAAATCTACACATAGTCTTATATCTCCATTCTTCTTTTTAACTGGGACAAGATTTGACACCCACATAGAGTGTCTTATGGGCTCAATGATTCCAGCATCCCTAAGCTTCATAAGTTCTTCTTGCATTTTTGGAGCTAAAGTGGGATTAATAGGTCTCTACCTTTGTCTGAATGGCTTAGCTCCAGGCTTAAGGGGAATTTCATGCTAAAATAAGTCCTCTCTATATGCTTTTAGGTCTTTGTATGACCAAGCAAAGATATGTTTGTATTTCCTTGGTAAGGCTATTAACATTGCCCTGATATGTGGTTTCAAGTGCTTACCTATGTAGACTTTCTTTGGAGCATTGTGTGTACCCAAGTTTATTTCCTCCAAATCTTCCATGTGAGGGGAAGAAGTTTTAACAACCAATTGATCTCTATTATCAAATGCTCTTTCTAAAGCCACAAAACCCCTTGGAATCTTATTGGTTTTGAGTTGCATCACCTCCTTTCCAAAAATGGTTTCTTTCCCATCCACAACTTCCACAAAGTTCTGGAAATCTATTTCTTGATTCTCATACTCATCAATACAATGCAGAAACTTTATTAAGTCCTTATCATCCTAAAAAACCTGCCAACTACATATGTTGTCTGGCACTACCAGTCTGATTTTAATCTCAACACCTATGATATCAGACAATGTGATATCATCTAGCCTAATGGCTACATTGGCCAAGAAATCTATAATAACATTTTTTGACCTTTCTATCCAATTTATTAAAAATGCATCAAACAACTCAATAGTATCCCAAACTGCATGTTTATATTGTTTTAACCTTTTATTTTTTGAAGCATATTTATCTCTCACTTGGGAAACTATTAGTTCTAAATCTCCAAACACCCTTAACACTTTAATGCCATGTCTAAGAGAAACATTCAATCCTAGCAATAGGGCTTCATATTTTGCAATATTGTTTGTGCAAGAAAATTTCAACAGAAAGGAGAATTCAAGGATCTTACCAGTAGGAGACAGAAACACCACTCCTGCACCAGAACCTTCCTTTGAACATGCACCATCAAAGTACATGGTCCACAAGCTATCATGACCTTTCTATTTTTCAAACTCTTCATCAATAGGTTCCTTCTTCTTTACCTCTTGATCACATGACATAACCTTGAAATTTTCACAATCAATGTCCACAAATCAAATCTGATCTTCTGGTTCTTGATCTTCAACTGTATCGGGTTCTCTTTCCTCTCTAACTAGCTTGACATCCTTACCATTCATGGGGATCATAGCATATGCCAAATCCAATTGCATACTTCCTCCAATTAATGCTGCCCACCTCCTAGACAATAACATACCATATTGTGGCTTGATATCAACTACTGTCACATTCATTGTATAGGTTTTTTCTGGATAGGCTGCAAGCATGAAGTCCATAGTTTTCATAATCCCTATAACTGGCACTTCCATAGCATCCATAGAATAACACTTTCCACATGCCTTATCTATGTTCAATCCAACTTGTTGCATAACAGCCAAAGACATAATATTTGTTGAAGCCCCTGAATCAAGCATGCGGTTCTTGATCACTTCCCATTAACAATAAGGGACACATAGAATGGTTCTACCTGGGAAGAGCATTTTGTTACTATTGTCCCTAAGTAGACGTCAAGAATTTCCTCCTCATCAACACCCATCTCATGGATATTGTTCTAATTTTCAACAGTGTGATCTGTCTAATGAGACACCCCTGAAATTAAGGCCAATGCCTTATTTCTGTATTCTTCAATTTTCATCATTTCCATCAGTGGAACTAAGACTTTCATCTATGACAAGGCTTGAGTTATGTCAAATGGGGCATAATTTTGTATAACATTCATAGCTTGGCCCACATTCTTACTCTTCTCATGAGTCTGTTCGGCCTTATCTTTTGTGGTCTTTTGACTATCATCCATGACATGTGGACCCTTAGCCTTTTCTTCATTCTAAGAAACCTTACCCTCTAAATTTTTTATATTTTGATTCAATTTTTCTTTTGGATCTCACTTAATGTTATTACTTTTCTTTTTCTATGATTCAGGGTCTTTTTGTTTATGTTGAGGTTGCTTTACAAAGATACTTCTTGGCTGGCCTAATTCACCTGCTTGGGCTTTACTTCTAAGGTTATAGTTGTTCTTAACCTAAGCTATTGCAGCAGCTGTAAGAGCTCTGATCTCTTCATCAGAAGGCCTTTTTAGATTAACCAAAGGAGCATGTGAGTCTTGGGCATAAACTTGCTGACAGATTACATCCTTATAGCACCTTCTGTCATTCACATCTATTTCTACATCTACCTCATCAGAGGAAGAATAGTCTCCACTTGCAGAAAGCATGTTAACACCGTCATCCTCAACACAATGAGGTTCATTACACTCATCACAAGCATTAGCCTCATTATAAAAGGATTGAGCAATCATACATTGTGACTGTGAATGAGGCATTTGGAATATTATACACCATGGATTATCTTCCACAATATTAATAGTCTTCTTCAAGGGATCAAGAGTTTCTTTAGCATTCTAAGATCTTTGATCAGTTTTGTTATTTGGAATGGGCTTACCATTGTGCCAATTTGTGTTGTATGGCATGTCATGCAATTGAGGTCTTTTTCCTTGCCTCTGATAAATTTGCTTCTCAAGACCTATCCCCTTTTCATTTTTAGCTAGCTTGTAACTTAAGTCTTTGAAAGCAGTTGTCAATTTATCCAACTTATCTTTAGATGTGGAGCTGTTATTCTAAGCATTTTGAGTTCTATTGTTTGGATTTTACAAGATTCTCACATCATCCCTTCTATTTCCCTTGCCTGATGCCTTCCTATTATTTTCTATATTAGTTCCAATTCTAAAAGCATCTCTGAGGTTGGCTGGACTTTTGTCTCTCAGTTCATAAGCTGTCTTAGCATCAAAGGCATTTGTGTACAAAACCATACACATTGGTTCATTTGGTCTCATATGAGGCGAAAACTTATTCAAAACTCTGGTAAACCTAGCATTGAAATCAAAGACTGATTCATTTGACCCTTTAGCAATACTTGTGAACTCATTGATAATGAAACTAGGGCTAGTCTTATCTCCATACCATTCCCTAAAAATCCTCTTAAAATCATCCCATGATGTAACACTTTGATCAGGTAAAATTCTATACCATTCTCTGGCTTCATTAGTCAAGGACTGCATAAATAACTTCATGAAACCATCCTCATGCTCTGTTTCAAAATTATCCATAACATTGATGAAAGCTTTTAGGTGATCTTCTCCCGATACAACATTATTTCCTGAGAATCTTAGCAATTCACCCCTGATATTGTTGTCAATGGGGTTAGGGTATCCAGGAATGCCAGTAAAGTCTAACTATTTGAATATGTCTAATTGCATGGGTCTTCTACCAAATTGGTTGGCATTAGCATTCCTATTTGCATTAATATTTTGATTTCTAACATTATTCAGTGGTACCCTATTGTTATTTGCATTTTGTCTTTGATTTTTTTGTGGATTTTAGTTCACATGCCAATTAAGCCCTTGATTATTCCCATGTATGTTTTGGTCATTTTGTTGATTCTGAACCTCATTTGCCTGTCAGTTTCCTATCAAATTTGCATTATTGAGAGTGGGAGATGAATTCTGATGGGTAATTCTCGAGGCTTCCACCTTTTGTTTCATATCATCTCTTATTTTCAGGGCTTGCAAGTAGTCAAGTTCTGCCCTGAGATTCCTAATCTCTTCGGCTAGTTCCTCTTCTCTTGGCATGGAAGAAGACGGTCTCATGGGATTGTCAGTATCTCTTGGAGATTCTTTATCTTCAAATCTATCAGGGGGATCTAGAAAAGGACACTCTTGAAACACATCAGATCCAAACCTCAACCCATCACTCTGTAGTTTTTCATAAATCTCATGAATATTAGCCTCTGGGGCTGAAAAGTGTTGTTGTTGTCTAGGAGACCTAACATTATTTTGAGGATCATCATTATTCCTAGGACTTGGTGAACTTTCATGACTGGGTTGAGAAGTTCCTTTTTTCCTATACATTTTTCTTGGTAATTCTTGGAACAAATGGTTTTGCAGGGATAATCTCCCCTGCATACAACTTCTATTTTTACCAGCTGGGAGATTTTTCTTAGAGTTGCCACCCACTAATGAGATTTATACTTACTTTCCAAGTTCCTTTTCAACTCCCTGAAAAATTAGCTGATTGTCTGATTGTCTGAGTTCCCCTAAAAATTAGCCATCTTTTATCCACAAGGAGCTTAGGTCAGTGGCCAACAAATAGGAGACTGACTCTATGTCTCCTCTATACTTCAGGCTCTTCAAGACCTAGGGGGTATTCCCTTACTCAATAGCCATATGGTAAATCCTGACTGTAACTAGGTATTGACATTTTAGTAGATAAATCCTCTATTATGCAGACCAAAACTGTGAGATAAATACAAAGGGGCTAGCTTTGGATCCTACTTTAGTTGTGAATCAAAAGATTTGGAACCTAAATCCTACTCCTATAATCCTAAAATTTGGGGTTTTGAGTTGATTTGATTTTTTGTATTTGGTTGCCTAATTAGGGTTTGATTCATAAACTTAATCCAAGCCTTTGATCGATGCCTATCCAAGGGTATGGAGTCCAACTTAAAATATATAAATAACTTTCCATAAACCAAGCAAATACACAGATTTCAAAGGGTTTTTTAGTTCGGAAGCCTTGTAGAGAACTCCCAAGATTAAGTATCCCTATTAACTCTACTTACAAATATCCTTGTTATCACACATATTTCCCCATATTTGATCTAAAGCACTCTAATCTGTTCCTTAAATAGAAGCAAGAAATCAAACATGCAATGCAATAGATGTGCACCCTATAACTCAGAAAACCCTTAGTTACTTTGTTCAAAAGAAAGATGCAGATAACAAATGGAGATAGTTAATAGAAATACATGGACACAACATTACTCTTATAATTTGATCTAAAACTAATAAATAGCTTATGGAAAACACATACATACATTAAAATGAAACTCACAACACCATGGGGAGGGAAACCAGTCAAAATTTTGTATTATTTCCACTCCTCAAAATCCCAATCCTCCAAAAACCTTTACAAAGTGAGGTGACCAGTTCCTTTATAGACATAGAACATGGTGCTCAAAATTTAATACATATGGTTGGTTAGATGAGTCTACAATACAAAGCATAGCTCAAGGGCATTAGATCATTTATTACATAGAGCATGGAGAAAAGACAGAAAATAATTTATCATGAGTACAATAGAGTGGAGGATCTTGGCCACATAAATGTAGAGGAGAAGGTAGCTATTTGTTCACTTTAGGAACATTCACCCATACTTCTCTGTATCCACAGTCTGATATGCCATTGTTCTCATTGATCTATTATCAGGGGAAGTGTATGGCCTTATTCTGTCAGGCAAATTCACCATATGGGCAAGTTCCTGCACTTGTTCTTCTGCTTCTCCTTCCAGGTCTACTTCCTCAATTTCTTCTTCAGTTTCCAAATCAATTATTTTTGCCTTTTTTGTAGGGGAAGGGTCATGTGATTCCCTTTTCACAACATACCCCCCTCTTGAGCTACTAGGCTGGTAGGTAGGCCTTTCTTCACCTACAAGAGCACTAGAGATTAGTTGCTCTGCATGATCAAACATCATCTAAATTCTCTTTATTTTGTCTTGCACTTCTGCAAAGGCACCCAGGTATGCAGCATTCAAATTTTTCCTCATCCTTTCTCCTACCATACTTATGTCCCACTTGATTCTGAAGGTATGGACATCATTCATTGTAAAGCAGTTCATGATAGTGTCCTCATCAAGATAGACCTGGTGAATGTACCTTGGTCTCTGTTTATTAACCCTTACTTTATCAATGAAGTCCTCAGGGTCAAACATCCTGGGGGGCTCCACATTCATCCTGTAGCACTGAAGAATTGAATCAATATGATTCAAACCACCTTTATCAGTTGTCAAGAAGTCACCAAATTTGAGGGAGGTAGGAAAGAATGAGCCCTTTTTATGTTTCCTCAGATGTTCTTTATCCGGTTCATTTAGCTACCTAATAATCTCTAAGAATGTAATTCTCTTTGGAACATACTTAGGAAAAATAAAAGGAGGGCCTCACACCCATAAATTCTAACACAAGTGGTGTGTTCATGATAGAACCAGTCACCCCAGTTATGATCAATCCCTAAATTAGGGGTCCTATCCAAAGGCCTCAAAAAATCTAGTACATTTGCATGCAGCCTTTCTCCTTCTGGCTCTAGGAAACCAAGAACTCTTCTTACAAAATACTCTTTAAAAATTACATAATCAGAATCAACACAATGCACGTCCACATTTGAACTGGCAACATATTTCCTTGCACATCTGTCATCCTAACATGTAAGTTTTGATGCGACATACCTGACAAAGCAAACAGAATCATATGACACAACATATAGTACCATGTGAATTCAACATGGGCATCCATAGTAAACAACTTTCCCTTGAGTGCCATCATCTATTTGTGCATCCTTTCTGCTATTTAGGGAGCATAGTCATATGGATTCCTAGTCTCTAGATCCTGAATATTTATTGCCATCATCATCAAAGAGATTGGCATCCTATCTGAAGCATCCCTCCCAAGTACTTGGCAGAGACTATGGTAGGTTTTGACAAAATAATGCATAAACAAGGTGCAATCAAAAGGCTCCTCCTCCCTGTTTGATATTTTCACCAACTGGCCATCCATCCCTCTTGGTCTATGTTTGGCCAAGTTGAAATTCCTATATGCACATTTGACAGTCTTATAATTTTCCTTCAATGCACTCAGGTTGATCAGTTTACTGGCTGCAGGGTTTAGATTGAACACATTGGAGATGTAGGCCTTTGTGAATTTTATTATCATTGTGCCATTTTCTGCTAGGACTGATCTAGTTTGAGGATCATACCTCTGTGCAATTGCCCTTACTAGGTCTAGATTTGGGAATAAGTTAGGGCAAATTAGCTTGGCCAAATCAAATCACCAAGCATTGTAGACATGGACTTTGAAGTCTATCCTATGATGCCAATGTTTGACTAAAACCCAACCCAGAATAGGCAATCGAGCATCCCTACAGTTGTAGCAGAAGTCTAAGAATTTATCATCTGGCCCATCGGGACCATGCAGATTCAAAGCACGCCTAGTAGATCCTAGGAATTAGAACATGAGGTCCTCATCCAAGCCGTATTTTGAGGTGGAGGCTTGACTGGCCTTACTCATCTTTTCAGACTAGGGCTTCTCTCTTCTATAGTTTTCTACCTTTCAATCAAGCAATCAACTTAAAATATACTGAGCATGGTTGAACAAAGTGAGCTTACTAGTATTTACGCCTATAGAAGCTTAAAATTCCTTCCTTTTCTTGCCTGAAGTCTTTGTTGCGCGTCTGAACTTGTTCGCGCTTGAGGGAATGATGCAGAAAGCCTTAATTTTCTTCCTTTTGAAGCTTCGTAGCATAGGTTCTGAGGCATTAATAGAAGTAGATTCAGCCTTAATCTCACATTCATGTCACAGGGCACCTACAATGTTTCTCATAAAAAATTTAAACCTGGGCCATTGATCTAAATTTGTCCTTGTGAAATCCATGGCCACCATTCACTTGCCAAATTTGAAAATCTAGGTCTTCACCATTGAAAAGTCATTGACTAATAGGAGCAAGCCAAGTCAGATGTACATCCTTTGCTAACCACATCACCTTTTGTCTGATCTAGATATGTGGCGCCATGTCACGGCGTTGCAGCCGGGAATGGCCCACCACCTACCTATCTTGCACGTGTGTGATAAATCCTTGACACATCTCCTTTTCATTTTCTTTTCATTCCTTTACCAAGATGAGGCCACACGTTTCCATCTCATGACCACATGGTGAATATTCCTTTCTAACAAGATTCCCTTGTGAGCTTGTACAACCGTCAGATTTAAGCCTTCCTGTAGATCACTTCTTAGATTGATATTTGGTAGCACACGATTCCTTAATGGAGGATCTTCAATTAAGGGGCTGTAAGCCCAGATTCCTTGATAGGTGTCACCTTGTTGTAGCCACGTAGAGGGATGATGACATCATCTATGATGCACTGCGACACTGTGGAATATTACAACATAACACTTTTTAACCCTTACAAAGACTTAGGACATAGATTTAATATTTCACGGGCTATAAAGGGTAAGACTAGGACATGCGGTTGGTCACCTAATGAACATAAAAGCTTCAAGTTATAACTTAAGTGACCAGAGACTTACTAGAGGCAGTCGACAAGAAATTAGAAGATAAAGCACACAAGACTTAAAGACTTAGGCTTAATAGATCGTAAAGGTAAAGGCTTACAATTTCATGGACCTAAAACCCTAAACCCATACAGGTACCTCCAGGATCAACACAAACCATTAAAATCAATCCTCTTCATTTTTAACCCTAAGCACTACCACATTTGACTCAATCATCTATTTTCTTCTAAACCATCCAGTTATATAATTAATTAAATAAATTATATTTATTTAATTAATTTCATCTATGTTCTTCTATTTTCATCTATAATTAAATAATCTTTAATTATTTGATTATCCCATTATTCCTCTAAAATAAATAAAATCAATATTTTATTTATTTATCTTCTCATCATGCACATAAATTAAATAAATTTATTTATTTAATTTATATTGATTCTTCCAATTTTCTAAATTTAGCTCTTTCCTCTATCATTTAAAAATAAATTAAATAAATTTATTTATTCAATTTATTTTTATCTTATCATTTCCCTCCCTTATCACATTCTTCTATGTGTCCAAGATAGGTTCTATCCTAAATCAAATACAAAAATGATTTAATTGGTTCTAAAATCAATCATTCACATCATCCAATCCTTAAAATAGAAAAGCATCCTATTTTAAGAAAATCAATCTTACCAATACCAACAAACCAACTAAAATCATTTAATAAAAGATTTTCCTATGGACACATGTCTTGTACACATTCATCCAAGCTTCTTGTTTAATCTCAACCATTCACATAGCCACCTAATCTCCACCGTTGATCAATCTTAGTTGAGAGCTATATAACACTTTCTCACCTCATTCCATTCAATCCCACACAATCTACATAGCGTCCAGATTATCATCTCATGCATATTGAATCCATTGAGCATCCATTGAGCACTTTGAGCATATCATCTATCATCATGGCAACTTTGACAACTATGGTTGTTTACTATTGAGAAGTGATCCACATTACAACCAACGATTCAATACAATCTAGGTGAAATTGTTCTTTGATTTGCTTTCATTTTGTGTCATTTATATGGATTCTTTGAAGATGGTAGGATTGGGTTTTGATTGTAATGCTTGATCTTATCAACCTGATTTTTCCTGCTAACATAGGAAGATCTTTAATTAAGATGGTTAGGTTAAATGATGTGTCACTAGATAATAAACTAGTTAATAATCCCTATAGATGCACTCATTTGTAGTTTCTCACAACACCATTAACCTAGGGAAATACAATATACATAGGTCCTCTAGAGATTTCCATTAGCTGCAAGTTCACATACGTTTTGACAAGATTTATAATACCAGACCTTGTGCATAATGGAAAGACATTAAATTACCAATAAATTACAAGCATAGAAAATATGATTTTCATTTAAAAAAGTGTGCAAGTTCATCTTCAACTACTAGACCGGTGCCTAATCCTATAGCAATAGAGTCATACTTGGACCAAAACTCACAATGACAAAGAAATCATAATATTCAACTGAGCCTAATTAACAAGGTTTCAACCTTGTAGAAACATTAGACCCTTAATTGCCCTCCTATTCTTATAAATACACCCATTCTTAGTTATCCATAACAAGTTTGAAATGATCCACATATCATTCATGAAAGTCTGTTTACTTAATTATCTAAGCAGAACACTTTTACTACATTCCTTGAATACAAACTAATAAAGAAATGATATTTAGGATAGCAAATATAAACCCAGGAACTCGTTGAATTCCCCAAAACACTCAAACAAACTTTAAGATAGAAAGTAACAATGATAATAGAATTGTGGTCTTATATTGATTTATTAAAAATATTTACAAAGCCATTACATAAATTATTCAACAAATAGACCTGTTCATACATAAATCAAACACCTAATACATTGCATCTTGAAAGCATAACCCAGGCTAATCCCACTACTTTAGACCTTGCCTAAAAGTATGTCCAAGTACCAACATTACAAATTCCCAAAAAACAAGGCTATATAGAAGAATGAGGAAGAAGATGAAAGGAGCATATAACATTTGGCACCATTTACACCCTTGATCTATAACCAGATGTGGAATATCCTCACAACATCTTTGAGCTCCTTCATCTACCATCATTTGTTTGGAAATGGAGGCAACTCTTCAAATGGGCTATTACAACTGAATCTTATGCAAATGCTCCTTGCAATAAGTGGAAAAGGACTATTTACCTCTTCCTATCCTTTTAGGGTAAAAGATTTTACCATTTTATCCCTTAGAAATTGATTCTCCAAGGTGAAAATTGTGGCTCTGGGTTTCTAGTGTGAGAAAATGGTAGTTACAATAGAAAACCCAAAATGATTCTTCATTCTTTATTCTCATGGTGCAATATCTCTCAAATTTGGTCTTCAAATTGGTAGCATCACACTCCTAGTGATCTATTTTAGCATGAGCTAAATAAGAATGGATTCATGCCCTTTGCCATTTTGCATTTTACCTTAAAACCTAGGATGCGAGAACGGGGGATGTATAGGGACTGTTAGATCTCTTCTCAATAGATCCTCAAATGATGTGTTTTTTTTTTCTTTTACCACTATTTTGTCTTATTCTCCTTTGGAAGCTTGCAAAAGGTTCATAGGAGTAGTGAAAATCTTAAAAATTACAAAATTTCCTAAGTGCTCCAGAAGTCTACATTGAAACTGATCACTCTTTTCTATTGGAAAATAATTTGGTGGGATTTTGTGACCGTTAGAATATTTGTTTCTCTCTATTTCCTAACTCATTTTTATTTCCTTCATTCCCTTTTTTCTAAGTGGATGCTGTTGGCAACATAGTCAAGATCTACACTACTGGTATGTTGAAGATTTGATGTTGTTATTTATGGAAACAACCTGACATGTTTGAAGACAACTCTTGAGACAGAGATGTGTATAGTATTTTGATCTGGTAAGATTGACTTAGTCAAATTGACTAAGTATTGGTAGCACATTGAGCTAGGGACAAAAATCAGTTGGTAATCCTCCATAGATGAAGATCTTGCTATGTAGTTCTGGAATGCTGTACTTAGATGTTATGCAATGTTATATCCTAAGTTTCATATCTTGATAATCTCTGAAAGTTGTGTTGTGAATTGCTTAAGTCTGGCAAATAAAGTACAGTCAGGAATAGAGCAAAACACCTGAGTAATTTGGTCCGCATTCCTCCGGTATTGAGTATCTCGATTTGTGGCTTGGAGGTGTTGTAAACAAATATGAGGAGTATATAATTTTAGATTTGTGGAGTTTGAAGTTCAATGGAAGATCATCTACAAGTTACTGAGTATCGGCATTCAGATTGATAGTGTTCTACAGTGACAGAGTCAGTAGTTCAGAGGTTCACAATTCGCCACATAAGAATATTATGACCTGCATTCCTGAAGGTATGATTGGTGATGTCTATGAATGTTTAATGTGAATTTTGAAGTTTCATGTGGTCCGCAATAGAAGTTATGATATGACAGACATTAAGGTTTAAGTGTGCACTTTGAGATAAGGCCGATACACAGTTGGATCAATGTGCGGTAAGGAGATAATGTTTAGATCATTACTTCAAGTGGTTGGATAATAAGTCCAGACCTATATGAAGATTCCCAAATGATTGTATGGGTTCACATTGTTGTTTGTGTAAAGGATCAAGCCAACAAGGTATAACTTTGGTATACAAGTTTCATATTTTGCATGCCGACCTAGTTTTGGGATAATTCATGTTGTGGATATATATACTTGATAGATTTAAGTATTGGAGAGGAGAAAGTGTGTGAATGTAGTGCAAATTTGATGTGTATGTAATATGAGGCAATTTTGTGATCAGAAAGGAACAGTAAGGGCAGAAGAACAAAGTACATGTAAGTAGAGCAGAAAAGTAGGACAAATGTAATGAAGACTTTTGAATCTACATATATTGAGCTATCAATGGAACTGCATTTCAGCATTCTATAAATGCATTTGTAGCAGTCTTCTCTTAGCAGTGAGCCATCGTTTCTCTATCTTCTCTTCGCTTCTTTATGGTAGTGAGCCTATTGCAATGAACACTTCTTT
The DNA here is from genome assembly GCA_027924645.1 of Cunninghamia lanceolata. Classification (NCBI taxonomy): domain Eukaryota; kingdom Viridiplantae; phylum Streptophyta; class Pinopsida; order Cupressales; family Cupressaceae; genus Cunninghamia; species Cunninghamia lanceolata. Next base: position 316,353 of record BSBN01000742.1, read on the forward strand.
GGATAGTGAGTCCTTGGCCAGTGAGCCCTGAGGCAGTGAGCCTTTATGTAATTCAATTTTGATATCATAATATATTGTGAGCTAATACTCACCGTGGTTTTTCCCTTTTTAGGTTTTCCACGTAAAAATCTTGGTGTCTATGTGTTATGACTTTGTGGCTGCTCTTCTTATGTTTATTTTTCTTTCATGTTATTGAATTTGGTAAATGGATTAATGAATATGTGAAAGAAAGGTTTTACAGAATACTGATTAACCCCCCTCTCACTATTCTTTGTGTTTAACAATTGGTATCAGAACAAGGTTCCTTGGAAGAAGCCTAATAGCTTAAGGAAGATCTGGGAAAGCTTACTCATGGCAGCCAGAAGGTATCCTACTCCACGCAATGTCACAATTGATAATTACACATATGTCAGTAATCAAAAACTAAAAACTGCTCTTGAAGATCTTGATAAGTATGAAGCAGATATTCAGGATTTGAAGGAAAATGTCAAAGAAGCTGATGAATGCATCCTAAAGCTAAGAGAGAAAGTTAAGAGATCAAAGGATAGGAGCAAAGAACTAAGTGAACAATTGAAAGTAGAAAATGAAACCCTAAATGATTTATGAATGCTAATTGAAGAGAAAGAAAAGGCTGAGGAGCATCTAAATCAAGTCTGAAGAATGTGAAAAGTTGCCAAAAATGTTGTGCTTCTGAAATTTGATCTAGAGGTAGCTAATAGCTATAAAGAAAAGTTCAAAATAAGCTCTACCAAGCTTGATGAGCTGATTGTAAGTCATAAAAGTCTAGATGACAAGCAAGGTTTGGGATTTGAAAGAGGAGAAAGCTCTAAATCAAGGCAAATCAACTAAAAAGAAAGAACTCAAAGGCAACCAGGTTCGGAATCAAAGAAGCAGGCCTAGAAGACCTCCAGTCAGGCAACCAAATGCTCAAAGGTACCCATCCTTCAATGGCTATTGTTTCAAATGAAATAAGTTTGGTCATAGGGCTACTCAGTGTAGGAGCAGAATAAATCAAAATGTTCCATCATTCTCAGGTCAATGCTTTAATTACAAAAGAATTGGTCATAAAGCAAGTGAATGTAGGATTGTGATAAAGAATGGTTTCAACAATGTAAGGAACACTCAACCTTTTAATGGAAAGTGCTTTGCATGCAATAGATTTGGGCATATGGCTAACTAATGTAGATCAAGAATGAATTCAATTAATAGAGTCAAGGACAGAGGAATATTGTTTGAGCTACAATTGTAATAGACCTGGACATTTTGCAAAATTCTGTAGAAGCAAGAATGTGAAAAGAAACTATTTTGCAGAAGAGAAGAAAACATAGTAGAGGGAAGATAAGGGAAAGAATAAAGTTGATCTGACAGAAACCAAGAAGGAAATCAGTAAGATCTAGATTAATAAGGATGTTAAAGAGGTCAAGGATGGTCTGCACCAACTTCTGGTGCAGATACTTCCTCCAGGAAGTAAATTGGGAGCTCTAGCTCAGGGGGAGCTTTTAATGAATATTTTGATCCCCTAGCCAGATAGTGGGTGTTGAGATCTAGCACTAAGGTATGAGCTAAAGTAGTATTGGATAGATCATTTGGAGAAGAAACTGACAGAAAAAGAACTGATGTGACACATTGTGAAGCAATCTTAATTGACTGTGTCTAATAGTGAAGTGTTTGGCAGCTTTTTGAGAACAACATTTATGATGACTAGGTTTTTACATAACAAGGGTTAAAAAGGACACATTTGAAAGATTAATCACTTTGCATTCAAGCTATCAAGTTTTCAAGGAGAACTGAAGTAGAATTCCAAGCGACCTCAATGATTTCTAGAGATTCAAAGCAACTTAGAGCGATTTCAAGGGAAGAAAACCCTAATTCGGCAAAAGAGGTATTTACAGTATGAAACCCTATCATGAACTTGTTTAAATTCTTGTGGATATGGTGACCCCACAAGTTATTGATGTCACTGAGAGACCACGACCAAAATTTAAGAAACATCCATTCAAGTCTACTAAAGTTGATCCTGATGGCGCATTTTCAAAGGTACCCTATGGTATGATGCATGAAGAAGATATTAGGCTTACATCCACGTTGCCCTAGATGAACACAATGATAGCAAACTTGGGGAATTGTATATGAATCATCTGTGTGGCGAGGGATATGAATTGAAGGAGAAATCAACATTTTGAACTAAACCTTCACTTTCTGACACCTATAGCCACTAAACCATTAGGAATTTGAAGCTGATACGAACTAGTGATTTGTGAGATTTTGTTTGTAGATTCTAAATATATATATTTTTAAAAAATTTGGAGTTAAATTGTAAAAAAAATTGCGTCTCCTTTGATAATTAGTTTTTAATAGTAAACAACATTTTTTTTTAAAGTGATGTGTATTCTGTAGCACATAACTTTTTTTCTACAAAGGATAAAATTATGATTCTTTTGAATTTAGATTGGTAACACTGATATATAGGGCATGCATTTGGTTTTATAATGTTTTGTTGAATTTTTTTTAATTAAGTTTTGAAGTCAAACCAATTATAATTTAGACATAGACGTATTCTGTAAAACATAACTTTGTCTATATGTATCAAAATTTAGTTTTTATTTTTTTGTTGAAACAAGGACATCAATACCTAGGGCATAGATATTTTTTAGAATTTTTTTCACTAATTTACTAATTTTCCATGTGTGTAGAACAAGGAACTTGATGTTCGGTGAAAAACCTACATTCACAAGAAATAAAAAATAAATATAATAATCAAATTAAATATATTTAAAATTATACTTTTTGGGAAGCTTATAATAAGGACTACATACTTACAAAACATAAATTTTAAACGAATTCATTTGATCCCCCAAAAGGTAAATCAAAAGTGACTTTTTATCAGCATTTTGATAGGTGCAGAGGAGACTCCATTATAGGTATGGTTTAAAACTAGTGGCATTCTATCCAAGGGGGTTTGAATCTAAGGAGGTTTGATCCAACCCTCTTCAATTAAAATTCTTTAAATGGAACCTTTCAAGGATTAAATCATTATATTTGTTAAAAATATGTGATTTCAGCAAAAATCAGGATGTCCCAGAAAGTGTAACTTTTGGGCTTAATACATTGATTTTTCATCATTTGCAGAGGGCTCCTGGGTCTGGCACATATTAAGTAGAGTTTATGATGAGTTTATGTGCCTCAATGCACCATTCATGATCACAAAAGATGCTATAAGGGTTGCTACAGGGTTGAATTCCACGGGAACAATGCCTGTGTTGAAAGTTGTGAAAAATAGCACAGTGACGGAAGCCACTAGAGCCCAATTCGATGAAAGGGCATTAATAATCAATGACATTAAAGACCACATAGTTAGGGTTGCATCCATGGTGATCGGTTACAAGATCTACTTCACAAACTGGGAGAACTCTGTCTCCGGTACTGCCATATACACAGCCTATGAGATGGTTAAAAAGAATGCAGATTGTGACCTTTATGAGTTGCTCTAGCAACAATTAATGGAAAATCTGAAGAAGACAAAAGAGCACAAATATCCCTTCAAGTTTGGTACATTGATCATTTGCTTATTTTTCTATTTCATGCAAGAATTACTGGGAATGAAGTTGATTTGGTCTAGTAGTCAACTAGTTGCTATTCAAATTAGAAACCACCTGAATAGCATAGGAAGCCAAGATGCACAAAATGTAGCCCTGTGGGGGTACTTCAAGAATTTTCAAAAGACAATGCAATCTAGGCAAAGGATACCAAAATTAATAGTTGAAAAATATAAAAAAGATATATGTTTCATTGTCAACAAAGATCAATGCATGATGGAGGTTGTTGAGCCTAGGACAATATGGGTCCTTCCAATGGGCTATGAAGTGGCTGAAGAAATACTAGATGGTTATGCTAAGCTCATGTTGAGAAAACCCAGGGACACTAAAGAGGCAAGGTTTGGTACCTATGAGGAGTTATCTATAAAAGTTCATGTTGAATTGAGAAAGCTAGAAACTCAGAAAAAGGTGAAGAAAATGGTAGAGGAATATACCCAGAGCACAGGACTTACTAAAGAAGAGATTGCTAAAACAAGAGCAAGGGCTGAAGCAGCTAGGGCAACTGAAAAAATGAAGCAGGGTGAGGCTAAAAAGGTTCCCGAAGAGTCTGAGAGAAAAGAGAAGGAGTTTGCGGTAACAAGGAAAATAACAAGAAGTACACCTTCTTCACAAAATGCATTTGCATCCTCTAGTCCCACACCCTCTGTGAAAGCACCTGCAAAGAAACCTATTGATGAAAAGCACAAAAGAATGAAGACCAAATCCAAAAGGATGCATGTGAGCATAGGGGTTGATGATGAGGAAACCGAGTCAAATGAGGAAGTGAAGAAAATGAAAGTTAAGGCTGCTAAAGCCTCTGGGAACAAAAAGGACAAGCCCTCCAGCAAGGGCAGAATCAAAAAGCCAAGACAAGCTGAAACAGAGAAAGGAGAAGCTACAATAAATTTGGAGGGAGTCTTGAAGGCTATAACAGTTGATGGAAATATAAAGCCTATAGCTCAACTGTATGATGATTATGATGATACAGACAAAGGCATCATTAAGACTACCGTAATTAGATATTTGGAGATATACAATAGAGCTCTCATTGAGGTGATTGGAGATCTCCTTGACACTCTTACAAGTATAATGTCTGCCAAGAAGGAAGCAACAAAGCAAAAGACTTGGATACAAGAGAAAATACATTGTTGAAACTATGTCCAGATGTGACTCTTGAGGAGAGATCCAAAGTCTTCAAGATCCATGGAGATAAAATTGAGATAAAGAAAAGGATCAACACTCTAATGTCTAGGAATACAGAAAAATTCGTGAAGGATAGAGAACAAGAAATACTTGATATCCTAAGATATCTCAACATCCCAAACATTTATGATAAAGAAGATATAAGTGTTGATGATGACACATCTGTTCCAGAAGTTAGCTTGGATCAAGGGTTAAACAAAACTGATGAAGAGATAAAGGAGAAAGAAGATGATCAAACCCATGCATCTGATCAAGCCCCTGTTACTGATGGTCAAGACAAAGTTGACAAGGACCAAACAAGGACAAGTCCTCCTCTGGATCAGCAAATTGATGACCAAGAAAACAAGGAGAAGACTGCAAAGAAAAATAAAGATAATAATCAAAAAAATGAACAAGCTGTGAAGAGCCCACCTTTGGAACAAAACATTGATAAACAAGAGGCTATGGATCTAGAACCACCACAGCAGAATCAAGAAGAAAAAGTGTCTGATGATATGGCAAGAGACATTGCTACTACACCAGATCTGGTAAATTCTATCAAGGAATTTTTGGAGAAGCAACAAGGAACACAAGTGTTGGATGCACCTGAGTTTCTACAAGGACCAATAAACTTGGCCTCAATGTCTCCTTTGCATAAATTCAAACTAGTATCAATTGTGCAAGCCAAGGCTCAGGAAGAAATTCTAAGGTCTCACATCCAAGACAGTGAGCTCATAAGAGAAACATCTGGTATCTTGGAGAAGTTGATGCCTACATACCAAAAGGACACATCATTGTCATCAACTGATCAACTCAAAGGCTTAATAAATTCAGTAAGTACTCATTTAGAATCTTTTGAGAAGTCTGCTGATATAAAAGTTAGGAAGGAATTTGATGAAAAAAGATTAATAGAGTTGATGACTAAGCTAGACTATTACGGAAGCCTGTGACATATACAAATTTGCTTATCATGGCCTGAGACCACTAAGGAAATGGAAGATAAGATCAAAGCTATGGAACTTCAATTAGTAAATATTTCTAAATATTATGATCTAGTAGTTGATTCCATAAGCAATAAAGAAATACAAGTTGTTAATATTCATAATATCATAAGTAGTCTGCTGAACAAAAAGGAAGAAATGAAAAGCAGAATGTGCCAATTAAGAGGGTTAATAAGCCCTAAAATTGATTCAATGTCAAGTCTAGCCACTGAAGCCTTAAAGGTTAAGGCAATAACTGATATACCTACAAATGTGTAGAAGGCAGAAGACTTAGTTTTTTAGATTAATGGTAATATTCAAATTTTGAACAGTGCTAAGAATAGGTGGGATGGAGAACTAGCACAATTAAAGATTATTTACAATGATATCTTTTCACCCACAACTAATTAAATTGAAAGATTGCCCCTATACATATGTGACTAAGTATAAAAGTTTTGCAATACAATTTTGTTACTTGTGCATACACCTTGCCATTGATGTCAAAGGGGGAGAAGAAAATCTAGTGAAAAAAGGCCAAACATCCTAAGAGAAGAAGTAAAACAGAGTGTACATAGTAAGGGTGAGTAGATAAGCATTTTTCACTAAGTGTTGCCATCAATGCCAAAGGGGGAGATTATTGGCAACATAGTCAAGAGACACTACTGGTATGTTGGAGATTTGATGTTGTCATTGATGGCAACAACCTGACATGTTTGAAGACAACTCCTGAGATAGAGATGTGTACAATATTTTGGTTTGGTAAGATTGACTTAGTCAAATTGACTAAGTATTGGTAGCACATTAAGCTAGGGATAGAAATCCAATTGGTACTCCTCTACAGATGAAGATTTTGCTATGCGGTTTTGGCATGTTGTACTTAGATGAACATTATGCAATGTTATATCCTAAGTTTCATATCCTGACAATCTCCAGAAGTTGTGTTGTGAATTGCTTAAGTCCGGTAAACAAAGTACAGTCAGGAATAGAGCATAACACCTGAGTAATTTGGTCCACATTCCTCCGGTATTGAGTATCTCAATTTGCGGTTTGGAGGTGTTGTAAACACATATGAGGAGTATATAATTCCATATTTGTGGAGTTTGAAGTTCACCGGAAGATCATCTACAAGTTACTGAGTATTGACATTCAGATTGACAGTGTTCTACAGTGATAGAGTCAGTAGTTCAGAGGTCCGTAATTTGCCACATAAGAATATTATGACCTACGGTCCTGAAGGTATTATTGGTGATGTCCAATGAATGTTTAATGTGAATTTTGAAGTTTAATGTGGTCTGCAATAGAAGTTATGATATGACAAACAATAAGGTTTAAGTGTGCACTTTGAGATAAGTCTGACACACAGTTGGATCAATGTGGGGTAAGGAGATAAAGTTCAGATCATTACTTCAAGTGGTTGGATAATAAGTCCAGACCTATATGAAGATTCCCAAATGATTGTATGGGTTTGCATTGTTGTTTGTGTAAAGGATCAAGATGACAAGGTGTAGCTTTGGTATACAAGTTTCATATTTGGCATGCCGACCTAGTTTTGGGATAATTCATGCTGTGGATATTATACTTGATAGATTTTGGTATTGGAGAGGAGAAAGTGTGTGAATGTGGTGTGAATTCGATGTGTATGTAATCTGAGGCAATTTTGTGATCAGAAAGGAACAGTAAGGGTAGAAGAACAGAGTACAGAAACATAGGGCAAATGTAATGAAGACTTTTGAATCTGTATATTGAGCTATCAATGGAACTATATTCCAGCATTCTATAAATGTATTTGTAGCAGTCTTCTCTTGGCAATGAGCCATCCTTTCTCTATCTTCTCTTCTCTTTTTTATGGTAGTGAGCCTATTGCAGTGAGCACTTCTTTGGACAGTGAGTCCTTGGGCAGTGAGCCCTGACACAGCAAGCCTTCATGTAATTTGGTTTTGATATCATAATATATTGTGAGCTAACACTCACCATGGTTTTTCCCTTTTTGGGTTTTCCACATAAAAATCCTGGTGTCTATGTTATGACTTTGTGGCTACTCTTCTTATGTTTATTTTGCTTTCATGTTATTGAATTTGGTAAATGGATTAATGAATATGTGAAATCTGAAAGGTTTTATAGAATACTCATTCACCCTCCCTCTTAATATTCTTTGTTCAACAGATGATTCAAGTGTAATCCAACACTTAGGCACCTTGAAAATCCCTTTTGAATTTTGAAACTCTAATCATTTGAGGGATTTTTAGGATTTCAAAACTTTCAAGGATCGGGGAATTTGAGGACCTGGGAACTAGATGCAAAAGTGCCTTGAAGGTATGAAAGTCCACGTAGAAAATTTGTAACTTTGATATGTAGGAATCAGGTTGGCAGAAGGAATATGAACATAAGGACTAAGAAAAAGTGCCAAGAACCCTCAAAACTCTATCTCTTCATTCCTTCTCATCTTCTCCTTTTCTAATTAGTCATAAGGGATTCAAACTTTTGGGGTATCAAGGAACCTAAGGATCTAGGGACATGTGTAGAAGTTCTTCGAAGGTCTAAAACTCCACATAAAATATTTACAACTTTGATGTGTGTGAATTGGGCCTACCGAAGGGCAAATGTGTTGGGAACCTTTACATGCTCATGATAAGTTAGAGAACTTAGGGATTTGGGAACCAACATATTAACTTGTTTAATTAAATTCTGAGTGACTAAATTCTTGGGGGGGGATTTGGTTATTAAACAAATAATATTTTTAATGTTAAACAAATAATATTTTTTCTTTACTCTACGCAAATATTATAACAAAAATTCTAATATCTATATTAATATAATATTCATATTAATGTGATTATTTAAGTTTGATTCATTGTGTATATTATTTATAAATTTGATATTTTAAATATTAATGAAACAATATAATTAATTATATATTAATAATAGAATGTATATTAAATTATTGATTATACACATTAGTAGAATTATCATTATATTTATATTTATTTTATATTATAGTAAAATGAAATATTAATATATATTTGTGTATAAATATTAAATATTGAAATATTATACTGATCTAAATATTAATATCAATAAAATTATTGTTATATTAAAATGGCGACCTAAACTTGCTAGATTTTCAATCAATTTGCATCATATATATTTGTGTCATCCCAATAATAGCAAGTAGTAAAATTCTATAATAAATGAAAAAGAGATTCAAGAAATCCATTGTAGTCTATGTTAACCAAACAAATATTAAATCAAACTCAAAATCATATGTAAAATGAAGGAGAAGATCAATCATACAACACATATGGATAAGGACAAAAGAACCAATAAATCTATGCAGAATACTAATTAATAGATCATCTACCTAACTTCTAGGTTAATATTTTCTACATAAATAGCTTTAATGATTATATAGTCAATAATAATTTTACATTTTATTTATATTAAAAGTATTTAAAAGTTAAGAATAAATGATTAATATGGGCAACATGAATTTTATTTTAATGATTAAATAGTCAATAACAATTTTATACCTCATCTACACAAAAAACATTATGAAAAACTACAACAAAATATCAACCATATGAATTCTATGTTTTTGTGCCTACCATAATGACACATTGTGCACAATGTCCCCACACTTTACATTGTGGTTGCCCCCACCATAAACTATTGGCATGTTTTTTTAAATTCCTCCATGTTTTTGTGTTTTGCAATTTGTAATCACTTTTCAACTTTAATCCAATAGAAAAATAAAACAACTACCTAACATATGGATAAGGACACAAGAATAATTTAGAGAGAACCTATGTCACTTTTAGCCTATATTATTGTTGAGATCAACATCATTGTGCTGAAATATTATTCAGTTTGTAATTTTACATGTCATGTACAATAGAAAATGGTAAATAAGTTTATTGGTCAGAGTAGTTGGTCAACATGTGCAAGATGAATTTCAATTTGAAGCCACAACATGAAAATACCAACTAAATGTCAAGTAAATAATTATTCTACTTGTATTAGCCAAAATTGAATTTTAATTGTTAAACACGAAATAATCTTTAAGAATAATAGGCCAACATAAACAATATCAACTTTCATTTTGCAGCCACATGGAAGATACCAACTATAATATGAATTGTCAATTGTTATAACGTGTTGGCACTTTATGTTGGGGTGGCCCCCAGTTGTTTAGCCTGCATTATTGTTGAGATCAATATCATTGTGCTGAAATATTATTCCCTGTGTAATTATACATGTCATCTACAATAGAAAATATTAAATGAGTTTATTGGTTAGACTAGTTGGTCAACATGTGCAAGATGAATTTCATTTTGAAACCACAACATGAAAATACCAACTAAATGTCATGTAAATAATTATTCTACTTTTATTAGCCAAAATTAAATTTTAACTATTAAACACCAAATGATCTTTAAGAATAATGGGTCAACAAAAACAACTACTTTTATTTTGAAGCCACATGGAAGATACCAACTATAATATGGATTGTCAAATTTACAATGTGCCTACAATTTACCCTGGGGACCTTGTTGTTTTAAGCTCTTCCATGTTTCTCTATGGCTTTTTAACTTTAAGCCAATAAAAAAATAAAACAACTATGTAATATATGGATAACAATAGAAGAAGAATTTATAAGTAATGGGTGTAACTTTTAGCCTGCATTATTGTTGAGGTCAACATCATTATGCTGAAAGAATAATTTAGAGATAATGGATGTAACTTTTAGCCTCCATTATTCTTGAGGTCAATATCATCCTTGAAATATAATTTCATTTCTAATTTTACATGTCATTCACATTAAAAAATGGTAAATAAATTTATTAGTCAAAGAAGTTGGTCAACATGTGCATCATGAATTTCATTTTGAAACCACAACATGAAAATACCAACTAATTGTCAAGTAAATAATTATTCTACTTTTATTAACCAAAATTGAATCTTTAACTCTTAAATACCAAATAATCTTTCAGAATAACGAATCAACATAAACATCAACTTCCATTTTGAAGCCACATGGAAGATACCAGCTATAATATGAATTGTCAAATGTTGAATGGATTGCCAACAAATAAAATTTAAACATCGTTATTAGAGTTTTCCCCTTTTCTTAAACTTTTCTACAGTGGTATTATTAATATTCTGATTAATTCAGAAAACTTCTCTTTCACATTGCAATGCTCATCTTTCATCAGCTTTGTTGAATATGAATGCTTGAACTTGTAGACATTGGCAACGCATTTCTCTTCTTCTTCCGAGCTCTAAGTAAGAAAACTTGTGAATATGGTGACAGGTTATTTGATAGCCTACCCTGATAAGTTGTGTTTGTTGAAGTTGTTTCTGAGCGTAATCTTGCCTCATGGATTAAGACCCCAGCTCACTAAATGGCTAGACCCAGACATATTACAGCTAAACGAGAGCTGGAAAATGAAGGTCTCGCTAATATTAATGAAAATTATGAAGTGTGTTGCAGGACCCTCGGCAGCATTGGGTACCCTCATAGAATTTCTTCTCAACCTGTTTTCTCATAATGGGGATTATTAAAAAGCCTGTTTAAATTATTAAATGGTAATTATACTTTATTTTTTTCAATGAATTAATAGGTTTTCACAAAAAAGTATTGTGTAAGTATTTTTTTTTATCAGTTTTTTTTTTTCATCTTGGGTCACTTTCTTTATAAAAATTATATATACTAAAACATCATTTATACTGTTTTTTCCCATCTTTCCTCATTAAAAAATTATTTTTTTGGATGGGATTTGGTAAGCCCCTTTTCATGGCTTAAGAGACCAGTTGTGGTAAACCCATATTGATTTATGTGGTAAATTTATAAAAAAATGAAACAGTTTTTAGATTTAGCTTAACGTTTCTAATCCAGTTCTTTGTAATGCTTTCTGTTTTTCTTCTATTTCAATTTTATACAGGTAGGTGGTTCTTAGGTCATTGTGAAGCAAGTTATGAATTTGGTGGACAGATTCGTTCTCAGATCTGAGTCCCTTCTGTAGAAATTTAACAGCAAATTGTCTAAACCTAGTCTTGTAGAACCAGACCTTTCCATTATTTCTCTGGTCCCTCATTAGAGCGGCCTACTGCTGAATCCAACTCCAAGGGTGTTGTTTTTGGAAAAAAAATCAGTGTTAGCAAAAAGAATTTCCCAATCCAGGCTAGCATCAGGTTCTCCTGGTAGCGTGACTGAATGGTGAATAATCAAATTTGAGTTGTAGTCACTAAACAGATATATTTGGATATCTCCTCCAAATTTATGTGTGTCTACTTTACCTTCATACTTTGTTAGTCCTCTTCTCCACTGATTTACTTTCTTCCCCTGCTACTCCTCTGCTTTCTTAATTTAATCCTCCTCCACTCTTCTAATAGAGAATTAAATAACTTCTTGACTAATGGTTGGATGTATTGTTTTATATAGGTAGCATCATCATACCCAAAAGAGGATCAGATGAATTTTTAAGTGTAATTGGCCAGTTAGAGCGGCGCACAGATTTGTATGACAGCAGTTCTGATGGGGTTGATTCTTTGCAGATATCTCAGCCATGGCTTCAACCTTAGCTTATGAAAACAAGATGGTTATCAGGAAAAGAGTGAACCAGCACTGGAGGGTAGGTTACTGAATTTTATTTAACTTGTTTTGAAATCACACAACAGAGAAATTTATTTTACTTTTTCTTTGACTGATCGAATTTTAACATCCAATCTTGCAGATGCATTTTGTGGAGTTCTTCGACTTTTGGGACGGTATGGAATCTTTGTGGAAAGCTAAGTCTAATGAAATTGTAAATTTTATTTCACCAATAAAATTGCACAGGTTTTCAATGTAGATTGACCAATTAAATTGAGCCAAATCAATAATATCTACGTTTGAGGTAATTTAAAATATAAAATAAATTAAAATTAATTTTAATTATTTTATATATTTTAAAACACTTTATAGATAATTTTATATATTATAAAACACTATTTAGATAATTTTATATATTATAAAACACTATTTAGATAAACTATTTTAACATTTTAAAATTTTTATTTATTTTATAGTTATAATTTATTTATTAAAGATATTAAATTCAAGGCTTCCTTTTAGATGATAGAGATGTTAATGAGTAAAATTTTAGGTTATTGTTAAACATTGATAGGTTTAAGATAAAATTTGGTTAATAAAAATAAAATAATTAACTATTTTTTAATATAAATGAAGTAAAATTGATTGTTTGACTATTAAACCAATAATGTTTAAGTAGAATTAAAATCCTCTTCTACTATTTAAAACTCAATGAACAGTTTTAAACTAGAACTTATGACACATGTTAATATAAATAAAATAAAATTGATTGTTTGACTATTAAACCAAATAATGTTCGAGTAGAGCTAAAATCCTCTTCTACTATTTAAAACTCAATGAATAGTTTTAAACTAGAAGTTATGACAGATGTTAATATAAATGAAATAAAATTGATTGTTTGACCATTTAATTAAATAAGACATAAATAAAACTAAAATCAACAAACACTTCTAAACCAAAACTTATAAAATATAAAACTTGTCCACATAGACAAATTTGTTTGATCTACCTACTTTTATTAAATTCATTTAATTAAAAATTAAAAAAAAAACTGTGAAAGGAAAATATTTGAACATTGAAACATTGCCAACTCCCGAAGACATTCATATTTTGATTTTGATTTTAACACTTTTAACTAGATATCTCTTCTAACAGAAAATAATAAATTTGTACCCTTTTCGGGGCATGTTCAGCTTCTGTTGACAAATTACGATATCTTTATTGTCCCTTTTTAATTAATGTGGGAGAGAACTTGTGCCAATCTTTCTCATCTTTATTATAACTTAATAACAACTACACCAATGCTCTACATGCATATGTCTGAAAGTACGTAATATCTTTATATTTGTTGCATATTCCTGAATACTGATATGTTGATATGTGCAACTTACAGATCACTTGCAGAAGAAATCTACACAGGCATTTGTATTATGTGACAAAGAAATTGATGCCAAATTAATAGTGGTAGCCTTCAGAGGAACACAGGTATTTCAAGCAGATGATTACATAACAGATTTAGATTTCTCCTGGTATGAGTATCCCCAAATAGGAAAGATCCATTTAGGATTTTTAGAGGCTTTGGGTCTGGAAAACCGTAACAAGAAATCCTCAGACCATCTAAAAAAACAAGACAGTGACAAACCTTTGGCCTACTTTGTGCTACGTGATAAGTTAAAAAACCTTTTACAAGTCCACAAAAATGCAAAATTCATTGTGACAGGTCACAATCTAGGAGGAGCCTTGGCTGTATTGTTTTCAGGAATGTTGTTTGTGAATGAGGAGGAACAACTGTTTGAAAAACTGCTGGCTATTTACACATTTGGACAGCCCAGAGTTGGTGATAAAGCATTTGCAGATTTCATGAATAGGAAAGTAAATAAACCCACACCCAAATATTTTAGAGTCGTATATTCCAATGATCTTATTCCAAGAGTACCTTTTGATGATGACATATTCATGTATAAGCACTTTGGAATATGTCTTTACTACAACAGCCTTTACTATGAAAAGGTATTGATTTCTATTTAAGTTCATGTTATTCGTAATTATTTCTATGATTAGTGATACCCATTAAATTTCACTAAGACTATTCCCATGGATTTAATATATTGTTTTGTTAAAACTATGTTCTGACAGAATCTTGCAGAAGCCCCCAACAGAGATCTCTCACTGGCGTTCATCATACCCATAAGAATAACTGCCCTCTGGGAAGTGTTACAATCCTTAGTACTACATTCAATAAAGGGAGAGGACTTCAAAGAATCCGAACTTTCTATTATCTCCAGAATATTTGGAATTTTGGTTCCAGGGATTTCAGCACATAGCCCAGTAAATTATATAAATGCAATAAGATTAGGTCCTCCCAGGCTGAATCCAACTTTGAGTAATGGAGAAGGATTAAGTATCTCATTCAAAGGATAAGAGCCTTAATAATGTTAATGGAGGAATAAAATGTTTTTTCATATTGCAAGAAATACATCACTATGAGCTTTTTCTTTAGATGGGTTTGTAATTATTTGGAAAACAATATTATTATGGAGCTAGCTAATCCAAATAGTCTCGAAACTATTAGTTTCATGGATAAATATGCTACTAATTTTTCTAAGAAAGCTTCAGCAATAGGGTTGTTCAGCTAGTTCACATTGATAGGGATCACAGAGTTCTTCTGGTAAATGGACATAGATTGAAGCTGTATCACAAACCAACTTCCAAAGAGGAATTCTTTGCAGAATTTCAGTCTTAGATAGAACATTTCACCATGGAGGATCTCTCTTCCATGGGGCTCATGTTTTAAATGATGATTCTAGAAAGAATAAAGCAGTAAAGGTTGAAAACCAGAAATGGAGGCCTTTTTTGTCTGAAAACATTTTTTTTTAAAAAAAGGGCAAAGTTGAAAACTAGAAATGGCGGCTTTGTCTAGAGGGAAGATTGAAAACCAACAATGGTGGTCTTTCCTTCAAAATTCCCATTTCCTTAAATAAAATTCCGCTTTGCAGTTTTGTAGGTCTTTGTGTTAAATTTTTTTTAAATCTCCAGATGGCTACCCATAGATCCAGGTAGCTATGGATGGCTCCAAATGGATATTTGCGGATGCTACTTTCCAAAGTACCATTGGGCACTAGGTTATGTTGTATCACAAAACTTGATTCGGTAAAAGTTAACACGAAATCATCTTAGGGGTGGGTACTTTACAAAGGTATATTGCTTCCTTAAAACATGTATAATTATTTTAATATGTACATGTATGCTATGTGTTTCCCCAAATGACCTGCATGCACTCCTCGTTTTTCACACGCCTAAGGTAGTTGCATGAATGATGGCAATAGATAGGTGGCAGTAGTAGGATCGTCCTCAGATCTTGTGTACCTTGCAATGAGTCGCAAGTACTTGGTCATAATGATAACAACATTTACAATAAATGCCATAAAAAAATGTACTCGATTGAAAAATAATGATGACCAATAATCATGACCATAAATGGGAAGTGCATTCGCAAGGGTGTGGGAGCTACGATTGTTGGCATCAGCTCCGGATTTGAAAAGAAAGGCAATTAAGGTGGTGGCTATAAATTTCCACTTCACACGTTGCCACTCTATGTTAGAGCTCCAAAGTACGCACCATGAGTGCTAAAAGCATAGGCAAGATGGCTGCCAACCTGTCCATCTTGCATGTAGTTATTTTCTCGATCAAAGCTATCAGTGACACCACAAACTTCACATTTCTTTCTGCCTCAAGAAACAAGTGAGAGAGAAATAAAAACTAAAGTTTTGTTGTGGCATTTTTCGTGCATTTCAATAAGAAAATAGCTAGAGCAGATGGGAAACAAATGGAAAGCTAAAGATGACAATGCCATTTTCGACGATGCAAGCACACAAATCTTCCAGCAGGCCAGATGGTTAGAGTTTTTGTAGAAGTTTGAAGGGTTTGAAGCAGAACTAGTCAAGGAATTCATCACGAATTTCCACCAGACCTTCTCGATGGTTAAAGGGGTGAGGATATAGATAAACCCTACTATAATTAGTCAAATTTCTAGAATTCCTATAGTAGGTGTTGATTTGTTTCAGAATAAACCATCCTATGAGGAGCTAGTGTAGAATTTCCATGTTTCTTCGGAGCCTTTACCTAGATATGTTGTTAGTAAGGGAACATCTAAAGCAATTGAAAGGACTAGTCTTCCAGACCCATGGAAGCTTGTCATGTCCTGTGGATAATGAAGTTATTTACTTGTGATGGTCAGTATGGTGCTATACTAGGGCCAGTAATGAGGTTGATCACTCACCTCAAGCATGGGGCAAATAAACCAAGATATTTGATAAATCTGCCAGCCTTCCTGCATACTAGCCTGGTTAACATGATGACAAAGAGGAAGAATAGTGAAGGGCAGATAAGCCACCTTGGTTTAATTCACCTGATTATGAAGCAACACTTCTTGTAGCAAGAAGATGGTCAACAGAAATGGGAGGAGTTTCTTGCATTTCAGCCCAGAAGGAAGAAAATGAAGGACCACACTTCCACTATCTTTCTCTTGGGAGACCCTATTGCAGTCTCTTCAAAATCCCCTGAAGTATGATTTAGATAGCTCCATAGTCAAGAAAGAGAAGCAGTAGCTTCTACCCCTGCTAGGATACACCACCCCCACACATTGGTCATTTCTTTAGATGAGGAGGAGGCAAAGCCAGGCCATACAATCATCTCAAGGTCCAAACATTCATCCCCTACTGAGCAACAAAGAGAAGAAACTCATGCTGACAAGGGGACATAAGAGACTAGAGGAGAAGAAAACCTTGAGGAGACTGGAGGAGAAGAGAACCCTGAAGAAATAGAAGAGGACATTTTGGAACACAGCCATAGAAAGGGGAAAGAACCCCTCATGGAAATCTTTGAGGATACCACAACCAAGGCAACTCGGTATGCTCTCACCTTATCAAAGGTAGAGCATGATTTAAGGAAAGAACAACTGAAGCCATGGCTCAACAGTTGAAAGCCAAGGAAGAGGAGCTTGAGAAGTAGAAATAAAAGGCTGCGATGGAGAAAGAAGGAAAGGAAAAATAAATTTCTATTTTAAAAAAGGAGATAGACAACCATAAGGCCATTGTAGCCCAAAAGGACATTCAGATCACATAACTTCAGCAAAAGGTTGCTCAACAAACCCCTACACCTGCATCACTGAATGTCTATGCCCAAAATTTGTAGATGACATTGGACAAAAGACAACTTAGGGTGAGATCATGAAGCTCTAGAGAGATCTCAAGGCCCTTAAAGAAGAGAAGGTGGTAGTGGAGAAGAACTTGGCTTTAGCTTGTGAAATAGGGGAAACCCTGTTAGCCCAAAGACCGCCATTAGGTGTGTATGCTTTGTTCCTTAGAGAAATTTTTGAGATGGAAGTTATTAAGAATCCGTTGCAATCTCCCATTTGATTTTGATAATGATAAAGATTTTGTTGAGTGCTATATACAAAACCCTAAGGAACAACAAAATCTCCTTTGTGAGTTCTTCCAACATGGCCACCTAATGGGGCATGTTAACACTTCCATGCTTAATCTATATGTGGGAGAGTGATGCAGAGTGCATAGTGAAAGCGCACAATTGATAAAAAAAACTTGATTGGTGAGAGGGTGGCCTATGTCTTGGTGATTTACTCCTATCGGCCAAACATACCCCGTCGGCCACCTTGCTATTTATCTTCCCAATCTCTCAACTCTCCCCGATAGCTCGACTTCCTTGTCTTTAGAGAGACTTCACTTATTGGTGATGTCTTCTGGCCTCCTGCCGATACCCCGATGGTGGTTACATTCTCACTTGCCTTAACTGTGGCAGTTAGTCATGCCCTTGTCGGCAAGACTTTGATCATCGGTGACAACTTGTGAACACTGGCTGATGTGCCGATATACCAACTTGTATATGCTTGACTTGACTTGCTATTACCAGTGAGCCAAAGTATCTTTACCCTGATTTCACCATTACGACCGGTCACCTTTTGTATCTGACGAAAGATACATTCTCAATATGCTTTCTCCACATACATTCTCAACATACATTTGCGATATGCATTCACAATATACATTCGGTGAGACTAAAGCCATTCTTCACCGATACACTTTCTATCGGCCTAACACCGTTGATTGGTGTAACATCGAAAAGCTTCCCCAAGGGCCATGTTACGCCGATGGCAACTTCAGTTACTCTGTAACTTGTGTAGACACCAAACCAGTATACATAAACAAATTCAAAAGAACGGAAGGAGTCTAAAATCCTCTTCAAACACTTGATCACCATCAATTTGGCCACTCCACTAACTATTCACATAACAACACTTTTTAATGACTAGTCACATAGAGATGACTAGTCAACTCAAGCCCAAACTCCTTGGGTCCTTGGGTGTTTGACCAAAACCACATAAAACAAAAAATTTACACTATATTCCTCCATCACACTGAAAATGAGAATCTTTCTTTCAGTGGACAGAGGAAATACAGTCCATTTATTCACAAAACCCTAGTTTCTAGCTTTTCAGACTAGTCTTTGTAGAAAGAACAATTTCTCACTGACTATGACACTTCAAGACACCAAACCACACCAAATGAAAGTTACTTCAATACATGAACACTTCTAGTCAGTTTCAGACAATTAACTATCCGTACAGAATAACTGTTACATAAAAGCACTCAGAAAGAAGAATGTTTCAACACACCCAAAAATCCAGATCTTCATTCATTCATGCATGCTTCTCTATCATTACATCCTACTCTTCTTCGCCTATAGAGGCTTGAGACAATAGTTTACATCCCTCCCAACCATACAAACTGATTTTGAAAGTTAGTTAGCCATTGGGTTTCTCCTAATACAAGAAAACTACATGTTTTCATTGTGTGATTACATCAAACTTGACCGAAACATGATCTACATAGGTCTAGTGACCAAATTGACATAAAGTCCTTATTACAAACATGATGTGGCTTAAAAGCCTTATTGAAAACAAAACATGACTTCTGCACCATAGAGAGGTGCTCCTGCACCATAGTTGGGCATAGATTGTTTGAAGGAGTTATACAAGGAGGATGCAGATTTCAAGGCTGCTTATGAAGTTTGTGCTAGTTTGGCTAACACTTTTCATGGTGAATATTCAAATTTTGTGTTACAGGAAGGTCTCCTATTCAAAGGTAGTTTTCTATGTGTTCCTAAATGTTCAATGAGGGATAACATCATCAAAGAGAAGCATAATGGAACCTTAGGAGGACATTTTGGGTTGGACAAGACTTTGGAACAAGTCACTAGATTCTACTATTGGCCAAAAGTACAATCAGATGTAAGGAGATATGTTGCAAGTTGTACCATATGTCAAAAGGCCAAAGGTATGTCTTCTAATGCTAGTTTGTACCAACCCCTTCCTATTTCCAACAGGCCTTGGGAGAGCATTAGTATGGATTTTGTACTTGGTCTTCCTAAGATAGCAAGGGGTGTGGATAGTGTTTTTGTCATTGTGGATAGATTTAGTAAGATGGCTCATTTTGTGCCATGCAAATGCACAAATGATGCATCTCACATTGCTGGTCTCTTTTTCAGAGAAGTGGTCAAAATCCATGGTTTGCCCCTTTTAATTGTCACTGATAGAGACTCCAAGTTTATTGGTCATTTTTGGAGGACCTTATGGAGAAAATTGGGAACACAATTGTCTTTCTCATCAGCCTACCATCCCCAAACTGATGGTCAGATTGAGGTTGTTAATAGGTCTCTAGGAAACCTTCTAAGATGCCTTACCAAACAACATGGGTTGGCATGGGACTTGGTGATCAATCAAGCTGAGTATGCTTACAATGATTCAATGAATAGAAGTACTCGGAAGAGTCCATTTGAAATTGTTTATGGTTTCCATCCAAGAGGACCACTTGAACTCAAAGACCTACAAGCTTGGGATAAGAGGAGTGCTCTAGGAGAAGATTTTGCTGCCACCATGAAGGCAGTTCATGATCAAGTCAAAAGTTCAGTTGGAAAAGACAGTCTCCAAATACAAGGATAGGGCAGATCTCAAAAGATGTACAGTTCAAGGTGGGAGATTTGGTGATGGCCTATCTAAGGAAGGAAAGCCTGCCTAAATGATAGCCAATCAAGCTTCTGATGAAGAAAATAGGACCATGCAAGGTAGTGCATAAGTTTGGTCCAAATGCTTATGGAATAGAATTGCCATCCGGTCTTGGTATTTCTCCCATATTCAATGTTTCAGACCTATTTCCATTCAGACCTCCATTGAATGCTGAAGATGGATCAGATGTTGTGATTGAAGATGAAGATTGGGTTAGAGATCTACCTCGAAGTAAGCCTTTATAGTTGGAATGCATCTTAGATTCCAAGGTTGTCAAAAAGATGAGGAAGGGTGTGTACAAGGAGTACGTGGTCAAGTGGCAGGATCTTCCTGATTCAGAAGCTACATGGATGAGTGAGGCAGACATCTTGAAGCATGGGAAGACACTCCAACAATTGGCAACTCAAGGGACTTGAGTTTTTCTTGCAGGGGGAGTATGGTGCAAGAGCACCTTCTCTATGGTGCAGAGGGCTCCAGATCCAAAGCTATCTGTCTCTGCTCAAGAATAATAGATTATGGGAGGAATGCATGGAGGAATATAATGCAACAATAACCACTATAGGGTTGCTGATGAGACATGAGTGTCCTAAGTCTACATGGTTCAAAAACACCTTCAGAGCATAGGTTTACAGGTAGGGTATCACAGCTCAATATGTGAGGAATTTGAATTCTTGTATTTCTAATTTCTTTGACATAGCAGACTATCTCCCAAGTGCAACTATCACAAGATGCCTATTCAGATATGAGGACCTGCCAGACAAATTCAAGAGAAGGGACCAATTTCCCCTACAAACATTAGATGGATGACTGCCAAAGTAAGAAAATTGATAACCTTGATTCAACAGAGGCAACAAAATTGGATTGGAATGTAGTTCGGGACATCATTGATTCTAATGCTGACACCTCACCTTAGAAACCCTCTAAGGGAATCTATGAGGGAAAAGAAGTTCAACAAATGGTTCAGCCAACTGTAGGAAAATAATGGGTTTGCACCGAAGGGAAGGCAACTTTTCTAGTACAAAGATGAAGATTACAACTGCAGTGTCATCATTGAAGAAAATAATATAATTGATGAGGGGGATGTAACACAACCATGAGGACATGGCATACTTTCAGTTGGGGGGAGATGATGTGTCAGATCTATGACTCATTTATTTCTTTATATTTCCTATTCTAAAAGACTTTAATAAAACATTATGGCACACACACACACACACACATATATTTGTCTTTTGGATGGATTATGCACATGTTTAGTATTCATTTCCTTTTGATGAAATCTCTTAGCTTATTTACTTGAATTACATCTTCAAAATGCATATCTTATGAATTTGTGGTATAAGTGGTGTATGTTTGCATAAGGATTACAACGGTGAGACTCCCAGTGGTCTTCAGATCCCTCCGGAGTCCCTTTTCCTATAAAGAGCCCGAACTCTGGATGGCTCCAGATGCTGTTACCCTCTAAAAGAGCCATCCTCCCCTTGAGTCGATGACTACTACAAGATGATCCTAGGGCTACTTAAGAAGTCCAACAATGCAAACATGCCCCACGCCTCAATTAAAGCAACTGTTATGATCCAAGTTTCCACGTCACTTCATTTCAGTGACTAACTGAAATAGCTGTTAATTGACATCAGTTCCAACTGAAGTCACTTCCACCAAGCACCACACTATTCCAAGAAATCATTCAATCTACCAATAGCCAAGTCGATACAAATCTCTGATCCATAGTAACCCGCAGTGGAATCATTAATGTAATAAATAAGCAACTGGCTTTAATCTTAGTTTGCTGCAGTTAGGATTGCTGATAGTTATTTCCTTTCAATAAAGCTGGATCGTATAAATAGGAGCATGTCATCTCTCTGAGTTAGTTCCAATTTTTCATAGTCAAGTTGTTAGTCAAATTGTATTTTTAGCTGGAGGAAAACTCCTTGTTTTCAGTTATGTATCCATGTCCATTTCTAGACTTTGATTGAATGTAAATGAAAGGGGAATTCTTCTAAAAGATAGTTTGAGATCAAGAGGGTCATCTCTAGCTGGGAAAGTAGGGCCCGCTTCCCCAAACTGGAGGAGATCTCTTGGTATTTCATTTCCATGCAATTCTATTGTGTCTTTTTGTTTAGTAATATTATCTTTGCATGTTGATATTGTGATGTGTCTGTTCTTTTTCTATATGATTGTTTAGCTAATTGTTACCTGTAGGTTTGTCTTCTAAAATTTGAAAATATCAAAAATAGATTTGTTATTCCAACATCATTGTTATATTCAGAGTGTCACATTGCTGTAGTTTAACAATGGATACACTTACTTTGAAGTTCTGTTTTAGCACTTAAGATAATTTATTTCTAGCAAATTAACTAGTTTCTTTTCAAGCAAGTGTGTTTATTTCCAAGCAATCAGAATAGTTTCCTTTCAAGCAAGTATGTTTATTTCCAAACAATCAGAATAGTTTCTTTCAAAGCATGTGTGTTTCCCTTCAAGTGAATAGGTAGTTTCCATTTTCTGCATGTATGTTTATTTCCACAAGTTGAGTAAACTAGACTTTATCCACCAACCATCCATTCACCCAATTCAGATTCCACTCCAAAATCCCCCCACACTAAGAGTCTTATTGAAAATCACTCTAGACACCTCCAGATTGATAACTAAATGATGATGAATTAACAAATACTACTGCGACCTCATCACGGTGAAATGCAGAGTACTAGAACTTAGTCTCTATCATAGTGAAACACTGTCTATTCATGTAGCGATACTTAGACAAATTTATCTCTCTCTGGTGGTCTTCAAACTATAAAAATTTTGATTTGGAAAGTCCAAATATATGTCAACAACCCCTTAGAACTGCAGAAGAAAATATGTCATAGGGGGGGTATGCAGACCAAAATAATCAGGCACTTTGCACTACCTGAGACTGCACTCTGTTAAGCCGAACTTCTTCAACAAGTAGCCAACCTTCTGAAACACATAGGAAGATGAAATCCTTGAATTAGATGCTTCTATCAGTCCCTAATAACATTCCAAAACTGCAAACCAAAATATTTAAACTATGAGAAATGCGGACCAGAAAACTGTATCTCTATGCACTTGGAAGACAATATGAAGAAACATTTTATTATGGAGCTAGACAATATTATGATATGTTGTTTTGGGTAATAGTTAAGGATGTGATTTATGATTTGAGGTCTCAACTTTTAGCATATTTTGAGATGAATGACTCGAGGGCTACAAAGTATATCTTGTGTATTGATATCAAAAGAGATGGAGTGATCATAAAGCTTTGGTTGGGATAGAGTAAGTATGTGAACTCTATACTATAGTGTTTTAGCATGGAAAATGAAAGACCATTGAGTTTTCTTATTTCTATGAGAACTAAGATTCGAGTTAAGAAATAACCTACAACACCCATAGAGGTGGAGGATATGGATCATGTTCCTTATGCCAGTTCAATTAGGGGTTTGATGTATGCTATGGTCTATACTAGAGTACAGATTTCCCAAGTAGTGGGAGTCATGAATCACATTATGGATAATCCTATCAATGGTAATTGGGATGTAGTTACAAGGGTCTTCAAATATTTATGGGATACCTCTGAGTACTCTATTTATTATCATGGTAATTCTATAGAGGACTAGCACTTAGTTGATAATATTTTTGTGGGTTTAAATTAGGCAAGAGACATTGATAGTAGAAGATCCACCAATGGATATATTCTTACTTTATTTGGTGGTTCCATTAGTTGGGTGAGTAACTAGAAGGTTATGGTCACTTTGTCCACTATAAAGGATAAGTACATGGAAGCTACTAATGTAGGAGCATCCTTGGGCATAATGGAAATCTTGCGTCATTCAAGAAAAGTGGATTTTGTGGTTTATTCCAATTGTTTGTTTGTCTATTAGTTTGTGGTTACCAGTTTGTGATAGCAAAAGTTAGAACATTTCAATATAGTTTGAAATTGGCTTTTGTAGTTTTGAGAGTAATTCTATTTGTGGTTGATGGGTCTCATGTTAATGTTTAATGAGAATTAAATAAGTAAAAGATAGTAATTTGGTTCGTGAGCATCTTTTGGGTTGACAATTGTGATTGTTTCCATTTGTGGCATGTTAGTTAGAGTTTGTGCCAATACAGGAATATTTATGACGATTTATTGTATCATTGAGCATGAATGTTAAGTACCACATCGAGGTTTTCCAGTATTTTACCATTTGTATTTGGAAGTTTATTATTTCTATCCAATTGTGACAAGTTTCATGTGGTATTGGGCTTTGTGCCATCTTACTCAATTCCTCTTGTAGCCTCCCATATTGAATTCCATTACTATAATATTTCATTTAATTTGGAGAAAAACAATAATAAATAATATTCTTCAACTCCTTATGAATGTCCAAGTTACCCAATCTAAGAAAGTTGGAGACCTAACATTATAAATTAGGATTACAATTTAATATCATAGTATCCTAAAATTTCCCCCTCACTTGATTTTATAACTTGAAATGACATAAACAAGAAACATGAAATGAATCAAGTACAAGATATAATGTCCATAGCCTCCCAAGAATAATATAATTTATTTGTGCTCATTGGTTTCTTAAGTGATTATGAAACAATACCCATAGTGTTAAGCTTTTGAATCATGACCTTACCACTCTCCACCATCAAACAAAAAAGGGACATTGTACATAAATATTTTTTTTACAAGCATGGGACATGGGAATCTTGGCCAAATACATATCACTCTAACTATCACATCCAAACTAAACCACCCTAGAATCAAATCCAAATCCTAAACATAATCTTTGTAATGAAACTACCTATTTATAGGCATGTGTAGTATCCATATATTCTTCTTTGGTAGTGGAAAAAGAAACCATGGGATACCTCTTACTCATTCAACTAATAGCACTACCAAAAAAAAGAAAACACATAGCCACTAGCGGAACTTTGACTATTCAAGTCACCTACCCAATTTGCATCAACAAAACCCTATATGTCCAACACCTTGCCCACATCATTAGAACCATGATAAAATAAGAAATAGTTAGAAGTTCCTAGAAAATATTTAAATACCCTATTACCACAAGTCTAGTGCTCTCTACTAGGGTTAAACATAAACCTCCTAAGAACTCCCACTACATGGGCAATATCTAGTCTAGAGTACATAACAATGCATACATTAGACTCTCTACAATAGTAGCATAAGGCACATTGTATGTATATCATCCAAATGATCATCTAGCTTGGGAAACATATCAAATGAAATCTTAATGCCAACAAGTAAAGGAATACTTATAGGCTTGTAATCATGCATAGAAAACCACCACAATATATATAGTGTCAACATACTTACTCTGAATAAGACAGAACTTTCTATAACTTGGTCCCTTTTGATTTTATTCCAAGAATGAATTTTTTTTTCCCCTAAATCCTTCGTGTCAAATACACTATAAAGACAAGTTTTAATCTCCCTAATCATCCCCTTGTTGTTATTAACCTCTGAGTACTATATTTATTATCATGGTAATTCTATAGAGGACTAGCACTCAATTGATATTTATTTTGTAGATTTAAATTAGGCAAGAGATGTTGATATTAGAAGATCCACAAATGGATTTTTTTTTACTTTATTTGGTGGTGCTCTTAGTTGGATGGGTATGTAATAGTTTGTGGTCACTTTGTCCACTATAGAGGATAAGTACATGGAAGATATTGATGCAAGAGCATCCTTGAGCATCATTATAATCTTGCTTTATTTAAAAAAAGTGGATTTTGTGGTTTATTTCAATTGTTTGTTTGTCTATTAGTTTGTGGTTACTAGTGTATGATAGGGAAAGTTAGTACATGGGTCTGTACAGGATCATGGGGGTCCAAAAAGTGGCAGTGTGATGACCAAAATTTTGTCCTTGTGGCTGACAATTTTTTTTAATTTGAATTTGATGAAATGAAAAGGGTTTATTGAAAAAAATGTCAAATTTCCACCAATATACTTGATATGCCTTATTTTGATTTTAATATATAGTTATTATTGATTTTCTACATACATTACGACTAAAGTCATGATTGATAGGCTAATTGAAAAACTTCTATAATTTTTAAACTGGGTATATATGCACAAAGATGGGGGACCAAAAAGTTGCCACATGGACTTTTTGGTCCAATGCAAAGAAAAATGTGAGCGCATTATAATGTACTCACATTTTAGGCTTGGTAATCGAGCCTATTACTGAGCCTAAAACATGAGTGCATTGTAATGTGCTCACGTTTTTCTTTTCTTTAAAGTGCAAAAAGACTCTGATTTGTTCATTACCTGTGGCCAAAAGTCTGAGTGTGGAGAAAAATAGACATCATAGCACGACTGTGTTCAAGGAAGGTGAAACCAAGTAAGTGCAAGAGAGAAATCGACGTTTTCACATTGCCACCTCACCAAACATGCTCCTGAAGACATTGTGAAGCAAATGTGGAGGGTCTAGCAGCCAAAGAAGGTAGGGTTTGATTAATTTTTGTGAGTTTGAAAATAATTTTTTCCTTTTGTAATTTTTGATTAGTTTTTTATATTGCATTTATAGTTGACGAGGCAGGAGAAAACACAAATCTAGCTGAGGAGGCTCAAAACAACCCCCAAAACCCTCCAGACCCTCAAAACCCACCTTCACGTCCTCACAATGTAAGAGATACTCAAGAAAACTACTTAAGGAAAATAGAAGCAAACAAAAGACATCTTCAAACCCTTATTGAAATGTTAAACAATCCAAGTGCAAGCACCGATTGTAAGAGAGCACTTGTGAAGTCATTAGAGATGATTGTTTCCCACACCAAATGGGTGACAAAACAAATCATTGAATTTCATGACTATAGGGAGTGGTGTCGGCAATACTATGCTGACAAATTGTCTTATGAACAAGTGAAGAATGCAAAAATTACAAAATATGCATTATGTGCATATTTTATTAATCCTAAAACTAGCCCAATATTAGAAGAAACTTGCAAACGGTTCCCTATTCATTGGTGTAGGAATCAATATATATCCCAAAACTTTTGGGATAGATGGTACATGGTCTTCAATGAGTACCCATGCAACAACAATGAGGTGCCTCAATATTTCTTGAGGAAACTTCATTGCGAGTTCATCTCAAGAAGATTCCCAATTATTTTGACATTTGAGAGTTCCAGGGTAGAGGTGGTGGCTCTGCCCAAGATAGAGAGGGGCTTAGCGAGACCAAAAATTTGTACCTAGACCCTTGTTGAGGTTAGAATGTGTGTCACTCCCTTCAACTTTGAAGGGGAGTGTCAAGGTGGAGACATTACATTTGTAGTGCTCCCTCGTTGTTGGCTTGTGATAGTGGTAGTTCTGCATTGCTCTCTGTCAGTCAGAGATAGTTATTAGTCGTTCATTTCATTGATACAGTTCTGAGACATTTGATTAGTAGGTTATGATTTATGTTTATTTTGATCTTGATGGACTATGTTCGACTAATATAATTAGACATGTGTTATGAGTTTATGATGACATTACTATTATTCCAGTTATGAGGTGAATTAATATTATCATGTGTCATTTGATTTGTGGTATTTGAATTCAAATAAAAGTTGTTATGATATTATTTCAAGAGCAGAGACGGTGTAGTACTACTTGCTTCGAGCAGCCTACTACGCTATGATTCTCTGACTCTCTGTGTGTGTTGACATATATGTGTTTGATTGTATACAACCAATTGTTCAGATGCAAGCTGTAGGTACTGAGCCTCGACTCCACTTGATATAGCAGGTTTGAGTGGGCTCTTGCACCAATGGGTATCAATGATGGGAGATAACGCGAGGTCTATTCCACTAGGTTAGTCCTTGTCTTTTGTTGTGGTCTCAAGTCATGTGTGATGCTTGGTCCTTGCCTTGTATGTTGGAAATCTTGTGTTGAGGAGTGTCGTCGAGTTGTGTTTAATAATACTTAATTATGCTCATGTGTGGTTGAAAAATACTTTAATGATTTATTATAATGCTTCTATTATGTTTATTGGATAATATTTGTTTTGGCTTAGAACTTGGATGGACACCTTGGTTACATTTTATAATAGTCTATAATTAAATTATCTGCTTTGTAAGAGTAATTGTCTCATAAGTTGTGGTTATGGGTAATTAGTATATTTTTGGTTATGTATTAATGGTTGTTGGTTGTCGGATATGATTCTAGATTTGGGAATCTTTTTATAGAGTAAGAATTTAAAAATTTGTTAGAGGAGTGGGATGCTGAGTAACGAATGCATGTCTGCATTAATTTTGAACTGAACCATTTTATATGGTGGGATTTTGGTTCTGAGTGGGGGTTGGAAGGTGAATTCAGAAATTGGGGAAAAATCAAAGAGTTGGTTGCGGGAATATAGAAGGAATTGGAGGCTTTAGATCAAAATTTGGTTCTGGGTATGTTCTGCATAATTTTTGTTTGAGTTTTAGTGTTCTTGGATAAATTAATTCTTCTCCTTGGTGGTTTTGAATCAATTAGTCTGAGGTTTTGTTCTGGATTGCCTGTTGCTTCTCCCATCCTATTTTCTGTAGCTAATCATCCTTGGAAATTTCTTAAATCAAAATTGTGGCATTCTTGGATCCTTGTGTCATTTCAACCTTATTCAGTTGCGTCGTGTTGTTATCTTTTCACTCTGCAAAATTTTAATCTCTGGATGCTCTTATGTCAATTTCCCATCTTGGCATTCCTTCATTCTTTACTAAGACTTCTCTTGAGGGATTTTGTCACAGTCATCGGGCTATGTCTTTGATTCTCCATTTTTGCATCTATGTCTTCCAGAGTTCCTACTATTCGAACTGTATTATTTATCCTTTTTCTATCATTCTCTGTGGTTGTCCATGCTTTGTCCTAGGCTTCTATTGTAGGGCTAGGATGGATAGTATCCATGTCTTGTTGCCATTAAAGTTTGGCCTATTCTCTATGAATCTTCTGCTACACCTGAGCATCATATTGATCCTTAAATCTAGTGCCTCTTCACTACCATTTAATGGCATTATGCTCTGCTTTTGACCATATCAAATTTTCTTGTGGGCAACTAGTTCTTCCTAGACCTTCTTCTGATTTCTGCACTGGCTAAATGCTGGCTAGATCTGCTTTATTCTCTTCATCTCAGAAAACATAAATTGAACAACATTGTAGAAGATTTTTTTTATTTGCCAAGCCTATAGATTTCAGTGTGTTAAGAGAGGAATGTGAGTCGTTTCCTTTTTGGCAGTTGATCTTCATGCTCAAGTTTCTATCCACTTTGATGGCTGACTGTACCTTCTGTAGGGATGTAGTCTATGGTTTTGTCAGTTATCCTTCTTATCTTTGCAGTTTCTAATCGTATCTCTCCCTTGTATGTCAGATCGACCAGATAGTCATGCTTGATTTCTTGTACATATTAATGGAAGGTATATGTGTTGTTGTGATGTCGCCTTTTGTGGATTGTAGCAAAGTGTAGTGCGAGTCGTATCTTGTAGCTTAAATGTGTGTGTGCTTTAGTCTTGTTGTTATCGTCGAAGAAGTTTAGGATTTAGTTGAAGCCATCAGCAATGCATGTATCTGTCGTCGAATGTAGATGGGAGCACCATAGTGCAAGGTTGTAGTCAAAACTTTATAGCAGATGTTTCAATGTTGAGTCGAACATGTAGTAGAAAAAAGGTATTTACGTTAGCATTTTGCTGTCATTGTAAAAGTCTTATAGTTGGTCGAAGCTCACAACATTTTCAAGTTTTGGTTGTAGTCATAGTTGGCAATTGATGTGATCGCTATTCATAGCAATGTTTGTTATTTGTAGTGGTTAGCAGAAAGTCATCTATGTTGGTAAGTTGTTTTTTTGGGTCACTTAGTTGGCAGCCTTGTCCATAAGGTGTGATGGGTATCACTTTTGGTAGAACTTCCTAATTATATTTGAAGTCATAGAAAGTCTAAGGGTTTTCGATGTCCATAGCCAAGTAAATGATAGTTGTTGTCGTTTTATAGTAATTGAAGATAATGGCGGCAATGGGAGAATACTCTTAAGCTTGTAAGTGTTCGACTTGAGGTTGCTTGTTTTAGTAATTGTGCTTTTAGAGATTGCAAACTTTGATAGATAAAGGAAATGTAATTGTAGTGTGGCAGATAGCTTATGGGAACTCATGTAGATTAAAATATGTACTTATAGATTACTTATAGCTGTCACCATTAGGAATTGTAAATTGGTAAAATGCTAGTTTATAGAAAATTGCATATATGTTTATTGTGTTGAATTGAAATTTTAATTGGTTAAATGTTAGTTGATAATGTATGCTCATAAGAAATTTATTTGTAATTCTAGTTGTGTTATTAGAAATTATATTAGTCTGGCGAAAAGTTCTGTCCATTATAGCTAGTTAAATGTTTGAAGGTAACTTGTGTTAATAGGAAGTATGTACATATTGTGGTGTTTTGTTTGAAATTTCAATTTCATAAATAGTTAATTTTTTCTTATGGAAAGGTAATAGTTTTGTATTGGTAGTTGGATCTTAAAGAAATCATAATTAGAAGAAGATGTTTGTGCTTATAGGAAAAGTGTAGTATTATTCCTTGTATTCAAGTAATCGCTAGGTTCTTGAAATATATTATTCTTGGGTTATAACTTAATGGCGTGTAATGTTAGACCTTGTTTTAAATTCATTGTAAATCAAATTTATCCCTCTTTTTCTAGTACTCTTTTTTAGGTATTGAAGACTAGAGTTATACAAGTAAATGATGAATGAAAGTTTATTATTATTGAAAGAGTTTATATATATTTGTTATCGAGTCTATTTGTAACATCGATGGTTGAAGGTGTTTCATGTTAATGGTAATTCATTTATATAGTTATTTTGTTGGTAGTTGGTAAAGGTAATGGAAGTTATGCTTATAGTGAAGTTTATAGATTCATAAATTTATAGTTGTTCAATTGAAATAATAGTTGGTTTAAATTAATGGAAGTATTTGCTCTTGGTAACATAGGTATATATTTGTAGTTTGTTTTAGTAGAAAATGGTAGACAATGAATTATTAATTAGGAAATTATTGTTTTAGTTGATAGAAATTTTACTTTCAAATACTAGTATATTCCTTTAAAGAAAGAGGAAACCTTTGTGTAATCTCTCATTTAAGAAAGAGTATATTGAATCTTTTTTTTGGGGTTGTCATCCTTATCATATCTATATGCTTGTTTTGGATCATTATGTCACTTTGGAGTGGAGTTTGGTCAATGATTTGGTTAATTGTGAAGTGGGAATCTTGAGGGATGTCATGTGTACTTGGTGTTAAGATGCGAAAGCATTGTCTTTGTTGGATAATGGTCACCTTATCATTGGTCATGTACCTCACTCCAGAGGTGTAGTTCTTGGTTTTTGGTTGAAAAATTATGGCATGTCAATGTAATGGCTTCACTGGATTTTCGTGTCTTGTTATGAATGGGGAAATGGTCTCTTGGATTTAGCACTTGGTTTCTAGATTGTATTGCTTCAAATTTTGAAGGGAATCTAAGGAATTACTGTTGTGGCCTAGTGAATGGCGTAAGTTTGGGTCGGAACTAATTTGTGACTTTTATACCTATATGTTGTGGTATGTATGATTGATCAAAGAATGTTAAGGGAGTGGCTTTCATGGTGGGGTCGGTGCCTAGTGAGAGGCTGCCTGGGTAACCCATGGAAGTTGTAAGCAAGTGGAAACTTAATAACTTAATCAAGAGGGTTGGGGTATTAAAACACTTAACAGATAAATAAGATACCTCACCAATGCCTTGAGTGCTCTCACAGGCTAAGGATGGGATGAGAAGGTTTGGTTGGCAAGGCTGACCTCCTTGTCTCCATGAGAGGACCTGTCAGCTCCACATGTGTCACCCTATGGGGATGGTGCCTAGAGAGAGGCTGCCAGGGTAACCATAGACGGGGGCCGACTTCTAGTGATAGATAGCCTAGGTAACCCATGCTAGGACCATGTGATGACACTCTCCTTACGCAGTTCAGTTGTTTCTTTTTGGTTGTGCCTCTGGAGTGATGTCTTTTATTTTATAGCTTTGTTGATATGGTTGGTTGTGTCAAGTCTGTTGTTGTTTGGTTTTATTAGATGTTGTTACTTTGGCTAAGTGGAATCCTCGTTGTTATCTCCTAGCTCAGAGGGGTGGACCTCAGGGTTCCACATGGTTGGGTGGCAGAGCTATCCATTGGCCTTCTTGGAGATTCGGTTCGAGTCTTGTGCAGAGGTGTTCCAGTTCTAGTTGTTTTCCACCCTCAGAGATGTTGTTTACTTTTAGATGTATTCTTTTGTAAACTGACGCGATCGGTCTTATATTCTTGCATTGTAACTTTGTATATTAACTATCTTGCAAATGTAAAAGTTGTTCTTTCTATAGTATCGGTATAATGTATTTCTCTTGTGTGGTTTTAACTTTATATTCTCTAATGCAGTTATGTTTCCCTAGAGGAGTTAGAAGTGCACTTTTCTTTATGTTGTGTATTATGATATCCTTGGTTACTATTATTACATTTACTTGCTTAAAAAAAAAATTATTTTTGGAATTTTTGCTTTTGTTAGTCTAATTCTCTAGGGTTGCATGATGGGGCATTACAACATTCATTGATTGCTCTCACACAGTCTCTAGCACATCACACTAATGATCTCACCTAGGCTGATGAGGGTGAGAGCAGTAGGCATCATTTGTCCCCACATTTGTGCAGTTCATGTGGGAACCTGTGCGATTATGGGATGCATAGGGATAGGGCAGATATGGTAAATACTGAAGTGTCATCAAGGTCCCAAAATATATGAACCATCCCATGTATCATTCTTCCTTAGTATAGCCATCTCCCATCCATGGTCAATTTCTAGTACTCACAATCATCCATTTCTATTGTCTCTTTATTTATTTTAGGCTTATCAATGTTAGTAAATGAAGAAAATATACATCTAGGAAATCAAGTTCAGGCTATACTTTACCCATCCCATACCTTCCCAAACAAAAATAATGTTGTCTAGGATGTATTTTCTCTTGATTCAAACCTTTTTTTCTCAAGATGGGTGATAAGAGGAAGCAAGAGCTGGAGATGAAAAGCAAGTGCTTAATAATTTTGAAAGAAACATTCAACAATGTGATAGCAAGTGGAAAACAAGTGGCAAAAGAAAAGACATATTGACATGATATCAATCCTCTATCAAGCCACTTGAGAACCCTTTCTATATGAACAAATATTTGTCCATGTAAACCAAGCAAAGTTGGAATAAAAGTAGCCAACATTGAAATAAAAAAGGCCCAATCTATTGTGCATGTAAACCAAGCTTCTTGTTTGCCAACTATCCAATGCATAGGAAGGTTGCCACATTTGTTAGAAGCTAGCTCAAACATATTAACATACCCACACACAACCCAAGTAGTGGTTGGAAAAGATTTACTAATCCAACACTAGAGACTTGATCTCTCAACAGTGTCATTGAAAGCATAAATATTGATAAATTGAAGAGAGTGGTTATTACTATTAAACAAATCCCATAAGGCATGGCAAATGGGGTCACAACCTTGATCAACTAAGTTCTATTGCCATCTACAAGAAATGGATTCAATAGCTTGATGACCATATGATGTAGAACAAATAGCTATGAGAAAAAAACTTAATATCTTCAATTGTTGTAAATAAAGAATATTGAGATTGGAAAACTTTTGACAAGTATCTCACATGATATAATTTCTTTTGAGGTTTTTCAAACCCCAAAT
Organism: Cunninghamia lanceolata; assembly: GCA_027924645.1. NCBI lineage: Eukaryota > Viridiplantae > Streptophyta > Pinopsida > Cupressales > Cupressaceae > Cunninghamia > Cunninghamia lanceolata. The sequence continues at coordinate 350,477 of BSBN01000742.1, forward strand.
GTTTAATGAAATAAAATTCATAGAAGATGGGAATCAAGTAATATATTGTCTCTATCAAGCTGATTAAGAGCTTTATAGCCATTTCTTAAGAAATCTTCCTTTGAGTCTTTCAAACAATCTAAAACACCCCAATTAGATTAAGATAATTAAGCCATGGGGTAAAAGCACAAAGCTATGTCACACTTTCAGCCAATTTATCAGCACAAGTGAATTTAGGTATTTGTAACTAAAAATCAATTTTGGTCAAACATATGATCTTCTTAAGAAATCCCCCTCTGAGTCTTTCAAACAATCTAAAACACCCCAACTAGATTAAGATTATTAGGCCATGAGATTGGTGTTTGTCTAGCTCATATTATCCTTCCTCCACCTCATGAATAGGATTGCAAGATCATCTAACGGTCGGTTGAGGAGGTGCTAGAGAAATTGGACAGGTTGTTTGCATAGTAGCTTGAGAAGATAGAACATTTGCAGGCAATAGTGTTATATTGAATCAAGGTTTACTTGCCTCTTTGGAGGATTCCACAATGGGCCATGAAGAACAACCTCCTTCTTGTTATTATTATACTCTAAAATATGTGGACCAATGACTTGGTTTTGAGTCCTGCTAGAAATTAGACCCTTTGCTCCATTGTTGTGGTTATTCTTGTTGCTGCCAACTATGATCCAACCATCCTCAATTTTTTAAGGAGCATCCCCAAAATGCTTGGGAGTTGGCTTGGGATGTTAGGTGACAAGAGGACAATTGCTAATTTTCTGCTTAGAGGATTGACACCTATAGTAAGTGTTGGGTAGATTTAAGTTTGGGTGAAGAATTGCTCATGAATCTATATGTTAATGGATTCTTTGAGGTTCTTAGACAAGTTGACCTTGATGCAAACCCTTTTATGGGGACAAGCTAAGAAAACCTATCTTGCTCAAGATGAACCACATGACCTAAAGAGCTCACAATGGAGTTAAGGAAAGGTCATAGAGGTAGGGGAAACTAGGAAAGTTTACCCAAAGTGGGACTTAGATGGCATGGTCCTCAGAGACAATAATGTTTCAAGTTTAAGGGGAGAAGAACAATAAAGAATTACAAATATACTAGGGGTCACACTAAAAAACTACCTTCACAAATTTCACCTCAAAAGAATAAAAAAGGAAAAAATCTTTTGTGAGGTTTTGAATAGTCTCCACCTAGAACCTATAGGGGATTCAAGTGGAATTGACCCAATTTTTTTAGCATGCTTTCATAGGGGATTCTCCCCCAAAAATAGCCTACTAAAGTAAAACTTTCAAGCTATTCAAATGCATTATTAAAATTATGAAGTGGTAATACAACATCAGGAGCAAATGATTTTCCTTGTGTACTACTTTGGAATGAATTTCGAGGTTGCTTTGACAATCCCATTGTCGTGCATGTTCAAGCCTATAATCCTAGCAATGACTACTAGGTTGCTAACGCTGGTTACCATTTAAATTAAAAAACATACCACTTAAGAAAGAAAGCTAAAAAAACCACAAAACTCTTGCTTTTCAATATAATATGGAACATGTTGATAAGGACAAGGAACTGACACAAACAAGAACATACAAACCAAGTGACGTCAAAAACCTTAAAAATGCTCTCGCCAAAATAAAAAAATACAAACCAAGTCAAGTCAAAACCCTAAAAATGCTCTCCCCAAAATAAAAACATACAAACCAAGTCAAGGCAAAACCCTAAAAATACTCTCCAAAAAATAAAAACATACAAATCAAGTAAGTCAAAACCCTAAAAATGCTCTCCCCAAAATACTCCTTAGAATTTTTTTTTTCCACAAATTTTCTATAATTTTAATTGAGTGGTATAGAAGCATGAATAACAAGAGACGCAATGCGTCATGTTCCTGCCTTTATGCATTTAATGTTGGTGTAGTATATTGTGAGAAACGAAAACTTGATGGGATGAGAGTAGGTCATGTGAGTAATGATTTTATATGTCAAATTTAGTCTTGAGACCATCAAATAGAAGATTGAGAACAAAGGAAAAAGCATTAGATGAAAAATGTGCAATGAAATCTTGGATACAAGATAGTCTGAACAGATTATTTCATTATGTATTATGGACCATAGTTCTTTTTTCTAAATACTTTGTGTGTACAGTCTGTCTTGATAATTAAAGCAATGGAAATTGTTTAGGATTGCTATAGCAGTACTAATGATTATTGTAAAATAAATGTATATATTGTGCGTTTAATTCCAATTTTTTAAAATCAATTTTTGCTAAAAGTACACATATATTGGTCAAGTATATGTTAAGAAGCTATTGTGATGTTCACAAGATGCCCCGTTATGCTCCTTAGCAAAATGGGGACCCCTGCTGGTGTTTGGTTTTTGCTTTTGCTTGTGTTTTTTTGTTTTCTGGTGGTTTGGTAAAAATGAAGGCTAGGTGCATCATCATCATGATATTGGATAAGGTAAGTCATTATCATGAGGTCAGTTTGTCAAAGTTCATATTTTGTTTCTATGACGTCATATTTAGAAAGAGCTTGAAATTCCATGTAGGTTTGCCTTTTACTTTACTTGAAAATTCTTCCATATGTGAAAGTTATGCATGGTCAAAGTTTTTGTCAAACCTGATATTCGTAGGAGTATCATCATGTTTTTATATCCTAAGTCATGTTGTCAAGATCATTATGATCCTGGTCTATCACTCGATAAAAATCATGCAGTCGCAATATTTGGACGTCAATCTTAGGTGGTAGTGCGCTTTACCCGTTAAATGGCCTTAGGTGCATTGTCAACATTATGATTTCTTCTAGGAGGGTCATATGTTATACACTTGGTTTTGGTTAGATGAAGATGATCATTATCATCATATTTAAACCCCCCCCGATAATATCCTGAGGTTCAAATATCATGATGATATCAACTTTAGGTCAGGGTAAGTTTCCCTGTCGAGTGGTCTTTGTATAGGGAGCATCATCATGATATTTCAACATCACATAATCTTATCATATCATGCTGATTGTCCTTAGAAAGTCCACGTCGGCATATTTGCATGCGCATGTTATAATCCTATTGCAAGGTCATCATCATGATATTTGCTGAAGTTCGAAATATGATGATGACAAGTTCATATCCTCCTGATCTCCTTTTGCATAATTATGATCATCATCGTGATCTTTCACGAGGGTCATTCGCTGAAATTCGTTGAGTGATGGAGACATCATCATTATAAATCGATAAAGGGGATCATCATGTTCATATCCTCCTGATGGCCTTTTTTGCAATATCATGATGATAGGTCATCATCATGATATTTGCTGAAGTTCGAAATATGATGATGACAACTTCATATCCTCGTGATCTCCTTTTGCATAATTATGATCATCATCCTGATCTTTCACGAGGGTCATTGGCTGAAATTCGCTAAGTGATGGAGACATCATCATTATAAATCGATAAAGGGGATCATCATCTTCATATGCTCCTGATCGCCTTTTTTGCAATATCATGATGATAGGTCATTATCATGATATTTGCTGAAGTTCGAAATATGATGATGACAAGTTCATATCCTCCTGATCTCCTTTTGCATAATTATTATCATCATCCTAATCTTTCACGATGGTCATTTGCTGAAATTCGCTAAGTGATGGAGATATTATCATCATAAATCGATAAAGGGGTTTATCATGTTCATATCCTGCGGATCGTCTTTTTTGCAATATCATGATGATCAGCCTATCTATTCAGAAGAAGGCGATATTTGATTTCTTAAACAGCATGATCATTTTTTTACAATATCACCCTAGCGCAATATCATGATGACCTCAACTCATCGTTGTGCTTCGAAGACAAAATATCATGATGATGCCATCATGATAATTCGATGAGGAGGGTCATCATCATCAGCGGATATTTCGTAAAGTCCTCCTGCCGATGAAATACAACCTTTTGAAAATATCCTGATGTTCATCATCGTCACATTTTCCCTTCGGAAGGATATTTCCCAAACATGATCCGGCTGGCGAAATATCATGATGGCGTCATGTTCTAAGTTTAACAAAGGCTGCGAATATCATGATGACGTCATCGCGATCTAGTAAACGAAGAAGCAAATATCCTGATCATCATCATCATCACATTTTTGCTTCAATAGGATATTTTTCAAGCATGATCTAGTTCGCGAAATATGATGATGACGTTTTATTCTAAGTTTGACGAAGAAGCAAATATCCCGATGCTCATCATCATTGTGATCTTTCGAGAGCGTTGCCTTGGCTGCAGAGGGGTCATATTACATTCAACATCCTGATCATGTTCCTTAGGTGACCCGATATTACATTTATCCGCTGATCTTAACGAAGATGATGATGATGTCATCCTTAGCATTTCAATGAAGCCCGAATATCATGATGACGTTACCATCATTTTCCTTTCCTCGGCAACATGATCATGTTGCATATCCTCGTTTTCTTGTTCAACAATATGGTGATGATGATGTTGTTCTTTTGTGCAATATGCAGAAGCGAAATATCATGATGATGAAGTAAATATTGACGAACACGTTTTTTTTGATAATATCCTGAGGTTCAAATATCATGATGATATCAACTTTAGGTCAGGGTAAGTTTCCCCGTGGAGCGGTCTTTGTATAGCGAGCATCATCATGATATTTCAACATCACCTAATCTTATTATATCATGCGGATCACCCTTAGAAAATCCACCTTTGGCATATTTGCATGCGCATGTTATAATCTTATCGCAAGGTCATCATCATGATATTTGCTGAAGTTTGAAATATGATGATGACAACTTCATATCCTCGTGATCTCCTTTTGCATAATTATGATCATCATCCTGATCTTTCACGAGTGTCATTGGCTGAAATTCGCTAAGTGATGGAGACATCATCATTATAAATCGATAAAGGGGATCATCATCTTCATATGCTCCTGATCACCTTTTTTGCAATGTCATGATGATCACTGTTTGTATTCAGAAGAAGGCGATATTTCATTCCTTAAACAGTATGATCATTTTTTTACAGTATCACCCTAGCGCAATATCATGATGACCTCAACTCATCGTTGTGCTTCGAAGACAAAATATCATGATGACGCCATCATGATAATTCGATGAGGAGGGTCATCATCATATTGTTTTATCTTGTTATGTTGTGAAGATCATCATGATCTTGTTTGTTCACTTGATATTTCGTAAAGTCCTCCTGCGGATGAGATACAACCTTTTGAAAATATCCTGATGATCATTATCGTCACATTTTCGCTTCGGCAGGATATTTGCCAAACATGATCCGGTTGGCGAAATATCATGATGACGTCATGTTCTAAGTTTAACAAAGGCTCGGAATATCATGATGACGTCATCCCGATCTAATAAACGAAGAAGCAAATATCCTGATCATCATCATCATCACATTTTTGGCTCAACAGGATATTTTTCAAGCACGATCTGGTTCGCAAAATATGATGATGACGTGTTATTCTAAGTTCGACGAAGAAGCAAATATGCCGATGTTCATCATCATCCTGATCTTTCGAGAGGGTTGCCTTGGCTGCAAAGGGGTCATGTTACATTTACCATCCTGATCATGCTCCTTAGGTGACCCGATATTACATTTATCCGCTTATCTTAACGAAAATGACGATGACGCCATCCTTAGCATTTTAATGAAGCCCGAATATCATGGTGACGTCACCATCATTTTCCTTTCCCTGGCAACATGATCATATTCCATATCCTGCTTTTCTTCTTCAAGAATATGATGATGATGATGTTGTTCTTTTCGCCAATATGTAGAAGTGAGATATCATGATGATGAAGTAAGTATTTACCAACAGGTTTTTTTTGACACGCCGATGCCGATGATCATGCCGATGGGCGGGAAATGAAGCAGTGGAATTTTAAAGTGTTTTTTTTTTGGGTGCTTGTGGCATTTTCGCGGTTAGCGATGGTCGGCCCAGTGAATTTTGAGCGGTTTGAACGCATTTTGGGCGCGTTTGAGAGTATTTTGGATCCGATTTCCACGATTTTGCATAGTCACCTGGATTCAAATGATTATTTTAATTTCTTGCTGTTTATGGGATAAATGAAATACTTATTGCTTGTTTTGTCTTGCAGGCTTGTAGTTGAGGAAGCAGCTGGAAAGTCAATACAGTGACCTCATGGAGGAAGGAAATTCAATTTCAGGAGCAAGAAGATAAGGGTAAAGTGCGAAAAGTCAAGGCCATTGAAGTGAAAGACAGAGTTGCAGCTGGAGGTATTAGTACAACAGACAAACAGAAGTTATTGCTGAGCTGCCGGAACTTCTTAGAAGGGGCAATATTTCACTGAGATTTGACACTGCTCAGAGATATTTTGAAGAGCTGGTTCAACTGTATTTATTGCTGTAACCAGGGGTTTGAACCAGGGGTTCAGTTAGGTTTTTGCTGTAGTGAGGACAATCAGAATGTCTTTATATTGTGCCTCTCTACACTGTAATACTTGACAACAGGGATTTTTTAGGGCCTAGACACAGGGATTCTAGGGAAAGACAGTGAGTTAGCTTAGCATAGTTTAGAAGTAGAAGGAGGTCACTTGTTTGTCTGCAGTAAGGTGCGTGTGGAATGTCTGGCTGCCTTACTGTATCTGTAAAGCTTGTAAGTTCTCTGTAGTATGATCAGTGAAACTAAGAGTCATTCCTACATTGTAAATCATGTATGACTATTTGTTTCTAATACAGTAGAATCTGGAGTTCTGCATCTATCTTCTGAGTGTTCTCTTGCCCTTCTTTGTATTTTGAAATACCTTCTCTGAGAGCTTGCAATTTTAAATGTATGTTTGTGAAAATGCTTAGAACTTACATTCAGGGTTTTTACTGTGGTTTTGATCAAATTACTGTGGTATTTACATAGTGCATGACAGAAACAATTAGATCCTTTGGTAGATTAAATTAGATCCTTGTCTGAAATAGCCATGACATAAATTTCTGTATTACAAAATTCTGTAAGATAATATTTATAGTTTTTTGAATCATGGACTGTGAATAAGAGATTGTAGAAACGTTTTGTTGCAAATTACATATACGTTATATTTGAAATAGGTCTTGACCTATTTGTAAATTCAAGATAGATAGAATGTTGTGTTCACTGAATTGGGGCTTGGTGTATGTCATATAGCACAACTGAGATGCTCAAAATGCTAAGGCTGATAGGCGATTCAACATTTTGTGACTAGGTTAGTCTCTAGAAGGGATCTGACCTAGCTATGAAAATCAATAAGACTCATACACATATATATGCTGCTTTGATGTTCGGTGTGCTGGTGGAATTGTTGAACGTGTTGAACTGTGCAACCTGTCAGACCCTTGTTCCTGTTGAACCGTGGAACCTGTTGGCCTGTTGAACCTGCTGAACGATTGAACGATTGAACGGTTAATGATTTGAACCTATTGAATTGTCGTAACGTTTAGACACTAAAGGTAGATAATTCGCATAATACTCAAGTGCATTGGAACCATAAATTTACCAAGGACCATTAGCCCTAGCCTAAACAAATGATTTGCAAATAATTTTGGTAAGCATTAGAATAATTAAAATATCTTTGCATCTGAAAAAGCATTGGCCATCTATAATATACAGTCAAAATGTGCATGCACAGTCATAGTGCTTTTCTATATACATATTGGATCAAAGCTACAGGTTACATATTCACAGCCAAAATGTGCATGGACAGTCACAGTCTATCAAATTACTTAAAAAATAGTTAATTTGATAGACTGCGGCTATGACTTAAAAAACAGTTAATAACATAGTGTGACTACTAAACAGTATTGGTAGTAGAGTATTTACTAAATCAAGGTATAATAAAGTGCATAACTAAAAGATGCTGATTGTTTAACAATTTTGACAACTGGGAGAAAAATATGGCTTTTAAGACTCCAGCAACCGAAACAGATTGGACTTATGACTATTTTTCAGTTCTTAATATATCTAAGAGACTTTTTACAACACTATGAAGTGTTTGACTGGCCCTCAGTTGCACTTAATTAGTTTTCTATTGAATTTACTCTAGTGCACTTCTTCAGACGCAAAATTATACCGCACGATGGCCATTTTGTCATAAACAGTTCAATTGGGATTTTTGTGAAGCTACGGCCCATTGGAGGTCTGAGAAGAACTCTTTTATTTTGAGAAGAAAATGAAAGATACACTGGTTGTAATCATGTCTAGCATTGTGTCATGTATAGGTCCAGTTAGTGAAAGGTATAGAGAATATGATACATCAAAATGCTAAGGTCCTGAAAGAGGTAAGGTAAGGAAAAGACTTCAGTTAGGTAGGGTAAAATTCTATGTGCAACATTTACATTCATGTGCAAGATATCTTAAGTGGATGTGTTGATTTGTTCATTAGGTTTGCAACATTAATACCTAGTCAATTGACAACAATGCTATGTTGCAAGAAATGCAATGAACTCCCTACTTTTTGAAGTTAATTTGATAGAGTGCGACTGTGACTTAAAAAATAGTTAATAACATAGCGTGACTACTAAACAGTATTGGTAGTAGAGTATTTACTAAATCAAGGTATAATAAAGTCCATAACTAAAAGATGCTGATTGTTTAACAATTTTGACAACTGGGAGAAAAATATGGCTTTTAACAGTCCAGCAACCGAAACAGATTGGACTTATGACTATTTTTCAGTTCTTAATATATCTAAGAGACTTTTTACAACACTATGAAGTGTTTGACTGGCCCTCAGTTGCACTTAATTAGTTTTCTATTGAATTTACTCTAGTGCACTTCTTCAGACGCAAAATTATACCGCACGATGGCCATTTTGTCATAAACAGTTGCAACCAACTCCCTACTTTTTGCCTTTTATTAGACAACTGATCTGCAATGCTGAACAACTGCTGTAGAAGGAAAATATGTTTTTTCATTTTGAATGGTAATGCAGTGGCCATGGAACAGCAACGGCTCCATTTATGGAGTGTTGTGTTCCATTTAATGGTGTCCTGTTCCAGATGCAAATGCCTAAACTTGTAAAAAAATAAAAAACACTTTAGAATCCTAAAACCATTGTTAAACTTTTATAAAATTTGTACCATGTCTATGTTAATATGTATCAATTCTAGAAGTCAGGTGCACCATGAATCTTAAAACCATCACAACAAAAAAAATTTGAAAATTTATGTCTAGAAAACAGACAACATAAACCATATGTATGATAACAGCTATTCACACTTTTAGAAGTGTATAAAAGTTGAGACAACTTGGTGAAATGTGAGTAGTCGTTCTCTTTGACAGTTTAGTACACGGTTGGTTGACACGTGAATGGATTCTTCTCCACGACTAAATAGCTGTTGCTTAAATAGAATGAATGCTTTATAGTGTTTAGACACTTGCATATATAGAATTAGATTTCATAGACACCGGAGAGAGAAATGAATATTTTTTAAGAATGTGTCATCATATATATACAAGTGCCACTACCAGTAAGATCATGCAAAACCAGACACAAAACTTGACGCCTTCGTGAGGTAAATCAATGAAGCAAGAAAGTTGAAGACGATTTTAGTGCAGATTATCATAGTATGCATAATGAGAGAGAGGTTTACAGCATTCTTATTTTGGTTGAGAGAATTTAAGAAGCTTTCCGATATTTGCTTATAACGAAAAGAAAATTTAAGACATATTTGATTAAGGGATTTGATTTTGTACTCAAAAATACCAATTACATATAATATTAGGTAAAATGATAAAGTAATGTGTAGTTCAGAGAGTAAAGAGAGTATTAAAGAGGTATCGTGTATAAGATATATGTAACAAAAATGTAGTTTCGTATACTTTGTGTTCATTCTTCAGGACAACATGCATCAATGATGACATTGGACTTATTCAATGTAAATTGTCCTTTTCTGCTGAAGTCTCGTAACATAAAGATGACTGCTGATTTATCCTTGAGGTATTCGTCATAGCTGATTTGTTGCAGGTCTGGCAGTAGCATTTGGATGATATTGTTGGCGCATGAGCAATGTATTGTCTGTTTGTTGTCTGTTGTCAAAATAGTCTTGAGATAGTGCGAGTAGATATAGGCGACCTGTTCCTTGCATCTATCACACTGGGCAGTTTCATTGTCAAGTGCTCCATAGGTATCAAATTTATAATCGCATTTTGAGCAAAATGCGTGGAAAGGACTGGAAAATGCATTAGCTATTTTCAATGTTCCTTGTACCTGCAATACATATGAAAGTATTGTTTGGTTAGGAAGATTTTTTTTTTGTTAATTTTGTTTTAGATTTGCCAGGGAGAAGATTGGAGATTTCAAGAGTTGTTACCTCAAATGTTGAGTGCAGCAAACTGTTTAAGTGATCCAGGGTCCTTTTGTCATTTAATACATCGATATATGTTGACTGGCAAGTGTGAAGCATGTTGTCTTTTGCATTGATCCGTTTGACAATATTTTTGAAAAGGATAAGTGGAAATTCATTGCTTCGGAGCTGTTGTTCGATTTTTACAAAATGGTCCTCAAAATTCCGGTGCATCTGCAGCTGTAGGTGTAAATAGTGTAAGTAAGAAATGAAACTGCAAAAGAGTAATGTATGTTAATTGAAAAGTAGGTTCAAGAACTAGAAACAATTTAAACAAGAAAGGAGACAGTCGAAGCATAAACAAGTACATGTACCTCTTGCATTTGGAACATGTTGTCCACTTTAAATTCCTAATTTTTGCTTTATTTTGAAGCTTTACCAAGACAAAGAGCTTTTATTTTTGCATTTGTATTTGATGAAAAAATCGATTTGAAGTAGTCGCCTATTTATGAAGAGATACATTAGTCTATGTTCTAAAAAGTATGGAACTGAGTGAATTGTTGACTTATGTGCAATTAATCAGTGTTATCAAATGTTTAGAATTTTACTTAGAGACGTGACATCAGACCGTTGTTCATTCCTGCAGATACCAGCTCTGTGTTGACGCTTGAATGCATTTCTATGAATTTAGTTGCTGTTTTTTGTGGCTTATATGCATTTTTTTTTGGCCTTTGACATACAGCTAGATTAGTGATTGTCAATGCTAGGGTTTGTATCTGATGAAGGATGAGCATTTGTAGTGTCAGTTCTTATTGTCAATATTGTTTTATTGTTGTGTATGTGATTGGTTTTAGATTTCCTTTGTGTACTGTCATTGCTGTCAGTAGATTCATACTTGTTTATAACACTTTAGATCAAGTGATTTAGTGTTTACTTTTTTTCCCTGTATTGCTCCTGAAATCTGAATCACTGCAGAGTCCAGACCAAGTATCTAAGCAAAAGAGGGGCAAACTGTATTCCACATGGAAAGCAGATTAAAATAAGACTTACTTGAGTCTTTAATCAATAATGATCAAACAGTAATCTAATAGCAATGGGACTGAATCTGGATGCTTAATTTTGAACTGGCGAGGCTTAAGGTTGAAAGACAAGTGTTCGCTTATTAGCAGTCTGAGTTCGAAACTTGGATGTTCTGGATGAGCTGCCACAGGGTTTTTCTCCAACTCGTAACTAGTTGGAGTTTTCATGTCAAAACCTCTGTTTAGTTGGTGGAATCTTCATAGAAGACGTTAGGAATTGTTATTGATAAGATAGATGAAGGAATAGGATTAGTTATGGAGGATAATTACATGTGTTTGCGTGAGCCTGTGTGTAAATTCCATTATTGTAGTCTGAAACATATTTTTAACGATGAAAAAACTGTACCTGTCTCTGTAGTGAAGTAGTTCTAGATGCTCTAATAATTTAGGGATCTATCTATTTTCAAGCTAAGAAAATGCAACAGCGATTTGCCGAACATCAATTAGAATGGGCTGCATATCATAGTTGGCCGCAATCTTTATTAACCATTGTTTTATGTCATCTCGTTAACTAAAAGATGATGTTAATTAGGCAAAAGGCTTTTATAAGTGAACTTGAAACAAGAAATCGTTGTCAGCAAACAAGCTTTATTAGTGTGTAAACATTTTTAATTAGCCGATATGCTTTAGTGTGAGCATTGGTGCCAAAATGGCTGGAAATGTCATCTCAGCATGAAATCACTGCAGAAGTCATTACAATTTATTTTGTACTAGAGAGGTCTAGACTCCACAAGATGGGTGCACCAAAATAACTTAGTGCAGGCAATTGTTTTCCCAAGAATGTAGCAATATAGCCGGCCACTCCAAAATGGGGTAGTTGACCTGCAAATGAGGGCTCTATTTCTCTATTTTTTAATAATCAAAGTCTCATGGTCAAACTTGGAGAGTCTTTACAATTTGATCCATTTTGCACATTAGGGTTGCTTGCTTCTCAGACTCATGTATTTTGTGACTCAGTTGGCGAGTTACACAACTATGATCCCTTCTACTGGGGAAATCAATACTTTATTATGATTGGATGATGCAGGTTTGATTGATTGAATGGCAACAAAAAGAGAAAAGGACACTAATTGCAATTATAAAAATAACCATGTATACAGATATGTCAACAGTCACATAACCTTTGAAAATCAAATTCTATAACAATGCAAATCCCAAGCAAGAAATTACAACAACCTAAAAGGGCTTAAAGTTTAACTTAAGATAACCATTGTTTGCAAATAATGAGAGGAGGAAAATGAATATTATTACAGTGTAGCATGCAGGCAGACTTTTGAGAGAACTTATACAGTGGATCATGAGGGGTTGTGGTCTCAAGTTAACTGAAACATTGTTTTGTTCAAGCTGGGAAGATATGATAAAGAGTTGGAAGAGATAAGCATGTTAAAATGTAGTGCAGTTACCATATAAAATAAAATTTTCAAAATGATTTAAAGTTAAAACTAGTATGTGGAACCTTGAAAAGTGTACCTGGGCTTTGTCGAACTCTGAATCTCCATCTTGCACATCAACAATATATTGGAGACCTATTTTTTTTGCTCTTGTGACCAATACACCTATGGTGCCTGTAGCATATTGTTCGGTACTTGCCAACAATTGTTTTATGGCTGTGCTGGGGATGAATTTATAGTCAATACAAACTCGTGGAATGATTTCCACTATTGAGGACTTTGTTAGAACCAGTATGCAGTCGCAATCTCCACGATCATAATTTGTTCTAGGTGCAATCTGGAAGTTGGATATGGATAGTCCCGAACCTGGAATTATTTTGTCTTCATAGTGAGCAACGAGATCAGCAGTTGCATTTAGCGTAATAGTCATTTCACCTTTTGTGTCTGTGAGGTCTGCGCGTAGTACTTCACGTGTCTTGTTTGTCTTATCCAATATAGCTTTATACTTCACAATGACATCGCCTTGGAAAATGTTGCCTGCTTTACGTGCATTCAAGTCTTCAATTGAAACTTGATTTTGACTCTTTACTTTTGATCTGGAAAAAACAAAACAAAATTAGTTGAAATCTAGAATCTTGACAAGGTACAGTGTACATGTAACCAAAGAATATTGTTTACCTTTTCAATTGTTGTTGGTTAATAGTGTCCATTTGTTCTTCTATTCTTTTGGCATTGTCCATTGTAACCTGTATTTGTTTATCAATTTGTCATTTGCATAAATTTCTGCAGGCAAAATGAAAATATGTTGTTGTTCTAATGTTATATCAGAATATGTAGAATTGGTACTATGGAATAAAAGAATAAGACAATTTGTAGACAGAAGAAAATGAAATTGTATTGAAATGATGAAGCTATGTAATACATATGTCTTTTCTTCATGGACATTAGGGATTGTTTTATTTATTAATTTGATTGACAAGATTTTGATGGTGTTGGTTTAGATGCTTTTGAACTAAAACAAATGGCATATTTAAGAATATTTAGTTTTTTGAAAGGATTAAAATTAGGGAAAATCAGTGAGGTTGTTGCTGTAATACGCTTTTTATTTGTAAATTTGGATTTTTTGTATTAGTAAATTGGATGATACATAATTGAACAGTAGTTTGTACATAGATTGGATTTGTCAAAATATGTTTTTTGTTGATTTGGATGTTATTGAACAAAAATAGTTGAGATATTTAAGAACATTGAGTGTTCTGAGAGGGTTGAAATCTTAAAAAAGTAGCAAGATGGTCACTCCAATATGCTTCTGATTTGTAAACTTCAATTTTTTTTGTTAGTGCATTGGTCCATCGATGATCGATCAATGGTCTAGATAGAGCATGACACCTACTTAATAAGAAATGCATATTGTGGTTTTGCATATGATTCAGGAGCTATTTTTTTTTGTAGTTTTCTGTACACATGTCAATGTTGAAATCTCCGACTAGGTACAAGGTTTTATTTCCATCAATACATGAGAATACTTGCCTGGTGATTGCTATAATATCTGCAAATGGAGCATTGGGTTTGGCATATAAGTTACATATGCTAATTTGATTGTTCATAGAGCTTATTGTTAATGTTATTGCTTCTGTATATGATGTTGAATGTTGCATTGTTTTAGAGACTAATATGTTTTTCTTGGTTATAGACATTAGTCCGTGTATATGGTATGTTGAGTAACAATTGAAATCTTTGAAAAGATTATTTGTATGGTAGTCTTGGATATATGTTTCTTGAAGGCATAAGATATTAGATGCCATGATATCAGTGTCATTAATCATGTCTTCAATATGTAGGTGTAGATTGCGAGTGTTTAATGTGCACAATAGTAGTTCTGAATTAGTCTTTTGTTTGATATCTCCATTTTCAAATTGCCAGTGTGCTGTTGATTTTAGACGAGACATTTCAAGAACTATTTTTTCTTTTATTTTGAAATTTTGCTTGGTAAGAGGCTTTAACAAGAATAATGTCTGGATTGTTTTTGTCTGCGAAAGTGCTGTATATGTTAATCCATGTTGCCTTATGGCTGTAGGATCAAATGCCAAGCCTTGCATTGTGAGTCCTTGAGATCTATGTATTGTTCTAGCACAAGCAAGTTGAATTGGAAATTGTTTTCTAATAGTTATTTTCTTGTTGTTTGAGATTTTTTGGATTGGCCTTGTGGTGCGAAGTATAGGTGTCCATTGTTTATGAATGTCATTATTATAACATTGTGTTAATTTAACACGTTGATGGTGGCCAATGTTTGGGTCATTGAATTCTAACCAAACAATGTCAAAAGCATTGGATATGGTATATGCTTTAAATGTTCCATCTGACCCATTGACTAGACCGTCTTGCGTATCATAATTACCAGCATAAATTTCTACAAGCATGTCTAGTTTCAAAAGTATTTGAGATGGTAAAGACATTGTGTGATTATACAGATGTATTTCATTGTAGTTTTCGTCATTTTCATCAATTGCACTCAGTACAATTAGCTCTCCTGGAACTATTGACAACATATTTTGATTATGTGCATTAACATCTTTCCTTCTGTAAAATAGATAGGGGAATGTTGGGTCGATGGGTGGTGAGCGTAAACAAGTCTGATTCAAGTACTGTATATCATTATCTGTTTGTGAACCTACACGTATTCTATTGAGTATTGCAATAAACTTCTCATCTGTTTGCCGCATTGTTGATTGTAGCTCATAGTATTTTATGTTGTGTTTCCAAAAGTTGTATGGCATTAATTCAGTCAGTGTTGGTGTATTATCAAATACAACTGAATCTAGTACAGGTTGTGCTTGATATAAATCACCACAAAAAATTGTATCAAGATTTCCAAAGTATGTGGTTGGCATTTGCATTATATCTCTTAATCGCTTATCGATGTAACGTAAAAATGTTGCACCTACCAATGAAATCTCGTCTACTAATAGCACACGCAGCTGCTGATAATGCTTTGACATTGTATCTAAGATTTCAGTATTCAATGGAACGAATTCTGATTTGTTGAAAGGTATTCGAAATGCTGAGTGTAATGTTACTCCACCTATATTGTAAGCTGCTTTTCCTGTATAAGCAACTACTAGGCCTTTTGGTTTGTCTGGATCACTATCAATGGAGTTATTATATATGCGAAGGACAGATTGAAATATTGCTTTTGCAGTAAAGGTTTTGCCAGTGCCTGCTCCACCTATTAGAAACAAGTGTAGTGGAGTTTTAATATTTTTTAATTTCTTCAACACAATGTCCTTTACAATTGCTTGTTGTTCACTGTTTAACATTCGTCTCAAATTGAAGTATTCAACATTGTCCATAATATGTGGATGTTTTCCAATTTCAAATGCATTAGAGAATTGAGTTTTTGATTTGTTATGCTTTAGTGTTTGAATATCGTCTTCTATGTTGTATGTTTCTTTCTGTGGATTTTGATTTGAAATGATCAATTCATTTGGTATGTGATTATTTTCAGAATAGATTTCATCTATAGCTTTGTCAATATCGCCCCATTTAGAGTTTATGTGGTAATTGTATTTGATACGATTAGTATTAATTGTGTTTTCATGATATGAATAAGCATGATGCCATGAATGGAAACCATGGTTCAATGTTTTTTCATTTATTGTGAAGGGTACATAAAGCAATAAATTCTCTCTGCAATAATTTTCCAAGTCAACATGTTTGTTAAAATTGGTAAAACGTATAATATTTGGTTTAGCTTTGTGGTGCATTGGTTTCCCATCTTTTCTATATTCTGATACGAATTGTGCAAGGCAAATATGTGTGAGTGTTTCAGGTCGTGCTAAATAGTAATCTATTAAAGATCTATAGGCCACATTTTCTGATTCATCTGGTTCACTATTCAATTGTTTTGCTGACTTTAGAACAAAAGTTCGATCACTATCAGCTCTTGTATCAATGAATATACACTTTCTTGAACTATAGTTTAGTGGAAGTGATAGTACGATGTGAACAGCCTGTTGTGTAGACATTTGTTGCAGATTTAGCAATGCATTTCCAAGTCTACTTATCATTTTTATAGCATCGATATTATTTTGTTGATGGTCCCTACGAATTCTTTTAAATGCATTTGTCATTGTTTTATCCACTTTTGTCATGTATGAGCTGCAATACATTGCTGCAGCATATGCATTAAGCACAAATTGTGCATCTGTATTTGCTTTCCATAGCTCTGGTATTTTTTTTGAAAAGCTGTTATTCCATATCTGCGAAGGGTTTCGTTTTAAGAAAATTGTAGGCCTATGGATTGTTGATTTTATAGCTGTGATGTAATCATGCTCATTCAAGTTGATGTCTTGTAGAAACATTTGAAAGGAGAATAATTGGTCATAATTAGATTGTTGTAATACGGAAAAGATTTTTGTTGCCATTGAAACAATAATTTCATTATTGTCTTTCAGCGGTTCGAGAATCATAGTTTTTTTCATTGGTGGAAATGGAAAATTGTATTTACAACAGTGCTGTTTTGATTTTCTGCATCGTTTTGTATGATGGTGCCTATGCAGGATAGCTATTTGAGGAGTCAAATCATCAGTGTTACAAGTGATGTATTTGTCAATAAATTGTTCAATATTTGCAAGTTCATCTTTTCCATAAATTGGAGCATCTTTAATCCATAAAAGAAAGTGGTCATGTTCATTGCCACGATTTTGGAATTCAGTTACAGAGAAATAATCCAAGAGCTCTCCGAAGAAAGAGCTATCTGTAAATATCAATTGTTTTAGTGCATTGATTCTATGTTTATAATAGCGTACACATGTTACAGGATCTTTTTTTATGAGATAGAAAATATTTTTCTCATTTTGTATGTCGTATTTTTGTTGTGAAGATGCACAATATGTATTATGCAAGGCTTCAAGTGCTTTTGAAAGGTGTTCCCAATTTTGTTCAGCACTAGTAAATGTAAGGAAAAATGTAGGCGGTCCAAGTTGCCGAATCATTGCAAAGACATTTTTTTTTAATTGATGTAAATAATCCGGAGATATTCTTATTCTTTTAAAGTCAACATATCCAATGTCTGATTTGAGAATCTTCTCTAGGTTAGGTTTGCATTTGACATCTTTTGCTATTAGTTTTCTTCCTTTTAACTGACCTTTTCGTACTCTTATCCACATTGTAGATAAGACTTGATGTATCAATATCTTGACTGTTTTGAAAAATAGATTAGTTGTATGATATGCAAATTGTCTATTGGAATGAAGTAGTTCCCATTGTGCAATTTTTTGATAGGAAAAATTCTTGACAATGTCGTCATTACGTGGGTTTCCAAAGAATAGTGTGGGAAAGTTCATTTCTTCTGCATATTTGTCTTTAAAGATTCCAATAGGATAATGGTTTTCTGCTGGTGCAACTTCTATGATTTTGTCTTGCATTTCATGTATACATTTAGATTCTGTGTATCCATGGACCAAGGTCTCACAAGGATTTTGCTCATCTGTATCAGACTCTGAACCTGTTTCATTTGTGCAAGGGTCGTCTACTATGCCACTTTCATCATCTATTTCAAGAGATTGTCTCCAGTGCTTATCTAATTGGAATTTCTCATTTTTGTATAGAGTTGTTTCGCTCAATTGGTTCAAAGCTTTCATTATAATAGTCGATCGCACCATCCCCTTCTGATATGCATTTTTATATTGTAGCCGTCTTTTTAGCGCAACTGCAATAGTGTATGTTTCATCGGCAGAGCGTGGCAATGCATTTTGTACAATGTTCATGTTGACTGGGACATTAATTATAGACCCAGTCAATCCAATTTGGGCTCTTTTGTAACCTAATTCCCATATTTGTGCGAATGCAATTCTCAGTGAAACAAGGCGCTCTTCTAGTTGCGTAAGCATTTTTACATATTGTAAAGCTATATTCATTTGAATACGGTGTGGTGTTGCATATTTTGGAAGCTTGCATTGTTTCAATGTTTCATGGCATATGCGACAAATACAATTCATCAATACATTGTTATTTTGATTTGTCAATTTATAATATGTTTGCTTTTCTTTCTCTCTAAAAGCCATAATGTTTTTCTTAAAATGCAATGTCTGACAAATTGCACAAGTATGTATCGGTGTATCTTGAATTTTTTTTTGAAATAATTCTATTGGTGATGCTGAGTGTCTAGTTTTCTTGGTTGTATTTTCCATTTGATTATTAGCACGTATTTGTTGTTTGATCTTGCAAAGTGATGTAGTGTTGCTATTTGCAATTTTTTGTTTCCTAATAAAATCACCATCATGATGTTGTTGATTACTGCTTTGAAATTGTTTTAGTTGTCTAGATGTGATACATGGGCTAGCATTGTTTGCTTGTACTAGATAAGGCACAAGCGGCTCAAAATGTCCTTGGATGGGATTTGCATCATGAAATAAGATAGAATACGATTGTCCTTGGGATGACGGATTGAAGTGCAAGTATTTTTTTCCTGAAGTAGTTGACCAAAGGCATATTTGTATGTCTAGCCACTTTGACAACCAACGGATGCAAAACAAGTCACCCCATAGGCCAACTTCATTATTATTTGTAGAATGCATTGCAGAAATACGCATTCTACGCAAGTACTCTTCAACATTTTGTACACCGTCCAATTCATGCAATGTACAACTATCCAGTTCATAATTATATGAGGTGATTGCTTCTGGATCACCTTGTGTGAGGCAACTCAAGAAATGGTCTATAGCTCCACTCCGTAATTGACTTGATGTGTATTGAGAATGAAGAAGTAACTCCAATGAGTCAAATAAGCAATCCCCTACATTGTATTTAAATACTTGAATTCTACACAATCCTTCATTTCTCAATGCATAGTCAATGTTTAGAATTTCAGTCTGAATTGCTAATTTGTATTTCTCTACATCTATGATCTGTTTTTGTTTATCAACTATTGGCACTCTGGTTCTCTTCATTTTTTTTGCAAACAAGGACAATTTCGTTGATCCCAGAATATCAAAAAAATGGTGCACCTGTAATATATTCATAACCATTGGTTAGATAGTTTTGATGATTGATAATTACAAAAGGCATATTGCAAATGGAAATTAGAAGCAGGCTGTTTCCTAAAAGCAATGTTGATATGCAATTTTGAAATGCATTTAGTATTTGGTTTCCTTATTTCAAATCACAAATAAATTCAATGCTAAAATTCTAAGTAGTCAAGGCATTGTTTAAATGCAATGAAAATAATCGTTATTTTTGGATTGTACAAGAAAATAAGGCATTGTAATGAAGAAGAGAATTTTGAAGGATTTAAAACTAGTGGCAATGGCAATGTCAGATTCATTCACTTGCATTATTTTCTTCAGAAAATAAAGAAATAGAAATCACCATTTGGTAGATAGTTCTGATCATTGATAGCCACAAAAGGTTTATTAAAATTCAAAATAAGAACCAAGTTTTGATTTGAAAACAGTGTAGACCTGTGACTTTGAAATTCATTTTGTACTCGGTTTTGGTATTTGAAATCAGAGGTTTACATTTAAAAATAAATAAATACAGTGTTTAAATACTAAATAGCCAAACCATTGTTTAAATATTGCAAAAATAATTGTTATGTAGTTGTGTAAATAGTGTAGGAACAATCCTTGGACAACTCTAATGACATCACATATTCTCTGAGCCATAGGCTTCAAATAATTAGCAATTTGCATATATGAACAATATATTGAACATATAAATTAAACAATGGAAGAAACAAACAAACAAGAGATATGAAGGAGCAAATGAACTTGAATAGATGACAATAACATTTTGATAAGCTTGTGCTTGGATTGTAGATGCAGGTGAAGGATTAGATTGATCTGCAAAAGTCTAAAGGATTGTAAACTAGTTGCAATTGCAATATTATATTGATGGGATTGTGTTAATTTCTTTACAAAGTGAAAAGGTATTGTGCATTATTAAACAGTATATGCCTTCAAGTGGTTTTGTCACTTATATAATCATTAATAGAATTTTGCTACTTACAACTTGCAAACTGCGTTATCTATTTATATTTTGATATTGAATTTAACTATAACACGTAAAAATAACAAATACAGTAGACATGGATAGACTGTAACAAGATCCAAAGCTAGGACACCAAACATGTAACATCAAGATTTCTTCAATGCTGGCCTATACACAAAAAAAGATATTATAACTAGTTGTTGAATCTTGCAAATCATATAACTATCACGGGAATATAATTCCAATATTAGTTTTCTTGTTATCAAGTCTTATAGAAATCTAGACAAAAAAATATTGAAAACTATTAGAAGCAATTTTTACAATTTACTATTGTTATATGTGTTTGCATTCATACTCAATAATAGCTAACTAGCACCAAAGAAGTACAGTAAGACCAATGCATAAAATATAAGTGACATGCAAAAGTGTACAGTGTTTTTCACAAATTGCAAATAACTGCCCACATCACTGTTATTACAATTTACATAGTTTTCTAGAACATTGAAGAGATGGCTGCATCTATTTATGATGATTTCATGTTGGAATCATTTGTTATTCTCGCTATGATATGATAAGATTAGGTAATGTTGAAATATCATGATGATGCTCACTATACAAAGACCGCTCGACGGGGAAACTTACCCTGACCTAAAGTTGATATCATCATGATATTTGAACCTCAGGATATTATCGGGGGGGGTTCAAATATGATGATGATGATCATCTTCATGTAACCAAAACCGAGTTTATAACATATGACCCTCCTAAAAGAAATCATGATGCTGACAATGCGCCTAGGGCCATTTGACGGGTAAAGGGCACTACTACCTAAGATTGACGTCCGGATATTGGGACTGCATGATTTTTATCGGGTGATAGACCAAGATCATGATGATCTTGACAACATGACTTAGGATATAAAAATATGATGATCCTCCTGCGAATGTGAAACCTTAGGATATAAAAATATGATGATCCTCCTGTGAATATCAGGTTTGACCAAAACTTTGACCATGCATAACTTTCACATATGGAAGAATTTTCGAGTGAAGTAAAAGGCAAACCTGCATGGAATTTCAAGCTCTTTCTAAATATGAGGTCATAGAAACAAAATCGCCCACATAAATTTAAATGTGAATCTCTAAATAATCTTTTGAATTCCCTTTTAGAAAAGGAGTTTATATATCTGAAATTGTCTTTTAAATTTTAAAATAAACTAAAAAGTCAGTGCATAGGAAAACAATAATGCCACGGTTCCTTTACCCTTGAAACTAAAATTAAACTGGCCTAAAATCTAAATCGTGACAAAAGCAAATGCAATCGCCACATGCAAACACAATCGCCACCTGTCTCAGAGGTGGACAGCTGTAGCCCTAACAATTTTATCAACACATGCATCTTTTAAGGTTCTCAAATGTGGAACGGAGGCTAGTAGCTTTCAGACGATCTTCAAATGCAACCACATACAAACAGGTCCAGAGAGGCGCATCAGTTTTAAAGGCCAAGATTTATTAACTCCTACCCAGGAAATAATTAGTCCCAGAGCTGGTGATCTGGAATTGGCATCGTTGAGATCAAACAGTTCTAAGAAAATGCATTTTTAGACTTCCTCATTGAGATGAGACAGGTTTAAAGAGGAAGCAGCTGCGCTCAAAGTACAGAAAGTTTATAAAAGCTAGCATAGAAGATGGAATCTTGCAGATTGTGCTTGGTACATTCATGTCTACATTGAGGAACTCTGGTTCTATACTGTGCCATGCCCTTTTTTTTTTCACTTTTGTAAGTCGAGATCCAACTAATTAGTTACATGGGCTTGCCGTCTTCACCTCCTTTCTAATGATTTTGCTAATGCCAGTTGTTAAGATTCGTTTTTATTTAATTTGTGTCTTGCAAACAAAAATTGGCAATTTTTTGTTCTGATTAGCAGAACTGTCTTTGTTATTAACCTACATTGACCTCTCCCTTCTTTCCCCAATTTTACCTCAGTGTTTTCTTGCTTATAATTTAATTTTGTAGCAACGGCCCTCATTTGGAATATATTTGGGTATTGTTGTTTAGATATTCAGATGAAAACAGTCTATTTTATTTTAACTCTTCATGTCCAGCATTAACCTCTTCTACAGAATTTCACAAAATAGTATTCCAATGTGTCGAGAAGGGTACCAACTAATGTTGTTCTGTCATAAATTCTCTTTCACATATAAATTTGCATTTTCCTTCATAAGATTGGAGCACTTTTTTTGTGGGTATTTTCCTTGTGTGACCATAATCTCTGCCATTAAACATTATAGGGACACGATAACATATCCTTATTCTTTCTTTCAAAACAGAATATTTGGTAGAGGACCAAACAAGAGGGCGAGCCTCTGTTCCAAATTGGGATTACTAGCAAATTACCTAAATTCGTTAATACTCTCTGCTTCAAGGTATGAAATTCACACCCTTGCTATCTATAAGTAAGGTCTATAGCACCGTCGGCATAAAATTCCAGCATATTATATGATGGGTACTGAGCGAACTCCGAGCCTCAATCATTCAAACGTAAATTAAACAGTGAACACATGCATGAAATCACTTAAAAGGAACTGTAACTTGTACCAAAGAAATTGCAGAGTAGAAAGTTGCAACAGAATATAAGTAGATGCTTTACAGCTTGAATATATACAATGTATCTGGAAATGAAACAAGCAATACTGCATATAGCATGAGCACTTGTACAGTTAGTTCTTCCTGCAATCTTCTTCAGGATGATGATCATAATTATGCAAAAGGAGATTAGGAGGATATGAAGTTGTCATCATCATATTTCGAACTTCAGCAAATATCATGATGATGACCTTGCGATAGGATTATAACATGCGCATGCAAATATGCCGAAGGTGGATTTTCTAAGGGTGATCAGCATGATATGATAAGATTAGGTAATGTTGAAATATCATGATGATGCTCGCTATACAAAGAGCGCTCGACGGGCAAACTTACCCTGACGTAAAGTTGATACCATCATGATATTTGAACCTCAGGATATTATCGGGCGGGGGTTCAAATATGATGATGATGATCATCTTCATGTAACCAAAACCGAGTTTATAACATATGACCCTCCTAAAAGAAATCATGATGCTGACAATGCGCCTAAGGCCATTTGACGGGTAAAGGGCACTACCACCTAAGATTGACGTCCGGATATTGTGACTGCATGATTTTTATCGGGTGATAGACCAAGATCATGATGATCTTGACAACATGACTTAGGATATAAAAATATGATGATCCTCCTGCGAATATCAGGTTTGACCAAAACTTTGACCGTGCATAACTTTCACATATGGAAGAATTTTCGAGTGAAGTAAAAGGCAAACCTGCATGGAATTTCAAGCTCTTTCTAAATACGAGGTCATAGAAACAAAATTGCCCACATAAATTTAAATGTGAATCTCTAAATAATCTTTTGAATTCCCTTTTAGAAAAGGAGTTTATGTATCTGAAATTGTCTTTTAAATTTTAAAATAAACTAAAAAGTCAGTGCATAGGAAAACAATAATGCCATGGTTCCTTTACCCTTGAAACTAAAATTAAACTGGCCTAAAATCTAAATCGTGACAAAAGCAAATGCAATCGCCACCTGCAAACACAATCGCCACCTGTCTCAGAGGTGCATAGCTGTAGCCCTAACAATTTTATCAACACATGCATCTTTTAAGGTTCTCAAATGTGGAACGGAGGTTAATAGCTTTCAGACGATCTTCAAATGCAACCACATAGAAACAGCTTCAGAGAGGTGCATCAGTTTTAAAGGCCAAGATTTATTAACTCCTACCCAGGAAATAATTAGTCCCAGAGCTGGTGATTTGGAATTGGCATCGTTGAGATCAAACAGTTCTAAGAAAATGGATTTTTAGACTTCGTCATTGAGATGAGACAGGTTTAAAGAGGAAGCAGCTGCGCTCAAAGTACAGAAAGTTTATAAAAGCTACCTTTATCCATTTATGATGACGATGTCTCCATCACTTAGCGAATTTCAGCGAATGACCCTCGTGAAAGATCAGGATGATGATCATAATTATGCAAAAGGAGATCAGGAGGACATGAAGTTGTCATCATCATATTTCGAACTTTAGCAAATATCATGATGATGACCTTGCGATAGGATTATAACATGCGCATGCAAATATATTTGGAATATATTTGGGTATTGTTGTTTAGATATTCAGATGGAAACAGTCTATTTTATTTTAACTCTTCATGTCCAGCATTAACCTCTTCTACAGAATTTCACAAAATAGTATTCCAATGTGTCGAGAAGGGTACCAACTAATGTTGTTCTGTCATGAATTCTCTTTCACATATAAATTTGCATTTTCCTTCACAAGATTGGAACACTTTTTTTGTGGGTATTTTCCTTGTGTGACCATAATCTCTGCCATTAAACATTATAGGGACACGATAACATATGCTTATTCTTTCTTTCAAAACAGAATATTTGGTAGAGGACCAAACAAGAGGGCGAGCCTCTGTTCCAAATTGGGATTACTAGCAAATTACCTAAATTCGTTAATACTCTCTGCTTCAAGGTATGAAATTCACACCCTTGCTATCTATAAGTAAGGTCTATAGCACCGTCGCCATAAAATTCCAGCATATTATATGATGGGTACTGAGCGAACTCCGAGCCTCAATCATTCAAACGTAAATTAAACAGTGAACACATGCATGAAATCACTTAAAAGCAACTGTAAGTTGTACCATAGAAATTGCAGAGTAGAAAGTTGCAACAGAATATAAGTAGATGCTTTACAGCTTGAATATATACAATGTATCTGGAAATGAAACGAGTAATACTGCATATAGCATGAGCACTTGTATAGTTAGTTCTTCCTACAACCTTCTTTGTTATTTAGTGACACAGTTGCATAGCTACTTTTATGTTCCCAAATCATGAATTTGTCAATATATTGAAACTTGGCAATTCATACCTGAATGTCTGGGAATTCTATAATTGATATCCGAGTTTCTAAAATAGAAAACTTAAGTTCTAGAAAGAGATATCTGAACTCTAACAGAAATTTGAGAAAACTGTAAAATTTCTATAACTGAGAGTGCTCTACAATCTAAAACTCATATAATATCTGAAATCTTGAAATTTCTGTGAACAACAGCACTGGTTTTCTACACGGATTACGAAATAGAAGTCCATATAGAGGCTTACCACAGATGCAGCTTCACAGGCCTCCGGATGCCCACCTTCACTACTCTCTGAGTGCAAACAAATTGAGAAACAACAATCCAAAGCGCATACAAATTGAAAACCTCCGATCAAGACATGACCTGTCATCTTGTAAGGATGATTAAAAATCATTATTAACATTGCAAATGAAATAAAAATCATTAATTAACATTGCAAACGAAATAAATTCAACAAGCTCAGCGGCGCCGTCACTTTGCACGGCCTGTACTTAACTGTATTTGTTAGTTCCTGCCGTCACTTTGCACGCCCTGTACTTAACTATTTTGTTTATTGGCATCATTCAAAAATTCAATAATTTTTTAAATCATTATTTCATTTTTTACCCTTACTGTTCACACCATAGACCAATCAGACAATAGATAAATGGTATTTTTTAAATGATTAAATTAAAAAAAAAATAATGAACTATAGCATTGTGGTTGCAAATTTTTAGTTCTTTCACATGATTGGACGAATAATTTGAGAAATTGCATCAGCCGATGCAGTAGTTATACCTGCCGAAGGCAGGAACTAATAAAAATATACTCTAATATGAAAATTAAATGTAATGAAATAGGTATAATACAGTCTAAAAATAAGCCAAAGTAGGTTAGACCATATCTCCACAAGCTCATGATAACATACGATAAAAAAAATATAGTGGTACTGGTGACCACGATGGATTCTATTTTATTTTGATAAAACTCGTTCAAATATATCATTCAAGATTAATGATACGGCAGATATGGATAAGGACACAAGAATCAGTAAATCTCTAAGTTGCAGATCATCTAGGT
Source organism: Cunninghamia lanceolata (assembly GCA_027924645.1). Taxonomy (NCBI): domain Eukaryota; kingdom Viridiplantae; phylum Streptophyta; class Pinopsida; order Cupressales; family Cupressaceae; genus Cunninghamia; species Cunninghamia lanceolata. The sequence continues at coordinate 377,250 of BSBN01000742.1, forward strand.
AACTTTTAATAGCCCACATTAATGTTGAGGTCACATCTTCTATATGAATATCATGATTCGTATTAAAAACGTGATAAATAATTGTTTTATTTCTATTAATAGTTGTCTTATTCACATGGACTATTCATTCATATTAAAAATGTGAACCACTCACTATTCATTCATATTAAAAATGTGGATCAACCAATTTGACTCAAAATATAACAATTTTACATTTTATTTACACAAAAAATATTATAAGAAACAACAAAAAGATACCAATTATAATATGAATTCTCTATTTGATTTTACATTATTTAGTCACGCACCTCTATATTTTTATGTTATGTAATTTGTAATTTATATATAAAGACAAAAGAAAAATTGAAGAGAATGTATTAAAAATGTGGATCAACCAATTTGACTCAAAATATAACAATTTTACATTTTATTTACACAAAAAATATTATAAGAAACAACAAAAAGATACCAATTATAATATGAATTCTCTATTTGATTTTACATTATTTAGTCATGCACCTCTACAAGATGGTAAATAGGTGTTTTAGTTTTATTGGGTCAATATCTACAATATGAATTTCATTTTCAAACCACCAACTAAATGTCATGCAAATAATTATTCTATTTTTATTGGTCAAATTGAAAATTTAATATAAAAATATAAAGTCAACATAAACAACATTAATTTCATTTAATCATCATTATTACACATTAATTTCATTTAATCATCATTATTACAGTTTTCCCATTTCATAACGTTTCTATTATTAATATTATGAATACTTCACTTTCACATTGCAATGCTCATCTTTCATGAGCTTTGTTGATTATAAATGCTTGCACTTGTAGACATTGGCAACGCATTTCTTTTCTTCTTCTTCGGAGCTCTAAGAGAAAACTTGTGAATATGGTGACAAGTTATTTGATAGCTTACCCTGAGAAGTTGTGTTTCTTGAAGCTGTTTCTGAGTATAATCTTGCCTCATGGATTAAGACCCCACCTCACTAAATGGCTAGATCCACTCATATTACAGTTGAACGACAGCTGGAAAATGAAGGTCTCGCTAATATTAATGAAAATTATGAAGTGTGTTGCAGGACCCTTGGCAACATTGGGTAACCTCATAGAATTTCTTCTGAACCTGTTTTCTCATAATGGGGGATTATTAAAAACCCTGTTCAATTTATTAAATGGTAATTATACTTTATTTTTTTCAATGAATTAATAGGTTTTCACAAAAAAGTATTGTGTAAGTATTTTTTTTATCAGTTTTTTTTTTCATCTTGGGTCACTTTCTTTATAAAAATTATATATACTAAAACATCATTTATACTGTTTTTTCCCATCTTTCCTCATTAAAAAATTATTTTTTTGGATGGGATTTGGTAAGCCCCTTTTCATGGCTTAAGAGACCAGTTGTGGTAAATCCATATTGATTTATGTGGTAAATTTATAAAAAAATGAAACAGTTTTTAGATTTAGCTTAACGTTTCTAATCCAGTTCTTTGTAATGCTTTCTGTTTTTCTTCTATTTCAATTTTATACAGGTAGGTGGTTCTTAGGTCATTGTGAAGCAAGTTATGAATTTGGTGGACAGATTCGTTCTAAGATCTGAGTCCCTTCTGTAGAAATTTAACAGCAAATTGTCTAAACCTAGTCTTGTAGAACCAGACCATTCCATTATTTCTCTGGTTCCTCATTAAAGCGGCCTACTGCTGAAGCCAACTCCAAGGGGGTTGTTTTTGGAAAAAAACTCAGTGTTAGCAAAAAGAATTTCCCAATCCAGGCTAGCATCAGGTTCTCCTGGTAGCGTGACTGAATGGTGAATAATCAAATTTGAGTTGTAGTCACTAAACAGATATATTTGGATATCTCCTCCAAATTTATGTGTGTCTACTTTACCTTCATACTTTGTTAGTCCTCTTCTCCACTGATTTACTTTCTTCCCCTGCTACTCCTCTGCTTTCTTAATTTAATCCTCCTCCACTCTTCTAATAGAGAATTAAATAACTTCTTGACTAATGGTTGGATGTATTGTTTTATATAGGTAGCATCATCATACCCAAAAGAGGATCAGATGAATTTTAAGTGTTATTGGCCAGTTAGAGCGGCTCACAGATTTGTATGACAGCAGTTCTGATGGGGTTGATTTAAGCATGGAGCCTGGGGACAGATTCTTTGCAGATATCTCAGCCATGGCTTCAACCTTAGCTTATGAAAACAAGATGGTTATCAGGAAAAGAGTGAACCAGCACTGGAGGGTAGGTTACTGAATTTTATTTAACTTGTTTTGAAATCACACAACAGAGAAATTTATTTTACTTTTTCTTTGACTGATCGAATTTTAACATCCAATCTTGCAGATGCATTTTGTGGAGTTCTTCGACTTTTGGGACGGTATGGAATCTTTGTGGAAAACTAAGTCTAATGAAATTGTAGATTTTATTTCACCAATAAAATTGCACAGGTTTTCAATATAGATTGACCAATTAAATTGAGCCAAATCAATAATATCTACGTTTGAGGTAATTTAAAATATAAAATAAATTAAAACTTAATTTTAATAATTTTATATATTTTAAAACACTTTATAGATAATTTTATATATTATAAAACACTATTTAGATAATTTTATATATTATAAAACACTAGTTAGATAAACTATTTTAACATTTTAAAATTTTTATTTATTTTATAGTTATAATTTTTTTTATTAAAGATATTAAATTCTAGGCTTCCTTTTAGATGATAGAGATGTTAATGGGTAAAATTTTAGGTTATTGTTAAACATTTGATAGGTTTAAGATAAAATTTGGTTAATAAAAATAAAATAATTAACTATTTTTTAATATAAATGAAGTAAAATTGATTGTTTGACTATTAAACCAAATAGTGTTTAAGTAGAATCAAAATCCTCTTCTACTATTTAAAACTCAATGAACAGTTTTAAATTAGAACTTATGACACATGTTAATATAAATGAAATAAAATTGATTGTTTGACTATTAAACCAAATAATGTTTAAGTAGAGTTAAAATCCTCTTCTACTATTTAAAACTCAATGAATAGTTTTAAACTAGAACTTAAGGCAGATGTTAATATAAATGAAATAAAATTGATTGTTTGACCATTTAATTAAATAAGACATAAGTTAAACTAAAATCAACAAACACTTTTAAACCAAAACTTATAAAATATAAAACTTGTCCACAAAGACAAATTTGTTTGATCTACCCACTTTTATTAAATTCATTTAATTAAAAATTAAAAAAAATAACTATGAAAGAAAAATATTTGAACATTGAAACATTGCCAACTCCCGAAGACATTCATATTTTGATTTTGATTTTAACACTTTTAACTAAATATCTCTTCTAACAGAAAATAATAAATTTGTACCCTTTTCTCAGACATGTTCAGCTTCTGTTGACAAATTACAATAGCTTTATTGTCCCTTTTTAATTAATGTGGGAGAGAACTTGTGCCAATCTTTCTCATCTTTATTATAACTTAATAACAACTACACCAATGCTCTACATGCATATGTCTGAAAGTACGTAATATCTTTATATTTGTTGCCTATTCCTGAATACTGATATGTTGATATGTGTAACTTACAGATCACTTGCAGAAGAAATCTACATAGGCATTTGTATTATGTGACAAAGAAATTGATGCCAAATTAATAGTGGTAGCCTTCAGAGGAACACAGGTATTTCAGGCAGATGATTAGATAATAGATTTAGATTTCTCCTGGTATGAGTATCCCCAAATAGGAAAGATCCATTTAGGATTTCTAGAGGCTTTGGGTCTGGAAAACCGTAACAAGAAATCCTCAGACCATCTAAAAAACAAGACAGTGACAAACCTCTGGCCTACTTTGTGCTACGTGATAAGTTAAAAAACCTTTTACAAGTCCACAAAAATGCAAAATTCATTGTGACAGGTCACAGTCTAGGAGGAGCCTTGGCTGTATTGTTTTCAGGAATGTTGTTTGTGAATGAGGAGGAACAGCTGTTGGAAAAACTGCTGGCCATTTACACATTTGGACAGCCCAGAGTTGGTGATAAAGCATTCGCAGATTTCATGAATAGGAAAGTAAATCAACCCACACCCAGATATTTTAGAGTCGTATATTCCAATGATCTTATTCCAAGAGTACCTTTTGATGATGACATATTCATGTATAAGCACTTTGGAATATGTCTTTACTACAACAGCCTTTACTATGAAAAGGTATTGATTTCTATTTAAGTTCATGTTATTCGTAATTATTTCTGTGATTAGTGATACCCATTAAATTTCACTAAGACTATTCCCATGGATTTAATATATTGTTTTGTTAAAACTCTGTTGTGACAGAATCTTGCAGAAGCCCCCAACAGGGATCTCTCACTGGCGTTCTTCATACCCATAAGGATAACTGCCCTCTGGGAATTGTTACAATCCTTAGTACTATATTACATAAAGGGAGAGAACTTCAAAGAAACTGAACTTTCTATTACCTCCAGAATATTTGGAATTTTGGTTCCAGGGATTTCAGCACATAGCCCAGTAAATTATATAAATGCAATAAGATTAGGTCCTCCCAGGCTAAATCCAACTTTGAGTAATGCAGAAGGATTAAGTATCTCATTCAAACGAGAAAAGCCTTAATAATGTTAACAGACGAATAAAATGTTTCTTCATAATGCAAGAAACACAATCACTTTGAGCATATTTTAGAGTCGTATATTCCAATGATATTTGATTGATTGTGTTTTTAAGTACTTGCCTTCCGCATTACTATTGCAATGAGTTTTTTTATCTAATGATTAATATATCTAGAGTAAATCAATCAAAACAGAGTATTGTTTTTCATGTTGAACAAATTTTAGTTTTTCTAAGTCTATGTGGAAATTTTAACAAAAATATTAGGAAAACCATTTATCTATGATTGGCTCAAAATTTGACCTCTTAAGAATGGATTTTGTGGAAATACTACTTTTAATAAAACACACAATCCAGAAAAATGTTTAATTAAATTGTGAGTGGCTAAATTCTTGCCAGAATTTAGTTATTAAAAAATATTAAAACAAATAATATTTTTTAGTGTTAAACAAATAATATGTTTTCTTTTAAGTCTATGCAAATATTATAACAAAAACTATGATATTTATGTTAGTATAATATTTATATTAATATAATATTAATTTTGATTCATTGTATATATATTATTTATAACTTTGATATTTTAAATATTAATGAAACAATATAATTAATTATATATTAATAATAGAATGTATATTAAATTAGTAGAATTATCATTATAATATATTTATATTTATGTTATATTTAGTAAAATCAAATAATATATTTGTGTTGATAAGGGTGTGGTTTCATAGTCAAGTGCATAGTTGTTGTGGCTACCACCAAGGTTCAAACCCCCACATGACCAACGAGCTCACAGGTCATGCATGCCTTTGCTAAGCTGCACTATGTACTAAAAGGGTGATAATGCCCATTGGGAAGAGATCCCCAAAAACAAAAATATTCTTTTATTTTTTTCTTCTTCATATTCCTTAAATTATCTCACATTATTATATTTCATAAGGATAACACAAAGATAGCACAACGAAATGTTACCATGTACTTTTACTTGGACATGATATATTTAGGGATTTAAGCTATTAATAAGAAAATTTTATTTATGTGTGCTGCATAATTTTACTTTACCTTATCTTCTCATAGGAATAATCTTAAAAAAACGTTTTAAGAAAAATATTCTTTTATTTTTTCTTCTTAATATTCCTTAAATTATCTCACACTATTATATTTCATAAGGATAACACAAGGAAATGTTACCATATCCTTTTACTTGAACATGATATGTTTGGGTCATTATAAATTTATTAAATCATTTGTAAATTAAATTTAATAAAATATAAATTTGCAATTTAAGGAAAACCTATGTACTTTTACTTCGATCATGATATGTTTAGGTCATTATAAACTTATTAAATCATTTGTAAATTAAATTTAATAAAATATAAATTTGCAATTTAAGTAAAAATTATTTAGGTTGTAAAACCTATTTAGATTGTATTTTTCATTTAATATAGTAGGGGCAATGAATAATAAGATCATTTTAAATAAATTTAAGATATTTATAATGTTTATTATTAATTTTTTATAATATTTATACAAAGTTCTACTAAATATATTTAATGTTTTTATAAATCATATTAATTAACAATTTTTTAATTTAAAATTAATAATATTGTTAACATACAATTTTGTTTTACATATTTATATAATATAGAAGTCTTTATGAGAGTCTTTTTATCTTTTTAACTTTTAAGGATTTTTTAAAATATATTAAAAGATTAAATATTAAAAATGATATATAATCTTTTATATAATTTACAATATTAATTATTATTATTATTTTTAAGTAGATTTCAATTATTCAAAAAAAAAATCTCTTTATTCTATTATTTGTGTAAATATTTTAAAATAAAATCAAACATTATATTAACAATACTTTATATAACCCCCGACACCATTTGTTGGATGGGACGGGGAAATCATGAAAAGGTGGCCGGACCTTGCGATCCTTGTTCAATGCTACAAATCAAACAAATCAGAGGAAAGGAAGAAGAAGTGAGAACTCACCAAATAGGTTTATTCGCCTATAGGGAGATTAAAAATCAACTTTGACAGCGCGATGAAGGGCAACCCAAGAGTCTCTAAAGCTGGGGTCATCATTCAAAATGAACATGGGGAGACTGTTTGGGCCTTATCGAAGAAACTCCCTATCAGCACCAACAATGAGGCCGCATTTTCTACATTACTCTATGGTCTCCAACTCTGCAAACATAATCAACTAACAGACATAGACATTGAAGGAGACTCGCTGATATGTATCAATGCCATAATATCCAAATGCATCATCAACTGGAAATTAAAATATAAGGTAGAGGCAATTTGGGAATGCGTGGATGAATTAGGCAATGCGACAATAACCCACACCAACAGAGAAGGAAACAAAGCAGTAGATTTTTTAGCTAACTAGGCTTGCGAGCAAAATGAAGAAACCATCATTATGGAAACATGTGATCCATGGTCAGACCTACCACTACAGTGACAGTTGAGAAGGCACATGGGACATATTTCCTAAGATATGCAGAGATCCTCTTGATCTCCAGATCCACAGTGATGGCGTACTTTGCTGGCCTTCCCTATTAAGGCCTCCTTATAATGGGGTCAGAAGAGAAATCTCCCATCGACTTGTGACATGGAGATAGAATGTGATTGCATCTTCCAGTAAAGGGCTGCACCAAGTTTGAAGAGCTCTAAGAATTTAGAGAGCGAGGAGGAGCAAGAGGAGGAGGAATCGAATAATCAAGGAGACTAGGCGAAGCCATCGACAAAAACAAGGATGGACTAGATTAAGCACCTGTTCAAGGATGACCCTATGGCTGAGGTAATTTTGAAGGTCATAGGGGAGGGCAATCTACTGGAGAGACATGTTCATGATGGATTCCTCTATGAGGAATTCTTATCAAACTGTGTACTCACCTTGGGAAGGAAGGCACAAGGAAAAATCATGGTGAACGCTTATGTGCAGGAGGAAATGAAGGAGGCTACCACCGCAGCTATTTCTACCTTCAACAAATGCCCAACCTGAGGATGGATCAGGGGGTCTTTGATACAACCACTGTTAACCAAAAGAAGAAGACACCAACTGTATCTGCTCAAGCATGTCGGCACTTTATCGAGAGGGCATTGAGCGAGATAACATGGAGACCTTCTCATACTTTGTAAGCTAGTATGGTGACCTCCTCTCATCCTCCCAAGTAGAGCGGGCGGTGGAGCTGGCAAATGGCCTTCGTGTTCTTTGGCACACTTAAGGACCGTATGGTTAGATGTATGCCTACACTGCTTCTTAATAGCATGTTTTTGTATAAATTTTGGATATAATATAAAGGGATCTACCCCCAATGTTAGCACTTATTTAGGAAAAAAAATACTTTATATAACTATTACACCATTTAACTACAAAAATAGATAAAGTTAAAAGAGAACAACTTCACCAATAAACTGCTCACCTTTAGTTAAGCTAAGAGATGTAATCAACATTAACATGTGTTTAAATTTAATATCATTTATGTGTTGTTGAAATCTCTAACTTAATATTAAAATAAAGCGATTTCTTTCATTCCAATCTAGTTAAAAACTCTTCTCTCATTATTTTACTCAATTTTGATAATGCAACAGTATTTCATTGCTCAACATATAGTAAAATAATTTTATTTATTCATGTGCTAATTTTCCTTTAGAAATACATTCTCTCCTCAACCAATTATAAGCTATAATTTTTTACCTTGACTATGTTGTCTTAGGTAGCCTAGGTAGTGGATTGCTAGGCTAAACCCTCAATTCCTTTCAATAAAGCAAGACTAATCTTTTTTACATATTGATAAATAGCACTCTCTTTTGTTAATCTTGATTCATAAGTTGACTTTTATTTTTTATTTGATTTACAATATTTTATAAATTTTTCATTATTTTAAAATTACTTAAAAGCCATGACACAACTTTGTCACCTAGATTTGCCATCTTTGTGCACTAGTAGCTAATTCTACCACCAAGCTTCAACTTGGAGGTCAAGCTTCACCCTAACAATTAAAATATTCTCTTGCCTAGTAAAATTGCCATACATTCAACTTCTAACAATTTTGTGTTAAGCCACCTTATGTCTTGGATCTCCAAGTGTCATCAAGCTGACTCAAGAAGTGATAGCTCATGTTTGATAACTAAAATAATTGCTATTATTACAATACTACAAAGGCAAAAATTTCATGTTAAGCCACCTTATGTCTTTGATGTCCAAGTGTTGTCAAGCTAACTCAAGAATCACTTTGTGATAGCTTATCCTTCTATAACTAAACAATTACTATTATTACAATACTACAAAGGTAGGTACTGGCCACTACATGGCACTTGTTCCAACTTGAATAGTTTTATTGTGAGAACATTCATTTTGTTCCATATTATTCTTAAAATATAAATATTTAAAAGAGACATTCATACCTGTACATCTATAAGGACACTAATTTGGTGTCATTTTAATTCATTGTAGGAACCATTTCCTCCTTTTACATGACATAAAATGGTAACCATATACTTCATCCTTAAATAAATAAAAACATGTTACTATATAATCAATTACAAAGCTTTTGAGGCATCAAGTGTAGAGGAGAAAAATGTAAACCATTACACTTTTTCCCATTCATTTTATAATCCTTTGCATGGATGTCATTAATACATGGTCCTAACACCTAATTGATCACTTTTGACACTCTAGTTGACCCCCAACACTATATTATACCATATCACATAGTTCAAAGCATTCTTGATCTACTTCCATGGGACATCGAGGATGGACGTGATCCATTCTAATCACACCAAGGTTCCTCCTAAGGTTGGGTCAATCACAAAAGATGCCTGTCATAATAGGAAAAAAGCAACCTCAAAGTCTCTTTGGATGATTTCAAAAGGAAATTTCAAAGTTCTTTGGAACATTTTGGCTTCAAATTGCCTTGAGTCTATAGTTTCATGGGCTATTTCTCACTCCTTCTCAAGAGCAGTTGAGTATGTGCATGGAAATGGGGGATCAAAATTGACCACTTTTGTTATAAAATTAGTAAAACTAATCTTGGATGAGAAAATTTGAAGTTAGTCACGCTCAAAATTTGAAGATATGACAAGAACATGATTCACAGTGCTCAAAATTTAGTTTCTAAAATGCTAATTTTTACAAAAGATGGTGAAGATTAAGAGGTTCAAATAGGGAGAGTACACAAAGTTCTTATGCTTTTGTAAAAAAAATATAATATAGCATTTGGCGTGCTCTCCATAAAATGTTCTTTTTAAAGTATTTCATATATCTCTTTAGTGGAAAATTAGCTAACATTGTGTAGTTTATGCCTAATGTTTTTGCTATTTTTTAATGAATATATAATTTTTATGAATTTTCAAAGTGAATACATCTTGAAAAATATTAATTTGAGCATGCTCCTCCTAAATTTTTGAAAACTAATTGAAAACAAATCTATTTTTAATGTGTATAGAATAGAGTCTAGAATTTAAAAATGTAATTTGTTTTAAATTTGGATGAACAAATAAAAATGACACCAAAAATACTATACATAGGTTTTTGGCAAAAAAAGAAGACACTAGTAAAAGAAATTGAAGATGAAAACCTTAATGTTATTAGATTTTAGAAAAAAACAAATAGTTAGAAAGCTAATTAAAAACTTAAAGTCATCCTGGTATTTTTTAGATTCAAATTAAAAACCGTGTAAACCTGATGGGGAGTACGCTCAAGAATTAGTTGATTTTTTATGTTTTCTTGAAAAAACATCTTTGGACATTTAAAAGGTAGGTCCAAACCTTTAGGTTGGATGTTTAAGGAAAATCCAACCCTTAGGTTTGGAAATTTCCAATGTAGTTAAAAATGTGAATGTGTTATAATGTCACATTTTAGATTACCTAAGAAAGGGAGCAACGATCTACAAAAAGGTAAAACACATGAATTTGGACCCACATGCTTTGTTTATTCCCCTACACTATGCTTTCTCTGACATACAAACATACTTTTGATGCTTTTTCTGACATACAAAAACACTTTTGATACTTTTGAGGATCTACAATCATTGGTTGGTCTAAAATTATTGTACTTTTTATTTGTGTATCGATGTAGAAGATTCAAAGTGCATGTTTTTAAATGAAATTTGATATTGTATATCTTTTTTTTCATGGTTTGAGGAATTAGAATAATTGATTTACAAAACTAACTAATTTTTTATCTTACATTGACAAAAAACATTCAAATTGCATGTTTTGTATTTGAATTTAATAAATTGTTAATCATTGTTTGTGTTTTTTTAACTAATTGTTTTAGATTGATATAGAATTTAACATAATGCCAAAGAAATGACAAAACTCTCATCAGAGGAGTGTGAGGTTGAGAATGCAAAGAAACAATAATGAATGAGACAACTTCGTGAAACTAAGAAATTGAATTTCATAAATGAAGATATACCATTTTTTTCTTGATTTAATTGGATCATGAAGCATCCAAGAAAGAGAAGGATTTGGAGAAACAAAGGGAACAAATGAAAAAAATTCATGCAAGTAAGAAATTAAATGCAGAAGTTGAAGGTACATCATCTTTGCCATCTCAATTTGATATTGTAGAAAATACTCAATCACTGATTGAGAATGATGCAATTTCAAATGTAAATATAGATGTTACACCAATTGATCAATTGTTGAATGAGAAAAACATATCTAATGAATCAAGTTTTCCATTAAGAACACCTATTGGAATTTTGCATAGAAAACCTAAATTTTTAATTGAAATTTATGAGAATATTTTAAAACCAATGTCTAATAAGATTCTTGAATGTACTTGTAGAAGAAATATTAATAAAATATGAACAATATATTTTGAAAACTCAAGTGAGACTAGAAGATATAAATTTTGTTTGTTGAAATGATGAAAAATCTTAAGTTTAGACCAATCATGAAAATTCTTGATCTAGGAACATCAAATATTAATAACAAAAAATCTATTGTAAAAAATCTAATCAATCCATATCAAAACGTTGGTTCCACCTCACACACCAAAGATATTAATTCTACATGACATGTGATTACATCAACTATTGTAAGTAATCAAACAAAAAATATTTCGTGATAAGAAAAATAAGTCAAACACTAAAGATAAATAGAAAAACACTAATGAAAGTTGTTGGGAGGCATGAAAGCATTGAGGAATTGAATAGCAATGAACTATGGACATTCTTTGGTAAACTCCCATGGAAATATAAAGTCATAGTTGAAGCCTTAAAATTATTAATTGAATATTTTTGGAAAGATAGTTCACAAGAATATCTCCTAATCATATAGATATCATAAAAAGGAGAATTGGTTGTCAAAACTATGAGTCACATCCAAAGCATTTTTTTGGAAATGAATCAAACATATCTCTAAATTTGTAGAGAGTTATTCTGAGGTAAATATTATTCAAAGGTATTTTGAAATGAGAAAATCTTATTATGTCAAAATAAATCACACACACAAAACTTCTTGGTATAGAGTCCACGCAAAATTTTCTATGTATTATGATGTTTTTGAGATATAAGTGTATTTTTACATACTAATGATATTTTGTGGGAGTGTATGATAAAAGATCCACCTAAGTCAAAAAGAGCTTTCATTTCAAACATTTTTTGTGAAAGAGTAGATGGACAATTGTTTTATAAGAAATCATGTTTGGATGGAATATGTGATAGTTGTGGTGATTTGAAACGTTTCAAAAATTGTGTACATATGGAGAATACACATGCGATTGGAAATGAACTAGCACTTTTTGGGAAACATAAGTTAGTAGAATACATTCTAAAAAATGGTAAAGAGACAAAAAACTATGAATTGGTGAGTGAAAAAATACTACTATATGCAATTATGCCTATTTTTCAAGAAAATATAGTGTATGAGTATGCAAGGCATACACATAGAGATCGATGGTTGGACTTAAATTTAAGTTATGAAAGGCAATATTTCTTCTTCATACAATCATGTCAATTATAGACTTTGTAGAGAATTATACACTACAGTTCCATAGAATGAGGTTCAACCATAGTACTAAAACTCCACTTAGATTGCTATATTTGTGCATATAATAGTCATTCATGTACCCAACGGTACATAGGAAAATAGAAAGATCTTCAGGAAGTATAATTTTTATATTTGTGATGATTACACACATTATATATGTTGGCTAAATCAGAGAATACTACATTTTCTCAATAATATCAAAACATGGAATGATATATTAATTTTTGGATAGATTTACATTCACCCCAAGAACCATATGGGAGGGTGAAATCATAATACTCAGTCCCAAACTTGGGACATGAAAAAATTGGGAGGGAGGGGGACAAAAGTATCAAATACTTTCGTTCAAAGGTTTTTCTTTGAACAAAGGTGCCTGCGAACGAAGGTCATTGCACAATAATCTTTGTTTGATGAAATATCTTTGAACGAAGGTCATCTTCAAACGAAGGTTTTTGATTATTAAAAAAAAAAAATTATACCTTCGAACGAACAGAATCTTCATTTGAAGGTATTATTTTAATATTTTTTAATTGCTCTATGAGCTGACAAAACAAAGTTGTCAACTCATTTTAGCAAAAGTGAAAGTGAAAGACCAAACTGTGGAGACCTCTACACTTGCAAAGGAAAGCACCTAGGGTGGACCCTATGGGCAACATTGGAGGAAAGTGACATTCGAGCAAAGGTTCTGTGCGTTTTGAGATAAGCGTGCAGTCTGCCACCATGAAAAAGTGACAGATTGTGAGTTTAGGGTTTTAAACCCTAATTAGATTTAGTTTATGAAACCCTAATTTTGAGCTTATTTACCCTAATTTGTTGTGTATATATATATCACATTGATATACCCTAATTTGCCGTGTAATCGATTATGATCTGATATATATATATATCATGATATAAACATACTATCAAAATTTATATACCCGAACTTAAGATGATATATATATGATGATATATATTACATGATATATATACATTCAATGATATACATACTGTCAAAATTTATATACCTGATCTTATGATATATATATATATATATATATATATATATATATATATATATATAATGGGTATATTAATTTTTATGTCAAACTCATATTCAATTACAATATCTTGTGTATAATACAAATAAATGTTACAAAAAGGTTGACAAAGACATTAAAAACAAGTACAAATGAAACAGCAATTTCAATTTAAGTACCAAGACCATTACATTACTTCAATAATACAATATTTATATTCATCACAACTCATCACATATGAAACACAATGTATTAGATGCTTTTAGATCAAGGGTCAACTTAGAGACAAGGAATGCAATTCATTCTCTTCATTTTCTCTATTGTCAACATAACTTGCATTATGTATTGTAGAGTATCACTCAAATGATAATGGTGGTAATATTCTGAATGAATTGAGAGATTTAACTCATGAGATTGTAGCAAAAATGTCAAACCTTCCCTCTCTACATCACCATCTATTGTGGGCTTTTCCAGTGTTAGCTCTAGTGACTTGTGTATGGTTAAAGACCATGCCATTTTAATGGGGATTTGTGTATGATTTCTTCTTGGAAAAAGGATAAACCTTGGGTTATTAATATCACATGACACACCTACATAATTATCAAATTCCATGCTCACACATAATGGTAAGTTTATGGTGGAGTCTCTTGACAATATAGTATATTTTTTATAGTACCAATTGCCCTATTAACCAAGCCAATGTCTAGGTACAAATTACACACCAAAATTACATGCTCACCAACACATGATAGGACTACATTGTCTAGATAATTGTCATTGACATCATCTAATTTTTTATGTTAGATATATGGACACACTACAAGCAACTAGTGTAGTCAATGACTTTAACGTTCTCTTATTGTGGAGGATGACCATATTATTTGTTGCACACAAATGTACATTTGCATCAAATATTGAATTCTTATCAACATTTAATGAGATGTTTGTTCGAACAATTCGTACTTTCTAGTCGTCAAATGTTTAAATGCATTATTTATGTTTCTTAACATTTATTTGACTCTAACTTGTTCTAGATCATGTCCTTGTCGACAAAAAAATGTCTCTAAAGTCAGAACTAACTCAACTGTAGCCCACAATATTTTATCATAAGTGTTGCTTGTAAACAAATAAAGTATAAAATTACATATAAAAATTTATAAGGTCAAATCACACAGTACTCAATGATCTACACATACATCAATAAAATGCTATGTACAACAAAATGGTGGATACCTACATGAAATGGTATGTCATGTACAAACCATAACTAAGCAAGATCACCAACAATCTAATAATAGACCTTAAATCAAAATCTTGTGTCATGTGATAGAAACACCTATTTCAAACATTTGTTAATATCAACAAACAACTTGGGGCCTATAAAACTCATTTAATCTATGAATACATATCAAAGATGCTTCAACTCCTATTAGAGTGTAGCTAACCATTGACCACTCAAAGGCCACATATTCTTAATAGGAATCTTCAATCATGCATGAATTGTCACATAACATGTATGTTGAAAGTTGCAACTCCTATTGGTGCAAAGAGAAATCAGGG
Source organism: Cunninghamia lanceolata (assembly GCA_027924645.1). Lineage (NCBI taxonomy): Eukaryota > Viridiplantae > Streptophyta > Pinopsida > Cupressales > Cupressaceae > Cunninghamia > Cunninghamia lanceolata. The sequence goes on from BSBN01000742.1 coordinate 392,498, forward strand.
GCTTTTCCATCGATTGACTTAGTATCCATTACATGTTTGATACAATTAATTAGCTAGGATTTCCCTATTATAGTAGTTCCTTGGATGATCATCTTAAGTGGTTCATCATAATCATGTAATATAATGTTTAATTCTTGTTTCTTATCACAATCCACTCATATGCAACTATAATATCATGTCTATAATAAAAACATACACTACAAAAAGGTTTTCAAAGATATTTAAAAAATAAGTATAACACATTATAACAACACAAAGTTAGATAAATTCCATAAATTTAGTTGAGAAGGAAATGGTAAATAATTTAAACATAACATAATAGCACTTGATGGTAGCATATTGCCACCTTATGCCTAACGACATAGCTAAAAATTAGCAAGAGCTTTTGTTGGGACCTCCCTTAAACACATGCTTTGAGAGAGTGCATGACTTTTCAATGTAAGCCTTAAGATGATCATTTCCATTAACAACACCAATTGAATCCTAAGGTGATCCTTGTTTTAGATAGATCATCCTTTAAGATGATCATTTCCATTCACAACCACTTGATAATTTATCCATCATTCTAGTAGCACAAGCAATAGGATGCACTTTAAAGTGAAATAACTAGAGCTCACATGAATTAAAAGTTAATCACCAATGAAATATTTTAGTTGTGATTAGTTCATGATTTTCTTGATTCAATGTCTTCATAGAAGTTCATTAGTCAAAAAATCTAATAAAAAATGTACCCATTATAGAATCATGATAATATATGATAATATCTTTGTGAGTGGGTAAAATTAAATCAAGATCAAAAAATTGAAAACTTAGCTAGAAAAGAATTTGCTATCACTAAATAGTGAATATCATCTAGTCTTAACTTAAAAGGTTGGTAGAATTCATTTGCAATTAACACAAAAAGAATCCTTTCATAATAATAAACTCAATTATATGATTGAGATTCTTCTTTTCTTGGAGTAGTTTCTTATTCAATGACTTCATAACATTTATCACAATCATTGTATCAATTCGATTAAAAAGTACATTTGGCACAATAGAAATACCAATTGCCACCTAGTGAGACCCAAAATAATTTTTCATTGTATTTATGAATTCACTCCAAGGATAAATAGTTATTGGGAATCTTATTATAATATTTCAAATAATATAAATATAAAATTTTGAAAAGTGAGAGAGATCTACTTTGTACGAGCACACATGTATGCATATGCATTTTTTAATTATTCAAAATTAACATTAGGTTTAAAGTTCATTTTTCAAGTCATATTTTAATTATGAAAATTTATTTGACTTAACATCATACTTGGTTTCACTTTAGGGTTTAAATTTATCTTCATTAGTTTTAGGTTAAATTAGATTTATGGAAGTTCCAATATTGTGCATCATCATTATTTTTAGATTTAGGAAAGGATGCACTATTATTTTAGACCTATGTACATGTGATTGAATTAAATGAGAACTTAATTAATTTTTGTGCATAGCGCACACAGATATGGATATGCTTCAAGGACACATACTTATTTCGAGATTCAGAGATTGAGACAGATTCGAGATGACCCTTCTACCACTAGAGTGTATAGAAGTAATTGTAATATGATTTTATAGAGCTTAGTCACCATTAGGAGGTCTCCATGCATATTTTGGGGAGATGTTAGTAGCCGTCTTGGCCTAGATGAGGGATCAGGTATCAGGTGATGTTCCTTTGAGCACAGTCCAGAGTAGAGTGCCAAAGGAAACTATCAAAACTCAATTTTTTCCCCAGTACTCCACCAAATCGTAGGTTAGGGCATATAAAGTGACTAGGTTCATATGCCCTAGGATGGCCCCTTTGATATATCCATGATTTCTTGCAGCACACGGTTGTTATCCAAATAATGACTAAATTCCATTATATTTTGCACAATATTTATACACTAAGGTCCATTTAGGCCTCAATGTTAACTATTTGGTTTTACCAGGTCATTTGGGGTAGAGGCATGGTAGAGTTTATGATAGGGATGCTTACTGTCATGCAGATCGCCAACCCATAGATTACATGGCCTTGGTTGGGTAGAGGATCATGCTGCTTGTCTCTCCAACCATGACCCTAGTGTCATTGAGGTTGTCATTACTTCTCAATGGGAAGTAATTGACAGTATTGCTGATATTGCAATTTAGGCTTAACACATATCTATAGATCATGTGGGTTGATACCTGATGAGACATCCACAAAGGTCACCTATTAATTCAGATGCATATGTTGTGGTAGGTATCCCATCTCCGGATGATATAGAACACATTGCACGTGATGCCCAAATTTTGAGGGATACCGATTATAGATTGTCTGACGACTTGATGAGAGCTTATTGTGTGATCTCATCATAGTTGGGGATCCCTTTAGTATATGTTGATTCATTTGTGGATTAGTTTTGTGGAGATTTATAGAATCTTGTAGCTCAGTCTCAACATTATGATATGGATCGTACTAGATCATCTGGTGGGGCACATGAGCCACCTACCTACCACCATTCTACCGATTCATCACAGGTGCATCCATAGGCTGATGATTATGCTGCTACAAGTGCCCAGTCATTTTATGTTCTAGGTGCCCAGTCATTTGTTGCTCCAGGTGCTTAGACAATTTCTGATACACTCAAGCAGGCTGCAAGAGGTCTAGGTTTTATGGAGATGCTCTCTTCAGGGTTGATGCCATCTCATTTGCATAGTCTACTACATGTGCATCATTGGTAGAGCTAGTCTAGGGTAGGACTACAGAGGAGTTGGTGGATTATATGATTGCAAAAGGTAGCATTGAGGATGCAGAGGTGACTCAGGTATATATGTACATATAGTTTTTAAGTTTTTTAAGTTTTAAATAAATAAATGTAGTATGTAACTTCATTGGAACCACACATAACATATTTTTATAAATTATATAATTCAAAATTAATTTTCTTTTTTCATGTATTCATGCATATGTGTCTAGGTGGAGGTAGCACATGTGACTCCTAGTTTGAGGGGAGAGTACGTATGCACATGTTCTTTGCCTGACCATGTCAGTGGCTAGGTGAACTTTAATTTTTATCTAAGTCAACTTATATATGTACATGCTCACTTGTTCATGTGTGTGTATATATGCATAAATTTAATATAATTTTTAATTAATTACATAAGTTTGTATATGTATATATATGTAGGGCTCAGAGCATTTATCAGATGCTCAAGATTCACGCTCAGATGGTCACTCAATTAGGAGCTGACATGATGACCTAGAGATTAGATGACCTACACTAGTTTATACACATGTGTTTATTACATGGACATTTTACATGTTTATTACATATATATGTCTCTGTTCACTTATATTTCATAGATCTACTCTAGACATGTTTATATATCGATTCCAAACATTTAAGTTTATGTTTATGTTTTAAATCTATTGATGTACATGTGCATATGTGTACATTTATACATTTGATATATATATATATATATATATATATATATATATATATATATATATATATATATATATATATATATATCATAGATGACATTTGTGTTTATGACTTCTTATATTTCAAAGATACACATATTTATGTTTATATATATGTAAATTTTAGATATTATGTATCCCTTTGGGACATAATTTATGTTTACATGTTTATGTTTATAAAAGTTTATGTTAAATGAAAAAAGTAATTTAACTAAATTTAGATATATGTACATGATGTGCAACACTATGGAATTTGGTTATATATATATATGATTTGGTTAAATTTGGTCAATAGAATCTAAATTGACGTATCATAATATTAGAATAATTAATCATTCTATAAATGCATTATAAGAGAATACATTGATCATCACAAGCATATTGCATCCTTTCCTACACCATCATTGATCCTAGTTCATTATCATTGAGTTGATTTGTTTGGGGGCATAACTAAGTAGAATATGATCCTCACTTAGTGCAACTTCCCAAATGATGTATATATAAACCACCCCACTTTAGACATAGGTACAATGAGATGAGGCAAACCTACTATATAACCATCCATCCCTACTATTTCACTTTTATAAATTAAAGTTCAATTGTGTGTGTCGAATTAGTTTAAAATACATGTGGATCATTTGAATTAAAATATAACAAAATCAAAGTATATATATTCAATTATGTTAGATTAAGGGGACCCTTCTAGAATTGACTAATAAAGATGAATGATATCAAAATCCATATGTTGTTTAGATATTAATTTTAAGGAATGAGAGGTAAATTAATTGAGTAAATGATGGTAATGTAATGTCTTGGCCTCTTGCTAATATCCAAGATGGACATATAGGTAAATTAACAAAAACAAGAGTAATCCCTAGTCCACAATGTCCATGAGTGCCTATCTATATTCATGACACAATATAAAGATCTTGTTTTCTCTACCCTCTTGCATCCATGCATTGTTCTTCTATGAACACCTACAAATTATATATATAATTCAAAATAAAATAAATATAGAGTTCTTAAACTAAAATTTTTAAAAACAAGTGAAACTTTTTTCAAACAATAAATTACATACCTGATATCTCCCAAAATACTCTATTTGGACATGGGTTCCTCCCTGAAGATGTGCTAACATCACATGCAAAGTGTTTCTTACACCATTCAACAACATCAAATGCATCATTTATACAATCTCCCTCATAATTCATTTGATGCTTTCTTAGATTACATTTGATGCAAGCTCCTGTGCCATCATGTTCACCCTTTCCATGCCCACTCTCAAAGAAACTCCAAATATGTGGTATATTATCGTGTCGATGATATTTACATATTGCATAAAATGGCCTTAATGATTTGAATTGTGATGCACACCCATCAGACCATGCAAAATGTTTTTCAATCTTCACACCTCTTCTTGCCAAAACATCAAAAAAATTCTTAAAGCAATGTTGGACAAAAAGTGTGTTCATGCTCTTTATCATCACTAATATAAAAGTGATATTCTTTATTAATGACTCATTTTCATGTACTATCAACACCATCCAAATCCAATTGTGCATGTTGATAACACACATGCACCATCTTCTCTGAATAGTAATATTGTGTTTGAATATCCTTTTGATGGGTAAAAGAGTAATTTTCTACAAACTCAAGTACCGATAAAACCGTTCCAAGTAGGAAAGTATCTCTTAACAACTAAAATTATTTTTCTTGCCACTTAGCATAAAATGCATGATGTATGTATGGTTATATCAATTTACAAAAATTTTCCATAAATGTTCCAATAGGTACCTCCTCTTCTACATAGTATAACCTTGTGGATTCTTTCCCAATTTTTGTTTCAAACTTTATGTACTTGTAACTCTTGCAATTTACCATCTTCCTCATGTCAGTATGTTCATTTCTCAAAGGAATTTGAGCTAAACTTCCACCTATTTTTGGTTATATAAGTCGGCAAAAACCAGGGGCTGAACCCTTACAACATCAAAACAAAAAGAGACAGCAGAGGCTCAAGAATAAAAAGAGCCACCCAAACGAACTACAACATTAACAAAAAATACACCCTATTGCTAGCAGATAGTAAGTAGCAGTAGATAGACATCATAAACTATAAAGAGTAACAAGACTAAGGAGATACATTCTCCTAGCCTTTAGCAGAAATTCAACAATTTGATCAAGTTTCTTGAATTTCTCCTTCTCCTCGCCATTAGCTTGAGTCCCATGTTCCTGTAGTAGAGTCAAGTTGAGAGTCGCCATGTGACAGAGCATGCTTCTTATGAAATCTCCCATAGATGTAACCTTCTACTCCAGATCATCCACCCGACCCCTGAGGACAACAATATCATACCTCTGGTAATTCCCCTCCTCCTTAGTCTCCTCTCTAACCTCCTCCACAATCATCCTCTCCCCTTCACCAGCATTGTCCACAGGATCACCATCATCACCTCCTGAGTCGTCAGTCTATTTCCCCTCTCCCTCACCAGCATCCTCTTTAGAGATCTCTTGGACTTCAATGTCTTTGGAATTCAACTGATCATCCCCTTGAGTGGAATCTTCAGAAGCACTTTCAGAGTAGTCAATTAATTTAGCCTGTGGAGCAAGCTTACCTACAATTCTTCCCGACCTTCTCACCTTAGAAGAAAAACCCTCATTCTTATCTTTAGCAGACAATTTAGTTTTATGTTTATTCCGAGGTCCCACAAAGTCACTGCTCAGATTCTTATGGGTCCCAACAATGTCCCCTGCAATTTCACTAGTAGAATCCATCTCCCTGAGTTTTCTTTTCTTACTTTTCACACTCCCTTTAGAAGCTAGAGTATGCATATCCTTCACCGTGGTCTCCTCAGTGGTCATAGAGAAAGAAACCCCTTTCAGTTTTTGGGAATCAAGGGTAGGGCAAGGTTCCTCAGAAACAACAAGGGGGTGGGTATTAGTAGGGACCTCAATACTGGAAGGATGAATTGGCTTAGGATGCTCCAAGGCAAGATGAAAATTATACAAATGAAGAATGAGGCCGTGATGCAGAGGGATAGGGCGTTTAGAAGGTTACTTTTCAAACTTAGCTTTAACCCTAAAAATAGAGTGTTCAAGGGAAGACATCAAGTAAAAAGGGAAACTAATCAAAGCATTACGCCTGAAATGGTTGAGCAGAGGGAGGTGATAATTATAAAACTTGGTGAAACGACCTTCCAAAGTGAAGTATTTCATTAGAAGAAAGCACATCTCGTCCCACGGCTCTGACAACTTAGCTCATTCAGACCCTCCCTAGTAGGGAACTAATTCCTCTCCCTCCCCCAAAAAAAGATTCTAGTTCAGATGGTCAGCTACATTAGCCTTCCTTTGCAACTTAGTACCCTTAGTGGAAAGGCTAGTCACCATGGCTATGACTTGGTTAGAGATTTCAAAACCAATTCTACCCATGGTAACTGTATGATTTTGCCACGAAAGGGCACACTGCACAGACAAGTTTTCATCAAAACCATTGAGCCATTCCAGAAAAGGACTTATTCCACCTTCCTTGCAATAATGTGAAACAACATTATCCTTAAATTCACAACAAGATATAGGCTCAGTGTGAATCCTATCTCCCCCATTATCTCCTTACCCTCAAAAACATAGAGAACACAAAGTTGAGGATACCTTTCAGCAAAGTGTTTTTGCAAGATAATTCTAGATGCTCGGAAAGGAATGATGAAATAGTAAATGAGGCAATGAACTAACATGCGCAAGTCATCAATACCCTGAAACACCTTCACAATCTCCAATCGTTGCCAACCTTTCCCATGCTCGAAAATGATATTCATAAATTCACTATCATTATCACATATCCAACTCACCTTAACACGAGTGATAAAAAATGCCAAAATGGTATTAGTAAGAAAAGTACAATAGTTCATAATAACACCGTACTTCAATGTCCACATCATCTTTGCCCTAAATAACTGACTAGCTAGGCTGGCACTTTCACTATGATGAGTCATCCTTGACAAGTCATCTCTTTTTGAATTAGTTCCCTTATGTTAATGGGAATATTGTTATATTGGCGCCAACAACGCCAATTCATAAATTACTGACCATAATCAGCAAGAGCATTAGCAACTCCATTCTCCTCTCTGTAGATATGAGAGAATTCCACTCTAGAGATCCTCTGACTAAGGATTTGGATATCCACAATGATATCCTTAAGCCTCCACCCGCAGACCAAAGCATTAGTAACATCATCAATGATCATTTTTGAATCCCCCTGTATATGCAAATGAGGAATGTCCAGAGAGAGCTAATTTAACTCCCCATAAGAGAGCAGAGGCTTCAACATAGTTATTACTATGACTACCTATCCCACCAGCATAGGCAGTAACAAGCTCCCCTCTGTCATCCCTGATAATCCCACCACCACTAGCCCTTCCATTGGACTTAGAAGCCCCATCAAAGTTAAGTTTGAACTATTGGGACCTTGGAGGAGTCCATCTAGTATTTAATGTCAAAATCTATTTTGAATTATCATAATCCAAAATTTGGTTAAGAATTCTCCAATTGGTAGTGACTCTTGAGTGAGTGGTTTATCAACAGTTTTGATGTGTGAGATAACCACACTTTCAATGAGGAGCTTAGAGAGAGACTAATAAACTTGAGAAGAGTCCCTGATAGCTTCCCTTAAGATTCTGTTATTCCGTTCCTTCCACAAGGTCCAGCCAATAAAGGGAAGAGTTGGTTCCAAAGCTCCACAAGCCAAGGATGAGACCAATACAGTTTTCTAGCATTACTCAGGAGCTTACCCTTCCAGCCAATCAGCTTCTTCTGAGTTCTTTCCAAAATGCCATTCCAAAATCCTGGGGTAACTTCTTTAACAGTTAATGGAAGGCCAAGGTAGACAGTAGGAAGATTAGCCTCAACACAACCAAGGATGTTAATGATTTTTCTATGGAGATCACCCTGAGTGTTGAAGAAATAAACATTACTTTTCTAAAAATTAATGTGTTGACTAGAAGCTTTGGCATATTCATTGAGAATATTCCTCCAACTTTGGGATTCAACAACTGACGAGATACCAAAGAGGATGGTATCATCCACAAAGTGCTGCACAGACATTGCAGGTAGAGAAGAAGCATGTTTAATACCCACAATTTCCTTAGAGAGAACCTTAGAGTGAACATATCTCCCAAGGGCTTCATCCATCATGATAAATAAATATGGGGAAAGAGGATTGCCCTGTCTAATCCCCCTCATGGGAGAGAAAAAGCCTCTAGGGACCCCATTAACTAGGAATGAGAATTTAGCAGTGGAAATAACTTCCCAGATGAGAAGAGAGACTTTATCATTAAAACCAAACTTTTGGATAATCTTAAAAAGAAATTGCCAGGAGACTCTATCATAGGCCTTAGAAATGTCCAGCTTTAGAACCATACCACGGATCCTACTCTTCACCATAGAGTGGATAGTTTCATGAGTGGTTATAACAACATCTAAAATTTGTCTTCCAAGAACAAAGCCTTTCTGAGAAGAGGAAATAATTTTATCCAGGAAAGGTTGAAATCTCAGTACAAGAAGTTAGGTGCACAACTTATAAATGGTATTGCATGAACTTATAGGTCTAAAATTAGCAAGCAGCTTAGGATTTGGTTTCTTGGGAACAAGAACAATAAAAGTATTGTTGATATGCTTTAGAATTTTACCAGTTCTAAAGAAATCCCTAATAGCAGGAGTAACATCATAGCTCACAATATCCCAATATTCCTAGAAAAATATCAGAGGAAAGCCATTAGGTCCTGGGGCTTTAAAGGGACCCATGGAGAATAAAACAACATAAACCTCTTCTTTAGAAATGGGTTTCAACATTTCAATGTTATCCTCCTCAGTAATCAAAGAGGGATTTTTATCAAGGAACTGATCCGTTATCTGCTCATTGACAACATTGTCAGCTTGTCCTATCAATAAATTCTGGAAAAACAAAGCAACTTGATTACCAATCTCATTGTCATCCGTGATAGTATTGCCATCCTCCAAACATAATTTAGAAATAGAATTAGCTTTCCTATGTTTCATAGCTGAGAGATGAAAAAAAGTAGTATTACGATCCCCTTCTTTGAGCCACTGAACTCTTGACTTCTGTTTCTAAAAGAGTTCTTCTTTATTCATAAGGTTCTTCCAATAAAAAATCAAATTACTTTCCTCCTAGGTAATATCCTTCGTAGAAACTCCTTGAGACATTCTATTTTGAAGGTCAGCTAATTTTCTCAAAATATTCTTCTTCTGAACAAACACATTTCCAAAGCTATATTTGTTCTAGCCACGTACCTCTTGTTTAATATGTAAGAGATTCTTAACCAACCTAAACATAGGAGTACCTTGAACTGGAAGTATCCACCAATTAGTCAGAAGATTACTAAAATCTTTGTGTTTAATCCACATAGCTTCAAATATGAAAGGGAAGGACGTCGCCTATGCTAGACCACCCAAATGAGGAGAATATGGTTATGATCAGAAATAGTTCTTGGTAAAGCCGACAGAAATAGTCCTATCTCTAGAGGTAGGAGAAGGCATCTACTTAGAAGAGGGTTGAACACTAATCTCTCCATTATTGCAATTTGATTCTGAGATTTGGAAGTTCTTCATAGGTGTTGAAGGGGACCCATCAGTACCATCAACATCAATCAACTGGACTTCAACAAGGGAATCATGTTGAACCTCACCATCTTCAAGCACAGCGGGAACCAAAGGGACCTGCTAATCTAGGGCCACATTTACCTTTGATCCTTGATGATCAGTATTGTCTGCCTCATGACCTGCCAAACCCATATTCTTCTCAAGATTCTCTCCTGCTAGATTAGTGTCATTTTCCTCATTATCCCCCATTCCCTGATTGTCAGGAATGTCTTCTTTCGAGGAACTATCATCCCTCTCTTTATTCAGATCAGGAGTTTCTTCCACTTTCTTAAGCCTACAATGGGTCATCAAATGGCTCTTCTTCTTGCAAAGTTGACAGAATGTAGTAGAGTTTTCATAAAGAATTAGCTGTGTCCAGATCCCATATTTAGAGTTCAGCTCGATGGACATAGGGAGAGTTTTGTGAATCTCCACATTAACACAGATTCTAGCATAGACACAATGCGATTTGGCCTGAGTAGTATTATCAAGAGTCACATACTGGCCAAAAGTATTACCAATAGCAAAAAAAAAATTTCATCCCAATATTCCAAAAGAAACCCAAGAAGCCTCACCCAAACTGGGGCAGTCCGGTTCAAGTCAGTACTAGGATCAAACCCAGGCCACCAAACACATAGTGCAAGAGATTGAGTACCATACAGCCATGACCCTCTCACCAAAATGGCTATCATATCTTCTTTGCTAGTAAATTTAAAATGAAACAGCCAGAGCTATGACAGAGACATTGCCTTTGACCTTCCAATGATTAGACACCCACTTCTGCACCATTTCAATATTAGGGTGAAGGGAAAAAACTTACCCATCAGAGCAAGATCCATGGATGCCATGATTTCCTCAACCAGATCATTGGGTATGTCCAGCGCCATACCTTCCGCCGATTCCTTTTGAACTAGAACCCCAGAAGTACCTTTAGGAGAAAGATTCTCCCAACCTGTCAGAACACCTTTCCATCCCTTGGAAGAATCCTCACCCACCAAAGACTAGGGTCTAGAGGTACTGCCCGAGGCAGTAACCTCAATCTCCATAGGACAAGCAGATGCAAAAATCCCTAAAAACCCTAAAAAGCCATAGAAAGAAGATCGAAAGCGAGCTCTTTCCCAAACTTCCACATGTTTCACAAAGTCCTTTTATGCATTTCATTGAACCATCTACATCATCATCATATTTATCACATAAAATGGATGCTATGAATTGACTTACCCATTTAGGAGGTGCATTTTGAGAACCATCACTTTCTTCTTCGATCTCTCAAAACACTTGATAGTAAAGATCAAATTTAATATGATAACGACAACAACAAGTTTCAAAAACCTTGTTTGCCTTCACATAATGTGTCCTTAACATTTGAAACATTGTTATTCCAATCTTTATATGAGATTTGCATCACTAAACATCACATACATCTCATGTTGTGTTATGTCTAACCAATGTTTTGTATGTAGTTCAAAATTGTCTCTAGGCTTGATCCTGTGTTTTAGAACATCTCTTTTATTTGATGAGGGATGAGTATGATCATGCCAAAAACATGAGATCAAGTTCCTAATACCATCTTCAATCTTGTCATAATGAGGAGCCCTACACATCAATGCCCAATTTCCTTCTGTCATAGTATCATCCAAAACCTTTCTCCTTTTCACATATCTTGTTAGTGTCTTTCTACTTAAGTCAATTTCACTTGAAAGTGAATAGATTTGATGATTTCTTGATATTTGTGGACTTACAATAGATGTCAACATCACTCTTCTTGAAATGCTCTTATCCACTGATCGAGATTGTTTCCTAATGGAAACCAAACCTTTTTTAGCATTTTCAACAATATCTTTTTCTAGGCATCTTTTCCTCTTTATTGTGAAATCTACATCCATCAATTGTAATGGCTCTTTTAGGTCATCAGGAAAAAGCAATGTTGATAATAGTTGGGCTTGACCAAGTGTATTATGATTTTTGAAATAAGCCTCAATTATTGATGAAGGGGGTAAATCATAAAACACACAACAACAAGAATTGTACATAGAAAATAGAATGTTCTTTTATTGATTTGGAAAACTCATTACATTACATAAGATCAAATATAATCAGAGGATAAATCCTCCACAGGCTGCAACACACTACAACTTCCCTATCTCAAGACTTTAGAATCTTCTGCCTTTTGTAACCCCAAATCAGCTAGGGTTTTTATTTTCTTGCCTTTTCTTGACTCTACACTTTCCCTGTTATTTCTACTACTACCTAGGGTTCCCAAAAATTGTCATAAATAGCCCTTTTTGGTGGCCTCCAACTAAATTTTGAAATTTGCAACTCCCTCCAAAAGTAGGTCAACTTCCAGGAAGCATAACTTTTGATTCAAATGTCCGATTGATGAACCGTTTGAAGTGCTAGAAAGCACGTGAAGTGAAATATCACACTGGAAATCATAAATGGATTTTTGTCAACTTTTTGGGGTGTTGTGGGATGTTTTAGTGCCTCATATCTGATTTCAAAAAATTTCAGGGGTTTTTCAGAAAATAGAAACTTTAATATCTTTCAGCTCAAGAATGAGCTTTGCCTGATTCCTTCGCTAAAGATATTATATTTCATTTATGAAGCTTCCTATAAATGTTCTCTTCCATCTGTGCCCAAATGTAAACTTTCCTAATATAGCAGTTAAACTTTCTAAAAATAACAGTTTGTTATTTTTAGCAATTTGGAAAAACTGAAAGTCCTACATCATTATTCAAGTGATTATGGAACCAGAAATATTAATTATGGAAATAAATGAAAACAACTTCAATGATTTTGAATCAACATCATTTTGGGTGATACAAGATTACCCTTACACCACTGGATGCTCCTACATCAATTATTTCCTTTGAAGTTCTTATCAATGCCCTCTTAGTAGTTTGAATAGGTTGTTCAACATAAAATTTCAATTTCTCTATATCCATTTCAAGAAAATGATCTATATTTTTGTAAGAAATTTTTCTCTTCACCTCTTTAATTAGATTCATAGTATGAATATCGGTAGAAGGAAGCGATCTTGACCCTTGTCCAACATCAAAGTGTGTATGGGCTTCCTCTCTAACATCAATTGGTTGTGCTTGGGTCTCCTCTTCGACATCAACTATGTGTGCTTCAGCCTCCTCTGCTCCAGTAACTAAATTGGGCTAGACCTCTACTCCATTTTTTGTACATTGAGCCCCTACACATATCATATAAAAGAGAAGATTTTAGAATATATAAAAGTTAGATTATTAAACTATGGATAAAACATCAAGGTGATTATGAGTTTAGAATGAGAAAGTGTTAGGGATGTAGTATTCATCATTACATTTTTCTCCAACTTTGAATTACAATTAAACTACCGATCAAGTGCATGCATGTCAAAGTATTTTTACAAGAAGAGAAAATGAACATGTACATGGAAATAACGTCTAGAATGATATGTCCATATGAATGGTCATGTGCACAAGTTCTATCTAAATTTAACTTTTCATGTCCTATTTATGTTACAATAAAAAAATTCTAGTAGTATCGTCTAATCAAAATCTTAAATAAGCTCATTAACAACTACTTGCTAATTTGTCAAATTATAATTTATATTTAGTTCAAGTAAACTTATAGGTATGTATTCAATTACTAGATCTTTTAACTTAAAAAGAGATTCAATGTAATAAAGATTTAAGTGTGTACCTACAAAATTATAGATCAATATATAATATAGTAGTAGAGGAGGAGATAATATTACATGTTGCATGAATAATGTTAACTACATGTCATATGAATAAATAATCAATCTTAGAACCATGGTGAATGTGGTACAAAATTCCTAGAGGGCTGCAATAATCATATGCATGTATATAAAATATTAGTTCAATATATTATATATGTGTCCCCTTTAAGTGGTTTTGAACAAATTATGTAAGTGATTGAACATGTGAGTGGAGAATAAATGAACATGGTAAAAATATAACATGTTGTAAGATAAATTATCATGTAATGTACAACCAAAGGAAAATTCATGATATATCACCATTATTGCACCAATCCAGTTCACTTGGATAATGAAAAATCCATCAAATAGCCCAATTGATATATAAGGACATGTAGAAATAGATATAAATATAATTATTCAAAATATTTAAGCACGTGTAAGTAAAATCTAACACATGTAGATTTAAAACTCAATAATATTTAAGGTAATAAGGTTTAGGGTTTAGGAGTCTAAGGTATATAAGAAACTCTCACTAGTCTTTAATTTGTAACAATAATTTATTTGTAATTATAATATTTATGGAATTTAGAGGTTAGGGTTTAGGGATTAAGACTTAGACAAGTTAGGACTAGGAATGTTTTGAGGATAGTCAAATTACACATCTCCATTTGAGCAGGGTCCTAGATAGGACTTAGGGTTTATCATAGATTCACTTGGCAAGTAAGGTACACAAATATAGTAGAAATGAATTTGATTAGTCAATTTAGTGGAAGAAAATTTAGCCAAAACATATAATCATATATTTAGCTCAATAATATTTGGGGTTTATGATTTAGGGTTTCTAGGGTAAATAGGGTTTAGGGTTTAGTTAAGTAGACTCAGGGAACATAGTGGTTTTAGTAGAGGACTTAGGAATGGTAATGGGATCCGTAACATTTACATAAATGAATATATTTAAAACATACTTGAATTGAAAAAATTACTTCAATTGAAAACAATTTGATCTTATTGATCATAATTATCTAGAAGATGATTTAAATGAAAAAAAATCATAATAGATATAAGTTATACATACCTTCTCTTTGAGCATAATATCTTTGCATCCTTTCTTCACACAATTTTTGTTCCCTTTCTGCTGAATGATATTGTACAGCCTTATTTTTCCTTGTCCTTTTATTTCCCATCTTCTTCAAGGATTTGCAAAATATGATCTTGATAATTTCTTTGTCAATTCCACGTTCCAAATTTGTAAAGCACTTGCAAAAAATATGACCTTTCAAATAGACCTAGTGAATCTTCCTTTATTTTTTGGTATTAAAATCACAAAATACAACCTTGTATATATACATGTAATTTGAATAGACACGTTTTTAAAAGTATGCTAAAATTGGCCTTCATTCGAAGGTTAACTACTAAAAATCCACACACATATTTTTATTCAACACGGTGATCCCACAATAGTGGGTTACACTTTTTTTCCAAACTTGACATTGAAATCAACATTTTGAACTAAATCTTCACTTTCTAACACCTATAACTGCTAAACTGTTAGGAATTTGAAGATGATGCGAACTAGTGATTTGTGAGATTTTGTCTGTAGATTCTAAAAACATATTTTAAAAAAAAATTAGAGTTAAATTGTAAATTTTTTTGCATCTCCTTTGATAACTAGTTTTTAATAGTAAACAACATTTTTTTAAAGTGATGTGTATTCCATAACACACAACTTTTTTTCTACAAAGGATAAAATTCTAATTCTTTTGAATTTAGATTGGTAACACCGATATCTAGGGTATGCATTTGGTTTCATAATGTTTTGTTGAATATTTTTTTAATTAAGTTTTGAAGTCAAACCAATTAAAATTTAGACATAGGTGTATTCCATAAAAATAACTTTTTCTGTATGTATCAAAATTCAATTTTTTTGTTGAAACAAGGACATCAATACCTAGGGCATACATATTTTTCAATTTTTTTTTCACTAATTTACTAATTTTCCATGTGTGTAGAAAAGAGAACTTGATGTTTAGTGAAAAACCTATGTTTAGTAAAACAAAAAAAACAATCATAATAAAATCAAAATATATCAAAACTATACTCGTTGGAAAGCTCATTTCGAGGACTGCAATCCTCCAATTTGGTTTGGCAAGGTGAATCCATTTGGACCTTCAATTGGGCTTCGAAAGCCAAAATTTTGTAGAAGAAAAGGGAAGGGAAGGGGGAATGTGTCTAGTGGGGGTCTTCGTTTGAAGATCCCTTCAAACGAAGGTGGGTGACATCCTTTGTTCGAAGTATAGACTCCTTTGAACGAAGGCCCAAACATGGTGCATACATCCTTGTAATGACCACCTTTGAACAAAGGTTCCTTGCACTAAAAAATAATTAAGTTTTTTAACCGCCAACCTGTTGGCAAGAGACACTATATGGATTCATGGTTGTTGTCATTGATGGCAACAAAGGTCATCCCACATATCCGCAAGACATGATATGTCTCTACCGGAAGTCAGAATAAAGAATGTTGTGGTCCGGTGAAGAAGAACAGAGCATGTGGCAAGGTCCGACAGATTGGTCCGGACCTCTCAGAGGAAGTGTCTTGGTGCAGTGCGGATTTGGGGAAGTCAAGAGGACTACCTTGAGTGGTATATTCCAAGGATTTAGCCTCCGGTGATGGACAAGGAAAAAGATATGAATGGTTGAGTACCGGATTCCTGAGAGACAGTGAAAACAGAGGAAGAACTGACTGGCAGAGTATCAGACTGCTTTCCGGATGGGTTACTATTGATGACAGAGGTTGTGAAGGCATGAATCATGTTTGGCCAACATGATTAATGATATCTACAAGTATATGCTTGATCCGCATTGCTTGGTGAGGAAGGATTCAACCGACAGAATGAAAGTTTATAAGAAACTAGACTGTTCCGGATGCCGACTAGAAAGGTGATGAAATTACTTGTGCGGATATATATAGAGGATGGATTTAGTTGTGAAGTGTGTGTTGATATGGAGTGATATGCGAATAAGTCCAGATAAAGAGCAGAGGTAGCAAAAAGGATCCGATATGTGAAAGATAGCAGAATAAAGAACAGAGGAAAGATGAAGTGCAGCAGATCAGTGTACTGAGCCTAACCGGAACTGAACTCCAGCATATGCAGATGCTTCCAATCAGTTCAAGACTATGATTCTCATCACTTTGTAGACAGTGTGTCTTCTTGTAGGCAGTGGGCCTCTTGTGAGCAGTGTGCTCGGGCAGTGAGCCCTAATTGGCAAGTGCCATCTTTGTAATTTCCTATTCTTCTAACAGAGAATAATTTTGGGTTAATCACCCCGTGGTTTTCTCCCTTAACAGGGTTTCCACGTCAAAAATACTGTGTCATGTGTTTTTTGTTTTATGGTTAATGTTTTATGTTTGATCTTATGCTGCATCAATTAAAAGGAAAGTTCAATAAAAGAAATAATTAGGATAACTGATTCACCCCCCCCCTCTCAGTTATCAACAATTGGTATTAGAGCCAAGTTCCTCCTAATAGAGCCTAACAGCTTGAGGAAGATCTGGGATTTCAAATGGATGCATATGGTTTAAGAGAGCAACTCAAGACTGCTCTTGAGGATCTTGAACAGTCAAATTCTGAAGTCAGTGAATTAAAGGAAAGACTCAAACAGGCTGATGAATTCATGAGAGAATTAAAAGACAAACTAAGTCTCTCTATGAAAAAGAGAAAGGAGCTGCTTCAACAGTTGGCAAGACAAAGTGAAGAAAGCAATACAAATGAAGAATTGACTGAGCAAACCAAGTTATGTGAAAAGTTATCAAAAGAAGTCATTATGTTAAGACATGAAATGGAATCAGGAACTATAAAGTTTACTCAAGAGATTGAAGAAAAAAGAAAGGCTGAAGACAATCTAAGACAAACTCTCAAAGAAAAATCAGAAGAATGCCACCAGATGGACAGGATTATCAGACATCTTGAATCTGATCTTGAAGATGCCAAAGATAATGAAGGAAAACTTGAGGATCAAATTGCCTCTCTCAAAAGAGACCTTCAAACAGCAAATGAATATAAAGAGAAATTCAAGATAAGTTCTGCTCAACTTGAAGTTCTCCTTGGAAGTCAAAAGAGGACAGATGACAAGTATGGTTTGGGATATGAGAAAGGAGAAAGCTCTGGATCCGGTCAGAAGAATCTTGGATCAGAAAATCCAAGAAGCAGGCCTAGAAGACCTCCGGTAAGACAGCCAAATGCTCAAAGATATCCATCCTTCAATGGATACTGCCACAGCTGCAACCACTTTGGTCACAAAGCTAATCAGTGCAGAATGAGAATGAATCAGATTAATTCATCCTTCTCCGGACAGTGCTTCAACTGTAAAAGGTATGGACACAAATCCCATGAATGCAGAAGAATGCAAGTAAACAAATCATTCAAAGGTAGATGCTTCACATGCAATAGAGTAGGTCATATGGCTAATCAATGCAGATCAAAAGGATATCAGTCAAATATGCAAAGAAATGTTATTTGCCAAATCTGCAATAGGTCCGGTCATAATGCTAAAGTTTGCAGAAACAAGAATCAGGACAAAAGAGGTCCGGTGTATAATCAGAATCAAGACAAGGGTAAACAAAAGATGAATGCGGATGAGGTTAGGAATCAGATGAGCAAGATCTGGGTGAAGAAAAGTTTAGAGAATGTAGAGGTTGGATCCGCACCAGACTCTGGTGCTGATATTTCTTCCGGAAATTAAAAAGTGAGCTCAGGCTAAGGGGGAGACTCAAAGAAAATCTTGTTTCCCCAGCCAAACAAGTGGTACCGGATGTGGCACAAGATGCGGACCAAAGGGTTTGTAGATATGAGTCTTGAGATACTTCAGTCAAGTTTTCAGAGGTCCGCATGAAGTTATGAAGAAGCTGTGATCGATCAAATAAGACCTGTTCAGGGAGATGCTCCGGTATGATAGAGGATTACAAAAAGGTCCGAAAAGATCCGGAAATGCACTATCTTGTTCTGCGGATTGGACAGAGTGTTTGGGATGCTCTTGTAATATGTTACCTCGATTTATTCATGATTGAAAGATCCGAATGATATCCTCAGATCAGAACCAATCCGGGATACTCCAAACTATCCAGACAAGGCAAACCAGAATGATGTAGGTGAAGCATTTATTGCAAACAGATATTAGGGTTCGCGGAGCAATTTAAGGGATTTCTCAAAGGTCATTTGCTCATTCTGCACTCGAGAAGAAGCGAAAAGTGGAGCTCTGCAACAAGGTTCATCAAGCACCAAGGATCTCCTGCCGAAGCTATTGCATAAAGAAATCAATCCAACCACTCCGTGCAAACCGAAGGCGCATAAGGTATTCTCCGTTTTTCATTACCTCACTGCAAATCTTTGAAGAATGGCTACTCCAAACATAGTTAAGATCTCTGATAGACCTCGCCCCTCATTCAAGAAACATCCCTACAAATCATTGGAGGTAGACCCACTAGGAGCCTTCTCTAGTTTTCCCCACGGAGTTTTACACACCGAAGACATTAGGGTTTACATACATGCAAACATTGAGGAATTTGGGGAATTCAAATTAAGAGACCTCTATCACAAGCAGCTGATTGACAATGCTTTTGAGCTTAAACCAGAGTATAAGGATATTCAGAAGAAACAATTTGAGCAATTTATTCATTTCCCCTGTTTTGAAGAGGATGAATGGGTCTGGTATGTACTGAGCAGGATACATGACAACTTTCTATGGCTAGATAGACCCTGCAAGATCACAAAAGAGGCAATTAGAGCAGTAACTGGCCTATACTCTTCCGGAGGAGTACCTATCCTCAAATCTGTCAAGAACAACATTGTAACTGAGGCCACCGGATCAAAATTTGACAAAAGGGCAATGACCATTGAAGACATCTCCGATCCGGATATCAAATATGCATCAATGATAATAGGATACAAGATCTACCACTCTAGCAGGGAGAATTCTGTATCCGGAACTGCAGTATACACTGCCTATGAGATGCTAAGAAAGAATGCAGAGTATGATCTCTGCGAACTACTGCTAAGCCAATTAATGGAAAATATACAGAAAATCAAGAAGGATAAGAAGAATTCCTTTAAGTATGGTACTCTGATTGTATGTCTATTCTTCTACTTCATGAATGAGCTACCCGGAACAAGTGGATGGGTATGGCAGAATGACAAACCTGTTGCAGTCCAGATAAGAGACTATTTGCATGGACTTGGGGATGCAAAAGCGAGAAATACAGCTCTATGGGGATACTTCAAAAACTTTCAGAGCATGATGCAAGCAAGAGAGAGAATTCCCCAGTCTCTCATTGAGAAATACAAGGACTCAGTGTGCTTTATGGTTGACACTGA
Organism: Cunninghamia lanceolata; assembly: GCA_027924645.1. NCBI lineage: Eukaryota > Viridiplantae > Streptophyta > Pinopsida > Cupressales > Cupressaceae > Cunninghamia > Cunninghamia lanceolata. The sequence continues at coordinate 412,701 of BSBN01000742.1, forward strand.
TCAGTGCCTAATGGAGGCAGTGGAGCCAAGGACTGTCTGGATCATGCCCATGGGGTATGAAGTTGATGAACAGATAGTGGAGCTGCATGTTCAACACATGCTAAGTCAGCCCAAAGATCCTAAGGCAGAAAGGTTTGGAACCTTTGAGGAGCTGAGTGTAAAAATACATGTAGAACTCAGGGAACCTGAGATTAAAAGAAAGGTAAGAAAAGAAGTAGAGCACATTGCTCAAGGCCTAGGTATCTCAAAGGAGGCACTTGATGCCAGCCGGGAAAAGAGGAGGAAGGCCGAGGAAGAAGAGAAAAGCAAAGAAAGTGCTCCGGTTGAAACTCTCACCCGGACCAGATCATCAAAGAGACCTGCACCTTCCACAACCAAAAGTTCAAAATCGGAAGTTCAGGCATCTGGTAAGAGATCAAAGGCAAAAGCCACAAGGGCTTATGGAAGCCAAAAGGATGAAGAGGAAACAGAATCAGATGAGGGAGTAAGAGAAGTAAAGAAACAGAAAAAGAAAGGATCCGGTAAGCCCTCCACAGGCCAAGACAAGGAGGAAATGGCAGAGGTAACTGTTGAAAAGCCCACTCTGTCACTAGAGAGCATAATCAAGTCGGTCACGGTGGATGGAAACCTTCAACCAATGACTGAATCATATGATGACTTCAGTGAGGCCGACCAAAAGACTCTGCAGGAGGCCACAGTAAAATATCTTAACATATATAATAAGGCTTTCATTGAAATAATATCTCTTATTCCTAAAAGCCTAGAAAAGGAAATGGAAGTGAGAAAGAGTAATGCTCATGCTAAAGATCTTGAGATCCGGGAGCAGATAGCTATTCAGCTATATCCTCAAATTGATCCCAAGACCATGAACATTATCTTCAAAGACTGCAAAGATGAGTTTAGAAGCAAAGCCAGGATGAATCAACTCATGCTTGGCGAGACTGACAAAGTGGCCCAAGAAACAGAAGAGATCCTCCGGAAGGCCTTCAAAAGGTTCAATCTTCCGGTTGTAGAGGATTTAGGTATAGAAACAGCTGAGGACTTGGGACCCTCTGCTCCAGAAGAAGTGGCTCATGAACAAACTAGCATCTCTCCTCCGGTTTCCCCTACAGTCTCCGGATCCAAAGAAGAAGAGCAATTACAGGAGAAGGAAGCAATGGTGAAAGATAAAGAGGTTGACAGTTCTAAGACTGCAGAAGAAAAGAAACATCTGTCTCCGGCAAGAGACACTGCACAAACTGTTCAACAGTTTTTGAGTAAAGAAACTTTAGAGATTGATGAACCGGAGCTTCTAAAAGGCCCATTTGATTTTGACTCTCTCTCTCCGGTACAAACAATGAAGATAGCTTCATTTGCAAATGCCAAGGCAAATGAAAAGCTCCTGAAGTCTCATATGGAAGACTGTGAGTTGATAGAGGCTGCTTCCGGAGTACTTGTGAAGATCATGCCATCAATCCAAATAGATCCGACAGCCTCCACTTCCGGTAATCTAAAAACCTTAGTCAGCAGTGTTGATACACATTTTGACTCTCTAGAAAAATCAGCTGAAGAAAAGGTCCGGAAGGAATTTTTGGATAAGAGATTTTCAGAGATATTAGAATTAATTTCTAAAGATAGGAAGATTGTAAGCATTGGAATAAAGAGCTTAAAGAATGCTCTTAAGGATGGCGGTGATATCTATAAATTTTGTATATCCTGGTCAAAGGCAACAGCAGCATTTGACAAGAAAATAAAAGAGGAACAGGATAAGCTACAAAGCTTATCTCAAAGTTTTGATCCTCTCTCTTCCTCTATAATAAATCAAGAATGTCAGACTATTGCAGTCTTGAACGAAATAAAGAATCTTGAGAAGGAAAGGAAGAACATCACCAACCGGATGGGAGAACTTAGAAGGATTATAATCCCTAAGTTGGAAACCATGCATGAGGCCATCAGTGATGCTAGGACCACCGCCCAAACAAAAGATCCGACAGATCTCAAGCGGGCAGAAGCGTTTGCATTTTTGTTAAGTGGTCACATTTCAATTTTGGACAGAATGAAGCAAAGTTGGGCTACCGAAATGATTCAATTACAGACATCCTTTGCAGACATTCTTCAATATATGTGAGTATGTAAATATGCGGCCAAGTATAAGAAATTTTTGAAAATTTTGATATGCGGACCCTACCCTTTGCCATTGATGTCAAAGGGGGAGTGAGGAGCAGTGAAAAATGAGGAATCCAACTAAGGGGGAGTTCCGGAAATTGTATATAAAGACAGAGCATCAGCAAAGGGGGAGCATAGTGAAAACACTTAGTCATTTTTCACTAAGTGTTGCCATCAATGCCAAAGGGGGAGATTGTTGGCAAGAGACACTATATGGATTCATGGTTGTTGTCATTGATGGCAACAAAGGTCATCCCACATATCCGCAAGACATGATATGTCTCTACCGGAAGTCAGAATAAAGAATGTTGTGGTCCGGTGAAGAAGAACAGAGCATGTGGCAAGGTCCGACAGATTGGTCCGGACCTCTCAGAGGAAGTGTCTTGGTGCAGTGCGGATTTGGGGAAGTCAAGAGGACTACCTTGAGTGGTATATTCCAAGGATTTAGCCTCCGGTGATGGACAAGGAAAAAGATATGAATGGTTGAGTACCGGATTCCTGAGAGACAGTGAAAACAGAGGAAGAACTGACTGGCAGAGTATCAGACTGCTTTCCGGATGGGTTACTATTGATGACAGAGGTTGTGAAGGCATGAATCATGTTTGGCCGACATGATTAATGATATCTACAAGTATATGCTTGATCCGCATTGCTTGGTGAGGAAGGATTCAGCCGACAGAATGAAAGTTTATAAGAAACTAGACTGTTCCGGATGCCGACTAGAAAGGTGATGAAATTACTTGTGCGGATATATATAGAGGATGGATTTAGTTGTGAAGTGTGTGTTGATATGGAGTGATATGCGAATAAGTCCAGATAAAGAGCAGAGGTAGCAAAAAGGATCCGGTATGTGAAAGATAGCAGAATAAAGAACAGAGGAAAGATGAAGTGCAGCAGATCAGTGTACTGAGCCTAACCGGAACTGAACTCCAGCATATGCAGATGCTTCCAATCAGTTCAAGACTGTGATTCTCATCACTTTGTAGACAGTGTGTCTTCTTGTAGGCAGTGGGCCTCTTGTGAGCAGTGTGCTCGGGCAGTGAGCCCTAATTGGCAAGTGCCATCTTTGTAATTTCCTATTCTTCTAACAGAGAATAATTTTGGGTTAATCACCCCGTGGTTTTCTCCCTTAACAGGGTTTCCACGTCAAAAATACTGTGTCATGTGTTTTTTGTTTTATGGTTAATGTTTTATGTTTGATCTTATGCTGCATCAATTAAAAGGAAAGTTCAATAAAAGAAATAATTAGGATAACTGATTCACCCCCCCCCTCTCAGTTATCAACACAACCTTCGTTCGAAGGCATGGCAGCTGACTTGTTTTTTTAAAATGTTTTAATTTTTTCGTATTGCATATAAATAGGATGTTTTTTTTTTCATTTTTACAAATCAATGTAACAAGATAAATTTGCATTTTTTGTTTTGCAAGGGAGGAGGAAATGTAGTGCCCCTCAACTTGTTGTCTATTAGATTGATGTTTGCTTAGTAGTATTTGACATTATGACAGTATCTTAGATCATTTGATGATCGATTCCTTGTTATTTTGTTAATTCATTATCGACCTAATCATTATGATAACAGTTGTTGATGTTGGATTCTGTTATTTTATGCCTTACAACTTGATTAATATATTAGATGATATAGATGCTTTGATGTTATTCGCTATATTTGGTTGTAAGATAATTGATTGTTTTATGATGTTGATAAGTAACCGGAAATCTTGTTCAATGTAATGATTTGTTTATACATGAACGTGAATGGAACAGTGTTGTATTACTCACACTTGAGTACCCTACCCCACTGCGATTTCCATTCACTATATGACTGCATGTGGATATATATATCTTGTTATGTTTAACCATGTGGTTGCTGCAGGATGCAGGTACTAGGCACTGACTCCACCTGATTTACCAGGTCTGAGCATGCCTTCGCCAATGGAATAGTTGTTTGGAGTTAACATGAGGTCCCTTGTCAGTATTGTCTGGTTGTCAGTCTACCCTTGTGGTCATTGTCTGTCATTTGATCATGACTTGCAGACAGGTAATGTTATACCTTGAAGTCTAAGTAGGTCTGAAGGTGTCTAAGTGTGTAAGGTAGTGTTGTGCATTAAATAGAATCATTATAAGGAAATTATAATGTTGATAATTAAATATATTTGTAAAAGTTGATAATTGAGCATAATTGTAATTGTCGATAATTGAGTATAATTGTTGTAAATAAATTATAGTTTTATGGGAAGTAAAATTGTTAAATAAAAATTATAAGAAACTTTGTATTGTTGAATGTAGTAATTAGTTGTAAGGAATATTTAAATAAATTAATTAATTGTAAGTCATGTTGTAATTTGTGATTTGCAATTTAATTGATAAAATAAATTATAATAGAGTTGTAAAAATTATAGATAGATGTAATGTTATAAATTTATTAATAAAAATATAGTTGGTTATTCATAAAAAGAATAAATTTGGTTGGAATCATATATTTATATTAATAAAAATCATAAATTTTAATAAAAATCAACTTGTTGGGATCATTAAAATAATAAAAAAATATATTTTGAGGATGGAGGAGGCATAGGATCGCGTGTCGCATCCTTACAAGGTGGAAGGGTTTGTTTGATAAAAAGAAAATTGGCAGAGAGAAGGGGGGGATTGGCAAAGAGGAAGGATTGCAAGAGGAGAGGAGAGAAGAAGACTGGAAAGAAGCTTGGACTGCAGCAGTTGGAACAGATTTCTCGAGCTGACGTCGCAACCAGGTTCCTTTAAATGCTTGATTTCTTCCTCTAATTCTTTTTCTGAATCTGTACATGTTGGTGTCGATTGCTTCTCTCATTGCAAATGGATTTCTTTTGGTTGAATTGTTTTCCTCCCACTCCAATTGCCGAATCATTCTGTCACTTCTGTAATTGTTCATTTTCAGATGATGTATTCATAAGAACGACACAGATTATAATAGGTAGTTAATGAAATAGTTTTAAGGCACCTTAGATCGCCATTGTGTTATCTACCTGTCGTATATATAATAGTGTATTTTTCTTCAAATTTCATCCTCCCTTGGCCACTAAACATATCTACATCAACCAACAGACTCCAACTCCGCACTGTAACCTTCTAACAGTGTCAGAGCAATTGAATGGAGTTCTCCATTTAACGAGTTTTGGTTGCACATACAATAGAGTATTCTTCTTGGAAGTGGCATATTTTGGTCTTCAAAGGAAATCTGGGCATGCATAACATCATTTCAGGTCTGATATAGATAATGGATCGGGTGTTTATAATCTGCATCTATTTAAATTGCAGTTAAAGCCCTATCAAGAAAGCTTGAATTCCTGAGATTCATGTGTACCTTTGACTCAAGTCAATACTTAATTATTTGTTCTATATTCGCTTATTCTTATAAGCTTGTTTAGTTGTCAAAACCTTGGGTTGTGCTATAATGTGTTACATGATACAGATCATTGATGGGTTTCCACTTTTTATCATCTGTTCATTATTTCAGTGATACCAAGAATGAGGTTGAGAGCATTTGGCCATAAAATGTACATGAAGAAGGTAGTTTGTACATGTAGGTTGTGGCACCAGAAGCTTACTCTTAGTCAATCCAGCTTATTCACAGAGTTGTATATTTTTGTGTATTTTATTCTAAGACGTCTATCTGCAGTGGTAAACATTATTCTTCTTAAAGCCAATAGGCATCTCAATAAACTGTGGAGGGTTTATCCATGTAGATCGCACCCTTAGTGCAGTTCAGCATCCTTTTTCTCATATCCAGTGATCATTTCATAACCTTAGAATCTTAGACTTTAACCTGCAATCATTCCATTCTTGTAGATCATTGTTTGTTTTGCAGAGCGCACCTTTTTATTACAATTCAACGTCTGTTTATAGGCTTGTCTGTTAGCCTGCTGTCGTAAGTTTCTACGTGATAACCTTGGGCAAATGATAAGATTACCTCATCATTATCAAACCTTATTTTAAGAAGTCTCTACCCTTGGTTTAGCATAATCTTCAGGTGTGTAGGCTCACGTATGAGAGATAACTGAAGTGCGCTTGCAGTGATTAAACTGAGGTTCCAATATGGTGGACATGTTACCTAAAAATTTGTTATGTGGTGTTCACATTGTTTATGATCTCCAATCGACCAGACATAGCAACGTGAGTTTTCTACTGGGCGCACCAGTTGTAAGGGTTCTAAGGTAGATATCATCAGTAATACTAGTTTAGCATTTGTTTACAAACAAATTACCTTCTGTCACAGTTTCAACAGTGGTTTCATTGTAGCACAGCCTCTGGAGGATTGAGTATGCATGTAATACGACTAGTTGTTTATACTATGCAAATAAAACTGTAGTCAGCTGATGTCTGTCAGAAATAATCTCACAGCAATGTTTAAAATTGTAGTTGTACTTTCTTGATTGGAGCTCTGCACAGTGGTTGGAATCAATGGTGAATTGCTGGGCATTAGAAACACCTTTGGAAAACTACAAAATGTCTTTTATCAAACCTTTTTGCCTTTGACCATCATCTTATGGAAATATTTGGTTAGAGAGAGAAAATTGTTGAAGTGTTACCATCAATTATATCAATTGCAAGTTCGAAGGAGTTGGATAGGTGCTGCCAGAAGTCATTAGACTGATTAAATATCATCCACATTAATGGTAAAATAGTCAATAACAAATTTACACCTCCTCTATGATATATGTCGAACCGTTCTTATTCCATTTTTTTGGGAACAGTTATGACTCTCTTACAATTCGATAGGTTAACGCTCGTGACAGTTGTAGTTGGAGCATTTACGTGAAAACGAGAATGCCTTGGAAACAAACACAGATTATACAACTACCAAATGACGAACAACCATACTGTTAGATCTAAATCATCGTGGATAAATTCATTTCCAAAGACGTTTATATCACGAGAACCGTCATAATATTATTACTCATTCTACCATTGGAAATGGTATTTTGGTTGGTAAAATAATTTGTTATCGTAATCGAGTGAAGTTTTATTGGTTAAATCGTTAGATTAATCTAAAGTCAGAAGAAATTCATTCGAGGTGGTTGGAAGATATGTATTGTAACAACTACTAAACATGATAGGGCAAACAGTTGTAAACGTATATCTTGAATGAGGTTAGCACAAACTAAATAATGCAGTTCAGTCGAAAGATTCTCTTGGAATGGATTGTAAAAGCTTGTTTGGTTAAATCTTGTGATTTATTTTAGAAACAATACGAAGAGTATTTAGATAATTCAAGTTGTAATGTATTAATATAATTGTTGCACTAAATTTAAAATCAATTGGTTTGGTTAAAAGAGTTAATGTAATTCGCTATTGATTTTATGACAAGTTATTTACAAGAAGGAATTTTAGTGTAACTCTAGAACTTGAATTGAATTGTATGAATTAAGAATTCTTGTTGTCGTAATATGGTAAATTGTTAATGGTCAAAATTCCAGAGGCATAGTATGTCATGTTTTGAGTACAACCAACATGTGGATAGGTGTTCTAGTGTTGTGGTGTTTTAAACATGTGATTCTAATTGAGTATGAAGTACAATTTATTATGAATGTAGAATTGTCGAAAGTTGTTAATGTATTTTGTGGATATAATATTCTCGGGATGAGATATTTAACCACTTGTGACTATCTTGTATCCATTTTGTCGAAATTGTCATATGGAGAGACTTGGAATCTGTAAAAGAGTAAAGTGTTGTAATTTTATAAGTGATGGATAACAATTGGTGTTATGATTCTATTTGTAATGCAAGAGGGTTTATGCCCTGCAGTGAACATGTATGTGTATTGTTATAATGCCTTGTATGATGGTTAAGGTTTACTAGGTGTTAGGAAGGAGAGTGGCTTTCAATGTGGGGCCGGTGCCCAAAGTGGCAACCAGGGTAACCCATTGAAAGTAGATTAATCAAGTGATAACCTAAAATGAACTAGGGGGTTAAGGGTAGATTTCACATTAAACAAGATAAATGGATTCCTCTCCCATGGCCTGTAGTGCTTGTTTAGACTAAGGATGGGTAGAGAAGGCCTGGTCGGCAAGATTGACTTCCTTGTCCACACGAAAGGAAGGTCAATTCCGTATGTGTCACCCTATGGGGCCGGAGTCTAGTGAGAGACTGCCAGGGTAACATATGCTAGGACCGTGCGATGACACTCTCCCTACTACAACCTAGCATTCCTTGTATGGTCTCTCCAATTATGTTATGTGTCGCCTCTGGAAGTTGTGTTGTGTTGTTTATGTTATTTCCATGTGTTGTATTGAGGTTTGGTCATCCTTCATTCTTGTTAGTCTTTTGTCTACCTGACTGTTGTTGTTTGGGACCTCATGTTAACTCCTAGCTCGGGGGGTGGACCTTAGGGTTCCACATGGTCGGGTGGAAGAGCTTTCTTATCCATTGGTTATTCTTGTCGAAGTTCATGTGTAGAAGAGATTTATCTTAGTTTCTAGACAATTGTACTTGTACCAGTTGATAAAGATGAATGTGTATAATCTTGTACTAGACTTGTGTAATAGATCATTCATAATGTATGTGATTTTAATGTAGTCAAAAGATGGCATTGTAAATAACACAATGATGTACTTATATGTAAGATTACATATTTGATCATGTAGATTATTCGATGTCATGCAATGAATAAGAATATGTTATTTAATTGTGCATTGGATTTAGATCAGTTACTGATGTTAGTAATGTATGTTAAATTATGTTAGTTGAATTGTTAAGTAATGCAGCCTTGAAACCTTGGAGAACATGTCGTAAGTTTAATGGTGTAATTAGTTATGTTAACATTACTTTGTTATCTTAATCACTTTTTAAAAAAAAATTCCTGTTTCATATAGCATAAATGTAAATTTCTCTAAGGTGTTCAAGGCGGGGTGTTACAGGAAATCTTTGAGAGAAGAATTTTCAAGTCATAATTTACAAAGAAGGAGATGGGAAACAAAAAGAAAAGGTAAAATAAGACTACACAAAAGTATTCCGCGGAAACTATAGAAAGGTTAAATGAAGAAAGGTTCAAAAATATCATAAACAAAAACAAGGTATGCATATATTTTCTTTTCTATTTTTAATCTAAGTCATTTTATTTATGCTTAAATATATACATGTATTGATGAATCATGTAGTAGGATGTCATTTAATCTAGGTCACTTGATTTATGCTTAAATATATATGCATTGATTTCATGTAGCTAGGATGTCATTTAGTTTAAGTCATTCCTAATTCTTGGCTATAATTCCCACCCCTCTACCTAGAGATACTCTCTCTCTCTCTCTCTCTCTCTCTCTCTCTCTCTCTCTCTCTCTCTCTCTCTCTCTCTCTCAAGTTGCCCACTCTCTTTACCTCTACCTCTCCCTCACTGGGTCCTCCCTAGCTATCTCTCTCCCTCTCTAACTCTCCATATCCCTCTCCCTCTCTCCAACCTTCTTTCTCTTCTTCCTTTTATACTATTTTTCTCACCTCTATCTTTAACAAGTGGGTTATGTACTAGTAAACTTAGGAAGTGTGTCATGCTTCTAATTTCCAAACATTACCAAAAGGAACCTTTTGCTTGTGGTAGCTTAGATTTTGTCACCATATTTTATAGTTGAACCTCTTTAACTTAGTTACTAGATTAATTATCTTGTAAGCTAGAACTCCATTTAGAGCCAAAGGTTAGTCCTTAAAATTCTTGTCTCATCCTTCGTTTCATTCGTTAGTTCTCTAGAAAAAATTGTATAAGAAAATTTTCTTCTTGTGCTCATTTTCAATGGAGATGATAGTACTTGTTGCACTAACTTGGAGAGATCTATTTCTTTTATCTCATTTGATTATCCTTGAATTCAAATTGAGCTTAATGAACTGCACTACCTTGAATCCATGGTGGGGTTTCTCTTCGCTTTAATCTTAGGCCTATTTTGCTACATTATGTTGCTACTTATATAAGCCCTATCTTTTCTTTACAAGTATTCTTATTTCATTTTGATCTTAAATATATTCCAACAAAGGATTGCATGCTTTGTTAAATCATTCAAGGCTCTAAGAGCTATCTTACCATATTATGTATAGGAGATTTCATATATATCAAATTGTACATCTTGATTGAATATTTGTGCACTCTTACACACTTATCCTAAATGGTATAACTACCTATGTATCTTGTACTCATATTTGTCACTTGTGTGCATGATTCCATATATATCACTTGTCATCATAAATATTAGTTATTACATGTACATATATTAATTTTTATGGTAATTTGATATGGAGACTCTTTAAAATATATCAAGACTTGGAACTAAATTATAAGTTTTCTTTAATATGTATTTCCTTAATGTGTGATACAGAAACTGGAGCAAACATTGCTAAAGAACACATAGTTGATGTTAGCCCAGAGGAGGCCCAAGTGCAAACAATGGATGTTGGAGAGAGGTCAAGATCGCTTCCTTTGACTGGTATGGATGAGCATATTAATCTAGCTAAAGAGGTGAAGAGAAAAATTTCTTATAGAAATTTAGATCATTTATTTAAAATGGATATTGAGAAATTGAAATATTATGTTGGACAACCTAGACGTACTAATGGGAGGTCAATGAATAAAACTGCAAAGGAAATAATTGCTCATTTCAATAATCTTGATACACTTGGGCGAACCCAATTGTTATTAGTTGTACTTATTAGTAAGGAGATAAATGAGCGATTACAATTGTTGGATGTAGATTTGTCATTGAAAAAGGGGAAATGTTCACACCTAGAAAAAGATATTGTTGAAAATGTTAAAGAAGGTTTGGCTTCCATTGGGGAACAATCTCGATTTGTGGATAAGTCCATTTCAAGAAGAGTGATGTTGACAGGTATTTTAAGTGAAAAAAATCTAAAAAAAAATAATTGTCTTCAATTTCAATTGAGATTGGTTTTAGTAGAAAGATAGTAACAAAATATGTGAAAAGGATAAAACTATTGGATGGTAGTACCTCAAAAGGAAATTGGGCAATTATGTGTAGAGCTCCTTGATCTGACAAGATTAAAGATATTGTTAGGAAGTTGATCTCAACCTTTTGGAATGATAATACTCGTGCTTCATCAAATAGGAGAGATGTTATCAAACACAGAATTGGGCCCAATAGTTATTAGGCACATACAAAGCATTGGCTAGACATAACACAACATGAGATGTATGTGAACTTTTGTAATTCAAATCCTCATATAAAGATTGGCCAAACAATGTTTGAAAGGTTAAGGCCATATTATGTGAAGATAAACAAGGTTTTTGAAACTTGTTGTCGTTATCATATTGAATTTGATCTCTACTATCAGGTGTTTCGAAAGATTAGAGAAGACATCGATGGTTTTGTAAATGCACCTCCTAAATAGGCAAGTCAGTTCATAGCATCCATCTTATGTGATAAATCAGATGATGATAATAGAACTAGTCAAATAGACTGCATAAAAGGTCTTTGTGAAACATGTGAAAATTTGGCTAAAATGCCTTTGAGAAATGAAAATATCAACCTAATGAATTGGTAATTGCAAGGGTTACAAGTACATAAAGTTTCAAACAAAAAATGGGAAAGAATCCACAAGGTTAGATTATGTAGAAGAGGAGATACCTATTAGAATGTTTATAGAAAATTTTTGTAAATTGATACAACCATACATACATCATGTTTTTTTTTCTAAGTGGCAAGCACAACAGTTTCAAACATTAAGAGATACTTTCCCACCTAGAATAGTTTTATCAGTATTTGACTTTGCAGAAAATTACTCTTTTGTACATCAAAAAGAGATTCAATCACTATTACTTTTCAGAGCAAATCACTATTATGGTGCATGTGTTATCAGTATGCACAATTAGATTTGGATGGTGTTGAAAGTACATTCGAAGCATGAGTCATTAAGAAAGAATATCACTTTTATATTAGTGATGATAAAGAACATGACACACATTTTGTAAACATTGCTTTAAGATTTTTTTTGAATATTTGGCAAGCAGGGGTGTAAAAATTGAAAAGCATTTTGTATGGTCATATCGATGTGCGTCATAATTCAAATCATCAAGGCCATTTTATGCACTATGTAGATATCATTTAAATGACAATATACCACATGTTTGGAGTTTCTTTGAGAGTGGGCTTGGAAATGATGAACATGATGGTGTAGGAGCTTGCATCAAATGTGCTCTAAGAAAACATCAAATGAATTATGAGGGAGATTGTATAAATGATGCACATGATGTTGTTGAATGGTTTAAGTCACACTTTGCATCAAATGAGGTCGACACATCTTAAAGAACAAACCGATACATTCCACATAGAGTGTTTTGGGAGATATCAGGTATGTATTGTTTGAAAATTTAACACTTTAACTATATATTCATATATGATATGTGTACATGAGTTTGTTTATTTTAGTTTGAATTTAATTATTTCTATTATATTCATAATGTACAATATATTAAATTTGTAGGTGTGGATAGAAGATTAATGCATGGATGCAAGAAGGTAGAGAAAACAAGATCTTTATATTGTGTCATGAGTACAGATAGCCAGACATGGACGTTGCACAATAGGGATTACTCTTGTTTTTGTTATGAGTGCATGTTGGGAGATTGTGAGAATTGTAAGAACCAACAACGTGGATATGTCAGTGAATGGAAAAATGTGCCACTAGTTGTTACCAAGACATACAACGAAGATGGGGATGAAAGCTTTGAAGATATTCCTTTGATTTCAATTGATTATAACCATATTTTAGGATTGATTAAAAAAGGTATGTGTACATATATATAAATTATATAAGGTATCTCTAAATTTTTGAAGTTGCAAATTTTGGACATGTAAATCTGGTGCAGGAGATGTTTTTGCAGTCATAACAGAGGCTAGAAATACAGAAGACATTGGTTATTATTTATTGCGTTGCACAGAAGAGAGGCAAAAACTAATAAAGCCAGAAATAAGTGATGGAATGTTGTTTCCCACAGGTTTAACTTTATTTAATATATTTTTAAATAATTTTGAATTTGTTACATATGTACATGTCAAGTACATTGAGTGATTTAAACATGCAATTTATATTATAATTTATGTTATGTCTTACCGAGCAATGAAAATGCTATACATGAACTATGTAGGTTACGTTTACCTTGAAAATGTTATGTCTTACCATGAAATGTTGTTTCCCACATGTTCAATTGTAGTGCAAGGGACATATCTCAAATAAGTCAAGATTGTTCAACATGGGATTCACTTTATTGATTACCAACCTGAGAACAAGGTATATTAGTATAGCCACCTAGTAATTTCTACCGGCCTATCTCTTCATACAATTCCACATTCACATGGATGTTGTAAGTGGATACTAGATAGTGATGATCATCAGAGAATATTAGATGTTGAATTGAAGAGTGAGTTGAACCACTTTATGTGGTATGAAAAATATGGATGAAGAACTTATAATTTTTAATGTTTTGAAGACCTAAATTCACTATCTAGATCTATGTTCATGTATTAATTGTTTTACAATTTATGCAAGTTAAATTAATAGTTCTTTCGTTAAACAAATTCTAATTTCAACATGTGGTTCTTAATGTAAATGATCTCTCTATTAGAAGTCATGTAGAGAATGCCCTAGATTCTTATTCAAGCATGTGATATGATAATTTTTGAATGCTTTTATTTAATGCTATATGCTCTTTGAACATGCTACAATACATACATATGCACTAGAGATGTCATAATGTAAATTAAATTAAAATCAAAGTTTTCAACATCAATGCACAAATCATTACTACACACTTGTGAAAGTATCAACCTGTCATGTGATGACCTCACCATGATGGCCATACAAGAGGGTAGAGTTGCCTCTAACCGTGGTGATAGGGTACTATACCACAATTGCCTTCTCTCATGAATTAAAACCCCTATGGAAAAATCTTAGAAAAAATTTCCAAAAAAGGTCAGGAAGTGTTAACTATCTCAGGATCATGCCTTTTACTAGTGAAAATCACCCTATCCATTTAGGATCACCCTTGTGTAATTCCCCACCTATGTTAACCCTTGCCTTGTCCAAGTCTTATGGTATTTCTTGGGTTAGATCACTTTTTAAAGCTAGTTGACAAGTGCTTGAAGGACAATCTATGTCCAATGTTTGAGCATTGTCATGCTCATGTCGAATATGCTTATTGATCTAGATTTTATGTTTTTATTTCATGATTGAACCTATGCAACTTTTTTAGCTTCACTAATTTTAGAAGTTAAGTTTGAATTACAAGTTATTGTTTCAAGTTCAATTTTATGACTAAATTTAATGAGTATATGTAAATTGATTAAATACACATCTTTTGATATCTAGATCATGTTTATTGTAAATTATTTTTAATAAGATGTGGTTATATGATTAAATGTGGTTGGGTTGGTGTCAGATTTTGATATTATGATGCGATTGCAAGATGTCCAATAATTCCTTATTTAATTACATGTTTGGTTGGGTTTTATATGTTGTGCTTCAACTATCTTGTATTGTGTAAATACACCTAATGTGTTAATTGAGTGTGTAGGCATATGTTCCCAATGGTGATTAATCAGGAGATGGTCAATTTGGGTAATTGTGTTTATGTTGTATACCTTGTCTCACTCAATTTGAGTTTAGAGCTGAGTCCTTGTGTAACCTTATGAAAGCATGATCTGAATTAATGTTGATTCTAGATTCATGTGTCATGAATAAAATTGTAAGGTGTGAGGTTTATTTGAATGCATGTTTATTTGACTCTTATTGTACTTGTATTTAATTAGTTTTTGAAATTCTTGATTTGAGAACATCATAGAATATCTATCATTCTTGAGTTGAAAGAATTTATTATTATGGCTTAGTAAAAAGGTCTTGTGTATTTATACACATGCATACATGCCGATTCTATTGGATAGACTAGTGAAAGTTTCATGGTCATTAAGTACATAGAAATTTATCAAATTACTCTACTCCAATTTATAATTTATTTTATGTGGCATATATCTATTTACACTTTTCATTTCCAAAATCATAAATTTACTATTTAGATTAGATTTACTTACTGTATACACCTAAAAATGACATGACTATGCTCAAATAAATATTTTAAATATTTATTTCATCTTCATATTCCTCTATCAATAAATTAATTAATTAATTTATTTATGTGATTCACTTCCTCCCATTTAATTAAATAAATTACATTTATTTAATTAATTATTTCCTCCAATATCAACTTTATTCTTCTAAATAATTAAATAATTTTAATTATTTAATTAAATCTTCCATTCATCTAAATTTAAATAAAATGCAAATTTATTTAAATTAAATCTCCACAAAATAAAATATATTTATATATTTTATTTATTCCTCTAAAATATCCACAAATAATTAAATAAATCTATTTATTTAATTATGCTTTATTATCTTCTAAAAATCTTCAAATCTTCTCAAAATAAATTCCTCTTGTCATACAAAAGCAAAAGTTGAGTTAAAGCAACTTTAAAGTAACTTTGCTCTTAAATTAGAAAAAAGATATTCTAATTTAAGAAAAACAAAAACTCATCCTCATCAAGAGAGCAGTTAACTCAACAAAGCTTCTTTTTGAATGACACATGTCCTTCTTCTATTTGTTGCACATTCCTCAACCATCCTCCTCCGTTGATCTTCTCATTTCTTCTCAACCATTGATCTTCTCCCACACAACTCTATAAATACAACCCTCTTCTTCTTCATACAGAATCCATTGTTTGAGTAAATTTATGCTATAGGAAATATAGCGCGCCATTGGCACCCATCTCTATAGCACTTCATTACCATCCACTCATGTTTGTATTTGAAGTTCATCTTCAAATACAAGCAAATATCCTAGCCAACTTCTCCTTGTCATCTTGAGGATTCGAAGCGAGGAAGCAAGCTTCCTAAGGGCCATTTCATCTCCATCAAGATCAAGAAAGAAAAGGTGAGCAATGGAAGGCGTAAGGTAAAGGTTGTAAGTATCTTGATTTGTTATTTTAAATCCCTTTTCCTTCATATTGCATTGATGTATTGGGTTTTGTTATTGATTTGATTAATCCCACATTTCACTCATCACACTTACTTTTTGTTTTCTATCTTTGTAATAAATTTGTTCTATACATTAGTAAGTAAAAAAGAAAGAAATTTTAACTATATTAAATTATGAAAACCAACTTAGGGGTAGTTCAAAATTTTAAATCTTTTAGTAAGAAAAAGATCCAAGTAAGTAGCAACCATAAAACATTAAAAATAAACATAAACACAAGTACTAACTAGATTTTTAGAAAAATTAAATGATCTACCACCTATTGGTAGCTAGATACATACTACAAACACAACTAACATGGTACTACATAAGTGACTAGATATAGAAGTCAACAAATAGCTACTATATACTTAACAACTAGATATTGCATGAACAACTAGACGTTGTGTTCAACAATTAAGATGGTACTGCACTCAACAACTAGATATTGAATAAGCATGTTCAATAGTCCCTCTAACCATATCAAAGTATATCTCATGTCAAACATATAAAAATTTATGTCCATGATATAAATGTATTGAATCAAACATGTAATCAATTCTATTTTAAGTTATGTATCATCATTTAACATAAATCATGTCCACAAAAGTATCATCAAACATGTAAATGTCTACAAACATGTGGACATAAATATATAAAATCATCAAACACGTGCAAATGTAGATAAAAATGTCCACAAACATGTGATGCAAATATAGATAGAAATGTCTACAAACATGTAGAAATGTCCACAAACATGTGTAGATAGAAATGTAGATGAAAACATGTAGATCTAGAGAAATGTCTGAAAACACATGTAGAAATGTCCACAAACATGTAGACATGTCCATGCAAACACATGTACAAATGTAGATAGAAATGTCCATGTAAACATGTAGATAGAAATGTCTGAAAACAAATATCTAGGGAAATATCTGGAGAAACATGTCTAGGTAGTGCTGGTAGCCTGGTCATCATGTCAGTTGTGAGTTGAGTGACCCTCTGAGTGTGCATCCTGCTCTGATGGATGCACTGAGCCCTGGAGATAGTACAACACATGTACATAAAAGTGTACAAATTATGTTAAATTAGAATAATGTTAAATATATATGTACATGCACGTACAAATTATATGCAAACATGTAAGTACATGATTTAAAAATTTAAAATTCACCTGTCCACTAACATTAGTGGCATCAGCTGAATCACGCCTACGTGCATAGTTCGTCCTTAGACTAGGTGTAACATGAGCTAACCCCTACAATATATATATATATATATATTATAAATGTGTACATTAGGACTCTATCTAGAAAACTAATTTAACTTAATTTAATTTAAGTTCAAGTTTAAATCATGCATGTGTGCACATACACATGTACATACCTATGTATTAGGTGGTGCAGGATCCGCTGCAATGATCATATTCAATGCCTCCTTGGATAGCTCTAGTAATGTAGAGTGAAGTGGACTATGCAGGTGAGTTGGCATCAAAGATCCTAAATGTAGAAGCATATCCACATAACCTGACATTCCCATTTGCAACTACAACTCCTCAAGTGAATCTAGGGAGAGCTAGGATGTCTGATGCTCAACACTTGCAGAAGGAGGGGTAGGTATATCTACCTCTGCAATAGCTGAATGATCTGTGGGTGGATTAGGATGTGAAGTACTACCAGGCACCTGATGAAACAGCCTAAATGAATTGTGACCCAGTTTGTGAACAACAAGCTCTACCCACATGTCCTCTAACGTCATGTAAATGGATACAAAGCTTCGATGCAATAGAAGCATATGACTCCAATAGGTCCTCAGAAAGACAACTCGTTATGGTCTGAAGCATATGGTCTCCTATAAGACCATCTATGTCTACGAGTGAAGGGACAGGTCTGCGATAGCATAAGGATTAGTAGCATGATTCGATGGTCTAGATCATCCAGGATGACTCATCAACTATCTTCCCACATGATCAGAAGATATAATAGATGTAGTGGCTACAATATCACCAACACTATCGATTTCTTCCCTTTGGGAAGCAATGACAACCTGATCAGCAACATGGGCTAGGGCTGGGGAGATAGCAGAAATCCTCTCCCCAACCAAGGCCCTATAAACTAGAGCCTGTCAATTTGCTCAATAATAGACATCTCTATTAGCATCCCTGCCCCTCCCTTGGCCAAAATATGCTAGCAAATACAAGTAGTTGACCTTGAGGCCCATATGAACCTCTCCACATAATTGTTGTGCAAAATATAAAGGAATTTGGTCATTATTGGGATAACGACCTTGAGAAACAAGAAAACATGGATATACCAATGGGGCTATACGAGGGTCTACACATCTAGTCACTCACATTAGGCCTACCAACATAATATGGGAAACATTGGGATTTTATGGTCTCTTTTGAGACACTAAGCTAAATAGAAGCAAGAGAAACATCACCAGTCACCTCTTGCCGCATCTGGGCAAGAATAGCGGCAAGAGTATCACCTGAATAATCATGGGTATCTGTTAGACTCTGCCTAATTCGCTGTAAGCTAGATAAAATTGATTGATAGGTGTCCCTATAAACCCCTGTTGTGTTGGGGTCAAAAAGAACACCTCTCAATCTCTGGATCTCAGTATCTGTACGAGTAAATATAGAAGGTCCAGGAGGTGGTGGTACATGTGCCATGATATATATCGACCTGAATTGTGCAAAAAAATAAATTACTTATTCCAATGTACATGCGTGCACATCTAGTACTATGTATCTAAGTTAATTTTTAAATTTAACATCCAAGCTAAACATACATTCTAGTTCACTAAGTGAAAAAAATTAAAATTTACATGTTTGAAATGTAAGTGATAACATGAAAAGTAAGTGCAATAACTTAAAGGACCACATGGTAAATAATTTGTATTGAATATCTAGATAGATACATCACAACTTCAAGTATGTAAGTTTGTTTGAATGGATGTGTTGTCTACCATCAAATTCATTGCATGCCAAGATGAATTTAAAACCACATAATGTAAATTTAAATGATTAATCTCATTTTGCACTCAAGTTTACAAATATTAGAATCACATGTATGTTTTAAGCCCCTTTTCAACCCTCTTTTTTGCTTCCCTTAGCCTTATCCTAGCTTACCTATGTCACCTTGTTCTCTTCTATGTGTTCATGATCTGTAGGTGGATCCTAATGTGCACTGGTGTCGGGCCTAGAGGGTGGTCAGAATGATGAGATCCTGAATGTGAATGAATAGACGTAGCTAGACAATCTCTAACCTATAAGGACTTGTTTTAGTTGATAAAAAAGTCAAGCCTCCACAAAATTTATCAGCAAGTGGGAGGTAATATGGGGTAAAGTCCTCTTTTGGATATTATATAATTTAATTAATAATGTGATTCTACATGTTAGTGACTCAAATATAGAAAAGGACATTTTGGATTAATTAACTTAAGTGTGTGAATCAAGAGATGACTTAAATTAGTAGATGATACATACAATCTACACATAAAATTAATTTATTTTCAAAATATCTATACATATGTTGAATTATACTTACAAAAACTTATTTATACCCCTATAGTTACATTAGGATGGCCATGTTGAACCAATTATCTACACTTGATGACTAATATGTCTCACAAACATCATTGATAGTGTCTACTTTGGAAGTTGTAGAACAAATGTATCAATGTATACACACCTACATCAGAGTAGATAGGGATGTTGTGCTCGCCTATCAACATACAATTTCTTGCTTCTGACTTGTTGAGCTCGCTTATCCCTGGTGATTTAAGCTCGCAACACAACATCCCTCTCTCTGATGTAGGTTTGTATGTTGATGTTGTTCCACAACTTCCAAAACTTAGACACTAGTTATCACTGATGTTGGTGAGACATATCAGTCATCTTGTAGAAAATTGGTTCAACATGGCCATCCTAATGCAATTATAGCTCAGTATTTTGTAAGTATAATTCAACACATATTTGTCTATTTCAAACAATTTAATTTTACATGTACATTGTGTCATCTACTAATTTTTAAAAAAATATGTACTTACAAAACCTTATATTTATACCTCTATATTTGCATTAGGACGACCATGTTGAACCAATTCTCTACACTTGATGACTGATATGTCTCACTAACATCATTGATAGTGTCTACTTTGGACTATGGAACAAATGTACCAACATACACACCTACATCAGAGTAGATAGGGATGTTGTTTTGCGCTCACCTATCAACATACACTTTCTTCTCTTATGTAGGTGTGTATATTGATGTTGTTCCACAACTTCCAAAGTAGACACTAGTTATCACTAATGTTGGTGAGACATATCAGTTATCTTATAGAGAATTGGTTCAACATGGCCATCCTAATGCAACTATAGCTCGGTATAAATAAGGTTTTGTAAGTATAATTCAACACATAATTGTCTATTTCAAACAATTTAATTTTGTACATGTAGACTGTCATCTACTATTTTTTTTTGAAATTATGTACATTTTTATGTGAGCATCTATATATCATCAAGTCACATGTCCTCTCAAAATTTGGCACATATATTAACACATATATGTTTTAATAGAAGTTATATTTACCTATGCTAACCTTTCAATAACACATATATGTGTAATAGAAGTTATAATTAAATAAACATGAAGTACATTTCCAATAGCATTATCATAAATTCCAACACATTAAATAGTTTCAAAACGAAAGATTTCATTTCTAATTTATACATGGATGATTCTTTTCCTTTTCAAAGTAGAGAGAGAGAGATTTTAACTAAAATCAAATTATTTAATGAGATCACATGTCTTAAATCTACTATAATGAACACCTTGTAGTTGTTGGCAAGAGACACTACTTTGCATTGATAGGTGTTGTCATTGATGGCAACTAAGATCATCCCAATCATCTGCATAAAACAATTTGTTCATACCAGAAGTCAGAATCAGAATTTGTCTAAGTCCGGGCAGTTAGGAATAAAGTAGGTGACAGGGTCCGGTATCTTGGTCCAGATCTCTCCGACGGAAAGGCATGGCTTGCTACAGATCTAAGGTAGTTGAAAGCATTGTCAAGACACTCTAAATCTAGATTTTTGTCCTCCGGTGATGAAGGACCCAAAAGATACTAGCTTCAGAGTATCAGGTTTCAGTTTGACAGAATAGACAGTAGAAGAACAGGCCGACCTTGTCAATGATCTTAATTTTGGATGTATAGAAGTTATTTATTGGGCAACTGGAAATGATCAATGATGGTAGCCAACATGATTGATGGTTTGCAAGTGAAAGTTTAGGTCCGTATCTCATATTATGTATGGATCTAGCTGATAGAGCAGAGTACTCAACAAAGTTCTAAATGTTTTTGAAGCCGATTGGTAAAATGATTGTAGATCATGTTGTGGATATATATAGCCGATGGAATTGGATGATTTGGTGTGTGATGTGTACAAATAAGGTGTATGTGAGAAGAGTAGAAATTCAAGGTGCGAATGAAGGTAGAGCAGTAAGAAGAGCAGAGAAAAGATGAAATGTGTATGATCAGTTTTTGCACTTAACCAGAACTGAAACTCTTGCATAGGTAGATGCTATTCATCAGTTCAAGACCTCTGTTATTCTCTTGTAATATTTCTATAGGCAGTGAGCTCTGGGAAGTAAGCCTGAATGCATGTGCATTCCCATTTGTAAAAATACTTTTAACAGGGTATTAATTTTTGTGGGTTAACCCCCACTATGGTTTTTCCCTTAATCAGGTTTCCACATCAAAAATCTTGGTATCAAATGTGTTGATTATGTTTCCACTTTTGTGTTTGTGTCATATGATTTAATGTTTACATCATTAATCAAATTGACAATAGTGAAAGAAGTTTAAAAGATTAATTTTGGAGACAACTGATTCACCCCCCCTCTCAGTTGTCTGGGTTAATTCCAACAATTGGTATTAGAGCAAGGTTCCTTTGAGAAGCCTAACAACTAAGGAAAATATCTTGGAAGAAGTTTTAATGGGTTCGCTCAAAGATCAAATTCATTTGGCCCTAGAAGAGCTTGTTCAGTCTAAAGCAGAAATTAGTAATCTGAGAGGTGAACTTAAAGATGCTGATGATACCATTGAAATGTTAAAAGATAAATTAAAGAAATCTCTACAAAGGAAAAAGGAGCTACTTCTGTAGCTATCTAGTTTAACTGAAGAAAATGGCATGAATGAAGCTTTGGAGGAAAAGAAAAAGGAATGTGAGAAGTTGTCAAAAGAAGTTGTTGTTCTAAAAATTGAAATGGAATCCAAGGTGATGAGACAAACCAAAGAAAGTGAAGATAGGAAGAAAATTGAAGAAGATCTAAATCAAAAACTAAGAGAAAGAACTGAAGAATGTTGCAAATTAGATAGAATAGCTAGACATCTAGAGTCTGATCTACAAGAAAGTAGAGATAATGAGAGAGAACTTGAAAGGCAAATTGTCATTCTCAGACATGACCTAGAAGTTGTAAATGAATATAAGGAGAAGTTCAAGATAATCTTAGCAAAACTAGAACTGCTTGAAGGACAGAAAAAGGTTGATGACAAGCATGGTCTTGGATATGACAAAGGTGAAAGCTCTAGATCCAGACAGAAAAATTTTCAATCAAGGAATGGAAGAAACAGAACTAGAAAACCTCTGGTAAGACAACCTAATGCTCAAAGATATCCATCATTCAATGGAAATTGTTTCAATTGCAACAGATTTGGTCATAGAGCTACTCAGTGTAGAAGCAGAGGAAATCAAAATGGTCCATCTTTCTCTAGTCAATGCTTTAAGTGTAAGAGGTATGGTCATAAATCCAATGAATGTAGAAGTATGATAATGAATAACTCTAATGGCAATTTTTTCAATGGCTACTACTTTTCTTACAATGGATTTGGACACATGGCTAATCAGTGTAGATCAAGAGGAGATCAAGTTTATAAGAAAAGAAATGTTATGTGCTTTAACTACAATAAATCTGGTCATATTGCCAGATTCTGTAGAAGTAGGAACAATGGAAGAAGAGGTCTGGTAAACAGAAAATTGGATGAGCAGAGACAAGACAAAGGCAAATAAAAAATTAATGCGAATGAGACTTAGAATGAAATGAACAAAACATGGGTCAAGAAAACAATTATAAATGACAATATTGGATCCACACCAAATTCTGGTGTTGAAAATTCCTCTGGGAATTGAATTGGGAGCTCTAGCTTAGGGGGAGCAACATTGTAAATCAAATTCCCCTAGCCAGTAAGAAAGTACCTGGATCTGGCACATTGGGAAAAGGTATATTGGATTGTTTCAGAATAGTTGGAAGGATTTCTGGAAGGAAAGAAGTGACTATGGCAAATTGTGGAGTGATTCATGGAGACTACTTGGTAAAAAGAGTCACCAGATGTGTTAGGGTAGAGCATTTATTGCAAGGGCATATTAGGTACTATGGAGCATAAAAGAGTCATTCATTCCTCATTTGATCATTTTGCATCAGAAGAGAACAAGAAAAGGAGCAGACAAGCTTAGAAGTTGAGAATTCACAAAAGTTAAGAATGGCAAGAGGATTTCTGTTCAAAACCCTAATCTATGGAACAAGGTATTTCTATTGTCCTATGAATTCTTTTTGAATTCTTAATCTCTGAAATGGCTACTCCACTAGTTGTTGATGTCACTAAGAGGCCTCATCCCAAGTTCAAGAAACATCCACACAAATCTATTGAGGTTGAGCCACTAGGTGCATTTTCTGGGGTGTCGTATGGAGTTTTGCATGTCGAAGATATTAGGGCTTATATTCACTACAATTTAGAAGAGTTTGGAAATTTGAAACTGCTGAATTTATTTGAGAACTATCTAAAGGATGATAATTATCAATTAAAACTAGAGTATGAAACCCTAGAGAGCAAGCATTTCCTGCAAGTAATGTAATTTTTGTTATTTGATGAAAGTGAATGGATTAGATACGTGTTGAGCTGAATGCATAATGAGTTCATATGGATATCAAAGCCATTCAAGATCAAAAAGGATGTAATTAGAATTGTGACTGGTTTGAATGCAATCAATGGACTACATGCACTAAAGGCTGTGAAGAATCAAACTATCACTGATGCTACCGGATAAAAGTATGATAAAAGAGCAATGCCAATCAATGACATAATAGAACCAGATGTCAAGTTTGCCTCTATGGTCATTGGATACAAAATCTATCACTCCAGTAGGGAGAACTTAGTGTCTGGGATTGCAATTTATGCAGCCTATAAAATGTTGAAGGAAAATGTTGATTATGACTTGTGTGGGTTGCTACAGAGTCAACTAATAGAAAATCTGAACAAAATAAAAAGGACAAGAAAAATTCCTTTAAGTATGGTTCTTTGGTGATATGCATATTCTTCTACTTCATGAATGAAGTGCCTAGAGTTTTGGGTGTACATTGGACATCTGATAGGCCAATAGCTTGGCAAATAAGAGATCACCTACTCAGCCTTGGTGACTCCCATGCTCAAAAGACTACAATTTGGGGTTATTTCAAGAGCTTTCAAAGCTTGATGCATGCTAGAGAAAGAATTCCCAAATTTGTTGTTGAAAATTATGAAATGAAATTTGCTTCATGGTTGATACTGACCAGTGTCTAATGGAAGCAGTAGATCCAAGGATAGTATGGATAATGCCAATGGGATATGAGGTAGATACAAGAGTTCTGGATATGTATGCTCAGCATCTTCTGAGCAAACAGAAGGACACCTCTGAAGAAATATTTGGAACCTACAAAGAGTTGAGTATCAAGTGGCATGTGGAGCTCAATTAACCTGAAAGGAAAAGAAAAGTGATGAAGCAAGTGGAAATGTATGCAAAAAGTATAGGGATAACCAAAGAAGTAGTAAGAAAAAATAAGGAAAGGATTGAAAGATTGAAGAAATCTTCTGAGCAGGCCTCAGAGGAAAAGGAAGAAAATGAGCCAACTGCTCTAGAAGTCCCACCAAGCTCCTCAAGGAAGACAAGGAGTTCTGTAAATCTTACTGAGCAAACCAGGACCACTTCCACCAAGAAACTGGAAGCCACTCCATCTGGTGAAGGAGGAAAAAGAAAGAAAACCAAGGCCACAAGAATCCACAAGAGTTCAAAAGATGATGAGGAGATAGAAACAGATGAAGAAGTGAAAGAAATAAGATCCAAGAAAGCCAGAACTTCAAAGCTTCTGAAGACCAGCCTTCTGGAAGAAATAAAGCTAGTAAAAAGCAAGTAACTGGTAAGGTCGCTATGTCTATTGATGAAATTGTAAAAACAATCACTGTTCATGGAAATTTAAAGCCTATCAGAGTTTCTATGACAATTTTGATCAAGAAAATAAGAAAATTTTGGAAGATTCCACCATCATGTATTTGAATAAATTCAATAGAGCCCTATTGCAAATTTTACAACAACTTCCTAAAAATTTAAGTACTAGAAATGAGAAATGAAGTAGCTAAGGCTAAAGATTTGGAACTCAGAGAGTATATCCTCTCCACACTATTTCCTGTAATGACTAGAAGAGAAGCAAATAAAATTCTCAAAGAAGTCAAAGATAAATTGAGAAGCAAAGTCTGAATGAACAAGCTAATGCTTGGTGAAACTGAGGAAATTGCAAAGGAAACAGAGGAAATTTTGAGAAAGGCTTTAGATAAAGATAATTACTATATTGTTTCAAAGAAACAAATTGAAGAAGACAATCCTCTAGTCATGGAACAAGAAGCTCCAGAAGAAGAAACTAACAAAAGAATTAATGACCAAAGTATTACTCTAGATCCTCTGGATTAAATCTATGAGGAGACTAATGTTGGACTTGATTCATCAAATCTAAATATTGGAGAAGTTCAGGAAGAGGAACAAGTCAATCAGGAGGACATAGAAATGATAGACAAAATAGTTGATGCAGGAGTAACTCCTCCACCTGATCACTCTGGAAAAGAAGAGGATATTGCTACCGCATAGAGCCCTCCGAATCAGGTAGCAAGTGGTGAGCAAACAAGAAAGAGTCCCTCTGGAGAGAACACAGAGAAGAGTAAAACAAAGAAAGAAGAAGAAAAAGGAAAGAAGGATAAAGTAGAAGAAGATAGTGCAAATGTTGAAGCACCTAAAGTAGATACAGAGAAATCTGATGCACAAAAGGATGGTTCAGAAATTGTTGCAAGAGACACTAGAGATGCAATGAAAAGTCTTCTTGGAAAAGAAATGATTGAACTTGATGAGCCTGAGCTACTCCATGGTTTATCTAATCTAGATGCTCTCTCTCTAATTCAATTGATGAAAATAGCATCATTCACCCAAGTAAAGGCTAGAGAAAAGATGTTAAAGTTCCACATGGAGGACAATGAGCTAGTGGGGCTTGCAACCAGAATTTTTGGAAAAGTTAATGCCTTCCTACCAGAAGAGTCCATCGGATTCCGCCTCTAGACATCTAAGAAATATTGTAAGTTCTATAAATACTCATTTTGAGTCATTTGAGAAGTCTGCAGAGACAAAAGTTAGAAATGAGTTCTTGGATAAGAAATTAAGTGAAATTAAGAATCTAATAGGGTATGATAGGACTATACTTGCTATCAGTATAAAGAGTGTTCAAAATGCTCTAAGTGATGGAAGTGATATATATAAATTTTGTCTATCCTGGCCCAAAGTAAGTGAGGATATTGAGAAGAAGATAAAGGAACAAGAACTGAAATTGTCAAATCTATCCAATAATTTTGATCCTCTAACTATTTCACCTATGAGTTAGGAATGTCAAGTAATTAGCTTGATTGATGAGATTAAGAGACTTGTTAAAGAGAAAGGCAACATTATGAAGAGAATGTGTGAGCTCTAGGGATTGATTGCTCCTAAGTTAGAGATAATGTATAATGCCCTATCTGAAGCTTAGACTGTAGTTCAGACAAGTGATCCATCAGATCTATCAAAAGTAGAAGCATATTCATTTTTGTTGAGTGGGCACATCTCAATTTTGGATGGAATGAAGAGTACTTGGGCCTCTAAATTTGTGCAAATAAAAACCATCTTTGTAGACATTCTCAAGTTTATGTAAATAAAACTTAATGATCAATTATACATATGTGGTAGCATACACATATTTTTTAGAGAATTTTGACTTACAGATCCCATCCTTTGCCATTGATGTCAAAGGGGAAGTGAAGAGAAATGAAAAATGAGAAATCTAGCAAAGTGGGAGCTTCAGAACTAATAGAGAAGTACAAGTGTACAGAGTAAGAGGGAGCTACATTAGACACTTAGTCATTTTTCACTAAGTGTTGCCATCAATGCCAAAGGGGAAGATTGTTGGCAAGAGATAGTGCTTTGCATTGATAGGTGTTGTCATTGATGGAAACTAAGATCATCCCAATCATCCACATAACACAATTTGTTCATACCGAAAGTCAGAATCAAAATTTGTCTAAGTCCGGGCAGTTAGGAACAGAGTAGGTGATAGGGTCCAGTATCTTGGTCCGGATCTCTCTGGTGGAAAGGCATGGTTTGTTGTGGATCTAAGGTAGTTGAAAGAATTGTTAAGACACTCTAAATCTAGATTTTTGTCCTCCAGTGATGAAGGAATCAAAAGATACTAGCTTCTGAATATCAGGTTTCAGTTTGATAGAACAGACAGTAGAAGAACAGGCCGACCTTGTCAATGATCTTAATTATGAATGTATAGACGTTGTTTATTGGGCAATTGGTAATGATCAGTGATGGTAGCCAACATGATTGATGGTTTTCAAGTGAAATTTTAGGTCCACATCTCATATTATGTATGGATCTAGCTGATAGAACAGAGTACTCAACAAAGTTCTAAATGTTTTTGAAGCCGACTGGTAAAATGATTGTAGATCATGTTGTGGATATATATAGCTAATGGAATTAGATGATTTAGTGTGTGACCTATATGCAACTGAGGTGTATGTGAGAAGAGCAGAAATTCAAGGTGCGAATGAAGGCAGAGCAGTAAGAAGAGTAGACCAAAGATGAAATGTGTAAGATTAGTTTTTGCACTTAACCGAAATTGAAACTCTTGCATAGGTAGATGCTATTAATCAGTTCAAGATCTATGTTATTCTCTTGTAATATTTGTATAGGTACTGAGCCTCCATTTTAGTAGTGAGCCCAAATGCATGTGCATTCCCATTTGTAAAAATACTTTTAACAGGGTATTAATTTTTGTGGGTTAACCCCATTGTGGTTTTTCCCTTAATCGGGTTTTCACATCAAAAATCTTGGTGTCAAATGTGTTGATTATATTTATGCTTCTGTGTTAATGTCATATGCTTTAATGTTTGCATCATTAATCAAATTGACAATAGTGAAAGAAGTTTAAAAGATTAAATTTAGAGACAACTGCTTCACCCCCCCTCTCAGTTGTCTGGGTTAATTCCAATAGTAGCTCGCTCCTAAAATCTCACTTTCCAAATCTTAAATCATGGTTGGGAATCACCACCCTTAGATGGGAAACTTTCTCCTTCATTTACATCCTAGGAAATTGAGCTTCAGGACTTCTCCTCACCTTTGGATGTAGGGGAGAGGTGTCATCCACATCCTCTAATCACACTCAGTTTTTCACAACAACCTCATTTGATCATGACAAATAGGGCATGAACTATGTTTCTAGCCCAAATCCCCTCCAATTTAAAGTCATCAAAAAGCCTCCCAATTTCACTTTTTATATAACTTATTTACAATAAACTTTCACATTGAGAGAAAATTTTGATACTAATAGTTTCTAAAGAATCAAGCCTAGGATGTTAGTGACTAGAGCATTTTTAGAGTGGGTTATCTTTTATTTGATCTCTTGAAAGAGTTTTTGGAGCATGTCAAGTTAATGATATGGAGCCTCTTAGTCCTTCACATTATCAAATGAAACTAGACCCACTCTTTTGAGAATCTTCCTTTGCCCACCCTTTTTATATGTTTCTCTAACCCTATCTCCTTCCTAACCATTAGCCTCCTTTTATCCCTTTTGTTTTACTACTTAGACATGGTAGGCTATATGCTAGAGTAGTTTTTTGTTCTATATCATTTAGTTAGTTTAGTGTTAGGTGTAGAATACAAGAGGAGGCTACCCTTATCTAGAGGTTGTGACACAGTTATTCAAGGAAAATGTTGATGTGTAGGTTCCCTATCTATTGGATCTTCTCAAATTGTGCCAATAAAAATAGTAAGCACAATAAATTCACATTTTTGTTATATCTAGTAAGTGAGGACTATGTATTTAGTTTGTATAGTTGAATCAATTAATTGAAGTATCTATTTTTTGTGTTTTTACACTAGCTAGCTTAGGTTTCTTGTTACAAGGAGTCAAAGCTCACTTTATTTTTAGGTGTCCAATGTATTATGAGATATGTGATAGGTTTTACTACTTCTAAACTAAAGAGAAATTCATGGCTCTCACTAAGATCTTATTCATTATGAGGATCAAAGATACATGTACAGTTGTATTCATTAGAGACATGACCCAACATAATTTTGCATTAGATTAAGAGCTCATAAGTTGAATTATGAATTTTCTTTTGACTTTTTTTGGTTAAAATACATTTTTCTTGCAACTTCCCATTAACCTATTTTGGTTACTACAAATGGACATTATTTTTTAATATAAATTTCAAATTTCAAAATTTTCATACACATTGTAGTAATCTAGTAGACATTTTCTTATTTTCCTATTAGATGATTAAAGTCAGGTAATATATATAGGATAGCTTTAAAAGGCATTGAACTTTCAAAGTCAACCTTTTATCCTTAAAGCATATGTTAGCTGTGCACATAATACTACATTTGATAAAGGATACCTTGATCATATTCTCTATTTTATTGTTGAATATAAAGTTGTAAAGAAATAAATATATTTTATTTATGCTTTAGATAAATAATATAGGCTAATAAATAAATGAAGTGGATCTATTTAATAAAAGAATTAGGAATTTAATAATTATAGGTAAGGAATTGTTGAGAATGGCATACAACTTTATATAAATTAAAAAAAATAGAAATTGAGATATTTATTACCAAGTGACAAGTAGATGTTTTGGTGCTTCAAAATATATATTAAATCTCTAGAGAATGCACATCAATCTAAATGCAAGGAACTTAGGGTAGTTTAGACTAACAAGCAAGACGCATGATCATGCTACAAGTGGTTTTGACCAACTAACAAGAGAAAACAACACTTCTACACTTCTAGATTTGCTATGCCAAAGAGGGTATTCCTAGATATATTTATAGGGCAATCAAAGAGAAATAAAGAGAAAATGGTTAGATAGATTAGCTATACCCTTTGCACTATGAGATACTCCAAATATTTTTCGTTAAGCACTGATTACATTGGCTTATTGGACTTACAAATCAAAGATCTCTTATCACTAGATTAATATATCGACTTACATGTGCAACTAAAGATGCAAAAATATTTTATATCCCCAAATGTAAAACCCTATATAATCCATACTTCATATGTAAACTAGAAATCCAAAACATGAATAACTCTTTAAAGGTAGATAAAAATGTAGGCTCTTAATAGATAAGGTAATGGTAAATGTCAAACGAGTCTATGCACGCTGGTGGGATCTAATATACAACAATTTTATGAGGACAAAGAATGATATTTAATATTCAACATGACTAATTTACCAAAGAGGACCAATGTTTTACTTCATTGGCAATAGAGTCAAGTCTTGAATAAATGAGTAAATACTTTTTTAAATATGAGCTTAAGAGAAAGATATGAATTGATAGAAATAGAGAACTAGTATTACATTCAAGATCCCATATGTCTAGTTGCAATTTCATTTAAATGTAATTCAAAGAGTCAAGAAACTTCACATAACTAGACATTATTTAATCATCCATAAATGAATAATTAACCTCATATGCTATTTTGGAAAGGAATTCTCAAAGAATTTCAAAATATTTTACAAGTGTTGCAATAATTAACTAATAAAAATAAGAACAAGCTAGCAAATATAGTAGGACTAGGGATGATTTTATTATCCCCTAAAATTCCTTGATAAATATGGAGACATTTAGATTATGGAGGGGATTTCCTCTTAACAGTGGGCACCTTCTCCATATTTTAGAAAATAAGGAATAACACAAGATTTCATAATTGAATTATAGCATTTAACACCAAAGATTATGCTAAATAGACGAAAACCTATAAAAATTTGGGCCATGAGGTCCAAATGTTGTAACAATCTAGAATTTGGTAAAAGATCATCCAACCCAATTGGATAGATAGAACTTACATTTATACCTAATGATTTTACAATAGATCTACTACAATAATAAGACATATTCCAATCTAAATATTAACTTTTTTAACAATGGGTGATTAGGATAAAGTCAATACATAAATTATACAAGTTTAAGGTCTTATATATGTTAAATTGAAATGGCAAGAAATGTGTTTTTTAATGGGTATTGTAGTAGGATTCTTATTGAGAATTTTAGTTTGATATTTGTAAACTTGCTATATGGTTGCTACTTGTTTATGAATTATTTGAGAATAAAAATATGATTTAGTGTGGTCACAAGCCTTTATTTAATTAATGGTGCAGGGGCACCTTGTCCTAGTCACTCCACATGTTGGTAAAATGTTGTCAAGTCCAAATTTTTGTTGTAATAAGGTCTAATTAGACCATTTTCTATGTCTTATGGTATGTTATTTGTCATAAGGTTAGTTCTAGGAGAGTAAAAGTGACATCTTCATTAAGAAATGTGGCATTCCCATGTACTTGAAGAGGTTGAATGACTTGGCAGTTTGGGAAGTTGGTTGAAACTGCTCAAGTCTGAGGTTCAATGTTTAAAATGAGGCCAAAACATTCATGGGAGGCTATTGAAGAAGTTTTGGAGACAAAACAATAAATCTTTTTCCTGTTTTCTTGCATTTTCTCTATTTTTCTGTTGTTCCCACATCCTATACGGTTCCATACTGGGTTGTCATGGTCTGCAATGCACAAAATTCTAAAGTGTTTTAAGTTAACTTTCATTTGAACTAGGTTAGAGGAGTTTTCATTGAATTTGAAGCATTTTATAAGGTGATTTCTGAAAATGGGTCTAAAAACCCTATGATTGAGGGTTTGGTCAAAGAAATGGGTTTTTGATCTATTCCACCATTGTCATCCTTTGAAAATTGGTTGAATGGACCTAGTTAGGATGTATTTTAGTTTTGATAATGTTGCAGGTGCAGGGGATACGAGTGGAGTGTTGTGTGAAACCAAACATGCCAAATATCCTCATGTATTAGGCATTCTAGCATAGGTGGGTTAGTGAGTTATTGAAAAGGTGGCTTGGTGTGGTTCAAGATCCCCAAAACTTGCATAATATAACCTTTTTTAACCCCTTGAGGCCTTGAAGTAGGTGTTGAAAGTTGGGAGTGACTTTTGTTGGTACTTTGTAAAAGTGGCCTAATTAGGCCTAATTGCAGCATTACCAGTCAATTATAGGGCCTTATGTTCCAAAGAAAGCCCACTTGGTTTCTTCATATGTTGTGTAAAATCCAAAAGGGTATCTGAAATGCCAATTGGGTTTTGGGTTTGGAAGGTTTTCCCCAAGTTATGCTCAAAATACCCTATTCCAAGGGCTATAAGCCAATAGGACAGTTTGCTAAGGAATGATAGGTTGAGGAAGAAGTCAAGGTTTTTGGTGAGTTTGGGCTGTCCAAACCTGTCATGTTAGTGGGGTTTAAGGTGAATCAAGAGGTTGGAAAGTGGTCTAAGCCATTCAACTATTTTGAGGTACTTTTCATTACTTTGGAAGCCATGGTGTGTGAGAGAGAAGATGGAACATCCTTGTGTGATCAGTCAAGAGTAGGTATGGAATCTTCCTATGAGTATAAGAACCTACCCTTGCTTTGCATCAATTAAAGGCTTATGAAGAGTTGCTTCTTAAATGTACTCATTGTAGGTGGTTGGGTTGTGATAAACCATTCTAAATTAATAATTGTTTGGGTTAAAGCCCTCAAAGGTTGAGTTACACTTGTTATGAGCGTTGTTGAAGTCTTGGACTTGTCTTGTGTGGAACCCACATTGGCTCACGAGATAATTATTATATAAAATTGATTGAATTCACATTGGTCACCCTTAGTGCTATGAGGCAATTAGTATGATTGAGTTGAGGTTAACATTTCATTGCAATCATAACGATGTTGCATACTTAAAGCACTCTTGGGGTCATGAGGACTGATCTAATTCTCAAACATTTGCAAATTCCTATAGACTCATTTCCAAGTTGTTTTTATCATTGCAACCTTTTACTACAACATATAGATTCTAATCACTCAATAGGTATTTGTTTCATCATGAAATGATTTGACCATATGTTTATGTATGGTTAACTAGGTTCTAGTGGTTAACCCTATCTAGGTAATTGATATGTCAATTGAACTAGTCCTAGCCAAAGTAAAATCATAAGACACTTTAATGTAGCATTAGATTTGACTAACATCATCAACATCATTATCATCGATAACATTATTAATAATAATTGCATGTCTACATGTTAGAATTTTTTGGAAATGGATTTATATATATATATATATATATATATATATATATATATATATATCTTTAAATTATTTTTAGTAAGTGCCACCAAAGGATTTCTATTGTCATATAACATGAAATACTTAAAATAAGATAAGGGATTTTGATACATATCACATATTAAGCTAAACACGATACATCTAAACTACATACAATAGTTACAAATTTTGAACTAGTTCTTTGCCTTCAAGTGCAAAAAGAGAGATTGGTTGTGTGGCTACAGACGTCTCATTGCAATGAATATAAGTAATTGTATTGTAATTTGTTAAGTAATATAAGAGGCATAATTTCATAAATAATAAATGAGCTTTTTTTTACAAAGTTGTGAGCTATTGATTGGAATCTCTCTTTTAGCTATAGTCATTCATAGTTGCATAGAACTCGAGTAGTTTTCATGGCAAATAGATTCTTTTTTCATAACATGGATCTCTATTATCTGTTATCCAAATAGAGAGAACAAGTTATATGGTTGAGAAGGTGACATGAAAAAACCCTAGTTTGCCAAACTAGGGTTTGATACAGAACAAAATTTAACTACTCAAGAATTCAACAATGCAATGGAATTTTTCATTGCATGTAACTTGTGTATATGTAAATGAGAAAAAACAAATATTCTATGGCAAACTATGGACATATATAGTGAAACAATAGACTTATATGAGCATATATTAGTAGGTATGCACCTGGAGGGACGCTGGAATGCTGATGTGGACACTGGAATGCTGATGTGGGGTCTTGTCATAGCCTATTTCACTATCCCCTTTGACTCCTTCGAATACCCTATCACCTTCGTTTGCCAATGTGAACAATGTCGCTCTCAAATGACAAAAAAACTATCATTTGAGAGTTTTAGTTCCTTCTTATTAAAAAACAATAAAATAATACCTTCAATCAAAGACGATCTTCGATCGAAGGTATTATTTTATTGTTTTAATTTGGTGCCCAAAGACGTTTGAATGGAGACCCCCTTCGAATGAAGGCCTTACTATTTTAAGATTTAAAAAGGCCGACAGGACCTTCAAAGAAGGTGCCTGCTATAGTTTTTCTAGCACCTTCAATTTTTCTTCATCCACAAAAGTGTAACCCACTATTATGGGATGACCCAGTGACCTTCATTTGAAGGTATTTAAATATTAATTTCCTACTAGATTTTTTAGAAGGTACCTTCATTCGTAGGTACCTACGAATGAAGGTAAAATCCTCATTCGTAGGTACCTACGAATGAAGGTAAAATCCTCGTTCGTAGGTACCTACGAATGAAGGTAAAATCCTCATTCGTAGGTACCTTCATTTGAAGGACCTTCGAATGAAGGTGCTTACCTAGACAATTTTTGTGTTTGCTTCAAAATTTCCTCAGAAAATCTAGTTTAAGCCTCAGGTTGGACCTTCAAATGTAATTAACTTGACAAGATAATTTGCAAAATGGTAGTCCTTGAAACGAGCTTTCCAACAAATATAGTTTTGATATATTTTCATTTTATTATATTTAATTTTTAATTTTTACTAATAACTAAACATAGGTTTTTCATCAAACATCAAGTTCTTCATTATACACAATTGGAAAAATAGTGAAATATTGAAAAGAATTCCAAAAAATACCTTTGCACTAGGTATTGATGTCCTTGTTTCACCAAAAAAAATTGAATTTTGATATATACACAACAAGTTATACTTGACAACATACACCTATGTCCAAATTATAGTTACCATGACTTTAAAAAAATTAATTTAAAAAATATGTAACAAAAAATATGAAAAATAATCTATGCACTAGATATTGATGTTAAAAACCTATATTTTAAAAATTAGAATTTTATCCTTTATATAAAAAAAGTTATACTGGATGACATAAATGTTACTTTGTAAAAATATTGTTTACTATTAAAAACGAGTTATTAAAAGAGATGTTGAAAGATTCATGATTTATTTCAAAAGAAATTTAAAAGAAATATATTTCAAATCTAGACACAAGTCACCACAAATTAAGTTAGTTCACATCATCTTCAAATTCTCAATGGTTTAGTTGATATAGGTCTCAAAAAGTGAAGATTTAGTTAAAAATGCTGATATCAATGTCCATCTTGGCCAAAAAGTGGGACTCATTATTGTGGGATTACCTAGGAATAACTCCCAACTAACTACTAATTAACAACTAAAATTTACGTATTATTTTCTAATTGTTGGAAATATGTGTTGTCATTGATGTTATCACTTAAAGTAAGGTCTGCACTCAACTTGTGATGATGATACACCAGTGAAATACAGAGATGCAGTGGGATACATTGTTGATGCTGATGTTTAGGGTTTCTAATATTAAGTGATCTTCTAGAGGTTCATAATGGTTTGCTAATGATCATGGTTGGATGTCATGTCCTAATTAGTGTAAAGTCAAATTGTTGGTCAGTAAAAGATGTTTTCATGATGAAATATTAAGATGGGAATTAGAAGCACTAAGATGAATGATGATTTAAGATTTGTTGGGGATGAGAAGATGTTGCTGAGGACTTGTGGCATGTTTTATGATCCTTCCTAGTATTTCCAAGGATGTATGTGAAATTATATGAAGATTTTGGCTTTTGAAAGTTGGTGAAGGTTTCTACCATAGAGAGGTGCTTGAAAGACTATCTAGTAAAATACTCTGAATTCCTCTACATTTGAAGACATGGTCATGCAATTCATAACTTAAGTTAAGTATGATGTGAAGGTGCTAAATCCAAAGTTTTAGATGTTTTGTCCCTCCACAGTGAAAGTTATGAGAGATAGAGTTTTGATCTATGCTCTAGCAGAATTAAGTAATGAAGAAGACTGTTTGGAATGCTCCACATTTCTCAGAAATGATAGATGTGGCTGTGCATTTTTTAGGAGATGTGCATAGAAGGGTATGAGTGCATCCATATGAGTTTCAGGTGTTTTGGAGATCTGCAAGCCTTGTTTTTAGTTGATAGTTGTGATAGAGATTGTTTTAAATGCCTAGCTCTTCTTAGGACATATGCTGATGATGTTCGCCAGATTTTTGTGGCTTGAAATGATACATTCACTAAGGGAAGATGGTCCTAATGATCTTATGTTGTCTCTAGTTACTCCGCAAGATGTTTTTCTGCTCTCTCCAATACTGGTTGTGGTCTGGAATGTTGATTTTGCCAGGCTATGCCTCTGTCTGGTCAACTGGAGAATGTTGAAGGTATGTGCCACCACTGTGTGAAGTTCAATAAGTGTTTGAAGATGATGTATAGGTCTTGCCAAATCATCTGGAAGAAGAACAAGGAATTTTTATTCATTCATGAGTATCACCAAGATTGTGAAGACCAATGTGCTACTTGGTTCATATTTTCTTGCTTAAGGGAGACCTAATTTAAAATTGTGTAACATGCAGATGTTATCTCTTGAAGAATGATGCTATGAATGATCTTTAGGACTAGACTAAGTGTGCAATGGGATCTGCAAGGTTTGTGTTTCCTTCTAGAGTAGCGTGTTTTTCATGATAGGGCTTGACCTATGCATGTTTCATGTGTTGTGATCTCTTGATGACTTGTAAAATGTAATATTCTTGCTGTATTGGCTGACTTTTAATAAAATCAATGTAATGACATGTTTATATTGTAAACCTAGTTGGTCTAGGTGAGGTATGATTTTGAAGATGAACATTTGAGTGTGTGAAGAGTAGAAGATAAAAATCATATGCATTGTGATGTCCAACTGAAGGAGAAGGAGTAGAAGTGTTAAAGGCTGTCCTGATTCATCTTGAAGATACTTTTGTGATAGGAGGGAAGTGAAGAGTGTTCCTAACTGATCCAATCATTAGAAGAAAGTGTGAAGAGGAAAAATTGCAATCATCAAAGGTGTGATCTTCAATGTCAGTTTTCAGACAATAGGACTATCATGCTGTAATTTTTCTTGAGTTCATTCTTAGTTCAAGGAGTAGTTGCATCCTTGGGTTGTAGCCCTCAAATAAAGTTAGTAGGGAGTTGTAGCTTCCTTGGGAGTGACCCTAGAAATCAAAGTTTTTAGGTAGTAGTAGCTTCCTTGGGTTGTAGCTCTAAAACAAAGCCGTTATTTTGATCTTCATCTATTGTGATTTAATCCTCACCATGGTTTTTCCCTTCTTGGGTTTTCCACGTATATCTAGTGTTATGTGTTGATTTGCATTGTGTTTATCTTTCACATTTATGTTAATGTTGTAATGATTAAGTTTTAATATGCTCCAGAGGATTTGAAGTATGTTTAGATATTGATTCACCCCCCTCTTAGTATCTTGGTGTGTTCAACACTAACCTATACAAACTATATATTTTATTAAGTAAACTTTAATATTCTAACATATATCCCCCTTAAGGTTTACATTATACAAAACAAAACATGCTGACTGAAACAAACAAATATAGTTTCTTGAGAAGATTTTTCTTTGAAGAAACAAATCTTTGAATTAGGTGGTACTCCATCAAGCTGCCTCTTAACCCTCATAAATGTGTAGTTGAGCTTGAATTCACAAGTTCTTGGGTTACCACCTCCTCGAACTCCCGAATCATAGATCCCTTGAATTATTGAACAAAAATCCATGTTGAGCTCCACAAGGCTCCATCAAGTTGTCTCATGACTCTCGTAAGGGTATAATTCCCCATATCATAGAGTTTCAAACTATATGGGCAACAATTCATAAGTTCAACACCAAATCCCTTTACTTGTCTCCAAAAAATAACTTCACATTATATGCATTCTTCAAATCCATCAGCATTAAAAAGGAAAACATGAAAAACATTGGCTTCTCATACAGTGCACCATATCTAAGCGAGAAGCTAGCTTGAGATGATGAAAATATCCTCCAGTCTTCGATGCCGCTAGCCTCTAGTAGGGAAATGCTCAATAATTTTCCTTGAAAGCCCGCTCAATCTTATCTTTCTTCTTTATTGCATAACTATTTGAAGATCCCTTGGAAGCATTGATAAGCTCATCTGCAAGACATGTAGCAATTATTTTAAGGTTTCATAATGCACTTTCTTGGGTACCAGTAGTAAGAAGATAGATTATCTGATTGACATGTCTCATGGGAGATATATCAACTACTTGGCGTCTTACAACACCCACAAAACCAATATGAGTTGCATCTTCTCTTGGACCACTATTCATAATAGCATCAACAATGACCTGTATTGGGTTTTGATCAGTGAGTAGAAGAGTAATTTTCATAGCATGCTTAACTATGCGCACAACCATCAACTTCTTTCCATTATCCCATGTAGCATCAGAGAGTTTGTCAACCACTCAACATTTGGGCATTATGCCATTCAGAATTGTTTAACTAAATATCATCTAGCAGTGTGGGGAACAAATGTTGCACATTTCCATGCTAAAACAACTATATAATATTGTAGAGAGAAGTCACTTACCTCAGCATCTTCAAAATTCCCACGATTAAATAGTTTCATATCAGGTTGTAGTAAGGTGGAAGCCATGGCTGCTACTTCATCTCTCTGTAAGCTCCAATTTATCTATCCCCTTCCATATTCAATACCTATATCCTTCTTGTTAGAATGTGCCTCATCTGCCAACATACAAGGAATGTGCAAATCGTAACCACAGATTTTCTAAAAATCATGCAAATATATCACACATCCTACACCAAATCTACACAGTTTTATCATTTTTTAATCCCTAATTCCATTAAACATTACAGAATATATGATTGGGTATACTCATTTAATGCTAGGGCACCACAGATATTACAAAATAGCATACAAACTGATATTAATCAACAATGATTTGAATGAACATGACTCAATGCTAGGATACACGGGTTTTTATAGGAGGTACACATAAGCATAGAACACCTATGAAACTTAGATGAAATACATATATTCAATGTAGGAAAAGGAAAGTCCCTTGAATACAAAGAGCACGTGAATTATATACTCGAGAGACATGAATCTTAATGGCGTATAGGGGTCTTTTGGAAACATGTGAGCTGTTACATCCCCAACTTATGATTTAGTTTAATCTTGCTTTTGTGTGGTAAACAATATGATTAATCATAGTTTAATGATTTGATGTTTGTGGAAAATATCAAATAGAATCATTGATTATATGAATATTGATTAATGTTTAGTTAGATATGTGATTACATGATGATATGATTATTTAATTATAATGATATGTGAATCAAATGATGATACTGTTGTCTATCAAAACTGCACCCTTGCTAAGTTGCAGAACTTAGCATTTTGGAGAAACATGGGATATTCCAGGCCTACGGGTCACCTATGATGGAAAGAACCTCCAGAGAAGGACAGCTTCCTAGCTGGTTGTCACCTAGAAACTACTGGACTTGCAGAGGCAAAGAGAAAAAGGAATGCTTAAAAAATGAAAAGAAAAATAGAAAATAAAACAAGGGTGATACACCAAACTGATATGGTTTATGAAAACTCAGATTTATACACTTGGTTATAGATAACAGAACTAAATTTGCATAACCTATTACTGCATGTTTTGCATAAATACTTCACAAAAAGGCCTAAATGCATTAACCTTTAAAAGGAAGATAACTTTACATTTAAAAAGCCACACATAGCTTTAAGACACAGTTTGCAACCTGCATAAACATACTTTTTTGCAGAAAAGGTATTGAAACATGAGACAAAGTCACAAGGAAATAAAACTACCTCACAAATGACTTGATCAATCACTTGATGATACACAATATTGCAAGAATAAGAAGGCAAAAACTCATAACCAATGGTAGCCAAGGTCTTTTCTATATTTCATATCCCAAAAGAGTTATAAAACATGCTCAAAATTGAGTAAGGACTGCAAAAAATCACTAAATCTAGAAATTGCATGATCAGAGCTCTATACAAAAGAGTCAAATGAATGACTATATACTCTCCAAATAGTTGTGACAAGATAAGAACTAGAAACCTCCATGGTTGTGCATCTCATAAAAGCCCTCAAAATATTTGTCTAAAGCTCTCCAAAATGAGTTCCCAATGAAAAAAAAGTTAAGGCATGTCATCACCCACCATAAAAGCTCTAAAAACAACCTCTTAATGCCCTTAAATGCTACTGAAAACAAGTCAAATCCATGAAATAACTCCTCTACCTATTTGTCAACCTCTCCTGCAGCATCATAAATGTTTGGCATTTGCATAATAAATGCTCAACCACATCTCTTTAACCACATCTGAAAGACTTGTCCCTTGCACAATAAATGATATAAATACAATTATTTCTGCATTTAATTAACATTGACTAAGTGGTTTATAATTACATCACTTAGTTTAATGTTTTACATTTCAAATTTATTACAAACCTATGCAGAAAATAACGGCACTAGGACATTAATATTCAATCTCCTAATTTTGCATGGCTTGGAGCTAAATAAAACATTGTGAAAAAATATAAAGTAATCGAAGAGACTTACTTTGTCATGTGTTATGGATTTGCCTATCATTACTTTTTGCATTTTTATGACAAGTGATAAAGTAAGTTATAATTCATTACTTTATCACTTGTTTACAATGTTTTATCTATTTCTACTTTATGCAAAAAGACAAATAAAGCCATTATATCTCCTAGGCACAAACACAACTCTCCTATGCATTACAATGTCCCTCATGCATTTACATTGGCCATATGCATTATTTGATCTTTGTGACTCCTTTTGCAAAGAATAAAATGCCTTACCATGTACCGTTTCCTTCAACATAATAAAAACACCTTATTACTCCATTTGAACCCTATGCATTACAAGGCATACTTACCATATGTGTTCATCTCCAAGGTAACCAAATCCGTTTCAAAGGCATAATACCTAAGCATTATATGCAAAAGGGACCCAAGGCATGAAATATCCTAAGTTAGCAAATGTAAAGGGTCCACAATGCCACGATGGGTATTTCTTAAGGCATGAAAATGTATTTCAATGTGATAAAAATCACAATTGAATCTTAAGGCAAAAGTAGCCCTAACACAAAACAATGACTTCCCTAACCTTTTACATCATTTTCACCTTGCATTCGATGGGAAAACCTTCTCTCTGGCTACCATGACTTAGGGTTAGGAGCACGAAGCTGCTAGTTTTCTTGTTGATTCTGAGCAGTTTGATGAAGATTTTATGAAGGTAAGCCTTTCTGGCATAGATTTAAACAATATCCTTCATTTCAAAGGCATCTTTATGGCTTTCTATCCATGGCAAAGGACATTCTCTAATGCATTTCTTCTTATTTTTCTTTGTCTTCATTGTTGATATAGATTGTCTCTAGTCGCGACTATGTTGCTGAGTTCACTTGAGGGAAAAATGAAAGAAAAAAGAGGGGTAATACCCACAACTCTATGCACATCAATCCTCCTAGAAATAGATGTAAGCTTTGAACTCTTGAAAACTGCATTGATTTTTTGCATTTTTTGTAGCACGACATGGCACTAGAGGCCATGGCCCCTGATATTTCAGAGCATTATGAAAATGAAGGCCTTCATTTTCTTTGTATCTACAATTTTTCTTCATTTTATGTATGTATTTGCTTTGACAAACACAAAAAAGGCCTTGGTGGCTTCAGGCCATGACCTCTTCATTTGGGTCTACACAAAACTTGATACCTCATTTGCACAAGTGATAATATCCATCAAACTATTGAATATATCTTTGTTTTTTTCTACATGGGTTGGTCACAACTTCAAGAAACCTTGTCTCACTTACAAGCTGTGAGTAATCATTTTTGGATCTGCACAAAATCTTGATATTTCACTGTAGATTTTGCTGTTAAAGGCTGCGAATTGATAGCATTCTGAGTATTTTGTGTTTGAAATGAGCTTGAAAAAGCTTCACTTTCTCTGTATTTGCATTCTTTTCATTTAAAACCCCCAAATGTGTGAATAAAATGCATTATATAATTCATTGGGTTCGCCTGCTGAAGAGAAACGACTCCATCTAGATATGAATGGGTATTTAAACAAATGATTCTTTTTTTCTTATTCATCTCTCTGTATGCAGAAACAATGGAATTATGATGCTCTTCCTTTACTAAAATGTAGAAAACAAAACCTTGTTCGGCATTATACTAGTTGTCATGGTTCATTCTTGAAAATGCAGAAAAAATAAGCCTTCTATGGCTGTTGCTTGATGTAGAAAAATGGTCACTTCTTGTAAGATGAAGATACTACAACAATATTGTCCTTCATTTCTGAGTTTTGTGCAAAATACAAACCTCCTATAAGCTTAAAAACTCTTCATTCCCTAATGCGGATGCATTACTGTTGGCTCAAATCAAGCTTGACCCATGACATAGGAATGAAAAATCTTGTAAAGAATAATGTTTTGATTTCTTTTTACTCCAATGTAGCATTTTGTTTTACTCTGTTTTGAGGATGCAAAGACACACAAAAAACTCTTTACAATTGCAAACATATTTTCCTTTTGTATCTTCATGTGGGTTTGATAAAAGTAGTGAGATGTTTTGTTTCCTTTGAAGACTATCATATCTTCTCATATATGTTCATATATTTGACAAAAGAAAAATGGTAAATTGCTTTCACTTACTATATACCCTCTCAGGGTTTTTAAGAACTTCATTTTCTTTTTTCTCTATGTTTGGTGATCTTCTTTATGCATTTTGAAGCTCTTTGATCTTGTCCATAGGAGACAGTTACTTGATGAATGATAACATCTTCCTTTAAACCTGCACCATTTACATTGCTAT
Organism: Cunninghamia lanceolata; assembly: GCA_027924645.1. Taxonomy (NCBI): domain Eukaryota; kingdom Viridiplantae; phylum Streptophyta; class Pinopsida; order Cupressales; family Cupressaceae; genus Cunninghamia; species Cunninghamia lanceolata. The sequence continues at coordinate 456,116 of BSBN01000742.1, forward strand.
TCCAAAACTTCACACATAATGTGGCATATATGCTTTTCCATTATTCACTCCTTGGGTTTATGGTGTGTTTGATCATGGTTTGCATTGAATATGGATTATGTCAATGTTGTATTAAATCTTTTCTGTGTGACTCACTTCATGTATAGAGGGCACTCTATAGAAAGCATACTCATTTCATGATAAGGTCATATTGTCTTTCAATCCTGTAGCAAGTTGTTCCCTCTTGTTGTTGTTCTTTACTTATTATCTCCAATGTATAATGCAAAAGACACAATCCTCATTTGTATATCCTGAATCTATACTTTTTGTGTATGAAGCCATGCTTACATGATGCCATTATTACATCTCCTATAGCATATTGATGTGATCTTTGATATTTTATGGGAAAAATACTACTCTTGGCTGTGGCCTCTTCTTTGTAACAACATTTTTGTATCTCCTTCATGGCTGAGATAATGGGCTTGATGACCTGCATGATTCTACTGTGCCTTATAAAGTGATGAATATGGCCTATTTGAATCATGAATACGGTAATGTATAGAAGGCATGGGTATTTTAATGAGGCAATCACACTGTTCTTTATCTTTATGGCAAATAGCTCATCCTTCTTGGCTTCTTCCTTTTGCTATTCCATTTGCACATTATGATTGTCTTCCTTGATGATGTCAATGGTGCTATTGTCATAAGTTTTGGCTTTTACCTATCTGCTTTCCTGTAGAATATGAAGATCCTATCTACTTGCTACTTCTTCATCATGGTATTTGATTACTCTATGGCTGTGTGAAGCATAGTGACACTTTGATCTTGATTGCTCTATACTATTGCAGTTGGCACTGACACTCCTTTTCTTGCCTTATCAACTGGTCATATTATCTCCTTATTATGATAGTTCCTCTATGTACTGGACTGCACCCTACTATTCCATGATCATGACTGTACCTCTTCTCTTTCTATGGTATGGCAAATGAGATAGTAATGATTACTATATCAGTTGACTGTTCATCTCCTTCATGACAATGATCTTTACTTGCTACTGCAATACATGATGCAATATGCATTCTAATTCATTACTATGGCTACCTTAGTTGCTCCATACATGTACTTGATTATTTCCTGTCACTCTTGAGATAGGAGAAACAAACTCTCTTTGAAATGGAAAAAGTTTGATGTGAACTATGTTTCACCTATGCACATGCTATCTCCTATAGCTATGACTGTAACTTCATTGTTGTCCCATTCTAGCATAAAAATGTTATGGCTGTATGTTGTTCCATTTTCTCTTATCTTTGTCAAATGTACCTTTATTTCATGTTGTTCCACTCTTATGGGTTGTTCCTCAATTGTTTATGATCATGTTGACTGCACTTGTATATGCTATCCTACTATGACTGAAACCTCTGCTTCTTTGATGGCATCATGGGATCTTAATGACAGTAACACATGGCATTTGACTTGGCTATCCCACATGGAATTTGTTCCAACTTGACTGTACCTTCTCTCTTGTAATTGATACATCTGATATAGTAGCAACATGCATGTGATGAAAACATCATGATGTTTGGTCTATTGAATATCTCTACATTAATGTCATTGCTCTGAGCATGCTGGGATCAACCCTTATGGGAGCCCATTTTCTCCACATGCTTATTTCATAAAAGATTAATCAACAAATTGATTTCTTATATACCTATAGAGGAAGCAAACATGTTAGCATATGAAACATATCTTTGATTCATGATGTGGGGTTACTTGTATGGATCTATCTCTTTCTGGTATAGCACTTATATCTGCTCATTCTAACCTCTCTTATGCTAATATCTGATTACTGATATTGCTGCTACATAAAAGTGAATGGCACTTTTGAAGTTTTGATTGTGTATGAAAAGAATTGGTACCCTAAGCATTAACCAAAACTATTTTCTAGGTATGTTGGAGCTCAAATGGATGGGCGAAGATAGCAACCAGCTCAACCACGGGATTCATCATTCGCAGGCAATGATGGGTCCCCTTTCTTTTCCTATGCATTTGTTTTCTTTCAAAAGTAAAATTTACTTTTATGTTGCCTATTTTAGTTACTCCTACGGCTTGTGTGGGAGCATTTCATTTGACATTCATGAATAATGAAAAAGCCTTTTAAAATATGCAATGTTGTATGGTTCTTCTTGATTGTAAATAATTGCATTTAATTGAAGTTCTTTTATGGCATTTTTTTCTTGGAAAAACACTCATTAATAATAGACATGCACCCCTTAAAACTATAAAACTTAACCAGCTCCACTTGATTGAGATGGAAAATAAAAATGGGTAACATTTCTGGCTACATCTACATGGTGCTTGCCTGCTAAATACCTTGACCAGCTGCCTAAAACTATCTGTTGGGCATAGAGTCACTCATACTTGACAAAACTTCAAAAAACATTTCTTTCTACCACTGCAACTCACTTTAGACTGTAACCCCTTCTAATCCATCAAGTGCATGTGTATGGTTGGTGACAGTGAACCAACAAAAATCACTGTCATTAATGATATATATCTACTTGATGGGCTAGAAGGGGATAATCAACAAGAACACTTCCTTAGCAAACTGATGCAATTTATTACAGTTTTATGAGGGAGATAGGTATAATGTGTGACAGTGAATACATGTATTCACTATTTCATGTGATGGTTGCCCACTTCATATAACTGTAGTACATTACAATAGTTTCAACTTCCACACAACCAAATGCAAGAACAACTAACTAACTATGTAGAAACGCACTTAGGGAAATGAAAATTGCATCTAATCTATTGTACAACAACACTTATTTAACATCAAAAACTTCATGAAATATGTACAAACATCTAAGATCATACCTCATAAGCAATGCTTGAGGTGAATCCCATTGACTGAGATTGGCTCCATGTCACCATCCAGCCTAGACATCTGGAAGGCATTATGTTGTTTACATTCTAAAATAATATAGGGACCACTCCAAAAAGCATCAAACTTAGAGTGCTTTCCAAGTTTGCTCTTTGATTCATCCCATTTCAGCACTATGTCACCCTCCTGGAATATTCTTGGAGATGCTCTTTTGTCAAATGACCTCTTCATTTGAGCTTGATGATGCTCTATATTTCTCATGGCATTATTCCTGGTCTCTTCAAGCTCAACTAGTTGAGCTAGCCTTATTGTCATAGGGCCTTCTTCTAACATGTCTAGTTGATTCACCAAATCAAGTGCGGGTAATTCAAGTGTGATAGGAAGCCTTGGTTCCTTGCCATACACCAACATGAAAGGTGAATGCCTTGTTGACCATTTTGAAGTAATTTTATCAGCCCATAATGTTGATTTTAACTGTGTATGTCAGGCCCTCTGGTTACCCTCCATGGTCTTCTTGATAATTCTGATCAAGTTCTTATTGGTGGATTCTGCTTGGCCATTGCCTTGTGGATAGTAATTGGAGGATGTATTCAGATAAATTCCATTTCTTAAATCCCAATCAGAGATCCTAGAACCAACAAAGGCAATGGCATTGTTTGAAATAATAGACTCAGGGACTCTAAATCTGATAACTAGCTCTTCATAAAAATTTAGAACAGCAGACTCATTGGCCTCTTTAAGTGCGACTACTTTAGTTCACTTAGTAAAATAATCAGTGGTTGTAAGAACCCACTTATGACCAACACTGGATGGAGGTTTTATAACTCCAATAAAGTCTAACCCCCACCTCATAAAGCGTTGTTCAACTTGAATCGGTTGCAAAGGTAAGGCTGCCAACTTCTCCTTTCTAGTAAACAGAGCACATTCCTTGCACTTTCTAACCCACAAGTGTGCATCCTTAAACAAACTGGGCCAATAATAGCCACCCTCCATCACCTTAAGAGTTGTTTCTCTAGGTGAAAAATGGCCTCTAGCTAACCCCTCATGAAATTCATGAAACACTCTTTCAACTTGGTTAGGTTCAATACATCTCAACAATACTCCATTGAAATCTTTCCTAAAAAGCAAGCTGTTAATGAGTACATAAGGTATAGACTACAATCTAAAATACCTTATTTTGGCTCTATCCAAGCCCAGAGGACACTCACAAGTCTGCAATAAATGAACCATTTCTTGCACCCAACTAATAACAGGAACTGAAACAACTATTTTCTCTTGATCTTACAATGATAGAACAACCTCTTGTTCAAATTCTTCTTTGCTGATAACACCATCAATAGGCTATTCACAACCCTATGCCCCTGACCAACTTGGTAACTTTAATGTCCACATCATATTCCATTACCTTAGTTACCCAACCGGCTCTCTTATCACTGAGATCCTTACTCAACAGAAATTCTTTGACACTCGGATGAGCAACCATTAGATTAATCTTATTATTTGACAACATGTGTTTAATTTTCTTTAAACTCCTTATAACAACAAGCACATGTTTCTCTACAAAGGTATACCTTAGCTCATAATCCTTTAATGCTTGACTGACAAAAGCTAAAGGCTACTCCAAACCTGAATCATTCTTCTATACCAACATAGCAGAAATAGAGTCAGCATTACCATAAGCATACAACGTGAAATCTCTAGAAAAATCAGGATTCAAAAGTGTAGGTGTAGCTGCCAATGCCTCTTTAATACGCTCAAAGCTCCATTTTCCTTTTCTAGTCCATTTGAAAGACACATTCTTTCTCAACATAGTAGTTAGTGGACTTAACAAATCAGCAATATCAGGGATAAATCTCCTGACAAAGTTGATTCTACCAATGAAACTTTGCAGACCTTTCTTGAGTGCTAGTAAGGGGAGAGCCAAATGTTGGCAAGAGACACTATATGGATTCATGATTGTTGTCATTGATGGCAACAAAGTTCATCCCACACATTTGCAGGACATGGTGTGTCTCTACCGGAAGTTAGAGTGAAGAATGTTGAGGTCCGGTAAACAAGAACAGAGCATGTGGCGAGGTCCGACAGATAGGTCTGGATCTCTCAGAGGAAGCATCTTGGTGAAGTGTGGATTTGGGGAAGTCAAGAGGACTACCTTGAGTAATAGATTCCAAGGATTTAGCCTCCGGTGATAGATGAGATAAAAGATATGAATACTTGAGTACCGGGTTCCTGAGTGACAGTGTGAACAGAGGAAGAACTGACTAATAGAACATCAGACTATTTTCTGGATGTGTTACTGATGATGGAAAAGGTTCTTAAGACATAAGTTATGTTTGGCCAACATGATTGATGACTTTTGCAAGTATATGCTTGATCCGCATTACTTGGTGTGCAAGGATTCAGCCGACAGATCAGAGTTTGTGAAAAGATTGACTATTCCAGGTGCCAACTTGAAAGGTGATGAAATCACTTGTGCGGATATATATGCACAATGGATTTAGTTGTGAAAAGTGAGGTGTGTGTCAATAATGTGTGAATAAAAGTAGAAGTGCAGAACAGAAGCAGTAAGGAAGATCTGGTATGTAAAGAAAGCAACATAAGAGAAGAAGAAAGATGAAGTGCAGCAAATCAGTGTACTAAGCCTAACCGGAACTAAACTTCAGCATATGTAGATGCTCCTATATCAGTTCAAGTGTTGTATTACATTCCTTTGTAGACAGTGAGTCTCTTGTAGGTAGTGTGCCTCTTGTGCGCAGTGTGCTCGGGTAGTGAGCCCTAATTGGCAAGTGCCATTCTATTTTTCCTTATTCTTCTAATAGAGAATAATCTTTGGGTTAATCACCCCGTGGTTTTCTCCCTTAATAGGGTTTCCACGTCAAAAATATTGTGTCATGTGTATCTCCATTTCATGGTTATGTTTGCTTGTTTGAATTAATGCTGCATTGATTAATAAGAAAGTTCAGAAAGCAGAAATAATTAGGATAACTGATTCACCCCCCTCTCAGTTATCAACAATTGGTATCAGAGCTAAGTTCCTCCTAACAGAGTCTAACAGCTCAAGGAAGATCTGGGAATCTAAATGGATGCATATGGTTTAAGGGAGCAACTCAAGATTGCCCTTGAGGATCATGAATAGTCAAACTCTGAAGTTAATGAATTAAAGGAAAGACTCAAACAGGCTGATGATTTCATGAGAGAACTAAAAGACAAATTAAGCCTCTCTATGAAAAAGAGAAAGGAGTTGCTTCAGCAATTGGCAAGACAAGGTGAAGCAAATGATGCAAATGAAGACCTGACTGAGAAAACCAAGTTATGTGAAAAGTTATCAAAAGAAATCATTATGGTAAGACATGAAATGGAATTAGGAGTTATGAAGTTTACCCAAGAAGTTGAAGAGAAAAGAAAAACTGAAGATAATCTAAGACAATCTCTTAAGGAGAAATCAGAAGATTGCCACCAAATGGATAGAATTATTAGACATCTTGAATCTGATCTTGAAGATGCTAAAGAAAATAAAGAAAAACTTGAGGATCAAATTGTCTCTCTCAAAAGGGATCTTCAAACAGCAAATGAATATAAAGAGAAATTCAAGATAAGTTCTGCTCAACTTGAAGTTCTTCTTGGAAGCCAAAAGAGGGTAGATGACAAGTGTGGTTTGGGATATGAGAAAGGAGAAAGCTCCGGATCCGGTCAGAAGAATTTTGGATCAGAAAATCCAAGGAATAGGCCTAGAAGACCTCCGGTAAGACAGCCTAATGCTCAAAGATATCCATCCTTCAATGGTTACTGCCACAACTGCAATCACTTTGGTCACAAAGCTAATCAGTGCAGAAAGAGAATGAATCAGACTAATTCATCCTTCTCCGGACAATGTTTCAACTGCAAAAGGTATGGTCACAAATCTCACGAATGCAGAAATATGCAAATGAACAAAACATTCAATGGTAGATGGTTTGCATGCAATAGAATAGGTCATATGGCTAATCAATGCAGATCAAGAGGATATCAGTCAAATATGCAAAGAAATGTTGTTTGCCAAATCTGCAATAGATCTAGTCATAGTGTAAAATTCTATAGAAGCAAGAATCAGGACAAAAGAGTTTCAGTATATCATAATCAGAATCAAGATAAGGGTAAACAAAAAGTGAATGCGGATGAAGTTAAAAGTGAGATGAGCAAGATTTGGGTAAACAAAAGTACAGAGAATGTAGAGGCTGGATCCGCACCAGACTCTGGTGCTGATATTCCTTCCAGGAATTAAAAAGTGAGCTCTGGCTCAGGAGGAGACACAAAGAAAACCTTGTTCCTCTAGCCAGTCAATTGGTGCCAGAACTGGCACAAGAAGAGTTGTAGATTTAAGGGTTCATAAGGGAAACATCCAAACAAACTATGGTTAAGATTTGGAAGATCCGCATGATGTTTAAAGATCAGGACTGATCTAGTTCTTCAAGTCATCCGAATAAGGCAAATCGAAATAATGTAGGTTGAGCATTTATTGCAACCTAATATTAAGGTTTGTGGAGCAATATAAGGGTTTTCTCATTAACCACTTATTCATTCTACATTCAAGAAGAAATGAAAAGTGGAGCTCTGCAACAAAATTCCTCAAGTTCATCGAAGATCATTTGCAGAAGTTATTACATCCAAAAATCAATCCAACCAACTCCGTGAAACCGAAAGGTGCAAAAGGTATTTTCCATTTTCAATATCTCACTACAAATCTTTTGATGATTGCTACTCTGAATATAGTAAAGATTTCTGATAGACCTCGCCCCACATTTAAGAAACATCCATACAAATCCTTGGAGGTAGATCCCCTAGGTGCATTTTCCAGTGTTTCGCATGGTGTTTTGCACACTGAAGATATTAGGGTTTATATACACGCAAATGTTGAAGAGTTTGGGGAATTCAAACTAAGAGATATCTATCACAAACAACTTTTAGATGATTCATTTGAGCTTAAACCCCAATACAAGGGCCTCTGGAACAAGCACTTTGCACAATACATACATTTCTGCTATTTTACGGAGGATGAATGGGTTAGGTGCATTTTGAGTAGAATACATGACAACTTCATGTGGTTAAATGGACCGTTCAAAATCATAAAAGATGCCATCAGGGCAGTTATCAGATTACACTCATCTGGTGGGATTCTTGTTCTCAAATCTGTGAAGAATCAAACTGTGAGTGAGGCTACCAGATCCAAGTTTGACAAAAGAGCAATGACAATAGATGACATCTCTGATCCAGATGTCAAGTTTGCCTCCATGATCATTGGATATAAAATATATCATTCTAGCAGGGAAAACTCTGTACCTAGAACTGCCATATACACCGCCTATGAAATGCTAAGAAAGGATGCAGACTATGATCTTTGTCAGCTTCTCTTGAACCAACTCTTGGAGAATCTATAGAAAATAAAGAAAGATAAAAAGAATTCATTCAAGTATGGTGGATTAATAATGTGCTTGTTTTTCTACTTTATGAATGAGCTTCCCAGATCTAGTGGCTGGGTGTTGGAGAGTGATAGGCCAGTAGCTATCCAAATCAGAGATTATTTGCATGGACTTGGTGATAACAAAGCACAAAATATAGCTCTGTGGGGATACTTCAAGAACTTTTAGAACATGATGCAAGCAAGAGAAAGGATTCCCCAGTCTCTTGTTGAGAAATACAAAGACACAGTCTATTTTATGGTAGAGATTGATCAGTGCCTAATGGAGGTAGTAGAACCAAGGACAATCTGGATCATGCCCATGGGGTATGAAGTTGATGAACAGATTGTGGAGCTGCATGTTCAACACATGCTAAGTCAGCCAAAGGGTCCAAAGGCAGAAAGGTTTGGAACCTTTGAGGAGCTGAGTGTAAAGATTCATGTGGAACTCAGAGAACCAGAGATCAAAAGGAAAGTGAGAAAAGAAGTAGAACATGTTGCCCAAGGCCTTGGCTTCTCAAAGGAGGCACTTGATCCCAACAGGGAAAAGAGGAAAAAGGCTGAGGAAGAGAAGAAAGAGGTAGAAAAGAAAAGTGAGGAAAGTGCTCCGGTAGAAGCTTCCACCCGGACCAGATCATCAAAGAGACCAGCACCTGTCCCTGCTAAAAGCTCAAAACTGGAAGTCCAGACATCCAGAAAAGGAGAAAAGAGAACAAAGAAAAATGCAACAAGGTCATATGTTAGCCTAAAGGGTGATGAGGAAACTGAATTAGATGAGGAGATAAGGAAACTAAAGAAGAAGAAGAAATCATCTGGTAAACACTCTACCGGTCAAGGAGAAGAAAAGAAGGAAGAGGAATTTGTTGAAAAACCCACTCTCTCCTTAGATGATGTAGTGAAAGCAGTCACAGTGGATGGGAACCTGCAACCCTTAACAGAATTCTATGATGAATATAATGAAGCAAATAAAAAGATTCTGGAGGAAGCCACAGTTAAGTTTTTGAACATTTACAATAAAGCTTTTATTAAAATTATCTCTCTAATTCCTAAGAGCCTAGAAAAGGAGTTGGAAATGAGAAAGACCAATGCCATGGCAAAAGACCTTGAGATCTGGGAACAAATAGCTATTCAGCTATATCCTTCAATCGATCCCAAGACAATGAATATGGTGTTCAAGGATTGCAAGGATGAGTTCAGGAGCAAAGCAAGGATGAATCAACTCATGCTTGGTGAGACTGACAAGGTAGCCAAGGACACTGAAGAGATTCCTTGAAAATCCTTCAAAAGATTTAATCTTCCTATTATAGAGGACTTGGGTACTGATCCCTCGACCACAAGTGTTGCAGGAGAGTCTTCTGAGAAAATAACAAAAGAAGCTATGAATACCGGTGCAGGAACAGCCAAGGACTTAGAATCCTTTGTTCTAGAAAAGGAAGAGGTTGCGCAAGAATAGACTAACATCAGTCCTCTGGTTTCCCCTACTGACTTCATATCCAAAGGAGAAGAAAGAGTAAAGGAGAAAGAAGTAGAGGTGAAGGGAAAAGAGGATGACAGTGCAAAGGTTGTGCAAGGAGAGGAAGCTCCTAAAGACAGTTCAGTGACTACAGAAGAAAAGAAAAATCTGTCTCTGGCAAGAGACACTGCAGAATCAGTCAAGGACTTCTTGACAAAATTATCTATGGAAATTGATGAACCAGACCTATTAAAAGGGCCTCTGGACTTTGACTCTCTATCCTTGGTGCAAACAATGAAGATAGCTTCATTTGCAAATGTGAAGGCCAAAGAAAAGCTACTGAAATCTCACATGGAAGACTGTGAGCTTATAGAGGTAGCATCTGAAGTTTTGGAAAAGATCATGCCAACTTTTCGGAAGGATCCCACAGCATCCTCTTCCGGTAATCTCAAAACTCTAGTCAGCAGTGTTAATACACATTTTGATTCTCTAGAGAAATCAGCTGAAGAAAAGGTTTGAAAGGAGTTTTTGGATAAAAGATTCTTAGAGGTACAAGGTTTGATCATTAATGATAGGAGAAATATGAATATTGGGATAAAGAGCTTAGAAAATGCTCTTAAGGATGGCGGTGAAGTATACAAATTTTGTATTTCCTGGTCCAAAGCAACAGTGGAAATTGAGAAGAAAATAAAAGAGCAAGAGGATAAACTACTAAGTTTGTCTCAAAGTTTTGATCCTCTCTCTTCATCCATAGTAAATCAAGAGTGTCAGACTATTGCAATCACAAATGCAATAAAGAATTTTGAGAAGGAAAGGAAGAACATAATTAGCCGGATGGGTGAACTTAGAAGGATTATTATCCCTAAGTTAGAGGCCATGCATGAGGCCATAAGTGATGCTCAAACTACCGCCCAAACCAATGATCCGACATATCTTAAGAGGGTAGAAGGTTTTGCGTTTTTGTTGAGTGGTCACATCTTAATTTTGGATAGAATGAAGCAAAGTTGGGCTGCAGAACTCATCCAATTGAAAACAACTTTTGCAGTCATACTGCAGTATATGTAAGTATTCCATATGTATATACTTATGCAGCTAAGTATAGTAAATTTTTTGAAAATTTTGGTATGCGGACCCTACCCTTTGCCATTGATGTCAAAGGGGGAGTGAGGAGCAGTGAAAAATGAGGAATCCAACTAAGGGGGAGCTCCGGAATATGTATATAAAAATAGAGCACCAGCCAAGGGGGAGCATAGTGTAAACACTTAGTCATTTTTGACTAAGTGTTGCCATCAATGCCAAAGGAGGAGATTGTTGGCAAGAGACACTATATGGATTCATGATTGTTGTCATTGATGGCAACAAAGTTCATCCCACACATCCGCAGGACATGGTGTGTCTCTACCGGAAGTCAGAGTGAAGAATGTTGAGGTCCGGTAAACAAGAATAGAGCACGTGGCGAGGTCTGACAGACAGGTCCGGATCTCTCAAAGGAAGTATCTTGGTGAAGTGAAGATTTGGGGAAGTCAAGAGGACTACCTTGAGTAATAGATTCCAAGGATTTAGCCTCCGGTGATAGATGAGATAAAAGATATGAATACTTGAGTACCGGGTTCTTGAGTGACAGTGTGAATAGAGGAAAAACTGACTGATAGAACATCAGACTATTTTCCGGATGTGTTACTGATGATGGAAAAGGTTCTTAAGGCATGAGTTATGTTTGGCCGACATGATTGATGACTTTTACAAGTATATGCTTGATCTGCATTACTTGGTGTGCAAGGATTTAGCCGACAGATCAGAGTTTGTGAAAAGATTGACTATTCCAGGTGCTGACTTGAAAGGTGATGAAAATACTTGTGTGGATATATATGCATGATGGATTTAGTTGTGAAAAGTGAGGTGTGTGTCAATAATGTGCGAATAAAAGTAGAAGTGCAGAACAGATGCAGTAAGGAAGATCCGGTATGTAAAGAAAGCAACATAAGAGAAGAAGAAAGATGAAGTGCAGCAGATCAGTGTACTAAGCCTGACCGGAATTGAACTCTAGAATATGTAGATGCTCCTATATCAGTTCAAGTGTTGTATTACATTCCTTTTGTAGATAGTGAGTCTCTTGTAGGTAGTGTGCCTCTTGTGAGCAGTGTGCTCGGGCAGTGAGCCCTAATTGGCAAGTGCCATTCTATTTTTCCTTATTCTTCTAACAGAGAATAATCTTTGGGTTAATCACCCCATGGTTTTCTCCCTTAACAGGGTTTCCACGTCAAAAATATTGTGTCATGTGTATCTCCATTTCATGGTTATGTTTGCTTGTTTGAATTAATGCTGCATTGATTAATAAGAAAGTTTAGAAAGTAGAAATAATTAGGATAACTGATTCACCCCCCTCTTAATTATCAACACCAAAATCACACTTATTATTTCAGGGTCAATGGTGATACCCTGTTTTGACACCACATAACCAAGTAATCTACCCTCATGGACAACAAATACACACTTTTTGGGATTAAGTGATATCCCAAACTCCCTACATTTCTCAAAAATCTGCCTTAAGTGGTTTAGATGATCCTTAGCCTCTTTGGAGAAAATAGTAGTGTCATCAAGGTAGACTAAGACAGTCTTGTACATTAACCCCTAAAAGGCCATATCCATAGCCTTTTGAAAGGTTGCTCCAGCATTGGACAAATCGAAGGGCATCTTCTTGTAGGCCATAGTCCCCCATTTTGTGGTGAAGGTTGTTTTGTACTAGTCTTCCTCTTTCACTAATATCTGATTGTAACCAGAATAACCATCTAGTAAGGATAACCTCTCTGATCTTGAGACTACTTGAAGTATCTGCTCCATGGAAGGCAAAGGATGACAGTCTTTCAAGGAAGCTCTATTCAAGTCACGAAAGTCTACACATAGTCTTATCTCTCCATTTTTCTTCCTAACCGGCACAAGGTTGGAAACCCATGAGGTATGCTTAATAGGAAAGATTATGCTACTCTCAATTAGTTTGTTCAGTTCTTTCTTCATATGAGGCTCTAACTTAGGATTCAATGGCCTCTGTTTCTGCCTGACAGGTTTGGCATTAGGCTCAAGTTCAATAGTATGTCAAGCAAGCTGGGGATCAAATCCTTTTAAATCACTATACTCCCATGCAAAAATGTCACTAAATTCTTGAAAAAGCTGAATAAATGCTTGCTTTTCTTTTGTTGTACATACCTTGCCTAGTTTAAGAAGCTTATCCCTGAATACTTCAACCTCTTCATAGTGATCTTGCTAAACTTGTATGCTGGCCTTGGATTTTGTAGCTTCATCATCGGTGTTAAAAATGGACTCTAAGGTGACCAAACCCTTTGGCATCTTGTTATTCTTGAGATGAATGATTTGGTCACCATACTAGTGTTGTAGCCTCTCTTGGTTAGTATGAGAGAATTCAACTTCTTCTCTTAAGAAGTTCACAATCTGCTAGTCACTTTCAAACACTTGCCAATGTACGTTAATATTAGGTACAATAGGCCTAACAACAACCTTGACATGCTAATTAGTCTTATCACTACTTATCTCTTCTGGAATATCATATTTAGCCCCTACAGTAGCCAGCCTATCAGCATGTTTATTCTGATTTCTAGGTATGGATATCAAATTAAATGCATCAAATCCATCCAAGAGGTCCCATACCCTATGCTTGTAAGATTTAAGAAAATCATTTCTTGTAATATTGAGGTTTCTCACCTGATTAACAACCAATTCACTATCCCCATAAACTTTTAGATAGCCAATACCCTTTTGTCTTGCCCATTCCAAACCTTGAATAAGAGCTTCATATTTAGCCATGTTGTTAGTACAGTTGAAATAAAATCTAAAAGCTGAGTAGTACTTCTCACCCTTTGGGGAAACAATCATGCATCCACCACCAGTACCCACTTTATTTCTTGAGCCATCAAAAAATAGCTCCCAGACTTCATTATCTTACTGCCCATCTTGTTGTTCTGCACTTTTTTCAATGTTAGACATAAATGAATCAAGTTCATGCATCATATACACACCCAAACCATCCTCTTCTAGGTGCTCACATGGACCAACCACATGAGTCAGATCTGCCCACTCGTCAAGAAGAACTTTTGGTATACCTTCAATTTGTGTACTACCTTCTTGAACAGCGGGTTGTTCCTCTTGTTCACTTGCAACCAAGTTGGCATTGATGGGATGTGGAGTGTAAGTCTCAATATGGTCTTTGGAAATGGGTTCTGATTTGATAGTCACCTTAGTGCCATACCTAGTTCTGAACAACATATGAGACCAATCTGAGGACAAGTAACCTCCTATTTTTGTAGTAAAATCCTTTGACAAACAAATAATAAAATAAGGAGGTAACTCAATGACATAGATGTTCTATGGGATACAGAAATTTGGACAGGCATGAAGAGTCAAACTCAATCCCTTTATGACACCTACTCTACTAACAACAGTCCCATCCAGCTGAACAACTCCCTTCTCTAATGGCTCATATTCAATTCCTAACTTATCAACAATCTGTTTGGGCATGACTGAACTACTAGCACCCGATTCAATCATGCAGTTATAGACTAAATGATCTCCTATGATCATAGACACATAAAATGGTGGGGGCTTAACCTTTGAAGCTTGTTGTTCTTTATCATTTCCAATGGTATTTGTTAACACAACCTTAGACTTATCCATACTAGACTCTTGAGACAAACTTAAATTTGATAAGGTTGATTGAAGCAAGTCCTTTTGGTCAGGGATACTTAGGGAATCCCACATAGACATAGATACATTCACTTTTTTCATATGCTCAAGGATATTGAAAGTAGATGTACCTGACTTAACTTGGCCTTTGGGGGCAGTCACATCACCTTGAGTAAAAGTTGGTTGAATTGGTGGATTAGGTTGCTCCTTGCCTACCAAAGGCTGACTTCTTGGTAAAACTTGAATTTTCTCAGCATTTGATGGGTTAGAAACACCTTGATCCACATTTGGCACTTGATGCACACAAGTTTGAACTTTATCACATTGCTGCCCTTCATCTATAACCCTCTTCTTGCTGCATGTATTGGCTGCAATTGAAGAACCAACTTGGTTCATACCACAAAAATTCTCTCCTTACCAATTTAGGAGTGTTGTCTCATGTATCTGTTCTTCTTACCACTACATAGGAGCTTCTACAGGTACATTTGATTGCACTGCTGGACTATTTTGAACCATCAAAGCTTGGTTAATCACCCCATTGGCACAAGTATTTTAGTTATGGGGTTGATTACAAGGAAAGCACCAGTCATAGTCTTGAGCCAAATTGTTTTGTGTGGGTACAACTTCCTTCAAGGAACTAGCAGCATTTGGGTTATAAGCTTGATAAGGCCTAGAGTTAAAGGGTTGTCTTGGACCTTGATTACTTGGTTGATAAGGAGGCCTATTTGACTAGTTTTACTGGTAATTAGATTGAAATGGGGGCTCATAAGGCCTGAAACTTTGACCTTGCTGCCTCTCAAGGTTCACTATCTCATTACCAAAAGATTGTAACAGCCCTGTGATCTCCTGTAACTCAAAAGATTGAGTTTGAACAACATTTTCCTAGTTATTGGGCTAGATATTAGGTGCTGGTAACGCTAGTGCAATGGGTATAATAGCTATAGGAGGCACATGCATTGGTATTGGTGGCTAAATAGTAGGGAATATTGGCAAAGGAGGTCTAGGGGAAATTTTACCAACCTGTATGAGGTTGTTCTCAGCTCTTATATCTATAACATAAGCTTGTGGTAAGGAAGCTCCTCCCATAGATTGAACCATAATAGAGATATCACTATTCAAAGTTCTTAAATAATATAAGAAAGCATGGTCAACAGTAGGCCTTACCATTTGTGGGATTCTATCCCATGTCTTCTGAAAATGGTGGTTGAAGTCTGACATAACCTCGTGGGGAGCCCTCTTAATTGTAGACAACTACTTCATCAATGACAAATGATCTAATTTATCTTTGAAGAAACTGCATAGCTCCTCTCCTAAACGATCCCTTGAATCTATGGAGTTAACTGGTAGGCTTCTGAACCACTGCAAAGCCTTCCCTTTGAGGGAAGCTGCTAACAATCTAATTGCAACATTTTCTTCTGTCACATGATGGACATCACACAGGTTTGCAACATCTTTTATATGCTCAGCTGGAGTAGTTTGATCTTCACCATTAAAATATGGTAAAGTTTTCAAAGTAGCTACATGAATGTCATCATGCTAAGCTAAATTCAGTGGGTTTCCTTGGTTGAATGCAACAAATGGCTAATTTCTAGCTCCAGGAATCATTGTAACTGGGATTCTTGGGGCAGTATGAGTTCTAATAGAAGGAGGGGTAGACTTGGCTCTCCTAGAATAAACATGATTTGTCTTGGGTTTCTCATCTATTATCCCTCTTCTACTAGGTGGGGATAATTGCAAATACTCAAAGGATGAAAGACTACTTTTGGTTTGTATCCTTTTCATAAGATGAAATGTACTAATTTTACTAAACCAAAGCTCAGAGTCGCTAGATATGTAGATTTTAACCTCTTACAGGTCTGAAAATTACTAGTTGCATATCAAAACCAACAATAAAAATGTAATATTTGAACTGTTTTGATTCCAATAGTCCCATCCAGGTGTGCCAAAAACTATCACACCAAGCGTACCAAAAACTGTCCCACCGGGCGTGCCAAAAATTGTTGTTTCTCAAAACTCCACCCTTCCTAAGTTTTAGAACTTAGCATTCTGGAGAAACATGGGATGTTTCTAGGCCTATGGCTCACCTATGATGGAAAGAACCTCCAGAGAAGGCCAGCTTCCTAGCTGGTTATCACCTAGAAACTACTGGACTTGTAGAGGAAAAGGGAAAAAGGAATGCTTAGAAAATGAAAAGAAAACTAGAAAATAAAACAGGGGTGATACATCAAACTGATATGGTTTATGAAAACTCAGATTTATACACTTGGTTACAGATAACAAAAACTAAATTTGCACAACCTATTACTGCATGTTTTGTATAAATACTTCACAAAAAGGCCTAAATGCATTAACTTTTAAAAGGAATATAACTTCACAGTTAAAAAGCTACACATAGTTTTAAGACAGTTTGCAACCTGCATAAACATACTTTTTTGTAGAAAAGGTATTGAAACATGAGACAAAGTCACAAGGAAATAAAACTACCTCACAAATGACTTGATCAATCACTTGATGATACACAATACTGTAAGAATAAGAAGGCAAAAACTCATAACCAATGGTATCCAAGGACTTTTCTATATTTCATATCCCAAAAGAGTTACAAAACATGCTCAAAACTGAGTAAGGACTGTAGAAAATCACTAACTCCAGAAATTCCATGATCAAAACTCTTTACAAAATAGTCAAATGAATGACTATATACTCTCCAAACAACTGTAACAAGATACGGACCAGAAACCTCCATGGTTGTACATCTCATAAAAACCCTCAAAATATTTGTCTAAAGCTCTCCAAAATGAGTTCCCAATGAAGAAAAAGTCAAGACATGTCATCACCCACCAAAAAAGCTCCAAAAACAACCTCTTAATGCCCTTAAATGCTACTGAAAACAAGTCAAATCCATGAAATAACTCCTCTACCTGTCTGTCAACCTCTCCTACAGCATCATAAATGTTTGGCATTTGCATAATAAATGCTCAACCACATCTGAAAGACTTGTCCCTTGCACAATAAATGACATAAATACAATTATTTTTGCATTTAATTAACATTGACTAAGTGGTTTATAATTACACCACTTAGTTTAATGTTTTACATTTCAAATTTATTACAAACCTATGCAGAAAATAATGGCACTAGGACATTAATATTCAATCTCCTGATTTTGCATGGCTTGGAGATAAATAAAACATTGTGAAAAAATGATAAAGTAATTGAGGAGACTTACTTTGTGACGTGTTATGGATTTGCCTATCATTACTTTTTGCATTTTTATGACAAGTGATAAAGTAAGTTATAATTCATTACTTTATCACTTGTTTACAATGTTTTATCTATTTCTATTTTATGTAAAAAGACAATAGAGCCCTTATATCTCCTAGGCACAAACATGACTCTCCTATGCATTACAATGTCCCTCATGCATTTACATTGGCCATATGCACTATTTGATCTTTGTGACTCCTTTTGCAAAGAATAACATGCCTTGCCATGCACCGTTTCCTTCAACATAATAAAAACACCTTATTACTCCATTTGAACCCTATGTATTACAAGTTATACTTACCATATGTGTTCATCTCCAAGGTAACCAAATCAGTTTCAAAGGCTTAATACCTAAGAATTATATGTAAAAGGGACCCAAGGCATCAAATATCCTAAGTTAGCAAATGTAAAAGGTCCACAATGCCACGATGGGTATTTCTTAAGGCATGAAAATGTATTTCGATGTGATAAAAATCACAATCGAATCTTAGGGTAAAGGTAGCCCTAACACAAAACAACGACTGCCCTAACCTTTTGCATCATTTTCACCTTGCATTCAATGCAAAAACCTTCTCTTTGGCCGCCATGACTTAGAGTTTGGAGCACGAAGCTGCTAGTTTTCTTGCTGATTCTGAGCATTTTGATGGAGATTTTATGAAGGTAAGCCTTTCTGGCACAGATTTGAACAATATCCTTCATTTCAAAAGCATCTTTATGGCTTTCTAGCCACGACAAAGGCCATTATCTGATGCATTTCTTCTTGTTTTTCTATCTTCATTGTTGATATACACTATCTCTGGCAGCAACTGTGCTATTGAGTTCGCTTGAGGGCAAAACAAAAGCAAAAAGAGGGGTAATACCCATGGCTCTATGAACATCCATCCTCCCAAAAACAGATGTAAGCTTTGAACTCTAGAAAACTGCATTGATTTTTTACATTTTCTATAGCACGACATGGCACTAGAGGCCGCGACCCTTGACATTTCAGAGCATTATGAAAATGAAGGCCTTCATTTTCTTTGTATCTATGATTTTTCTTCATTTTTTGTATGTCTTTGCTTTGACAAACACAAAAAGGGCCTTGGTGGCTTCAGGCCATGACCTCTTCATTTGGGTCTGCACAAAACTTGATACCTCATTTCCACAAGTGATAATATCCATCAAACTATTGAATATATCTTTGTTTTTTTCTACATGGGTTGGTCACAACTTCAAGAAACCTTGCCTCACTTACAGGCTGTGAGTAATCATTTTCTAGATCTGCACAAAATCTTGATATTTCACTATAGATTTTGATGCCAGAGGCCGCGACTTGATAGCATTCTAAGTATTTTGTGTTAGAAATGAGCTTGAAAAAGCCTCACTTTCTCTGTATCTGCATTCTTTTCATTTAAAACCCCCAAATGTGTGAATAAAATGCATTATATAATTCCTTGGGTTCGCCTGCTAAAGAGAAACGATTGCATCTAGATATGACTGGGTATTTAAACAAATGATTCTTTTTTTTCTTATTCATCTCTCTATATGTGGAAACAATGGAATTATGATGCTCTTCCTTTACTAAAATGCAAAAAACAAAACCTTGTTTGGCATTATATTGGCTGTCATGGTTCATTCTTGAAAATGCAGAAAAAATAAGCCTTCTATGGCTGTGGCTTGATGTAGAAAAATGGTCACTTCCTGTAAGATAAAGATAATACAACAATATTGTTCTTCATTTCTGAGTTTGTTGCAAAATACAAACCTCCAATAAGCTTAAAAACTCTTCATTCCCTGATGCAGATGCCTTGTTGTTGGCTCAAATTGAGCTTGACCCATGACATAGGAATGAAAAATCTTGTAAAGAATAATGTTCTGATTTCTTTTTACTCCAATGTAGCATTTTGTTTTACTCTGTTTTGAGGATGCAAAGACACACAAAAAACTCTTTATAGTTGCAAACATATTTTCCTTCTATATCTTCATGTGGGTTTGATAAAAGTAGTGAGACATTTTGTTTCCTTTGAAGACTATCATATCTGCTCATAAATGTTCATATATTTGACAAAATAAAAATGGTAAATAGATTTCACTTACTATATACCCTCTCAGGGTTTCTAAGAACTTCATTTTCTTTTTTCTCTATGTTTGGTGATCTTCTTTATGGATTTTGAAGCTCTTTGATCTTGTCCATATGAGACAGCTACTTGATGAATTGTAGCATCTTCCTTTAAACCTGCACCTTTTACATTGTTGTTCCAAAACTTCACACTTGATGTGGCATACATGCTTTTCCATTATTCATTCCTTAGGTTTATGGTTGGGTTTGATCATGGTTTGCATTGAATATTGATTATGTCAATGTTGTACCAAATCTTTTCTGTGTGACTCACTTTATGTATAGAGGGCACTCTATAGAAAGCATAGTCATTTCATGATAAGGTCATATTTTCTTTCAATCTTGTAGGAAGTTGTTCCCTCTTGTTGTTGTTCTTTACTTATTATCTCCAATGTACAATGCAAAAGATACAATCCTCATTTGTATATCTTGAATCTATACTTTTTATGTATGAAGCCATGCTTACATGATGCCATTATTACATCTCCTGTAGCATATTGATGTGATCTTTGATATTTTATGGGAAAAATACTGCTCCTGGCTGCGGCCTCTTCTTTGTAACAACATTTTTGTATCTCCTTCATGGCTGAGATAATGGGCTTGATGACCTACAAGATTCTACTGTGCCTTATAAAGTGATGAATATGGCCTATTTGAATCATGAATACTGTAAAGTATAGAAGGCATGGGTATTTTAATGAGGCAATCATATCATTCTTGATCTTTATGGCAAATAGCTCATCCTTCTTGGCTTCTTCCTTTTGTTTTTCCATTTGCACATTATGACTATCTTCCTTGATGATGTCAATGGTGCTATTCTCATAAGTTTTGGCTTTTACCTATCTGCTTTCCTGTAGAATATGAAGGTCCTATCTACTTGCTGCTTCTTCATCATGGTATTTGATTGCTTTATGGCTGTGTGAAGCATAGTGACACTTTGATCTTGGTTGCTCTACACTATTGCACTTGGCACTGACACTCCTTTTCTTTCCTTATCAGCTGGTTATACTGTCTCCTTATTATGATAGTTCCTCTATATATTGGACTGCACCCTACTATTCCGTGATCATGACTATACCTCTTCTCTTTCTATGGTATGGCAAATGAGATACCAATGATTACTATATCAGTTGACTGTTCATCTCCTTCATGACAATGATGTTTACTTGCTACTGCAATACATGATGCAATATGCTTTCTAATTCATTACTATGGATGCCTTAGCTACTCCATACATGTACTTGATTCTTTCCTGTTACTCTTGAGATAGGAGCAACAAACTCTCTTTGAAATGGCAAAAGTTTGATTTGAACTATGTTTCACCTGTGCACATGCTATCTCCTGTGGCTTTGACTGTAAGTTCATTGCTGTCCCATTCTAGCATAAAAAATGTTATAGTTGTATCTTGTTCCATTTTCTTTTATCTCTGTCAAATGTACCTTTACTTCATGTTATTCCACTCTTATGGGTTGTTCCTTGATTATTTATGATCATGTTGACTGCACTTGTATATGTTGTTCTACTATGACTAAAACCTCTTCTTCTTTGATGGCATCGTGGGCTCTTAATGAGAGTAACACATAGCATTTGACTTAGTTGTCCCACATTGCATTTGTTCCAACTCGGCTGTACCTTCTCTCTTGTACTCGGTACATCTGATATAGTAGCAACATGCATGTGATGAAAACATCATGATGTTTGGTCTATTGAATATCTCTGCATTAATGTCACTGATCTGAGCATGCTTGGCTCGACCCTTATGGGAGCCCATTTTCTCCACATGCTTATTTCATAAAAGATGAATTAGTAAACTAATTTCTTGTATACCTGCAGAGGAAGAAAACATGTTAGCATATGAAACATATCTTTGATTCATGATGTGGGGTTACTTGTATGGATCTATCTCTTTCTAGTATAGCACTTATGTTTGCTCATTCTGACCTCTCTTATGCTTATATCTGATTACTGATATTGCTACTACATAAAAGTGAATGGTACTTTTGAAGTTATGATTGTGTATGAAAAGACTTGGTACCCTGAGCATTAAAAAAAACTATTTTCTAGGTACGTTGGAGCTCAAACGAATGGAGGAAGATAGCAACCTACTCAACCACGGGATTTGTCATTCGCAAGCAATGACGGGTCCCCTTTCTTTTCCTATGCATTTCTTTTCTTTCAAAAGTAAAATTTACTTTTATGTTGCCTATTTCTTGATACTCCTACAGCTTGTGTGGGAGCATTTCATTTGACATTCATGAATAATGAAAAAGCCTTTTAAAATATGCAATGTTGTATGGTTCTTCTTGATTGTAAACAATTGCATTTAATTGAAGTTGTTTTATGGCATTTTTCTCTTGGAAAAACACTCATTAATAATAGACATGCACCCCTTAAAACTATAAAAGTTAACTAGCTCCACTTGATTGAGCTGGAAAATAAAAATGGGTAATAGATACACTAATCATGGTTATATGGTTGTGAGTGTAATCAGGAAAAGAGTCTTCCTCCAAGGACGGAAGGAGAGTATTATATGGGAGGTGGAGATAGATGTGGGGAAAAGGTCAGATTACCATGTCTGAGTATCGAAATTAGTCCTTGTGAACCCATGCAAGGTAGAGTGAGTTTGCTTCTTTCCCTTGTTAGTCATTTTCATTTCTGTGTCGACATGACAATTTGAGTTATCTCGACATCAGCTAGGTCGATTTGACTAGACAATGTTCTTAGAACATCAATTATAGCCGATAGGTAATATCGTCAGGTTGTCATGTATTTACTTGTTTCCTTATTAGATTTTTGGCGATTATCATTTTCTTTATATATAATACTTATGGTTATTATGGCGAAGAAGGGGGAGTGGAACTTGACTCCAAAGTCACATTTTGTTGTTGTGCCACCCTAACAATGATGTTATCATTTGATGACACCTTGGATTATTTTGATAACCCTTAAACATCATTTATATGCAGGGGAAACTTTGTGTGTTATAATTATTCTAACCCTTTGTGATCGGGTACCTTTAAGATTATTAATGTATATATGACTTATGATAAGTAGACCGACCACTATCCATGATGAGTGGAGTGAGTGGAGATTAATTTTAAACCTATCATAATCTCTATCTGTGCTGCCCACTCCATAATGGAGATGGTGGACTGTTTGGAGCTCGAAGACCCGTGGGGTGGCAGAGGTTAGTAAATTGTTCTCACCACTATCTTGAGAAAAAGGTGGTGAATCTTGTTGCATGGAATGCATGCAAGAGTATCGAGAGGCTATCTTTGTTTTGAGTTATGTTTTTGCTATGCATTTTGTTGAGGAACATGAAGTTCTAATTTGGGTTTTGTAAGAAAGGAATTCTATAGAAGTAGCATGGTGGTGGGTGCAAGTAAGCTCAGGGATAAAGCCATTGTTAGGCACATAGGAGTTATCCTTCGATAGGCTGAACTCAACTATGTATTCTATATACACGTATGAAGTTTAGACTTCGTATTGAACTTGAACTTGGTATCGCAAGTAAGATATCACTACTGCATTCTTTATGATGCCGATTGTGTTGACTTATGGTTGTAAATGTATTGTTGTGTTATCATTAAAAGGCCTTTGAGGCCATAGACATTCACCGTGTTAAAACTATGTTAGAAGTTGTGCTATCGAGCTATCTTTAAAAAGCCTTTGAGGCCATAAATGCATCATCTGTTTTGAAACTTGTAAACATTATTTTAGTTTTTAACTCGGTCAAGGCCATGAGGCTGAACCCCATGCATAGAAGTTGCATGTAAGAAATCTTGAACACTGATATGGCAAGGTCTGTAAACTATATCATATACTCATGATACTCTCATTGTTTATTATTCGAGTCAACTATGTTCAAGACCGAGAGAGTATTGTATCGTAATAACTATTTTAAGTGTGTTATGAATTTGGTAATGGAGTAGGCCAAGAGCCTTACTCAAGAAATGATAACCTTATTGTTAATCTTTAACCCTCGACCATGCCTAGGGCACTTAACATACTGGTCTCAAGGACTGTGGATAACAGTGCTCAATTGTTTATGATAGATATTATGATAACTATGGTGCATCCTATGTGTTTAAAAGGATATTATGACTCCTCATTGATGAAGGAGAAATGGTAAGAGGTAACTAATATTGTTATCTAGGCAACATTAAGTGCATGCCTTGTTTGTTGGAGAAGTAAACCCTCCTTGATATTTATTTTCTTATGGGAATGAATACTATGTCTAGTATGAAACTCTTGTGTTTAAACGTATATGAATGTCATCTCTTTTTGAATGAAAATACTTCACGAATGAAGTATAAGATAACAAGAACTCATGTGGATTCTTTGAGTTAGGGTCTTTTTAATAAGACTGACTTATTAGACTATTATAGTATAAGTCTTAGATATGAATTTTAATGTAAACCTTGTGATAAGGAAAACATGAAATCATGAACCGCAGAAGGTCATGATTTGAAAACATGATTGTGCAATTGTAGTTATGAAAGGACAGGAATAGAGTGATGTGAAGTCATAGGTTCCCTATTGCAAAAGCAATGAAACATTAATGAAAGTACTCCCAAGATAGGAGTCAAATGTCCTAGAAATGGACTAAGAATGAATTGAACTTACCTTCCCTAGACCTAGAGAGGTCAAACTATGATTACTATAGGATGAGACAACTTCTAAGTTGAGTCAAGGTGGTGGAGATATGAATACGTTCATTGCAAAATGTATATGTATGTAAATCTTTGGCTAAAGTAATGCATCTATCTCTACATGCATTAGTCAGTCCACTATGCTCTAGATGGCATAATGTTTCCAGTAGTGTCATACATAGTTAGAGTGGATCTATAGTTGTATGACTGAGAGACATTATGAAAGACACAACACCAGATACTCAGATGCCAAACCTAATGGTTCCTTATATATCTATACCCTCCATGAAGGGTAGGGCTACTTCCAGGTAGGAATTTGTGCAGGGGACCATCAGTCTATGGTTGGAGGAAAAGCACTCAGGTGATGCTCTCCTTCCCAAACAGAAGACAAGGTGAGACTTATGAAGACAGATGTCAAAGTTCCAAATACACTGCATTCTTTATATGACTTAATAGTCAGTTATTATGTATATTTTTATAAATGATGCCATGAGCATAGCTTTGTACATGTATAGTGAAGGTTATTCACTAATAAGTTATCCATGGATGTTGTAAATCTAAATCTTTGAAACATTTAGAAAAGAATAACATGTTTAATTATCATGATAATATTGATTCATTCTTGCTTAACTGTGATTATGTTAATCATGATGTTTTCTTAACCTTAATTAAGATGGTTAATTATTGTTAATTTTGGGTAATTTGAAATGTCATGTTACACAAGCCATTCTTGGAAATAGATTTTAAAACTTCATTGCAAGAAAATACCACTTTAATAAGTCAAACCTCTCATTGCATAGGATCAGATAAGTGCTCTGGTACCAGATGTTGGCTAAATCAAAGATTACTACATTTTCTCTATAATATCAAAACATGGAATGATATATTAATTTCTGGATAGATTTACATTCACCCCAA
The DNA here is from genome assembly GCA_027924645.1 of Cunninghamia lanceolata. NCBI lineage: Eukaryota > Viridiplantae > Streptophyta > Pinopsida > Cupressales > Cupressaceae > Cunninghamia > Cunninghamia lanceolata. The sequence goes on from BSBN01000742.1 coordinate 481,496, forward strand.
GATGGTTTTTATAAAGCCTTTCAAATATAACTTCTCAAACCACCATACGGGAATAACTCCCAACTAACTACTAACTAACAACTAATATTTACTTATTATTATCTAACCTATACAAACTATATATTTTATTAAGTAAACCTTAATATTCTAGTAATATAGAGTTTGTGCATGGTTGGTTTTAGATGTTCTATGATAATTTGAGTAGCAGGAAAATCATGTTTGGTTAGCATATCATATGGTCATATAATTGTACATCATAATTTAATAATTCAAGGATGTTCTATTAGTTGAGTAGGATGCATATGATGAGTGGTGTTCAACATATATATAATTTCTTTGAGGTTGGGAGTGAAAAAGGGGAGCATGTATTAAAGAAACCTTAGCATGAGGAGTTGAAGTAAAAAGATAGCATGAAGTTGAAAAATGCAATATACATTATCAGATGGTGTAACTCTATAATGAGTCTAGGTAATGAAGGTAAGTCTATAGTTCATAATATTTTTTGGTTAATAGAAGAAGATAACATTACAAAATATGAAGATTGTTGTACAGTGATAGGATCAAGTGATCTCCACTCTTTTAGAATCTCAAATATAGCTTCATGGACTATTCATATGATGTAGATGGCATGATTTTGTTTCTCATGTATACATTTTGCTTTGAATGAGTGTGAGTCAAAAGAGTGGTTTGATGAATGGTGTGCTAGAATTTTAATCTCATTTGATATATATTGACTTCCAAAAGCACTACAATTCATGCACATGGAATCATTAGTTGAATTTGATCATATTTTAAATCTAGTTGAGCCAGATATTATAGATGCATTACTTAATGAAAATTAATATATTTTAGATTATGTAGTATTTTTGTGGAATTTAATGTATGAATTGTTATGCAATTATTACAGATGAAGATAATGATGAAGTGATAGATTATTATTTATATTGTTGTGTTGAGGCAAAAAAGAACTGACAGTCCCTGTCATAGATCGAGAAAATATTGAGTATCCTATAGGATCAGTGGTTATTACTAGAAAATGGCTTAGAAAGTACCCAATGAAGAGGTTTGATATGTGGCTGTTTGAGGAATTCAACACACATAGGAAAATTATTCATTATTCTAACATTGTTGTGGCATCTAATGTTCAATTGATCTACTATAGGGTAGACCATCGAATCATAAGTTGTGAAAAGCTTGTGAGTTTGACCATGAAGAAATACTTGACACCATAAAGAGTAGAGTAGATCCACATGGTTCATTGATTGAATTGGTGGAATGACACAATTATATGTTATGTACACTTCTTAATTTTTGTGATTTGAGTATATTTTTCTATTCTTTTCTTTATTTATTTGTAGTATCGTTATTAATGTAGGTTACTGTTAGTAGAGAATTTTATATTCTTGAAGTGAAGAGATGCTTTAAAAACTAAGAATAAACTAGCATATTTTAATTTCACCTTTTATATGTTTGACTTTACTGCTTACCTTCATTTCACCATCTATATGTTTGAAATTATATATTTAGTTATGAGAGAGAGAAAGAGAGAGAGTTTAATGGTTTCCATGCTTTGCATATCCTCATTTCACCTTCTACATGTTTGACATGATTTTATTTTTCTCATTTGACCTTCTATGGGTCTAGCATATCCTAGGGGGAGAAAGACTTAAGGAGAGAGTAAGAGAGAGACATAGTGAGAGAGACATGCTTGACATGATTTGCATATCCTCATTTTATCTTCTATATGGTTTCAATTCTTTGCATATCCTCATTTAACCTTCTATACATTTACAATGCTTTTCTTATTCTCTTTTTTCATCATTTGTTTACTAGTTTTAGGTTGATAAACCTCTTGTTGTCATTGAGTCATCATTTCAATTTGAGATTATATTGACTTGTCACATTGAAAGTGTCCCCACATATAAATATATCTTCAAAAATAGCCATTTTCTTGCCACTATATTTTCCTCCATTTCTACACATCCTATGCACATTCATTTTGAATACTCTAATTATTCTTCCTTCTTTTTCATAATACTGACCTTTCTATACCTTGCCTTCCTCTTAAAAAAACAAGAACAATCCATTGTGCCATGAGCTTGGTGTTCTATCCTTCAGACTAATGAGATGGATAGAACACCATGGCTGGAATATTTTCTCTAGCAAGGCTTGTTGTTCAAAAGGAAATCACTGTATACCTCAAGGGTCATGTTGGTTCCAAAAATTGTAGCTTGCTAATCCTAAGGGTATGCTAGATCCTATGGTTAGACTAACAAGGCTTTGGCCAATGAAACAGAGTGACCCTATATGGTTTATTACTCCCTGTACTTCAGGTTCCGCTAGATCTAGGTGGGTGCACCTTGATAATTTAAGTAGATTTAAGGATGATGTATGCTTTGATTATAGTAATCTGTTTCCTAATGGCATATGAGTGAAATAGATACAAGAGTAATAGCCAATTCTAAAAAGATTATGACTTTAGATTGAGTGTGATCAATGCCTATTCCTATTGGGCTAATGTGGTCAAGATTTATGTGATATGTGGATTTATCTACTTGGTTTAACTCTAACTACTTGGCACTTTTGGATATTTATACTTTGTATAAATGTGCAAAATTGTTTGTTATCAAGCTCTTCTTATAAATCCCATTGATATCTTTCTAAGTTACTGTGATTGTTTGAAAGGGTTTTAATCATAGCTTGAAGGAAACCAATTAAGATGACTTGTTCAAAGGATTTTAATTCTAGGTAGAAACAAATAAACAAAAATCACTTAGAAGGAGTTTAATTCTCTTCTCTTAGAAACCAATCAAGAAAATCACATAGAGGCAGAAAATGTGTCTTGACAAATTAAATGTATGCTCAACACACTTAATTTGAATAAAAAGAAATGACCAATATGGAGACAATCAAATAGCTCATAAGAATTAATATCAATAAAGTAGTTGAACACTAGAGATTGAGCCGCCGATTAAACTTTCTTTCCCATTATATTACTTCAAAATTTATAAAGGTTTTTCTGTATTCTGTTCTATAAGCATAACTAAAAATGTAATAATATATTGTATATCTGATATCTTTTAAACTTGGCCTTGGTTTCCCTTATATATGTGAAGCAAACAAGCTTCAGGCCAAAACAAGTTGACTTTTCATAACTTACATCTCTTCACATAACTAAACATTGGTTTCGATTTAAACATAACTAAAAATGATTTGAAAGCCTACACACTCATGATGCCTGGGTCTATTTATCATTGTAGAAAACTCGTGGCTTTCCAAGTCTGGCAAGGTTCCCCTCTCCATGGTGCATCTGATGCTAAATGAATTTGATAAAACTTATGACCCTAGTTTCCAGTAGCTAACGATTATTTCAAGCCACTAGAAATTGTTTTTGTTTTAATTGCAAATTGTAAATTCACATCTTTCCCAAAATCAACATACTTGTGTAAGTGAGTCCTCACATCCCTAGTCAGCTTTCAAAAAAGCATTCTGAATAGTCCTCCAAGAAGAGGGCCAGCTAGGTCCAATCTTTTGTTCCCATAATAATCTTTGTCATCCTTTGGTCGACGATTGAGAGCACATAGTAGAATTTGATGGATGATGTATCCAAAGAATAAGCTTTCTTAGTTCCACTATGCTCTCCTACATACACCAACATGAGGTAGCATTTCCTTCTGCAGAATGTCTTTGGCATACTTTATACACTTTTCACCATTTGATCCTTCATCATTGCTGCCAAATTGTCTCTTCATCATGCCCTGGTCTTGTCAATACTTTCGCTTCATCAGGATGACAAATTTGTGATCTCACTGACATTTCCCCTTCTCCCTGATATCCTTTTATCGGTATATGCCTTTTTATTTCTTTCAAGATTTCAAAGGGACCCCATATAGCTTTAATACCGATATCACAATGTCCTCTCAAAACCTTCCTTGTAGGTATGTCTTCGATGTTTTCTTATCACTCCGATGTGTTCATGAGTTCATTGCACTATGGTAATAAATTTTATCAAAGGGACCAATATTTGGGTTTCCCTGATATGGATCCATCCCTTCAACATTTACTTATTTAGTATATCTTTCCCTTTTCGGAGGGACTGTGAATCACCTCACTCCGACATCCCAGAGTCATTTCAAAAACCTTTATTTTTACCTTTGTATCAAATTCCATCATTTTATTGATGGGACAAATTCCCTTGTCCCATCGATGGCTATATTTCCCTTCGATGTTTATTTTGTAGGCTTTGGCATATAGATCAAAAAATCTTTAGGACCCACTATATTGGTATATCGAAGGGACTTATGTAATCTCTTACTGACATGATACTCTTCCTTCAATGATGTTAAAATGTATCACATACTCATGCATATCGTTTCATCGAAGAGACTCATGAACTAGTCATTCTGACATAGCGAAGTCTCTCTGAAGTCAAATATTTCTTTCAGTTTATTGAAGGGAATATGTGACATTTCCTACCGATGTATATCTATCTCCTCGATGAACTTTCTGGTGCTATAGTGATATCGAAGGGACTCTTAAATCATCACTTCGATACTTTGTATTATCTTCGACTCTTCAAGTGTATATATCTAGTTTTGTCCCCTTGATCTCTTATTGTTTCTCTGATATATTGATGAGTCACATCATAGTTATAAAATGTTTGTCCCTCGATGGTTTATTTCTCGGGTTATCGAAGAGACCCTAAGAATTTTCTTCTTGACATGCAACGGTGTCTTTGACACAACTTTAATTGGATATTGAAGGGACTCTAAATGAGTTTCCTTGATGTCATATTTTCTCATTGAAATCATCCATATTGCTTCTTCGAAAGGACCTTAGGATGGCTTTTGCCGATATAGTAGAATCTCTTCGATATGATATTTTCATTTAGGGTACAGGTGAAAAAATGTGAACTTATTGTTGGCAAGAGATACTGTGTGGCTTCATAAGTGTTGTAATTGATGGCAACAAAGTCTATCACAAACATCCGCAGTACATAGTATGCCTATATCGAAAGTCAGATTAAAGATTGTTTTGGTCTGGTGAACAAGAACAGAGTATATAACAAGGTCTGACAATCAGGTCTAGATCTCTTAGATGGTCTAACTTAGTAAGTTATGGACTTGGACAAGTCACGAGGCATATCATGACTACTGTATTCCAAAGATTTCACCTCTGGTGATAAAGCAAGAAAAAGATATGAGCATCTGAGTGTTGGGTTCCAATCAGGCAGAGCAGATAGAGGAAGAACAAACCGACAGAGTATCAGACTTCAATCCAGATGTGTAAAAGGTCTTGATCAAGCAATTTGTGGGATTATACATTGTTGGCTGACATGATTAATGACTTCTATGCCTAAGCTTTTGATGCACATCACAAATCAAGCATGGATTCAGCCAACAAATCAATAACTTGCAAATATCTTGAGTGTTCTTGTTGCCGACTAGAAAGTTGATGAAATCCTTGAAGTGGATATATATACCAAATGGATTCCAGTATGTAAGTGTGTGGAAAAAGGTGTAAAGCAATAAGGTGTGAAGAAAAGCAGGGATAAGTGTGAGAACAACAATTCAAGTCTAGTATGTGACTGAACAACCACATTGAATAGAGGAAGAATGAAGTGCATCATATCAGTATATTGTGCCTAACCAGAACTAAACTCTTGCATATGTAGATGCTTCTCATCAGTTCAAACACTTGGATATCTTCTGTAAGTTCTGTAGACAGTGAGTCTCTTGTGAGCAGTGTGCTCAGGCAGTGAGCCCTAATTGGCAAGTTCTATTTTGTACTCCTTTATTCTTTTAATAGAGAATACAATCTTGGGTTCGTCACCCAGTGGTTTTTCCCTTAACAGGGTTTCCACATTAAAATATTTGTGTTATGTGTGTTGATTTTATTTCTATTCTTATGATTACATATGCCTTCATGTTTTGATATAACACTAAATATTGAGATAACAAAAGAAATGAAAATTAAGGAAATATTGAGATAACTGATTCACCCCCCCTCTCAGTTATCTACCTTGTTTTCAACAATTGGTATCAGAGCCAAATTCCTCTAAAAAGTCTAATAGCTTGAGGAAGATCCGGGAATCTCAATGGATGAATATGGTATGAAAGAACAACTACAGTCTGCCCTAGATGATCTTGAGCAATCTCACTCTGAGGTCAATAATTTAAGAGAATGACTCAAGGAGGCTGATGATTTCATCAATGAGTTGAAAGAGAAACTTAGTATTTCTATGAAAAGAGAAAGGAATTACTTCATAAACTAGCAAATCAGAATGAAGCCAATATTACTGATGAGGATTTGAATGAAAAAACCAAGCTATGTGGAAAACTTTCAAAAGAAGTCATTATGATGAGACATAAAATGGAATCATGATCTATGAAATTCACCCAAGAAATTGAAGAGAAAAGAAAGATTGAAGATAACTTGAAACAATCTATTAAGGAGAAAATAGAGGACTGCCACAAAATAGAAAAAATAATCAGACATCTTGAATCTGATCTTGAGGAAGCTAGATACAATGAAGAACAACTTGAGAACCAGATTGATTCTCTTAAACAAGATCTTCAATCTGCAAATGAATACAAAGAAAAATTCAAGATAAGCTCAGCCCAACTTGAAGTTCTTCTTGAAAGCTAAAAGAGGGTAGATGATAAGTGTGGCTTAGGGTATGAGAAAGGTGAAAGCTCTGGATCTAGTTAGAAGAACTCTGGATCATGAAATCAAAGAAACAGGCCTAGAAGATCTCCGGTAAGGCAACCAAATGCCCAAAGATATCCATCTTTCAATGGATACTGCTTCAATTGCAACAATTTCAGTCATAAAGTAAGTCAGTGCAAGAAGAGAATGAATTAGAATAATTCATCCTTCTCCAGACAATGTTTTAATTGTAAAAGGTATGATCACAAATCTCATGAATGCAAAAATATGCAAATAAACAATTCATTCAATGGTAGATGCTTTGCATGCAATAGAATGGGACATATGGCTAATCAATGTAGATCAAGAGGATATCAATCAAATAAGCAAAGAAATGTTATATGTTACAATTGTAATAGATCCGGTCATATTGCCAAATTCTACAGAAGCAAAAATCAGGATAGAAAAGGTTCGGTGGAACATGATCAGAAACAAGATAAGGGCAAAGGTAAAGTGAATGCGAATGAAGTTCAAAAGGAGATGAGCAAGATTTGGGTAAAGAAGAGTATAGAAAGTATTGGGAATGGATCTGTACCAGAATCCGGTGCTGATATTCCTTTTGAAAACTAAAAAGGTGAACTCTGGCTCAGGGGGAGTCACAGAGAAAAACAATTTCCCCCAGCCAGTCAACTAGTGCCTAAATTCAGCACATTGAGTAAACATCTGATGCTGCAGATTAAAGGGTTCTCAGGAAAACCTCCAAATAACCTTTAGTCAAAATGTGAAAGATCCCCATGGAGTTTTGCAAGATTTATAACCGCTCAAGTTAATCCAGTTCTGACAACTATCCGGTAAAGCAGAATTTCACAGACAGATCTGGTATGATTCAGAATTGAAATGCTTTGATGTACAGACCCATGGCATGATTGAAGAAAAGAAGCTATGTTGTCAATCCTCACTGACAATGATTCTAAGTTCGGTGTAGTGATTCAAGAAGATCTCTCTCAAAATAGGGCAACCGAATAACTTAAGTTGTGCATTTATTACAAAAGGAAATTAGGGTTTGTGCAAGGATAAAAGGGTTCTTTCACTAATTATTTACACACTTGCACTCACGAAGAAGAAAAGAAGAGCTTTGCAAAGAAGATTCTGTAATTCACTCAGGATCAACTAAAAATCAAATTCAACCAGTGATTCATTCTGGCTCCTACTTCAAACCCTAAAGCATGAAAAGGTACTTCCATTTTGAAAATCTCTCCCTGAATCTCTTGCAAAATGGCTACTCGAATGGTTGTTAAAATCTCTAAAAGACCGAGACCAAAATTCAACAAACACCCTTACAAGTCACTAGAAGTTGATCCCTTAGGTGCATTCTCCAGCATTCCTCATGGTGTCCTGCATGTAGAAGATGTTAGGGTTTATATCCATGCAAACATCAAAGATTTTGGAGACTCGAAATTGATTGACATCTATCAAAATTAGTTAATGGATGAAGATTTTGAACTCAGACCTGAATTCAAGACCCTAAGAGACAAACACTTCGAACATTGCATACATTTTCTATCTTTTGTAAAGGATGAATGGGTCCGGTTTGTTCTAAGTAGGATGCATGACAATTTGATGTGGCTAATGAGGTCATTCAAGATAACCAAAGATGCCATCAGGGTTGTGACTAGACTACATTCATTCGGTGGGTTACCTACACTCAAATCTATGAATAACCAAATAGTAACTGAAGCCACTAGATCTAAATTTGACAAAAGAGCAATGACCATAGATGACATCATAGATCCGGATGTCAAGTTCACCTCAATAATAATCGGCTACAAAATCTATCATTTGAGTAGGGAGAATTCTGTGTCTGGGACATCAATCTATGCAGCATATCAAATGTTGAGGGAAGATGCAAATTATGATCTATGTGAGCTTCTTCTAAATCAGTTGTTGGAGAACTTGTAGAAGATCAAAAAGGATAATAAAAATTCCTTTAAATATGGCAGTCTAATATTGTGTCTATTTTTCTACTATATGAATGAGCTGCCTGGATCAAAGGGTTGGGTGTGGCAAAATGATAAACCAACTACAATTCAAATCAGAGATTACATGTATGGACTTGGTGATGCACAAGCCTAAAACTCTTCTCTCTAGGGTTACTTCAAGAACTTCTAGAGCATGATACAAGCCAAAGAGAGAATACCACAGTCCATAGTTGAGAAATACAAGGACATAGTTTGCTTTATGGTGGACACTGATCAATGTATAATGGAGGCAGTTGAGCCAAGAACTGTGTGGATAATGCCCATGGGATATGAGGTCGATGAAAACATTTTGGAGTTACATGCCCCACACTTGCTGAGCCAACCTAAAGATACTAAAGAAAAAAGGTTTGGCACCTTTGAAGAGCTAAGCATAAAAATACATGTTGAGTTAAGGTAGCCTGAGATGAAGAGAAAAGTAAGAAAGGAAGTTGAAGAAGTTGCCAAAAGATTTGGCTTACGAAAAGAGGCAGTAGATAAAAATAGAGAGAAAATGGAGAAGGCAAAGAAAGAGAGACAAGAAGCAAAGAAAGGAAATGTTCCGGTGCAAGCCTCCTCCCGGACTAGATCTTCCAAGAGCTTTCCACCTGTCACTCCTAAAAGCTCAAAGGCTACCAAACTGGAAGTCAATCCATCTGATAGAAATGAAAAGAGAATGAAGACCAAGGCCTCACGAACATATACAAGCCATAAGGATGATGAAGAAACAGAATCAGATGAAGAAATCAAGAAAATGAAGAAGAAGAGAACATCCAGAAAGTTTTCTGCTAGCAGAAATGAGGAAGAGAAGGCAGAGGAATTTGTTGAAAAGCCCACTCTTTCCATTGACGATATCATCAAGGCAGTCACTGTGGATGGGAACCTGTAGCCAATGATAGAGCTCTATGATGAATACAATGATGCTGACAAGAGAATTTTGGAGGAAGCTACTATAAGGTATTTGAATATCTATAACAAAGCATTCATTGAAATAATTTCATTAATTCCAAAAAGCCTAGAAGAAGTATTGGAACAAAGAAAGGTGAATACAAAGGCTAAAGACTTAGAAATCCAGGAGCAAATAATGATATAGCTTTACCCATCCATCACTCCAAAACAAATGGACATGATTTTCAAGGATTGTAAGGATGAGTTCTGGAGTAAGGCAAGAATGAATAAATTCATGCTTGGAGAGACAGACCAAGTAGCAAATTAAACAAAAGATATTCTCTGAAATGCCTTGAAGAGATTAAATCTTCCTATTGTAGAGGAGAACCTTCTACCATGGATGTTGAAGGATTAAATGTAATCATTGAAGAATTTTTTGACAAGGATGTCGAAGGATTAAAGAAAATAGATGAAGAGAAGTCTAAGGACTTAGACTCCTCTGTTCCAATAGAGGAATCTTACAAAGCAACAAACACTAGCAATATCACTCCTTCAGATCCCACAGCTACCAAGACAAACATTTTAGACACTGAAGCTGAAGGGGAAAGAATAATAGAAGAGAAGGAGATGCAAGAAAAAGAGGATAAAGCTAAAGCAAAAGAACAGGCAGAAAAGGTTTGTGATGACACATCCAAACCGAGTAGTCCTAATATTTCTAAAGGGAAGAAGTCTGAATCTCCAAGAGACACTACAGAGACAATACATAATTTCCTAAACAAAGAGGTGGTGGAGTTAGATGAACTAGAGTTGTTTCAAGGCCCCTAAATATGGACACTCTCTCTCCAGTACAGATGATGAAGATAACATCATTTGCCCAACCCAAGGCTAAAGAGAAACTTTTGAAATCACATATGGAGGATTGTGAGCTATTAGAGAGTGCATCTAGGATATTGGAGAAGAGCATGACATCCTATCAAAAGGATCCTTTAGCCTCACCATCTGGTTACTTGAAAAACTTAGTAATTTCTATTAACACTCATTTTGAATCTCTAGAGAAATCAACAGAAGCAAAGGTCCCAGAAGGAGTTTTTGGGGAAAAGATTCATTGAGGTGCAAGAACTTATTGCATATGATAGGAGGACTCTAGATATTGGAATAAAGAGCCTGATAAATGCTCTCAAAGGCGGTGGGGACCTATTCAAATTTTGTCTAACTTGGCCTAAAGTGACAAAAGATATTGACGAGAAAGTAAAAGAACAAGAAGAAAAACTGTCAAGCCTAGTTCAGAATTTTGACCCTCTTTCCTCCTCTTTAATGAATCAAGAATGCCAAGCTATTGTTATAATAAATGTAATAAAGAGACTGGGCAAAGAAAAGAAGAACATAATGAATAGAATGGGTGAACTTAGAGGGATAATTATCCCTAAGCTAGAGGCAATGCATGAGGCATTGACAGATGCTCAGACCATAGCTCGGACCAGTGATCCAATAGATTTAAGAAGGGTAGAAGCATATGCATTTTTTTTGAGTGGTCACATCTCCATTTTGGATAGTATGAAGTAGAGCTAGGCCACAGAGTTTGTACAGCTAAAGACTACTTTTGCGGATATACTTAAGTATATGTAAGTATAACATATGATTTATATATACTTATGCGGCCATGTATAGAATATTTTTTGCAAAATTTTGGTATGTGGATTTTGCCCTTTTCCATTGATGTCAAAGGGGGACTCAAGAGTAGTGAAAAATGTGGAATCCAACTAAGGGGGAGTTCTGGTATAATAGTACAAAAGACAGAGCATCAACCAAGGGGGAGTTACTGCGACACAGCCATTTTTAACTAAGTGTTGCCATCAATGCCAAAGGGGGAGATTGTTGGCAAGAGATACTATGTGGATTCATAAGTGTTGTCATTAATGGCAACAAAGTCTATCATACACATCTGCAGTACATAGTATGCCTATATCGAAAGTCAGATTGAAGATTGGTTTGGTCCGGTGAGCAAGAATAGAGTATGTAACAAGGTCTGACAATCAGGTCAGGATCTCTCAGATGGTGTAACTCAGTAAGTTTCGGACTTGGACAAGTCATGAGGGGTATCATGACTATTGTATTCCAAATATTTAGCCTCTGGTGATAAAGCAAGAAAAAGATATGAGCATCTGAGTGTTGGGTTCCAATCAGGTAGAGCAGACAGAGGAAGAATAGACCGGCAGAGTATCAGACTTCAATCCGGATGTGTAGAAGGTCTTGATCAAGCAATTTGTGGGATTATACATTGTTGGCCGACATGATTAATGACTTCTATGCTTAATCTTTTGATGCACATCACAAATCAAGCATGGATTCAGCTGACAGATCAATAACTTGCAAATATCTTGCGTGTTATTATTGCCGACTAGAAAGTTGATGAAATCCTTGATGCAGATATATATACTAGATGGATTCTAGTATGTAAGTGTGTGTAAAAAGGTGTAAAGTAATAAGGTGCGAAGAAAAGTAGGGATAAGTGTGAGAACAGTAATTCAAGTCCGGTATGTGACTAAACAACCACATTGAACAGAGGAAGAATGAAGTGTATTAGATCAGTATATTGTGCCTAACCGGAACTAAACTCTTGCATATGTAGATGCTTCTCATCAGTTCAAACACTTGGATATCTTCTGTAAGTTCTGTAGATAGTGAGTCTCTTGTAGGCAGTGCACCTCTTGTGAGCAGTGTGCTCAGGCAGTGAGCCCTAATTGGCAAGTGCCATTCTATACTCCTTTATTCTTTTAACAGAGAATACAATCTTGGGTTAGTCACCCCGTGGTTTTTCCCTTAACAGGGTTTCCACGTAAAAATTCTTGTGTTATGTGTGTTGATTTTATTTCTGTTCATATGATTACATATGCCTTCATGTTTTAATATAACACTGAATATTGAGATAACAAAAGAAAAGAAAATTAAGGAAATTTTGAACTAATTGATTCACCCCCCCTCTCAATTATCTACCTTGTTTTCAACACTTATTAGGGTAATGGCTTATAGGTTGGATAAATGGAGTGTTTTTGGATGAGAAAATTCTAAAATGATACATTTAGGTGATTGGATCATGGTGGGAAAAATGGATTTTTTACTAAAATTTTAGCCTAATTTTTAGTTCTAACAGTGGCTCTAGTTGGGGATGAATGACTGTGAGGTCATTACAAGAATCTAGAAGTATTCTCTAGGATGCAGACCAATGGTGGGGGTGGTGGAAAAAGGAAAAGAAAAGATCCTAATCTACTATGCATGGAAAGTTATAGTTTCAAGAAAAGAAGTATTTCAAGAATTGTCCATGCATTGCAATTCTTGTTCTTCACCAATCAGATTTTGTAGGTAGTATGAGTCTTCACCACATTTACCAGTAATGATAAATGGGCCTAACCATAGTGCTTCAAATTTCCCATTCTTCCCTTTATCCTGGCCTTTGACATTCCACATAAGGACCATGTCATCCACTTTAAATTTCCTGTCCTTTGCCTTTTTGTCAAATAGATACTTCATTTGTAATTGCATCTTCTCATTTTGTTCCTGAGCTTGGGTCCTGATTTCATCTAATTCAAGCGATTGTTCTATCCTTTCTTCCATAGGCTTAGGGACATCTATATCCTTTTGAAGGATGAACTTGTAGACTAGTAAAAGGTTATGTATGTTGGGAATTAAGGTGTCTCAACCTTGGTAATTCCTTCAATTATTTATGATTGTATTTATTTTTTCATTGCCTATGTTGTAAATTAATTGTAAATTCCATATTGGATGTTGCACGGTGATGTGTCATCCTACATGGAAGATGATAACTTATAATTTTGTCCTCACATGAAGAAATAGGCGTCTCACTTTATAGTAGGAGTATTTTTCTATGTGTTAGCATCTTAGATGTTGTGTAAGGGAATGTTTGACCAAAACAGTTATGACGAATTCCTATGACGAAGTTATGACATGTAAGAGTTAGCAATAGAAGCTTGTAAGACAGGTGAAGACATGTGTCATGAAGTATCTTTGAAAAAGGCGTATTTGGGCACCCCAAGGTGGACTATGACATGTTGTAAGAGAATATGCTATTTATAGCCTGTGTATGATAGATTCTCTTACAGCTGTAAATTGTAACTACTATGACAGATTCTATGATGGTCGTAAGAGTCGTAAGAGCATCTGTCATAGCCCATTTTTGAAATAGGCAACCTCTTTGGGATGGGAGCTATGGAAAAGTGTCAGGAACATTCTACAATGTTGACCAAGTGTCCCTAGCTGTGGGTTTTGGGCCATGAGGCCAAGTTGAACGCCCATTTCAAGATAGGACCAATATTGCCTTGTATATTCTATATAAACAGGTGCTTGGAGGAGGAAATGTATTACAAGTCTTACAGGTACTATTATGTTTCCGGATTGACTCCAGACATGAGTGTTGAAGACCATTGAAGCTTGCATTGCAAGTGTATTGTAAACATTAAATAGTTTTGATAATACATTGTGCAGGTTTCTGAGTGTGTGGTTTTTCACCCGATAAGGGTTTTCCCCACCGTATATCTTGTCTCTCTTCTTTTGTCTTCTTTCTAGTTTTATGTGTATTGCTGCAAATCTCATGTTAATGGTTTAACATTGCTATAATAGATAGGATTAAATTGAATTTACATATCTCTCCCCTCATTAGATTAGTGTAGGAAGCAATTTTCGCACACCTAGCTTCCTTTCAGTTGGTATCAGAGCTTGATCACCTTTGGTCCTAGTTGTTGGGTAGGGGTTTTTTGAGATGATCTTAAGTTGAGTGGGAGTATGTGCATAGTATTTTGAATCTTATTGCAGCAAGGAGATGGCAAGCACATCTGGGAGGATAGAGGTGGAGAAATTCAATGGTAGTAATTTCAAGCTGTGGAAGCTCAAGATGGAAGACATGCTTGTAGAGAAAGACCTCTGGGAAACTATCAGTGGAACTAAACTAGCTGCAATGTCACAAGTTGACTGGAATCTAAAGGATCAGAAGGCTAAGGGTCTCATAAGACTTAGTCTTGCTGATTCTGTACTGTTAAATGTCCATGAGGAGATTGCTGCAAACTTGCTTTGGAAGTTAGGAGATGTGTATCAAGCCAAATCCTTGGTTAATAAACTTTTCCTAAGAAAGAAGTTGTATTCCCTTCAAATGGAGGATGGAGGATCTGTTGCAGAACATATGAATGCTTTTAACATGCTAGTTGCACAATTGACATCCATTAGTGTGAAGATGGAGGAGGAGGATCGATGTATGACCTTGTTGTGTTCTTTTCCAGATTCATGGGATCACCTTGTCATGGCTATTGGAAGCACCACATCTACATTCAAAATGGATGAAGTGGTTTCTTCACTATTGTCTGAAGAGATGCAGAGAAAGTCTTTTGAGGAAGCCAAAGAGGCTCTTGTGGTTTGTGGAGGACCCAAGGAGAAAGGGAAAAAGAAGGACAAGAAAGCTGAGAAGGGTAGATCCAAATCCCATGGGTGATCTAAATCTCCTGGAAAGTCCAAGGCTCTCTGTTGGAACTGTGCCAAAACTGGGCATTTCTGAAAGGAATGCAAAGAGGAAAAGAAAAAGAAGAAGAAAGCCCTAGATTTAGATTCTGACAAGTCACAAGATGATGGTGATGCCTTCATTGTAGCCCTGGAAACCCATGCATCTGATGATGTGTAGTTGATTGATTATGGTGCATCATTCCACATGACCTTGCATCGAGACTGGTTCACTAAGTATGAGGAGTTTGATGGTGGAAAGGTGTACCTAGGTGACGACTCTCATCTGAAGATTTTTGGTTGTGGAAGAGTCTCTATTCGATTCCCTAATGGACAAGTGAAGGGGATCTCTGGGGTTATGCACATCCCAGGCTTAGCACGGAACCTACTTTCTATAAGTATGTTGAATGATGTAGGTGTGTAGGTTGTCTTTTTGAAAGAAGGATGCAAGATGACTAGAGGAGCTATGGTGCTTGCTAAGGGTACTAGGAGAGGTACTTTGTTTCAGCTGGAGGCATGCATTTCACAATGCAATAGTTCTTCTAACTCAAAGAAGAGGGCAGCAGTCACTTCATCCCCACCATCTGAATGAGCAGTGAAAAAGTCTATTGTATCTAGTCTTGATGCTTGTAATCATGCCTTGGAAGTTAAGCTTCCTACTGAAAAGACAATGTTATGGCATAAGAGATTTGGCCACATTGGTGAGAAGGGTCTGCATACTGTGAAAAGTAAGAACATCGTTGAGGGGTTAGATGATTGTAATCTTGAGTTTGACTTTTGCAAACATTGCATATATGGAAAACAAAACTATGTTTAGTTTTACTTGAGTTCTCATAAGTCTTTTGGTGTGTTGGACCTTGTCCATTCTGATGTATTTGGTCCTATTAATGTTCCTTCATTATCAAAATTTGTATACTTTGTATCTTTTATAGATGACTACCATAGAAGGACATGGATTTATTTTCTCAGAAGCAAATCTGAAGTCTATAGTAAGTTTAAGGAGTTTAAAGCCTTTGCTAAAAATTAGACTAGTAAAAAGATTAAATGTTTGAGAACTGACAATGATGGTGAGTTTTGTTCTACAGAATTCAATAAATATTGCAAGGAACTTGGGATTGAAAGACATAAGACAACTCCATACACCCCGTAGCAAAATGGAGTTACAGAGAGGATGAACATGACACTGATGGAGAAGGCTGGGAGTATGCTTAGTGGAGCTGGCCTAGAACAAAAGTTTTGGGCTGAAGCTATTGCCACTACTTGCTATCTCGTAAACAGATCTCCTACATTAGCTCTTGTTTAAAAGACACCCATGGAGGTGTGGTCTGGTAGTAAGCCTTTAATAAGGCATCTTCATGTTTTTGGTTGTGAGGCATATGCACATGTGCCTAGGGAGAAGCAGTCAAAATTGGAGAACAAGGCTATTAAGTGTATCTTCATTGGATATGGTGTCGGTGTGAAGGGATACAAGCTTTGGGACCCTGTGAATAAAAAAGTGTTGTATAGTAGAAGTGTCATCTTCAGAGAGCTTACACCTTCTTCCACTATTTTACAACCAAAAGAAAAAGAAAAGAAAGAGGATATTGTTCAGTTTCCTGCTACCCCTGAGAAGACTGAACAGAAAGAAAATGTTGGACCTAATGATGAGGAGAGCTCTAGCAGCTCTAAAAGCTCAGATGAAGAGGCTGAACCTCAACCTTAGCTCTTGAGGAGGTCTACACGGATAAGAAAGCAACCTAAGAGGTTTGGTTTTACATTGCTTGATTCTAGTTGTGCTTTTGCTTTGCTTACTAATAGTGATGAACCTAGAACTGTATCAGAGGCTTTGGACATGAAAGATGCAGGTTCCTGGAAGGAGGCCATGGAAGATGAAATGGCTTCTTTGGAAAAGAATCAAACTTGGGACTTGGTGCCTTTTCCTGCTGGACGGAAATCCGTTGGATGTAAATGGGTGTTCAAGAAGAAATTTGGTGCAAATGGCAGTGTTGAGAAGTATAAGGCCAAATTGGTTGCAAAGGGGTATTCACAAGTGGAGGGTATAGATTATGGTGAGATCTTCTCTCCCATTGCAAAGCTAACATCCATTCGATTCCTATTGTCTCTCACAACATCTTATGACTTAGAGGTAGAACAGATGGATGTGAAGATAGCTTTCCTTCATGGTGACTTGGAGGAACAAATCTACATCTCACAGCCAGAGCATTACATGGTGAAAGGTAAAGAAAATTTGGTTTGCAAGTTAAAGAAGTCTTTGTATGGTTTGAAGTAGTCTCCTAGGAGGTGGCACTTGAAGTTTGATGCTTTTGTGTTGTCAATTGGATTTGTGAGATCAAAATCGGATCACTGTTTGTATTATAAGTTTGATGGTGATCGTATTCTCATTGGGAAGGGTAAGAATATGATTTCTGATTTTAAATCTCAGTTGTCAGCATAGTTTGAAATGAAATATTTAGGGGCAGCTAGGTACATTCTAGGAATGGAAATTAGAAGAAACAAAACTAACATAAAACTTTGGTTAAGCCAGAGTAAGTATGTGAAGACCGTGTTGGATAGGTTCAGCATGGCAGATTGTAGACTATTGTGTGTTCTTGTTTCTTTGGGGACAAAGTTATCTATTGAGGATTGTCCAAAATCTCCTAGTGAGGTGGAGGACATGAGCAGAGTACCTTATGCTAGTGTTGTTGGTAGTTTGATGTATGCTATGGTCTGCACAAGACCAGACATTGCCTAAGCAATGAGAGTCCTTAGTCGATTTATGGCTAATCCTGGATGGGTTCATTGGGATGTAGTTAAACGAGTGTTCATATATTTGAGAGGTACTTCTGAGTATTCCATATGCTATCATGGTAATGTTACAGGACCTCCACATTCTATTGATATTCGTGGATTTGTGGATTTAGATTGGGCAGGTGACATTGACAGTAGGATATCCACTAGTGCTTATGTGTTTACACTGTTTGGTGGTGCTATTAGTTGGTTGAGTAAGCGACAACCTGTGGTTGCTTTGTCCATGACCAAAGCTGAGTATATGGCAGAAACTCATGCTTGTAAGGAAGCCATTTGGCTTAAGAGATTGTGTTTAGATATTGGTGTTGATTCAAGTCAGATAACGATCAGTTGTGATAGTCAGAGTGTAATTTGCCTTGCGAAGAATCCAACTTTCCATGCTAGAACAAAGCATATTGATGTATAGTTTCACTTCGTGTGAGACATGGTTGAGGATGGGAGGGTAAATTTGAATAAGGTAGATACTTTGAAGAATGGTGCAGATGCATTGATGAAACCAGTGAGCAAAGAGAAGTTTAGATAGTGTTCAGAGTCTATGGGTCTCTTGGCCTATAGCAGTTAAATCTTGTTATTCTCTTGACTCTTAAAAGGTGTTTGACAAGTGGGAGAATGTTGGGAATTAAGGTGTCCCAACCTTGGTAATTCCTTGCATTATTTATGATTGTATTAATTTTTTCATTGCCTATGTTGTAAATTAATTGTAAATTCCATATTAGATGTTGCACGGTGATGTGTCATCCTACAAGGAAGATGACAACTTGTCATTTTGTCCTCACATGAGGAGATAGGCATCTCACTTTGTGGTAGGAGTATTTTTCCATTTGTCAGCATCTTGGATGTTGTGTAAGGGAATGTTTGACTAAAACGGTTATGACTGATTCCTATGATAAAGTTATGACATGTAAGAGTCAGAAATAGAATCTTGTAAGACAGGTGAAGACATGTGTCATGAAGCATCTTTGAAAAAGGCATCTTTGGGTGCCCCAAGGTGGACTATGACATGTTGTAAGAGAATATGCTATTTATAGCCTGTGCATGACAGATTCTCTTACAGCTGTAAGTTGTAACTGCTATGACAGATTCTATGACGATCGTAAGAGTCGTAAGAGCATCTGTCATAGCCCATTTTGGAAATAGGTGACCTCTTTGGGATGGGAGTTGTGGACAAGTGTCAGGAACATTCTACAATGTTGACCAAGTGTCCCTAGGCATGGGTTTTGGGCCATGAGGCCAAGTTGGACGCCCATTCCAAGATAGGACCAATATTGCCTTGTATATTCTATATAAACAGGTGCTTGGAGGAGGAAATGTATTACAGGTTTTACAAGTACTGTCAGACTTCCAGATTGACTCCAGACATGAGTGTCGAAGACCATTGAAGCTTGCATTGTAAGTGTATTGTAAACATTATACAGTTTTGATAATACATTGTGCAGGTTTATAAGTGTGGGGTTAAGGGTTTTCCCCACCATATATCTTATCTCTCTTCTTCTGTCTTCTTTCTAGTTTTATGTGTATTTCTCCAAATCTCATGTTAATGGTTTAACATTGCTGTAATAGTTAGGATTAAATTGAATTTACATAGCTATCCCCTCATTCGATTAGTGTAGGAAGTGATTTTCACACACCTAGCTTCCTTTCAATGTATTGGGAGCCTAGCTTGGGCTCCATACACTAGTTCAAATGGAGACTTTCTAGTGGCCTTCTTTACAATAATTCTATTTGCCCATAGATCCATTTTTAGTTTGGAATCCCATGCCTTCTTATTGTTGTCCAACATCCTTTTGATTATTTTTATAATACTTTTGTTGCTTGATTCTACCTGCCCATTTGCTTGAGGATGGTATGGTGAAGCATATGAAATTGTTATGCCATAGGAATCACATAATGTCTTAAATTTTACTGATCTAAAGCACATGTTGTTATTTGTGATGAGCCTTACAAGGACCCAAAAATCTAGTAAGAATATTCTCTAGTAGGAAATTAATCACTACTCTACTAGTGGCTTGCCTTGTTGGAATTGCTTCTATCCATTTTGTAAAATAATCAGTGGCCAGAAAGATCCATCTATGTCTACCACTAGATCTATCTATAATTTCTTCTATAAAGTCAATTCCCCATTGGTGAAAAGGTGCTTCAACTTGCATTGATCTCAAGGGTAAGGCTCCCTGATAATTCATTTTGCCAGAAAACTTCTGACATGCTTCACATTTCCTTACATATCTGTGAGCATCGTTGAACATTTTAGGCCAATAATAGCCTACTCTTAGTATCTTATGGGTAGTGGTTTTTGCTAAGAAGTGTCCTCCACACATGCCTTTATGCATTTCTTACAACATCCGCTCTGCTTGTGTTTCATCTAAGCACACTAATAAAACACTATCTCTATTTTTCCAATATAAATCTCCATCCATGAACACATATTTTGAAGCATGCAGTTTTAAGGTTCTTCTTTGATTGTCATTAAACCCTTCAGGACAGTTCATGTGTTTGAGATAATATGTCACATTTGTGTACCAGGGTGTGTGTTCAATGCTTGCAATCATGTCATCTTCCTTTTCTACATTGTATATTTGTGAAGCCTCCAAGTTAGACTCAGCCATTAACTTGGCTAACCCTTGTCCCCTCACTCGTTTGGTAAAGTCAATATTAAACTCTTAGATATGATTTATCCACCCGCATCTTCATCCTGTGACCTCAGTTTGAACAAACACATCCTTAACTGTAGTATTGGGCACATAAGCAATCACTTTTTCCCCCACCAAGTAAGGCTTGAATGCCTTGACCACTTTTACTAGGGTGTAAGCTTGCTTCTTAGTGATGTCATATTTTAATTCTATCCCTTAAAGTGATTTACTAAAGAATGAGATAGGTTGTTCATATCCTTCATTATTCTTTTGTAACATTACGACCACCATTCTATGAAATGATGCAAAAGAGAATATCTAAAATGGTTTGTCAAATTCTAGAGATTTTAATATAGGTGCTTCCTTAATTGCTCTCTTAATTGACACAAATGCATCAATAGCCTCTTCTATCCAATCAAGTTTTGAGCCTTTCTTCAACATCTTTGAGATTGGCTTGACACTCTCTGCAAAGTTTGAAATGAATCTTCTAACAAAGTTAATTTGTCCAAAGAAGGATTGGATGGAGTTTACAATTTTTGGAATGGGAATTTTATCAATAGCTTCTACTCATTTAGGATCAATCCTTACTCCATCCTTTGATACTATATGTCCTAGTAATTTGTCCTTTGTTACAAAAAAATCACATTTCTTTGGCTTTAAGGAGATGCCATATTCTAATGCCTTGATAAAGATCTTTTCTAGGTCTGCACAGTGGTCTTCAACTCTTTTGGAATATGTTGTCAGATCATCTTGATAGACCACCATTATAATATTGATTAAGTCAACAAAGGCTACATCCATAGCCCTTTGAAATGTTGCTCCAATATTTGTGAGGCCAAAAGGCATTCTCACGTAAACATATGTACCCCAAGGTGTGGTGAAAGCAGTTTTATACTGTTTTGATTCCTTGACCTTCACTTGGTTATACCCTGAGAAGCCATCCATCATAGATAACAATTCACATCCTGTCACTCTTTGTAGCATTGCTTCCATGTTTGGAACTGGATAATTATCTTTGAGTGATGAGATATTCAATTTTCTAAAATCCACATATAACCTTATGTCTGCATTTTTATTTCTTACTGGTACCGAATTTGAGACCCAAGAAGAGTGTCTGATTGGCTTGATAATACCACCATGTCTGAGTTTTATGAGCTCCTCTTGCATCTTAGGTGCTAATGTGGGATTTATGGGTCTTTGTTTCTATCTAAATGGTTTAGCATTAGGTTTCAATGGTATTTCATGCTGGAATAGGTCCTCTCTGTAAGCTTTTGGATCATCATAGGACCAAGCAAACACATGTTTATATCTTCTAAGAAAGGATATAAGCATTTATCTAACTTTAGGGCTTATCTTTTTTTCCAATGTACACCTTTTTAGGAGCCATCTCTATCCCAAGATTGATTTCCTCAACATCTTTGAGATTGACTGGTATAGGTTTTAGATTAAATATGTCATGCCCATCAAATACTCTCTCTAAGGCTACAATGCCTTTTGGTATTTTGTCTGTTTTGAGCTGCACCACCTCTTGCCCAAAAAGAGTTTCCTTACCATCTACTTCTTCTACAAATGCATTGAAATCTATTTCTTGGGATTCATATTGATCTACACAATGGAGAAACTTAATCAAATCCTCATCATCGTTGAACACTTGCCAATTATATATATTATTAGGGATTGCAGGTCTAGTCTTGAACTCCACCTCTGTTATTCCTGCTAGTGTAATATCATCTCTCTTCAGAGCTATATTTGCCAAGAAATTGGCCATTATGTTTTTAGATCTTTCTACCCAGTCTATAGAGAATGCATAAAAAAGTTCAATGGTGTCCCAAACAACATTTCTATATTGTTTTAACCTCTTGTTTTTTGATGAATATTTTGCCCTGACTTGTGAGACAACTAGTTCAGAGTCTCCATACACTGCTAGCAACTTGATTCCATACCTTATGCCAATATTTAAGCCCAATAGCAATGCTTCGTATTTTGCTATAGTGTTAGTACATTCAAATGTTAGTAAAAATGAGTACTTGAATGTTTTACTAGTCGGTGAGATGAATATCATTCTTGCTCTATTCCCCCCTTTACTGTATACACCGCCAAAATACATTTGCCATACACCATGTTCATCAAGTTGAACTTCTCTATTGATTGGTTCTATATTTGCCAATTCAGGTTGTGATTTTTCAATTCTGAAGCTTCCAAGATCCACATCACAAAAACAATTCATTTGGTTTGGATCAAGATGCTCTATAATATTTTCATATCTTGGTTTTCTACACAACTTGACTTCTTTTCCATTTACTGGTATTGTTGCATACGATAAGTCCAATTGGACATTTCCCCCTACTGCAGTAGTCCACTATCTGGATAACAACATACCATAGTATGGTAGAGTATCTACTATAGTTATGTTAGTCTTGTAAGTGGCTTTAGGATATGAGGCTAGTTTCAATTCTACATCCCGTATGACTCCAACAACTGGGATGGACCTATTGTCCATTGCATAGCATTTACCATACGTTGTTTCCACCACAAGCCTAATTCTTTCGTAACATCTATTGGCATGATGTTTATTGTTGCTTCTAAGTCAATCATGCAATTTCTTACCAGTTTGTTGTTAATCAATAGTGTAATATAAAATGGGTCCACTTGAGATGGATTCTTTGTTAAGGTATCACCAAGATAAATTTTAGGTGTTTTCATGATCTCTTGTCCAATATTATTTACTTTGGTTTATGATCTTTCTTTGTTTTTGTTCTGATTTTGCTGCTTGTTTGGTATGTTTGAGATCAACTTGAGAGCACTATCCCTGTATTAATCTACTTTCATCATATCTAGCAATCTTTATCTAAGACAATGCTTTTGCTATGTCAAATGAGGGAGTGGTGACTAATTGTTCTATTTTTTCTATCTTAGTGGAGCCCTTTTCCTCAATTTACAGGTTACCATCGTCCTTTGTCTTATTCTCCTCAACCTTTGATGTTTCCTTGGGTATATCTTGTTGGCAAGAGACATTGTGTGGCTTCATAAGTGTTGTCATTGATGGCAACAAAGTCCATCCCACTCATTCGCAACACATTGTATGTCTATACCGAAAGTCAGATTGAAGAGTTTTTTGGTCTGGTGAACAAGAACAGAGCATGCAACAAGGTCTGACAATCTGGTCCGGATCTTTTAGAGGAAGTATCTTAGCAAAGTACGGACTTGGGGAAGTCAGTAGGAGTACCATGACTGCTATATTCCAAAGATTGAGCCTCTGGTGATGAAAGAGAGAAAAGATATGAGCATCTAAATGTTGGGTTCCTAACAGGCAGAGCAGACTGAGGAAGAACCAACCGACAGAGCATCAGACTTTAATCCAGATGAGAAACTGGTGGTGATCAAGCTACTTGAGGGATCATTCATGGTTGTCCGACATGATTGATGACTTTTATGTCTATGTCCTTGATACGCATCACATAGTAAGCATGGATTCAGCTGACCGATCAATATGTTGGGAAAATCTTGAGTATTCTGGATACCGACTAGAAAGATGTTGAGATCCTTGATGTGGATATATATACCAGATTGATTTTGGTATGAAGGTGTGTGTGGTGTGTGATAATGTGTGAAGAAAGGCAGAGATAGGTGTGGAAGTAATAATACAAGTCTGGTATGTGACAGAACAATAGCTCTAAAGCAGAGGAAGAATGAAGTGCAGTAGATCAGTTTATTGAGCCTAATCAAAACTGAACCTTAGCATATGTTGATGCTTCTGATCAGTTCAAACACCTGGTTACTTTCTATATCCTTGTAGACAGTGAGTCTCTTGTAGGCACTGAGCCTCTTGTGAGCAGTGTGCTCGAGCAGTGAGCCCTAATTGGCACGTGTCATTTTGTACTTCTTTTCTTTTAACAGAGAATACAATCTTGGGTTAGTCACCCCACGGTTTTTCCCTTAATAGGGTTTTCCACATAAAAATCCTTGTGTTATGTGTGTTGATTTCTCTTTTGCTCTCATGTTCATGTATGCTGATATGTTTTGATACTGCACTAATTGTTAAAAAAGAAAAGAAAGTTAAATAATTAAGATAACTGATTGACCCACCCTCTCAGTTATCCACCTTGTTTCCAACAATTGGTATCAGAGCTAAGTTCCTCCAAACAGAGCCTAACAGCTTGAGGAAGATCTGGGAATCTCAATGGATATGTATGGTATGAGGGAACAACTTTAGTCTGCCCTAGATGATCTTAAGCAATCTCACTCTGAAGTCAATAACTTGAGGGAAAGACTCAAACAAGTTGATGATTTCATAAATGAACTAAAAGAGAAACTGATTATCTCTGTGAAAAAGAGAAAGGAACTACTTCAAAAATTAGCAAGTCAAAGTGAAGCCAATGATACTAATGAAGACCTGAATGAGAAGAACAAGTTATGTGAGAAGCTATCAAAAGAGGTCATTATGGTAAGACATGAAATGGAATCAGGGGTTATGAAATTCACCCAAGAAATTGAAGAGAAGAGAAAAATTGAAGATAATCTAAAATAATCTCTCAAGGAGAAGTCAGAAGTCTGCCACAAAATGGATAGAATAATCAGGCATCTAGAATCTGATTTTGAAGAAGCGAGAGATAATGAAGAACAACTTGAGAATCAAATAGACACTCTTAAAAGGGATCTTGAAATAGCAAATGAATACAAAGAGAAATTCAAGATAAGCTCTGCTCAACTTGAAGTTCTTCTTGAAAGCCAAAACAGGGTAGATGACAAGCAAGGCTTGGGTTATGAGAAAGGTGAAAGCTCTGGATCCGATCAAAAGAACTTTGGATCAGGAAATCCAAGGAACAGGCCTAGAAGAACTACGATAAGGCAACCAAATACTTAAAGATATTCATCCTTCAATGGATACTGCTACAATTGCAATAACTTCGGTCATAAGCAAATCAGTGTAGAAGAAGAATGAATCAGACTAATTCATCCTTCTCCAGACAGTGTTTTAACTACAAAAGATATGGTCACAAATCTCATGAATGTAGAAATATGCAAATAAACAATTCATTCAATGGTAGATGCTTTGCATACAATAGAATGGGACATATGGCTAATCAATGCAGATCAAGAGGATATCAATCAAATTTGCAAAGAAATGAACTGTTTGCTACAATTGCAATAGATCTGGTCATATTGCGAAATTCTGTAGAGGTAAGAATCAGGATAAAAGGGGTCCGGTGCATCATAATCAAAATCAAGACATTGGAAAAGGAAAAGTGAATGCGGATGAAGTTCAAAGGGAGATGAACAAGATTTGGGTGAAGAGAAGTACAAAAAATGTCAGGGATGGATCTACACTAGAATCTGGTGCTGATATTCCTTTCGGATACTAAATAGATGAGCTCTAGCTCAGGGGGAGTCATAAAGGAAAATAAATTCCCCCAGCCAGTCAATTGGTGCCTAAAATTGGCACATAGAGAATTGCAGATTGAAGAGCTCTCAAAGAGGTATCTAAATAATCCTCAGTAAAAGTGTGAAAGATCCACAAGAAGATTTGAAGAGTCTAATCATCCAAGATTAATTTGGTTTGACAGCCTTTCGGTAAAAGCAGGACTTTCACAGTTGAACCCAGTATGATTCTAAATTGAAATATCTTGATCTGTAGATAAATGGAATGATCCAACGAAGGGAGATACATTGTAAATTGTCATTTTAAGTGCATCTCAGTGATCTAGAGAGATCTCTCTCAGAACAAGGAGAACAATGCAACCAGAATGACTTAAGTTGTGCATTTATTACAATATGGAATTAGGGTTTGCGTAGAAATAAAATGGTTCTTTTGTTCATCATTTGCACATTTGCATTCAAGAAGAAGAAAGAAAAATTTCTGCAACAAGATTGATTCAACCCTCTCAAGGATCAACCACATACTTCAATTCAACCAGTGATCTTTTCATCTCTTATCGTGAACCCTAGAAGCGTAAAAAGGTATTTTCGCTCTTGAATATCTCTCTTTGAATCTTTTGAAAGATGGCTACTCCAAATGTTGTTAAGATCACTGATAGGCAATGCCCTAAGTTCAAGAAACATCCTTACAAATCCCTAGAAGTTGATCCCCTAGGCGCATTCTCTAGTATTCTGCATGGGGTTTTGCATGTAGAAGATGTTAGGGTATACATTCATGCCAACATTGAGGAATTTGGGGAATCCAAGCTGATGGATATCTATAACAAGGAATTAATAGATGAAACATTTAAAATTAAGCCCCAATACAAGGCCATCTGGGATAAGCATTTTGGACATTGCATCCATTTCCCCTGTTTTGTAGAAGATGAATGGGTTTGGTATGTTCTGAGTAAAATGTATGACAACTTCATGTGGATAATGATGCCATTTAAGATCACAAAAGATGCCATTAGGGTGGTAACCAGATTACACTCATCCGGTGGGTTGCCTACTCTCAAATCAGTCAAAAACCAAACTATAAGTGAGGCTACCAAATCAAAATTTGACAAGAGGGCAATGACAATAGAAGACATCATAAATCCGGATATCAAATTTGCCTCTATGATAATTGGTTACAAAATATATCACTCTAGCAGGGAGAATTTAGTATCCAAAACTGCTATATATACTGCATATGAAATGCTAATGAAAAATGTTGACTACGATCTTTGTGAGATTCTCCTGAACCAACTATTAGAGAATTTGTAGAAAATAAAGAAGGATAAGAAGAATTCATTTAAGTACGGTGGCTTGATATTATGTTTATTCTTCTACTATATGAATGAGCTACCCAGATCTAGTGGTTGGGTATGGCAAACTGACAGACTGGTTGCCATAAAAATTAGAGATTATATGTATGGGCTTGGTGATTCCAAGGCACAAAGTACAGCATTCTAGAGTTACTTCAAAAACTTCCAAGGCATAATGCAGGCTAGAGAGAGAATCCCCCAATCTCTAGTTGAAAAATACAAGGATACAGTGGGCTTCATGGTAGACACTGATCAATGCCTAATGGAGGCAATGGAGCTCAAGACAATCTGGATTATGCCAATGGGATATGAGGTAGGTGAGAAGATCTTGGAACTACATATCCAACACTTGCTAAGCCAACCCAAGGACCCTGAGACAGAAAGGTTTGGAACCTTTCAAGAGTTGAGTGTAAAAATTCATGTTGAACTGAGACAGCCTGAGATCAAGAGAAAGGTGAGAAGGGAAGTAGAAGAAGTTGCCAAGAGATATGGGATATCAAAGGAGGTAGTTGATGCTAATAGAGAGAAAATAGAAAGAGCAAAGAAAGAGAGACAAGAAGTTGAAAAAGAAAGTAATCCAGTGCAAGCCCCCTCTCGGACCAGATCCTTAAAGAGCTTTGCACCTGCCACCTCTAAGAGCTCAAAAGCCTCAAAATCAGAAGCAAAGACATCCAGTAAAGGAGAAAAGAGAACAAAGACAAAGGCCACAAGGTCATACACAAGCCACAAGGATGATGAAGAGATAGAGACAAATGAGGAGGTTAAGAAAATAAAGAAGAAGAAGAAAACTTCAGGTGGATCCTCTGCCGGTGCAAATAAAGAAGAAGAGGCATAAAAACTTGTTGAAAGGTCCACTCCTTCTGTTGATACTGTTATCAAGGCAGTCACAGTGGATGGAAATCTACAACCATTAATAGAATTTTATGATGAGTGTAGTGATACTAACAAGAATATCCTAGAAGACGCTACAGTTAAGTACTTAAACATATATAATAAAGCATTCATTGAAATCATCTCTCTAATCCCCAAGAGTTTAGAGAAAGTACTTGAACTTAGAAAAAACAATGCCAAGGAAAGGGATATGGAGATTCAAGAATAGATAGCTATTCAGCTCTATCCTTCCATCAATCCAAAACAAATGAACATGATCTTCAAGGATTGGAAGGATGAGTTCCGGAGCAAAGCCAAAATGAACAAGCTTATGCTCAGAGAGACTAATCAGGTGGCAAAAGAGACTAAAGACATCCTCCAAAATACATATAAAAGATTCAATCTTCCCATTATAGAGAACATAACTGATGAACCTTCTGCCATGGATGTCGAAGGATTAAGTGCATCAAAGGAAGATTCTACTGAGAAAATTGCAGAAGAGTCAAAGGAGATAGGTGAGGAGAAGACTAAGGACTTGGATTCCTCTATTCTGGAAGAGGAAGTCCATGAAGAAGTAAACATTTCTCTTCCAAATCTCCTAGTAGATTCTGGAACTAAAGGAGAAGCAAGAAAAGCAAGTCAAGAAGAGGATAAAAAGAAAGAGAAGAACAAACAGAGAAGATCTCTGTTGATATCTCTGAGGCTGCAAAAGGAAAGAAGTCTCTGGCAAGAGACACTGCAGAAGCAGTGAAGAGTTTCTTGACCAAGGAATTAATGGAGATTGATGAACTGGAACATTCCAAGTACCACTTAATTTTGATTCCCTCTCCCTGGTTCAGACAATGAAGATAGCATCCTTTGCCCAAGCAATGGCAAAAGAGAAACTTCTGAAGTCTCACATGGAAGATTGTGAGCTGATAGAGATTACTTCTGGAATGTTGGAGAAGATCATACCATCCCTTCAAAAGGATCCTTTGGTCTCTCCATCTAGTAACCTTAAATCTCTGATAAACTCTGTCAATACTCAGTTTGATTCCTTAGAAAAGGTGGCAGAAGAAAAGGTCCAGAAAGAATTTTTGGGAAAGAGATTATCTGAGGTGTAGGGACTTATAACAAATGATAGGAGAAATTTGGATATTGGGATAAAGAGCTTAGAAAATGCTCTTAAAGATGGTGGAGATTTATACAAATTTTGTCTATCTTGGTCCACCGTGACAGAAGACATTGCCAAGAAGGTGGAAGAACAAGAGAGCAAACTATCAAGTTTATCTCAAAATTTTAATCCTCTCACCTCATCCATAATGAATCAAGAATGCCAGGCTATTGCCACTATGAATGAGATAAAGAGTCTTGAGAAGGAGAAGAAGAATAGAATAAGTAGAATGAGTGAACTAAGAGGGATAATTATCCCTAAGTTAGATGCCATGCATGAGGCTCTAACTGATGCTCAGACTACAGCCTGGACCAGTGATCCGGTAGATTTAAAAAGGGCAGAATCATTTGCATTTTTATTGAGTGGCCACATTTCAATTTTGGACAGGATGAAGCAGAGTTGGGTGACAGAAGTTATACAATTGAAGACCACCTTTGTAGATATACTTAAGTATATGTAAGTATAACTTGTATATATACTTATGCAGCTATGTATAAGCTGATTTTTGGAAATTTTGGTGTGCGGATTCTACCCTTTGACATTGATTTTAAAGGGGGAGTGAGGAGTAGTGAAAAATTTGGATTCTAGCTAAGGGGAGCTTCGGTAAAAGTGTACATAAGATAGAGCATCAGCCAAGAGGGAGTTTGTTATAACACTTAGTCATTTTTCACTAAGTGTTGCCATCAATGCCAAAGGGGGAGATTGTTGGCAAGAGACATTGTGTGGCTTCATGAGTGTTGTCATTGATGGAAACAAAGTCCATCCCACTCATCCACAGCACATAGTATGTCTATACTGAAAGTTAGATTGAAGAGTGTTTTGGTCTAGTGAACAAGAACAGAGCATGTAACAAGGTCTGACAATTAGGTCCGGATCTCTTGGAGGAAGTATCTCAGCAAAGTACGGACTTGGGGAAGTCAGTAGGAGTACCATGACTACTATATTCTAGAGATTGAGCCTCCGGTGATGAAAGAGAGAAAAGATATGAGCATCTAAATGTTGGGTTCCTAACAGGTAGAGCAGATTGAGGAAGAACCAACCAGCATAGCATCAGACTTTAATCCAGGTGAGAAATTGGTGGTAATCAAGCTACTTGAGGGATCATTCATGGTTGGCCGACATGATTGATGAATTTTATGTCTATGTCCTTGATACACATCACATATTAAGCATGGATCCAACCGATAGATCAGTATGTTGGGAAAATCTTGAGTATTCCAGATACTGACTAGAAAGATGTTGAGATCCTTGATGCAAATATATATACCAGATTGATTTTGGAATGAAGGTGTGTGTGGTGTGTGATAATGTGTGAAGAAAGGCAGAGATAGTTGTGGAAGCAATAATATAAGTCCGGTATGTGATAGAACAGCAGCACTAAAGCAAAGGAAGAATGAAGTGCAGTAGATCAGTTTATTGAGCCTAACCGGAACTGAACATCAGCATATGTGGATGCCTCTGATCAGTTCAAACACCTGGTTACTTTCTATATCCTTGTAGATAGTGAGTCTCTTGTAGGCAGTGAGCCTCTTGTGAGCAGTGTGCTCGGGTAGTGAGCCCTAATTGGCAAGTACCATTTTGTACTTTTATTCTTTTAACAGAGAATATAATCTTGGGTTAGTCACCCTATGGTTTTCCCTTAACAAGGTTTTCCACGTAAAAATTCTTGTGTTATATGTGTTGATTTCTCTTCTGCTCTCATGTTCATGTATGCTCATATGTTTTGATACTGCACTAATTGTTAAAGAAGAAAAGAAAGTTAAATAATTAAGATAACTGATTCACCCCCCCTCTCAGTTATCCACCTTGTTTCCAACATATCTTTCTAAACTTTTACGTTTTCACCTTGTTGGGTTTTTCTTCTGAATCAGCATTAGGGTTTGCCAGTTCTAATGCACAAGCAGATTCAGCCAACTAAATACATGAGGTTATGTGAGCTCCTCCCCTTCACTTCTGGTTCTGCCGCACCAAGGGGGGTGTCCCTATTTGATAAAAGTATGACCTTGACTAGCTCAATGACAGAAAGATATAACTTGACAGCAATAGGCAGAATACTCTCATGTATGGACCAAGATTTGTGTAACAAATCACAAGGTTGGCAACATTCTTGTACATAATGTCTGGTTAGGTATGAGAGCATGCAGGGGTTTCCTACTCCTAATCCTACAACTAACAGGTGGAAGGATGAAATGGTTTGAAATGATGTTTGGAGTTATGGGACTTTCCTAGACCCATTAAACAGACAGATTCCCAAACCAGTGCCTTATCTGGGCAGCAGAGTCATATCTAAGAATGTAAATGTCTCCCTATGACAACATAAATTCATATCCAGAGGACCTGAGAAGAATGCTACTGCCTAACAGCAATATGTCCAAGAAAGAGTATTACTAATGATCATACTTAACATATCCTATGATGTAATCTACTTTCCTTTGTATCTGATCAAAAGCCTATTTAACCACTCCTTGAGCAGATGCAATAAATCAGACACATAGTATGCATATATTGAAAAAATTGGAAGCCCTTAACAACGTTGTTTGAAAGGAAAACAAATGACATACAAGAGACAATCAGAAACAATACACACACATGTGTTTTTCATTTAAAATCAATCTGCATAGAAAGTCATCATAGAGAAAATCATCATTTACAAGCCAAAATAGACTAGTACACCAGACTAAGGACCGAGTCTGTAGCAAAAAATGCCTTTCAAAATGTGAACACCTTATGTTCAGAGCTAGAGCCAAAAGCCCAAAAACATCCAACCTCTAAAATGAGTAACACTTCCTGCTTAAAAATAGCCAGAGGGAAGTGTACTCAGCATTAATTACATGACCAAAATTCAAAAATCTGCCAGATACATCCATCAGAAAGAATGGCGCTCAGAAGTCATCAATGCAGCAGACAAGGGAGGCCTCGAGCCTTGCGCGCCGCCATCTAGAAGTCTTCATTCTCAATCGGGTAGTTTGATCATTTGTACCATCGCCCATACCCTTGCTACAGTCGCCATTGATGGCCCAACAACCCGCAACCACCGAGAAAACTGTCGCTGCGTTCAAAATGGAGCTTCCCGCCAAAAGACATTTCCTGAAGGTTCAAATTATGCAGGAACATTAATCCCACATGCTTGGTGCGGAGACCCCCTCAGCACTTTAAAAACATGGCCATATGCATAATAGGTGTCGAGTGCTTTTGCCACGCTCGACACATGCCTCTCTCTCCAAAAGCCCATCGCCAAGACCACTACTATCAGCTAACCACACAAAACTCCTGCTGACCTCAATAGTCACACCGATGCCTATTGCAATCCCCTGTCGGCCAGACTACTACCATCGACCAACCCAAAAACCTCCTCGCCAATAGGTAAAAGTCACGCCGAAGACCACCTCTGTCGGTGTGACTTACACCGTCAGAGCAACCAAAACCCCCCCAGCTGATAGACCAACTCTCATCGATAATACTTCATCAGTGAGACCAACGCGAAATCTGCCTGATAGCCACGCTATCCTCCCGTCGGTCAGAGAATACTCCATCGGCAGACCCTTCAATAGCTATCTTGAAACATAATCGCATTCCGATGGCATACCACATCCTAGGTCTTTGGTGAGACCAACATCCCTCAGAGCAACAAGAAAATCCTTGGCCGATAGCACAAATCCTGCCGATGACCACCTTGAACATCCCTCATCGGCCAGACACCTTACATCGGCGGCCCAAAAAATTGCTTCACCGATGACCAAACACACGTCGATGGACATCCATCGGCCAGACCAAAACAATCAGAGCACTCAAGAAATCTTTCGCCAATGAAGCCGATCACTCCAATAAGACCAAAAACATAAAACTTT
Organism: Cunninghamia lanceolata; assembly: GCA_027924645.1. NCBI lineage: Eukaryota > Viridiplantae > Streptophyta > Pinopsida > Cupressales > Cupressaceae > Cunninghamia > Cunninghamia lanceolata. The sequence goes on from BSBN01000742.1 coordinate 514,559, forward strand.
GAACCATTGAACCCTGAACCGGTTCAACCTGATAGTTCAAAAGAGAGGTTCAATTGAGAAGTTCGACACTGGTACCAACTCAGTCGGCAACATAAAAGCAACCCCGCGAACCCGTTGAACCGATGAACTGGTTCAACGCCGAGGTTCAAACATCAAAAATACCCCCATCGGCAAAACACTTGACCGGCAGCCAAGAAACTCGAAGCATCGAACTATTGAACCTTGAACCATTGAGCAAAGGGTTCAAGTTCAAACCGGAAGTTCGAAGACATAGAAACAAACTCATGCCGATGGAGAAAACATGATGGCCCCTTCCTCAAGAACTGAGATGCAGATGCTGAAAAACACTGAAGGGGCCCCAAAACTTAGAACTTTGTGGATATTTTGGGATGGTGCCTACATGAAAATTGCTCAGAAATTGACAGTCAATTCAGGCACCAACAGTGGCTCTAATTGGGGACGTGCAGGTGCAAGACTACAGCAAGAACCACAGATCTCTAGGATGCAGACCAGTGCCTTATCCATTGGGCACAGAGTCATGAAGTTACAATGATCTACATCACCAATCAAACTTGATGGCCCAAGGCCACCAACAAAAGGAAAACCAATACTTCCCCTTATCAAACACCTTATTCTCATCTGCATGCACTGGGTCAAGCCTGAGAGTATTGCCATGATCTGACCACAAATAAACTTGGTCATCTGCACATTCAACCCTCTGATTCAGTTTGTCACTGTCAACCTTATGCAAACAACCCTCAGCATCAGGCAACAAATGGATGCAGAATGTATCGGGCAATGCATACTCAAATGGTATGTAACATAGGTTATCATCACTATGCATTACAAAATGATTTCCTAGCTAGACTAAAAATTGAAAGCACTCGAAGTCCACCACACAGCTAGGAAAAATAGGGCTCTCTTCATATGCTGGCACATCAAAAGAAAAGCTTTCAAAATCATAGTTGCACACATCATGCACACAATCAATAGCAGCATCAAACTGGAAAAGATCAGGCTCTGGCATCTCTTTCAAATCAGGCACATTTTTACAGTCACCTACCTGATGTATGTTGTTTCCTCTTTCATCAGGATGAGAAATAGAATCCAAGTCAAAAATAGTGCTCAAACCTTCACCATACTCAAATAGATCCTCGTCACCATATGTGTCAAAGATGGGTGATCCAGGTGCATCAGCTTGATCATAATATGCCATTTGTTCATGGGCAGCAGAGCACGCATCTTCATCACCAATGGATTCACTCTATGGAGGAGTATCAGCCTGTGTGTCATAAGCAAAACAGTCACCAAATAAAAAACAACCATGCTTTGCACTAGCACCTATTTCAATCCCTGACTACTCTTCATGATCTCCATGTGTTTGAAAGGAAGGCAATGGGTCACACATGGGACTGCTTCTCTGTTTGCTTATATCTTCTTTGTCTTGAGTACAATACTCACAATTATCCCCACAAGTCCATTCCAAAAGTTGCTCATTGCTGTCCACAGCCTCGTTGTTGTTTTCATGGCTAGCTGCCTCAACATTGCAATGGGAGTCTTCATTAGTCCTTTCACTGGCATCCTCAACATCTACTTTTTCATTTTCACATGATGCCATAATTATTTGGTCATTTGCATCTTCACAACCATTTCTCACACCAAGGCCTGGAGATAGGGATTTCTGCATATGCTCATTTCTGATTTTTTCTATGTTTTCTACGAACTTGTATGCCATCTGCATACTTGTTACCTTGAAATCCCTCAGTACTACACTAGAACCCTCCTCAAAAGCCTCAAAGAATATGCCAACACAGGCTGAAGTGTCAGGTCTAAAGACTTCTGGGATCTGTGAAAGGGTTACTGCAAACCTATGACTGAAATCAACACATGGCTCTTCATCTTGTTTTCTGATTTTCATCAATTCTGCAACAAGATCAGCCGGTTCTTTTGCAAATTCTTATTTGAAACAGTTAGCAAGCTCATCCCCATAGGCAAAGGATCTCTTTGAAAAGTTTAAATACCAGTCTTTTGCTTTTGCATCAAAGGACCTAACAAAAAACCTCATCCACATATCCTCATCTCTGAATGAATGTTTTCCCATGAACTCATGAAAATTTTGGATATGTGCATTCCCATCACACACACTGTGACCACTAAATCTAGGCATCTAACACTATATCCTAGCAGGCATATTTTCTACTTTATAATCAACCCATGACAAATATAACTGGTCATACAAAGGATCAAAAGGGCTGACAGAAGGTTTAGCTTTCTGACTGGCAGACATAACAAAGTTATCATGATTTAATTGGGCCTACCTAGCCTCTAAGAATATCAACCTATTTTTTATCTCTTCTATTCTTTTATCCAACAAATCATCCCCCTTTTGACTGAGTATGGGATAAAACATATTTGGATTCATAAAAATTTTACTCTTAGACATCCTTTGTTTGCCTAAGACCTAAGGCTTCTCCCTTGCATCTAACTTATGCAGTAAACAACAACTATAAAGGGGAGGAAGCTAGGTACCTTTTCTCATACAGATGCTGAAGTTTGAACAGCACATTTTTTGTCACAACACACACATCAACTTTTCATGTGCACTTGAATCTTTTGAAGAGTCGCCACCTCTCCAGAGAGGACAAAATTTTTAACAGCTAAAAGCTATTTTTCCAGGTTCATTCCACCAGCAGAGCAGAACTTCACCAGAGACTGCAGGATATCACTTTACATCAACGTCCCCAACAGAGTCTCCATTTTGTTGGTGACTCAGATGGGCCACAAATTTATTCATTTTTATCAATCCATCCCCAGCAGAGTCACCATTTTGTTGGGTTTTTCTTCTGAATCAGCATTAGGGTTTGCCAGTTCTAATGCACAGGCAGATTCAACCAACTAAATACAGGAGGTTGCATGAGCTCCTCCCCTTCACTTCTGGTTCTGCCGCACCAAGGGGGGTGTCCCTGTTTGATAAAAGTATGACCTTGACTAGCTCAATGACAGAAAGATATAACTTGACAGCAATAGGCATAATACTCTCATGTATGGACCAAGATTTGTGTAACAAATCACAAGGTTGGCAGCATTCTTGGACATAATGTCTGGTTAGGTATGAGAGCATGTAGGGGTTTCCTACTCCTAATCCTACAACTAATAGGTGGAAGGATGAAATGGTTTGAAATGATGTTTGGAGTTATGGGACTTTCCTAGACCCATTGAACAGACAGATTTCCAAACCAGGGCCTTATCTGGGCAGCAGAGTCATATCTAAGAATGTAAATGTCTCCCTATGACAACATAAATTCATATCCAGAGGACCTGAGAAGAATGCTACTGCCTAACAGCAACATGTCCAAGAAAGAGTATTACTAATGATCATACTTAACAGATCCTATGATGCAATCTACTTTCCTTTGTATCTGATCAAAAGCCTATTTAACCACTCCTTGAGTAGACGCAATAAATTAGACACATAGTATGCATATACTGAAAAACTTGGAAGCCCTTGACAACCTTGTTTGAAAGGAAAACAAATGACATATAGGAGACAATTAGAAACAATACACACACAGGTGTTTTTCATTTAAAATCAATCTGCATAGAAAGTCATCATAGAGAAAATCATCATTTACAAGCCAAAATAGACTAGTACACCAGACTAAGGACCGAGTCTGTAGCAAAAAATGCCTTTCAAAATGTGAACACCTTATGTTCAGAGCCAGAGCCGAAAGCCCAAAAATATCCAACCTCTAAAATGAGTAACACTTCCTGCTTAAAAATAGCCAGAGGGAAGTGTACTCAACATTAATTACATGACCAAAATTCAAAAATCCGCCAGATACATCCATCAGAAAGAATGGCGCTCAGAAGTCATCAATGCAGCAGACAAGGGAGGCCTCGAGCCTTGCACCGCCATCTAGAAGTCTTCATTCTCAATTGGGCAATTTGATCATTTGTACCATCACCCATACCCTTGCTACAGTCGCCATTGATGGCCCAACAACCCGCAACCACCGAGAAAACTGTCCCTGCGTTCAAAATGGAGCTTCCCGCCAAAAGACATTTCTTGAAGGTTCAAATTACGCAGGAACATTAATCCCACATGCTTGGTGCGGAGACCCCCTCAGCACTTTAAAAACATGGCCATATGCATAATAGGTGTCGAGCGCTTTTGCCACACTCAACACACGCCTCTCTCTCCAAAAGCCCATCGCCAAGACCACTACTATCGGCCAACCACACAAAACTCCTGCCGACCTCAACAGTCACACCAATGCCTATCGCAATCCCCTGTCGGCCAGACTACTACCATCGGCCAACCTAAAAACCTCCTCGCCAATAGGTAAAAGTCACGCCGAAGACCACCTCCGTTAGTGTGACTTACACCATTGGAGCAACCAAAATCTCCCCAGCCGATAGACCAACTCTCACCGATAATACTTCATCGATGAGACCAACACGAAATCTGCTCGATAGCCACTCTATCCTCCCGTCGGCCAGAGAATACTCCATCGGTGGACCCTTCAATAGCTATCTCAAAACACAATCGCACTCCGATGGCATACCACATCCTAGGTCTTCGGCGAGACCAACATCCCTCGGAGCAACAAGAAAATCCTTGGCTGATAGCACAAGTCCTGCCGATGACCACCTTGAACATCCCTCATTAGCTAGACACCTTACATTGGCGGCCCAAAAAATTGCTTCGTCGATGAATAAACACACGCCGATGGACATCCATCGGCCAAACCAAAACAATCGGAGCACTCAAGAAATCTTTCGTCGATGAAGCCGATCACTCCGATAAGACCAAAAACATAAAACTTTGAACCATTAAATCCTGAACCGGTTCAACCTGATGGTTCAAAAGAGAGGTTCAACCGAGAAGTTCGACGCTGGTACCAACTCAGTTGGCAACATAAAAGCAACCCCGCGAACCCATTGAACTGATGAACTGGTTCAACCCGATGGTTCAAACATCAAAAATACTCCCATCGGCAAAACACTTGACCAGCGGCCAAGAAACTCGAAGCATTGAACTATTGAAGCTTGAACCGTTGAGCAAAGGGTTCAAGTTCAAACCGGAAGTTCGAAGACACAGAAACAAACTCATGCCGATGGAGAAAACATGATGGCCCCTTCCTCAAGAACTGAGATGCAGATGCTGAAAAACACTGAACGGGCCCCAAAACTTAGAACTTTTTAGATATTTTGGGATGGTGCCTGCATGAAAATTGCTCAGAAATTGACAGTCAATTCAGGCACCAACACACCTTTCTTTTGGTTACCTAGGGCATCCTTCTTATGCTTTTGCTCTTTTATGAATAAGCTTCTGGGTGTTCTTTGATCTACATTTATGATTCTATTCCTCAAGTTGTAATTGCTTTCAGCCTGTGCCACAGTAGCTATTGTAAGAGCCCTTTTTTCTTGTTCAGTTGGTTTCCTTAACTGGAACTATGGTGTTGCATTAGATATATAAGCAATTTCTTCATTATCTTCTTCTTGATCAGAAAAGATTTCTTGTTGACCCATGTTAACATTGTATCTCTGGTTGCTAACATCATATTCAAACCCATCTTCTTTAAAGGATGAGTATTCTTCATTAATTTGGTGAGGTCTCATTCCTAACATGTTTATAGTATGATCATCCCTTTCCTAATCATAAGATATTTCATTCTCTTGTAAGGACTGTGCCACTACACAATATTCAGGTGAATGTGGTAAGTTGCATACTAAACACCATGGATTATTTTCTACCACATGTGTCCCATGTTTCTTTAAGGGATCAAAGGTGTCCTTACTATAATTCTACTTTTTTATTGTTATCCATAGGTCTCCCATCCTTCCAGTTAGTGTTGTAGGGCATATCATGTAATCTAGGCCTTTCATTCCTATAATAGTTTGCTTTCCTAGTTTGATGGTTATTAGGATTTTGTAGAACTTAGATATTTCCCTTTTGCTAAGTTTCCTAGTAGCTCTTCTATTACTCTCAATGTTCATAGATGCCTTCTAAGCTTCTGCAAGGGTAATGTGAGCTTTATTTCTAAGTTCATACCCAATTTTAGGAAGGCTTTTAGGTACAAAGCCAGGGCCATACCATCTGGGGTTTCAATTCAGGTGAAATTCTATGGTATACTTTTGAAAACCTCTGGTTGAAATCCACCATTGATTCATTATGGTACTTTTGTATGCCTATTAGTTCATGCATGACAAAATTTGGGTCACAGTGATTTCCATATTGTTCTTTAAACTGATCTTTAAAGTCTTCCAGAGAATATATTGAAGCATCAGGCAAATTCTTATACCAATCTCTAGAATCTTCAATCAAAGATAACATAAATAACTTCATGAGGACATCTTCATACTGCACATCATAGTTATCCATAACTGTCTCAAAATTTCTTATATGTTCTTCTGTTGAAATAGCGCTATTCCCAAAAACTTTTGGGAGTGCATTTATCAAATCATTATCAATTGGATCTGGATAGATCTGATATTTAGACAAAGCTAGTTACCTATATTTGTTTATATTCAAAGGTCCTTGTAGATTTTGATTAGGTTGATATTGTTGGTGTTGATGGTGAGGCACATGCTATTGTACATTATGGTGAGGGTTTACATTACTTTGCATATTTTATTGAGGTATATGATGCTGGCAAGGTGGGGCATACTGTTGACCAGGAGGTGGATAGGTGTTAGCCATGGGTTGGGAAGTTGTATGAACATTTTGTGATCTTGGGTTTCATGGTGGAATATTCTGCTATACATAATTTGTGTTACTTTGATTGTATGGTGCTTTTGAAGCATTTAGACCACTTACATTCTGGTGTGACCCCTATGGATTACTTGTATGAGCATGCATGCTTTGCTTGTGGGGCAGTATATATTTTGAGATACTTACTACACATCAAGATTTTATCTGTTGTAACTCTTGTTTTTCTCGTTCTTCCTCTTCCTTTAGTTTGGCTAACCTGAGCTCTTCATGTAATTCTTATAGATCTTGTCGTACCTCATCAGCATTCTGTGTGTCTTTTGGCAGAATATCATAATTCTCTATGGATGCGATTTGATCCATAGATCCACATTGAACATCTCCACCCTATTGAAGTGCCATTCTATAATCATAGTCTGCTTGGGCTTTTATCCTTTTTCATTCAAGTCATTCCTCAAATTCAATCTACTTTTGAGGGTTGGGTTTATATTGATGGAGAATGTCATTTAAGATATTTTGTTCAGACTGGTTAGGATAGCTTATTGATTGGAATCCTTCATGAAATTCTAATTCATGTAGAGGAGTAAAACTATTATGTGTTGTGAGAGGTTGTTCTGATGTATTTTCTTGAGTACTCTGGCTATTATTTTGGGTGCGTTCTGGCTGATTTGATGTTCCTCCATTCTTCTTAGTAGTGATCTTTGAAGGTGGGGAGGATTTCTTATCATTCAACTTCTTACCATCTGTCTTGGATCTCCTAGTGTCCATGTCATAAGAGACAATGATACTTCAATACATAATGTATCTGGGATTTTGTTTTAGAGTCTCCACCTCTCTTAGAGAGGAATGATTTTATCTTCTAGGTTTTTCTCCACTAGTAGAGTTATGATTCTTTAATTTCTTGACTCTATTATGATGGTCTTCTACCAAGTTTTCTTAAGTTTATCCCCAGCAGAGTCACCAATTCTACTGGTTCCCAAAATTGTAGCTTGCTAATCCTAAGGGTATGCCAGATCCTATGGTCAGACTAACAAGGTTTTGGCCAACGAAACAGTGACCCTATATGGTTTATTACTCCCCGTACTTCAAGTTTTGCTAGACCTAGGTGGGTGTACCTTGATAATTTAAGCAGATTTAAGGATGATGTATGCTTTGATTATAGTAATCTATTTCCTAATGGCATATGAGTGTGAAATAGATACAAGAGTAATAACTAATTCTAAAAGGATTATGACTTTAGATTGAGTGTGATCAGTGCCTATTCCTAATTGGCTAATGTGGTCAAGATTTATATGATATGTGGATTTATCTACTTGGCTCAACTCTAACTACTTGGCACTTTTGGATGTTTATACTTTGTATAAACATTCAAAATTGTTAGTTATCAGACTCTTCTTATAAATCCCATTGATACATTTTTGAGTTACTATAATTGTCTGAAAGGGTTTTAATTTTAGCTTGAAGGAAACCAATTAAGATGATTTGTTTAAAGGATTTTAATTCTAGGCCTAGAAACCAATAAATAGAAATCTCTTAGAAGGAGTTTAATTCTCTTCTCTCAGAAACCAATCAAGAAAATCACATAGAGGTAGCAAATGTGTCTTGACAGATTAAATGTACGCTCAACACACTTAATTTGAATAACAAAAAATGACCAATATGGAGACAACCAAATAACTCATAAGAATTAATATCAACAAAGTAGTTGATCACCAGAGATTGAGCCACCGATTAAACTTTCCTTCCCATTATATTACTTCAAAATTCATAAAGGTTTTTCTATATTCTATTCTGTGAGCATAATTGAAAATGTAATAATATATTGTATATCTGATATCTTTTAAACTTGGCCTTGGTTTCCCTTATATACAGGAAGTAAATAAGCTTCAGGCCAAAACAAGGCAACTTTTCATAACTTGCATCTCTTCACATAACTAAACATTGGTTTTGATTTAAAATATAACTAAAAATGATCTGAAAGCCTGCACGCTCATGATGCCTAGGTCTGTTTCTCATTATAGAAAACTTGTGGCTTTCTAGGCCTACCAAGGTTCCCCTCTCCATGGTGCATTCGATGCTAAATTACCTTGATAAAACTTTTGACCCTAGTTTCCTGTTATCACTCAGAATTGCACCCGTATGCAAGGCTGGTAAAGCTCTATAATTCTGTGTAACATGGGACTAATTTCAGGTTGTGGGTGCCCTATAATGAAATTAGACCTCCAGATTATGGGCTGGTTCCCTTCATATGTTCTATTGAGATGAATGTTTTTACTATTTTGGAAAAGGGAAGAAAGAAACTATGTGAATGCAAAAGGTAAAATTTGGTGATGCACCTAATTTGGATAAAAATATGCAATCTGATCCACAATGTTTATTCAAAAATTTGACTTTTACACAATCTAGACTTGGCATAAAAAATCACAAAAGTGATTCTAAGGAAGGTTTAAAAATAGGGTTTCTATGAAGGAATTGATTTTTCTACACCACAAAAAGACTATTTCTGATTAACACAACCTAAGACCTGTGATGATTATATGCTTAATGTTGCAAGAAAGGAAGTGAGACAATAATTTTAAAGGTTTAATGATAAAACACAACAAAATTTCATCAAAATCACTTCAATAATTAGCACTAAATGGAAAGGTAATTTAATTGATCTTAAAGAAACAAAGGAAAACTTTGCAAAGAAGACAAAAATATAACCTGTAACCTGTCGATCTCTTAATAAAACTATAAAATTGAGCTACAAGAATTCTCCAATATGTCTGAATCAGAATGAGAATCAAGAACTAGCAAAAACAAACTTTTTCTTTACAATATATAGGTTTTCTCTCTCAAAGAGGCATGCAAAATATGAACTTGCAGATAACTGCCTCTAAAAATAATCACTCCCGAGCAACCTCCAAAATCCTCAAAACTAGGGTCTAAAACTGCCATAAATTGATAAAAAATAGCTCCAATTTGGGCCTCTCCATATACTTGACCAAAACGTTGACCAAGAACCCTAAAAATACTCCTAAAAATCATGCAAAACCTCCTAGGTGGCCTAGTTAACTCAACTAATCAATTTGCATGATTTTGTATGAGCAAAATTGATTGTGAGTAAATAATAAAGTAATAAAAATAATCACTTTATTATTGGTTACAATTTATTCTTATTTTGACTTTACATTTTGTGGAAAATAATAAAGTAATTTGGAAAATACTACTTTATTATTTATTTACAATTAATAACTTTGTAAAATCATGCATGATTAGAAGAAAAAATATCACTCCTTATCACTCCAATTACACTTGCCTAATTTGCATGATATGAGCACAAATAGGACTTAGAAGAAAACGAAAATCCCCTTATACCTCCATGTGCAATTTCAATATCAATAAAAACCCTACAACTCCATGACTCCATGCATCAACACTACACCATTATACTTGCTTACCTTGTCTGCCACCTTGTATATTCCATGCTCTGTCCTTATGCATGCCATGTCTAAAACAATATTCCCTTGACCTTGTTGGCCACCATGCATAATCAGGAAGGATCTTGACCTTTGAATGTTTGCAAAAAAGATAAGGAATCTTCAAGCATGATTATCATATAAGACATCTTTGACCATGCTATCTATTTGACCACCAAGGAGTTTTAAATAGTTTATAAGGCATGAAGCCTTTCTTTCTCATCATATCAACCCTTCTTGACTTAGTAAAGATCAAGTCCCAACAACGTTGGTCGGCCACTCCATGTTATGATAACTAGGAATATTCAAGACTAAAGTCTTGACCACGGGCATTTTGGATAAGGTAATTATTTTGTTTTTTGTAAGTCAAAAAACTCACTTGAGAGAAGACCCTTCAAACAAAAAGCAAAGAGATAACCCTAAAAGTTGCTCATTCTTCATTTGGCACATTTCTTCATTTTCTCTGCAACTACATTTGGTTAGGGTTTGAAATTTTGAAGCATATATCTCTGGTTTTCACTTCCTTTAATGGCTTCTCTTGGTTGAATCTCTGGAACTCTACATGATAAGGAAGAAGGTAACACTGTTTTGAGTTTCATATGAGGCATTATATTGATATCTGTAGCTTCTCTTTTCTTTGATGGCTATGGCCTCCTTCCTCTTTCATGGCTATCTCCATACATTATGCATTCTTTAACACCCTCCTTCTTGTCTCTGCATCTTTCCTCTTTGCAACTATTACCTATTTTTGAAAGCTTGATGCGATTGTGAGGCCGTGGATAGATGTCTCCTCCTGCTAGAAAACAAGGTAAGCACTTACCTTTCTTCCTCTTCTGTAGCTTCATTTGTCTTTTTACAACTGAAGAATGACAAGGGCCTATAGTTGAAATGGGTATTGCATTTTTTAACAAAAAAAATGACATATCTCTGTCAGCTATGCTTGTATATATCTCCTTTTCATTCTTGACTTGACTGTAGGTGCAAATATCTTGAGGGTTTGAAACTTTGTAATGAGGGTTTGTTCTTTTTGCACTTTCAAGGCTTCCATTTTGCCATGGGGTAAGTGCAAGAAGTTGGGTCCACATAGAGGGGAAGTCGCGGGCAAAAAAAAATCTCGACAGAAACAGGTGTCCAAGCCTCTAAACGGGTACCCGTTTAGGAACGAGTACCCGTTTCTATAAAGATATTTGAATTTGAAAAAAAAGCCTGTGCACTTTTTTTTCCCATACAAAAGGAATGGGTACCCATTCCTAAAAGCTTAGGCTTGGCAAAGGCATGGTAAGCCAACCCCTTGCCTTGGACCTGCAAGTTTTTTTCCAAGTACAGAACAAGAGAAAACACTGAGTTTACCTATATGGCTAATGACATTGTTTTCTAATTTTTTTTACAAAATTAAAACCCATTACAGATGACAGTGTCTAGTTTTCAAAAATGTAATTTTTTTTATTGGACTTGTTTTTCTATTTATTATTTAATTTATGAGCAAACTAGTCCAAAAACTTGAAATGACAGGTGTTTGTATTTTTTTAATAACTTTTAATTTTTAAAGTTTTTTGAAAAAAAAATTATATGTCATCAATCTACACATCATTCTTTACACAATGAAAAAAAAATCATTTTATGATTAGTTTTACCTAAATTATGTTGGCCGTACACGAGGGTTTTTGAAAATAGCAATTAGGGCCAATAAAAAATTAATAAAAAAAACTTATTTGGAAAAAAATTATAAAAAAATATCCTCATCAAACTTCACTGTACTAGTCCCCAAAAGGGTTTATAAAAATACTTTTATTTAGGTCAAATTATGTTGGTCGTACACGTGCATGGTATGGTAAAAAAAGGTGACTTTTAAACAGTGGTTTTTAGAAATGCCTATTGCAAATCAATTGGTATCATCTGGGTATTAAAATAAATTACATATTTGGAGACTAGACTCCGAGTACTACATTTCATATTACTAACTTTTTTTAAGATTTAATCTTTAAGTGCCTCAAATGTTCAAGTCAAATTTGACAAATTCTAAAAATCAGGGAAAACACTTCCACTTTTTGGCTAAAAAGTGGACCCAATTTCTTGCACTGACCCCACATCTATTCTTCATTTGTATGCAGACACCAAAAAATGTGAAAAATGATGAGGGATTCTAAGTTTGAAACTAGGGTTTCAACTTTCTTTGCACAAAAACTTCTTTACTATCACGACCACTCTCCTTGAATATCCATTGTTGTTCTCTTTTTTACTGTAAGTGCAAAAAAGAAACAAGGGTTTTTCATGGTTTACATATGGGTATTCAATTTTTATCATGAAAAATGTCTCTTGAATAGAACCTCCTTGTCTATATTTTCCTGTAGGCAAAAGCTCTAGGGTTTGAAAGTATTAATAAATAAAACTTTACTTTGCTTTTGCACAGAGCTTTCTCCTCCTTTAGAACTTTCTCCACCTTTAGAACTTGTGACTGTCGTAGCTATTAATGATACACTTTACCTTATCTATCTTCCACTATAGCTCTAAGGTATCATATGATAACAAGGTTTTGATATTCAAAAAAGTATGACTGTTGTTTCTTTATCTCCATCTTTTAACTTTGATTTTAATACTTTTGTATAATGAAGGTTCTCCTGAAGTTTTAAATGGCTCTTTTAGCCTATTTGCATGTCATATCATGTATCTTCTTTGCCTACTAACTGTAATCACTTGTCATGTGTGACTGTGGCATCATCTCTTGACTGTCTTTATGTATTTGGTTCCTTCTGTAGCATAGATAACATGTTCTGATCTCTCCTTGGCTGTCTGTGGCATTCTTTAGATAATCATGTAGCTATCCTTGTGCATACTCACTGCTTATCTCATGATTTGGATCTCCTTGTGAATTTCATGCTCTTGTCAATCACCATTACTGTAGCATTTGGCATATGTCTACCCTCTACTGATTCTCCTTCATCTTTTGATGTAGTATTCTCCTTCAAGAATGCTCTCCTGTTGATGGATAAGGAAAATGTGATCTACTCTGACTATTTTTTTCTTGTATAAACCACTTCATTGATCACTGTCATAACTGTTTATGATGAATGTGACTGCACTTTGTCTTTCTTGCATGGTATCTCTCCTTCTAGCATTTATCGACTGTATCATGATATCATTGTAGCTCTAGGCATATGAGATAAAGCTTGCCTCTCCAGTACAGTGATGAGATTAGGAATATGCTCTGACCTCCATGTGCCACTTGAATGTTTGCATGTTGAACATTTGTTTATATTTGGACGGTGCCAGCCACTTGGGAATATAGGCTCTCTTTGATGCCTTAATCATATGAGATTTTTGGCTTGGTTGTTTCATCTTTGAGTACCTGTATCATGTCATTTACTTCTTAATCTTTTGTCATAATGAGATGATACCTTCACATGATTTATCCTGTATCTTGTTCAAATGATACACAAGTTCCTGCATCTTGGAAGCTTTATTCTATTTCTCTTCTCTTTATCAGACACCTTGATCTGAATACCTGTATCATATCCTTGTACTATGAATGCACTCTATTAGTTGCTCTTATTAGTTATGATGAAATAAATATATGCATTCACAATAATTATGTACTTCAGATGGCTCCTGTAGCCTGGATGACTGTAATCTGATTTATGCACTTTGTTTTTTGTCAATCTTGACTCAGTCATGTTAATATGATTTTCTCCAATCAACTATAATAATGTCATGATGATATATCTTTTCTGTAAGTTGATTAGATGATGCATGATATAGCTTGGAATGATGCATCTTGTCTTTTCTGATACTCTTTTCAAAAATGAAAAGAAACATGCTGGGCTCAAACCCTTGTGGGAGCCACATTTAATCCACATGTTTATTTGTCTTCAAATCAGCAACAAAACTTGTCTTATACCTGCACAGTGAACAAACAAGTTAGCATAAAAATGTACCTGATAGTATTGATTGATTTTCTTCATGGTTTCTTCTTGATTTGTGTCATTTATCTGATCTCATCTCTTATCTAAATGCATGATGTGATAAGTAGATGTCTCTATTTGATAAAAGCATGTGATAACTTTAAACATCTGGAGCACTAACAGGGTTGTCCCCAAAATTTTGTAGGTTCAACTGATGATGGAGCTTGAAGTGAAGATTGAAGAATGGAAGGCTGACATCAACAACAATCTCCGTCATTAGGCAATGATGGATGTTTAAATTTATCATGTGTTCATTTCTTTTCCTTTTATCAAATAGATGCATAGCTTGCATGTTTGCAATTGCTCAGCCTAGTTACTCCCATGGCTTGTGTGGGACACATTTGAACACTTCTTTTAAATATGATTGGTTAATTTCTCTTATGCATATGATGTATATGTATTTCCTTTTCAATCAATGCATGAGATAAAGTAACAGATACTTGAATGTATGTTCCAAAACATGACATGAAATAACAGTGCAATACAAAATATCTTTCTCTCTTTTATTCAAAACTGATTAACTGAATAATCAATCTAACTTATAACTCCTGAAAGAATCAAACTGATGCAGGAGCATCCAGTGGTGTAAGGGCAATCTTGCATCACCCAAAAAGAAGTTAATTCAAAATCATTGTAGTTGTTTTCATTTCTTTCCATAATTAGTATTTTTGGTTCCATAATATCTAGAATAATAATGTAGGACTTTCAGTTTTTCCAAAACTGCTAAAAATAGCGACCTGCCTAATTAGGAAAGTGTACTTGTTATTTTTAGAAAGTTTGCATTTGGACACGTTATGAAGTAAAAACTTCCAGAAAGTTACATAATGGAAATATAAGACCTTTGGCAAAGGAATCAGGCAAAGAACATTTGTGAGCTGAAAGATATTAAAGTTTTTATTTTCTGAAAAGCCCCTAAAAATTTCTAGAATGAGATATGAGGCACTAAAACTTTCCATAACATCCAAAAAATTTGACGGAAATCCATTTATGAATTTTTGGCATGATAGTTCACATCGCGAGCTTTCCGACGCTTAAAACGGTTCGTGAATCGAACACCCGGATCAAAAGTTATGCTTCCCGGAAGTTGACCTACTTTTGGAGGGAGTTGCAAAATTTGAAATTTAGCTAGAACCCGCCAAAAAGTGCTATTTATGACTATTTTGGGAACCCTGGGCAGTAGTAGAGTGAAGGGGGCCAGTGTAGAATCAAGAATAGGGGGAAAACATAAACCCTAGCTGATTTGGGGTTACAGAAGGCTGAAGATTCTAGAGTCTTGAGGTTGGGAAAGCTGTAATGTGTTGCAGCCAGTAGAGGATTCATCCTCTGATTGTAATTGAGCTTCTGTAATGTAATGAGTTGCCCAGTTCAATAAAAGAAAGTTCTATTTACTGTGTTCAATATATGTTATTGTGTGTTTTGTGATTTACCCCCTTCATCAAGTGGTATCAGAGCCAGGTTTCCTGAGTGTGTAGACAGATCGCCGACTATGAAGTAGTTTGCACTAGGACCTGAGGTTGTGGGTTTGCTGCGGAGACCAAGATGCCTCCACGTAGAAATCATGTTGGGAGGAATGCTTTGACAGAAGAGAGTTTTAGAGCCCTACAAAGACAAATCGATGCATTGCAAGAGGATCTACAAAGAGGGTTTGAGCCGAGGGTAAGAGAAGAAAGTGAAGATGAAGCTGAAGAAGAGCTATCTGAGGAAGAACAAGAAGCCACCGGAGATGCTGCAGAAGTTAGGTTGTTGAGGGCCATTTCAAAGATTGGAAAGAGGCCCAGGATTGAAGTTTCTACATATTCTAGAGATTTGAATCCAGAACAGCTTATTGATTGGATCAATGACATGGAGGAGTATTTTGAGCATGAAGATGTGGAGGACCCAGATTGGGTTAAGTTTGCAAAAGCAAAGTTGAAGGGCCATGCCAATATTTGGTGGAAGGAGGTCCAATTAGAGAGGAATAGAAGAGGAAAAGGAAAGATCACCAGATGGGATCGGATGGTGGAGAAACTGAAGAAGCAGTTCATTCCTGTGGACTATGAGATGGAGTTGCTAAAGAAGCTGCAAGGACTAAAGCAAGGTAACAAGTCTGTTAAGGAGTATACAGAAGAGTTTTATAAAATTACTATTAGGACAGGCCATGCAGAGCCCAACAAGGAGAAGGTAGCCCGTTACATTAATGGGTTGAGGCCGAGTATTCAAGAGGAGTTGAGCCTAGTAAGAATGACCACCATAGAAGATACGTACCAGTTTTCCCTGAAGGTGGAAGAGAAGCTGAATAAAAGATTTGATAGCAAGCAAAGGGGAAGAGGTCAAGGCGGAAGGACTGGTGGAAGACCCTATGGGGGCTGAAATGAAGATGCAAAGAAAAGTGAAGAAGTTGGTACTAGTCGAAATCAGAGAGGTGATAATACCTACCGCCCTCATGACTGGAACAATGGTGAGCAAAGAGGAAGAGGAAGAGGTAGACCTGGGCAAGGATCTGGAAGAGGAGGTTTTAGAGGAACCTGTTTCCAATGTGGAGAAGAAGGGCATCGAGCATACAAGTGTCCGCAACATCAAGGAAGGATGAATAGAAGACCTGAAGGTAATGCACGAGTTGCACATGTGGATGAAGATGCACAGTCTAAGCACTTTGAAGATGTAGAAAGGGGAGAAACCCTAGTTGTCAGAAGAACTTTGTTGAATGACAAGAAAGAACCTAATCAGAGGAAGAGTTTATTCCGCACAAGGTACAAATGTGAAGGTAAGTGTTGTGATATTATTATTGACAGTGGAAGCACTGATAATCTTGTTTCAGAGGAGATGGTTGACAAGTTGAAGTTGACAAGAAGAAAGCATCCACATCCATACAGGATTGCATGGTTGCAGAAAGACCATAGAGCTTTGGTCAATGAACAGTGTTTAGTGAAGTTCAAGATTGGTGACTACCATGATGAGGTGTTGTGTGACATCATACTGATGGATGCATGTCATATGTTATTGGGGAGGCCATGGCAGTATGATAGGAGCGCTGTCCATGATGGCTGTGCAAACACATATTCCCTAACAAAGGATGGAGTTCGTCATAAGTTGAAGCCCTTGAAGGAGGTGGAAGAAAAGGAATGTAGCACTGCCAGAATTTGCTTGGTAGATGGTAGAAAGTTTTTGGAGGGAATGAAGCATGAGCATCATTGCTTTGCATTGATTCCCAAGATTAGTCAAGAGAACTGTGAAGATGTACTAGTAGAAGTTTCAGATATGTTGGAAGAGTTCCAGGACATTATCTCTGATAATGTACCAGAAGGTTTACCACCAGTAAGGAAGATAAGTCATCAAATGGATTTGATACCAGGAGCCAGTTTGCCAAACAAGGCAGCCCATAGAATGACCCCTGCAGAGAATGAAGAATTGAACAGACAAGTTCAGGAGTTGTTGAGGAAGGGACTGATAAGGGAGAGCCCAAGTCCATGTGTAGTACCTACAGTACTAGCACCAAAGAAAGATGGAGAATGGAGGATGTGTACAGACTCTCGAGCCATCAATAAGATAACGATCAAGTATAGATTTCCATTGCCAAGAATGGATGACATAATGGATTGTTTGAGTGGAGCCAAGTACTTCATGAAGATTGATCTAAAGAGTAGGTATCACCAGATTCGAATCAGAGATGGAGATGAATGGAAGACAGCCTTCAAGACAAAGGAGGGTTTGTATGAGTGGTTAGTCATGCCATTTGGGCTAACCAATGCACCGAGCACATTCATGTGGCTCATGAACGAGGTACTAAAAGAATTTTTGCGAAGTTTTGTTATTATTTATTTGGATGATATTTTGATTTTCAGTAAGACTTGGGATGAGCATTTGATGCATATTAGAAGAGTTCTAGAGAAGCTGAGGGAGGAGAAGTTGCTGATTAATCTGAAGAAATGTAGTTTTGCAAAGAAGGAGTTGGTATACCTGGGATTTGTTGTCTCAGAGGAAGGTCTTAAGATAGACCCAGAAAAAGTAAGGGCTATCATTGAGTGGCCTACACCAAGGAGTACAACGGAGGTAAGATCTTTTCATGGTTTGGCAAGTTTTTACAAAAAGTTTATCAGGAATTTCAGTAGCATTTGTGCACCGCTAACTGAAACAATGAGAGGGGATAGAAAAGAGTTTAGATGGACTAAAGGAGCCGACAAGAGCTTTGATACATTGAAGCAGAAAGTTGTAGAACAACCTATTTTAGCACTTCTAGATTTCAATAAGGTATTTCAGGTAGATTGTGATGCTAGTGGTAGTGGTATAGGAGTTGTTTTGAGCCAAGAAGGTAATCCCATTGCCTATTTTAGTGAGAAGCTTAATGATGCCAAGAAAAAGTATTCTGTTTATGATCAGGAATTTTATGCAATAGTTCAGGCTTTGAAGAAATGGAGACATTATTTGTTGCCAAAAGAGTTTGTTTTATATACTGATCATCAGGCTTTGTAGTATATTAATAGTCAAGGGAAGTTGAACCAAAGGCACTTAAAATGGGTTGAGTTTTTGCAGAGTTATACCTTTGTTTTGAAGCACAGGAGTGGGAAGTCCAACATTGTTGCAGATGCCTTGAGTAGAAGGCAAAATTTGTTGACAGAAATGAAGATAGAGGTTGTTGGGTTCGATGAGCTCAAAAGTTTGTATCCTGAAGATCCAGATTTTGTAGAGGCTTGGAAAGCTTGTCTGGAGCCTGTTACTTTGGACAGGACAAAATGGTTGGATTTCATAATCCAAGATGGCATGTTGTTTAGAGGAAGCCAATTGTGCATTCCGAGGAGTTCCATGAGAGAGAACCTGATTAAGGAGAAGCATAGTGAAGGATTCGCTGGACACTTTGGTCGAGATAAGACCATTTCTATTGTTGGTAAAAATTATTATTGGCCACAGCTGCAATAGGATGTGAGGAGGTTTGTGCAGAGTTGCAGAGTATGTCAGATGGCAAAAGGAACAAGTCAAAATACAGGATTGTATCAACCATTACCTTTACCAGAGAAGCCATGGGATGATATTAGTATGGATTTTGTTCTTGGTTTACCAAGGACACAGAGAGGGCATGATTCTATTTTTGTGGTGGTGGACAGATTCTCAAAGATGGCACATTTTATTCCTTGTAAGAAGACTAATGATGCTGTTCATATTGCAGAGTTATTTTTCAGGGAAGTGGTGAGACTACATGGTCTACCAAAGAGCATAGTTTCAGATCAAGATACCAAGTTTGTTGGTTATTTCTGGAGGACATTGTGGAAGAAGTTGAAGATAGATTTGAAGTTTAGTTCTGCACACCATCCACAAACTGATGGACAAACTGAAGTGGTGAATAGGAGTTTGGGTAACCTGCTACGATGCTTAGTAGGAGATAAGCCCAAGGGATGGGATTTGATTTTACCACAAGCAGAATTTACTTACAACAATTCTATCAATAGGAGTACTGGTAAATCACCATTCCAGATTGTCTTTGGCAATAGCCCAAGAAATGCTTTTGAGTTAAGGAAGCTAGACAATGGAGAAAAGACAAGTGCTGAAGTTGAAGACTTTGCAGAACATCTGAAGAATTTGCATGAAGAGGTGAGAAAGCACATTAATAAAATAAATACTCAGTACAAGGCTAAGGCAGATTAGAAGAGGAGATATAAGGAATTCCAGGTAGGAGATGAAGTCATGGTTCACTTGAGAAAAGAAAGGTTCCCAATTGGAACATACAATAAGTTGAAAATGAAGAAATTTGGACCATGCAGAATCCTGAAGAAGCATGATTCAAGAAATGCATATGAGGTAGAGCTGCCGAGTGGGATCAATATTTCCCCTGTTTTCAACATTACTGATTTATCAGAATATCATGAAGGTGGAACAGAGGATGGACCAACAAAAGTGCAGTGGAGTATTCTGGCATCTACTTCAATGGAGGAGATAGAAGAGATCTTGGATAGCCGTGTGGGAAGAAGTACTCGAAACAAGCAATATGAAGAATATCTGGTAAAATGGAAAGGAAGGCCTGTTGAAGATTCTTCTTGGTTGTCTAAGGCAGAGGTTGACCGTTTAGGTTTTCCTCACACAAACATATGAGACGTGACAGGGTCACTTCTCCAATTTACCCTAGGTGTCTGATGCAGGAGCATCCAGTGGTGTAAGGGCAATCTTGCATCACCCAAAAAGAAGTTAATTCAAAATCATTGTATTTATTTTCATTTCTTTCCATAATTAGTATTTTTGGTTCCATAATATCTAGAATAATAATGTAGGACTTTTAGTTTTTCCAAAACTACTAAAAATAGCGACCTGCCTAATTAGGAAAGTGTACCTGCTATTTTTAGAAAGTTTGCATTTGGGCATGTAATGAAGTAAAAACTTCCAAAAAGTTACATAATAGAAATATAAGACCTTTGGCAAAGGAATCAGGAAAAGATCATTTGTGAGCTGAAAGATATTAAAGTTTTTATTTTCTGAAAAGCCCCTAAAAATTTTTGGAACGAGATATGAGGCACTAAAACTTTCCATAACATCCCAAAAAGTTGACAGAAATCTGTTTATGAATTTCTAGCGTGATAGTTCACATCGCGAGCTTTCCGACGCTTAAAACGGTTCGTCAATCGGACACCCGGATCAAAAGTTATGCTTCCCGGAAGTTGACCTACTTTTGGAGGGAGTTGCAAAATTTGAAATTTAGCTGGAAGCCGCCAAAAAGTGCTATTTATGACTATTTTGGGAACCCTGGGTAGTAGTAGAGTGAAGGGGGCCAGTGTAGAGTCAAGAATAGGGGGGAAAACAGAAACCCTAGCTGATTTGGGGTTACAGAAGGCTGAAGATTCTAGAGTCTTGAGGTTGGGAAAGCTGTAATGTGTTGTAGCCAGTAGAGGATTCATCCTCTGATTGTAATTGAGCTTCTGTAATGTAATGAGTTGCCCAGTTCAATAAAAGAAAGTTCTATTTGCTGTGTTCAATATATGTTATTGTGTGTTTTGTGATTTACCCCCTTCATCACAAACTGTATTTCTTGAATCTTTGATTTCTTGACAACCTATTCTCTTTCCATGATAACTCATCATCCTTGATTAGACTGATGGATTATCCTGACAACTAGATATCATTCTCTGCTTTGTTAAGGCATCAATTGTTCAATGAATGCAATAACTTTGAAGTTTTCTTTTATTCCTTCTGAACAATTACACTTAGGTCCAACTAATTTTAAGTGTGAACAAAAAATTAGTAACATTTCCAGTAGCTAAGGAGTATTTCAAGCCACTAGAAATTATTTTTGTTTTACTTGCAAATTGTAAATTCACATCTTTCCTAGAATCAACATACTTGTGTAGGTAAGTCCTCGCATCCCTGGTCAGCTTTCGGAAAAGCATTCTGAACAATCCTCCAAGAAGAGGGCTAGCTAGGGGCAATCTTTTGTTCCCATAATAATCTATGTCATCCTTTGGTCGACGACTATTGGCACATAGTAGAAGTTGATGGATGATGTATCCAAAGAAATAAGCTTTCTTAGTTTCACTATGCTCTCCTACACCAACATGAGACATCATTTCCTTCTACAGAATATCTTTGGCATACTTTATATGCTTTTCATCGTTTGATCCTTCATCATTGCTGCCAAATTGTCTCTTCATCATGCCCCAGTCTTGTCAATACTTTCGCTTCATTGGGATGAAAAATTTGTGATCTCACTGACATTTCCCCTTCTCCCCAATATCCTTTTACCGATATATCCCTTTTTATTTATTTCAAGATTTCTAAGGAACCCCATATAGCTTTATACTAATATCACAATGTCCTCTCGAAACCTACCTTGTAGGTATGTCTTCGATGTTTTCTTATCACTCTAATGTGTTCATGAGTTCATTGCACTGTGGTGACAAATTTTATCAAAGGGACCAATATTTGGGTTTCCCCGATATGGATCCATCCCTTTGACATTTATTTATTTAGTATATCATTCCCTTTTCAGAGGGACTATGAATCACGTCACTCTGATATCCCGTAGTCATTTTGAAAACCTTTATTGTTACCTTTGTATCAAAAGCCATCATTTTATTGATGGGACAAATTTCCTTGTCCCATCGATGGCTTTATTTCCCTTTGATGTTTATTTTGTAGGCTTTGGCATATAGACTGGAAAATATTTAGGACCCACCATATCGGTATATCGAAGGGACTTATGTAATCTCTTACCGACATGATACTCTTCTTTTGATGATGTTAAAATGTATCACATACTCATGCATATCAGTTCATCGAAGAGACTCATGAACTAGTCATTCCAACACACCAAAGTCTCTCTAAAGTCAAATATTTCTTTTGATTTATTGAAGCGAATACGGGACATGTCCTGTCGATGTATATCTATCTCCTCGATGAACTTTCTGGTGCTGTAGTGATATTGAAGGGACTCTTAATCATCACTCCAATACTTTGTAGTCTCTTCGACTCTTCAAGTGTATAATTCTAGTTTTGTCCCCTTGATCTCTTATTATTGCTTCGTTATATTGATGAGTCACATCATAGTTATAAAATGTTTATGTCCCTCGATGGTTTATTTCTCAGGTTATCAAAGAGACCCTAAGCATTTTCTTCTCGACATGCAGCGGTGTCTTTGACACAACTTTAATTGGATATCGAAGGGACTCTAAATGAGTTTCCTTGATGTGGTATTTTCTCATCGACACTATCCATATTGCTTCTTCGAAAGGACCTTAGGATGGCTTTTGCCGATATAATCTCTTCGATATGATCTTTTCATTTAGGGTAAGGGTGACAAAATGTGAACTTATTAGGGTAATGGTTTATAGGTCGGATAAATGGAGTGTTTTTGGATGAGAAAATTCTAAAATGACACATTTAGGTGATTGGATCATGGTGGGAAAAATGGATTTTTTACTAAAAATTTTAGGCTAATTTTTAGTTCTAATAGGTCAATGAGGGATAATTTCATGAGAGAAAAGAATTGTGGTGGATTGATTGGACACTTTGGTGTTGATAAAATGTTGGAACAATTGAATGAAAGTAATTTTTGGGCTGGTATGGTTGCGAATGTGAAGAAGTTTGTACAAGGTTGCAGAGTTGACCACATGCTAAAGGAATAAGGTAGAATACTGGTTTGTATCAACTATACTGGATAGACCATGGGAACACATCAATATGGATTTTGTTTTGGGATTGCCTTGAACACAAAGAGGTAATGATTATATTTTTTTGTTGTTGATAGATAATTTGAAAATGGTTCATTTTATACCATGTCAAATGAGTATTGATACTTCCCACATTTCTACATTTGTTTTCAAAAAGGAAGTTAGGCTACATGGTTTTCTTAAGACTATTATTTTAGATTGTGATATGAAATTTGTTGGCCATTTTTGGCGTACCTTGTGGAAGAAAATGGGTACACATTTGGGTTTTAGTTCAACATACCATCCTTAGACTGATGGTCAAACTAAAGTTGTTAATAGGAATTTGGGAAATTTGTTGAGATGTTTGTTGTGTATTAATCCTAATCAGTGGGACTTGATATTGTCTCAGGCAGAGTTTGCAAATAATAATTTAGTCAATAGGAGTATAGAAAAAAGTCCTTTTCATGTTGTCTATGGATGTAGTCCAAGAGGTGTGGATGAATTGAGGGATAGTGCAGATTTACATAGAAAGATTGTTGTAGCTAAAGATTTTTCTTAGTACATCCATGATTTGCATAAGGAGGTAAAGGAAACTTTAGAGAAAAGTGCCATCAAATACAAGGAGAGTACTGATATGCATAGGAGAGAGCAAGAATTTCAGGTTGGTGATTTGGTATTGGTACATTTGCGAAAGGAGAGGTTCTCATAGGGAACACATTAAATTAAAAATTAAAAAAGATTGGACCTTGTAATGTCTTGAAGAATTTTTCATCCAATGCTTATGAAATTGAGCTTTCGACAGGTATAGATATTTCACCTATCTTCAATGTTGCTGATTTGTACAAATATTATGAAGGGGAGTCAAGTACACAAGGGAATTACAATTTAGATTTTCAAGATGCACATAAGTGGATACATCAATTGCCTGAGAAGAATTTTTAGCAGATTGATAGGGTGATTGACTTCTAAGTGGCTAAAACAACAAGGGGAAAGGAATACATGCAGTATCTTGTCCATTGGAAGGATAGACCAACAGATGAAGCCTCTTCGGTGCAAGATTTAGATTTGATTAAGTATGGGATGCCTATTCTAGACTTACCTAAATTTTCATGAGTTGAAGCTTCATGGAACATTTCACTTACCTGGTGTGTCTGATGCAGGAGCATCCAGGTGTATGAGCAATCCTGTGTCACAAAAAAAAATCTATTTCCTAAGTTTTTGGTTTTCTTTTGTGATGTTTCTTTGCAATGGGTTGATATTTGTACCTCAAGATAAAGTTCCCTTCATTTGGCCAAGAAAAAACCAATTTTGACTAAGTTTGAAGACTTTGTGTTGGCCACTTTTATAGTTTGTGAACTATCTAGTTCGTCGATAGTGCAGTTTACCGATTTGGTGTTCTGCTGATGAAGCAATTTGTCGATTTGGTGTTTTACCGATGAATCTTTTAGACAAAGACTTGGAAGAAGTTTGTTTTGTTATTGGTGAGATGGAAGGTTTTGAAACTTGTATTTTCACTGATGAAGGATTCATTTTCTTTTTTATCAATCGACATGTTGGTTTGCGAACTCATAAGTTCACCGATGGTGTTTTCTTCCAATAAAGAGAATTGAAAGTTTAAAGTTTTCTTATTTCACCAATTGAAATTCTTAGTTGTTGATAGTAAGGAATACTGAGAGGGGGGGTGAATCAGTATTCCAAAAAACCACTTCTTAACAAGTTTATTAATCCAATTTCCAAAATTAATAATATGAAAGTAGAATAAGCATAGGAATAGCAACCATAAAGACATAACATATGGACACCAGGATTTTTATGTGGAAAACCCAAAAAGGGAAAAACCATAGTGAGTGTTAGTTCACAATATATTATGATAGCACAATACCGGATTACAAGAAGGCTCACTGCCTTAGGGCTCACTGCCCAAAGAAATGCTCATTGCAAGAAAGGCTCATTGCCAAAACACCTTCTCACTGCCTAGAGAAATAAAGAAGAAGGAAGAATGGCTCACTACCAAGTTGAATTGGTTAGATTGCATCTACACATGCATGGTTACAGCTCTAATGAAGCACATAAATATTATCTCAAAACTCTTCATCTTTGATTGCTCTAATTCACTGCTCTGCTTTTACATAGGAACAAGATCTCTCTTCTTCTACTCTTATCACTTCCACAAAATCACCTTACTTCACATGCCACACATACATATATCCATATTCCCATCTAATCACTCAAACACCAAGTTCAATCCCATATATATATCTGCAACACTTCAAATCTTCATATTAGGTCAGCCTAATAAGGTGTAGCATGTAGTCATACCTTAAGTAGCTTGTCGGCCAAATTCATTCACCAAAATTCATAGTAGACCCAAAAAATCATACATTAGTCTTCATATGAGTTGTTATTAATCATTCAATCACTTAGATTTATTGTTCAAAACAATATTTCTTCTCCGCATATAGATCTTCCATGCCTATCAGCTTGTTCCTCATGAACATACTTGATCAGTTCAATTGTCACAACATAACTTCCATTGCCAATCAAATTAGACTCTAAAAATCATATTCAATATTCATCATTGATCTCTTAGCATACCTTCAAAGCCACAGAACATAATAATCAACTGCTGAGAAATGTGAAACTTAAAACTGTTGTCCTGTCACTGGGAAACACTGTCAAACTGCAAGCTGGTAAAGAACATCTTGTAGGATGAGACCAAAAGAACTTTAGATGCTACAACTCTGGATTTAGGCAGCCATGATATGTATCTTTCTTAATCTAGAACCACAAGACAAAGTATACATCTACAGAGGAATGCGAACCCTGACTCTTTTGTACTATACATAGTCCCTAACTTAGGTTTACTTACCAGACTTAGCAGAATCATGGTATGTCTTCCAGAGATCTTCAGAAGTTGCAAACTTGGATTTCCCACCTTCAAGCAACTACAAACAACATACTTGAACCGCATTTGATGATCTTCTATTGTGGAGACATACTGACCCGATCTTTATCATTTGCTCTGTACTACCATACTTAGTCATTTTAGCCTTCCGGACCAAAATCCTTGCATGCCTTGTTGCCAAATCCATTTGGTCTACTGGAGTAAAGTCTCTTTGCCTTGTTGCCATCAATGACAACACTCAATTATTCAATAGAGCAGTGTCTCTTGCCAACACTAGCGAGAGGGCAAGTTTTACAAAGTTCACGGGATTTCAAAATTGCCAATGGGAATGTGTGAAGGAGCAAGCTTAGTTCATGATGATGTTATTTCATCAATAGAATTTAGTATCAACCAAATTCTAAGTTTGTAAACTCATAAAATCACTGATAAGAAAGTTTTGAGTTCCTTTGGTTTGCCGATAGGCAAAGTGACCAATGGAAGGGATCATTACATAGGTGCGGAAAGGAGATTTCAATGAGATTCATTCTTGTCGATATAGAGCCGCCAATGGGAAAAGTTAAAGTATGTTTACTCTGAAACACCATGAGAAGCTACCAATTAGAGTAGTAAACATTCTAATATTTATTTTTATGGAGGACACATGGCAAATGATGATTCCTTAAGTATTTTAGCACTCTTTGGTGGTTGAACTGCCTAGCACCGAATTGTTCATAAAGGGTAGACACCCTTTAGTTGGGGTTGGGAGGCTCGAAGATGGAAGCACATTGAAAGGGCATATTGGCATAAAGTTGCTAGTTTGTGGAAGGAAGCTTATTGTTGCTTATGAAACTGTACTATATTTTTGAATTGCTACAAAACAATAAAACCTTCATTGTTGTTTTGTGAAGTTAATGTTGTGTGTCTGTATAATCTATTTTGTTGCTCATTTTGACGCTTTGATAAGAACCTTAGAATTTGATCTATATCAATTGCTTAGTTGGATGGGCTTTTGGCCTCACCATAATTTTCTTAAGAATTACATTATTTTTGGATAATTACTCTAAGAAAATCTTAGATTGTTGCGAGATCTTACATGTCAATTAATTCCCATATTATATTCATATTGTTCTGTTGGATCAAAGTATTTGGATCAAAGTATTTAAACTCATCAACAACAGACATTGCTAGAAGTAAAAACGTACGTTGGTGTGGGCAGGTAGTGATGTGATTGGCCTATAGGTCAAATAGTTGATGTGTTTGTGCTCAATTCTTAGGACCTTTGGTGCTGCCATTGTTTTGTGTAGTCCTATGCATAACAGTTATGTGGAAAATTACATTATTTTTTGGGTAATTATTATGAGCAAATTATAGATTGTTGTGTGAAGATCTTGGATGTCATTTAATTCCCATATTTTATTGATTCTACTCCATCAGATCAAACTATTTAATCTCATCGATGAAAACCGTTGTTGTACGTAAAAAAGTATGTTTGTCAGGGCATGCGACAATGCCATTGGCTGATTTTATGAGTGTGTATGCATTTATTTAGGTGATTACATTTTTTTGGTAACTATTTGCACCAGATATTATTTTGGGAAGTTATTACATGTCATCTCATTTAGATTTTGTATTGGTCTTGCCTCGTTGGATTAATCCATTTAACCACATCAACAATGTATGGGTGTCGAAGTAAAAATGGATGTTGGTTAGGGTAGGTTGTGGTGCCATTTGGCTGATTGGTCAAAATGCTAACATGTCCTCAATTGTGGGTTACATAGCTAGCACGTCATCCCTCAAATTTGTAGGAACAAAAACTAATAGGAAAATTACAATTTAAGTTTTAACTGTGTTGAAATATAATAAAATCCCCTTGTACCCTACATTTGTTTAAAGTAAATCAAATGCTAAGTTGGCATAGTTGGGTAAAAAATATCAATGGCCTGCGGATGTCTAAGGGGAAATTGAAGATCGTAAGAGATGGAGGAAACACCATTGGCTAGAAAAGGTGACAAATCAATTGGTGGGACTTTAGTAGTTTAATTTTCATATAAACAATACAAATATTTTACTTTTTCTCATAAGGATTTAAAATAATATTAATATAACACAATTCTCCATGCATTTTACTATCTCTCTAGATATTCTAAATATTCTATCTAACAATATTAAAATAACTTGTATAGTTGTATTATATTTGAGTTTCAAAAAGATTACATGAGTTAAAGACTTGAACTTGAAGTTCCTTATTTTCTGAAGTAAAGATCTTAAAACTACTAAACGATTTACAAAAACCACAAGATTTACTGTAATATTTACAAAATTCTACACTAGTTACTAAAAACTATGTTAATAGCCTTCCTCTAGGCTCTGTTGCAGTTGCCATTTTGGGCTAAACCTAGAAGAAATAGTGCTACTCAATGGACACACTCGAATTGAAAGTTGTCTGCAAAGGGATGAGAACTAATGGAAGGAGTTCACATTTCATCCAAAATACCCATAACACCCACAACAATAATTCCTAAATTACTAGTGAATATGACTTCCTAGAGTGCTTGAAGATTTTGTGCAAGCCTCATCATTCTCTACTCTAGCTCCCAGAGTGCTCCCATAGAAGAGACACCTCTAAACTCGTCTCGAACAAATGGTAAAGTCTCCTATGGGAAGTGCCAATCTATTATTGCCACTACAGGAAACCCAACTTTGAACTATGGTTAAACAAATGTTTCCACCACCAATACCATTAATGTTGTGGACTATGTAACCCATAGGAAATTGGACAAGAAATAAGATTCTACCTCAGAATTGACATAAATCTTGATACCAAGTTTTAGGTAATCAATGCCAATGACTTCCTTAATGGCCACCTTTACCTTGTTCATGGGAAAATTGAAGATAATGTTTAACCTTCCTTGCAATACTAGTCCACAGAAAGTTGTCTCCTTATGATTAGAATTCAAGAAGAAGAGAGGCTCCATGATCTTGTAGGCTAGGATTTGAAGAGCTCAATAAGATTTCCACAAAATAAAGAGAGCATATGCACATTATAACTATTGGTCAAGCGTGAAGTTAGATGCATTTTCATGTATGTAATTTAAAGATAAGTTAAATGAATGTCTTATTTAAATTGAAGAAAGTGAATAAGAATACAATAATAGCATCCATGTGATAATTTGAGTAGAATTATGGCCTTCAAAATTAAATGAAAATGTTACAGAATGATAATCACATAGATGGTAGTATGATATAAAGTTTCTTTAATGTTTTCCTAAATTAAATAGAAATCTTGATGATGTGCTCTAACGTATTTTCACACAAAAAAATATGCACACAACTTTCAAACCAATATTAATTGGAAACTGAAAGTACAAACACTAGAATTAAAAATTTATATTACATTAGGTTTTAATTCACCACCACTATTAAAATTTTATATTACATTAAAAATTTGTGGGCAATTCAAGATTAATTCACCACCTCAATTAAAAAATTATGGCAAATTAAAGTTTATTTGCCACCTCAATTAGAAAATTATCAAAAATTTGGCCTATATTCACCACCTCAATTAATATGTTATTAAAAATTTAGGTCCTCATTCATCAATTTGATTAAAAACAAGAACAAATTTTGGGTTTCAAATCATCCATAATTTAATTTTAAAATTATGTTCTAACATAAAATAGCAACCCTCTCTATGAATTTAGTTCAATTTTTGGAACAAACCAACAAGATGATTATATCGCAACATAAGGGATTTGCCAAGATTGCTATAAAATTTTCCAAGGGCCAGTTCTTAAAGTTCACCTTGGTAGGGTTGCTCATCAACTCTTACATGGTAAATTAAAGCTTCAGATTTGTAATTCTCTTCCCTTGTTTATAAAGTTTCAAATAATAAGTTTTATATGGTGCATTCTAGTACAAAACAAACCCCGCCATTGAGTCTAGAAGGCCCCAAAACTTATAAATCGATATAAAATTTGATAGGTCTTGGACATTTTTCATTTTTAGGGAATTTTCAGGTTTGTAGAAAATTATAGGTAGAAAATTTATACATATGTATAGATCATACATGTTAGTCATGTGCTATAACCAAGTACAGTTGTTAAAGAATTAGCATCTACCGCAAGGAATATTCTTCTTCACAATCGTCTAGATCATCCTATATTGATGGTATAGTTTTCAATGGATTTGTTGACATCATTTACTAGGCTAAAAATTCTATGTAGGGGTTTGGATTTTGAGCCAAGGTTATATCAGTGACTAGGAGCTACATAGGTAATGGGTGGGCCCACCAAGACTAGTGCCCTTGGACATGTCAAATCTCTAGGGTCTTAACCCTAATAGGTAGTACATGCATCACTGCCCCTATAGACTGTCACTTCACTGGCCTTTTTGTGCAACAACCACTTCTTAGCCAGAATGTCACCCACCTATAATTTTCATTCTACCTAGATCTAGTGGCAGTGCCCTTTGGCTACCAAAATAGTGCCTTGAGGTGATTTTTTTCTTCCATAAAGAGTTGTTTTCTTCTAGGAGCCATATCTTGCATATAAGATACTAGATTTTCACAAGCAAATAGGCATCAACAAGATATTTCTATGTACTTCATATCCATATTGTTGGTTTTTATATATTTTCCCTAGATACCTATTTTAGTTTGAAGTTAATTTTTATGTTTTGACTTGTACTTTGGATATTTTACAAAATATGGAGCCTTTTTTATGTTATGGGGGTTCCAATTTCACATGTTTTAATCTCTAACTAGTATATGAGGAGTGTATCATGGTAAAATCAAATGTTTTTCAATACATCCTTTTGTAATCAACCTGAATAAAGAGAAATACAAGTCTTGGAAAGAGGGTATCCGAACACATCTTAGGTGGCTTCATCTCTTGCCCCAACTCTATGGACATGTCCCTAAACTAGGTACACTATATCAGAAGAAAGCATGGGATATTATAAATGATCATGTCCTTAGATTGATTGGTTTGATTATTGATGCTGACACTTTTTGGGAGATCTTATATTTTATCTCTGAGATTGAGTACCCATACACATTATGGACCAAAATTTGGGAGATCAATGGAGACACACATCTATCTCCATTCGTAGATGATCCTGTTCTAGATAGTCTTCTTCCCCTTGATGCTTGTGATAATCTACCATATGATAATGATATAGAATAGCATCTTGATTATTTGGCAATTATTGATAGTTGTTGTTGGTAGGGTATGTACAATATTAGGGCACATAGCAGATCCTACCACAACTCATCATAAGGGGAATGTGGAGGACAAGGCTGACATAGGTAGTGACATTTTGTAAGGGATGTGACCCTGTTATAGCATATAGTTATGTAATATATAATATGTAAGATGTAAAAGAGAGAAGTAATATTGAATATGTAAGAAGAGAGATATATAGAGCAGAGTGTCAGACCTACCATTTTGTATATAAGACTATAATAAGTATATAGTGGAGATATAAGGATTTGATCTAATATATAAGTGTATATGAATACATATGAGGTGTATGAATGAATGATGTATTCTTACCGCATGTTATAATTCCTTGTTGTTCTTTATGATTCTCTCACTGTATCTTCTAGGGTATAAACTGACTTTATAGATTTTATTGAGGCTCAGATCTCTAAATTGAGTCCTCCCCATTTCTTGGCAATATTTGGTTCCATTGTCGGGACCCTAGAAAGAACAATGAAGAATAAACAAGATAAATCAGTGAAAGGAGACGTGTGGAATAAAGAGAAGAATTGGGAAGAAAATAATTAAAGTGAGAAATTTTTTTATGATTTGTGGAGAATCCTCTTAGGACCTACCATTGTGAGAGGGGACAGACACCTAAGGGGATGAAAAATGGAAAGGGGGAGGATCTAAAAAGATGTAACTCTTCATGCTAAGCCGACCATGGGATACATAAGGCTTAATGAAATACCATATCTAAAACACCCATGGGAAAAGGGGATAACAAGAAGTTAAAAAAATTAGTGAAATTATAAAAATCAAAATGGAAATGAGTAGGGAAGAAATGCAAAATCAGACTTAGGAATGACAAGAAAGATACCACAGAATGATGGAAAATCTAGAAAAACTAGGAAGGTTGTGGAGGAAAAAGAGAAAGATGATGAGTGCACCGATGTGGATGCTACTTAGCATGCTGATGTGGGTGCTTCTAGAGAGAAGAATACAAGAGAGGAACAAAGAATAGATGAGTGCGCCATAGGGGCTGCTACAAATTCGATATAGAAGGATATAGACAATCCTAAACCACTAACAATGCATATTAATAGGGCCACAAAACTTCTCAAGAGCTTAGGAGGGAGTATTGATGCTTATGACTAGTAAAGAAGGATATGGAGGGAGGAATATAATTAAACCCTAAATCCATTGCAAATAGGAATAACCCCAAAGTTTCAACCTAATCTTGCTAATGTCCAGATCAAAATTGATAAACAATGGGAATAATTATTGAATCCTATAAGAAACCTCCAACCCTTGAACTTGGATACGGACTATCTAGACCATTTGGTTAATCAAAGTGTGATGATGGTTAGAGAAAGAAGAGAAAATGTGGTATATGATAATATTAGTTCTGAGAGTCTAAGAAAGTTAAAGGAAATGACACCAATAAATGATAATATGTCATTCAAAAAAGCCAAGTCAACCCCTAAAGTGAAGAGACACTTTGGAGAGATGCAACCCCCAGACCAAGAGTCACCCCATGTGCCATATAAGTCATAGAGAATTTCGGTGGAAGAGAAAAACAATTGAATAGACAAGAAAAGAGAGATAGAAGAAGGAATTAGAAGAGATTGTGAATAAATATTGGGAAAAGGTTATTTTTATATTAAGTTACAGAGAGATAAGGGCAGAGAGAACAAAACCCTAAAATAGAGGAAGCAACCTAAGCATAAGGACAATAAGAAAACACATCGCAAGATACTGGAAACACCTAAGAAACAAAAGAAACCAACAATGGACTCACCAATTAAGTTCCTGGTATTTAGAAAAGACACTACAGAGGTAGCATAACATGTCTTTGTTTTAGAATCAATCTGGAATAGGAAAAATGTAATAAGAGACCAAACTAACCTATTTGATTTCATGGGAACACTAAGAAATGATGCATTGAGATGGTATAGGAAGACATGCCCTGAACACAACAAATCATGTGATGATATTAAGAAAGAATTTTTATATAACTTTGGGTCTCTAGAGACCCCCATAGAGGGAGTAAATAAACTGAGGGATTTGGTGTAAAAGTAAGAAGAATCTATAAAAGATTTTGATAAAATATTTAAAGAGGTATCCTGCAAACTACAAGAGCCCTTGACTGAGAAATAAAGGATTGAATTTGGTTTGTATCAGGTTTAAGCCCTAACATTAGAACATCTTTGGATGGAAAGATTTTTGAATCTTACTCGGAAGCAGTGACTATCGCCTACCACATATAATCACAAATTTGGGGCAGATAGGATAAGACCAAGGAAAACATGGAAATGGATAAGATTAAGCTTGAACTAGAACAACTTAAACTAAAACAAGAAATTTTGGCAAGAAAAGAGGATAGCCCACAAAAGCAAAGGCCTAACATATAGTGTTCAAACTATACAAAAGAAGGACATTTGTAGAACAAGTGTCCAATGATAAAAGGGTGAAAGAAAGGCTACTGCGATGAAGGTAGACCTCAAAACATTACCAAAAATA
The DNA here is from genome assembly GCA_027924645.1 of Cunninghamia lanceolata. NCBI lineage: Eukaryota > Viridiplantae > Streptophyta > Pinopsida > Cupressales > Cupressaceae > Cunninghamia > Cunninghamia lanceolata. The sequence continues at coordinate 548,400 of BSBN01000742.1, forward strand.
AAAATATAGTTTATTGAGGAATATGTAGAGATTGGGATGACCATGAAACAGAAGATTGCTCATCTCAAATATTCAAGTTAAGAGAAGATGACGATGAGCATGAACCTCGGTATAGTGTACACTGCAAGAATAGAGCAGATAACAACAACATGGAATATGTGAAAGGACTCATAGAGAGACCCTTGTACATTCAATGTCATGGCTACAAACATCCTAACTAGGCTAATCAAAGAAATCATAACACTTTACAAAATACAAATCCTAATCCTGCACCTTATATGAATAATTATAATAATGAAGAAAGAGGCCAGTATAATGAATATAAAGAAGGAAGAGGCCATAGTAGAGGAAGAAGAAGGAGAGAGGATGCAACATGCTTTAAATATGGTAAACCAGGCCACTTCGCTAATGAATGTTGGGAAGAAAGGAGGAAAAATTGGATGAGAATAGACTGATTGCAGTGTATAATTTGAACCTAGAAAGGAAGCGCCAGGAAGCATGACATGACATGAATCTATAGTTGAAAATTTCCAAAGAAGGTGATCTAGTACTTATATATGATAGCAAATTTAAGAAACAATGGAAATTAAAAGTAGGATGGTTAGGACCCTATTATATAGATGAAATTACAAAATACAGAGCAATCAAGTTAAGGGATATGAATAGAAAATTGTCAACAATGTTTGTCAATGGAGCAAGGTTGAAGCATTACCACCAATCTCTGAAATGAAAGAGGATAATGCAGTAGATTCATAGAAATTTTTCATAAGGAATGTATTATAGCATAACATAAAGTAACCATTAGCAACTTATAAGCAAATAACACTTAACGATTAGAAAAGGACGCCAAAAGGAAATGGATAAATATAATACATGCAAAAAGGTATTGTTAGGGCTATAAAAACCCTAACCCTTTAGACAACTCGTCACATTTGTACTCAACACTTAGTGAAAATTGAGCTCTGAAGTGAAAAAGAAGAAATCCAGTGAAACCTAATTGTAGTTGTGAAAGAGAAAATGGCCACTCCCACACTAATTGATGTCATAGAGAAGCCAAGGCCAAAGTATAAGACATATCCCTACAAAGCAATGGAGGTGGATAAAGATGGTTCCTTCTTAGAAGTACCAATATATGTGATATATACAAAAGATTTGAGAAAGCATATTCATGTGCTGATCTCAAAAATTGACCACACAAAATTTGAGAGGCTATGACCTACACTCCTCCAACCAGACCAAATAGGGTATCTACTATTGATAATTGAGAGGGGGGGTGAATTAGTTATCTTAATTATTTGACTTTCTTTTCTTCTTTTATAATTAGTGCAGTATCAAAACATATAAGCATATATGAACATGAGAGAAGAAAGAAATCAACACACATAACACAAAGATTTTTATGTGGAAAACCTTGTTAAGGGAAAAACCACGGGGTGACTAACCTAAGATTGTATTCTCTGTTAAAAGAATAGAAGTACAAAATGGCACTTGCCAATTATGGTTCACTGCCCGAGCACACTGCTCACAAGAGGCTCACTACCTACAATAGTTTTTAGAAAGAAACCAAGTATTTGAACTGATGAGAAGCATCCACATATGCTGAGGTTCGGTTCCGGTTAGGCTCAATATACTGATCTACTACACTTCATTCTTCCTCTGCTTTAGTGCTACTGTTCTGTCACATACTAGACCTGTATTACTACTTCCACACTACTCTCTACTTTTCTTCGCACTTCACAACACACCACATCCATCTTCACATCAAAATTTATCTGGTATATATATCTGTACAAAGGATTTCAACATCTTTCTAGTCGGCATCCAGAATACTCAAGATTTTCCCAAACTCTGGTCTGTCCGCTGAATCCATGCTTACTAAGAGATACGTATCAAAAAGATAGTTATAGGAGTCATCAATCATGTCAGCCAACCATGAATGATCCCTCAAGAAACTTAATCACCATCAATTTCTTATCTGGAATAAGGTCTGATGCTCTGCTAGTCAGTTCTTCCTCAATCTACTCTGCCAGATAGGAACCCAACACTTAGGTGCTCATATCTTTTCACTCTTTCATCACCGGAGGCTCAATCTCTGGAATGTAGCAGTCATGGTATTTCTACTGACTTCCCCAAGTCTGTACTTTGCTAAGATACTTCCTCTGAGAGATCCGGACCTGATTGTCAGATCTTGCTGCATGCTCTGTTCTTTCTTACCGGACCAAAACACTCTTCAATCTAACTTCTGGTATAGACATACTATGTGTTGTGGATGAGTGGGATGTGTTGGGTTTTTTCCCAAATTGGATGCTTCCTAGTTATCCCTACAAGGTAGCCATCATTGATCAATAGGATTTCCAGGCCAGGGGCCAACAGTAAAGGAGATAGACCCTATAAATATCTCCTCTCCATCTTTAGGCTCTACAGAACCAAGGGGGGTATTCCGTATTCACCATCCGTAGAATATGCATGTGAACTTATTGGGATGTTGACACAAAGTAGATAAATCCTCTCTTATGTAGACCAAAACTATGAAATAAGTGCAAATGGGCTAGCTTTGGGCCTATGCTTAGTTGTGAGACAGAGGATTTTGGTCCTAAAACTACTTCTAATGTCCTAGAGGTTTATGTTTGAGGGTTGGATTTGTATTTTGTATTTGGATGCAAGACTGGGACCTTGGGTTGTAACCTCAATACAAGACCAGACTGGTGCCTATCTCAGGGCTCAGAGTCAATAGACACACACACATGAATGATTACCATAAACTTGAATCAATAACTAAGTATCAAGGGGAAATTTCTTAGTATCTACCTTACAGATACTTCCCAAGATTGAGTATTTAGTCATTCATACTTAATGATATCCCTATTGCAGCATACCCTTCCCAATGCTTAACCTAAAATATTTAATTTGTTCCTTGAACAAAGATAAGAGATTAAACATTCAACATAGAAAATCCATGTTCCTGAATCCCAAATAACCCTTAGCTATTTAGATTCAAAAAAAAAGATGCCCACAACTTGGAGACAAATAACCAAACACATGCAACAAAGCATTTCTCATGTAAAAAACAACATGAAACCAGTAAACTATGCATAAAACATACAACATATGATTCATAAACTCACAAGGCACCAAACAGAGCCACCAGCGAAACTGTATCTTATTACTCCACCAAAATTTTGCCGAGTCTTCAACAACCAGAAAAATGAGTGACACAGTCCTCTTGTACATCAAGCATTGTCATCTCAAATCACCCTCAAATACACTGCACCATCAAAATGGTGCCAAGAACATTGAATGCACTAGGGAGAAGAAGAAGGAAGGAGCAGTTGAACTTGGGAGATGTGCAACTGCCTAAAGATTTTCTCCTTTAAGATGATAGTTGGCCTATCAATCCATCGACCCATATCTCTGTAATCTATCATTATGGCCGACCTACCCATTTTGAAATGCAGTATGCACTTGGAATGCAGCTGCAAACACACAGAAATCCCTCCTTCAAAAATTTGAAACAAGGTCGTCGATTCCCTTTCCTCCTCTCTAAAATCTATGGCTTCGGTTCACACTGAAAAGTCAACAACCAATGAAATTATGCCACGCAGGTGCACTATCCCCTTTGACTTTTCACAGCACAAACATACATTTTACCTTTTTGCCCATTTTTGCCTTCAAATCTTTGTATATGCAGTTGTATATACATACAACTGTCGTTAGACACGTGGCAGCACCTGATTGGATCACTATCGTTGAACATTTGTCTCATCATTTGCATCTAAAATTGTATGTGCAATTGTGTATACATACAATTTCTACATACAAGCGCGGACCCCAAATCTTTATAAAACAATTTGAAATTACCATCGGGTCTAGGCCTTGTATCTAACTCCTTTTGTATATCGCCTTGTATATTGCACATACAATGCACAATACACAACCCACGGACCCCAACCACCTATCCGCCACAACAAACTTTTCATTCGCATCTGGGATTGTATGTGTGCCCTTTGTATCTTACATTGTATATGCACATACATACAATCTGGGAAATACAACTGTGTGGGCCCCACCATGCTTTTGAAGACTGTTGACTTTGGCTGCTCTCACTTTGTATATTTCTTTGTATCTGCCTGTTGTATGTACGATTGTATATTGGGAACATACAAACCCAATATAGAATGGCAGACTTCACCCATTTCACAAATGCAGTTAACTCCTTGGCCGCGTCTGCTGGTACATCACCTTGTATATGCAGTTGTATATCAGAGATACATACAACACATGATACAAGGAAATGCCTTTGACTTTTCAACTTTGCCCTTGTATGCATCCACCAGGCCCCGATTTAATAACTTTTAAAATCTGGGATTGCATGTTTTGCCTTGTATATCATTTTGCATAAGTCATATACATACAATCCTCTTTGCACATACCTGTGGGCCCAACCACCATCTTAACCTAATTTGAACATATTTGAAATCCACCGTTGTATCTCACCTGTTGTATATCAAATATACAACAAAATATACATACAATCTCCTTCGATACAATCGTGAAATATACCAGGAATCTGCCATGTACGACCACATTTCCACACCTAAAAATGTATCTAAATGCCACATACAAACCTTGTATGCATACAACCATTTTCACCCTTTTCAAAGGCTGATTGAAATTTCTTTTCGGGTCCGGCGTTGTACATATGCATCTGCACATACAAAGACACATACATACATCAATACATACAACAGATTTCACCACCGCATAAAGGGTTTTTTGGACTTAGCATTTTTCTTTCTTGTCTTTTTAGCATGATGGGAGAAAGCAGTAATGCAATGCAAAGGGGCTGGTCAACCTACGAGTGCTAAGGCTTAAGTTACAACTTAAAAGACTAGGAACCCGCCATAGGATGTCAATGACAAAATAGAAGATACAATGCAGGAGGCTAAGGGGAAATAAAACCTAAGGCATTAAGAGTTTGAGGGAATAAAAATATAAGCTTGTAGACTCAACTCAAAACCCTAACCCTAGGTAGGCACCACCATTGGCTCCAACTAGGGACGTGCAGGCACAAGGTTGCAGCGAGAACCAGACCACTCCGGGATAGGCAAAATGCAAATCACAAAACACCACCGACTATACAAGGTATGTACAAACTATTCACACCTAATTTACAATTTCCACACAAGATATTCATTCATGAGAAGTAAGGTTTTAGGAACTGACTGTGCACATGCAATTCCAGTAGTTCACCATTTAGGGCCTGGAGAAAGTAGGAATCTTCTCCATGAGTATTGTTGATTTGATATGGGCCCATCCATAAGGGCTCAAATTTACCATGCTTTCCCTTATCCTGACTCTGCATTCCAAACAAGGACCAAGTCACTTATTTGAAACTTCCTTTCTATAGCCCTTTTATCAAACAAATATTTCACCTTCTGTTGTTTCTTGATATTTGTCTTCTGTGCTTCTCTTCTAATTTCATCTAATGCAACTAGTTGATTTATCCTTTCATTCATTGAGTCCTCAATCTCTTTGTCATTTTCTTGTATAAATCTATAAACTAGAAAGAGATTATTCACACGTAACTTAGCTGCTGCACCATACACTAGCTCAAAAGGTGACCTTCCAATTGCTTTCTTCATTGTTATCCGATCAGCCCATAGTGCCATCTTTAACTTTGAATCCCATGCCCTTTTGTTCTTGTCTACCATCCTTTTGATGATTTTCATAAGGCTTCTATTACTTGATTCTGCTTGACCATTTCCTTGTGGATGATATGGTGATGCATATGACAAATCAATCCCATAGTTGTTGCAAAAATCAACAAACTCAACAGATCTGAAGCACATGGCATTGTCTGTGACCACTTTGACTAGCACTCCAAATCTAATAATAATGTGTTCCAAAATGAAATTCATCACCACCCTGCTTGTAGCTTTCTTAGTTGGAATGGCTTCAATCCACTTAGTAAAATAGTCAGTAGCGACCAAAATCCAACTATGTCCTCCACTTGATCTTTCTGAAATTTCCCCTATAAAATCAATTCCCCATTGCTGAAATGGAGCCTCCACAGTTACAGTTCTAAGGGGTAATGCACCTTCATACTTAATTTTTCCTAAGAACCTCTGACAGGGATCACATTTTCTTACCATCTTTTTGCATCTGAGAAAAGGGTCGGCCACCAAAAGCCTGCTCTAAGAGTTTTGTGAGCTATTGTCTTGGCAGTGTAGTGTCCACCGCACATTCCTTTGTGCATGTCATTTAAAATATCCGTAGCTTGATTTTCATCCACACACCTAAGTAGTACACCATCAGGATTCTTCCAATATAATTCTCCTTGAATAATTATGTATTTGATAGCATGTAACTTTAAGGTCCTTTTTTGACTATCATTGAGATGGGAAGGGCAATTCAAATTCTGCAAATAATACACAATATCCTTGTACCATTCAGATTCTGACATGTTAACAACTTGATCTTGAACTACATTTACCTAGCATGCTTCCAAATTTGATTATGTCATCATCTTAGCCAAACCCTGTCCCCTTACCAATTTTGTAATTTGTATCTCAATATTGAACTCTTGTAACTTGTTAATCCACCTGCATCTTCTTCCTATCACTTCCTGCTGAGTGAAAATGTCCTTAACTACCGCATGGGGCACATATGCAACTATCTGAGATCCTACTAAGTATGGCCTAAATCTTTTGACTGCCCTAACCAATGTGTATGCCTGCTTTTTCATGATATCATATTTCAATTCGGCTACCTGCAATGACATGCTAAAGAACGCAATAGGTTGCTCAAAACCATCTTCATTTTTCTGTAATAAACATGTAGCAATAGTGTGAAAAGAGGCAAATGAGAACAACTAAAGTGGCTTAGAAAAATTAGGAGATCTCAACATAGGAGCCACCTTTATAGCTTCTTTGATGTTCTAAAATGATCTAGTTGCTTCACTTTCCCATTTGATAGTTTCACCCTTCTTCAACATTTTAGAAATATCCTTTGTAATCTTTGCAAAATTTGGAATGAATCTTCTAACAAAGCTAATCTACCCAAAGAAAGACTGAATGCCTTTCACCATTTTAGGAATTTGAATTTTGTCAACTGCAGCAACCCTTTCAGGATCAATTCTAACTCCATCCTTGGAAACAATGTGTCCCAATAGTTTTCCTTCTACTACCCCAAAAGTAGATTTCTTTGGGCTAAGTGAAATGCCATATTCCAATGCCCTAATAAATTTTTTTTCTAGATGCATGCAATGTTGCTCCTTTTTTTTTTGAATAAGCAGTTAAATCATCTTGATATACAGCCAAAATTGAGTCAATCAATCCTGTAAAAGAAACATCCATAGCCCTCTGAAATGTAGCACCTGCATTTGTTAGTCTAAATGGAATTCTTACATATACATAAGTCCCCCATGGAGTGGTGAAGGCAGTCTTATATTGTTCACATTCTTTTACCTTCACCTAATTATATCCTAAAAATCCATCCATCATGGATAAAAGCTCACAACCAGTTACCTTCTGCAACATAGCCTCCATGTTAGGTAGTGGATAGTTATCCTTTAAAGAAGATACATTCAAATTTCTGAAGTCCACACAAAGTCTTATATCACCATTTTTCTTTCTAACTAGGAAAAGATTGGACACCCAAGTTGAGTGTCTGATAGGCACAATTATTCCAGCCTCCCTAAGCTTTACAAGCTCTTCCTGCATTTTTGGAGCCAAAGTTGGGTTAATAGGTCTTTGTTTCTGTCTGAATGGCTTAGCTCTAGGCTTCAAAGGAATCTCATGCTAGAATAAGTCTTCTCTATAAGATTTTTGGTCCTCATATGACCATGCAAATACATGCTTATATTTTTTCAATAATGCAATCAACATACTCCTGATGTGTGGCTTGAGCTATTTGCCGATATATACCCTTTTGTGGGCATGACATGTCCCCAAGTTTATCCCCTCCAAGTCATCCTTGTTTGTAGGAGATGCCTTTGTAACAAACTGGTCTCTATTGTCAAATGCTCTTTCTAAAGCAACTAGCCCTCTGGGGATTTTATTTGTTTTAAGTTGAATTACTTCTTTCCCGAAAAGAGTTTCTTTTCCATTCACAACTTCTACAAAGTTCTAAAAATCAATCTCCTAGTTCTCATATTCATCTATGCAATGTAATAACTTCAACAAATCTCTATCATCATCAAACACCTTCCAACTGCATATATTATCTAGTACTACAAGTCTAATTTTAACTTTAACATTTGTAACATAGATAGAGTGACATCATCCGGCCTTATGGCCACATTAGCTAAAACATCTGCCATGACATTCTTTGATCTTTCTATCCAATTTATTGAAAAAGCATCAAATAATTCAATTGTTTTCTATACAGCATGCTTATACTATTTTAACCTCTTATTTTTTGAAGCATATTTATCTCTCACTTGGGAAACAATCAATTCTGAATCTCCAAAAAATTTTAGCATCTTAATCCCATGCTTCAAAGCAACATTTAATCCTAGTAGCAGAGCTTCATATTCTGAAATATTATTTGTGCAGGCAAACTTTAACAGGAAAGAGAATTTCAAAAGCTTACCTACTAGAGACAAAAACACAACTCCAGCACCATAACCCTCCTTTGAACAAGCTCCATCAAAATACATAGTCCAGAGACCCTGTTGGTCAAGTTCTTGAATGCAAAAATCTCTCCCTTCACTTCCTTGATCATCTGAGACAATTCTAAAATTCTCACAGTCAGTATCCACAAAATAGATATGCTCTTCTGAATCTTGATCTTCAACTGTTTCTGGTGACCTCTCTTCTCTGACCAGTTTGACATCTCTACCATTCATTGGGATCACGGCATATGATAAATCTAACTGCATACTTCCTCCCACCAATGCTGCCCATCTTCTTGACAACAACATACCATATTGTGGCTTTATGTCAACTACTATTATGTTCATTCTATAAGTCTTTTCTAGATATGCTACTAGCATAAAATCCACATCCTTCATGATTCCTATAACTGGTACCTCCCTAGCATCCATTGCATAGAATTTTCCACATGTCTTATCAATTTTCAATCCAGCTTGTTGCATGATAGCTAGAGGCATAATATCTGTTGATGCTCCTGAGTCAAGCATACAATTCTTGATTACTTTTCCATTGATAACAAGGGAGACATAAAATGGTTCAACTTGTGAAGGGCATTTTGTCATTATCACCCCCAGATAGACTTCAGGAACATCATCCTCATCAATACACAAGGCTTGTTTCTTACCCTGAGTCTCAACATTCTACTCGGCCTGACAAGCTACTCCTGAAATTAGGGACAATGCTTTATTCCTAAATTCTTCCAATTTCATCATCTCCATCAATGGAATAGAGACCTTTATCTGGGATAAAACCTGAGTTATGTCAAAGGGAGCATAATTTTGTATAACAGTTGTAGCTTGAGCCGTGGTTTTATTCTTATCCTGAGCTAGTTCAGCCTTAATTTTAATGGCCTTCTGACTGTCATCCATGACCTGAGAATTCTTATTTTGATCCTCATTTTGTGGAACTTTATTTTCTAGTCCTTGAGAATCATGACTTGGTTTTTGCTTAAAAATTTTCTTATTGTTGTTCCATCGCGTCTTATGTGGTTCAACCCCTTTATGATTATGCATTGGTTGGTCCACAAAGGTGTCTTCTGGTTGACGTGGATCACCTACCTGAGCCTTACCTCTAAGGTTATAGTTGCTCTTGACCTGAGCCACTGCTGCAGCTATGAGAGCTCTAATCTCTTCATCAGAAGGCCATTTCAAGTTATTCAGAAAGATGCGTGAGTCCTGAGCATAAGCATAGTTATCTTCATCATCCTCATCATAGGAAATCTACTAGCAGACCTAAGTCCCATAATTTATGCTTTCATCAGCATCATAAGAAGAATACTCCCTATTTGTGAACAACATATTGACACTATCATCCTCCATACAATGTGGCTCATTGCATTCATCACAGGCAATAGCATTATTATACAAAGATTGAGCAATCATACATTGCAATTGTGAGTGAAGTATTTGATAGATTATGCACCATGGCGTATCATCAACAATGTTAATAACCTTCTTCAAAGGATCAGGAGACTCTTTAACATTTTGAGCTCTTTGATTAGTGTTGCTATTTGGGAGAATGGGTTTACCATTATGCCAATTAGTGTTATATGGCATATCGTGCAATGATGGTCTCTTCTCTTGTCTTTGGTAAACCTGCCTTTCGGGACCTATCCCCTTTTCATTTTTAGCAAGTCTATAACTTAGGTCCCTAACAATAGTTGTCAATTTATCCAATTTCTCTTCGGAAGTAGATGCATTACCTTGAGTACTTTGAGACTTATTATTCAGATTTTGCAGAATCTTCACATCATCCCTTCTATTTGTCTTACCAGATGCTTTCCTATTATTTTCAATGTTGGTTGCAATTCTAAAAGCATCCTTGAGGCTAGTAGGACCCTTATCTCTTAACCCATAAGTTGTTTTAGCATCAAAAGCATTTATGTATAGTACCACACACATTGGTTCATTAGGCCTCATGTGAAGTGGTAATTTGCTCAACACTCTAGTGAACCTAGCATTAAAATCTGCAACCTGCTCATTTGACCCCTTAGTAATACCAGTGAACTCATTTATAAAAAAGCTTGAATTAGTCTTATCACCATATTGTTCTTTAAAAATCCTTCTAAAGTCATCCCATGATTAGACACTTTGGTTAGGTAGACTTTTATACCACTCTCTAGCTTCATCAACTAAGGACTGCATAAACAATTTTATAAAAACATCTTCATGTTCAACCTCAAAGTTGTCCATAACATTCTAAAAGGCCTTCAAATGATCTTCACCTGACACAACATTGTTTCCTGAAAACTTTGGTATCTGAGACCTTACATGTTTATCAATGGGATTAGGGTAACCAGGAATATCATTAAAAACTAGTTGCTTGAATCTATCCAATTACATAGGTTATCTACCAAATTGATTAACATTTGCATTCCTATTAGCATTATGATTTCTCACATTGTTCAATGGTATCCTAACATTGTTTGTATTTTGTCTCTGATCATTCTGTTGATTCTGAACTTCATTTCTTTGCTAGTTTCTCAGCGCATTTGCATTATCAAGGGTGGGAACTGAATCATGTTGAGCAATTTTTAGAGCTTGCACCCTTTGTCTCATATCATCTCTAATCCTCAAAGCCTGCAAATATTCTAATTCAGCCCTCAGGCTCTTGATTTCTTCAGCTAATTCTTCATCTTTAGGCATAGAAGAAGATGGTCCCATTCCATTTTGGTCATCATCATCATCCCTTGGGGACTTAGTTTCTTCAAATCTGTTAGGAGGATCTAAGAAAGGGCATTCTTGAAACACCTCTGATCTCATTCTCAATCTATCACCTTGTTGTCTTTCATATACATCTTGAATTTCAGCCTCTGTGTTTGAAAAATAAGGTGCCTATTGCTCTGAAGATCCAGGATTATCTTGGGTATTATCATTGTTTCTAGGGCTGGGAGAGCCTTCTTGACTAGCTTGAATGGTCCCCTTTCTCCTATACATCATTTTTCTAGGTAATTCTTCAAGCAAAGGATTACGCAGGGATCTTCTCCCTTGCATACAAATTTCACCTTACTGGTTAGGAGATTTGTTCGGAGTCGCCACCTACAACTAGGAATTAGTTTTTTAAACCAAGGTTCTTACACAAAGCATTCCCTAGTAGAGTCACCAAATCTATTAGTTTTTTTTCCCAAACTAGATGCTTCCCAATTATCCCTACAAGGTAGCCATCATTGATCAACATGATTTTTAGGCCAGGGGCCAATAGTACAGGAGATAGACCCTATAAATATCTCCTCTCTATCTTTAGGCTCTATAGAACCAAGGGGGGTATTCCCTATTCAACATCCATAGAATATGCACGTGAACTTACTGGGATGTTGATACAAAGTAGATAAATCCTCTCTTATGCAGACCAAAATTGTGAAATAAGTGCAAAGGGGCTAGCTTTAGGCCTATGCTCAATTGTGAGATAGAGGATTTTGGTCCTAAAACTACTTCTAATGTCCTAGAGGTTTATGTTTGAGGGTTGGATTTGTATTTTGTATTTGGATCCAAGACTGGGACCTTGGGTTGTAACCTCAATACAAGACCAGACTGGTGTCTATCTCGGGGCTCGGAGTCAATAGACATACACATGTGAATGATTACCATAAACTTGAATCAATAACTAAGTTTTAAGGGGAAATTTCTTAGTATTTGCCTTACAGATACTTCCCAAGTCTGGGTATTTAGTCATTCATACTTAATGATATCCTTGTTGCAGCATACCCTTCCCAATGCTTAACCTAAAATGTTTAATTTGTTCCTTGAACAAAGATAAGAGATTAAACATTCAACACAGAAAATCCATGTTCCTGAATCCCAAATAACCCTTAGCTATTTAGATTCAAAAGAAAAGATGCCCACAACTTGGAGACAAATAACCAAACACATGCAACAAAGCATTTCTCATGTAAAAAACAACATGAAACCAGTAAACTATGCATAAAACATACAACATATGATTCATAAACTCACAAGGCACCAAACAGAGCCACTAGCAAAACCGTATCTTATTACTCTAAAATTTTGTTGAGTCTTCAACAACTAGAAAAATGAGTGACACAGTCCTCTTATACATCAAGCACTGTCATCTCAAATCATCCTCAGATACACTGCTCCATCAAAATGGCACCAAGAACATTGAATGCACCAAGGAGAAGAAGAGGGAAGGAGTAGTTGAACTCGGGAGACGTGCAGCCACCTAAAGATTTTCTCCTTTAAGACGGTAGTTGGCCTGTTAATCCATCGACCCATATCTCTGCAATCTATCATTATGGCTGACCTACCCATTTTGAAATGCAACAGTTTGTGTGTTTTGAAATTCTTCCACTTGGAATGCAATTGCAGACACATAGAAATCCCTCGTTCAAAAATTTGAATCAAGGTTGTTGATTCCCTTTCCTCCTCTCTGAAATCTACGGCTTCGGTTCACACTGAAAAGTCAACAACCAATGAAATTATGCCATGCAGGCGCATTATCCCCTTTGACTTTTCATAGTGCGAACATACATTTTACCTTTTTGCCCATTTTTGCCTTCAAATCTTTGTATATGCAGTTGTATATACATACAACTGCCCTTGGACACGTGGCAGCACCTGATTGGATTACTATCGCTGAACATTTGTCTCATCATTTGCATTTTAAATTGTATGTGCAATTGTGTATACATACAATCACCACATACAAGTGCAGACCCCAAATCTTTATAAAACAATTTGAAATTACCATCAGGTCCAGGCCTTGTATCTAACTCCTTTTGTATATCACCTTGTATATTGCACACACAATGCGCAATATACAACCCGTGGACCCCAACCACCTATTCGCCACAACAAACTTTTCATTCACGTTTAGGATTGTATGTGTGCCCTTTGTATCTTACATTGTATATGCACATACATACAATCCGAGATATACAACTGTGTGGGCCCCACCATGCTTTTGAAGACCATTGACTTTGACCGCTCCCACTTTGTATATTTCTTTGTATCTGCCTGTTGTAAGTCCAATTGTATATTGGGAACATACAACCCCAATATAGAATGGCGGACTTCACCCATTTCACAAATGCAGTTAACTCTTTGGTCGCATCCGCTTGTACATCACCTTGTATATGCAGTTGTATATCGGAGATACATACAATGCATGATACAAGGAAATGCCTTTGACTTTTCAACTTTGCCCTTGTATGCATCCACCAGGCCCGATTTAATAAATTTTGAAATCTGGGAGTGCATGTTCTGCCTTGTATATCATTTTGCATAAGTCATAGACATACAATCCTCTTTGCACATACCTATGGGTTTGACCACCATCTTAACCCGATTTGAACATACTTGAAATCCACCGTTGTATCTCACCTGTTGTATATCGAATATACAACAAAATATACATACAATCTCCTTTGATACAACAGCAGAATATACCAAGAATCTGCCATGTACAACCACATTTCCACACCCAAAAATGTATCTAAATGCCATATACAAACCTTATATGCATACAACCATTTTTCACCCTTTTCAAAGGCTGATTGAAATTTCTTTTCGGGTCCGGCATTGTACATATGCATCTGCACATACAAAGACACATACATACAACGATACATACAACAGATTTCACTACCGTATAAAGGGTTTTTTGGACTTAGCATTTTTTCTTTCTTTTCTTTTTAGCGCGACGGGAGAAAGCGGTAATGCAATGCAAAGGGGCCAGTCAACCTATGAGTGCTAAGGCTTAAGTTACAACTTAAACGATCGGGAACCCGCCACAGGAGGTCAAAGACAAAATAGAAGATACAATGCAGGAGGCCAAGGGGAAATAAAACCTAAGGCATTAAGAGTTTGAGGGAATAAAAATATAATCTTGCAAACTTGACTCAAAACCCTAACCCTAGGTAGGCACCACCAGGATGGACTTTGTTGCCATCAATGACAACACTCATGAAGCCACATAGTGTCTCTTGCCAACAATCTCCCCCTTTGGCATTGATGGCAACACTTAGTGAAAAATGACTAAGTGTCATAACAAACTCCCCCTTGGCTGATGCTCTATCTTATGCATACTTTTACCGGAGCTCCCCCTTAGTTGGATTCCACATTTTTCACTACTCTTCACTCCCCCTTTGACATCAATGGCAAAGGGTAGAATCCGCACACCAAAATTTCCAAAAATTAGCCTATACATATCCGCATAAGTATATATACAAGTTATACATACATATACTTAAGTATATCTGCAAAGGTGGTCTTCAACTGTATAACTTCTATCACCCAACTTTGCTTCATCCTGTCCAAAATTGAAATGTGACCACTTAGCAAAAATGCAAAGGCTTTTGTCCTCTTTAGGTCTACCGGATCACTGATCTAGGCTGTGGTCTGGGCATCAGTTAGGGCCTCATGCATTGCCTCTAACTTGGGGATAATTATCCCTCTTAGTTCACTTAGCCTGCTTATTCTATTTTTCTTCTCCTTCTCAAGCCTCTTTATCTCATTTATAGTGGCAATAGTCTATCACTCTTGATTCATTATGGATGAGGTGAGAGGATCAAAACTCTGGGATAAACTTGATAGTTTGTCCTCTTGTTCTTCCACCTTCTTTGCAATGTCTGTTGTTACTGTGGACCAAGATAAACAAAATTTGTATAATTCTCTGCCATCTTTAAGAGCATTTTCTAGGCTCTTTATTCCAATATTTAGATTTCTCCTATCATTTTCTATTAGCCCCTATACTTCAGAGAATCTCTTACCCAAAAACTCTTTTTAGACTTTATCTTCTACTGACTTCTCCAAAGATTCAAAATGTGTGCTAATTGAATTAATAAGAGATTTCAAGTTACCAGATGAAGAGGCCGAAAGATCCTTCTGGAAGGATGGCATGATCTTCTCCAATGCACTGGATGCAATCTCTATTAGCTCATAGTCTTCCATGTGAGACTTCAGAAGCTTTTCTTTTGCCTTTGCTTGGGCAAGGGATGCTATCTTCATTATCTGAACTAGGGAGAGGGAATCAAAATTGAATGGTCCTTGATATAGCTTCGGTTCATCTAATTCGATCATTTCTTTGGTCAGGAAATCTTTAACTATTTCTACAGTGTCTCTTGCCGGAGACAGAGTCTTCTTTCCTTCTACAGCTTCAGAACTGTCATCTGGGGTTTTCTTTGTTTGATCTTTTTCTCTTCCCTTGACCTCTTCTTCTTGACTAATTTTCTCATCTTTTCTTTCTTCTCCTTCAGTTCCAGAGTCAGTAGGGGGATCCGGAAGAGAGATGTTTACTTCTTCAGGAACTTCTTCTTCCAGAGAAGAGGAATCCAAGTCTTGAGTCCTCTCCTCACTTATGTTCTTTGGCTCTTCTACATTTTTCACAGTAGATTCTTCTTTTGATGTACTGAGTCCATCATCCATGACAGAAGGTTCATCACTTATGTCCTCTATAATAGGAAGATTGAATTTTTATATGCATTCTGGAGGATGTCTTCAGTCTCTTTTGCCACCTAATCAGTCTCTTCGAGCATAAGCTTGTTCATTCTGTCTTTGCTCCGGAACTCATCCTTGCAATCCTTGAATATCAGGTTCATTTGCTTAGGAGTGATGGAAGGATAGAGCTGAATAGCTATCTATTCCTGGATCTCCAGGTCCTTTGCCTTAGCATTGTTCTTTCTTATTTCAAGTTCCTTCTCTAGGCTTTTGGGAATTAGAGATATGATTTTAATGAATGCTTTATTATAGATGTTTAGATACCTAACTGTAGCATCTTGCAAGATCTTCTGGTCAACTTCACTATATTCATCATAAAATTTAGTCATTGGTTTTAGGTTCCCATCCACAGTGACTAATATGATGATATCATCAATGCAGAGAGTAGGCTTTTCAACAAATTCTTCTTCCTTTTCTTCCTTGCTTTGACTGGTAGAGGATTCACTAGATGTTTTCTTCTTCTTCATTTTCTTGACCTCCTCATCTAACTCTATCTCTTCATCATCCTTCTGGCTTATGTATGACCTTGTGGCCTTTGTCTTTGTTCTCTTTTCTCCTTTTTTGGATGTCTTTGCTTTCAATTTTGAGGCTTTTGGACTCTTAGCAGGTGCAGAGCTCTTTGAGGATCTAGTCCAGGAAGGGGCTTTCACCGGAGCACTTTCCTTTTCTGCTTCTTGCCTTTCTTTCTCTACCCTTTCTACCTTCTCTCTATTGGCATCAACTACCTCCTTTGATATCCCATATCTCTTGGCAACTTCTTCTACTTCCCTTCTCACTTTTCTCTTGATCTTAGGCTGTCTCAGTTCAACATGAATTCTTACACTCAACTCTTGGAAGGTTCCAAACCTTTCTACCTTAGGGTCCTTTGGTTGACTTAACAAGTGTTGGATATCCAGCTCTAGGATTTTCTCATCAACCTCATACCCCATTGGCATAATCTAGACTATCCTGGGCTCCATTACCTCCATTAGGCATTGATCAGTGTCTACCATAAAGCACACTGTATCCTTGTATTTCTCAACCAATGATTGGGGGATTCTTTCTCTGGCCTGCATCATACTTTCAAAGTTCTTGAAGTATCCCCAGAGTGTTGTACTTTGAGCCTTGGCATTTCCAAGCCCATACATGTAATCTCTAATTTGTATGGCAACTGGTCTATCATTTTGCCATACCCAATCACTAGATCCAGGGAGCTCATTCATGTAGTAAAAGAAGAGACATAATATCAGGCCGCCATATTTGAATGAGTTCTTCTTGTCCTTTTTGATCTTTTGCAAGTTTTCCAAAAGTTGGCTTAGAAGAAGCTCGCAAAGATCATAATCTGCATTCTCCCTTAGCATCTGATAAGCAGTATAAATTGCAGTTCCAGATACAGAATTCTCCCTGCTGGAGTGATATATCTTGTAGCCAATTATCATGGAGGCAAAATTGATATCCAGATCAGTGATATCTTCTATTGTCATTTCTCTCTTGTCAAATTTTGATCCGGTAGCCTCACTTACAGTTTGGTTTTTGATCGATTTGAGAGTAGGTAACCCACTGGATGAGTGCAATCTGGTTACCACCCTAATAGCATCTTTTGTGATCTTAAATGGCCTCATCAACCACATGAAATTGTCATGCACTCTGCTCAGAACATACCTAACCCATTCATCTTTTGCGAAATAGGGGAAATGGATGCACTGTCCAAAATGCTTATCCCAGATGGCCTTGTATTGAGGTTTAAGTTCAAATGTTTCATCTACTAATTGCTTGTGATAGATATCCATCAGTTTGGATTCTCCAAATTCCTCAATATTGGCGTGAATGTATACCCTAACATCTTCTACATGTAGAACCCCATGCAGAATGCTAGAGAATGCGCCTAGGGGATCAACTTCTAGGGATTTGTAAGGATGTTTCTTGAACTTAGGGCGCAGTCTATCAGTGATTTTAACAACATTTGGAGTAGCCATCTTTCAATGATTCAGAAGAGATATTCAAGAGCAGAAAATACCTTTTACGCTTCTAGGGTTCATGATAAGAGCTGAAAAGATTGTTGGTTGAATCAAATTCTACGGTTGATCCTTGAGAGAGAGTTGAAGCAATCTTGTTGTAGAGCTCTTTCTTCCTTCTTCTCGAATGCAAATGTGCAAATGAACAAAATAACCCTTTTATTTCTGTGCAAACCCTAATTCCATTTTACAGTAAATGCACAACTTAAGTTATTCTGGTTGCCTTATTCTCCTTGTCCTAAGAGATCTTTCCGAATCACTGAGATGCACTTTAGAGTTATTCTCGGTGATTATTGACAATCTATCTACCTTTCTCCAATCATTCCATTTATCCACATATCAAGATACCTCAATTTTTTAATCATACTAGATCTAACTGTGAAAATCTTGCTTTTACTGGATGACTGTTAAACTGGATCAATCTTGGATGCTTAACCTCTTGAAAACTTCTTATGGATCTTCCATATCTTTACCAAGGCTTATTGAGATATTTCTCTGAGAACCCTTTAATCCGCAACTTTCCATGTGCCAATTTCAAGCACAAATTGATTGGTTGGGGGAACTTGTTTTCCTTTTTGACTCCCCCTGAGCTAGAGCTCATCTATTTAGTTTCCAGAAAGAATATCAGCACCAGATTCTGGTGCGGTTCCATCCCCAAGATTTTATGTACTTCTCTTTACCCAAATCTTGTTCATCTCCCTTTGAACTTCATCTACATTCACTTTTCCTTTTCCTTTGTCTTGATTTTTGTTATGATGCACTGGACCCCTTTTATCCTGATTCTTACTTCTACAAAATTTGGCAATATGACCAGATCTATTGCAATTGTAGCAAACAACATTTCTTTGTAGATTTGATTGATATCCTCTTGATCTGCATTGATTAGCCATATGTCCCATTCTATTGCATGCAAAGCATCTACCATTGAATGAATTGTTCATTTGCATATTTCTACATTCATGAGATTTGTGACCATACCTTTTGCAGTTAAAACACTGTCTAGAGAAGGATGAATTAGTCTGATTCATTCTTCTTCTGTATTGATTTGCTTTATGACCAAAGTTATTGCAATTGTAGCAATATCCATTGAAGGATGGATATCTTTGAGCATTTGGTTGCCTTACCGGAGGTCTTCTAGGCCTGTTCCTTGGATTTCTTGATCTAGAGTTCTTCTGACCGGATCCGGAGCTTTCCCCTTTCTCATACCCCAAGCCTTGCTTGTCATCTACCCTCTTTTGACTTTCAAGAAGAACTTCAAGTTGAGCAGAGCTTATCTTGAATATCTCTTTGTATTCATTTGCTATTTGAAGATCCTTTTTAAGAGTGTCTATCTAATTCTCAAGTTGTTCTTCATTGTCTCTAGCTTCTTCAAGATCAGATTCCAGATGCTTGATTATTCTATCCATTTTGTGGCAGTCTTTTGACTTCTCCTTGAGAGATTGTTTTAGATTATCTTCACTTTTTATTTTCTCTTCAATTTCTTGGGTGAATTTCATAACTCCTGATTCCATTTCATGTCTTACCATAATGACCTCTTGTGATAACTTCTCACATAACTTGGTTTTCTCATTCAGATCTTCATTAGTATCATTGGCTTCACTTTGACTTACTAATTGTTGAAGTAGTTCCTTTCTTTTCTTCATTGAGATACTTAGTTTTTCTTTGAGTTCATTTATGAAATCATCAGCTTGTTTGAGTCTTTCCCTCAGGTTATTGACTTCAGAG
Organism: Cunninghamia lanceolata; assembly: GCA_027924645.1. Taxonomy (NCBI): domain Eukaryota; kingdom Viridiplantae; phylum Streptophyta; class Pinopsida; order Cupressales; family Cupressaceae; genus Cunninghamia; species Cunninghamia lanceolata. The sequence continues at coordinate 568,227 of BSBN01000742.1, forward strand.
TGAGATTGCTCAAGATCATCTAGGGCAGACTGAAGTTGATCTGTCATATCATACATATCCATTAAGATTCCCAGATCTTCCTCAAGCTGTTAGGCTCTGTCTAGAAGAACTTAGATTTGATACCAATTGTTGATAGCTAAGAGGGGGGTGAATTAGTTATCTTAATTATTTGACTTTCTTTTCTTCTTTTATAATTAGTTCAGTATCAAACCATATAAGCATATATGAACATGAGAGCAGAAAGAAATCAACACACATAACACAAGGATTTTTATGTGGAAAACCTTGTTAAGGGAAAAACCACGGGGTGACTAACCCAAGATTGTATTCTCTGTTAAAAGAATAGAAGTACAAAATGGAACTTGCCAATTAGGGCTCACTGCTCGAGCACATCGCTCACAAGAGGCTCACTACCTATAATAGTTTTTAAAAAGAAACCGGGTATTTGAACTGATGAGAAGCATCCACATATGTTGAGGTTTAGTTTCGGTTAGGCTCAATATACTGATCTACTACACTTCATTCTTCCTCTACTTTAGTGTTGCTGTTTTGTCACATACCGGACCTGTATTACTACTTCCACACTGCTCTCTTCTTTTCTTTGCACTTCACAGCACACCACATCCATCTTCACATTGAAATTTATCTGGTATATATATCCGCACAAAGGATTTCAACATCTTTCTAGTCGGCATCCGGAATACTCAAGATTTTCCCAAACTCTGGTATGTCAACTGAATCCATGCTTACTAAGAGATGTGTATCAAAAAGATAGTTATAGGAGTCATCAATCATGTCATTCAACCATGAATGATCCCTCAAGAAACTTGATCACCATCAATTTCTTATCCAGAATAAGGTCTGATGCTCTACCGGTTAGTTCTTCCTCTGTCTACTCTACCAGACAGGAACCCAACACTTAGGTGCTCATATCTTTTCACTCTTTCATCACCAAAGGCTCAATCTCTGGAATGCAGCAGTCATGGTATTTCTACTGACTTCCCCAAGTCTGCACTTTGTTGAGATACTTCCTCTGAGAGATCCGGACCTGATTGTCAGATCTTGCTGCATGCTCTGTTCTTGCTTACCGGACCAAGACACTCTTCAATCTGACTTCCGGTATAGACATACTATGTGCTACAGATGAGTGGGATGGACTTTGTTGCCATCAGTGACAACACTCATGAAGCCACATAGTGTCTCTTGCCAACATCTACAACAATACAAAAACATCACAACAAAGAAATTAGAAATTTGGATGGACTACCCAGACTTTTATAGAGAGCATGACTGGGTTTCCATAATTCTAAGCTACATACATGATGAATATATGCACCTGGATATACCTCACCACATCACTAAAGAAGCAATTCAAGTAAACATAGGGTTAAGCATGGTAGAAGAAGTGTTGTATAAGAAGGCAATCAAAAATGAGAAGTTAACATAGCTAATTAGAACCACATCAGATGGACATATCTTGAATTTGAATGAGATTACTAACCCTGTGGTTAGATATGCCACCATGGGAATTGGATATAAGATTTACTATGCAAACCACAAAGGGTCAGCTACTGGGAAAATAATACATAGGGCCTATTAGATGATTATGGATGGAAAATAATTCAACTTGTGCAAAGTACCGAGGGAACAACTACTAGAAAATCTATAGAAAATAAAGAACTTGACCTACAATTTTAGGTATGAAACCCTAATCGTATGTCTTGCTGTCTATTTTATGAATGCTATGCCAAATTATGGAGGAAAAATATGGAAACAAGATAGAACAATAGTGGCACAAATAAAATAATATGGAACAATCTTCAAAGACAAAACCTCATACACCATTGCATACTAGGGGTTCTTCAAGGCCCTACAGGATAAGATGCAGACACGAGAGCAGATACCATATGAATCAGTAAAACAATATGCAAATCACATAAATTTCATGGTGGATAAGGACTATACCTACATGGAGGTGGTAGAATCTAGGACATCTTGGATACCTAGGCTACCCTATGAGATATCAGCATAGGAAATAGATGCATATGCAAAAACCCTCTTGAGAAAGCCAAAATACCCAAATGCAGAGAGGTTTTAGACATATAGAGAATTAATGGACAAGCTGCATAAGAAAGAGGCGAAGGAACATGTAGAGAAACACAAGGAAAAATTATATTCATAGTGGGTATCCCACTACATCCTAGTTCATTTGCACTATAAACTATCATAGCACTACCGCAGGCTAACACTACAAGTACACCACAAACAAGAAGGTCTGAGAGATTACATTCTACAACTCCTAACACTCAATCTATGGAGAAACCTACAACTTCATCACAAAAAGTATCAACTCCACACCAAACAAAGAAAGACCCTGATGTTGAAGAAATATCAAATGTGTTGGTACAATTAAGTGCAGAGAAGAAAAAGAAAGCAACAAAGAAAAAGCAAGGAGTGAAAAGGAGCATAGTCAAAGCCTCTGTGAAAAAGGAGATAGAAGAATAAGCAGAATGAAGTAAATTACAGAAGAAAAAGAAAACAAAAAACATAAAAATAGAAGAACAAGAGAAGAAAGAAGAATCACCTAAGAAGGAGGACTTGTTAGATTTGGATGCATTGGTGAATGCCATTGAGAATTTTGGTTTGCTTAAGAACACAATAGACCTATACAATGAGGTCTCATAGGGGAATAACTTGTAGATAATCTAGAAAGTAGTAATAAGACATATACGAACAAACAAAATAAACATAGAGGATCTAATGGAAGGGTTTCTAGAGGAATTAGTAGCTGCCCTAAGAAAAAATATGGAAAAAGCAATTGAACTAGAAGAAGAGAAAAGGCAAAAATCAATAAACGAGGTGTACCCAACCATATTCGTGAAACACAGAAAAATTAGCTCAACTACAAGCTACAGAGCTAAGGACAAAACAAAGAGCAGATACATTGATGAGCATGACCCAAGAGAATATGAGGAAAATACAAAAAGAGATAGAGGAGGTGACTAAGAGAGTATATAGCACATTGAGGCATGAAGATAAAAAAGAACAAGTAATTAATTCCCCTCATAATACATAGCAAGAGGAAGAGTAGCAGACACAACAAGAACCAATAAACTATCCTCTGTAGGACACACATGACACCCAATAGCAAATAGACAATATAGATGCTTCCTCCTCTACCCCCCCCCCCCCCCCCCAATCCAGTCCATCAAGGACATTTTGGCACAACATAAGCAAATACAACCAATGGTCACACCCTAACTTCTTCAACTCCCCCTCATTGGATCACAATTCAATCTATCTAGGATATCACCCCTCTAGAAACTATAGTTAGGGGATATATTTCATGCTACCTCTAGAGAAGAAATCTTACAACAACATGTAGATAGTACTGAGCACCTACAATAGGTAGTGGATGCAATACAAAACCAGTTGGCAAATGGTCAAAGAGATACCACACTGCCATTAACACAACTCAATCGGTTGGTCATAGGAGGAAAAGGTGAAGAAGTATGTTACTGATAAAATGAATAAGAAAAGAATGGCAGAAGCATTCATAAAATGTGCATCAGTAACTACACAACTAGAAATACATATCAAAAACTTATAGCAAGCAATAAGGGACATATACCAATTTTGTCTACAATGGCCTACTAGTACCAAAAATCTAAAAGATCAAATAGATGCCATAGAAGTACAAATAGCACCGACTACAGGGACATATGATCCCTTAAAAGATATGAATGAAGCAATAAGGGTACTGCAAATTGAGACAATCCACACATAGTTGCAACAACTCCAAGATTAGAGGGAATAGATTAAGGGGAAGGTAAAGCAACTGAGAGAGGTAATCAACCTCTGTCTATCCCACTTAACAACCATATTATCTGAGGACAAACAAAATGCATAGGAAATACAGATCCCAGCTAATATGGGAGATGTAGAGAAAACACACATTGAGATAGAGGCCCAGATCTAGTGCTACAACATACTAAGAGACAATGGGACACTACCTTGAGCCAGTTGAAGGTGATTTACAAGAGTATCCTACCTAGAAACTAGCATTTCATGTCTTGAGGACAAGACATAGTTCTAAAAGAGAGCATGATGTTGGCAGAGTATGTACAATAGCAAGACACACAACAGATCCTACCACAACTCATTGCAAGGGGAATACAGAGGACAAGGTCAACATAGGTAGTGAAAGTTTGTAAGGGACACATCCCTACTGTAACATATATATATATACATATACATATATATATACATATATATACATATATACATATATATATATATACATATATACATATACGTATATATATATATACATATACATATATGTATATATATGTGTATATATATATATATAAGATATAAAAAATAGAAGTAAGAGTAAATATGTAAGAAGAGAGATATACAGAGCAAAGACTCAGACTTGTTATTTTGTATATAAGACTATAATAAATATATAATGGAGGTATAAGGATTTCATCTAATATATAAGTGTATAAGAATACGTATGAGGTGTATGAATGATGTATTCTTACCGCATGCTATAATTCCTTGTTTTTCTTTATGATTCTCTCACTGTATCTTCCGGGGTATGAAATGACTTTAGAGATTTGACTAAGGCTTAGATCTCTAGATTGAGTCCTCCTGATTTCTTGCCAATACTTGTGATGACATTGAGGATTCTCCTGATGCTCTTTCTCCTCCTATAGATACATTCATTTTTTCTTTAGCTTCTATGACTCCTAATCTAGATTCAAAGGATTCATCTTCTTTGTTTGAGAGTCAATTATTAATTTAAGGACAAACAACTGAGAGGGGAGGGTGAATCAGTTGTCACCAAAATTCTATTCCTTAATCACTTAATACCTTCTTATATTTCAACAGCATATCAATGATTCAATCATGGAAGCATAATGCAATAATTCAAGAGCAGAAATAAACTCAACACAAATAACACCAAGATTTTAACATGGAAAACCCAGTTAAGGGAAAAACCACGAGGTGACTAACCCAAGATTATATTCTCTGTTAAAATAATATGAAAAACAAAATGGCACTTGCCAATTAGGGCTCACTGCTTGAGCACACTGCTCATAAAAGGCCCACTACCTATAAGAGACACACTGTCTACAGAAGAGAATAAGTATTACAAAATTGAACTGGAAGTTAGCATCTTCACTATGCTTGGGTCAGTTCCACTAAAGCTCAACACCTCTGCTATGCTTTTCACTCCTCTCCTTTACCACCTTCTCATCATAACCACTCATATACCTTTGAACAACTTCGCACCTCTTATTTATACATGACATTGACTTTGGAATGATCATCAAAATCGGCACAACACACACTTATTTTATTTTAGAGCAATTAAAAAAACTTCATGCACATCACTACATTGTCAGCCACACATAGCTGGGACTTCAATATTCTTCAAGGAACATGTCATGCTTCGCAAAACATCTTCAAGATCATTTGCAACATGTGCAAGACATCCGGTTGGCCAGAACTAGGAAGAACATCATCACCCAAGAGTAAGTCTTTAATTACAAGTTTAATCTTCAGTGCAGATGACCAACATTAACTAGATACCATCTAGAGACCCCCACAATCTTGCTTGAATCACCAGGAACATTCATACCACTTCTGCTTGCTGTAATCATTCACATCTTCATCCAGAACTTCAAGAACACAGCTAGTCATCTTTGTCACATTAGAAGAATTGCTTATGGACCTCCAAACCATGAACCAATCAAGTTGTCAATGTCTATTAACCTCCCAAACATGCCACCAGATTTGTAGAACATGATATTGAATTTTTAGATCTCACCGGACCTATTTGTGCCATTCTGTCACATCTGAACAACTGCCAGAACCAGTTTTACTCATATGGCCATAACTTCTTCAAATATTCATGCGGACCTTTGAAATATTGACTGGAGAACCTTCAGACACATATCTACAAATGCTTTGATGCACATACTCTAATCTCCAACTAGATGGGATCTTTGCTTCATAGAGCTTGACTATCTTCACTGTTCTTCTCTGTTTCTGATGGGGCTAATTTTCTCAATATCCTCAGCACACAACTCATCCAATTCTTGGCATCAATGTAACAGGAGTATGTTGACACCAATGACAACACTAGTTAGGCCCATTCTTGCAACAATCTCCCCCTTTGTCTTTGATGGCAACATATGATGTGAAAAATTGTTTTAACCATCAAGACAAAAACTTCTTCTCATTGACTGACATAGCTCCCCCTATTAACAACAATCATTCACATGTCTTCTCTTCCTTTACTGCTCCCCCTTTGATCAACAACCACTTTTTGTTTTTCACATGTCTTCTCTCCCCCTTTGACATAAATGGCAAAGGGTACATACTTGCAACCACTTTTCATATTTCAGAATCATACTGACTGCTCCCCCTAAGTAGCAGCCTCCCAACATCAATCCAGATCACAAGATATGACTTTGAAATCCACTAGACTGATGCACATCAGTGCACCTTAATTCAAAACTAGAGGGGTAATAACCCCTAACTTCTCCCTTAGATACTCAAAAGTGTCCTTAGGTAGAGGTTTGGCAAAAATATTTGCAATCTGATCCATTAAGGATACAAACTCCAGTCTGACTTCATTCTTGTTCACTTGCTCTCTCAAAAAGTGGAACTTGATGGATATATGTTTTGTCTTTGAATGCAACATCAGATTTTTTGATATGTTTATTGCACTTGAGTTATCATAGAGGATTGTGATAGGTTCTTCATACTCCACTCTGATGTCTCTTAACATTTGCTTCATCCACAATACTTGAGTGCATTTGCTTGTTACTGCAATATACTCTACTTCTGCAATGGACAGAGATATTGCCCCTTGTTTCTTACTTAGCCAAGAAACCAATCTTTTCCCTAAAAAGAATGCACCACCACTGGTACTCTTCCGGTCATCCACATCTCCTACCCAATCAGCATCTATATATGCATGAAGGGAGAAATCATGATCTTTAGGATACCATAATCCATACTCAACTGTTCCCTTTAAATACCTTAGAATTCTCTTAATTGCCATGACATGAGATTCTTTAGGATCAACTTGAAATCTAGCAACAAGACCAACAACATTCATAATGTCAGGTCTAGTTTGAGTGAGGTAGAGCAATCCTCCAATCATAGACCTGTATGTTTTCTGATCAACTTTAGGAGATTCATCAACTTTACTCAACTTACACCTAGTTGCCATGGGAGTATGCATTGCCTTTGAATCTTGAATTCCAAATTTCTTCAACAATTCTTTCACAAATTTGGTTTGTGAAATGAAGATTCCTTTCTTTGATTGAGTGATTTGCAAACCCAAGAAGAAATTCATTTCCCCAAACATAGACATCTCAAATTCACTTTTCATTTGATTTGCAAAAGTTTTGCACATAGTATTCTTCCCTCCAAAAATATTATCATCAACAAATACTTAAACAATCAGAATATTTTCATGATCAATCTTAAAATATAGATTACTATCAGTAGTACCTTTGTTGAAACCAATTTTTAGAAGATGTTTGTCTAATCTTTCATACTAGGCTCTTGGGGCTTGTTTGAGTCCATATAATGCCTTTTTCAATTTGCAGACCATATCTCCATTATTAGACAATTGAAATCCATCCGGTTGCTCAATGTATACTTCTTCTAAATCACCATTTAGGAAAGCAGACTTGAGATCCATCTGATATACCTTGAAATCTTTGAAGGCAACAAAGGCAAGAAATAATCTGACTGCTTCAATCCTTGCCACTAGAGAAAAAGTCTCTTAAAAGTCAATTCCTTCTACTTGAGAATAACCTTTATAGACCAATCTGGCTTTGTTTCTTATTACCTCACCATCTTCATTTAGTTTGTTCTGGAAGACCCACTTAGTCCCAATCACATTTTTGTCTTTAGGTCTAGGAACAAGATCCCAAGTGTGATTCTTTTCAATCTGCATCAATTCCTCCTTCATTGCTTTAACCCAACTTTCATCATTGCATGCTTCACTTACTATTTTTGGTTCAACTTTTGAAATCAGAAAAATACTTCACTGAGTCTTGAGAAAAAATTATTCTTGTTTGAACACCTTTACTTCTATCTCCTATGATCTAGTCTTCAGAATGATTCAGTCTTACATACCTAAGAGTTTTGGAAAACTCTTGCACTTCTAATTCTTGGACAGGTTCATTCAAGCCTATCTCTTCTTCTTGTATTTATGGATTCTCCGGATCAGTCTGAATTTGAACTAGAGTTTGGATTTTCTCTTCTTGGTCTGAGATATCATTTTGATCATCAACTTCATACTCATAGTACCTTGAGGGGTTTTCCATGCCTTCATCAACCTTCACATTTGTGCTTTCCACAATCTTTCTTAGTCTCTTGTTATAACACCGATAAGCTTTGCTTTGTGTAGAATAACCCAAGAATATTCCTTCATCACTCTTAGCATCAAAGTTGCCAAGGTTTTCATCTCTTTTGATATAGTATTTGCTACCAAAGACTCTAAAATACTTCATAGTAGGAGTGATGGCAAACCAAAGTTCATAAGGAGTCTTACCAATCTTGCCTCTGATTTGTACCCAGTTAAGAGTATAAACAACAGTGCTCACAGCTTCTCTCCAATAGATCTGAGGAACATTTGCTTCCATCATCATGGTCCTAGAAGCTTCCTGGATGGTCCGGTTCTTCCTCTCCACTACTCCATTCTGTTGCGGAGTCCTTGGAGCAAATAACTATCTCTCTATCCCATGTTTCTCACATAATTCTATGAACTCTCTGGATGTGAATTTTCCACCTCTATTAGACCTGAGACATTTTATGTTTATACCAGTTTCATTTTCTACCATATCCTTGAATATTTTGAATTTCTCAAGTGCTTCAAATTTCTCTTTTAAGAAAGTCACCCACACCATCCAAGAGTGGTCATCAATCAGCAACATGAAGTATCTATCTCCTTGCAAACTCTTGATTCTTGCCGGACCACATAGATCAGTGTGCACCAAGTCCAACAATTCAGTTGAAGAATGTTCCTTGCTTTTGAATGAGACTCTATTCTACTTACTTAACTGACATTCCTTGCACAAGCTATTGGTAGGTTTCACCAATCTTGGAAGATCTCTTACAACCTGGGTGTTTCTTATCTTAATGATATTATCAAAATTCACATGACACATTCTCCTATGCCACAACCAATTCTGATCAATTTAAACAAATAAGCAACTTTTGTTAGTACCAACCAAGTGAAAGATGTTACCTTTTGACTGAGTACTGGATGCAATCTCAGTTCTGAAGCTTTCAAAGATCTTGCATTTTCCATTTTTGAAATGGAGATCATAGCCTTTGTCTACCAACTACCCAACACTAAGAAGATTATGCTTTAAATCTTCAACATACAGAACATCATTGGTTTTGTTCTTACCATCAAAAGAAATGGTTCCTCTACCTTTAATTCTGCCAGCAGAATTATCTCCAAACTTTACAACTCCACCTTTATATCTTTCCAAGTTTATGAACTTATTCTTATCTCAAGTCATATGGTGAGAGCATCCACTATCAATGACCCATTCATCATTTTCTTCAACCTGAGCAGCCAGAGCCCTTTCTATCTTATGATTGACAGATTCAATAGGCATTGGGTCCTCTTCCTTGATGGCAATAAACACCTAGTCACTTCCAGATTTGTTTCCTATCTCAGATTCATCATCAGTTACTCCTTCATCATCATCTTCTTGAACATAGTAACATTTCTTTTGAAATCTTGATCTATTAGGGTTTGGCCTTGAAAATCTTTCTGGACACCTTGAGGCAAAATGACCAATTTTGTTGCAATTGAAACATTTGAAGGGCAATTTTCCTTCATACTTACTGGATCCTCTTAGTAGTCTTTTTGCAATAAGGGATTCAAGTTGTGCAGTTTCTAACTCATCTTCTTCTAGATCTTTTCTTGCTCTGTCACATGTTGATTTCTTTGAGGAATTTTCTTCTGGATCATATCTTTGTTTGCCTTTTAAAGTGACACTAGCTTTGAATGCAGATTCGTCTTGGGGGGTGCATCTCCAAACTCAGCTAACTCAAATGCAGCTAATTTTCCAACCAATTGATCTCTTGAAATATTTGATAATGATATGAATTCCTCAATAGCAGCAACCTTGTGTTTGTAACCAGGAGGTAAGGATCTTAGAACTTTGGCAACAAACAAGCTCATTTACCCTTGGCATAAATGTAGTAATATTTTCATCTTCACTCATCCTCAGGCTTTCAAACTTTCCTTTCAGACTTTGTAACTTTGCACATTTAACATATTTGTCTCCTTCATGAAGAATCTCCAGCTTTGTCTAAATTTCATAAGCAGTTTTCAATCCCATAACATTTGTCAGTTCTGTATCAGATAAGGCACTTAGTAGGGCTTCTTTAGCTTGAAGATTGTTTTTAGCATTTCTAATTTCATCTAGAGTTGTCAGACCATTCTTTGGGGGAATATACTCAATTGTAGTCATGTTCCAATACTACTCTCCCATGCATTGCAAGTGACATTCCATGTAACTCTTCCAAAGAGTGTAGTTGGTTCCATCAAACCTTGGACTATCCTTCTTGTAGGATGGCATCTTAGATCTCCTCAAGCGGTTAAGCTTCTTCTAGAGGAACCTGCTCTAATACCAATTATTAATTTAAGAACAGACAACTAAGAGGGGGGTGAATCAGTTGTCACCAAAATTTTGTTTCTTAATCACTTAATACCTTCTTATATTTCAACAACATATCAATGATTCAATCATGGAAGCATAATGAAATAATTCGAGAGCAGAAACAAACTCAACACAAATAACACCAAGATTTTAACATGGAAAACCCGGTTAAGGGAAAAACCACGGTGTGACTAACGGGTAAGTGCAAGAAGATGGGGGGCCAAAAAGTGGCCAAATTAATTTCAAAAAAAATTAAGTCATAATGCGAGCGCGTTATAACATGCTTGTGTTATAACGCGCTCGCATTATGGCTTGGTAATGACGAGCCTAAGGCTCGTCATTACCAAGCCATAATGCAAGCGCGTTATAACGTGAGCACATTATGACTTACTATAAATATTAAAAAAAAGCATTCCAATTTCATTTCTTTCTATTTTCTCCTCTGCCCACAGCTTCCAAACCCTCAAAAGCGCGCTCGTGTTTTGCAAAACACCAATCAACACAAAAAGCTTATCGATTCATCACCAAAATGCCACCGCGATGTCGAGCACGCCAAAGGGGTGAGTTATCTTTGTTTTTTTGTTTGAATTTATTTCTAAATAGGTAGGTTTTTGTTGATTTTTGATGTATATTTCGTTAATTGTCAGGAAATGTTAATGCACCTCCTCCTCCTCCTCCTCAAAATCCACAAAATCCTGAGGAGGAAATACCTGCAGAACAACAACCTCCTCCATTCATTCCTCGACATGCCCCTGGAACACAAGATAATATAATGGGGCAAATTGAAAACAACAAAAAAGAAATTGAAAATATAATTGCAAGGTTGAAAGATCCTTCCACTTCAACCTTGCATAGGTCCACGCTTGCCGAATCTCTTGAGTCTATGTTATCAAATGTAGATTCAATTGGCAAGCAAATAACTAGTTGGACGGATAAAAAGAGAGAGTTTAGAGATTACTATGCAGACAAATTGTCATACCAAGATGTCAAAAAATTACAAATTACAAAATTAGACTTGTGTTCAATTTTCACAAACCCACAAACAAATCAACCTCCACCCATTACATGCAAGAGGTTCCCTATCCATTGGTGCAACAACCAAGCGATAAGGGACAATTTCGAGAAGAGGTGGTGGATGGTTTTTGACCATCCTCCATGCAATAATAATGAGGTCCCGCAATACTTTTTGAGGAAACTCTACTGCGAGTTTGTCCTCAATAAGGTGCCAAACTATTTTGATATGCGGGACTTCTAGGGTAGAGGTGGAGGGTCAGCACAAGATAGACCAGGGGCACGTCTTGACCCACAGCAGGTAGTGAGATGAGTAATCAGTAGACCAGCCCACGAGCATGTTTCTATCCCTTCCATTGTGAAGGAGAGTGTTGAGGTCAATACACTTCAGTCGATTAGTGCCTTGACCCAGAGCATCATAGAGCATGTCGGTGCTGCAACACAGAGTGGGTTAGGAGATAGTGTGAGGAGTAGGGTCTCACCACATACTTGCTAGGCTTGTGGGTTAGCCTGTGGTTATGACCCCATGGACAGTCAGGACGCAGGTGCACAGGCTACATTTGCAGCTGAGCAGATGGTGATGACAAATACCCTCCTGAGTGAGACTTTCAGCCTTGATACTCAGGTAAATATTAGCAAGTTTATTGAATTTAATTTATTAAATTTCATTTTTGAAATACAAGATTAACTAATTTAAATTGATGATTTTAATGAAATTTCAGGGTCATAGTGTCGATGCAGTTTTCAGTGGTTCTCCACCTGCATTTTTCACTAGATCATCTACTGTCGAGGTATGTAACTAGTAAACAATTATAAATATTACATGTGAATAGCATTGTTATATGAATGGTATTCTAATTTCTGATTTTAGATGTTGAATAGGTTAATACTGTAGATTTCATGGCAACACCTGCCAGCGGTGGTGGACTTCAAAGCTTTACGGAGGTAATAAAATAAATAGTTTAATGAATGAATTGTACTTACTAAATTTTTGTATGTGATTTGTGTGCTTTATTGTGTGTACTTCCATGTTTAGATGAACGTGTGTGTATGTTAGGAGCCATGATTTGCATCACTATTATAGTTTTTGTAATTGAATAATGTTGTTTTATTTCTAGATGATGCAGGCTATGGAGACACCTCCCCATGTTCATAGAGCAATGGAGCAGGGTGTGGGCTCTGCGATTCATAGCTCCATGGCATTGACAGGGGTATGAGGCAGATTAGTAAATGTCAATTTACATTCATTGTTATAGTTGTCTATTTTTGAAAAATCAAAAGATTATTGATTTGAAGTTTAATTTCTATCTGGATGGTTTCTATAGGACATGACATCAGCAGGGCCTATTCCTGCTATTGAGGCAAGCGAGGAGACAGATTCTATGTTAGCAGTAAGTGATTATTTTGTTAAATGTTTCATTTTTTATAACATGTAATTTCTATATATTAATGTCTATACTTTTTATTGTAACAGGTAAAGATGCAGGAAGACCTAAATAGGAGGAGTAGCCCTCGGGTTCGTAGTAGACCACCCACATGCGCGTCTCCATCCCCTAGAAGATCAAAGGCTGCTCATGATTTATTCTCTTCACTAGCCAGAGGGGAATGACTTTTTATTGTGTTCCTTTGTTGTATGCCTATATGGCATTTGTGGACATATATTTTGTATTGTACATAGTTGACATTGTATGCCTATATGGCATTCTTGTAAGCCTATATGGCTATTTTGTATATATGTTTTACTTATATCGACAGATATTGATGTATGCCTATATGGATATTTGGTTAATACAAATCTTTTTTATTGATGGCATCCATACTTGCATTATAAATCCACGTTTGAATGGATATTTGTAGATGGCTACTTTAAATATTTAAAGTCTGATTGTATTACATAGGATGTTTACATTTTCTTTGATAGGCTTGATAGGCAATCGATTAAATGATGGTGTTTGATGGAAAAGTATGGTACTAGAAGACTCTAGTTCATTCTTAATAGGCTTGTGATTGATAATATCTTTGCATGATTGCACTTGATCTTGGATCATGGGCATGTTGTTAGGATTTTGATTGCATTGTGGTGTTTGATGGATAGGCATGGTACTATGTGACTTTTGGATAGGCTTGGAAGAGGTACACTAATTGAATTTGTGATTTCTAGTTTGAGATTTTTCCTCCACTAGAAGTCCTTGGAGGAAATATAAAAAGGATGATTTGGATGTAGTGGGTTTGGATTGATGGGATAAGTTGGAATGTAAGGATTATGAGATGAAGGATTTGAATAGGATACATAGGATAAGTAGTTCTCACATGTGGTTGGGCTTGGAGATATGAATTGAATATGAGGACCTTGGTCTAAAGTGGTTTTCCCTTACCAAAGGTACCATAAGGATGACCATTAGATGTGTATTTAGGATTGGCATGATAGCTAGTGCTAGTCATTTCTTGTTTGAAATATTCTTGTATGTTCATGAGTGGGAGATGAAGGTTTATGGAAAGTTTGCATATAATGATCTCATAGTTAATGCTATTGTCATCTTGATATCATCTTGATCTACAAGACTATCATCATCATCATTGTCAAAGGGATTTTTTGATTGATTTGGATAAAAGATCTCATTTAAAGGATGCATGGTTTGAGGACCTATTTTGATTGTGATTTTGGGTTTTGCATGAGCCTCGCACAAGGTAATAGGCATAGGGTTTTTATCTTGCATAATGATTTTTTCAAACCAAGGGTCTATGATGGAAATGATTAAGGATGATAGAATGTTTGGATTTTAGACTTTGAGATGTTTATGGTTGTAAATGTTTATTGTTTGGACTCAAATTTTGTTAAATGGTTGTTTGAAAGAGGACACATCAAACACAACAATAAGATTGGTTTAAGTATGGATGCAAATGATGTTTACTAGTTTATTAAATGAAGACACATCAGGTACATTAATTGCCTATTCTATTGAAGTGGGTGTATCAATCTCCATGGGCTCAACAATATTCTGGTTTGAGGACATGGTTGATACATGGTGAGACTAGGAGTCTTGTTTCAGTGGGATTTGAGCATAGGTATAGCAATCATGATAATTATGGTGTCATCGATATGTAGGTACATTTGAGCATTGGCAAGACTTGACCATGTTTGTAGTTGATAGGTATGGGTTATGATGTTTGATTCATGATTACAGGTGGTGTTGTGGTTTACTTTTAGCACATTGTTCTTATCTCTTAGATGCTTGATTAGTTCCTTGACTATGGTTACTCATTTGTAAACTTGTTTGGAAAGTTGAATCTATGATTGATTTGGTGAAGTTTATAAGTTATATTATTTGATATCTCAGTTTGGAAGTTACTAATGTGATGATGATTTTGCACGTTTTCAATGGTTGGGATCTACAAGTTATGTATTTTTTTGGGATGCACGCCTCATTGATTGTAGTGGGATGACTTGAATGCATATTGCCTATATCCATGGGATTGATGCAGTGTTGATGTAGACTTTGTTATTTTTCCTTGTCTATGCTCATTTATGCATTGGTATGTTGCATTGGGATGAGAGGATGGATGATGAGAATGATTGGATAGTTGGTTACTGGGACTTGTAGCATGTTTATCATGATGTCATGGATATCTTAGTTGCATAGTATAGTGTGAGCTTTTGACAGTAATGATGGTTTATCTTCTTAGATTGGAGATCTTGGTTCTACTTTGGAGTTATTAGTATTATAGTTGAGTGTGTGTGGACCATGGTGATCTTCATTTAGGAGATAGTTATCACAATGCCATGTGTAGTTCATATCATGGTTCAGTGGGAGCTTTGATAGTGATGTGTATTTGTCACCTAGTGATGGATGATCTTATATAGTGGTTGGGTGTAATGGACAAACTCTTGGATTATGAATATTGTTTGTAGTGAGAGTGCTGTGACATCTTGGCTACTATTTTTAGGAGATGGTTATCTTCATGTGGTTGTAGATGTTGATCCTTGGTTTAGAGGTGTTTGGTAGTGTGTCTTGGTGGACTCTTGATTCTAGATTAGAGTATTAGCATGATACAAGTTCTCTTGAGACTAGGATGTTTGTATTGGTGCATGTGATCTTCTAGGAGGAGATGTTAGATCATGATGTCATGTTTGGATACCTAATTTTGTAGTTGGAGTTTTGACAGTGGTCTTATTGGTTCTCTTGGTATTGAGTACATTGGTCATGTGCTTGGGAGCTTCATGATAATGTGGTGTTGCATTTGGAGCTTAACATGGATTGATTGGTCGTAGGTTCTCATACATACTTTGAGACTTGGGTGAGGCTAGAGTTCTCTTGGGAATAGAGACACTTGTTGAGATGGTTACCCTTTAGAGGTTTTAGCAGGAAGACCAAGGAGACTTTCACTTGGATATGGGCGTGAGTTAATTATGGACCTAGAGAAGATTCTTATTAGAGAGAGTCATTGTGGCTTGGTGTATCTTCGAGGAGCATTCTCATTCCCCACTCTTGGTCTAGTCGGCAGACTATCATCTAAGAGGTATTTCCCATCCTTTAGATGAATTTTTTTAATGCTTTATCTTCTCATGGTTATGGATCTTGAGCTATGGTTATTGGTTCTAGAGGGTTCATTCGAGGGGTGTCTCTAAACATGCTTTTTCTCAGGCACTAAACTGGAGTTGTCTAGATGCACAAGTGCGCCTCCCTCAATGAAGTTCATTTTGTTAACTTAATTCATCCTAGTGACTCAAGGGGTTGTTATATTCTTTAGGCCAATCTTTCATAGACTAAAACATTCACTCCATGTTAAGGTGCTCAAAGGAGGCTCTAAAGATGGAAAATGGCACATTAACTCACTTATGTAAATTTTGGACTTTTAGGCAATTTCAAGATGTCTTGGAGGGCTCAATTCTTCAAGGCACCCATTTTGTTCACCACTTGTAGCATCACTTGTTCAAGGCGCATGTTTGGGATTCTCTGGCGTGATGTGTGATTTGGTCACAACAGGCGCCTAGAGTGAATAGGCTTTCATCCTGACTTAATACACTGCCTCCATCTGATGATTTTTGGGGCAGCAGAAAACCTTTCACCACGAGCAAATGTCTCAGAGATATAAAAAACTGAGAGAGGTTATTGTAGAGGCACTCTACGTGATCGCATTGCCTCAGACGGAATGTTTGTAAGTGACACAGTTTTGAGTAACATCTCATCAAAGATTTCTACCTTTTTGCACTTTGGACTCTTCAGGGATATCGTCGATACATTGTAGCTCAGACTGTTTCGACATGTTTGGGTGAAAAATAGGACCATGCCTAGCGTAAATGTACCCATTCAGACGCATTGGAATAGTCAGTTTGGTCACATGAGGAGCACAACAAAAGTTACACCCCTTTACAACTTTACACTGCCTCCTTCTGACGATTTTTGGGGCAGCAGGAAACCTTTCACCACGGGCAAATGTCTCAGAGATATAAAAAATTGAGAGAGGTTATTGTAGAGGCACTCTATGTGATCACGTTTCCTCAGACGGAATGTTTGTAAGTGACACAGTTTTTGAGTAACATCTCGTCAAAGATTGCTGCCTTTTTGCACTTTGGACTCTTTAGGGATATCATCGGTACAATGTAGCTCAGACTGTTTTGACATGTTTGGGTGAAAAACAAGACCATGCCTAGTGTAAATGTACCCATTCAGATGCGTTAGAATAGTCAGTTTGGTCGCATCAGGAGCAGGACGAAAGTTACACCCCTTTGCAACTTTACACTGCCTCCTTCTGATGATTTTTGGGGCAGCCAAAAACCTTTCACCACAGGCAAATGCCTCAGAGATATAAAAAACCGAGAGAGGTTATTGTAGAGGAACTCTACGTGATCATGTTGCCTCAGACATAATGTTTCTGAGTGACATGGTTTTCAAGTAACATCTCGTCAAAGATTGCTGCCTTTTTGCACTTTGGACTCTTTAGGGATATCGTGGGTACAGTGTAGCTCGGACTGTTTCAACATGTTTGGGTGAAAAAAAAGACAATACCTAGCATAAATGTACCCATCCGGATGCATTGGAACAGTCAGTTTGGTTGCATCAGGAGCAGGACAAAAGTTACACACTTTTGCAACTTTACACTGCCTCCTTCTGACGATTTTTGGGGCAGCAGAAAACCTTTCACCACGGGCAAATGCCTCAGAGATATAAAAGACTGAGAGAGGTTATTGTAGAGGCACTCTACGTGATCGCATTGCCTTAAATAGAATGTTTGTAAGTGACATAGTTTTTGAGTAACATCTAGTCAAAGATTGCTGCCTTTTTGCACTTTGGACTCTTCAGGGATATCGTCGGTACAATGTAGCTCAGACTGTTTCGACATGTTTGGGTGAAAAATAGGACCGTACCTAGCGTAAATGTACCCATTCAGACATGTTGGAACAGTCAGTTTGGTCACATCAGGAGCAGAATGAAAGTTACACCCCTTTGTAACTTTACACTGCCTCCTTCTGATGATTTTTGGGGCAGCAGAAAACCTTTCACCACTGGCAAATGCGTTAGAGATATAAAAAACTGAGAGAGGTTATTGTAGACGCACTCTACATGATCATGTTTCCTCAAACAAAATGTTTCTAAGTGACGCAGTTTTTGAGTAACATCTTGTCAAAGATTGCTGCTTTTTTGCACTTTGGACTCTTTAGGGATATCGTGGGTACAATGTAGCTCGAACTGTTTCGACATGTTTGGGTGAAAAACAGGACAATGCCTAGCGTAAATGTACCCATCCGGATGCGTTGGAACAGTCAGCTTGGTCACATCAGGAGTAGGACAAAAGTTACACCCCTTTACAACTTTACACTACCTCCTTCTGATGATTTTTGGGGAAGCAAAAAACCTTTCACCACGGGCAAATGCCTCAGAGATATAAAAACTAAGAGGTTATTGTAGAGGCACTTTACATGATCATGTTGCCTCAGATGAAATGTTTCTAAGTAACATGGTTTTCGAGTAACATCTCGTCAAAGATTGCTGCTTTTTTGCACTTTGGACTCTTCAGGGATATCATCAATACAATGTAGCTCAGACTGTTTCGACATGTTTGGGTGAAAAACAGGACCATGCCTAGCGTAAATGTACCCATCTGGATGTGTTGGAATAGTCAATTTGGTCACATCACGAGCAGGATACCAAAAATGCAAAAGTTGCTTTGTGCAACTTGACAACATTGACACTTTTTTGCAACATGACTCAAAGACTCAAACTAACCCTAAATGACTCAAAGTGACTTAGAATCACCTTGATTTTGGTGCCCAATGTACATTATAGAGGTCAAGGCACTCCTTATCATTCAAACATCTTAGATGAGTGCATAGGAAAGGAAAAATCTAAGTTTCATCATCATGAGCGCCTAATATCAAGAGACTTTAATGGCTCAAACCTTAGCATGGGGTCCTAAGGTACATTTCATGTCTCCTTTCATCCAGTTTGGCACCCTTATGTAGATTTTTCAACTTGATTTAGCACCCTGTATGTGAAGGAAGATCTAAAGGCATAAAAGTGGATGTCATATTGCAAGAGTTTGGATCATCAAAATTGAAAGAAATAAGTCTATTAAGCTTGGGTGCCCTTGGTCTTCTTTTCATTTATTATGAGCGCCTTGGGAGAATGGTATATAGGTCATCATCATGATTGGGCGGCCTAGATCCAGAGTGTTGGAGAGATCATCAAATGGTGTCTAGAGGAAGTAGGGTGAGTTATGAGTTTGGTCGCATCAGGAGCAGGACACCAAAAATGTATAACACGATGATGTAAAAATGTGTACATATGTGTAAAAATATAGGAGGAAATAAAAAAAAGACAAACCTTACAAATTAATGTGCATACTTACAACTCAATGTAACATAACTTTACAAAATCAATGTGAATACTTACAAATTAATCCAATGAACCATCTGGGTATGCTCTACTCTTTATTGTGTCAATTATTTTTTCATGGTCAGACTCACACACCTTCCACAATATTTTGTTCAAAGGTCTACCCTGATACTTTATCAAATGAACATTGGATGCCATGACAAGGTTCGAGTAATGAAGAATCTTCTGATGCGTGTCAAAGTCCTGAAATAGCCAAATATTAACACTCTTATGTGGGTACCTTCTAAGCCATGTTCCAGTAATAACCACTGATCATGTAGGGTATTCGATGTTTTCTCCATCTGTAACAGGGGCCTCCAATTTATTTTTGGCCTCAACACAACAACATAAGTAATAATATGTTCCCTCTTCATTATCTTCATCTGCAATAACTGCATATACGTGCCTTGCATTGATATGTGTAGCAAATTAGATGAAATTAGTCAACATTACAAAAACACTACAAAATAAGATGACATTACCTGGTTGAACTAGATGAAATTAGATGCATATACATGCCCTATATTATCTGGTTGAACTAAATCTGATATGTGGTCAAAGTCAACTGACGATTCCATCTGTGTTAGTTCCAGTACCATCGGGGGTCGATACGTGTCAAGTGGGCTAAGATAACTTAACTACCATTCGTCAACCCACTCCTTTGACTCGCACTCATCCTAGACTTAAATTGTACAGGGAGAACAAAAGCATGACATCTTTCGTGTATGGATACTCCATGAACCTGCAATTGAGCTTCTGAAAGAGTGCATCTCATTTGATCCTGTCAGTGTACAACAATCCTCATATGGTGCAATGTTAGTATCATTTATCAACCAAAAAAATCTATGAACTAAAGACTTACCTTCATTACCTGGACCCATGGAAGCATTACACCACTCGACAATCGATTTTGCATCTGTCAACTTTGCATTGTCTTTATACTTTAACTCTTCTCATGCTATGGCTCTTTTGATACATGCTCCTGCACCATCATGCTCCCCCTTTCCATGCCCAACCTCACAAAAGTTCCACATATGTTGAATACCTATAAAATTATGCCTCCTACTTAGCCAATAGAAATTCTGCGAGTTCTTGAATTGTGACGCATAGTTATCCGACCATATGATATGCTGACTGAACGATATGCCCCTTCTAGCCAAATCATTGTAGAACACCTGAAAGCAACCTTGCATGAACTCTGTAGAATGCGTGCGATCATCACTAATATAGAAATTATACTCTCTTATGATCTTTCTGTCATCCTCTATACTATCATTCGCATGAAGGAATGCGATGTGCACAAATATAGAAACCTGTGTGGAGTTGTAATATTGTGATTGTACCTCACACTGTGGCTGTAGACTATAGTTCTCTACAAAGTTGACGACTGAAACAATGCTACCAACTGGAAATGTGTCCTTGCATAACTTGAATTGCAAGTCCAACCATCGAGCTCTATGGGCATGTCTTGCATATTCATACACTATGCTGTCATGAAATATAGGCATAAACTGATACACTAGAATCTTTTCAATAACTAATTCACACCTCTTTGCTTCTTTACCATCTTTTGTATTGTATGCCACTGTTTTATACTTGCAAAACTCTACTAGTTCATTTCCAACCGCATGTGTTATTTCCATATGTTCACATATTGGCAAATGTTGCAAGCCACCGCAATGATGACATGTGCCATCCAAGAATAATTTCTTGTAGAATATTTGACCTTCCTCTCTTTCACATAAAATTCTTGATATGAAGTCTCTTGAAGATGTTGGTGGGGCACATATGGCACAACCCTGCAAATCATTGTTAGTATGCATATCTAAACATATAGACCTATAAGCATCAAAATGGTTAGAAAATTCAATATGTAATCTACAACAACAAGTAGTGCGTGTGTGATTTATCTTAACATAGAAAGGTTTTAGCAATTCAAAATATCTTTGACA
Source organism: Cunninghamia lanceolata (assembly GCA_027924645.1). Taxonomy (NCBI): domain Eukaryota; kingdom Viridiplantae; phylum Streptophyta; class Pinopsida; order Cupressales; family Cupressaceae; genus Cunninghamia; species Cunninghamia lanceolata. The sequence continues at coordinate 589,782 of BSBN01000742.1, forward strand.
AATTTTAATTTGAGGATACTTCTCTAGAAATTTACCATAAAACTGTGTTTGAGTCTCATCCAAAAAATGCTTTGGATGTGGCTCGCAGTTCTGACTACCGATTCTCCTTCTTACCACATCCCTTTGATTCGGAGATACCCTTGTGTAATTCTTCCAACAGTCTTCAATTAGTGATCTCAATGCTTCAACAATTGGTTTATCTTTTCGTGGTAGTCTCCCTGAGAACCCCATAATTCATTGGCATTAGTGTCCTCAATTCTTTGGTGTCTTCCAATGGCTCTTGATAAATTTTTCCTCTTAATTCTCAATTCTTGACTTGTCTTTCTAATGAGACGAGCAGCTTTCCTTGTTTGACTACTTACTATAGTCGATGTAATCACACGCCGTGTTGCATTACTATCTTTTGTGTGTGAGGTGTTACCCACACTCTCATACGCACTCATTAGATTCTTGACAATAGATTTTTCACTTGAAGCCTCTGATGTTCTCAACCCAAGAATCTTCATGATAGACCTATACTTTATACTTCGCATCATTTCAACGAATAGTTGACATCTTGCAGTCTCATTTAACTTTTCAAAGAACAATCTCCAAATCTTATTAGCATATCTTCTACAAGTGCATTTTGGAATCTTACCTTCCATTGGCTACAAAATATTCTCATCAATATCAATCAAATACTTTGGCTTTCTATGCAAAATTCTAGGTGGTGTCAAGTTAGGTAAATTCATCTCAACATTAGGAATTTCATCAATATTTAAATGAGATGGGTTAGATGGCATACCTTCGATCGAAGATGGAATAGATGACATACCTTGAGGTTGAGGTGGGAATGATGGCGTACCTCCTTCATCACATGTGAGTGATGATGTACTCTCAACTTGAGATGTGGTAGATGTCATCCCTACATGTTGACTTGCGGTAAAGGATGTGTCTCCAACTATGGTATTCAAATCTCTCGTACCACGAAGTTTTTGCATTTGTTCTCTTTGTGCCGCCAATACCATATCTCTTTGTGATGGTTGTGGTTCCTCTTCAATTGGTATGTCTTCATTTATCGTGTCTAATTTCCTCTTCTCATGAAGTTCCCTCATAGCCATTGCTTTCTTTGCATTCTTAGCTTCTATCTCTTCCTGTGTTGGTTTAATTCTTGATCATTTCCTCGGCATGACGGAGAATTTGTCTATAGCATGATAAATAGACCAATATTAGTTCCTAAGAAATGAATACAAGATAATAGTGGGATTGTATTTTTTTTATGTTGTAAGGATTTATTCTTGTATAGTTTGACATCATGGTATGTTAAGGTTTGTTTATTACACATAATTATTAAAGAGCCCAAGTGTAGAAAATATACATGGCATCATGTGAGATTGTAGGCTGCTTTCTTAATTGGGAATGTGTCTAGTTTAAACATGTATGATAAAGCATGATAAAGTAATTCAATCTGAAATAAGGAAAATGTAAAGAACATGCATGTAAAGACTTGACATACCTAAAAAACGAAGATTTGAATGGAGAGAGTACCCAATTATGTAGTGTTTTTATCTTCTTGCATCAAACTCCTCAACAATTTGAGTTTTTCACCACTTGCTTCCTTTTCAATGTTAAATTGAATAACACTCAAATATCATTACTAACAACAATACTATTAACCAATCTATAATGTTAAATTCCTAAAATTGAATCACAATTAACATTGCAACACTACAAAAATTGAAACTTGAATAGATATATATCAAAGTTGGTGTGAAAACTATGTTATTTCCTCCTTCTCAAGTTGGCAAAGCAGAAAAGGTGGTGGAAATATCATGTAAAGGTGGTACAATGTGTCAAATGTGCATGTGAACTTCCCAACAGCATGAAAGCACTTCTTTTTTGTCGGAGTCCGCGCAGAATCAGTAAGAAAATAGAGCATGTGGGCCTGGACCATGGGGGTATCCACTTTTTTACCATTTCAATAGAAAGACAAAATGCAAGCACGTTATAATGCACTCGCGTTTTGTCCTGCTATAGATTCATCACATCCTTTGCATTGATCACATCTCTTTCCTGCAAGAGCTTGCCAGATGCTCCACCATATGATAGGCATAACAATGAAGGGGCAAGCCCTCATAATCAAGTTCTTGATAGAAAATGCCCTCAACCCTCAACATCAAACCCTAATCCCTCAACCCTTAACTCTGATCCCTTGACCCTCAACCATCAATGTCAAATCCTAATCCCTCAACCCTTCACTCTAATCACTCAACCCTCAACATCAAATCCTAATCCCTCAACCCTAATCTGTCATCCCTCAACTCTAATCCCTCATCCCTAAACCCTAAATGCTATCCCTAATCCTACACCCTCAACAGACTCGATACTATACCTTAAACTCTAATCCCTTACCCCTAAACCCTCCAACCCTATCCCTAATCCTTACACCCTCCACACTCTACTTTAACCCTAATCCCTTGAACCTCAACCCTATCCCTAAACCCTTCACCCTCAAACCTCAACCGTCAACCCTTGATGTCAAACCCTAATCCCTCAACCCTTAACTCTGATCCCTCATCTCTCAACCCTAACCCTAAACCCTAAACCCTAAACCCTCAACCCTCAACATCAAATCCTAATCCCTCAACCCTTCACTCTAATCCCTCAACCCTAAACCCTATCCCTAAACCATCAACACTATACCTTAAACCCTAATCCCTCAGCCCTCAACCCTAAACCTTAATCCCTCAACCCTCAACCCTAATCCGTCATCCCTCAACTCTAATCCCTCATCCCTAAACCCTAAATGCTATCCCTATTCCTACACCCTCAATAGACTCGATACTATACCTTAAACTCTAATCCCTTATCCCTAAACCCTCCAACCCTATCCCTAATCCTTATACCCTCCACACTCTACTTTAACCCTAATTCCTCGACCCTCAACCCTATCCCTAAACCCTTGACCCTCAAACCTCAACCCTCAACCCTCAACGTCAAATCCTAATCCCTCAACCCTTAACTCTGATCCCTTGACCCTCAACCCTATCCCTAAACCCTCAACCCTAAAGCCTCAACCCTCAACATCAAATTCTAATCCCTCAACCCTTCACTCTAATCCCTCAACCCTAAACGCTATCCCTAAACCCTCAACACTATACCTTAAACCCTAATCCCTCAACCCTAACCCTAAACCTTGTCCCTAAACCCTAATCCCTCAACCCTCAACCCTAATTTGTCATCTGTCATCCCTCAACTCTAATCCCTCATACCTAAACCCTAAACACTATCCCTATTCCTATACCTTCAACAGGCTCGATACTATACCTTAAACCCTAATCCCTCTACCCTCGACACTCTTATTTAACCCTAATCCCTTGACCATTAACCCTATCCCTCAACCTCAACCTCAACCCTCAACCCTCAACCCTCAACTCTCAACATTAAACCCTAATTCATCAACCCTAAACCCTAATCCCTCAAACCTAAACCCTATCCCTAAACTATCAACCCTCAACACTATACCTTAAACCCTAATCCCTATCCCTCAACCCTTAACCCTTAAAATTTAAACCCTATCCCTACACCCTCAACACTTGACACTATATCTTAAGCCTTAAACCCTCATCCCTAAAGCCTCAACCCTCAATCCTTAAACCTTAAACCCTAAACCCTATCCCTAATCCCTCTACCCTCGACACTCTAACCCTAACCTCGACATTAAATGCTAATCTATCAACCCTAAACCCTAATCCTAAACCCTCGACCCTCAACGCTATCCCTAAACCCTCAACCGTCAACGTCAAATTCTAATGCCTCAACCCTTCACTCTAATCCCTCAACCCTAAACCCTATCCCTAAACCCTCAACACTATACCTCAAACCCTAATCCCTCAACCCTAACCCTAAACCTTGTCCCTAAACCCTAATCCCTCAACCCTCAACCCTAATTTGTCATCCATCATCCCTCAACTCTAATCCCTCATCCCTAAACCCTAAACGCTATCCCTATTCCTAGACCCTCAACAGGCTCGATACTATACCCTAAACCCTAATCCCTCTACCCTCGACATTCTTATTTAACCCTAATCCCTTGACCATTAACCCTATCCCTCAACCTCAACCCTCAACCCTCAACCCTCAACCCTCAACCCTCAACTCTCAACATTAAACCCTAATTCATCAACCCTAAACCCTAATCCCTCAAACCTAAACCCTATCCCTAAACCATCAACCCTCAACACTATACCTTAAACCCTAATCCCTATCCCTCAACCCTTAACGCTTAAAATTTAAACCCTATCCCTACACCCTCAACACTTGACACTATATCTTAAGCCTTAAACCCTCATCCCTAAAGCCTCAACCCTCAATCCTTAAACCTTCAACCCTAAACCCTATCCCTAATCCCTCTACCCTCGACACTCTAACACTAACCTTGACATTAAATGCCAATCCGTCAACCCTAAACCCTAATCCTAAACCCTCAACCCTCAACACTATACCTTAAACCCTAATCCCTCAACCCTTAACCCTAAACCTTATCCCTAAACCCTAATCCCTCAACCCTCAACCCTAATCCATCATCCCTCAACTCTAATCCCTCATCCCTAAACCCTAAATGCTATCCCTATTCCTAAACCCTCAACAGACTCGATACTATACCTTAAACTCTAATCCCTTATCCCTAAACCCTCCAACCCTATCCCTAATCCTTATACCCTCCACACTCTACTTTAACCCTAATTCCTCAACCCTCAACCCTATCCCTAAAACCTTGACCGTCGAACCTCAACCCTCAAGCCTCAATGTCAAACCCTAATCCCTCAACCCCTAACTCTGATCCCTCGACCCTCAACCCTATCCCTAAACCCTCAAACCTAAACCCTCAACCCTCAACATCAAATTCTAATCCCTCAACCCTTCACTCTAATCCCTCAACCCTAAACCTTATCCCTAAACCCTCAACACTATACCTTAAACCCTAATCCCTCAACCCTAACCCTAAACCTTGTCCCTAAACCCTAATCCCTCAACCCTCAACCCTAATCTGTCATCCGTCATCCCTCAACTCTAATCCCTCATCCCTAAACCCTAAATGCTATCCCTATTCCTAGACCCTCAATAGGCTCGATACTATACCTTAAACCCTAATCCCTCTACCCTCGACACTCTTATTTAACCCTAATCCCTTGACCATTAACCCTATCCCTCAACCTCAACCCTCAACCCTCAACCCTCAACCCTCAACCCTCAACTCTCAACATTAAACCCTAATTCATCAACCCTAAACACTAATCTGTCAAACCTAAACCCTATCCCTAAACCATCAACCCTCAACACTATACCTTAAACCCTAATCCCTATCCCTCAACCCTTAACCCTTAAAACTTAAACCCTATCCCTACACCCTCAACACTTGACACTATATCTTAAGCCTTAAACCCTCATCCCTAAAGCCTCAACCCTCAAACCTTAAACCTTCAACCCTAAACCCTATCCCTAATCCCTCTACCCTTGACACTCTAACCCTAACCTCAACATTAAATGCTAATCCGTCAACCCTAAACCCTAATCCTAAACCCTCAACCCTCAACACTATACCTTAAACCCTAATCCCTCAACCCTCAACCCTAAACCTTATTCCTAAACCCTAATCCCTCAACCCTCAACCCTAATCCATCATCCCTCAACTCTAATCCCTCATCCCTAAACCCTAAATGCTATCCCTATTCCTAAACCCTCAACAAACTCGATACTATACCTTAAACCCTAATCCCTTATCCCTAAACCCTCCAACCCTATCCCTAATCCTTACACCCTCCACACTCTACTTTAACCCTAATCCCTCGACCCTAAACCCTATCCCTAAACCCTTGACCCTTGAACCTCAACCCTCAACCCTTAACTCTGATCCCTCGACCCTTAACCCTATGCCTAAACCCTAAACCCTAATCTGTCATCCCCCAACTATAATCCCTCATCCCTAAACCCTAAATGCTATCCCTATTCCTAGACCCTCAATGGGCTAGATACTATACCTTAAACGCTAATCCCTTATCCCTAAACCCTCCGACCCTATCCCTTATCCCTTAAGCCTCATGATTAATAGCCTTGAACGTAAAAAAATTTAAGGGGAACATAACGCGGGCGCGTTATACATGACAAACAACAGACTTGCAGGAAAGGGAAAATGCAAAGAAAAACATAATGCGAGCGCATTATAATGCGCTCGCGTTATGTCTTGATTTGGGAATCCCAAGACTTGGGCTTGGGATTTGCTTTGGATTTCCAACCCAAAGGCTTGGAGTGCCTTATGAATAGTCATAGACGTGTTTTTCTATATTCTTCAAAATTTCACATAATTTTGTTCGTGCTAACCCTCAGATTTGCATGTGTTTCAAGGTCGAACAAATCAAACACATGGGTAATGTTAGGCTTTCTCTTGGCTATTTGACGATGTGATTTTTTTCACATTTTAACAATGTTAAGCCTTTCATCTTTAATTTCTTTTGTTTGTGTGTCTGTTTTTAGGCAAAAACCACAGTTTGGTCTTTTTTTCATTGTAAAATAACTATTCATTCAAATTTTAAAAAAAATACATATTTAGAAACTAGACTCCATTCTACAAATATTAAAAAAATAAAAAAATGATTTTCAATTAGTTTTCAAAATTTATAGGGGTAGCACGGCCAAAATTCTATTTTTTAGGATGTGTCCACTTTGAAAATTAGTAAAAAATCAAATATTCATCAAAAAATTATCAGAAAAATCGGGCATAAACTACATGCTATTAGCTAATTTCTCACTGAAGTGATTTTAAAAATACCAAAAAAAAGTTGACCTTTTGAGGGAGCCACAAAACATGCTATGTTATGTTTTTTTGACAGAAACAACACCAATTTCTGTGGCTCCCTCTTTTGAACCCCTTAATCTATGCCATTTTCAAAACAAAATAGTAGTTTAGAAAGTAGACTCGGAGCACTACGACATTGTTTTGGTTGCATCTCCAAATTTTGATTGTAACTATGCTCAATTTCTCATCCAAGGCTAGTATTTCTTGATTTCAGAAAAAAAAAAGTGGCCACTTAAGACCCCTTTTTTGATGCAGAGGCATCCACACTATAACCTTAACATACAGCATGGATGTCTGCAGCCCATCATTATCATCATCATCATCATATTTGACTTAACACTGTCAGCATCATCATCATATTTCACCTGCCGACCGATATCCTCCTGCAGACAAGCCTTCACCCTTTCGCATGTCAACAGCATCATCACATTCGACTATCGGCAGCATCATCATGTTCGACCAGCGCAAACATCCTCCTGACGTCCACTGTTCACTTCAGCGACAACTTCCGTCTTCACTATCTTCGGCATCATGATGTTCAACATCATGTTAATCAGTAGGATATGGAACATCTGGTTCCTTCCATATATCCTGATGATGACAAACCTTAACTCCACGCACCGTCCCCTCGATGCTTACGTCACCCCGATATCCTGATGACATATATCTTGATGACGATGACGTCATCTGCAGCTCCTCAATATCCTGCTGCTCTGAAATATCCTGATGACGTATATCCTGATGATGATGACGTCATATCCTGCTGTTGGCCAAACTTAGTTTTTTTTGGCCCGCGATCAACCCGATCTTCTTCCTTATGCCGATACGCTCCTCCTCGGCAACTCCTGATGATGATCACCCCGACGCACTTTCACTTCATACAATCGAAAGCATCATGCTTGTCTCCACTTATCTGGATGACGATGCCCGAAGCGACTGCAGGATATTCACCAAAATATCTTGATGATGTCGTTTTGACAAACTTTCAGCCTTAGCGGATTTTCATTGTTCTGATCCACCGAACCTCCTGGGATGACTCGATCCACTCTCAGGGTGATCTTCCAAACTCTATCAGCTCGACCTAGCACATGCCCATGCTAGGGTCCTCAACATCTCGCGACGGCAATCCTGCACACCTGCATGCAAACAAACAAACTAACTCCTAACCTACGGTACATAACCATTCCACCGATCAGACGAATCAACCGGTGGAATGGATCAGTGAATCCATGAAACCACCCAAACCAGCAAATCGATTACACAAAGGAGATCAAACAGAAAACGAAGACAACAGGATCTCTTATTCGATTTCAAAAGATGCTATTACAATATTCAGTCGCTCTCTCTCTCAGTAAAGCCTGATTGATGATATGCAATACCAACCGATCCTCATGCTTAAATAGGTTTTCCTGCGAGTACTACTGACCCGGCTCTAAGCGGCTGGGAAATCTCTCCAGGCGGCTGGGAGATCCAACCAGTCCTACAGCATGACAGCTGTTCTAACAAACTAACTAAAAATAGTAAAACATGATCAGCATGACCTTAGTACAGTCAGCATGACCTTATTACATGCATTTGGTCTTATCAGACCTTCTTGAAAACATAAACAAGACTCAAACTACCTAACTGCCTTATGAAGAATAGCTGTCAGGTAGGTGCTCCTGCACCATACTCCCCAACAGAAAAGAACTCATGTCCCATGAGTTTAGTATGTGGAAATCCTCCACCTTTACACTTTGCCTTAGCAATAGGCTGATCTGTTCCAGCTTTGTCCTCTACTGTCTCTTGGCTGCTCCAAGACTTCTGAACTGTAACTTGCTGTCTGGCAAGTAACTCCTCATGCCTGTCAATGTAGGCCTTTCTCACACATACCCTGTGTTTGTCAGGTTGTCTGACCAGAACCTCTGTCCGAACTACCTCTTGAACTTCTGAAATGTTCAATCCTATCTTTCTGTCAACCTTTATAGGACAAACAATAGTCCCAACTATGACAACATCCTTGTCATTCCTCTCAACTGGTTGCTGTGTGCAAACCTGTTTCTGCACCTGCTGCTGACCTCTGTCAGTCAAAACTAAAACTTTCTTCAACCTGTTGTCCTTAACAACTTCTTTCCCTGTAGTATCCTCATCTGCCTTTATGCCTGCTCCTCTAGGCATCTGCACAAACTCCTTCTTTCCCATTAAAATGATTTTGGCTGCCCCCTGTACTGCAGCATCTGCCTGCAATGGCATCAACTTCATAGTCTTCCCATCTTTCTTGATGGTATAGGTATTAGCATACCCATCATACAGTACCCTTCTGTCAAATTGCCATGGTCTACCCAATAGTAGGTGACAACATTCCATAGGCAAAATATCACACAAAACCCTATCATGATATGCCCCAATCTGAAAATCCACATATGCCTGTTCATAGACAAAAAGTGATTGACTATCACTCACCCAAGATGCCTTGTAAGGGTGTTGATGTGGAATCCTTTCCAAATTTAGTTTATCCACCATTTCCTGAGATACCATGTTGTCTGTTGAACCAGTATCAATGACAACCTTACATACCTTACCTTTGCTCTTGCATATGGTCTTGAAAAGAGCTCTTCTTTGCATCAGATCCTTTGATGCCTGCAAACTAATTCTCCTTAGCATCAATGATTCTCCCTCCTCAGGATATGCATAATAGTCAGGCTCCTTATCTTTTTGATAAGTGTTTGGACTCTGCACACTTTGCTCTACTTTCTCTTCTTGTACAAGTTGTACTCTCTTATCATTTGTTCTATCATTTCTGGATGATGAACCTTTGTTTTCTGGACATTTGAAGGATGGATGACCAAACTCACCACAGGTGTAACACTTGCCTGAAAATGTAGTAGAACCTCTACCACCTCCAAATCTTCCTCTATTACCTTTCCATCCACCTCTAAAATCAGACTGTCCCTGTCCTTTGCCAGTGTCTTCTTGACCCTCATTGGTTTGCTTTTGTGTAGGGGCTGCTCCTCTTCCCCTCATATTGTTTCCTCTTCCTCTCATGGACTTATCTTGTCCTCTATTCATCTTTTCTTCAATCCTGATTGCCATTTGGTAACAATCCTCCACATTCTTAGGGTTAGCTAAAACTAACTCATCCTGTATGTTCAATCTCAAACCAGCCAAGTACCTAGCCACCTTTTCTACCTCATTCTCATGATGACCAGATCTCATACTCAACTTATAAAACTCTTCAGTATATGCCTTCACATCCCTTTCCTTCTGCCTTAAAAATTGTAGCTTCTTAAACATCTGGATTTCATAATCCCTTGGCAAGAATTTACCTTTGATCCTTGCTACCATCTTATCCCATGAAGTGATCTTTGACTTCCCTTGTTTCCTTCTCTCAGATTGTACATAATCCCACCATACCAAAGCATGACCTCCTAACTTGGTCTTTGCAATCTTTACCTTCTGATCCTCAGCAACATCTTCACATTCAAAGTGATTATCAAGTGCAGCAATCCAATCCAGTAACTCATCTTCATTCAAACTTCCATTATACTTGGAAACATCAACCTTTACCTTAGGTTTATCACTCTGTACTGCCTTTAACAGTTTTGCAAGTCTCTGGTCTTCAGCATCCAGATCTTCAGCTACTTCTTCATACTCTTCTACAGCACCTTCATCTTCTTCAGATTCACTGTCTTCCACTTCCCTCTTTTTGTTCTTTTCCAGGGCTACAAGCCTGGCTTGAAGTTCTTCAGCAAGCTCCTTCATCTTCCTTATCTCTCTGGCATGTTTTTCCTTCATCTCCTGCAATTCCCTTGCAGTTCCACTACCTTTTGGAGGCATTTTGTCAACCTTCCACTCAACACACAACACACAATCAACTCTACCTCTGCCCTTTCGGTGACAGAATCAACACACAACAGCCCAGACCTTTTGCTGAGCTCTGATACCACTATGATGCAGAGGCATCCACACTATAACCTTAACATACAGCATGGATGTCTGCAGCCCATCATCATCATCATTATCATCATATTTGACTTAACACTGTCAGCATCATCATCATATTTCACCTGCCGACCGATATCCTCCTGCAGACAAGCCTTTGCCCTTTTGCATGTCAACAGCATCATCACATTCGACTATCGGCAGCATCATCATGTTCGACCAGCGCGAACATCCTCCTGATGTCCACTGTTCACTTCAGCGACAACTTCCGTCTTCACTATCTTCAGCATCATGATGTTCAACATCATGTTAATCAGCAGGATATGGAACATCCAGTTCCTTCCATATATCCTGATGATGACAAACCTTAACTCCACGCACCGTCCCCTCGATGCTTACGTCACCCTGATATCCTAATGACGTATATCCTGATGACGATGACATCACCTGTAGCCCCTCAATATCCTGCTGCTCCGAAATATCCTGATGACGTATATCCTGATGATGATGATGTCATATCCTGCTGTTGGCCAAACTTAGTTTTTTTCGGCCCGCGATCAACCCGATCTTCTTCCTTATGCCGATACGCTCCTCCTCGGCAACTCCTGATGATGATCACCCCGACGCACTTTCACTTCATACAATCGAAAGCATCATGCTTGTCTCCACTTATCCGGATGACGATGCCCGAAGCGACTGCAGGATATTCACCAAAATATCCTGATGATGCCGTTTTGACAAACTTTCAGCCTTAGCAGATTTTCACTGTTCTGATCCGCCGAACCTCCTGGGATGACTCGATCCACTCTCAGGGTGATCTTCCAAACTCTATCAGCTCGACCTAGCACATGCCCATGCTAGGGTCCTCAACATCTCGCGACGGCGATCCTGCACACCTGCATGCAAACAAACAAACTAACTCCTAACCTACGGTACATAACCATTCCACCGATCAGACGAATCAACCGGTGGAATGGATCAGTGAATCCATGAAACCACCCAAACCAGCAAATCGATTACACAAAGGAGATCAAACAAAAAACAAAGACAACAGGATCTCTTATTCGATTTCAAAAGATGCTATTACAATATTCAGTCGCTCTCTCTCTTAGTAAAGCCTGATCGATGATATGCAATACCAACCGATCCTCATGCTTAAATAGGTTTTCCTGCGAGTACTACTAACCCGACTCCAAGCGGCTGGGAAATCTCTCCAGGCGGCTGGGAGATCCAACCGGTCCTACAGCATGACAGCTGTTCTAACAAACTAACTAAAAATAGTAAAACATGATCAGCATGACCTTAGTACAGTCAGCATGACCTTATTACATGCATTTGGTCTTATCAGACCTTCTTGAAAACATAAACAAGACTCAAACTACCTAACTGCCTTATGAAGGCCAGCTGTCAGGTAGGTGCTCCTGCACCATTTTTGGCCCCCCATCTTCCTGCACTTACCCTAACCCAAGATTATATTCTCTATTAAAAGAATATGAAAAACAAAATGGCACTTGCCAATTAGGGCTCATTGCCCAAGCACACTGCTCACAGGAGGCCCGCTGCCTACAAGAGACACACTATCTACAGAAGAGAATAAGTATTACAAACTTGAACTGGAAGTTAGCATCTCCACTATGCTTGAGTCAATTCCATTAAAGCTCAAAACCTCTGCTCTATTTTTCACGCCTCTCCTTTATCACCTTCTCATCATAACTACTCAGATACCTTTGAACAACTTCGTACCTCTTATTTATACATGATATCAACTTTGGAATGATCATCAAAGTCGGCACAACACAAACTTATTTTATTTCAGAGCAATTACAAAATCTTCATGCGCGTCACTACACTATCGGCCACACATAGTTGGGACTTCAATATTCTTCAAGGAACACGCCATGCTTTGCAAAACATCTTCAAGATCATCTGCAACATGTGCAAGACATCTGGTCGGCCAAAACTAGGAAGAACATCATCACCCAAGAGTAAGTCTTTAATTACGAGCTCAATCTTCAGTGCGGACCACCAACACAAAATGGATACCATCTAGAGACCCCCACAAGCTTGCGTGAATCACTAGGAACATCCGCACCACTTCTGCTTGTTGTAATCATTCACATCTTCATCCAGAACTTCAAGAACACAACTGGTCATCTTTGTCACATTAGAAGAATTGCTTGTGGACCTCCAAACCATGAACCAATCAAGTTGTCAATGTCTATTAACCTCAAAAACATGCCACTAGATCTGTAGACATGATATTGAATTTCTAGATCTCACCGGACCTATTTGTGCCACTCTGTCACCTTTGAACAGTTGCCAGAACTAGTTTTACTCATATGGCCATAACTTCTTCAAATATTCATGCAGGGCTCTGAAATATTGACTGGAGAACCTTCAAACACATATCTACAAACCCTTTGATGCGTATACTCTGATCTCCAACTGGATGGGATCTTTACTTCATAGAGCTTGACTGTCTTCACTATTCTTCTCTATTTCTGATGGGGCTAATTTTCTCAATATCCTCAGCACATAGCTCATCCAATTCTTGGCATCAATGCAATAGGAGTATGTTGACATCAATGACAACACCGGTTAGGCCCATACTTGCAACATCAATATCTTGAGGCTAAGAACTCTTGCATTCCAGTTGTCAAATTCATCTTGAAGTGTTCATATTTAGACATCTTGTGTGGAAAGATCATGGTAGGATAACCAATATAGTTGGATGACATATATTAAGATCACATCACCATCACTTGTTGCTTCAATTTGTTCTTTGTAGAAGGTACATCATAGTCTTCCATATTTTATTCATTATGATGAGTACTTGATAGATATTGTAGGTTTGTTTTGTGAGTCCTACCTTATAGATTTGGAGGATACTATTAAGGACATTCATATCCTCTTTGATGTTAGCTTCTATGGAGTTACATCATCTTATTCAAATGTCATGAGTGCACCTATAGATCTTTTTGTTCTTTCTCCACCTATTCATTTGTCACAGTTTGGCTTTGGCTTGGAGATCTTTGAGAAACATTTGGAGGAGTCATCATCTTTATCTTTGGATCTTGTTTTACATCAATTTACACATGGTACTAGTTTGTCACTTCCTTCATTGATTGGTCTTGTACCTAATTTGATTGTGGCATCATTTCATACCAACATGACAACATTTGAGTAGAGTTTAGAGACACCATCATCCGTCATGATCTTTCCTTCATATTCTTATCTAGAATGGGAAGATATCCTACATACATACTTGGTTTTGTTTCTTCCCAAGGGGAGGAATGTTTTTTGATCTATTCTTGGATATTCATCATTATCCTTTGTTGAGCATCCACCATCACTACATGAGATTATACATTGTGGGGGGATACATATTCTCTATTTTCCTCTCTTATGGGGGGGCCATTGATTATGCATTGTTGAAATAATTAGTCCTTGGTGGTTGTGTTGAGTCCTCCTTCCTTCTTTCACTTGTGCATGTTTTCTTTTATCTTTTCTCTCTTTTAGAGGGGTTTTTTTCTACAAATTTTCTCCTTTACTCCATTTGTGAGAGATTTGTTTGTACATGGGTGCCTAACATGGCCTCATAGTTGGGACCCATCATTTCATATTTATATTCTTTATCACCTCTAAGTTGAATTTAAGTGGGGGTGTTGGTGTGAATGAGGTGTTTTAACTAACTAGTTCCATCTTAGGTCATATTTACACTAGTCTACTTAAGCTTACTTAGGTCATTTACTGTTTGTGTCTCCTATCATAGGATTAAGACACTTTTCATGATCATAGTTTGTCTTAAGGTATAGCCTTTCCTATATAAGTAAGGATCATCTTTTACATTATGCAATTCATTGTACCATTTCATAAGTGTTGATGGTGGTTTTAGCACACAGCAACGCAGGTGTGATTGCTGATTTCACACCTCTTTTGAAAAGTATCTTACCCTAAGTAAGACTACTCCAAGGATAATACAGCTAGGTCTTAGCTTGCTTGGAATCTCTCAATGGTTATGTTCTAGCTGTGCCTACAAGGGGCCTTACATGTAGTCCGCAAATCTTCAGGTTTGGGGAGCAAATACACATAAACCCTCTTATGATTTTTAGATGATAAACAAAGTAAGATGCTGCTGAACTTTTATTCTAACAACTAATCAGTGGGTTTAAATAAAGTGCAAAGGTTTAGGGTTTAGAAGGATCCTAAGTGACATTCACGATTGCAAGGGTTATCTTCGGTAGACAGATATTCCAAACTTTAAACCATTTTTCTGAGTTACCAAACTGAAATGGGTGTTACAGTGCTGCAGAAAATAGTGCTATCTTCAATGGAAGTCGAAAGATTTTCAGACCACATTCATTCGTTAAATACCCAATAAACGGCGCAACTTAACCCATGAAATGAAGTTGAACTTCAGCACAAATAATAAGCCCAGACTAACTTTACATAGCTATTTACCATCAGCAAACAACTAAAAGTATGGACTCAGAATATTCATCAAATACTTCAGCAAACCACTAACATCATAAAAGCACAACTAATCTAACTATGGGAGAGCAAGAAGCAAACCATGAAAACCACAATGAATCAACACAAGATACAAATTCTTAGAAATACCACAGAAACTTGCTTTGTATTAATTCAAATGGCACAGAGTCAACAATTTGGCATCAAAATCTCTCTTACAAAAGGTGGAAATGGCAGCCCTTTATATAGAAAGCAGCATACCCTAGCCTTCAAATGAATGGTGGAGATTAACTCAACATCGACGGTCCAGATTACATGGCATTTAACGAGATACATTAGTTTGTTACATTTTTGGATTTGCCTTTGTCTTGTAGGAAAAAGATAAAATACAGGTTGCAAATACATTGAATCTAGACAAAATGGATACCCATTTGGTTATACATGATGAAAAGTCAATTTTCAAGGCCTAATAAAGCCAAAATAGAGTCACATGACACTTGAAAACTTGAGCTGATGTGGATCCACGAGATTCCAAGTGTTGAGTGGATCAAAAGGGAGTATTTAGCACTTTATTAGTGAAGATATATCCAATCGGATGCTTGTTGGACTGATTCCTGATGACTGGCCTGTTGGGACAACTGTATGCATGTCTTAGTGATCCGATCCAAGGTCATTTGAGTGGTATTTTTGGGAAAATATCAAAAATATAATTTTTGGTATTTTCTACATCGTAGTAAATTACATTTTTGGAGGCCTACGGAGCGGAATGGGGGCTCGAAACCTGTCGGCAGCTTGGCATTAAGCCTAAGCAGTCAGGCAGCTCAAACTAGATAATTAGTTTATCTTTCCAATGAGTCCAAGAAGTTTAAATTCTGATAAAATAGCTAGGAGTTATGACCCCCGGACTGGATCACTAGGGCATTGGACTGGATCTGCAGGAACAATAGTGATTTGGCATGATCTTCTATGTCTTTTAGCTCCTGAGACTCATCTTTATCATCTTGGACATTATATTGACTTCCTTTTGCATGTGCAGCAGCAATTTGGTTGACAGAATGTCGATTCTGCATCTCTGGATCAGTACTACATATCTACGTGTACATCCTTCCAAGACGGCTCCAGTTGGCTCCTTTGTGCTCTCCAAGACCTACAATTCACAATGCAAAGCATCAATTTCATCTTAACAAGTCATTTTTCATCAATTTGGATCAAAACATGTCCATTTGCAGTCACGAATCAGTCAAAAATAACTCATTGTCAATGTCACCTTCTTATAAACAACCTCTTAAATCTAGTGATTTTTGCATGATTTTCTGCATTTTTCATCATTTTTGAGTACCCATTTGGCCAATATATTGATCTAGGAGTTTTTTGTAGTCATTAGGATCCATTTACAGACTTTAATTTCATGTTTTTCTAGCATTTTCTGTAAAAAGCGAGATTTTTGGGGTTGTCTGACCTTTCATGTGCAGTAGCGTTAATTGTCGTAAAATGTGCCAAAAATCTACACAAACTTGATAAAATGTTCATCATGATATGAAAAATAGATATGCAATTCAAACCCATCAAGAAAATCCCATTTGCACCTTGAAAAACCCAATTTTTGGCCCAGAATACCAAAAAGCGCTGATTTGGGGGGTCACTGACTTAGCGGGGATTTTAGGTTCATCCGACCTTTGCGTGGATTTTGGGTCCATCCGACCTCAGTGTGGATTTTGGGGTTGTCCGACATTTGATGGCTTGCAAGTCGGTCGGAGGTCATTTTAGTGCAAGTCGGTTGACCATGATTTTAGCGCTAGCTTTGATAGATGCCGCCGGCGGGGATTTTGGTCCCGACCGACTTAATAGTGGTTTGAAGGAAGTCAGTCGGAGGTCATTTTAGCGCTAAGGTCGGAGGGTGATGATTTTCGTGCAGAAGTCCGCGAGCGAGGTTTATAGCACCGAAAGTCGGTAGCGACTGTTTTTAGCGCAAAGTCAGTTGATTCAATATTTAGCGCTAAGGTCGGTAGAGGCTAGTTTTAGTGCTTTTTGCAGTTGGGGTCATTTTTAGCGCTAGATTTTGAATTGGCCAGGGTGAAAGTATATTTTAAAATATATTTAAGTATAAGTTTAGATATGGAATTTCTTATACTTTAAATATTTTTAAATATACTTTTAGGATGTTTGAGATAGGTTCCAGATCCATAGGATTTCATATGCAGATTCTAGAATGTTGAGGTTCTACCAGGTTTCAGACTTAGCCATTTTTCAGGGTTTGTGTATCATGGTGAAAGCATATGGACCCCTTAGTGAAATCTAGTGGAATTTGACATGATTTTGCAACTCTAAGACCTGGAAACTAGGAATTTCAACATGAAACATCGTGCAGAAGCACTTTCAAGGATAACATCCAGTGACAGGATTTTTTGAGCAAAGTGCAGTAACACCCAATTCCAATGTAGAAGGCAACAAATGGCTATTTTTTAAGCACAAGACTACTCAAGACACTTCCAAATCAATCATGAAAAACATCAAATGACTCCAAACATGCAAAAATACTGAAATTTGAAGCAAATCATGCACTCTAAGCACAAATCCACCTTCTCATTATCATAAGTGGCAAGCATTGAGACTCCAAGCCAAAGCAAAAGAGGGGGTCTCCATTTGGCAAAATGGGGCATGTGTGCAAAGCACAACAATATGCACTTAATCAATTTATTGGTTTCATAACATTTCCATTGCTTCTCTCTTGTGTGGAAGGTTGTTTTGGTTGTAGGTGATCCTTGGATCCTATAGGGTTTCTCATCAACTCTCACATATATAGAAAGCATCATTATATCAAAAAGACTTGGATGAGAGGAATTTTAAGTTTAATTGGTCATTTTGTTGAACACCTAGAATACTAATTTGTATAACATTAGATTTGATCAACTTGGCCCAAAGGATGATTTAAGCACATGGACCTTGGGGAAATATTATTTACATATATCTTAGTCATGGCTTCAACTACAGTTTAGGAAAACAAGTTGGTTATCAGGAAAAGATTCAAGTAATATTGGAGGGTAGGGTATTGAATTTTATTTCACATCTCTCAAGTCATTTTAGTTGTCAAGGGGTATCACTAGTCCCCACTTCATTATTCATTTTGTTGAATTTGCACACATGCTCTCCAATGTAGCTCCTTATCAAATTCAAAATGGTTACAAACTCAATACCAGATCCCTACCAATATAGCTAGGTAGGGGGTTGGTTAGGGTGGGGATGCATAAATATTCTATTACATTTTTCCCCCAAGCAAAGTTGCCTGTAATGCTATTTTGGAATGGACATCAACAATGACAATGGATCAAAGAATTTCACCATTACATTTCCTCCATGTCTGCCCCTTCTAATTTCCCTGCCCTATAATTTTAAGATCAGACAATGGATAAATTCATTCAAAATTTTCTTTAATTAAACAAATATTTTAATGTCTAATCTTGTAGATGCATTTGTGGAGTGCTTTGACTTTTTGGATGGTGTGGAAGCTTTGTGGAAAAATAAATATGTCATCCAACAAAATGAAATTACAAATTTTATTGCACAAAATAAATTATATGGTTTTCAATATAGGTTGATACAACTCAATATTATCTAAGTTTAAGGTAATTTAAAATTAAATTCTAAAATTTTTTCTAGTACACCTAGGTTATGCACTTAGGGGCCACAAAAAAGTGTCAAAGCAAATGATTATGGTAACAAGGAGTTCTCCAAATCTAATAAAAAATACAATTAACATTCTTATGATTATCTACTACCTCAAATATTTACATTTTAGGCCTCTATCATGATATCCCATCTTAACATGGGAGTATAGGGTCATCTTGTAGCCACCTTTATCAATTATGACTAAAAGGCCTTACCTTTCTTTTTCTCCACCTTAGTCCACTCCTCAAAATTTATGCCTTGAGAGGAGTTCAAACGTTCCTACTTTGGGGACACTATCTACAAAATTTGAAGAAGATCCAACCATTACCAAAGAAGCCAACACCTTGGAATCTCTTGGAGTAGGTACATAGGATGGGGGTGTCATAGTTAAGAGTGAATATGAAGAAACCAAATCACAACTAACATCTGAAGCCTTAGAGATAGAATCCATATCATGGTCATGCTCAATTTCCTAGTGTTAATGATCAACCCCTACCTGGGACCAAGTGTCTAGTTTCTATTGAAGACCCAAGTTAAGAGTCTTAGAGAACTTAGCAACTAAGTGGCTAGTAGCATAGCACAACCTACACATCTAAAGGTGATGCCTTCTTAGTCTATCATTCTCTTCCATATTATGTCTTTGACTTTTAAATTTATTTCTTCAAGTAATTTCATGGAAAGATCCATCCCTACAGGAATTCTAGCATAACTAAAGTGACTAAGTATTTGATTGAGATTTTATGTAGAAATAAACTTTCCCAAAGCATTTCAAATGTAAGAAAAGAACTTTTGAGTCCAAATTTAAAGAGGCTAACTCACACCTAAGAGACAAGAAAGTCCTCCAAGGGGATTAAACTTTGGAAACCATGATTTCACCCTCAAAAAGGCCATATCCTAAAACCAAGGGTCATTATTAATCAAGACATCTCTATTCGAGTTAGGTTTCTAGAAACCACAAAGAACCACCCTTTAGCACAAGGATAGATAAGGAACCCCTCTTGAATTAAATCCTTCCAATTTTGGTTCATCCAATCATAGAGTTTGGGTAGACTTGGCTAGAAATTTTGAAATTTACATATCAACACCACTTTTTGTAGCCCTCTCCCCCTCGCAACCATCTCATTTCTAAAAAACACTATCTCTAGTCACTCTATATTTACATGCTTATCAATCATAACTTGCCCACCCTTCCCTTTTTCATGCCATGATAGGGAACATTTGGATTAAAGGTACTAGAGGAAAGCAACCAGACCTAGGGTTACTAGTCCTACCATCACCAAAACTACCAAAGGTAAAAATATTTGGGTCAAACCTTGAATCTAAGCTCTCAAGATTAGAGGAAGCCCTAAAATAGGGTTCATCATCAAAATAGGGTTTTAAGGATTAGATAGAGAAGACTCGCGAGTAGTAGATCCTTTTTGAAGAAGCTCATTTGTAGCCTTATTGCTATTATCAAAGTTGCAGTAACCATTGTTGGAATGATCCTTAGGAGAGGTCAAGAGAGAATTGAGCACAACAATCACATGATGAGGAGAAGTAGGGCATACAGAAGAAGCAGGGATGGTTGATGCATGATCTATTTTCTTTGTATTCCATACCCTAAAATTCTAGTGAGTAAATGTGAATGCCTATGGAAATACATGATTTCTTTGAGCCATGATGATTATCCACAGATCCATCTCTGTGATCTTTTGGGTGTAATTTTAGGGGGCAGGTCTAGTAGATTTGTCATTAGAGAGGAGGAATGCATCAAAGAAGATTTTAGGAGTGACATGGAGATCTTTAGATAGATATAAATTAAAATTTGAACACAAGGAAACATAAATCAAGATAACATATTTATGGGAAAGGTTTCTCTAATTCGATCATTTTATATAAATATAATTATAATTGTGATATTTATTTTAGGGTTCAACTGCGTAGTTTTTGAGTCAAACACGTGACCCATATTTTGTGAGTAGTGGTTCACATGAACCCATCTCTCATGTGAATTAATGGTCCACTTAGCACTCATTGTATCTATGTGATGCTCATAGGGGTGAAGCATTGGGACTTCCTGAGAGGTCACCCATCCCAGTACTACTCCGACTCAAGTGCACTTAACCATGGAGTTTCCCCCAAGATCAAGCCCACTTAGCTTGCAACCCCATTTGTAAAACCTTTAGCAAGTGTTGTGCCTTATGAACAATTCATTATAGAATCCCTTTAGCTCATCAATTGATTAGTAGGAGGTATTTTCCACAGCGTGTCAAATTATGATATTTTATTTTAAGGTTCAACTGCATAGTTTTTGAGTCAAAACACATCTTAATAATATTTAAGATGTGTTTAATTATAAAAATATTAGTTCTATTCAATTGTCCTTAATAATGATATTATATATTATTTTAATATATTTTGGTGTAAGTATATTTAACTATAGTTAAGGTTAATTAGTTTATAGTCTAACATTTTGAATTAAAATAGATTAGAAATATCATTTTTTTAATGTTTTTATGTTATGAGCTACATTTAAATAATATCAATATTAAGTAAATATTTAAATTTATAAAAAATATTTTTTTAAATTATTACCCATAAAAATATAAAATAATAATAATTTACATAATTTAATATAGAACTCCATTTATATAAAATACTTTTAACATTTTAAAACTTATTCTTTATTTAATTATATAGTTATAATTTTTTATTTTTTATTACTCTAATTCAAAATATCAATTTAAAACTTATTCTTTATTTAATTATATAGTTATAATTTTTTGTTTTTTATTACTTTAATTAAAAATATCAATTTTGAAAGATAGAGATGCTATTGACTAAAATTCTTCGCTATTCTTAAAAAATTATCCAAAATAAATTTAGTTCAATAAAAATATCAGAACTATTTATCACTTTTTAATTGTTTCACCATTAGATTGGAAGATGTTTAAATGGAACACTTTTAAAGTAGAAATAAGTATATAGTAATATATGTCCACATACACATTATTAGATCTACCAACCCTTACTAATTTCATTTAATTAAAAAAGAATTAATTGTGAAGATGATAATACTTTAGAATTGAAACAATACCCACTCTTGAAGACATTCAAAGAATTTTGATTGATCGCTTTCTAAACTAAATACCCCTTTTAACAAAAGATAATAAATTTGTTCTTTTCGTTAGACATGTTTCAGATATTCCTTTGGTTCAGCTTGTGTTGACAATCTCTTTCTTGTCCTTTTCCTATTAATGTAGGAGACAACTCGTGCCAATCTTTCTTTGTCTTTATTAAAGCCTCAATAACAACTAGCCCAATGCTTTGTATACATATGTCTAAAAGTAGGCAATAGCTTTATATTAGTTGCATATTCATGAATACTGATATGTTGATATAGGTAACTTAAACAAATCAATGTTTAGATTAGTGATAACCATCAAATTTCTCAAGACCATCTCCATGGATTTAATAAATGGTTTTGTTAAAATGTGACGGAATCTTGCATAGGCTCTCAACAAATTTCTCTCATTGGTGTTCTTCATACCTATGATAATAACTGCCGCTAGGAAGTGTCATAGTGCTTAGCATACTTCACTACATAAAGGAAGGGGATTCTAAAGAAACCAAAGTTTCTACTATCTCTTGAATATCTGAAATTTTTATTCTAAGGATTTCAACACATTTATATAAATGCAATAAAATTTTGGTCCTCCTAGGCTAAACTTAATTTTGAGCAATGTAGGAGGATTAAGTAACTCATTCAAAAGATAAAGTATTAGTAATTCTAATGGATGATTTCAAATGTTTCTTCATTGAAATTTTGTACATCATTCTTATGGTAAGAAGCACAATTAATTTGAGGTTATCTTTAGGTGGGTTTGTGATTATTTGTAAAATATAGCTAGTTAATTCAAATAGTTATATTATTATTGAATTAGCCAATTCAAATATTATTGACCATTTATCTCATCAAGAATGAAATTTAGCAACCAAATGGAGAATAGGCTAATGATAAGGGAGTCGATATGGGTTGGGAGCCAATTCCTTCCTTGTAGCTAAGACCTTTGTGATGGTTGGAGCAAGATTGATGACCATGATCCACTTCCACCACCTATTGGATATATAGTTGTGGTTGCTTAATGGTTTGACCACTTGTTATATTCCCTCTGATTTAAGGACATAATACTTTTGATTTAATTTTCTTACTAAACATTAATATAATAGTGTCTTTGCCACCTTAATTATGTCGACAGTCACAGTTGAGTAGAGATGAGAGCACTCATTTTCTGTGTAAATATATAGAAAAATAAATAAAAAATAAAAACCCAAAAAGAAACTGGAAAAAATAAAAAATAAAACCACAAAAATAAATTGGAACCTTATTCCAAGATTACCTTTTGATGATGACATATTCATGTATAAGCACTTTGGAGTATGTCTTTACTACAAGAGTCTTTATTTTACTGTCAAAAGACATTAATTTCTATTTAAGTTCATATTATTTGTAAAGTATGTCTCATATTCAATTACAATTGATATAATTAATTAGAATATATATAAATTTGGTGAAGTTGCCCAATGAAACCAAATTTAACATGACAAAGTTATTATGAGAAATGATGGCTTAAGGGTCCTTGTATGATGCAGGAGCTTCTGGGTCCACAGGCGATCAACATCACCAAAAATATTTGTCATTCAGTTTATTTTAACTTTTGAATTTTCCTTAGGTTGTTTGGTTAGGAGCTGGTAAATATAATAAAAGGACAAATTGTTGCAAATAATTATTGGCCTCTATTTTTTAATTTTTGGTGTAATGGCTAGTCTAGGTGGCATATTCATCCTTGTCATTTCATGACAAGTCATTATTGGAAAAATCAAGGCATTGGATTTTGGGAGTATTAACACCAACCCGGCAACCACTACACCAAAAGCTCAAACTGTTAGTGAATAGCACCCCGGCAATGTTATCCAGAGACCGCGTGGGCCCAAAGGGGGAGGAGTTGAGGGTCGCGCACCTAAGCACCAACATACCCCCACCAGTCTGTACCTGCCCCTTGGGCAGGCATAGACTGCTAGGCGCGCAAGTGGGCACATGAGGGCAGTGGCTGTCAGTTGGAATCAAACTCCTCCCTAGCAGAGTCACCAATTTGTTAACACCAACCCGGCAACCACTACACCAAAAGCTCAAACTATTAGTGAATGGCACCCCGACAATGTTACCCAGAGACCGCGCGGGCCCGAAGGGGGAGGAGTTGAGGGTCGCACACCTAAGAACCAACAGGGAGATGAAGTCAAGGAAAATATTTCTATCCCTAAAATACAAGCATGCAAATCTCTGGTGCCACATTTCAAGTGGGAATTACATTTGCTTCCTATTTTCTAGGAGAGGAATCTTGCAAATTTGTAATTTTTGACAAATTCTTGGAGGTGGATTTTTACATGCTTTTGGAGAATTTTATATTTTATTTTAAAGCATTTACTAAGCATTTTCATCATGTTGGGACATTGCAAATGGAAGCTACAACAAAAAAATGGAGATTTAGCATAAAAGAGAGATTTGACAATTTTTGGAGCTAGTCACTCAGTAGGAATTGTGAGAGAAGCATATTTTTGCAAGGATTTGGGAAGGAGTGACTCAGAAGGGAGTAGTATGTGATGAAGATGTCCATAAAAAATATTTTTTTGCAGGTTTGATGATGATTGAACATCATAAAAAGAATTGAGGCTCAGAGGTTGAAGAGTCTGCATATGCATTATTGTTGCAATGATGCATAATAGTGTTTGCAATTTTTGAGGAGTGTTAGCCTTGGGTGTAGCAAGTGAGAAAGAAGTGAATTTGCATGTTTGTTGCAGGTTTGAAGTTGGTTTTGTAGAAACAACCAAGTGGTATTTCAGTTGTCATCACTTGAAGATTTTGAAGTGAATTTTACAAGAAGTTGGCAGATTGCAGATTGAAGAAGGAAGGAAGAAGTTTACAGATTGTTGTGCTATTTGAAATCTAGTTTGTGGTGACTATGAGTAGACCATATGGCTATAGTATGTTTGTAATTTTAGAGGTTCTCATCTTTAGAATATTGTAGTTTGATTGTACACTTGAAAGAAGATCAAGTTCAATGACTTTATGAGATAGTTTATACTTCCATTCTCTCTATTATTTTAAATCTTTCTTGTTGATTTGTATGTGAGTTTGAAACAATATCTTGGTATATTCCTTTCTATTGCATAAGTAGTTTAAGAGTTTGCAGTAGTTAGAAGGTTGTACCCTTTCTACCTGCATCAGTGGTATCAAAGCTGGAGTTCCTGAGTGTGCAGACAGACTGCCAAATGTGAGGCCGTTTGCACCAGGACCTGAGGGTTGGATTGTGTGAAAGATTTGTTGCATGTGTATATGCAACTTGCAAGAAAAACTATTTAGAGGGTTTTGAAAACCTGTGTTTTGAGGCTTTGTGAAGCCTTGAGTATGGAAAAGAGAATGAGAAAAATGACTTTTACAATTGGATGGATTCTGACAATTCCTAGACTTGAGGAAATTAGAGAAAGACTTAGGAAGGATAGGGTGAGAGAATTTAGGGAATTGAAGAAACAAGTGGAAGAAATTGTAGCAGAGTTGGAAAGGAGAAAAGTATTTCATCAAAAAATAGGTGATAATTTTATTTATCTTTCTAATGATATTTTGAATGCAGGAAAGAAAGAAAATGAAGCAGAGTGTCATGCATGTGACACTGAGGAGGAAGAAGAAAATGAGTGGGAAGAAGTTTTTGAATCTGAAGCTGAGGCATGTCTTTTGGAAGACATGGAAGAAGTGGTGAAGAGAGTTGCAACAGTTGAAGAGGATAAAGATGTTGTAGCTGAAAATGAAGATAAGAATGGAGATGAAGAGAAAGAGGCAATAACTTTGAGTATTGCTGATTTGAGTAGTGTAGAAGAAATTGAGATGATGGAATTTGAGGGTCCTATATTTGATGAAGAATTTGGTGAAGATGAAGAAGATCTCCTACTCAAAGAGGAGATGATAAAGATTGATATCTTATTTGAAGGGAAAGAGTCAAATGGATGTGATAAGGAGATAGAGAAGATGTAGATGGGAGAAGAAAGGTCCAATGAGTATGCTAACATTGTTTTGTTTACAGGTAAAAGAGAAGGTATAATAGAATTTCAAGTATGTGAAATTGAAGATGATATCCTCATGCAAGGGGATGATGTAAAAGAAAATATTGTAGCAGTTGAAAAAGAATGGCTTGCATTGACTGCAGATGGAGGTGAAAATGAAGTTGTACTAGATGAGGTAATGCCTTATTTTCTTGAATTTTATGAAGATGAAAGTAATGTTGATTTGAATGTTGTAGAGATGAATGAGATGTATGAATATGAAGAGGTGAATGCATATTGGTGGAGGTGGTCAGATTGTTGTAGTGGGTTCAGTCCCACAAGGGTAAAGGAGAGAAGAATATACAGTAGGTGGAGGAGGATGCAGAATGTTCTAGGTAGATGCTGGAAGAAGAGATGGAAGAAAGAATGATACAAACTTGTTACAGTCATGGAGTTTACTGTAGGTTGTTTACAACTTGAAAGGGTAGCCTACTACCGAACTCCATTTTGTGAGTCATACTCAAAAAATTCAACTTATTCAGCGTGTCTGATGCAAGAGCATCCGGGTCCATAGGCGATCAACATCACCAAAAATATTTGTCATTCAATTTATTTTAACTTTTAAATTTTCCTTAGGTTGTTTGGTTAGGAGTTGGTAAATATAATAGAAGGACAAATTTTTGTAAATAATTATTGGCATCTATTTTGTAATTTTTGGTGTAATGGCTAGTCTAGGTGGCATCTTCATCTTTGTCATGTTTCATGACAAATCATTATTGGACAAATCAAGGCATTAGATTTTGGGAGATAAAATCAAGGAAAATATTCCTATCCCTAAAATATAGGAATGCAAATCTTGGGTGCCACATTTCAAGTGGGAGTTACATTTGCTTACTATTTTCTAGGAAAGTAATCTTGCAAGTTTGTAATTTTTGACAAATTCTTAGAGGTGGATTTTTAGATTCTTTTGGAGAATTTAATATTTTATTTTAAAGCATTTTCAACATGTTGGGACTTTTCAAATGGAAGCTACAACAAAAAAAATGGAGATTTAGCATAAAAGGGAGATTTGACAATTTTTGGAGCTAGTCACTCAACAGGAATTGTGAGAGAAGCTAATTTCTGTAGGGATTTGGGAAGGAGTGACTTAGAAGGGAGTAGTATGTGATGAATATGTCCATCATAAATTTTTTATTGCAGGTATAATGATGATTGAACATCATAAAAAGAATTGAGGCTCAGAGGTTGAAGAGTCTCTACAGATGCATTGTTGTTGTAATGATGCATAGTAGTGTTTGCAGTTTTTGAGGAGTGCTAGCCTTGGGTGTAGCAAGTGAGAAGGAAGTGAATTTGCATGTTTGTTGTAGATTTAAAGGTGGTTTTGCAGAAACAACCAAGTGGTATTTAAATTGTCTTCACTTGAAGATTTTGGAGTGA
The DNA here is from genome assembly GCA_027924645.1 of Cunninghamia lanceolata. Lineage (NCBI taxonomy): Eukaryota > Viridiplantae > Streptophyta > Pinopsida > Cupressales > Cupressaceae > Cunninghamia > Cunninghamia lanceolata. Next base: position 617,185 of record BSBN01000742.1, read on the forward strand.
ATTTTGTAGGTAGTTGACATATCATAGATTGAAGAAGGAAGGAAGAAGTTTGCAGATTGTTGTGTTGTTTGAAATATGAATTGTGGTGACTTTGAGCAGACCATATGTTTGTAGTATGTTTGTAATTTTAGAGGTTCTCATGTTTAGAATATTGTAGTTTGATTGTACACTTGAAAGAAGATTGTTCAATGCATTTGTGAGAATTTATGCTTCCATTCTCTCTGTTCTTTTAAATCATTCTTGCTGATCTGTATGTGAGTTTGCAACAATAGCTTGGTCTATTCATTTCTATTGCATAAGTGGTTTAAGAGTTTTCATCAGTTAGAAGGTTCTACCCTTTCCACTTGCATCAGTGGTATCAGAGGTGGAGTTCTTGAGTGTGCAGACAGGCCGCCGAATGTGAGGCACTTTGTACCAAGACCTGAGAGTTAGATTGTGTGAGAGATTTGTTGCATGTGTATATGCAACTTGAAAGAAAAACTATTTAGAGTGTTTTTAAAACCTATGTTTTGAGGCTTTGTGAAGCCTTGAGTATGGAAAAGAGAATGAGAAAAAGGACTTTTACTATTGGATGGATTCTGACAATTCCTAGACTTGAGGAAAATTAGAGAAAGACTTAGGAAGGATAGGGTGAGAGAATTTAGGGAATTGAAGCAACAAGTGGAAGAAATTACAGCAAAATTGGAAAGGAGAAGAGTACTTCATAAAAAAAGAGCTGATAATTTTATTTATCTTTCTAATGATATTTTCAATGTAAGAAAGAAAGAAAATGAAGTAGAGTGTCATGCATGTGACACTGAGGAAGAAGAAGAAGATGAGTGGGAAGAAGTTTTTGAATCTGAAGCTGAGGCATGTCTTTTAGAAGACATGGAAGAGGAAGTGAAGAAGGTTGTAGTAGTTGAAGAGGATAAAGATGTTGCAGCTAAAAATGAAGATAAGAATGGAGATGAAGAGAAAGAGGCAATAAATTTGAGTATTGCTGATTTGAGTAGTGTAGAAGAATTTGAGATGAGGGAATTTGAGGGTCCAATATTTGATGAAGAATTTGGTGAAGATGAAGAAGTTCTCCTACTCAAAGAGGAGATGGGAAAGATTGATATCTTATTTCAAGGGAAAGAGTCGGATGGATGTGATAAGGATATAGAGAAGATGCAGATGGGAGAAGAAAGGTCCAATGATTATGCTAACATTGTTTTGTTTACAAGTAAAAGATCTATGGTGTGGTAAAATTTCAAGTATGTACCATTGAAGATAATATCCTCATGCAAGGGGATGAGGTAAAAGAAAATATTGTAGCAGTTGAAAAAGAATGGCTTGCATTGATTGTAGATGGAGGTGAAAAGGAAGTTGTAGTAGATGAGGTAATGCCTTATTTTATTGAATTTTACGAAGATCAAAGTAATGTTGATTTGAATGCTATAGAGATGAATGAAATGTATGAATATGGAGAGGTGAATTCATATTGATGGAGGTTGTCAGATTGTTGTAGTGGGTTCTATCCCACGAGGGTGAAGGAGAGAAGATTATATAGTAGGTGGAGGATGATGCAGAGTGTTCTAGGTAGATGCTAGAAGAAGAGAAGGACGAAAGAATGATACAAACTTGTTATAGTCATGGAGTTTTCTATAGGTTGTTTACAACTTGAAAGGGTAGTCCTACTACTCAGCTCCATTTTGTGAGTCATACTCACAAAATTCAATTTACCTGACGTGTTTGATGCAGGAGCATCCGGGTCCACAGGCGATCAATATTACCAAAAATATTTATCATTCAGTTTATTTTAACTTTTGCATTTTTCTTAGGTTGTTTGGTTAGGAGTTGGTAAATATAATAAAAGGACAAGTTGTAAATAATTATTGGTGTCTATTTTGTAATTTTTGGTGTAATGGCTAGTCTAGGTGGCATCTTCATCCTTGTCATTTCATGACAAGACATTATTGGACATATCAAGGCATTGGATTTTGGGAGATAACATCAATGAAAATGTTCCTATCCCTAAAATATAGGCATGCAAATCTTGGGTGCCACATTTCAAGTGGGAGTTACATTTGCTTCCTATTTTCTAGGAGAGGAATCTTACAAGTTTGTAATTTTTGGCAAATTCTTGGAGGTGGATTTTTAAATGCTTTTGGAGCATTTAATATTTTATTTTAAAGCATTTACTAATCATTTTAATCATGTTGGGACATTGCAAATGGAAGCTACAACAAAAAATGGAGATTTAGCACAAAAGGGAGATTTGACAATTTTTGGAGCTAGTCACTCAATAGGAATTGTGAGAGAAGCTAATTTCTATAGTAATTTGGGAAGGAGTGACTTACAAGGGAGTAGTATGTGATGAATATGTCCATCACAAATGTTTTATTGCAGGTCTGATGATGATTGAACATCAGCAAAAGAATTAAGGCTCAGAGGTTGAAGAGTCTCTGTAGATGCATTGTTGTTGCAATGATGCATAGTAGTGTTTGCAATTTTTGAGGAGTGCTAGCCTTGGGCATAGAAAGTGAGAAGGAAGTGAATTTAAATGTTTGTTTCATGTTTGAATGTGGTTTTGTAGAAAAAACCAAGTGGTATTTCAGTTGTCTTCACTTGAATATTTTGGAGTGAATTTTGCAGGTAGTTGGCATATCGCAAATTGAAGAAGGAAGGAAGAAGTTTGTAGATTGTTGTGCTATTTGAAGTATGATTTGTGGTGACTTTGAGCAGACCATATGGCTATAGTATGTTTGTAATTTTAGAGTTTTTCATCTTTAGAATATTTTAGTTTGATTGTATATTTGAAAGAAGATTGTTCAATAAATTTGTGAGAGTTTATGTTTCCATTCTCTCTGTTCTTTTAAATATTTCTTGCTGATTTGTATGTGAGTTTGCAGAAATAGCGTGGTCTATTAATTTTTGTTGCATAAGTGGTTTAAGAGTTTTTAGAAGTTAGAAGGTTGTGCCCTTTCTATCTACATCAGTGGTATCAGAGCTGGAGTTCCTGAGTGTGCAGACAGACTGCCGAATGTGAGGTAGTTTGCACAAGGACTTGAGGGTTGGATTGTGTGAGAGATTTGTTGCATGTGTATATGCAACTTGCAAGAAAAAACTATTTTGAGGGTTTTTGAAGCCTTGAGTATGGAAAAGAGAATGAGAAAAGGACTTTTATTATTGGATGGATTTTGACAATTCCTAGAATTGAGGAAATCGGAGAAAGACTTAGGAAAGATAGGATGAGAGAATTTAGGGAATTGAAGAAACAAGTGGAAGAAATTGTATTAGAGTTAGAAAGGAGAAGAGTACTTCATCAGAAAAGAGGTGATAATTTTATTTATATTTCTAATGATTTTGAATGCAGGAAAGAAAGAAAATGAAGCAGTGTCATGCATGTGACATTGAGGAAGAAGAGGAAGATGAGTGGGAAGAAGTTTTTGAATCTGAAGCTGAGGCATGTCTTTTGGAAGACATGGAAGAGGTGGTGAAGAAGGTTGTAGCAGTTGAAGAGGATAAAGATGTTGCAGCTAAAAATGAAGATAAGAATGGAGATGAAGAGAAAGAGGCAATAAATTTGAGTATTGCTGATTTGAGTAGTGCAGAAGAAGTTGAGATGATGGAATTTGAGGGTCCTATATTTAATGAAGAATTTGCTAAATATGAAGAAGATCTCCTACTCAAAGAGGATATAAGAAAGATTGATATCTTATTTGAAGGGAAAGTGTCTGTGTGAGCAGGAAAATCAGGTTAGGATGATCAAACAATACAAATCAAACCTAATCCTAATCTTCAATACCTTAGATAGATAGAATGCATGATAGATTGATTGAGTGAATGATTTGATAAATTGATTTGATATGTTGGTTTCTCAATTCTACAGCATAACGATAAGATGAAGATGATATATGAAAGGATGAGAAGACAATGGATGAATGATGCAAAAGCTTGAATGATATTTTTACAGCATAAGGATACTTGAACTCAATGCATGATAATGGCTTATGAGGGGGTAGATTTATAGGCAAGGGTTGATTTGGATGGATGGTTGAGATTAAAAGGCTAATTGATTGATGTGGATGGCTAGGATTGATTAGTTATTCCCACTCCTCAAGGGAGTTGTAGTCATGTGACTTGAGTGTCAAATGGAAGATAAAGCTCATGTGTGATCGTGTACACAAACACATTTATTTAATAAGTTCATGTGTGATTGTGTACACAAAAAGAATATTAAATGAAAGTTGTACTACCACACATGATTTAATTGAGAAGTGGACAAGTGTTGGAATGTTGTGAGGGGTGAGGACCTAATTCAAATATTTTATTTGAATTAGATGGAAAATTAATTAAATAATAAGATTTATTTAATTAATTAGAAAGTGGGATTATGAATGGGATTATGATGGAATTTTAATGAAATAAATAAAATTTATTTAATTAATTGGGTAATGGATTTAGTGGGACTAAGAGTGGGATTTACGACAAAATAGGACAAAATGCTACATGATGTCTCTAATAATGTATTTGACTAGGTATTGCAAGACATGGACAAATTTGGGGACAATTTTGGGTGTCTACAGTGTCAGATGGATTGGATAAGGAGATAGAAAAGATGCAGATGGGAGAAGAAAGGTCCAATGACTATGCTAAAATTGTTTTGTTTACAGGTAAAAGAGAAGGTGTAGTAGAATTTTAAGTATGTGACATTGAAGATGACATCCTTATGCAAGGAGATGAGATAAAAGAAAAGATTGTAGCAGTTGAAAAGGAATGGCTTGCATTGATTGCAGATGGAGGTAAAAAGGAAGTTGTAGTAGATGAGGTAATGCCTTATTTTCTTGAATTTTACGAAGATGAAAGTAATGTTGATTCAAATGTTGTAGAGATGAATGAGATGTATGGAGATGAAGAGGTGAATGCATATTGGTGGAGGTGGTCAGATTGTTGGAGTGGGTTCAGTCCCATGAGGGTGAAGGAGAGAAGAATATACAGTAGGTGGAGGAGGATGCAGAGTGTTCCAAGTAGATGCCAGAAGAAGAGATGGAAGAAAGAATGATACAAACTTCTTACAGTCATGGAGTTTGTTATAGGTTGTTTACAACTTGAAAGGATAGTCCTACTACTCAACTCCATTTGTGAGTCATACTCACAAAATTCAATTTACCCAGCGTGTCTAATGTAGGAGCATCCAGGTCCATAGGTGATTAGCATCACTAAATTTTTTTGTCATTCAATTTATTTTAACTTTTGAATCTTTCTTAGGTTGTTTGGTTAGGAGTTGGTAAATATAATAAAAGGATAGATTGTTGTAAATAATTATTGGCCTCTATTTTGTAATTTTTGGTGTAATGGCTAGTCTATGTGGCATCTTCATCCTAATTATTGGCCTCTATTTTGTAATTTTTGGTGTAATGGCTAGTCTATGTGGCATCTTCATCCTTGTCATTTCATGACAAGTCATTATTGGACAAATCAAGGCATTGGATTTTGGGAGATAAATTCAAGGAAAATATTCCTATCCCTAAAATATAGGCATGCAAATCTTGGATGCCACATTTCAAGTGGGAGTTACATTTGCTTCCTACTTTCTAGGAGAGGAATCTTGCAAGTTTGTAATTTTTGGCAAATTCTTGGAGGTGGATTTTTAGATGCTTTTGGAGCATTTAATATTTTATTTTAAAGCATTTAATAAGAATTTTCATCATGTTGGGATGTTACAAATGGAAGATACAACAAAAAAATGGAGATTTAGCATAAAAGGGAGATTTGTCAATTTTTTGAGCTAGTCACTCAGTAGGAATTCTGAGAGAAACTAATTTCTGTAGGGATTTGGTAAGGAGTGACTTAGAAGGGAGTAGTATGTGATGAATATGTCCATAACAAATGTTTTATTTTAGGTCTAATGATGATTGAACATTAGCAAAAGAATTGAGGCTCAAAGGTTGAAGAGTCTCTGCAGATGCTTTGTTGTTGCAATGATGCATAGAAGTGTTTGTAGTTTTTGAGGAGTGCTAGCCTTGGGAGTATCAAGTGAAAAGGAGGTGAATTTGTATTTTTTTTATAGGTTTTAAGGTGGTTGTTCAGCAACAACCAAGTGGTATTTTAGTTGTCTTCACTTGAAGATTTTGGAGTGAATTTTGTAGGCAGTTGGTAGATCACAGATTGAAGAAAGAAGTTTGCATATTGTTGTGTTGTTTGAAAGTTGATTTGTAGTGACTTTGAGCAGACCATATGGCTGTAGTATGTTTGTAATTTTAGAGGTTCTCATCTTTAGAATATTGTAGTTTGATTGTACACTTGAAAGAAGATTGTTCAATGAATTTGTGAGACAGTTTATGCTTCCATTCTCTCTATTCTTTTAAATCTTTCTTGCTGATTTGTATGTGAGTTTGCAGAAATAGCTTGGTCTATTCCTTTCTATTACTTAAATGGTTTAAGAGTTTGCAGCAGTTAGATGGTTGTACTCTTTCTACTTGCATCATCGTAGGATGGCTTAAAGGGTCCTAATAGGATGTCTTAAGGGGATCAAAGAATTCAAAGTATGTCTCATGTTCAATCACAATTGATATAATTAATTAGAATATATATAAATTTGGTGAAGTTGACCAAAGAAACCAAATTTAACAATAATATACATGACAAATTGATTACAAGAAATGATGGCTTAAGGGGTCCTCGTAGGATGGCTTAAGGGGTCCTAATAAGATGTCTTAAGGGGATCAAATAATTCAAAGTATGTCTCATGTTCAATCACAATTGATATAATTAATTAGAATATAAATAAATTTGGTGAAGTTGCCCAAGGAAACCAGTTTTATCAATAATATACATGACAAATTAATTATACATTCAAATTTTAATAAGTTTCAAAGTAGGAAAACATGCACATAATGAACACAATATATCAAATATTGATTTTTATATATAAAAGTGTAGAGTAATTGTGTATGTACATATACAAATTTGGCATATATGCCAAGTCAAAACAATATTTACATAATGTGGCTATGCCATCTCAAGGAAATCTAAAACTTGTGGTGGATCATCAAAATGTAGCCTCTTCACGCCACTTGATATCAAAATGACAATAAATCAATTTTAACTATGTATATAAGCAATATCAATATATCATCAAAACATGTATTTAAATTTATATAAAACTCTATATATACTTACCTATATTTTCAAGTATTCCATGTTGTAAGTTGAATCTGCATCCTCTCTTTTGTGTCTCAAAGTATGTGATGAATGTGATGATGGCTTAAGGATACAAAATGACAATAAATAAATTTTAATTGTTTATATAAGCATAAAATACATGAGTCGATACAAATTTTAAGATAAAGGGAATAATATGTTAAAATTAAGGAACACTAAGAGGGGGGTGAATCAGTGTTCTACAAAACTTATTACTTTTTTCCTTTATTAATTTACCACATACATTCAACGGAAAGAGCATGAGTACAAGAACAGAAACAACAAGATCACAACATATGAACACCAGGATTTTTATATGGAAACCCAATTAAGGGAAAAACCATAGTGGGGGTTAACCCACAAGAATTTATACTTTGTTAAAAGTATTACGAATGGGGAAGGCACATGCCTTCGGGCACACTACCCAGAGCTCACTACTCAAGGAGGCTCATTGCCTACAAAAACAATTACAAGAGTTCACTGGAATGATTGAACTGAGAAATAGCATCTAACAATGCAGAATTATAGTTCTAGTTATGTACAATATACTGACTTTACACATTTCATATCTTTTTGCTCTGCTTCATTGTTCTGCCATGATCCGGATCTCAGATCTCTTCCCTTCGCACTTGATTTTTCTATACTGCGCACTTATCCCTTCATATTCACACAACCACACTTACAAATGCTCAAATCCATCGATCATATATATCCTTTACATGAATTATCATCAACTGCAGTCGGCCTTGAGAAAAACTTGAAGTCTTTTTAAGAACACTGTTCTATCGGCTGAATCCATGCCCAAGTACTGATGTAGACCAAAACCTCTACATTCAAGTCATCACACATGTCGGCCAATACCACTAGATCTCACACATTGCTCAATCAACAAATTTTCTTAATTTGCATGATGATCAAACTCCAGGTCAGCCTATTCTTCACCGGACTGAACTGACTAACCAAAACTTGATACTCAGATGCATGTAACTTTCAATTCCTTCAACACCAAAGGCTAAAATCTTGGATTCAGGTAGTCCTAACATCCCTTAACATTTACTCAAATTTGAAACACAATACAATTACCTATGGAGAAATGTGGACCAAAGTGTTGAACCCTGTCATATGCTCTATTCTTGTCTATTTGGACTTAGACAGATCTGCAATCTAACTTTTGATATGATTCATTGATGTAATACGGATGTGTAAGATAGATTTAGTTGCCATCAATGACAACACCTGAAATGCCTAGCAGTGTCTCTTGCCAACAATCTCCCCCTTTGGCATTGATGGCAACACTTAGTGAAAAATGGCTAAGTGTTAGAACAACTCCCCTTTACTACATACACTTATGATTTCCAATGCTCTGCCTTAGGTGAATTCTTCATTTTTCACTACTTTTTCTCTCCCCCTTTGACATCAATGGCAAAGGCTGGGATCCACATACCAAAATTTTATGTACAAGTGTCAAAACTCTACATACTGCCGCATATGAATATACAGTCCTTAGGCTTTGTTCATCAGCAAAAAGATATCACCAAAAGTGTTTTTCAACTTTGTCAAACCATTGTCCCAGTTCTTCTTAATGCTGCCCAAAATAGATATATGCCCTCTGAACAAAAATGCCTGTGATTCTACCTTTTGAAGGTCAGTAGGATCATTAGTAGCAGATGTAATTTGCGACTCTGCCAATATATCATACATAGTTTCTAACTTAGGGGAGATCAGTCCCTGGAGCTCATCCAATCTGCCCAAAACTTTGACCTTTTCCTTTTCCAAATCACTCAATTCATTCTACAAACTTACTACTTGGCATTCCTTGATAGTTATAGACTTAGTTAAAGGATTATATGATTGAGAAATATTAGACAGTTTGAGCTCTATGTCCTTAATCTTTTTCTCAATATCTTCAACAACTTTAGATCTATTTAGACAAAACTTATAGATCTCTGCACCTTTAGATAGGGCATTTTGTATGCTCTTTACACTGGTATCAAGCTTAGATCTATCACAAGTAATTATTTTCTTTATTTCGGCAAACCTTTTCTCATTAAACTCATTTTTGACTTTAACTTCTGCTGACTTTTCTAAGGTTTCAAAATGAGAACTTACAGAGTTTATCAAGCTTTTCAACTGACCAGAGGGAGATGCTGAAGAATCCTTCTAAAATGTGAGCATGATTTTCTCCAAAATCCTAGATGCAAGGCCAAGCAGCTCACTATCTTCTATATGGGACTTTAGGATATCTTCTTTGGCCTTAGTTTGTGCAAGAGAGGCCCACTTTATCATCTGCACTGGTGAGAGATTGTTCAAATTTATTGGACCTTGCAAATCTTCTACAACTAGTTTGTCCTTTTCCAAAATTTCTTTCACTACTTCTACAGTGTCTCTTGCCCAATATGATGTTTCATTTTTATGCTTTTTGGGGGCTGCATCTTTTCCCTTTCCAGAGTCAACCACATTGTTTTTCTTAACATTTTATTTCTCTTTCTTTGCTTCAACTTTCTTTGTATCATTAACAGGGGCATCCTTCTCTTTATCTTCATCTATAGTGTCTTCTGTAGTTATTATCGGGGGATTTTGTGTATCCTCAACAATAGCACTTTCATCATTCTTATCAAATTCTTCAGTGTTCGGGATGGAGGGGTCAATTCTGTTATCAATTTCTTCTTCAATAATGGGAAGATTATGCCTCTTCAATGCATTCAGAAGAATCTCTTGAGTGTCTTCAACTATCTTATCAATCTCACCAAGCATGAGTTTATTCATTCTCTTCTTACTTCTGAAGTCATCTTTCACTTCTTTGAATATTATGCTCATTTGATCCGGAGTAATTTGAGGACACAATTTTATTAGCACATGCTCCCTAAGCTCAATGCATTTAACTTTTGCATTTTCTTTTCTTAATTCTAGAATATCTACAAGAATTTTTGGAATTTCATAAGTTATTTCAATTAAAGCCTTATTGTATATATTCAAATATCTGATAGTTGCTTCCTCCAAAACCCTCTTATCAACATCATTGTAATGATCATAAAATTCAGTCATTGGTTTCAAGTTCCCATCTACAGTGACTAACTTAATAATGTCATCCACAGAAAGAGTGGGCTTCTCAACATAAGCCTCTAATTTATGCCTTTTACTTGTCTTTTTTCTTCTAGAGGGCTTCTCCTTAGACACTTAAGCAACTTTAGTGCTTGAGTCCTTCAACTCTTTGATTTCATTATCAGAGTCAATTCCTTCTTCATCCTCCTTCTACACTACCATATGACCTCTTGGACATTACTTTTATTCTTTTACCTTCCTTACTGATAGGATTTTCGTCAGGTTTTTTTGCAGCAAGGGAAGATGATACACCAGAGGTTGAACTAGAATTCCTAGTAGTCCTTGATTTAGGAGGTTTTGCCAGAACACTTTCCTTTTCCCTGTCCTGCTTCTCCTTCTCATCCTTTTCTGTTCTTTCCTTGAATTGCCTCACTGCTTTCTTAGTAAGACCCATATTCTCTGCCAACTGCTCAACTTCTTTCCTTACTTTCCTTTTGGTTTCAAGAGCCTTGAATTCAAGATGCAACTTTTGTGAGATTTCTTCATAGGTTCCAAATCTCTCTTCACCTAGATCCCTAGGCTGACTTAACAAATTTTGTGCATACAGTTCCAACACATGCCCATCCACTTCATACCCCATGGGCATGATCCACATAATTCTAGGCTCTACTACTTCCATTTTGCATTGATCAGCAAAAACCATAAAATAAATGGTGTCCTTGTATTTTTTGACAACAGTCCTAGGTATTCTAACTCTAGCTTGCATCATACTTTGAAAGTTTTTGAAGAAACCCTAGAGTGCAGTCTTTTTTGCATCAAGACTGCCCAAATAACTCAAGTAATTCCTAATCTGGATTGCTACTGGTTTGTCACTTATCCAAATTATATTTTTATTTCTCAAAAGCTCACTCAAGAAATAGAAGAAGAGACACACAATTAACGTACCAAATTTGAATGAGTGTTTTCTATCCTTCTTTATCTTGCTTAGGTTCTCCATGAGTTGGTTCAACAACAGCTCACAGAGATCATAGTCTACACCTTCTTTCACCATCTTATAGGTAGTATAGATGGTTGTTCCGGAGACTAAATTTTCTCTACTAGAGTAATATATTCTGTATCCTACCACCATTGATGTGAATCTAACCCCATGATCCTCTATGTCATTGATAGTCATGGCTCTTTTGTCAAATTTTGATCTGGTTGTCTCTGTAACTTCTTGATTCTTCACATCTTTCAACTGAGGCAAGGTACTAGTTGAATTCAGTCCTGTAACCACCCTTATTGCACCTTTTGTGATTTTGAATGGATGGTTCAATCATAAAAATTCATCATGGACTTGGCTCAAGACATACCGGACCCATTCGTCCTCTGCAAAAGTTAGAAACTCAACAAATTGTATGAATTTCTTGTCTTCCAGTTCTTTGTACTCTGATTTGAGCTCAAGCTCATCAATTTTTAAATGTTTCATGAATAGATTAGTAAGCTTGTAGTTGCTATGCTCCTCCAGAGGCACGTGAATGTAAGCCCTAATGTCCTCTGTGTGAAGAACTCCATATAGAATGACATAAAATGCTCCCAACAGATCAATTTTGATGGATTTGAAAGGATGCTTCTTAAAGTTTGGCCGAGGTCTCTCAGTGATATTCACAACCAGAGATGTAGCCATTTCAAAAGAATACAAGTTCAAAGTTTCGCAGAGAAATACCTTTTTCTTCACAGAATTAGGGTTAGCTGTTGAATTCATTCTTTGCACTTCAAATCTCTGAAATTACAGCTCAAATGCTCTTTTCCTTGTTCTCTTTGAATTCAAAGTGATTCAAGTATTGAATGAGTGACCTTTTTATGCTCTGCAAACCCTAATTCGTCATTATAATAAATGCTCTGCCCTAATACATTTGGTTACTCTGTTTCTAAATACAGTTAATCTTTAATTGCTCCGCAATTAATTACATTTGATTCTTTTCTTCCAACATTTTCTTCAACAGATCTGTAATAGGCTTCTCTTTCTTCATTCAATGTGCTAGATTTAGGAACCCACTTTCTAGCAGGGGGAATTATATTTTCAATGTAGCTCCCCCTGAGCTAGAGCTCCTATTACAATTCCTAGAAAAATTATCAACACCAAATTCTGGTACAGACCCATTGTCAACATTCATTTCACCTTTCTTCACCCATGTTTTGTTCATTTCATTTAGGTCCTTATTCACATCAACTTTTCTTTTGCATTTGTCCATCTTCTGCTCTATTTTTCCTTCGCCTACCTATGAGTTCTCCTTTTTGTTTCTGCAAAATTTGGCAATGTGTCCGGATTTGTTGCAGTTGAAACATACAATCCTATTTTTCTAACAATTACATGTTGGAGCAGGTTTAAATCTGCATTGTATTGTTATATGCCCAAACTTATTACAAGTAAAACATCTTCCATTGAACACTTTTTTGTTCTTAGGAGGATTCCTTGATCCACTTCTGCATTCCTCAACCTTATGACCTATCCTTTTGTAATTAAAGCATTGACCAGAGAAAGATGATGCATTTTGATTCACTTGACTTCTGCATTGACTAGCTCTCTGACCATACTTATTGCATTTGAAATAATTTCCATTGAAAGATGGATATCTTTGAGCATTAGGTTGTCTTACCAAAGGTCTTCTAGGATTCCTTCTTTGATTTCTTGCTTCAGGGTTTCTCTGACTAGATCCAGAGCTTCAACCTTTCTCAAATCTCAGACCATGCTTATCATCTTCCTTCTTCTAACTATCAAGCAGTACCTCAAGTTTAGCTAAGCTTATCTTGAATTTCTCTTTATATTCATTTGCAACTTCTAGGTCATGTTTGAGAATGACAATTTGTTTTTCAAGTTCTTCCTCATTTTCCTTGGTTTCTTGTAGATCAGACTCTAGATGGCCAATCATTCTATCCAATTTGTAGCATTCTTCTGTTCTTTCTTTCAGCTCGACTGATTTAGGTTCTCCTTAGTCTTCTTTCTTTCCTCAATTTCCTTAGTTAGCTTCATCACCCCTGATTCCATTTCATGTTTCAGAACAACAACTTCTTTTGTTAGCTTCTCACATTCCTTTGTCTTTTCCTTCAGGGCCTCATCCATGTTATCATCTTCATTCTAATTTTCTAGCTGATGAAGTAATTCCCTCCTCTTTTCATTAGATTTTCTCAGTTGTCCTTTTAAGGTCTCAATGAAATTTTCAACATCTTTAAGTTTCTCTTGCAGATCTTTGATTTCTACCTTGGATAGGTCAAGATCATCTAAGGCTACTTGAAGTTGTCGATTGATACCATCAGAGTGCTTGAATGAACCCATTGAAAACAATTTCCTAGATCTTCCTCAAGCTGTTAAACTTCTTCTAAGGAACCTTGCATACCAATTGTTGAAATTAAGGAACACTGAGAGGGAGGCTGAATCAGTGTTCTACAAAACTTATTACTTTGTTCCTTTATTAATTTACCACATACATTCAAAGGAAAGAGCATGAGCACAAGAATAGAAACAACATGATCACAACATATGAACACCTAGATTTTTACGTGGAAACCTAGTTAAGGGAAAAACCATGGTGGGGGTTAACCCACAAGAATTTATACTCTGTTAAAAGTATTACAAAAGGGGAAGGCACATGCCTTCGGGAAAACTACCTAGAGCTCACTGCTCAAGGAGGTTCACTGCCTACAAAAACAATTACAAGAGTTCACTGGAATGATTAAACTAAGAAATAGCATCTAACAATGCAAAATTACAGTTTCGGTTATGCACAATATACTAACTTTACACACTTCATCTCTTTCTGCTCTGCTTCACTATTCTGCCATGATATGGATCTTAGATCTCTTCCCTTCGCAATTGATTCTATTATACTACGCAATCATCCCTTCATATTCGCACAATCACACCCACAAATGCTCGAATCCATCGATCATATATATCCACTACATGAATTAACATCAACTATAGTTAGCCTTGAGAAAAACTTGAAGTCTTTTTAAGAACACTATTTTGTCGGTTGAATCCATGCCCAAGTACTAATGCAGACCAAAACCTCTACATTCAAGTCATCACACATGTCAGCCAATACCATTGGATCTCATACATTGCTCAATCAACAAATTTTCTTAATCCGCATGATGATCAAACTCTAGGTTGGCCTATTCTTTATTGGACTCGACTGACTAACCAAAACTTGATACTCAAATGCATGTAACTTTCAATTCCTTCATCACCGGAGGCTAAAATCTTGGATTCGGGTAGTCCTAACATCCCTTAACATTCCCTCAGATCTGCATCACAATATAATTACCTATGGAGAAATACGGACCAAAGTGTTGAACCCTATCATATGCTATGTTCCTTTCTATCTGGACTTAGACATATCTGCAATCTGACTTCCGGTATGATCCATTGATGTAATGCGGATGTGTAAGATAGATTTAGTTGCCATCAATGACAACACTTGACATGCCTAGCAGTGTCTCTTGCCAACATAATATAGAAGGTGTAATGAGAATGAAAGAATATATCAAAAACACAAAACATTGATGTAATATGTAACTAGATAACATGTGATATGAAAGATATGAGTATATATACAATTACCTAATGCATTCAATTTAAGTTGAAGACTACAAATTTGATCTAACAATTTTGCATGGTCAAAACTTGTAGTGACAATCATGCAAAAATCTACTTGTAGGGTACACCTACAAAATAATGAATGTAAGTAAATAAGCTATATATACATGAGTCGATACAAATTTTAAGATAAAGAGAATAATTTATACAAGGTGAAATGAGAATGAAAGAATATACAAATGTTCATTGATACAATCATGCAAGATCTCCAGACTTGTAGGGGACTTGCAAAAATAATGAATGTAAGGGAAGGTAAGAGGATGGATTAAGGAGAGATAAGACAATGACTTAAGAGGATGTAAGAGGATGGCTTAAGGGGATGTAAGAGGATGACTTAAGGGGATGTAAGAGAGGGGGTGTAAGGGGAGAAAATTATGTGTCATGTGAGAAAATTAGTTCTATATTTATATGAAATTGATTAAGGGTAGGTAAGAGGATGACTTAAGGGGAGCTAAGGGGATGACTTAATACAACTATATTGACTATCGATTAAATATATACAACTATATATACATACCTAAAAATTTATTCCATTGTACCATCTGCATCCTCTCTTTTTTGCAATGCATCTATGATTGTCTCATGCTCTTCCATAGTAATTGTCCATAGCTCTTTATTAGCAGGTCTTCCATGATACCTCACTAGTTTTATACTTGTTTCCACCACCAAATGCGAGTAGTGTATAATCTTCTTATGTGTTTCATAATCTTCGAATGTAGGCAAACCATTTTTCCTTGTTAGGTATTTTCGTAGCCAAGTGCTAACAACCACCATCGAACCTATTGGATAATGAAAGCCATCATCATCTTCTCGAGGTAGTATTAACTTATGTTTAGTCTCCACACATTGAGCCAACCAATATTTTGTTTCCTCTTCATTCTCCTTAGGGGCAACAACAACATACACATGTCTTGAAAACAAAATTTAATTCAATAACTTGTGTGACATAATTTTTACCAATTTACACATACATGCATCCATATATAATTAACACATTTAAGCCATCATTTCTCCTAGGACCCCTTAATTCATATATATCCTAATTAATTATATCAATTATGATTAAACATGAGACATACTTTGAATTATTTGATCCCCTTAAGTAAATTTTGAATTCTTTGATCCCCTTAAGCAAATTTTGAATTCTTGTATATTGTTGATTTTCATGATCTTGAATATCATCAAAAGTAATACATGTATAGCATCAAAAGTAATGATATATAACACATGCTTCACATTTGTATAATTCCCTATTCCTATTCTAATACTATCAAATGTTTTGACCACATGAATCAAATTTGTAAAGTAAAATTATTTTAAATGCTTATGTTTTTGCTAACTTGTGAATATTTTATTGTTGTTATCACTAATATAAGTAATTAAATTGCATAAATCTAACTATAAGAATCTTAGATAACATTAGTGTAAATAAAATATGGTCTCATAAGGATAACTAATTTGTTCAAGTTAAAAATGCATAAATGTACATGTGTAAATGTACAACAATAGTCCATAAAATAATGAAATTAATAAAGTCCATGAAACAATATATAAAGTCCATGAAAATACTGAAACATATATATAGATCTAGTCCACATGTGAAATACTGAAATACAGAAACATGTACATATAGAGTCCATGAAATACTAAAACATATATAGATCTAGTCCATGAAATACTGAAACATGTATAAAGAGTATGTATGCAACATGTACTGAAACATATATAGAGTCTGTGGAATGTACTAAAACATGAAATGTACTAAAACATATATATGTCTAACTCCTATCATCCCTATAATCAAGAGACCTCTTCACTCCATGTGGACTAGGATGATCTGAATCAGTCTGAACAAGAGAAAGAAACTTCAAATTAGATTTAAAATTTTAAAACTGATAATTTAGTTAATTTTAATTTATAAAATCATAAAAAATACCATATCAGGTTGCTCATCTCCTCTGTTGACCTGCTCTACATGCTCTACAACATGACCTGTCTCACACTATAGAAGAAAAAGAATTTAACACATGTCAACATATATTCTATTGAAATTTACTTTAAGTTCACAATGTATATTATAATTGACTTTAAATATATCTAAATTTTAAATTATACCATATGAGGCTACTCATCTCCTCTGTTGTCCTGCTCTGCATGTGCTATTGTAGGTGGTATGGCATCAGCAGGACAAAACATGTCACTAACAAGGTCCTACAAGGTCATTTATAAAGCACATGTGTACAAATTAGTTTAAAACATATATATTCTCTTGTGTACCCAATTTTTGTTTTAATCTATTTAAAAGACCTACATATTGCACATACACATAGATAATTTTTTCAACAACCTGAAATGCAATTGACTCCTGAAATTAACTTGGATCATCCATGTGTGCTACTATTCCTATCCTCATTGTTGTGTCAACCTACATAGACATATATTTTGAATATAAGTACATGCACGTTTGATATAGTGAATTCAAAAATACAAAAATCTAAGTATAATTTTTTAAAATAGTATACATACAAGTGGCTCATGTGAGATGCTCAACAATAGAGGAGCGCTTGACATACCTTCTGGAGGATCCAATGTGGAAATCGGATTACTTCACTGAACCAATATAAATATTTAACACATGTTCTAGACTAAATTACAAATTAAAATCAAGTTAAAATTATTTGTTTTATATATTTAAAAAATCAATCAAAATACCCTAAATGGGTGGATGATATGAACAGGTGTTGACACAAAACAAAATCGATCAAAAGAACTCATTGTGCCTATGGCCATCAACTACACCAAACAATTTGATTGTTAAAATATTACAATTTAGTTGATCTATATGTTCATTAAAAACACGTGCTTAAAATTGTTATAAATTCAACATGTGTACCTATATATACATATGTCAAATGATCAGTGGGGTGATCCTCAACAATTAGAAAATCAACAAATAAACTGATATCATCATATGCTCCATGTGCAACTAAAGTAGGTGTTGCCTGATTAGGTCCATAACATAATTGCTTACAACTCATACACATATGAGGCATCTACACATGTGGAGTGGTAATAGGACCGACTCCACCATCAGCTCCTCCACGGTCTAACCCACTAACCCCAGCTACCATCTCAGAAGTTTGCTCATTGAGGCTATTTGAAAGCGCTCTCAATGCTCCTAGTGTGGATACCACCGCACGATATTGGATGGGTGCAGGATTGGTAACAGAAGGAGGGTCAACAAGAGGTTGAGAAGGCATGGGTCATTGGGGATCAACCTATGCCCCTAATCTCTATTGTGGCATGTCACCACGAACACCCTAGAATGATCTGAAATCAAAATAATTGGGTTTCCTATTTATCACAAACTCTGCATATAATTTTTCTCAAAAAAAATACAGAGGAACCTCACAATTTGCATGAGGTGGATAATCAAATACCATCCACCACTGATCCCCAAAATTCGTAGACATCTTTGCATGTCTAGACCACCTAATTGATATTCTTTTCTTGTTTGGGGGAATTGGTTCATTGGTGATGGGGTGCCTAAAATATTGAGCTAAATGGCCTTTTATGATTTTCAAATCCAAGATATCCCTATAAGAGAGGCCATCAAAATAAAATTGGTGCCTCTCCTCTCTCCATAATCTAAAACTATCTAAGTCAAAATCAATGGACCTAACATAATCTACAACATTTTGCATCAAAGATGCAAAACACATCAAGTGAAGTGGCATAAATTGTTTATTTCTAATGGCATTAATTTTTTCTTCGATGGAACTGATATTTTCATTAATTCTAGCTCACCAGCGAGCCTCATCAAATCCAGGTGGGGGTGGAGGTGGTACATTAAGGAAACCCTCAATATCAAAGTGAATATCCATGATATAAAAACTATGAACATGCATATACATAAATATACAAACAAGTACAAAATTAACTTTCAAGAATATGAATATATATATATATATATAAACATATTGAAAAAACCAGATATTATACATGTTGAGAAAAGTTACAAGAAATATTTAAATTAAACGTACATGACTACATTTAAAAGAAAAATTAGGATCTACATACACACATACATCATTCAACTTGAGCATACATTCAAATTTCAAAATTTAAGAGATTCTAACTATGTAATTTTAATACATGTACATACTAAAAATAAACTGAAAACATACACAAAAAGGGTAAATTTCTAACAAAATGTGTAAGGCTCACTTATGTCTAAGGCATATAAATTTTTGTGGCTTGATACATATTTTAAAGTGTTTACAAGGAATAATGAAGTTCACCCTTAAATACTATTTTATTAAATCCTAGGATTAATCCACAAGTCATCTTTCCTAGGTCCATAAGCCATGCTAATGGAATGATTTTGTCCATAGTTGACCAAATTATATATATATATATATATATATATATAACAAGCTTATAAAAACTTCAAGCATCTAACATTATACAAATTGATCAAATGTAAATGATCAATTTGACTATTATTACTGGCTTAAGGGGATTAATGACTATATTTCAAGTTGTACATCTACATCCTCTTAGGATGGGCCTTAAACTTTTTTTCTTAAATCCCCTTGATCGACATGTCATCTTTCCTACATCCATAAACCCTAAACCATAAACTCAAAATCGTAAACCCTTAACCCTAAACCCTAAATCCTTAACCATATACATCCTCTTAGGACAAGCCTTAAGCAATTTTATTAAATCCCCTTAATCCATGTCATCTTTCCTAGGTCCATAAACCATGCTAATGGAATGATTTTGTCTTAAGTTGACCAATTTTAATATATATATATATATATATATATATATATATATATATATATATATATATATATATATATATATATATATATATATATATATATATATATCTTTAACAAGTTTGTAAAAACTTCAAGCATCTAACATTATACAATTGATCAAATGTGAATGATCAATTTGACTATTATTCGTGGCTTAAGGAGATTAATGAGTAGATTTCAAGTTGTAGGTCATATACATCCTCTTAGATCAGCCCTTGAGAATGAGTAGATTTCAAGGGGGTTAGTGCTATTATTAGTGGCTTAAGGGGATTTTTATGATCATCCATTGATAATGAGATGTGGTTTGTCTAATTTTGAAAAATAAATAATTGTTAATGTGATGTGAAATCTAGTTTTGTAGGGCCACATTTAACCCTAAACCCTAAACCTTAAACCCTAAATCCTAAACCCTTAACACTAAACCCTCAACCCTGTAAACCCTAAACCCTTAACCCTTAACCCTAAACCCTAAACCTTGAACCCTAAACCCTTAACCCTAAACCCTAAATCCTTAACCATCTACATCCTCTTAGGATGGGCCTTAGGCAATTTTATTAAATCCCCTTAATCCATGTCATCTTTCCTAAGTCCATAAACCATGCTAATGGAATGATTTTGGTTTAAGTAGACCAAGTTTAATATATATATCTTTAACAAGTTTGTAAAAACTTCAAGCATCTAACATTATACAAATTGATCAAATGTGAATGATCAATTTGACTATTATTAGTGGCTTAAGGGGATTAATGAGTAGATTTAAAGTTGTAGGTCATCTACATCATCTTAGATCATTCCTTGACAATGAGTAGATTTCAAGGGGATTAGTGCTATTATTAGTGGCTTAAGGGGATTTTATGATCATCCCTTGACAATCAGATGTGGTTTGTCTACCTTTGAAAAACAAATAATTGTTAATGTGATGTTAAATCTAGTTTTGTAGGGCCACATTTTGATGAACTATTGTTGTAGGTTAATTATTGGTTGTTTCAACCCCCTACCTATAATTAATTGATAGTACACTTTTCATTTTACATATTCTATTTTTTAAAATGTATTTAGGAGGTAATTAATAACATATTATGGCCTCCTATTGTTAACTAATAACTATAAACTTACTATTTTGATGAGATATAAATTATTTCTATTGATACTTGTGTATGGACTCCTATTGATAAATTTTATAGAAAGAATTAAAAAAATTGATACTTCTTCCTTAATCTCTATAGCCATTTAAAGAACTATTCTAAATGATTCCCTACTTACATGCACTACCAAATTTAAAGCCTCCTTAGTATCCTTTTAAATTCCTACTCAAGTTATCTATGAGATAAATTATATGATGAGAATTAAATTTATAGATATGCCCTAAGAATTAAATCACTCAAATCAAATTCTAGATTTTGCAAAGAAGATAGCTATATTTTGAATGTTCGCTCTTAGTCAAAGTTATTAATATCTAGTATTATTTTGTTTGTTGTTGCATATGTAGGATGAATGTTTCCTTATCTAGTAATTACAATTATAGGTAGAAATATTCAAGTCTAAAAAGATATGATTCCTAGAGTGGATACAACTTTTATAAATACATTATAGTTGCTCATTTAGGATGAAATTTGGTTAGCCATGGATTGATATTTTATTTCTATAATTCAAATTGAACCACATGGATATATTGCAATAATGACATAGAATAAAATATATCACATGAACATTAAATATGTAAATTTCTAGGTAAACTTAATCCCCTTAATCCATTTGAGGAGGATAAACTCAATGAACAATCATATTTTAGGAAGGAGTATTAGATGCTCCATTATCAATATGATTGAATGCTAACATATTCCTAGATCATGGTTTTTATCAATTTTATTCTTCTATCTTGGATCTAATGTGTGATCCTAATGATATGGACTAGGTATATGTAGGGAATTGTAATGAAACAACTTGCACAATATCTGAATATAATAGTAAATATGATGAAAATACTTGATAATAATATGCCACTTCGAGGGGGCAACCTCCTAATCCACTTCGAGGGGGATACCTCCAACAGTCTTCAATGAGAACACAATACTGAATATGATATGAAATGAGACTCACTACCCCTATATATACCTATTTATGCCTAGGATATCACCCAGGCCGACTTAGATAGACCTATAGAAGCCTTAGGCTGACCTAAACAACTAAATAACAATACAATAATGATAATATGACTTAATTAGGAGTTAAGATAGCCACAAGCCGACTATTCATAACCCTATGTACACCAATATTAAGGGCGTAGCATGCCCCCCTTCTTCAAAGAAGCATTGTCCTCAATGCTAACCAAGTGTGGATTCTTTTGAATGAACTCCTCATCCTCCCATGTGGCCTCTTCAACTAGTAAATTCTTCCATTGCATAAGATACTGAGTGAGGGTTCTATTCCTCAACTTCTTTGTGCGAGTTTGAAGAATGACCTCTGGTTCCAAAATTATTCTTCCTTCTTCATCGAGTTCTGGTAGTACTGTTTGAGTAGGAATATTCTGCCCAATTACCTTCTTCAAACAAGAAACATGAAAAATTGGATGTATCTTTGTTGTTGGTGGCAACTCTAGCTTGTAGGCAACACTACCAATCTTTTGCATGATTTGGTATGGCCCATAATATCTTGGAGACAACTTATTAGTCTTTTTGTGTTGCTTCATTGAGATTTGTTTATAAGGCTGCAATCTCAAGAAGACCCAATCCCCAACTTCAAAATTTCTTTCACTACGATGTTGGTCCGCTTGTTGTTTCATTCGATTTTGTGCCATAGCTAAATTCTCCTTGAGTCCTGAAAGTACCTGTTGTTGATGATGCAAGTGGTCCTCTACTACCTGAACTCTTGGTGACACCTTTAATGATGATGTGATGGAAGGAGGATGATATCCATAAAGTGCCAAAAATGGAGACATTTTTGATGAGCTATGAAAAGAAGTGTTATACCACCATTCTGCCAGTGGTAGCCAATCTACCCATTGAGATTGCTTTTCTGAAGTGAAACAACGTAGATATCCTTCCAAACATTTATTAACAACCTCAGTTTGCCCATCTGATTGAGGATGGTATGAAGAACTATGAGCCAATTGAGTACCCAAACATGAGAATAAATCTTTCCAAAAGTGACTAGTAAAGATAGGATCACGATCACTGACAATAACCTTAGGTGTACCATGTAGCTTTTGGATATTCTCCAAGAAAACTTTTGCCACTGCACTTGCTGTAAAAGGATGTGATAATGCAATGAAATGTGCATATTTAGTGAGGCGATCAACTACTACCATGATGACATTATGACCTTTAGATTTGGGAAGCCCTGTGATGAAGTCCATGGATACCTCTTCCCAACACTGGCTAGGAATAGATAAGGGCTGCAAGAGACCTGGTGTCTTAATTGTCTCCCCCTTATTTCTTTGACAAACCAAACATTCAGCCACAAATTTTTGAACATCACCTTTTAACCCTTCCCAAAAAAAATCTTGCTTGACCCGATGATATGTCTTCAAAAATCCTGAATGACCACCAACTGGGGACTCATGTAGCTCTGTGAGAATCTTGTGTTTAAGAGTGGAATTCTTGCAGAGATACAAACGCTCTTTATACCAAAGAATATCTCCCTTCAAACAAAACTTATCTGAACTACTAGGATCACTTTTTAATTGTTGGATGAGATTACTTGTTGCAACATCATTTTGCCATTCTGCTTTGGCTTCTTCCACCCAATTTACTTGTAATATTGAAAGGGCACACAATAAGGCTTCATCTTTCTCATCCTTCCTAGAAAGTGCATCAGCCACAATATTTTCCTTCCCTTTCTTATATACAATCTCAAAGTCATATCCCAACATCTTAGTGACCCATTTTTGTTGCTCTTTAGAGGATAGTCTTTGTTCCAAAAAATATTTTACGCTATCATGATCTGTCTTAACCTTGAAGTGTCGACCCATTAAATAAGGCCTCCATTGTTTAACTGCGTGAAGGATTGCTAGCATTTCCTTCTCATAAATAGGTTTGAGCTAATTTTTACCCTTTAATTGATGACTCTCAAAAGCAATTGGTCGACCTTCTTGCATGAGAATTGCTCCTATCCCATTTCCAGAAGCATCACATTCCACAATGAATTCCTTGGTGAAGTCCGGAGTGGCAAGCACTGGAGTTGTACACATAGCCTCCTTCAATTGCTCAAATGCTACATTAGCAGACTCATTCCAATGAAAAGAATCCTTCTTCAAGAGAGTGGTGAGGGGTGCTGCTATACGACCATAATTCTTCACAAATCTTCTATAGTACCCTGTCAATCCCAAGAAACCCCTCAGTTTCTTAATGGTTTTTGGAATAGGCCATTCCATGATAGCCTTAATTTTGTTAGGGTCCACCTTTACTCCTTCATGTGAAACTATGTGTCCCAAATACTCCACCTCCTTAAGACCAAAAGCACACTTGGATGGCTTAGCATAGAGTTGATGATCTTTGAGTAATTGTAATGCTTGATCTACATGCTGCAAATGTTCTTCCCAAGTCTTGCTATAAATCAATATATCATCAAAGAACACTAACACAAACTTTCTCAAGAACTTCTTAAAAATGGAATTCATCAAACTTTGGAATGTAGATGGTGCATTGGTAAGGCCAAATGGCATCACCAAAAATTCATAATGACCCTCATGAGTTCGGAATGCTGTCTTACAAATATCTTCCTCCTTAATCCGAATTTGATGATAACCAGATCTAAGATCTAACTTGGTAAAATACATAGCTCCATTCAATTCATCTAGCAAATCATCAATGACTGGAATAGGAAACTTATCTTTAATGGTGTACATGTTGAGCACTCTATAATCTGGACACATGCGCCAAGTTTCATCCTTCTTACGCACCATCACCACAGGCGAGGAGTAAGCACTTTGGCTATGCCTGATAATTCCTGCCTCTAGCATCTCCTCAACAATTTTTTCTATCTCACTTTTTTGTATGTGTGGGTACCTATAAGGCCTGATGTTTGGTGGTTGGCTCCCTGGAACTAGTTGTATGGCATGGTCATGATCCCTCTTAGGAGGAAGTCCTTTAGGCATATCTCCAAGAACCACTGAGTGACGATCAATTATTGCTTGTAAATCTGGATGAGTAGGAGCATTAGATTGAGAGGCTTCTAATGAACATAGCTGGGCCACAAATCCATCTTCTCCTTTCTTAAGCAACTTTTGCATTTGATGAGAGCTTACCATCTGTGGGGATTTTGCCTTCAACCCCCTTAGCTCCACTACCTTTCCTTTTGATTGAAATCTCATGAATAGTTCTTGGAAGTTCATCTCAATTGTTCCCAATGTAGTAAGCCATTGTACTCCCAAAACAATATCTGCTGCACCCATGGATATTGCATACATTGGGGTATCAAGTTGATAATCTCCCATGGATAATTTAATGCTATGACACTTCCCCGAACAACTAACTGTACCCCCATCTGCAATCAAAACCTGAAACTCTGGGGCTGGATATATAAAACAATTTAGACGAGTTGCCAACTTTTTGTTGATGAAATTATGAGTACTACCTGAGTCGATCAACACTGTTACTTTCTGCTTCTTTAAGAAACCCACTACCTTGAGAGTTTGTGGTGCACTGAAACCTGAGAGTGCATGACAAGAAATGATTGGCTGAGCATCATGTGATTCCTCACTTGACTCCCTATCCTCCTCTAATATGGGTTCCTCCTCTTCTTCCTCACTTGGACCTTCAATATAGAACAATTTCTTTTCACTACATTTATGTCCTCGACTGTATTTGCTATCACAATTGAAACACAACCCTTTTGCTCTTTTCTCCTCAATTTGCTGGGGAGTCAACCTAGTAGGTTGAGGAAGAGAAGGTGTTGAATATCCTTTCTCTCTTGTCATATTAGCCCCTTGCTTTCTAGGAATCAAATATTTCTCCTCTACCCTGCGTGCCAAGATAAAAGACTCATTTAATGAGCTAGGACTAAACATACGTACCTCATGTTGAATGTAATCCTTGAGACCACCCAAGAATAAATCATTCAAGTTCTCTTCTGTAATTGTATCCACTCTTAATGATAGATTTTGAAATTTTTGAATATAATCCTTAACTGATCCTGTTTGTTGAAGTTTAGCAAGCTGGCTGAAAAAGTTGTCTGTCACACTATTGCTATATTGTGCTTGGAGTTCTTCTGTAAAAATTGACCATGAGACGGTGAGACCCTTTTTTCTCCGATGAGTACAAATCCAACGATACCAAATGAATTGATCTGGTTCTAGATATAGGGAAGCCATCGTGACCTTTTGTCCATATGGGATTTGATGTACTTCAAAAAAATTCTCCATTTGGTTAATCCATGTTAGAGGATCCTTACCATCGAACTTGCGCATATCCACCTTAGGAAAGAAATTCCTAGATCCCATAGGAGTATTAAAATTTGTATCATTATTAGCTGACTTGAAGGTTTCACCTTGGTTGCTTGAGAACTCCTTTCTTGGTTCATTCATATAGGCGCTGAACATGCTTCGTAGATCTGATATATCTCCTCTTAGGTCACACATATCCCTCTTAATTGAGGACACATCTTCTTTGACCTTACTCATTTCCTCATTGGTATTACTATCCTCTATTATTTCCTCATCCTTATTAGAGGATTTCCCCGGTGTGGCAGCATTCTTTTTGCCTCTTGTTGCAGGCCCCGTCATGATGGAAACCAATATTTTTGAAATAAATCACACAAATGAAATGTAAATTTTCTGAAATTTTTACTGTAACTTACTAAGGCCAAGATACCACTTACCCAGAAAAAAATCCAAAAAAATAGCAAATTTGCTACCTTGAGAGCGAATTTGTTGGAAACCCTAATTTTGCAATAACTCGCTTATTTTTGCTTCAATTCCTCTGAAATCTGGACTGTATCTTCTTTAATATGGTCTTCAAAAAACCTTTAAAAATATTTAAAAAATTCGCTAAAATCTGAAAGTTATGCTCTTCCCAAAATCGCCTCCAATGTTGAGAAAAAATCTTGCCTCTACGGTGCCAAGATCATGCTCTGATACCACTTGTAATGAAACAACTTGCACAATATCTGAATATAATAGTAAATATGATGAAAATACTTGATAATAATATGCCACTTCAAGGGGGCAACCTCCTAATCCACTTCGAGGGGGATACCTCCAACAGTCTTCAATGAGAACACAATACTGAATATGATATGAAATGAGACTCACTACCCCTATATATACCTATTTATGCCTAGGATATCACCCAGGCCGACTTAGATAGACCTATAGAAGCCTTAGGCTGACCTAAACAACTAAATAACAATACAATAATGATAATATGACTTAATTAGGAGTTAAGATAGCCACAAGCCGACTATTCATAACCCTATGTACACCAATATTAAGGGCGTAGCAGGAATGATAAGATTATGGCAATGTGTGATTCTAATTTTATATTTTAATGTGAAACTAAGTAATTAGTCTATAGGTTTGACTAATTTATATCTTATTCGTAATTCAAAATATCTAGAAACCTCATAGGGATTACGATTATAAAAAAGGAATATATACTAGCACTTGCACATAAAGGAGGTTCAAGGATTACATCGATAGAAAAAAATATGTACATGTTAATATATTAGAGAGTAGGTGTTTGTGCATGGGTACATATGGATGCCATGTGCTGCAAATTCTAATTGTATGTGGCTAGATTAAACAATTAATAATAAGTGCTAAATAATGCAATGAAATAAACTTAGACAAATCTATTTTTTTTCTCAAAGAAATTAAGTATTGTCTCATTTTAAAATATTTGCATGTACATATTTAAACATAGAACAATTTGCAAATGAAAAATTTGTTTTTTGCGTTACCATTAAATAGTAACTAAAACTTGTTTTTTAGTTTGTAGGCATGATTGAATCTCATTTTAGGGTTCATATTTTTGTTTAAAGGGCAAATATTTTTGTTTCAATTTAGTTTAGGGTCATTTTTTTGTGTACAGGGTAATTGTTTTTAGTTTCAATTGAATGTAGGGTTTATACAGTTTTGCAGGAAGATTCAAACCAAATTTAAAACCTAATTTACAAAAATACAAAAAATAAACTTAAAATACAAATTACAAAATATAGAAAATGAAAAAAAGGGGAAAAAATAACTGACCTGGACTTTTGGATGGCTAGAAATAGAGTTCTGTAACTCGGGATCTCGTTCTAGTTCTCCTTTGGTTGTTCTTAAAAATGAGCTCACAGGCCTTTTTAAAAAAAATAAATACTTTTCCAAAATGGGATCCTATTTTATAAAATAGGATCCTATTTCATGTTCCTAGGCTTGGGATCCCACTATAGAATTGGATCCCATCTTGAATTTAGTCTTGGGATCCTAATCCATAATAGGATCCCATTTTGTTTCACTCAATTTTGGGTTTTTGGCTAAGTCTGAAACTTCCATGAGAAGTGGACTCAACTTTGTGCTTTTACCCATATCAAAGTGTTAGTTCTACCTCATGCACCAAAGATAGTAACGCTACATGACATGTCATTACATCAACTATAGTAAGTAATCAAAAAAAAAATCTCTCTTGATAAGATTAAGTCAAACACTAAAGATAAGTAATCAAAAAACACTAATGAAAGTTGTTGGGAGGCATGAAAGAGTTGAGGACCCGAATAACAATGAACTATGGGAATTCTCTAGTAAATTCCCATGGAAAGATAAAGTCATAGTTGAAACCTTAAAATTCCTAATTATTTTTTTTGGAAAAATAACACAAGAGTATCTCCTAATTGAAGAGATGTTTATAAAAAGGAAAATCATCAAAACTGTGAGCCACATCTAAAACACTTTTTAGATATGACTCAAACATAAATTTTCTTCAAATTTGTAGAGTTATCCTCAAATAAATATTAGTCAAAGATATTTCGAAATGACAAAACCTTTTTATGTCAAAATAAATCACACACACAACTTTTTGTTGTAGAGTCCACATAAAATTTTGTATGTATTACAATGTTTTTCGAGATATATGTGCATCTTTGCATACTAATGATATTTTGTGTGAGTTTATGATAGAATTTTGACCTAAATCGACAAGAGATTTCATTTCAAATAGTTTTTTTGTGAGAGTGGATGAACAATTGTTTTATAAGAAATCATGTTTGGATGGAACATGTGACACTTGTGGTGGTTTGCAACATTTGAGAAATTGTGTACACATGGAGAATACACATACAATTGGAAATGAACTAGTACCTTTTGAGAAATATAAGTCAATTGTATACATTCTAAAATATGGTAAAGAGGTAAAAAAATATGAATTGGTGAGTGAAAAAGTACTAGTATCTATAATTATGCTTATTTTAGGTTTGTATAACCTTCAATCATAAATCCAGGGAACTTTGAAAAGAGGTGTATCCAAGCAAGTGATCATAGGAGACCGCCAAAGAGATTGTTGGTTGATAGAAAAACTAGTTCTAAAGACATTTCCATTCCAAATAAGCCATGACTAGATATCTTCCTAGGCATGCCAAATACTTTTGGAAATAGAAGTTCCTTGAATTTGCATTGGTTCCCGCATGTTGAGGATTGTGTGAAATCCCAAGCCATGCCAACTTTTACATCCTTGAGTGACTCCAAAAGTAAGGTAAATCTTAAGGAGAATTTTATATACTTCATTACCTTCTAGGGTCAGACAACCCACTTTGTATACAAAGCCAAACCTTTCTTGTAAGTGTCAATTAGGCCAAGACCGCCAAAGTCATAGGAAATAAAACAAAATTCCTAAGCGACTATGAAATCCTTTTTCTTTCTTTGAAGAGGCCTAGAGAAAATCCCTAAGCAATCATTTTAATTTCTGGTAAGAGGATTTAGAAGGGGTTTAGAGGAAGAGTAGTAAACATGAGTAGCGACAAACACTTTGGAGAAAATCTAAAGCAAAAAGAAATAACTTGGAACTTTATCATTTAGACTGGCTGATGAGTGCCAAGTAGCACCCATGAAATACATCTTTTTACCTCTCTTTTTCTCCTTCCTAATCCCATCTTTCTTAATGTCTGCACTTGATTAGGCTAGCAAGATTGTTCTAGATAATGATTAATTGAAGATAAATTACTTAAGATCATAATTTCTGATTAAAGGACTAATGTGCATGGAATTGATGGAAATATACAGAAAAACTTCTCTTTTTGAATCATCAGGTGTAGATGTTTGGAATGGCAATTTGGTGCATCTCCAGAGGTAGTCTTCAATGATCTCCAGAGACAAATACCAAAATACCATGACACCAGAAGTTTTGAAGTAAAGAGAAAAGCCTCTCCGGAGCTGGATAGGAGTCTAAAGCATCTCCGGAGCTGAACAAGAAGGCCACAATGGTATCTCTGGAGCTACAGACATATCTCAAGAGCTACAAATAGGGACATACATCTCCGATGCCTCCTTAGAGAAGGGCATGTTTCTAGCATAAGCTACCGGTCAGGCACTTTCAGCAGTGATCGTGATACCCCTCATTTCATTCAAATCATCACTTGAGTGGTGAAGGGTCATCTTTAGTTAACTGCTGGAGTTTTTATCTTTTTAAAGTTTTTGCATGAGTTATTGATAAAACTGATTCAATATCCATATTTTTAGGGCCTCACTGCCCAAATGTGTTAAGACTCAAACTTAGAATTCAGAGTGGACTTCTGTTCCACTCAATCTATTTTTATTGCGTGGTTATTTTCCATAGTTAGACAACTAGTATAATAAAGAGATGGATGTCATCTCATAGAAGAACTGGTAGATAAGATAAGTGATATGTCATCACTCATTTTATATATACTTATAGAAACAATAGAAAAGATATACAATTATTGGATTATTTTGATTCTCTATAATCTCAGTTTTTTTCGATATCAATATTTTTCATGAATGCAAAGCAAATGGAATTGGACCAAATTTAGTTGTGATCTTATTCTTTTGTGCTGATTCCCTAATGTAGCCTTCAACCCAAAGGGTGTAAAGCAAGAGCCCACTCTCACCACCAAGGCAGAAGGCGAGTACCACTATTTTGTTATTTTAGATTTTGCTGTGAAAAGTATTTACTGATTTTGATATATAGATGCATGTTGCTATTTTTAGGATTACATTAAGTAACTTCCTG
This sequence comes from Cunninghamia lanceolata, assembly GCA_027924645.1. Classification (NCBI taxonomy): domain Eukaryota; kingdom Viridiplantae; phylum Streptophyta; class Pinopsida; order Cupressales; family Cupressaceae; genus Cunninghamia; species Cunninghamia lanceolata. The sequence goes on from BSBN01000742.1 coordinate 648,021, forward strand.
TTCAATTCTATTTTCAGCATTCCTTAAATTCATTCAATAAGTAGACAGATCAATCTCTTTAAATTAGTAGAAGTTATTGGGATTAGCTAGGAAAATTGGTAACTGTAGAATCCCTAATTGCAGATAGCTGAGGACACAGCCCTTAGATTTTGACATCTGAAATATGATTAAATGATAAGGTACAATGACACCTTGTCACTGGCTGAGAAGTTGGTCCCACATGACTCACTAAAAAGTGGAAAGTTGAAAAATGGATCATGCTTATGCATTGTTGGAGAGAATGGTCCTCCTTAGGAGAACAATCTTAAACCTTAAAGACCTATTGATAATGGTGGGCAAAGACTTGGATAGTGGACCAAGAAGCTTTGTGAGAAGCTACTAGCCCTCTCCTCTAATATTGATTTTTTGGAAACAAGAAAATCATATAGGAACCAAGGGAATTATTTGGAAACCCTACCCCAATCTTCAACAAGTGAAGATGGGATTTAATTTGATCCCCCTAGGTTTAGTGGTTATATGCAACTTACTTATGCTCCTCAAGTTTAGTCACTCTTAATTTCAAAGTAGGAAAAATGGTCACTCTTCTATCTTAGAGAAGGCACAATAGCACACTCCAAGGTGTTGGCCTTGTATGATTGACAACACAAAAGTTATAGTTGGAACCCATATATGTACAAAAGGAAAGAAGTACACTTGTTGGTGTTATTCCACCATTGAATCCAACTACCCCTATGGTTAGAATGTGGCTCAAAATATCATATAAACTCTATATGTACAAGAATAAGTTTATGAATCAACAATGATGTGTTGAGAATAAATGTGTTTTCTACACCTTGGATGTAACAATTTTCCATTCAATGAGAAACCTAATCACAAAAATGGTCAAATAAGACAATTTATGACAAAGATTCAACTAGCAAGGAAAAATAGTTGGTATTTAAGAAAAGACAAGTTGACCTCACAACATGGCTCCATCAAGCAGCTTGAGAACATTTCTACACTTAAAAAAAATTATCCACATAATCCAAGCAGGGTTGGAATGATAGTGGCCAACATTGGGATTAGAAAGCCCCAATTTATTACTTATATAAAACCAGGCTTCCCATTCATCAATTGTACAACACATAGGAAAATTAACACATTTGTTAAAAGATAGCTCAACCATATTAATATCCTCACATGTAGAATAAAATCAATAGTTGGCAAAGAGTTAGTGACCCAACACTGTTTCATCTCTTAATAGTATTATTGGAAGTATAGCTATTGATAAACCTAGGACAATTGTTATAAATATGAAACAAATCCCATAAGGTATGGCAAGTGGGAATGAAACCTTGATTAATTAAATTATGTTGTCATCTAGGATAAATGAAAATAGAAACTCCACTAGAACCCAACTCATAATTGGTAATAAAAATATAGCTAAACAATCATATGACATGACAAACAATTGGAAGAAAAAAACATGATATCTTCAATTCTTGTAAATAAAGAATATTGAGATTAGGAAATATTTTGACAAGTACACTAGAGGATATAATTTATTTTAAAGGTTTGTTAGACCTTAAACATTCCATGAAAAAATTCATGATAGATGGGAGTCAATTGACATATTGTTTTAGTCAAACCCATCAAGCATTGCATAGTTGTTTCTCATGAAATTTTTTTCTAGATGAGTCTTTAAAACAATTTAATACATCCCAATTGAATTGGGGCCAGACCATGAGATTGGCATTTATTTGGAATATATTCTCTTTCATCCAACTCATGACTAGGACTACAAGATCTTCTAATGGTTAATCAAGGAAATGAAAGAGATGTTTAAGGAGAAAATAGAGATGTTATGACGTAGTCATGACTAGGGGGTCTTACCAAACTACCCAGTCATGCAACCAATACAACACAATGGAAGAAAAAATTCATATAACAACACACAAATTTGAAAGTACCTTTTATTAATAACAAAATCACTGATTACATCAGGAATTTACTACTCCAGCAATTGTAAACTCATCGACCTTCCCAAGCATCAAAATTAAGCTTTACAATTTACATCTCAATTAGTTATATACTTACAACACCAAATTGCTTCCCAAATCTCGTCCTTATTCTTCTGCTAGAAGTCATTACCTTCAGTCATTCACTCGGTGTTCTTAATCTCAAGCTGCTCAATTATCTCTGTAATACAGGGATAGCCTTCCACCAATTAAGTCCCATGCCTCATCTCTATGTCAAATAGATCCTCCCAACCATATCCAAGGAACCCCAATCTATAATAGTTTCACCCCTGTTGGGACAGGAACCCCTACAATATGCAATGGTTTCTAATTTATACACAGATTGGGAAGAAACTAAAAAGTTGAAAGTTTTATAACTGAATCCCAACATTCGCTAAGCATTTGAATAGTTATAGAACTGAATTGTCACCCAACACTCGTAGTTGATCCCAGTACTATCATTGGTGTATAACATCCTCCAATGTATCGGCAATTTTATACATACTCAAACTTTATGAAATCCATCGGCAAAATACCCTCTCCATGAACCATGGAGTCCTTCCCCAACAAACCTATCTTTTCAAGAACCATCTTCATCGGCGTTCTTTTAGGTTTGGGAACTTAGGCATTCCTTGACACACCATTATGAAAAAGTTGTTGTTAAAGTGGCAATTCATGAACTTAAGATTTCACCAACACACATTTTATCGACAAATTATCTAGTTCATAGGCTAAATTTTTTTCCAATACAATGCCTTAATCTATCAAGTGCTCTTAATGACAAATATTCACCCCCATGCACCTTGGAATTGGCAACAATTTGACTTCATGAACTTTGAATATTTTCAACTTCTTCTTTTTTGCTAATATCACCAATCAATGAACTAAAGAAACTTCAAACTTTATTCTTTAGAGATTTTATTGGCAAAATGAGTCATCAGTGAACCTGAGGAAACATTGAACTTCAAATTTTTTACTGACAAAATGAGTCATCGGTGAACCTAAGGGTTCACAAAACAGTGATTTTGCCGACACTGAAAATTATCGATGAAAGACAGTTTTCAAATTTCAAACTTTACCAATATTAAAGAAGACTTTTCTTAAAGCTCTTTTTGGTGAAAGAATGTTATCAGAAAATCATGCAATTGACAAACTGAGGAGTTCATGAACTGAAGGATCAGTGAATAATCCAATTGGTGAACTCTACAAAGTTTTAACTTCCCTTTCAAAGCTTGTTAGTGATATTGCTTATTGGCCAACCAAACCATCGACAAACCACTAGATCAGTGAACTGAATAGTTTGCAAACTAGAAATTTTGCTGACTTGTTTTAACATCCATTTTCATCCAAACTGTGCCAAACTTTAAACTAGAGATACTGAATAAGTTCTTCTACATGCTGATGTTCTTCAACTGGCCAATCTTTATTCTGAAAACCCTCCTGAAGTAGAAGACTAAAACCAACACAAAACAAAGCAAAGGCACAAAAAAATGAACTGAGATTGAAATTAAAAACCTGAAATGTTTTTGGCTGATGCTGATTGCTCATAGACTTAGATGCTCCTACATCATGTTATCTATGTAGTTGCTTGAGAAGATATAACACTAGTAGGGAATAATGTTTTATTGAATCAAAATTGCTCACCTCTTTGAAGGATTTTCTAGTGGACTACAGAGCAACAACCTCCTTTGACTTGTTATCAATAGGCTTTGAAATTTGTGGACCAATAGCTTGGCTCTAAGTCCTACTAGAAATTAGACCCTTTTCTCCATTATTGTAGTTATTTTTCCTATCGTAGGTACAATGGTCCAACCATAATCATTTTTTTTCTTGGGAGTTGACTTGGGACATTGGGTGACAAGGGGATAATCAGTAATTTTATGCCCAAAGGATTGACAACTATAACAAGTGTTGGGTAGGTTTAAGTACGTAATTCTTTGGGTGAAGCATTGTTCATAAATCAATATGTTAATAGAGTCTTTGATGTCCTTAGATAGGTCAACCTTGATGCAAACCCTCTTCTCAAGATGAGCCAAAAACCCTATCTTGCTCAACATGAACCACATGACCTAAAGAGTTGGTGCAGGAGCACCAAGGGCTTAGAGCCCATGTGTATATAGTTTTGCATATATTTGGTGTGATGTTTTTTTTTCGAATTGGGAAGGCGCGGGAAGAAGTTGATGCTTTTACAAATTGGGTCCATCGGAGTGAGAGAGCTCATCGGCCGAGCATTGATAAACTATATCGACAGCTAGTGTCCCACCGATAAAGTAGGTCTCACCAACGAAGACACTTATCGGCGTGAGATGCATATCGGGAGGAGGTATGAAGGTTAGGCCGAAGGAGAAGGTCTTACCGATGTGTGATGTCCATCGGCATGAGGGTGGTCATCGGCGGAGCCTGTGGTTGTGTCTCCGATTGCTTGGTGTTAACCCGATGGAGTGGTAAAGGTTGGTGAAGGCCATCGGCATGAGAATCACTATCGGTGAAGGATGTGGGTGTCACTCCAATATTAATTGTCTGTCCGATGAAGTGTTGCTGAGGCTTGTCATCGGTATGAGGCTTGCTATCGGTGATGGCTGTGAAAGTCACTCCGATAGCTATGTGTTACTCCGATGGAGTTGGACGTCGGTGCAAGGATTTCTATCGGTGTATCTTTAAGGCTTTAGGCCGATGCACAGTGGTCACGCCGACGGAGGGTGAAGACTTGGTATCGGTGAGACAAGCGACTATTGGAGTTCATGGTTGAATGTTGGCCGATAGTTTGGGTTGTGCCAATGGGGGTAGACAGGGGTCGTCGGCAGCAAAAGTGCCGACAATAGTTTACTAAGCCGTCAGATATATAAACTGCAGTGTCTGACTTGAACGGGTGCATGTGGGACTAAAAGTTCTCATGAATGTGAACTGTCAAGTGGTAGTTGGACAAAGCGTAACTGAATTTCTAGGCAGTTGGAATGAACGGTCGTTTGCATGAGAATCGATGAGATTACAAAAGCAATTTGGGGATCGATGGGAGTCTACGGATCACACAGGCCATCAGGAAGAGATGACACATCAGTGGAAGGACTTCGGGAAAGACCGATAGTTGTTTATCACACCAATAGTACAGAACTGAACCGACAATTGGAATACCAACCGGTATGGAAGTTGAACCGTCCTGTAATGGACATGAGCAAATACATAAGATGTAGCATTCTTTCTGTAGGGAGTTCAAAAGGAGAATCGAAAAAGCAAATTTTGGTGTGTGAAGCATTTTGATGTAATCAAAATTTTTGAACAGAAATAAAATATAGCAGTTCGATCATTTGTATATTCTGTTCTGTTTTCACTTTATCATTCTGAAGTAGATTAGTCTTTTCTGTTTTTGCTATTTTGTTTTCTTTTGCCAGCCATGACTCTGTTTTGATGATTCTTCAAATCCCATTGTATAGTATGGAGGTCATCAAATAGAGCCATGCTCTTTGTTTGTTTTTCTTTTGTGGGGTGGTCGGATCGCCAGTTAGAGGCAATGCCTGCTTGTTCTAGGTGAGCTCAGTGAGGAGTCCGGCTAGATAAACAAGTAGGAAAAATAGATTTGCAGGGGTGGAAAAATAGAGAGAAGGAAAGTGAGCACCAAGCAGTCCAGACCCTTGAACAGAGTGAGAAGGGTGGGCAACGGGCTCAGAAAGTTATGTGCCATTGAGGCAGTATCTTGGAAACAGTGAGGACAAGGTATGTGTCCCACACCAAGCAGAAAAGTAGAGTTTTCCATCTCTGCAAAGAGTATGTCTTTTAGCACTTTGAATTGGTAGGAAGGCTAGTGTTGTCAAACAGTCTTGTACACCTACAGGATGCAGAGCAGGCAGCCTAGAGTCCTCCCTATCAAATTGGTATCAGAGCAGTAAGATTTGGGTTATTCCTAGATAGGAATAGAAGAGTTGTATGTCATCACCGAGTTCAAGTGAGTCTGTTAGTTCATCCAAGAAAATGGTGACTAATGCAGAGTTAGCAAAGAAAGTTGAAGATCAAGAGGAGGAGAATAAACTCCTACAAGAAAGACTAGCAGAAATGGAGAGTAAGCTAGGTTTAATGTTGCAAAAGACTGAAGAAGTCAGCTAGAGAGTTAAATATTCTAAGGATAAGGGAAAAGGTGTATCTGTAGAAGATGAAGAGCCCACACCTGATCCTAAGTTGGAAGAAGAACCATTCTTGAAAGCTTTGAAAGCAATGAGTGGTAAAACATTGGAAGGAGTACCACTTTTCAGTGGAAAAATGGACCCAGATTTGGTCATGGAGTGGATAGAAGGACTTGAAAATCACTTTGAATGTGATGGTGTAAGCGAGGCACAGAAAGTAAAGGTGGCCAAATCTAGACTCAGGGGAGCTGCCTTAACCTGGTGGAAATTTGTGCAAACTGAAAGAGCAAAAGAAGATAAGAAGCCCATAGCTACTTGGAAGGGAATGGTAGCTAAAATCAAAGAAGCATATATGCCAGAAGATTATGAAATACAGCTGCACAGGAAGAGACAAAATCTGAGACAAAAGGAATTAGATGTCAGTGCATGCACTGAAGAATTCCAAAAGCTATGCTTAAGGTCCAAAGTAATGGAGGATGAAAGCATAAAGGTAGCAAGGTACCTTAATGGTCTGAAGTGGAATATACAAGAAGAAATTAGTCTGTTGTGTCCTACAATAGTGCAAAAATGCTATCAGCTGGCGCTAAAAGTGGAGGAAAAGAATAAGAGGAAACAAGACTCAAATAGCAGAGGAAGAGGTAGAGGCAGAGATAACAGAGGACACAGAGGAGGTTTTGGTGGAAGGAATGCTGACAATAGATCCCAAGCAGAATCGAAACTCACAGAGCAGAGTGGGGAGTCAAGTGGTAGAGGAAACCACAGAGGAAGAGGATCTAACAGAGGAAGGTCAGGAGGATCAGGCAGAGGATCCTATTTCACCAACATGAAGTGTTACAACTGTGGAAATCTTGGCCATCCAGCATATAGGTGCCCAGAAAAGGCCACATCCTCTTCTCAAGGAGGTGATAAGAGGAATCACTATGTCCAAGACAATGCATCCAGCAGCCAGTTACCTGAGGTCAATCTGAACTTAGAAGATGGAGAGAATCTAATGATAAGGAGAACCTTGATGAAGGAACCAGTAAAGTCTGAACCAAGCCAGAGGAGAGCACTATTTAGAATCAAGTGCAAGATTTTGAATAAGGTATGTAAAATTATCATAGACTCAGGATCTACTGATAATATTATTTCTGATGAAGCAGTTAAGAAACTGAATTTGAAAAGAATTACTCATGCAAACCCATATAGAGTCACATGGTTGAATAAGGGTCAACATGTGGTAGTGAATGAACAAAGTTGGGTTGAGTTTAGTATAGGTGGCTATAAGGATAAGGTATTATGTGATATACTACCCATGGATGCATGCCATTTCTTATTGGGCAAACCATGGCAGTATGACCGAAAGGCAGTACATGATGGTGAGAAGAATGCCTATTCTTTTCAGAAGGATGGTGTCACCTATAAAATTCAGTCATTGGAGGATGAAGATGCAGTTCAGACAAAGAGTCCTAATATCTTGGTTGTGAGTGGAAAAGAGTTTCTGAATACTCTTAAGGAAGATGGTATTGGTTATGCCATCATAGTAAAACCAAAAGAAGGACAGCAGGATAAGAAGACAGAGATTCCCAAAGAAATGCAGCCTATATTGGAGAAGTATAAAGGCATAATTAGTGATGGTACACCAGCTACATTGCCTCCACAGAGAGCAATAAGCCATCAGATAGACATGATTCCAGGGGCATCTTTGCCAAACAAGGCACCTTACAAGATGACTCCAGATCAGCACAAAGAGATTTCCAGGCAAGTGCAGGAGTTGCTAGATCAAGGATTGATCAGGAAGAGTATTAGTCCTTGTGCTGTGCCCACAGTATTGGCACCCAAGAAAGGAGGATCATGGAGATTATGCACAGATGCCAGAGCCATAAACAAGATAACTATAAGGTATAGATTCCCAATTCCTAGAATTGAAGATCTCATGGACTGTATTGGAAAAGCAAAGTATTTCACCAAGATAGACCTGAAGAGTGGTTACCACCAAATAAGAATCAAGGAAGGAGACGAGTGGAAGACAACCTTCAAGACCACATAAGGACTATATGAATGGATTGTTATGCCATTTGGTCTATCAAATGCACCCAGTACCTTTATGAGACTCATGAATGAAGTCCTAAAGGATTACATTGGTAAATTTGTTGTTGTTTTTCTAGATGATATTCTAATTTTTAGTCAGACCAAGGAAGAACATCTAGAACATGTAAATACTATTTTGCAAAAATTACATGATGAACAACTAACCATAAATCTGGAGAAGTGTGAATTCATGAAGCAGGAATTGGTATACCTTGGTTTTGTGGTGTCCCAGGGAGAGTTGAAGATGGACAAGTCCAAAGTAGAAGCCATATTGAGCTGGCCTACTCCCAGAGCAGCCACAGAGGTGAGAAGTTTTCATGGCTTAGCCCAGTTTTACAGAAAGTTTATCAGAAATTTCAGTGGAATATGTGCACCCATGTTGGATACAATCAAGGGTGGAATGAAAGAAAAATTTAGATGGACACCAGCTGCAGATAGAAGTTTTGAAAGATTGAAGAAAGAGGTAGCAACACAACCTATTTTGTTGTTGCCTAGTTTTGATAAGCTATTTACTATTGAATGTGATGCAAGTAATATAGCTGTAGGAGCAGTGCTAAATCAAGAAAATAGACCTGTAGCATTTTTCAGTGAGAGGCTGAATGAAGCAAAGAGTAAGTACTCTTCGTATGACTTAGAGTTGTATGCTCTAGTCCAAGCATTGAGGAAGTGGAGACATTATCTCCTGCCTAAAGAATTTGTTGTCTACACAGATAACCAAGCTCTGAGTTTTCTAAACTCACAGGATAAGTTAAGCAGTAGGCATATCAAATGGATGGAGTACCTGCAATCTTATACCTTTACAATTAAGCATAAGAAGGGGCAGCTGAACAGAGTTGCAGATGCTTTGAGCAGAAGATTGCTCACAGTGCAGGAAGTGCAGTTGAAGAGCATTGGAATTGAAGATTTCAAGAATCTTTACCAAGATGATGAAGATTTTGCTGAGGCATACAAGGTATGTCAAGATTTTGAGAATCACTTTCACAGTGAATTTGCAGATTTCACCTTATAGAAGGGATTGCTATTCAAAGGTGGACAATTATGTGTGCCAAGAGGATCTATGAGAGAAAATCTCATACAGGAGAAGCACAATGGTAGTCTGAGTGGCCATTTTGGTCTGAATAAGACATTGGAGCTAGTCTAAAGGTTCTATTATTGGCCAAGGATGCACAGAGACATCAGAAGGTATGTAGAGCAGTGTATCGTATGTCAAAAGGCCAAGGGAACCACTTCAAATGCAGGACTGTACCAACCCTTACCCATTCCTTCCAGACCATGGGAATGTGTAAGTATGGATTTTGTAGTTGGTTTGCCTAAGACTAAGACTGGTTATGATAGCATATATGTAGTTGTGGATAGGTTTAGCAAGATGAGTCATTTCATTCCCTGCAAAGTGACTCATGATGCTAGTCATATAGCACACTTGTTTTTCAGAGAAGTGATCAGAATTCATGGACTTCTAGCAAGTATTGTGTCTAACAGAGATGCTAAATTCATGGGGCATTTCTGGAAAACATTGTGGTAGAGATTGGGGACAAATTTATCGTTCAGTTCAGCATATCACCCACAGACAGATGGTCAGATAGAGGTGGTAAACAGGACATTGGGCAACTTATTAAGGTGTATAACCAAAGAATATGGACAGAGTTGGGATCTTGTCATTCATCAAGCAGAATTTGCCTATAATGACAGTGTGAATAGGACTACTGGTAAGAGTCCATTCGAAATAGTCTATGGAATGCATCCCAGAGGTATATGTGAGCTCAAGAATATGGGAAACATGGAGAACAGAAGTGGACATGCCGAGGATTTTGCACAATCCATGAAAGAAGTGCATGAGCAGGTGAAGAAAACCTTGACAGAGAACACACAGAAGATCAAAGATAGAGTAGATGCCCACAGAAGGGATATTCAGTTTGAGGTTGGTGATCTGGTTATGGTACACTTGAACAAAGCTAGAATGCAGAAAGGCACGCCAACCAAACTGCAGATGAGGAGAATTGGTCCTTGCAGAATCCTGAACAAGTATGGTAACAATGCATACAGAATTGAATTACCAGAAGATTTGGCAATCTCACTAGTGTTTAATGTCCAAGACCTGGTGCAATACAGGGGTCCTCAGTCAGCAGCAAATGGATCTATTTCAGAGAAGGAACAGATAGTAAAAGATGTGACTTTGCCACTAAAACCCAAACTGCAGGCAGAGAGAATACTGGATTCAAGAGTACAAAAGCAGACCAGACATGGCGTCTACATGGAGCATTTGGTCAAATGGAAACAGTTGCCTGAAGCAGAAGCTACCTAGGTTGCAGAGTCAGAATTCAAAAAGACGGGCATTGATTTTGCCTCATTGTCACCGGAGGTGACATAGCTTCTTTCTGCACAGGGGAGTATGGTGCAGGAGCACCAAGGGCTTAGAGCCCATGTGTATATAGTTTTGCATATATTTGGTGTGATGTTTTTTTTTTTCGAATTGGGAAGGTGCGGGAAGGAGTTGATGCTTTTACAAATTGGGTCCATCGGAGTGAGAGAGCTCATCGGCCGAGCATTGAGAAACTATATCGACAGCTAGTGTCCCACCGATAAAGTAGGTCTCACCAACGAAGACACTTATCAGCGTGAGATGCATATCGGGAGGAGGTATGAAGGTTAGGCCGAAGGAGAAGGTCTTACCGATGTGTGATGTCCATCGGCGGAGCCTGTGGTTGTGTCTCCGATCGCTTGGTGTTACCCCGATGGAGTGGTAAAGGTTGGTGAAGGCCATCGGCATGAGAATCACTATCGGTGAAGGATGTGGGTGTCACTCTGATATTAATTGTCTGTTTGATGAAGTGTTGCCGAGGCTTGTCATCGGTATGAGGCTTGCTATCGGTGATGGCTGTGAAAGTCACTCCGACAGCTATGTGTTACTCCGATGGAGTTGGACGTCGGTGGAAGGATTTCTATCAGCGTAGCTTTAAGGCTTTAGGCCGATGCACAGTGGTCACGCCGACGGAGGGTGAAGACTTGGTATCGGTGAGACAAGGGACTATCGGAGTTCATGGTTGAATGTTGGCCAATAGTTTGGGTTGTGCCGATGGGGGTAGACAGGGGTCGTTAGCGGCAAAAGTGCCGACAATAGTTTACTAAGCCGTCAGATATATAAACTGCAGTGTCCGACTTGAACGGGTGCATGTGGGACTAAAAGTTCTCATGAATGCGAACTGTCAAGTGGTAGTTGGACAGAGCGTAACTGAATTTCTGGGCAGTTGGAATGAACGGTCGTTTGCATGAGAATCGATGAGATTGCAAAAGCAATTTGGGGATCGATGGGAGTCTACGGATCACACAGGCCATCGGGAAGAGATGACACATCGGTGGAAGGACTTCGGGACAGACCGATAGTTGTTTGTCACACCAATAGCACAGAACTGAACCGACAGTTGGAATACCAACCGGTATGGAAGTTGAACCGTCCTATAACGGACATGAACAAATACATAAGATGTAGCATTCTTTCTGTAGGGAGTTCAGAAGGAGAATCGAAGAAGCAAATTTTGGTGTGTGAAGCATTTTGATGTAATCAAAATTTTTGAACAGAAATAAAATACAGCAGTTCGATCATTTGTATATTCTGTTCTGTTTTCACTTTATCATTCTGAAGTAGATTAGTCTTTTCTATTTTTGCTATTTTGTTTTCTTTTGCTAGCCATGACTCTATTTTGATGATTCTTCAAATCCCATTGTACATTATGGAGGTCATCAAATAGAGCCATGCTCTTTGTTTGTTTTTCTTTTGTGGGGTGGTCGGATCGCCGGTTAGAGGCAATGCCTGCTTGTTCTAGGCGAGCTCAGTGAGGAGTCCAGCTAGATAAACAAGTAGGAAAAATAGATTTGCAGGGGTGGAAAAATAGAGAGAAGGAAAGTGAGCACCAAGCAGTCCAGACCCTTGAACAGAGTGAGAAGGGTGGGCAACGGGCTCAGAAAGTTATGTGCCATTGAGGTAGTATCTTGGAAACAGTAAGGACAAGGTATGTGTCCCACACCAAGCAGAAAAGTAGAGTTTTCCATCTCTGCAAAGAGTATGTCTTTTAGCAATTTGAATTGGTAGGAAGGCTAGTGTTGTCAAACAGTCTTGTACACCTACAGGATTCAGAGCAGGCAGCCTAGAGTCCTCCCTATCAAGAGTTCACAATAGAATTAAGTATTAAAGGCCATAGAGGTAGGGGAGACCAAAACACTCTAGCCAATCTAGACTTAGAGGGCATGCTACTTAGAGACAACAAAGTTTCAACTCCAAGTGGAGAAGACAAAAAAATAATTATGAATATACTAGGGCCATGCTCAACATGAGCTTTGTAAATTTCACCTCAGAAAATGAAAAAGGAAAAAATCTTTTATGAAATTTTGAATAGTCTCCACACATTGTTAGCATGCATTTAGAGGGGATTCTCCTAAAAAAATACCCTATTAAAGTAAAAATTTCAAGTGATTTACATTCATTATCAAAATCTTGAAGTGGTAATACTCTTTAAAAATGACCTTGCATATTACTAATAGAGAATGTAGATAGAGAAAAGTAGAATAGAGTAAATAGATGAAAAAAAATATGTTTATTCAATATGATTTGCTACATATAAAGGAGAGATATATAGACACATACTCCATTATTCATGCCATGGATTAGGGATTTGTTAACTACAACAAGATTGCACAAATTAGGGCTTTCTTGACTAAAATAAGACTAAGTAGATTACCTCTAAGGACTAAACAAATTGTCTCTAATTAATCATCTATTAACTAAGTCTCTAGCTAATCTAATCTATTAGTGACGGAAGTTAATTATTCCAACACTCCTACTTTATGCAACATCAATTGGTTATTGCTTTTTCATAATTCCTGATGTAGGAGCATCCAAAAGTATTCAAAATAATTAAGACAGTTAATAGTGAAGTTGCAGAGTACCAAGAGCAACCTCAGAGAATACCGCATTTTACTGCATTATTATATCAGGAGCTGCAAAGTTGGACTTAGCATCTAGACGTAGTCATCTACAACATATCTAAAATTTAGATCATTTGGCTTTGATTCTGGAGAGATATCGCTATTAGAAGATTACCTATTTTTACCTGTTTTCACATAGCAGAGCTGATAGTGTTTAGTGAAGTCTAATCAACTTGTAGAGAAAATCTATGACTTGTGAAGCCTAAAGGAACATTATTCAATGAAGTATAGGACCTGGCCGACCTTCATGGAGATCCACACAAAGTTCTATACATAAGCAGAGCAATGCCACATGTTTAGGTCCAACCTATATGTGTCTACACATTACGTGACTAGCCATTGCAATTAGGCCGACTTGTTAATGTTTAGAAATCTTGTGGAGGATATAAATAAGAGATAAAGGATTGTTTCTAGGTAGTGATCAATAGCACGAAGAAATGAAGCTAGATCTTAAGTTGTTTTGATCCGAATGAATAGAAGAATAGAGTAGAAAGCAGAGGAGGAAGCAGAAGGAGTTGTAGAACAAAGAATTGAGAGGGCATCAAGGTTGGACAGTCCCTCACTAGATCCTCCTACCTTGACTGCATCAATTCCAATCTTCTCGATGCACAATTCATTCTTCAGTTTTGGAAGACCTTTGGTGAGCATGTCAACATACATGCTTTGGTGCCACAAACCATTATCTCCACTTCTCCATCTTCCACTATCTCACAAATAAAGTGGTGCTAGATTTCTATATTTTTTGTTCTTGTATGTAACTTGGGATCTCTTGTAAGAGCTATGTAACTTTGACTATTACAGTATATGATAGTAGGCTATTACTGCTCATATCACAAATCTTTTAGCAACTTTCTTAGCCAAACTAATTCATTCATTACTTGTATTGCTACCATATATTCAACCTCTATGATAGAAAATGTAACTATTAGTTGCCTCTTTCTTCCCCCAACTGACTGGGGTATTTCCAATCTAAAAATAATAACTGGTTGTTGATCAATCTTTTTGTATTAACTTCACCAACCCAATCAGTGTCACAATATCAAATTGCTTATACAAGATTTATAACAACTTTGTTTACTTGAAAACAAATTCTAAAGGTTGTCCCTTTCAAATACTAAAATATTCTCTTGACAACATTCTAATGCTTAGCTCTTGGATTCAAAGAGTATTGGATCATAGCTGCCATTGCATATTCAATTTCAAGTCTTGTGGAGACCATTGCATTCATAAATCTTCCTACTACACTTTGATATGAAATGCTCATCATCTTGCTTTCTTCTTTAGAAATTTTTAAAAACATATCATCTCTTAGTTTGACACTAGTATCCATAGGTGTGCTTCTTAGTTTGCTCATATCTAGAGAATTTTTAGAATGTTCTCAATATAGATATGCTAGTTTAAATAAGTTAGTGAGTACTTCTATTTTTCTACACTTGAATACCCAAGAAATAGTGCATCTCTCCAAGATTTGTCATTTCAAACATAGAAAGCTAACATTAACTTTGTATAATTTGTTGCATATAGGTTGTCATTGATGTCAATAGTGGTATGAAGTGCTGCAGTGTGGAAGGTTGTAGGTGATGTCAAAGGAGTTTGCAGTAGTGTAATGTTCAATGAAGATAGTAGAATAAGCATTGTGAGGCAGACAGAGAAAGTTGATTAGAGAGTTGTGAAGTCAAGGAGATGGATCATTATCATTTGTACACTGGCATACCTTATCTGCTAAAGTTCATGTGTAAGTTCATATCTTAGTTATGTTGTGAAAATGATTGTGTTTGAAGTGTTTGATTAATAGAGTTTGATTTCAACTGCATGATGATGATATGAACTCATAATGGTTTCCATCGGATAAAGAATGTTGTGAAAGCTTGAAGGAAATTTGCCTAAGTAAAGTTCTAGTCAGTAAAGGGGTCATAGGCTTAGATAAATGTACCGCATATCTCTATTGTTGAAGATTCTATTATGTAGATTGGAAGATAAGTAGAAACAAGCACAAAGAATGTATATTTCATGTTTCAGAGCATGAAAGTCACCGCAAAATATTTTTGAGTCAAAAGAGTGAAGGAAGCTGTGAAACACAGTAAGTACAGTCATGGAGAGAGAGGATAGCGTTCCACATTTCACTGTAGATGAAGATATAATGATGTGATTTGGAGGACAGGTAGATATATGTAGCAAGTATGCATGGTTCAAATCTCAAGTGATAATATGTACTGCAGATGGTTCTCCAAAGTCAAATGTGTGAAGATATGCCCTGGTCAAAGAAAGTAATCAGAAGGAGATAGTTGAAGACACAACAATTCACCGCAATTTGATAGTTGGCCTTGTTGATTGAAGGATGAGCTCTAATGGCTAGATTGTATGCTTTGCTCAAGTTTCAAATGATTAAGTTTACTGCAAGAATGGTTTCCATTTCTTTATCCTAAGATTGTGTAAGCAAGATTTGTTAAGGACATCGACATCAAAGATCAAGTGATTGCACCAATATGAAACATCTTGAGATGATAAGAGAAGTATATGTATGAATGTTTTCCAAGTCACATAATATTCAGTAAATGGTCTGCATGATGTAATTCTATCTCTTCCGGTACCGCCTCAGGTTTGGAGTCAAATGCAAGAAAGTGTAAGTGTTGTGGAGACAATTTGGTGCATAATGAAGGTTTTGCCATGTGTATGGAGTATGCGCCATCCTAGAAGAGTGTGCTAAGGTAAAATAGGACTTGATTATGTTTTGCTCTTGAATTGCATTGGATTTGTACTTACCACGTATGTTTGGGAGCTAACTATTGTGGCCACTACACATTCCATGTCATATATTTGATCTTGGCTGACTGAGGATAAAGATCTGGATACTTGTAGAGGATATAAATGTAAGATCAAATGTGTCAAGCATGGCATGGTGTGTGTCTTTGGGTAAAACCATTTTAAAGATTGTGTGAATATACTACAGAAGAAGATTTCATGATGAAATGTGGAAAGGACCAATTTATGTTATGTGAAACTGTTGCGGAGGCAGTTGTTGGTGAAGTGATGATGGATGAGAGTTTTGTTAGGATAAGTGTCTCAACCTTCCAACTATGAAAGGTTACTATTCTTCCTAGTTTTGGTCTTTACAAATACCCTTTATCTTGAAGAATGGTCTAGAACTTTCAAAGTTTCCAAAAGGGCTAAAAATGGAAGGGCTTACTATTTTTAGTAACTATAAACCCAAAAATTTTCCAAAAGGTGTGGAACTACTAAGTAAACATCTCATGTGATTTTTGACTTAGGATCATACTTGGATTGCGAGATATTAAAGTTTTTATTTTTTGAAACTATGGAAAAAAGTTTTGAACTCAGTTTTGAGGCACTTAGAGGTCCCTAAATGCCCTAAAAATTGTCATAACTAGTGAAGCAGGTTATATCTTGATAGGTCTCTTCACGAGATTTCTGATGCATCAAATGATTCGTCAATTGGGCACCCAAATCAAAAGTCATGACCTTCGAAAGTTAGACCTCTCATTTTTGGGAAATGTGAAAATGTGTTGGACACTTAAAAGAGCTGTAAAGGGGAGAGTTACACCTGTTGGTGTCTGATTTGGTACATCACAAGGCATATTTTATTGGAGATAATTTGGGCACCACTTTTGGGTGGTTTTGGCTCATATTTTTGTAATTACTATTGACAATTTACTGTATTGTATCTCCTATATATCGGGAGGTTGAGATGGAGGTTGTGTGTAAGAGTCTTATAGCTATTTAGTTACCTTCCGGATCTTTGGTTGATTAATACTCCTATGAAATCTTGCTCTGCAAGTATATTGTAATCTTCTTGATTCCTGAATAATATATCAGGCAACTTTGGAGTGTGGAGTTTTTTACCTGAAAGGGTTTTCCTCACATATATCTTGTGTTGTGAGTTTTGCATTTGGATGTTATTATCTTTCCGTGAATGTGCATCTTAATTTGTAACTATAAAAGTTAAAATTTACATAAATATTTCCTCATTAGATCAGTGGAGGCATTTTCTACATATCTTGTTTCCATTCAAGTTTTTGAAGTTGTTTTGTTGTGGTGAAGGTTGAAATTGTGATTGTGAAGAAGTAAGAGTGTTGTGCAGAGGCTGAAGTGATTAGCAGTTAGTATTGTGAGAAGAACATTTGAGTCAGATAAGTTTATTGTGTAAAGATTGTAAGTGTTGTAATGGATCAGGGAGTTCCAACTTTCTTTGGGTTGTAACCCATAAATAATGTTGTAATATTTTTTATTTGTGAGGCTGGATTTGGATAGTAGATCCAAGCAACTTGCTCATTGTGGTTTTTCCCTTCTAGGGTTTTCCACGTAAATCTAGTGTTATGGATGTGTGCTTCTGTGGTCTTGTGCTTTTCATGTTTTAAAATACTTATGTTAGTTTGAATGTTGTTGGAAGAAAAGAATTTAAATAAGTACTGATTCACCCCCCTCTCAGCACTTCTGTGTGTTCAACATTATTTAGCAGCTTAAGATCATTACTTCAAATGACTACATCATCCACATAAATGTAATTATGACCTTCAAGTGATCTAATCTCAACACATAAACATTTAAATTGACATTACTTTGTAGAAAACTAGTAGAATAGAGATACATGTCAATTCATTAGTACCAAGTTCTTAGTGATTGCTTCAATCCATATATGGTCTTTTACAACATGCACACCAACCCTTCATTCCATAGAACCACAAATCCTTCTAGATGTTTCATGTAGATGTCTTCATTGAGAAATATTGTTTTGATGTCCATTTGATGGATTTCTATGTCCTCAATTGTACTAATATCAAGAAAAAATTGAATGGATGTGAGTTTAGCCCCATGTGAAAATGTATCATGATATTAATCAATAACTACTACTTGTGAATAGCCCTTGGCTACCAATTGAGCCATGTACCAATCAATGTTTTGATTTGATTTGCATTTTTTCTTGAACAATCTTTGCACCTAATGGTCTTTCTGCATTAAGGAAGTGTGGTTAAACTCCAAGTCTTATTGGTCAACAATGACTTGTATTCATAATTCAATGCCTGTTTCCACTTAGTTGCTTTGGGAATCTTTAGTGCTCCAAATAAGCTATTAGGTTTAGGTACAAAGGATGCTAAAGAAAATATGAATTGATTATATTCGCATACTTTAAACAAAGATTTTGAAGTTAAAATGGGGATTACGTAATTTCTTCTTTGCGTGAACCATCAACTCCCTATTCTTCTTCACTAAGTTGTATGCTTTCTTCTTCATCACTAACTTGATCAATCTCTTGGTACAATGGTTGCACTAAATCATAACTCAGATAAGTTGTAGAAAGCTCATTGTCTTCCACTTTATTTGGTAGGTACATGCTTTCATGAAATATGACATCTTTGGTAATTGTCATTGAGCGTTTAGCATTATTATACACATTGTAGCCTATAACTCCAGATGCATATCCAAGAAAGATGCACTTCTAACTTTTCATGTCTAGCTTCTTCCTTTTCTCATCAAGTATGTGCGCATATACTACACACCCAATACACAAAGGTGTGTAACCATTGGTGTGATCCTAGCCAAGCTTCTTCTATAGTTTTCCAATCATTGCCTTGGTTGGAACTCTATTTCCAAGGTATGTTATAGTAGCAACTGCATCAACCCAAAAAATATTTGATAGTCCAGTATGCTTTGGCATTCACCTTTCTTGTTCAAATAGCATTTGATTTTCACATTTAGTAATTCCATTCTATTTTGGGTTGTATGGGGATGTCCACTATCTTTGGATTCTTGCATCCATATATAAATTTTCACTTATTTGAGATGTACTCTCTACGATTGTCACTCATGAGATTCTTTATGAATTTTCCTATAAAATTTTACTTATTTGAGATGTACTTTGTACGATTGTCACTCATGAGATTCTTTATGAATTTTCCCATTTGTTTCTCCACAAGATTCTTGAAGCATTTAAAATTTTATAAAACATTAAAAGTTTGTTTGATGAAGAAAACATAAGTATGCCTCAAGTAATCATTGATGAAGGTGGAAAATACTTTGCTACTATAATTGATATGGTCTACAATTGCTCACATATGTCAAAACCTACAAGTTCCAACAACTCCTTTGCTTGAGTGCCTCCTTTATTTGGAAACTTTGTCCTTTAATGCTTTCCCAAAATGCATGCTTCACATGGATTCGAGTCTAATCCCTTGTGTAGATCCATACCCAACATAAATTTCTAGGTATCCATGAGTTTTAGATTCTACATGTTGATGTGCCTAAATCTTTGATGCTATAAAGGTACCTTGCTAATTTTCTAGGGTGTTCTTGCAATATAAGCATGCTCTTCCACACTTGACAAGCATGGTTTGTATAAGTTTCCACATTGTACTTCCTTTGCTACATTGTTCCCATTGTTGTTCTTCAACATGCATATCCTTGAGTCAAACTCCACTTTCATTCCCTCATCTGCAATTTTACTAATAGATGAAAATTTTTGGTTAGCCATGTAACATGTAGAACATTGTGGATCTATTTGTGTACACCATCCAAGAGCTCTACCAAAATCACTTCACCACAAACCTTGTGACTTGAGTGATCACCCAAATAAACCTTCTTCTCTCTAGGGAGTTTTGTATATGACATAAATATATCCCAATATGGTGTCATATGTCATGAGGCTCCTAAATCAATACACTTGAGGTTTTGATCACTTATAATGGTGGTAAGCACTGTTATAAATAGCTTAGCCTCTTTAACCCCATTGTTTGTTGCATTTGCATGTGAGTTTGTCAGGTTTTCTCCTGCAAGATCTATTGCTTTGTTCTAGCAATCAGTGACCTACCTTATTGAATAGTGGCATTTAAATTTCTTCTGCTTTGAAGAACTTTTAGCATCAGTGGTGGTTGATTGCTCTTTCTTCAAGTAGTTTTTCTTTCTAGCACACAAGGTAGTGGGAGTTTTTGACTTCACTCCCATGTCTTTTCTTTTCAACTACTATTGCAATAATAACCCAATTATTGTTTGGAGTTTGAGAATAGCTTGTGTGCCCATAGAGATCACCAAAATTACAAATGAATGTGGAAGACTCCCCATAAGTTTCATAATGCTATCCTCTTATGAGATTGGAGAACCAACTACAACCAACTAATTCAACAAAGATTTGAAGTTGTTGATGTGTGATGACATTGATTCTTCAAACCATTTGTAGGTGAAATATTTAATTTGCAATTATATCCTTGTTGTCACATCTTTCATCTTGAACATTTGACACAATGTCTCCCAAGCCTCCTTTGAGGTTTTCAGACTACTTACGTGCAACAATTATGAATCCTTCAGGTTGAGCAATATAATGGCTAATGTTTTTCCATTTCTATGCTCCCACTTGGTTGCTACCTCTCCATTAACATGTTTCAACTTAGTATCACCATTGATCTTCCATAGATTTGCTCCCTAGAGCAGTATGTTAATCTTCACCTTCCATAGATGGAAGTTTTCCCTTCTGGGGACGGTGTACGTGCACTCCGAGCTCTATGGAATGCACTCCAAGCTATTTGGATTGAAGCTGCACCTTTCACGTATGGAAATTTGGGCAGCTTTAAGGAATTAACTTTTTCTTCTGTGGCTGTAAAACCCGGAGGCAATCTCTCTGAGACTTGTGATAACTAATTTCGGCGGGTAATTTAGTAGTTACCACTATTTAGAAGACTAACTAGTTGAGGTGACCGGGCTCTATTTTCAACGAACAAAATTTCCACCTGCCTTGACATCCGAACCGAATCAGCGATAGAATTAAATAAGATATAAATGCTATGAACCTCATGTCAATTTTGAGACTTGTCAATGCGGTCCAGAGCAAGACTTGTTCTCGTTTCAATTAGACTTTTGATAACAAGTATTAAAAGTATTTGTTTTGAAAAGTTAAAAAAGAAGTTTAAGGTCCAAAATAACAAAGAATGAGTCCAGCTCAATCAGCCAAACAATGTGAAGTATAAATTCATTCCCGAGGGCTTGGAGTTCTTGTAATGTTGAGTCATGTATGATGTCATTAATGGTGGTCTACTGCATAGACTAATAGATTTTTTTAACGATATAGTGAAGGTTACAACAACTAGAAACCTCCCGGGGGGGCCGGGGTTGGGTGGGACGCCGAAGTGCCCGGGCAATAGAGTCTCCCACCCACCCCGATTAGAACCATACTAGCAGCCGGGCGGGCGGTTTCTCCAATTAGAACCATACTAGCAGCCGGGGTGGGTGGGAGGCCCTTCCTAGTTGGGGGGGCCCACACACGACAAACCCCGTAATCTTTACAAAGTTCACCCACCCCTGATTAGTGACGGGAGGTTCCTTCAATTAGTTGTTGGGGGCCCTACGTCTCTGCCCGGTTTGACTCCTCCCCTCCATCACTACTATTCTCTTTTTCCCGCGATCAATTGCTTCTATTGGAAGCCGACCGGAGCCTGCTACGGGAGTCTCCACTTTCTTTTCCGATCGAACAATTAGAAGAGAAAGGGCACTAACGAATATGGATCGGGGAGGCGGGACGAGAGGAGATATCAAATAGTGGGTCGGGCTAAAGGGGAAGGCTCTATCCGATATTAGCCTAGCCACCCGGAAGATCCAACCTCTATAGTATAGTTCCCATCTGTCCTTGGTTCAATGCTGTATCGGAGACGGTTCAGCAGGTGCGGGTTCAATGCTGTATCACTCGACCGCTATAATTCGGGTGGGGGGGGCCCTACTATCCATAGCCTAGTTCCGGGAGAGCATCAGGTTCTGGTCTATATATAGTCTCTGGCAGAACATCAGTCTGGCAGAGCATCGGGTTATATCAATCTCTGTCGCTGATTCAATAGTTGCGGGCATAGCATAATCTAAAGAAACGATCGGGTAGATCTATCTATCGGACGGTGTAGGAAATTAGCAGCTAATTTATGGAGGTGTTGTCCCCCCGCTTGCGATCGAGGTGGGCGGGAGAATAAAGAGCGCACTACTTAGAAAGGGGGGGGTCCGATCGATCTGTACATTCCTCAGCACTTGAATACTACAGAGTAGAACCGGTGGAACTAGAGGCACCTTACGCCCTACTCTATAATGGGTGGGAATTTGCTATTCAATGCCTATGCACTCAGATAGCATCGGGAAGAACCGGGGGGGTTTGGGGGATAGTGCGACCGCTTTAGCGAGAAACACGTTCTATGATGATTATGAATCGAACGAAGATCAGGGTAGCGTTTTCTCTGTCCAAATACTCACCAGAGAAGAAATCTCGGTTCAAATAGAACCCCCCAAAGGGCCCCTACTCACTCTATTTCCTCCCACCCACCCACCCACCCAACTAGAACTCCCACCCGCCCCAACCTTAATCCTCCCTTCCCACTTCAAAGTGAGAAGAGATAGAGGGGCGTTGGGAACGGGTGGGTGGGAAGCTAATGTTGTGGGAGGGAATAGTGTGGGTGGGCCCCAACCTTAATCCTCCCGGGGGCCCCCGGAGATAGAGGGGCGTTGGGGCCGTTCAATTAATCTACCTCACCTAAACGGCCCCGCTATAGTAGAGGCTCAAAGTTGGTGGGTGGGAGACTATATTGCCTCCCCACCCGTTATCATTCCCCCCCACCCGTTTCATTACCCCCGACAATCTTCGGCTATCCTCCCACCCGTATAACCCCCCACCCATCCCCTGTCACTTTCCGGGTGGGGGGGAGATATAGGGTGGGCGGTTAAGTTGGCATCTACCGGGGAACGGCTTATTCGGGTGGGTGGGAAACTCTAGTTCCGGTACTAGAAGGGCGAATTCGGGTGGGTGGGAAACTCTAGTTCCGCCACCCCGTGGGGATATTCTAGATGCCGTTGTTGTGGGGGGCAATAGTAGATTCTAGTCGGGGCTGTTCTCCGCCCTCTATCCCTTAAGAGTACCCCAAGTTTCAACTAGCAAATGCCCTATTCTGTTTTTTTCCTTGTTTCGGTACGATTCCGGTTCGTAGGGTTTCTGCCTTAAGAGTGCCTAGAGAGGGTCTAGCCGTATTCATGAGAAGCGGACAGGTCTGTCCTCTCTCTGGCAATAAAGCCAATTCCGTATTGGATCCTTCGATCGACGAGTCCCTTAACGAGCTCTGTTGATGGATCCGTAGGTACCGCCCGATGCATCCTCATTACCGAACTGAGCAATAGAGCGCTGCTTTAGCATCCCATTATGAAGAATCCAACCGATGCGCGATAGAGATTTCGCCTAAGGAAATAATAGGCCAGTGCTCGTTTGACCCCGTCTCCAATATCCAAGGCGGAAGCTATTCCCTATTCCTATGGGTATGGGATGAAAAAGGGTTCACATCGCATCTTTTGTTCGACCAGAAACCTACTGTCGTAAACATCCTCATGGCAATCTTCCGTTCGGGGTGGTCGGCCAAGATAAAAAGGTAGGGGTGGCACTAGAATCCCACCTACTCATCCCACCCAACTAGAATCCCCTACTCATCCCACCCAACTAGAATCCCCCCCGGGGTGGGTGGGAGGCCCTTCAACCAACCGGGGTAGATGGGCCTGTTTGGTTCGATCCATGGGACTTTAGTCACTCGTAGTGCTGCCACTGGCCACCGGCTGCTCCATTCCGATCGACAACACGCATTAAAACCGGACCCGATCCTGTCGGTGATATAAAGGACCCACCGCATAAGCCCAACAGCTCCTACTCGCTTCGGATGATGAAGTGCCATCGATCCGATTGAACCGGTTGTTTACTGCCAGTTTCCCGGGGGAGGGTGGGTGGATAGCCGTTGGGAGGTAGATGCCGAACTAAACTTGACTGATCAAGATGAAGCCCTATTGATTTTAGGAAACCGGCCCGGGGCGGATACTAAGTTGCGAGAAGGAAGGGCTCCCTTAGTCACCTACTTACTATCAGAAGATCCAGATGATCCTCCCCGGGAAGATAGGGCTTCAATGTGAGATAGGAGAGATAGGGCTCGGAGAAGGACACTGAACCCACCCACTATAGTGCCGGGTGGATAGGGGCCGAGCGCATAAATGACCGGGAGCCCTCTCCCAGCTATCTATAGTAGGATAGGGCGCTCCAACATAGAATCAATAGGCATAGTAGGATAGGGCGCTCCAACATAGAATCAAGAGGCCCCCGGGTCTTCATGCTTCTCCTCCATAGGTAGGGCTCCTTTCACCAGGGGACCCCGCGACTATAGAGTAGTAGGGCTCTTTAGCTGGACCAGCACCCAGATAGAGTAGATAGGGCCTCGGAGAACCCCAACCCGGACAAATAGATTTTTTTAACCTCTTGCATTCAAACATTAATGGGTTTAATGGTCAAACAGTGTATAGCAATTTTATACCACATTCATATTAGAATGTCGTAAATATTTATTCTATTTTTATTGGTCAAAATTGATCTTTGAGTATTGAATTGGATGATGTTTAAGAATAGCCTCTTTCTTGTGTGGCACGGTAGGGTAAGAACCACAATACACTTTTTGATGAATGGCTAGGAATAAATGTTGACCATCACAATCTTCTTGTCACCTCTACAATTAAACAATGATGTTCCACATGGTCTCTATAGATATTATCAAGGTTAACCTCCCATTTCCTTTATAACATATGGAAATCGTCCTAGATTTAACAATAGTCCATAATAAATATATTAACTATTTCATTTTATTGATTAAATAGTCAATAACAATTTTATGAGAAATCACAACAAGATATCAACTATAATATGAATTCTCTATTTAACTGCACTTCTTGTAATTTGTATTTGCTTTTTAACTTAATCCAATAAAAAATACTCAATGATTCCCCAAGAGATTAAATTTAAACACCATTATTATAGTTTATCCAGTTTCTTAACTTTTCTACAGTGGTATTATCAATATTTTGACTAATGTTAAGTCATATTTCTTAATTTCTTGCACCCTATTTAAACATTATCATGTTCAATGATCAAATAGTCAATAGCAATTTAACACTTCATCCATACTAGAATGTGGTAAATATTTGTCCTATTTTTATTGGTCAAAATTGACCTTTGACTATTGAATTGGATGATTTTTAAGAATAACCAATTTCTTGTGTGGCATAGTAGGGTGAGAACCATAATGCAATTTTTGATGAATGGCTATGAATAAATGTTGACCATCACAAGACCTCTACCATTAAGCAACCTCCCATTTCCTTTGTAAAGTATGAAATCATTCTACATTGAACTATAGTCCATAATAAATATATTGACTATTTCATTTTATTGATTAAATAGTCAATAACAATTTTATACCACATCATTAATTTCATTTTAATGAGAGAATGTTAATAACAATTTTATGAGAAATCACAACAAATTATCATTATCAACTATAATATGAATTCTCTATTTAACTGTACATGCACGTCTATACTTCTGTGTTCTGTAATTTCTAATTGCTTTTTAACTTAACCAATAAAAAAATACTGAATGATTCTCCGACAGATTAAATTTAAATACCATTATTATAGTTTATGCCGTTTCTTAACTTTTCTACAGTGGTATTACCAATATTCTGACCAATTCAGAATACTTCTCTTTGACATTGCAATGCTCATGTTTCATAAGCTTTGTTGAATATAAATGCTTGAATTTGTAGACATTGGCAACGCATTTCTCTTCTTCTTCTGAGCTCTAAGAGAAAACTTGTGAATATGGTGACAGGTTATTTGATAACCTACCCTCAGAGGTTGTGTTTGTTGAAGCTGTTTCTGAGTGTAATATTGCCTCATGGATTAAGACCCCAGCTTACTGAAGGTCTAGAGCCAGTCATATTACAGCTGAACGAGAACTGGAAAATACAGTTCTCTCTTACATTAATGAAAAATGTGAAGTATGTTGCAGGACCCTTGGCAGAATTGGGTGTCCTGATAGAATTTCTTCTGAACTTGTTTTCTCATAATGGGGGATTGTTAAACACCCTGTTCAAGTTATTAAACGGTAATTGTTTTTAATTTTTTAAAATAATTTATATGCAAAAAAATTATTTTAAGTATTGTTTTCATCTTAATAAGAATCATTTTAAAAAAAAAAATTATACAGCAATAGAAACATCATTTCTACAATTTTTTTCAATCTTTTTCATTAAAAAAATTATTATTTTTTGGATGGGATTTTGTAAGCCATTTTTTCTTGGCTTAAGAGAGCAAAACACCTGAGATTGTGTTAATCTCAAGATTCTCAGCCTGAACCTGTGCTAGTTGTGTAGAGAAGAAAAGCATGATAAACATGTATAATAGAAGTAGTGTAGATAGAATCTGAAACAAAAATGAAATAATAGAAAGCAAAGACAATATGTAGTATTTTCTCCTTTTTACTATTGTAAAAACTCAACCTTTCTCCAATACAATAATGAATCTCTCTTACTTTACCCTTAAGCATGTGTAAACACATCAAAAGCTGTTTTACACATTACATGAAATCATACAAAAGATAAACACAAGTGTTTGGGCAAAAATAGGAAAAACCCAAAATAACACCTAATTTTTTTCCCTCAAAATGATATGCATTAACTTACAAGCTTCATAGAAAGTATACAGCATTTATCCAACAAGTTGTGGTAAACTCATATTAATTTTGTAAAAACAAAACATTTCTGAAATTTAACTTAAGGAGTTTGTAATATTTTCTGTTTTTCTTGTATTTCAATTTTATACAGATAAATAGTTTTTAGGTCATTGTTAATTGGGTTATTAATTTAGTTGAGCCCCTTCTATAGAAAGTTCACCAACAAATTGTCTAAACTCACTCTTGTAGAACCAGACCTTTCCATTATTTCTTTGGTTCCCCCATAGACCCGCCTACCGCTAAAGCCAACTCCAAGGGGGTGGTTTATGGAAAAATTTCCAGTGTTTTCTCAACCCAGACTAGTATCAGGTTCTCCTGGTAATGTGACTGACACTTAATATTAATGTTGAATAATCAAAATTGAGTTGTAGTCATTAAACAAATATATTTTGATATCTCCTCCAAATTTATGTTTGTCTACTCTACCTTCATATTCTGTTAATCCTCCTCCCCACTGATTTACTTTCTTCCGCTGCTCTTCTGCTTTCTTAAGTTAGTCAGGTCCTCCACTCTTCTAATGGAAAATTAAATAACTTCTTGACTAATGGTGGGATGGATTGTTTTATATAGGAAGAATCATCATACCTAAAAGAGAATCAGAGGAATTTTTAAGTTTCATTGGCCATTTAGAGTGGCGCACAGATTTGTATGACAGCAGCTCTGATGAGGTTGATTTAAGCATGGACCCTGGGGAAAGATTCTTTGCAGATATCTCAGTCATGGCTTCGATCGTAGCCTACGAAAACAAGTTGGTTATCAAGAAAAGAGTCAACCAGCACTGGAGGGTAGGCTACTGATTTTTTTTCACTTGTTTTAAAATCAGACAACAGAGAAATTTATTTAAATTTTTCTGACTGAACAAATTGTTTTAATGTCCGTTCTTGTAGATGCATTTTGTGGAGTTCTTCGACTTTTGGGATGGTATGTAATCTTTGTTGAAAAACTAAGTATAAATGCTCAACATAGCCTTGATACTCTTAAATGATGCCTATAATTTAAAAACGTATTTTTAAACTGCTAATCATAAATTAAAATAAATTTAATTTAACTTTATATCATTTCCATTATTTAATACACTATAAAACAATTTTAAAACTTACTCTTTTATATTTTATAGTTATAACTTTATATTATTTTTTAATAACTCTGATGGAATTACCTTTTCTTAGAAAATTTACAGGGTTTGGCTCATTTGGTTTCTGTCATTGATTTAGGTGGTTCAGGTCATAAGTTCAAATCCCTTGACTTACCCTGCAGCATGCATTGAGGGTTCCACGTATGCTGCCCAGTAATTTATAAGAGGCTTTGTCCTGTATTAAAGCTCACAACTCCCAATCACTGGACCAAACCCCAATTTCCTCTGATTATCCAATAAAAATAAAAAATGTTTACAAAAAGTTCAATGAACACTTTTAAACCAGAAATGAGTATATAGTAGAACTTGTCCCCGTTGACATTATTGGATCGACGTACCCTTAATAATTTCATATAATTTAAAATAGAATTACTTGTTCAGAGGACAATATCTTAAACATTAAGATATTAAAAACTTTTCGAAGACATTCGAAAATTTTTGATTGAAATTTTCTATAATGGAAGATAATAAACTTGTACACTTTTCTCAGACATGATTCTTCTGGTTCAGCTTCTGTTGACAATCTCTTTCTTTGTTTTTTTTAATTTATGTGAGAGAGAACTCATGCTAATCTTTCTTGTCTTTATTATAACCTTAATAATGGCTGCCCCGATGCTCTGCATACATGTCTCAAAGTAGGTAAAATCTTTATATTAGTTGCATAATCATTAATACTGATATGTTGATATGGGTAACTTACAGATCACTTGCAGAAGAATTCTACACAGGCATTTTTATTTTGTGACAAAGAAATCGATGCCAAGTTAATAGTGATACCATTCAGAGGAACACAGTTATTCGAGGCAGATGATTACATAGCAGATTTAGATTTCTCTTGGTATGAGTATCCCCAAATAGGAAAGATCCATTTAGGATTTCTAGAGGCTCTGGGTCTGGAAAACAGTTCAATTGATAAGAAATCCTCACACCCTCTTGAAAACCAAGACCATGACAAATCTCTGGCCTACTTTGTGCTACGTCAAAAGTTAGAAAACCTTTTACAAGTCCACAAAAATGCAAAATTCATTGTGACAGGTCACAGTTTAGGAGGAGCCTTGGCTGTATTGTTTTCAGCAATGTTGTTTGTGAATGAGGAGGATAAGCTGTTGGAAAAACTGCTGGCTATATACATTTGGACAACCCAGAGTTGGTGATAAAGCATTTGCAGATTTCATGAACAGGAAAGTAAATCAACCCACACCCAGATATTTTAGAGTCGTATATTCCAACGACCTTATTCCAAGATTACCTTTTGACAATGACATATTCATGTATAAGCACTTTGGAGTATGTCTTTACTACAACAGTCTTTACTGGCAAAAGGTATTAATTACTATTTAAGTTAGTGATATTCAAAATTACTGTTTAGATAATGAGACCCATCAAATTTCTCAAGACTATCTCCATGGATTTAATATATTGATTTGTTAAAAATCTGTTGTACCAGAATCTTGCAGAAGCCCCTAACAGAGATCTCTCGCTGGTGTTCTTCATACCCATAAGAATAACTGCCCTCTGGGAAGTGTTACAGTGCTTAGCACTACATTACATAAAGGGAGGCGAATTCAAAGAAACCAAAGTTTCTATTATCTCTAGAATATTTGGAATTTTGGTTCCAGGGATTTCAGCACATAGCCCAGTAAATTATATAAATGCGGTAAGATTGGGTCCTCCCAGGTTAAATCCAACTTTGAGCAATGCAGAAGGATTAAGCATCTCGTTCAAAGAATAAAGTCTTACTTATGTTATTGGATGAATAAACATGTTTCTGTGTAGGAATTTTGTATATTGTCCTTATTGCAACAAACACAATCACTTTGAGCTTATCTTTCAGATGGGTTTGTAATTATTTGGAAAACAATATTATTATAGAGTTAGCCAATTCAAATGGTCTTATTATTTAAGGGACAAACATTTTACTATCCATAGATTCAGATATTCCGCAATGGAAATTATTTAAAATAAGGATATGGCAAAATTTTGAAAGTTGTTAAATGTTCTAGGTTTTTAACTTTATAATGATGAGTGATTAATTTAAATGTTTGTTTATTGAAAGTTTGATGTGCCAATTGTTTATGTGGGATCTTTGTCCTCCAATAAAAAAACCAATACGTTAAGCATAACATGTGGGTTTTTTAAGCCCTTCCATTTGGTTGATTGTCTTTCCTGCAATTTGAAGAAGAATTTGGGAGAAATTATATTTTTTCCATATTGTTCTTAAATATTTAAATATTTAAAAGAGACATTCATATCTATACATCTATAAGGACACTTATTTGTTGTCATTCTAAATCATTTTAGGAACTATTTCTTCCTTTTATGAGACATAAAATGGTAACCATATACACCATCCATAAATAAATAAAAAATGTTATCCATAGAATCAATTGCAATTTTTTCGAGGCATTTAAGTGTAGAGAAGAAAAATGTATACCCTTATATTTTTCCCATTCACTTTACAACACTTTGCATGGATGTCACAAATGCTTAGTCCTAGCACCAAATTGGTCGCTTTTGGCACTCTAGAAAACCCTAAACCTAAATCCAACACTATATTATGACATATCACTTAGGTCAAAACATTCTTGATCTAGTTCCAAGAGCATTGCCCATCTTAGACAAGGCTACATCTACAATTATGTCTCTTAGACTAGACAACTACTACAATATCATCCCTCCATTTTGATTTTCAAATTTAACTATTTCCCACATGTTGACTCTTCCATAATATGATAGTTACTCATTGACCAACATGCCAAAGGTTTTCAATTGTGTGTCTAGGAGTTGTATTTAAGGACATCACCCTAGTTCATATCAATCACAAGGAATAACATGGAGTTAACAATTAAGAACACTTTCAAAGTATATTAGTCATTTTCATGTCAATTGCAAGATTAGTTTTCCTTGAAAGTTTAAGTATATTATGGTTTGTCCCTTGCTCTTTTTTCCTCAATAGCTCCTCAAATTGTTGCTCTTGTGATGCTATCATTGCTCGAAAAGTATTCATTTCTAGTTGTGATTCTATCCTTGCTTGGAGAGCATTCATTTCTACTTGTGATAGGAGTTTATAGGTACACTAATTTTATCAATGTAAGTCATTTAGTGTTACATTATGATATTGTGATTAGTTTATGAAGGATATATACAACTTATGATAGGAGTGTGTAGGCACACCAATTTCATCATTATAGGTCATCCAATGTTATATTATGATATTGTGATCAGTTCATCATAGCAGCAATACCAATTAGAGAATCTTAACATGGATCATTTCAAAAGTTGCAAGGAATTTAGTTATAATTACATCCAAGAGTTAATGAGATTAGCATTGCTTTTTATCAATAAAACATGTAAATCAATGAACATGTGTCATATGCTTAAACATTAACAATATAGATAAGTAGTACCTTATTCATCAATGATAACATTGAGTTACACAATCCTTTGATAAGACTATGCATATAAACACAAGAAATAAATAACTTTCATCAATCTATATAATTAAAGAACATTACAACAACTAGTCAAATAGCTTACAAATAGAACTAAGTCCTTTACAACATCTAGTGATATAGGCTTATAACAAAAGAATGTCACAACATACAATGTCCTCAATACCATACCATATCTTTGACACTGAACCTAGTGGAGAGAGAGCATCATCAAGGTGATTTACCGCCCAGCCACAAGGCTCATGCCTCCCCAGTCTTACTCTTGAATGGAGAAGCTTGACCCTTCGCGAGGGGTCTAGCAAACTAAAGCCAGCATGCATGAAGAAATCTGGTGCAACATAATATATCTAACATTTCTAGCATGAATAAAATGCATATGTACTTATATCATGATATGACAAAGAGAGAAATAAATTAAATAGTAATGGGTACTAATGATATAAAAACTTTGACCAAAGCATCTTTTTAAGCTGTGTTTGATAGATAGGTTACGAATATAAACCTACCCTTCTCTATAGCTCCATATTCGACACTCGTCCATGCTCTATAGAAATATTAGAAGCAACATACAAATACAAGGAGTCATACATCATCCCAATGATACATTCATTATGCAAGGAACTTCAATCCATAAATGAAGTCATAATGTGTAAAACTATGTCATTTGGTACCATGCAAAAGATTTGGTGGATTAACATCATACAATTCATTTGCAAAAGAACTTCTAAGAAGATTAATCATCTAATATAATAATCTAACCATACATCACTCATGATGCCATCAAAATGATCATTCACATAAATATTTCAATTTGGAAGACATGCCTTAAATAGACAATATGATAGTCTTCAATTTGCAAAATAAAACCAATGAAATTTCTTCTAAGATGCTAATTACATAATTCTGACATCATCACATTCATAGACTTAATTCACAATTTCATCCCTTATTATGAGGAAAACATAAGTCTAAGGTCAAACTACTTCTTTCATGCAACTTATCAGGTGATCTAATTTTCTCAAGCAATTCAAACTAATTGATAACTTGTACATTTAGTACTATACTAATTAAGAATGCATATGGTTAAAAGTCTAGATTTATTTTCAATTAAATGAATTCTATAAACACTTTAAAACATATTGCCATGATTCACTAATTCCTAATTGCTTGATTTGCCCACCTTAGTTAGCCTAAAGAATTTCATAAGATCTATAATGCCTTCATTCTTAGGGTCTTTTACAAGAATTTACAACACATAAATAGGATAAGATCAAGCTCACATAATCTTATCAATTTAGTAAACATGTTAACTCATTCACTTCTATTCCTTGACTTAGGATGCAAGCAAAATGATAATATCTACATCTACTTTTCAACGCAAAAGATGAGTTCTATACTTGTTGAAATACACAGGACAAATGAGAGGGGGGGGGTGAATTAGTTCTCACAAAAACTTAACTTCATAAACCATCAACTACTTAATCACTGATAATCAGATTTAACCATGAAAGAATGAAATCATAGACTTAATCACAATCACACATTCAACACAGTAGACACCATATTTTTATGTGGAAAACCCTAAAAGGGAAAAACCATGGTGGGTGTTATCCCACAGAAAATATATGAGTTATAACAATACCAAAAAAGAGAGGCTCACTGCCCAAATTATTCATTGCAAAGAATTACTCACTACAAAGAATGACTCTTTGCCAAAGGGTGGCTCACTACCAAGGGGTGGCTCACTACAAAGGGTGACTCACTGCCAAGGGGTGTCTCACTACCAAATATGGTGAACTGATTAAATAAGATCTACTCCATGCCTGGGTTCAATTCCATTGAAGCACAATATAACTTCTCTGCTATGCTCTTTCACACCTTCGTACTTATCTCTTCATATTCGCTCACTCATACTCTTTTTCACAATTACATTACAAGTCTTTATGTACAAGTCATCAACCTTGGAATGTACATCAAGGTCAGCAATACATTCATCAACTATTGGAACAATCTCCAAGGTCGGCATTACAAAAACATACATAGAAATAGGTCTGGACCTAATACAAAAATTAGCTAAGGGAAAGATGTAAAGATGTATGCCGATCACACCATGCCTTAGCTG
This sequence comes from Cunninghamia lanceolata, assembly GCA_027924645.1. NCBI lineage: Eukaryota > Viridiplantae > Streptophyta > Pinopsida > Cupressales > Cupressaceae > Cunninghamia > Cunninghamia lanceolata. The sequence continues at coordinate 681,462 of BSBN01000742.1, forward strand.
GGACTCAAACACAATTCTTCATGCCACGACATGCTTCCACAAACTTCAAGGCATCTCTGCAATTAGTGAAATCAACCAAGTCGGCCAAGACTGGTGAGAACACTAGGTCCGCTAAGAACATTCTTCATCCACGATCCAATTTTCTCTTTACAAACCAATCCAAAGGTAGGAAAATGATCAGGAGACATCCACAAGCACATTGTAATCACCAGGAACAACCACATGATCTCTAACCACTTTGTCAAGAAGATTCTTCAAACCGGAGCATAAGAACAACACTATTAGCCACTATCATAAGGAAAGGATAGCTTGCGGACCACCAAATCATGAACCATTGTTGTTGAAAGTACTTATCATCATTCCAGACTTAAGTCTAGAACCGTAGACCAAAATACTTCAATGCAGAGGAATGTGAAGCATAACACTTTCTTCCTATCACCATCAAACATACAAGAAAAGCAGTTTTCACTCTGGTAAATATAACTCACTCAAATCTTCATACCGGAGGCTCAAACTTTGAATATAACATCTTTAGATAGACTTCTAAATAACTTCTAATCCACAGACAAAGATATTCATCCTACATGAAATGTAGAGCAATCTTCTAGACTATTCTTTAGTATGCAATACACTATTTCCACTGCAACTTACTGTTTCTACCGGAGGAGCTAATTTTCTCAATATCCTCAACATCAAGATCACTTACATAAGTAAATACAAATCATCTCACTTATTACAGGCAAGCAACAAAATAGGAGCAAATTTGACACCAATGATAACACAAATATGTTGACATTAATGATAACACCGATTAGGCACATACTTACAACAATCTCCCCCTTTGTCATTGATGGCATCATACGATGTGAAAAACTGAAAAGACCATCAAGACAAGATTCTCCTACTTTCTCTTTACACATTTGCATTCTTTTCCCACTAAGTTTTTCACATGATTTCTCTGCCCCTTTGACATCAATGGCAAATGGCACATACTTGCATTCTGCTGCTCTGATCCAACTAAACTGTTACCAACACATCTAGCTACTCCCCCCTGAGAGGTAGCTCTCAAAACATCAATCCATATCAAATAATGAGACTTTGAGCACCACTAGATTGATGCATTCTCATGCATCTTATTTTAGGGCAGGAGGGGTAATGACCCCTAACTTTTCTCTAAGATACTCAAAAGTATCCTTAGGCAGAGGCTTGGTGAAGATATCTACAATCTGATCCTTTTTGGACACATATTCCAACTTTACTTTATTCTCTATCACCTTTTCTCTCAAAAAGTGATACCTTATAGATATATGCTTTGTCCTTGAGTGCATCACTGGATTCTTGGAAATATTTATGGCACTTGTATTGTCACACAAGATTGCAATTGGATCTTCATAAAAAACTCTTATATCCTTCAAAGTCTGCTTCATCCATAACACTTGAGTACAACAACATGCTGCTGCAATATACTCTGCTTCTGCAATTGACAAAGAGATTGAATCTTGTTTCTTGCTTAGCCATAAAACCAATCTATTTCCCAAGAAGAAGGCACCTCCACTTGTACTTTTCTTATCATCAACATCTCCAGCCCAATCAACATCTACATAAGCACTAAGAGTAAAATCATTATTCTTTGGATACCATAAGCCATGATCTGGAGTGCCTTTTAAAAGCTTTAGGATTCTCTTTACTACCATCACATGTGATTCTCTTGGATCAGCTTTAAATCTTGCAACAAGACAAACTGCATGCATTATATCAGGTATGGTTTGAGTTAGATAAAGTAATCCTCCAATCATGGATCTATACTTTCTCTGATCAGTCTTGGGTGATTCATCAGTTTTACTGAATTTGTAGCTAGTCACCATGGGAGTACATACCGGTTTAGAGTCTTCCATCCCAAACTTCTTTAGCAACTCTTACACATACTTAGACCTGAGATATGAAGATTCCTTTATCTGATTGATTGATTTGTAGACCTAGAAAGAAATTCATCTCACTAGACAGACATCTCAAACTCTTTTTACATTTGACCAACAAATTTCATACACATACCTTCATTTCCTCCAAAGATGATATCATCAACAAAGACGTCAACAATCAAAATTTGATCACCATTAATCTTGAAATAGAGATTACTGTCAGTAGTACCTTTATTGAATCCTAACTGCAATAAGTACTTATCCAACCTCGCATACCAGGCCCTAGGAGCTTGCTTGAGTCCATATAATGCTTTCTTCAACTTGCATACCATATCACCTTGATTTGGTAGTTGGAATCCATCCGGTTGCTCAATGTAGACTTCCTCCTCTAACTCACCATTTAGGAATGCAGACTTCACATCCATCTAATACACTTTGAAATCTTTGTGAGCTACAAATGCCAGAAACATTCCGATTGCTTCAATCCAAGCTACTGGAGAAAAAGTCTCTTCAAAATCTATTCCTTCAATTTGAGAATATCATTTGCACACAAGTCTTGCTTTATTCCTTACAACTTTTCCATTTTTGTTTAGCTTATTCTTGAAGACCCATTTGGTTCCAATAATATTTTTGTCAGTAGGTCTAGGAACTAATTCCCAAGTTTCATTTTTCTCTATCTGCATTAGTTCTTCTTCCATTGCCTTAACCCAATATTCATCATTGCAGGCTTCATTCATAGTTTTTGGTTCAATTGTAGAGAGCAAAGAGTAATTCACTTGTTCTTCTGTAGCTATTTTCCTTATTAGTACTCCTTTCTCTTTGTCTCCAATAATTTGATCTTTAGAGTGATTGATTCTTACATACCTAGAGGTCTTAGTAGTTTCTAGAACCTTTTCTTCTTCACCTTGATTGTCTTCTTGTTCAACTTTTTCTTCATAAGTTATAGTAGTAGGTTCTGTTGGTAATTTTTCTTGAATCGGCAGAGGGTTTACCAGTTCCAATGCACAAGCAGATTCAGCCAATAGATACAAGAGGTTGTGTGAGCTGCCTCCCCTTCACTTCTGGTTCTGCCGCACCAAGGGGGGTGTCCCTATTTGATAAAGATGTAACATTTACTCTCCAAATGACAGAAAGATTTAACTTTACAATAACAGGCAGAATACTCTCATGTGTGGACCAAGATTTGTGTGATAAATCACAAGGTTGGCAACGTTCTTGGACATATTTGTCTGGTCAGGTATGAGAGTATGCAGGGGTCCTAATCCTACTCCTACAAACTAACAAGTGGAAGTTATGAAATGGATGGAATTGAAGGTTTGGATGCAAGGTAGGGGCTTTAGATCATAACTACTTCACAAGGGCAGACCGGTGCCTATCTCAGGGCAAGGAGTCACATAGACGTATACATGAGAATGGCTTGCAACTGTCATTCGAGTTTCAAGGGGTTAGATTGATGTTTGCCTTACAAACATCACCCAAGAATGGGTATTTTAACTGTCTTTGCTTATGGATATCCCAACTAACATACAATCTCCTCCACACTAGACCTAAAATGATTTAATCCACTCCTTGAATGGAAGTCTAAGATTAAGCATGCAATACATAAATCTGTATTCTAGAATTTGAGAAACCCTTAGCAACCAAATTCAGAAGAAGAAATGCATACAACAAGTGGAGACAGACAGCAAAACACATGCAAGAAGCATTTTTCATATAACATTAACACTGAAACTGAACATATGTGCAAGATACAACTTAGATGCAACACATAAACTCCACAGAGATACAACACACAGGAAACACTCTGTTTTTCGGTATTCACACAAAAAATGCCCAAGTCTTCAACCAAAACAATGAGTAACACAGTTTGGCCTTTATAGCAGGACTGTGTACTCAGTAAAATTACAATGGTCAACTCAAGAATTCGCCAGATACAATGCATCTTCAGATTGGCACTTAAAATTGAATGCAGCCAGGAAGCAGAGGAAGAAAGCAGGTGGGCTCAGGATTTGAGCAGTCGCTTGAAGATCTTTCATAAAATCAGTGGTTGACCTGTCAGTCCACTGAACATACCCTTGCAAGCGCTACCATTAAGATCAACCTACCTGCACCCCTTCGAAATGTAGTAACGGATGCATCAGAAGTTTTCCCATACAAAGAAAACCTTCGCTGAAGGTTCAAAACCTAGCTGTTTGATAAAAAACCCATCGCCGAAATCAATGGTCCCAAAACATGCATGAAGAGCCGCCAACCAATGATATCGTGCCACATAGGCACTTCATGCTCCTATTGCTGACATTTAGCCTCCCCATTTTGCCTTTTCACCCCTTGTATATGCAAAAGCATATACAAGCACCTTATATACAAGTCATATCTCAAATTTTATAGAACAGTTTGAAAATTGGCTCAAACCTAGCTTGTATCCCTTTTATTGCACATCGGCTTGTATATTGGCATATACAAGCGCCTTATACAACCCACAGACCTCAAATTACCATTCGTTGTATTTGACTCCTCCTTCATGTCCAGGTTGTATATCTTTGTTTTGTATATCGAGTTGTATGCTGCATATACAAACCCAATATAGATGTTGTGGACCCCAAACTTGTATGAAGCATCTTGGAATTCTATTCAGGTCCAAAATGTATCTTTCACCTTTGTATATCCGTGATATACAACTCACACATACATGCAAGCAGTAGACACCAAGAACCTATAGAATAAAATGAAAGCACCATCGGGTCCGCCTTGCATCCTCTTCCCTTACATATTTTCGAATGTATATCACATATACATTCTCCTTTGTATATGAGATACAAAGCCCTTTGTATGTGAGGCGGACCCCACCAAATGCATCTCCTATTGCTTTGTATATTTGCCGAACATACAAGACCATTTGCACTTTCCCATTGTATATTGCCGAATGTACATTTTCTCTTGTACCTTTTCATTGTATATTTGGATATACAAACTCAAAATACATTCGACCCTGTGACCACCTTCATATGCTTGAATGTATATTCGTACATACATTCTCACTTGTATATCCCCGAGCCCCACCACATGCATATCTTTTCCTTGTATGTTTGGTGAACATAAAAGATCACCTGTTCATTGCATTGTAGCACATGTATGTGTGCCCTCTTGTATATTCTTCAATGTACATTTCCTTTGTATGTTGAATATACAAACGCAAACATACAAACCCCTTATATACAAGCAAGTAATCATCAAGGAATATTCCACCAATGTATCTAACCATTGTATGTCTGAATATACAAACCAAATATACATGCAGACCCGATATACAAATAGCGAATATTCTGGGAATCCTCAATGTATATTCTGCCCTTGTACATTTTCTTTGAGCCCGATATGCATTTAGAAATGCATACAACTGGAGAATATTCCTGGGAGTTTGCGAAAGATTCCCTCTTTGTATATGCAACCTGATATGCATTTAAAAATGCATACAACTCATTTTTCACCATTTTTTGAAGGCTGATGGAGATTTTTGCAAGCCTGCCAATGTACATTCGACCTGCATGTATATACAAACACCCTTGTACATTTTCTTTGACACTTGCACCTTAACTGATTTTTGCATTTTTTCCACTATAGAGGCCGAAAGTGTTAGAATTTTTTGGATTTTTGGGAAGGGGCCTGCATATTTAAATGCTCAAAACCTAATTGCTTATACAGGTACCACCAGTAGCTCAAACCTAAAACCCTAAACATAAATGATTACTAACAGGTTCATCTGACTCATAGCCACTCTGATTTGATATTTTTCCTTTGCCTTCATCCACCTTCACATTTGCACTCTCCACAATCTTTTTCAATCTTTTATTGTAGCACCGGTAGGCCTTACTCTTGGTAGAGTATTTAAGGAAGATTCCTTCATCACATCTTGCATCAAATTTCCCTAGGTCTTCATCTCTTCTGATATAGCATTTGCTTCCAAAGGCTTTGAAGTATCTTACTATTGGAATTCTTCCATACCACAATTCATAGGGGGTTTTACTACCATTACCTTTCACTTGAACTTTGTTTTGAATGTAGACAATAGTATGTATAGCTTCTTTCCAGAAAACTTTCGGCATGCCTCCTTCCTTCATCATTATTCTGGCAACTTCTTGAACTGTCCTATTCTTCCTTTCCACAACTGCATTTTGCTGAGGAGTCCTAGGTGCAGACAACTATCTCTTTATTCCTTGCTCTTCACAGAAATTGTTGAATTCATTTGATGTGAACTCACCTCCCCTATCAAACATCAAGCATCTGATTTTTAGTTCTATTTCATTTTCAACCATTGCCTTGAAGTATTTGAACTGCTCTAGGGCTTCAGATTTGTCTCTTAGAAAAGTAACCCAAGTCATTCTAGAATAATCATCAATAAACAACACGAAGTACCTGTCACCTTGTAGACTTCTTATCCTTGTAGGACCACATAGATCTGTATGAACTAGATCCAGTAAACTGGTAGAAAATTTCTCTTTAATCTTGAAATTTGTTCTTGTCTGCTTCCCCAACTGACATTCTTTGCAAATAGTATTGGTAGGTTTCACAAGTTTTGGTAAGTCTCTTATAGTCTGACCTAAATTTATCTTTACTAGATTATCAAAATTTATATGACACAACCTTCTATGCCACATCCAACTCTCATTTGCTTGGGATAATAAACAATAATCATTAGTTCCTCTCAATTGATAGATGTTACCTCTAGTCTTCTTACCGGTAGCAATCACAGTTCCAGAGCTTTCCATGATCTTGCATCCATTGTCTTTGAATCTTAGATCATAATCTTTTTCACACATTTGACCAACACTCAAAAGATTGCACTTCAAGCCTTTCACATATAGGACATTGTCAGTATTATGCTTTCCATCAAATGAAATAGATCCTTTTCCACAAATCTTACCAACTGCATTGTCTCCAAACCTAACCAGCCCTCCATCATATTTTTCCAAACTTACAAACTTACCTTTCTCACTAATCATGTGATGTGAACATCCACTATCAATAATCCATTCATCCTTGTCTTTCTCAACCTGACCAACCATAGCACTTTCTTCCACTGGTTTTTCTTCCTTCACACAACTTGTAGGATTAGTAGACATAGGTTCTTCTTTAATAGCAATAAACAAGCATTCATTTGCACTAGTACTAGCATCATCAGATTCATCATCAGTCACACCATCATCAAAATCTCTAACATAGTAGCATTTCTTTGGAGCTCTAGGCCTGTTTTCACATCTTTTTCTATTCCTTTCAATTCTTTTAGGACATCTGGAAGCATAATGACATACTTTACCACATGAAAAACATTTGAAAGGTAGTTTGCCTTTGAACTTACTGGAACCTCTTTGTAATCTATCAACAAAGTTAGCTTCAACTTCATCAAAGTCATTTTCAGGTTCCACCTTATATTTTTTATCTCTAGAGATCTTTTTTGAAGTACTAGCTTTGAAAGTAGTTTCAACTTTTGGCAAAGCATCACCAAACTCTCTCATCTCAAAGGCTGTAAGCTTTCCAAGTAGTTGATCTTTGTCAATAGTTTTCACAGTCATTACTTCTTCAATGGCAGCTACTTTGTGACTGTAGGACTTTGGTAGTGATCTAAGAATTTTCATCACAACTTCCTTATCACCAATAGTTCCTCCCATGCCTTTTATTCCATTGACAAGTTCATCAACCCTTTGCATGAAAGTTGTCATGTTTTCATCTTCATTCATCTTTAAGCTCTCATATTTTTCTTTCAGGCCCTGTAGCTTGGCTTCTTTTACATAGTCATCTCCTTCATACAGTTTCTTCAACTTTTCCCAAACCTCATTTGCAAATTCTAGATCCATGACTTTTATCAACTCAGTGTCAGACAAAGCACTTAACAAGGCATCTCTATCTTTTGTATTCAACTCATATTCTTTGATCTCATCTTCATTTGTCAAACCATTTTCAAGTATGGTGTATTCTATTTCTACATCTTTCCACACTTTATAACCAAGACAAAGGAGATGACTTTTGTTGCAAATATGTGCCTAATCAGTGTTGTCATTGATGTCAACATATCCTTATTGTCATTAGTGTCAACTGAATCCCATTCTACAAGACTTGTATGTTAAGGTTATTGAGAAAATTTGCCTCTTTGAAATAAACAAGTGACTAACATATCTCTCTGTAAGAGACAGTGCAGCTCATTGAAGAAGATTGCTCTACATTCCTTGTAGGGTGAAGATCAGAGTCTATGGACTAACGGGTGTTGTAGAGGATTGTTTGAAGGTGCTCCATTTATTATTTGAGAGGTCCACATGAAGTATTGATGAAGTTATGGCCATTTGAGTAGAATTGGGTTTTTGCAGTGTTCAGAGGTGAGAGAGTGATAGGAGTATGGTCTGGATTGATCCGCATTGGAATATTATGATCTATAGATCTAGAGATGTGTTTGGGATATCAGTGTGTATCCTCAACTTAAGTGGTTCATGGTTTGGAGGTCCGCAAGCAATCTTTCTAGTGTGACAGTCATGACAGTTGGTGTTCTTGAGTTTTTAGATGGAGATGCAAGTGTTTCTGGTGAAGTGAGGTGGCACGCGGTTGTTCTTGTTGATTTCATTGTGCTTGTGGTGGTCACTAGATCATGTGCCTACTATGTTGGTGGTCCGCATTGAGGATTGATCTCATGATTGAAGATTTGTCCTTGGGTGTTGCTATTTTTTCCAGTCTTGGCCGACCGGATGCTTTGTGCATATTGCAGATGATCTAAGTGAGGTTCTATGAAGTGTAGCATGGTGTTCAATGAAGATTTGGATCCCAGCTATGATTGGCTGATAGCATAGTGATTCTCATGTTTGTAGTGCTGACCTTGATGTTTTCCAAGGTTGATGAAGCATATAAATATGTGTGGTTGAGTTGCAAAAATGTATCCTTGTGTAAAAATGACAAAATCCTAAGAAAGGAGGAAAGGCAGAGCAAAGAAGAAGAAGAGTAGAAGAGGAAGAGCAATAAAGTATGAGGAGATAGCGAAGTGTTTCGAGGTAGAGAAGATGTATTGTGCACTTCAATGCAACTAACCTTGGCATGAAGAAGATGTTGTTTTCCAATTCAATATTTCTGTAGGCAGTGAGCCTCTTGGAGTAGTGAACTTTGGGTAGTGTGCCCTGAAGGAATGTGCCTTCCCCATTTTCTATTCTTTTAACAAAGAATAAATCTTTTGGGTTAACCCCCACCGTGGTTTTTCCCTTAACCAGGTTTCCACATAAAAATCCTGGTGTTATGTGTGTTGATTTTGTTTCTACTCATGTGTTGTTGATTCATGCTTTCATGGTTATATCATTCATCTGTTATTAAGTGGTAAAGAAGTTTAATTACAGCAAAGGATAAAAGTTTTGGTGACAACTGATTCACCCCCCCTCTTAGTTGTTTTCCCTTATTTCAACAATTAGTATCAGAGTTGGTTCCTCTAAAAGAAGCTTGACTGCTTGAGGAGATCCAGGATGTCGACTTACAAGAAGGATAGTCCAAGATTTGATGGAACAAATTACTGTCTTTGGAAGATTCGCATGGAGTGTCATTTAAAATGCATGGGTGATGCCTATTGGTTGATAACAAAGGATAACTATGAGCCCCCAGAGAAAGGTCCTTCAACTCCAGATGAACTCAAAGATGCTGAAAACAAAATTTGAGCCAAAGAAGCTTTGCTGAGTGCCTTGACTGATACAAAAATGACAAATGTCCTGGAATTGAAAATTGCTCATGAAATTTGGAAGAAGTTGGAAACTCTATTTGAAGGTGATGAACATGTCAAATGTGCTAAGTTGTATGGTTTGAAGGGCAGATATGAAAATTTGAGGATGCGTGAAGATGAAAACATTACTTCCTACATGCAGAAGGTGAATGAACTTGTGTGTGGTATCCAGTGTGCTGGTGGAAAACTGGAAGAATCAGAGATTGTTGTCGAAGTGCTTAGATCCTTACCTGCTTCATACAAACATAGATTTGCTGCTATTGAGGAAATTAGGACTATGACAACTGTTACAAGAGATTAGTTGGTTGGCAAGCTTTCAGCATTTGAAATGAGTGAGTTTGGTGATTCTCTTCCTAAATCTAAATCTACATTTAAGCCCAGTGTTTATGGAAAGAAAAGATTTGATCCAGGTGAAAGCTCTTCAAGAAGACTAACTAGATTTGAGAAGGTAAGGAAGGAACTTGAAGAAGATGAATCAGAGTTTGAAGAACTTGAAGCCTTGTTTGCCAAAAGATTACCAAGAGGATCCGGTAAGTATGAAAAAAAATTGCCCTTCAAATGTTTTGCTTGCAATAAGATTGATCATTTTGCTTCAAGATGTCTGGAGAGGGTTTTAAAGCCAAACCCTAATAGAACTAGGGTTCAGAAGAAATGCTACTATGTCCAAGAAGTTGTTGAAGAAGGAGTCACTGATGATGAATCTGATAAGGGAATTACCTCAGGAAATGAATGGGTGTTCATTGCCATCAAAGAAGATCTGGTGCCTATTGAATCTGCTAGATATGTGAATGTGGAAAGAGCCTTGGATGCTCAAGTTGAAGAAAAGGATGAATGGGTAATTGACAGTGGATGCTCTCATCATATGACAGGTGATAAGAGTAAGTTTATAAGTATGGAAAGGTATGAAGGTGGAATTGTGAAGTTTGGAGACAATTCAACTGGTAGAATCTGTGGTAGAGGATCCATCTCTCTTGATGGTAAGAATAACACTAATGATGTTTTGTATGTAGAAGGGTTGAAACATAATCTTCTTATTGTTGGACAGTTGGTTTACAAGGGATATGATCTCCGATTCAAGGATGGAAAATGTAGAATTTTGGAAAGCTCCAAAACTGAGATTGCATCTGGTACACAGACTAGAGGTAACATCTTTCATTTAAGTGGTATGGGTAAAATTTGTTTGATTGCTTAGATTGATTAGAGTTGGCTATGGCATAGGAGAATGTGTCATATAAACTTTGACAACATTGTCAAGATAAGTGCTACTCAGGCTATGAGAGATCTTCCAAAGCTTGTAAAACCTACTAATAGCATGTGTAAGGAATGTCAGTTGGGCAAACAAAGAAGAACTACATTCAATAGTAAAGAAAAATCTTCAAGTGGATTGTTGGAACTTGTGTACACTAATTTGTGTGGTCCTACCAGGGTTAGGAGTTTGCACGGAGACAGATACTTTATGTTACTAATTGATGATCACTCCTGGATAATGTGGGTCACTTTTTTGAGAGAGAAATTAGAGGCTCTTGACAAATTCAAAGTGTTTAAGGTTAGGGTAGAGAATGAGATTGGTGTGAAGATAAAATGTATGAGATCTGACAGAGGTGGAAAGTTTACCTCTGGTGAGTTCAATGCATTTTTTGAAAAGCATGGAATAAGAAGACAATTATCTGCTCTTAGGACTCCTTAGCAGAATGGAGTTGTGGAAAGGAAGAACCAGACTATTCAAGAGGCTACTAGAACCATGAGGATGGAAAGAAATGTTCCACATGTCTATTGGAGAGAGGCTGTAAGTACTGCTATCTACACTCTTAACCGGGTGCAGATCAAAGGTAATTCTAGTAAAACACATTATGAACTATGGCTTGGTAATGCTCCTTCTGTGAAATATTTTAGAGTTTTTGGTAGTAAATGCTATATCAAAAGAGATGAAGATCTAGGCAAGTTTGATGCAAGATGTGATGAAGGAATATTTTTGGGTTATTCTAATCAAAGCAAGGCATACCAGTGCTTTAACAAGAGATTGAAAAAGATTGTTGAAACTGCTAATGTCAAGGTTGATGAAGGCAAGGAGAGACCTTCAAGGTTTTGTGGATATAAGTTAGATGATCAAAATGAAAGTCCAAATGAAGGAAAGCAAGTTTAGTTTACTCTAGAGAATCCGGTAACTCAAGAAGTTAATGCAGGTGTTGAGGAACAAGCTCAAAAATAAAAAATTTAAGAAAATCCCAAAACTCCCAGGTATGTAAGATTGAATCATTTTAAAAATCAGATCATAGGAGATAAAAATAAAGGTGTTCAAACTAGAAGAAGAATTGCTGAAGAACATGAGGAGTATTGTCTGATTTCAAAGATTGAACCAAAATCAATGAATGAAGCTTGTTTTGATGAAAATTAGGTAAAAGCAATGGAAGAAGAATTAATGTAGATTAAGAAGAATCATACTTGGGATCTTGTTCCTAGACCTGAAAACAAAAATGTAATTGTAACTAAATGGGTCTTCTAAAATAAATTGAATGAAGATGGTGAAGTTGTGAGAATCAAAGCAAGATTGGTGTGCAGAGGTTACTCTCAGGTAGAGGGAATTGATTTTGAAGAAACTTTTGCTCTGGTAGCAAGAATTGAAGTAGTCAGATTATTTCTTGCCTTTGCTGCTTACAAAGATTTCAAAGTCTACCAAATTGATGTCAAGTCAACATTCTTGAATGGAAAGTTAGAAGAAGTATACATTGAGAAACTGGAAGGATTCCAGTTGTCTGATCAAGAAGATAAGGTTTGCAGATTGAAGAAAGTATTGTCTGGACTTAAACAAGCCCCAAGAGCTTGGTATGCAAGATTAGAAAAGTATCTGCTAAAGTTAGGCTCTAACAAAGGCACTGCTAACAGTAATCTTTATTTCAAAATTGATTATGAACACATCTTGATTGTTCATATATTTATTGATGATATCATCTTTGGTGGAAATGAGAGCACGTGTAAGAGTTTTGCTGATCAGATGCAAAGTGAGTTTGAGATGTCCATGCTTGGTGAAATGAATTTCTTCCTAGGTCTGCAAATCATTCAGTCAGAAAAAGGCATCTTCATATCTTAGTCTCAGTATGTGAAGGAGTTGTTGAATTTTTTTGGAATAGAGGATTCAAAACCAGTGAGTACTCCTATGGTAATTGGATGCAAGTTGAGTAAAGATGATGATTCCCCTAGAGCAGATCAGAAAAAGTATAGATCAATGATTGGAGGACTGCTTTATCTGACTCATACCAGACTTGATACTATGAATGTAGTTGGCCTTGTTGCTAGATTTCAAGTTGATCCTAGATAATCTCATATTGTAGTAGTCAAAAGAGTCTTTAGATCTCTGAAGGGAACATCTGACTATGGCTTATAGTATCCTAAGGGTGATGATTTCACTCTTCATGCATATATAGATGTTGGTTGGGCAGGAGATGTGGACGACAAGAAGAGTACTAGTGGAGGTGCATTTTTCTTGGGAAAGAGATTAGTTTCTTTGTTGAGAAAAAAGTAGGAGGCAATATCTCTGTCTACTGCAAAGACCGAGTACATAGCAGCAGCAAGTAATTGTACTCAAGTTTTGTGGCTGAAACAAATGTTGAAGGATATCAGAGTTGTGTTTGAAGAACATGTTACAATCTTCTGTGATAATTCAAGTGCAATAAACATTTCAAAGAATCCGGTGTTGCATTCAAAGACCAAGCACATATCCATCAAGTTTCACTTTTTGAGAGAGAAGGTAAATGAGAATGAAGTCAGATTGGAGTTTGTCTCTTCAAAGGATTAGATTGCGGATATCTTTACTAAGCCTCTACCAAAGGATACTTTGGAGTATCTCAGAGGGAAGCTAGGAGTCATTACCCCTCCTGGTTAGAACTAAGGTGCACTAATGTGCATCAGTTTGATGGAATTCACAGTCATATCTTGTGATCTGGATTGATGTTAAGGAGTTGGTACTTAGGGGAGTAGTCAATACGCTGATTATAGATTAAGAAACAAAAAGAGGAAGATATGATTGCAAATATGCGCCCTTTTCCATTGATGTCAAAGGGGGAGATAAATCATGTGAAAAACTTGGAAGTAAGTAGTGGATGGTGAAAGGGGGAGCATTAAAGAAAATGGTTGCAAGTGTGATAAGAGAAAGGGGGAGAAGTTCTTGTCTTGATGGTTGAAATAGTTTTTCACATTATATGTTGCCATCAATGAAAAAGGGGGAGATTGTTGCAAATATGTGCCTAATCAGTGTTGTCATTAATGTCAACATATCCTTATTGTCATTGGTGTCAACTGTAGCCCATTCTACAAGACTTGTATGTTGAGGTTATTGAGAAAATTTGCCTCTTCGGAAGAAACAAGTGAGTTACATATCTGTTTGTAAGAGACAGTGAAGACAGTGCAGCTCAGCGAAGAAGATTGCTCTACATTCCTTGTATGATGAATATCAGAGTCTGCAGACCAACAAGTGTTGTAGAGGATTGTCTGAAGGTGCTCTAGTTATGATTTGAGAGGTCCGCATGAAGTATTGATGAAGTTATGGCCATCTGAGTAGAACCAGGTTTTTGTAGTGTTCAGAGGTGAGAGAGTGACAGGAGTATGGTCTGGATTGATCTGCATTGGAATATTATGACTTGTGGATCTAGAGATGTGTTTGAGATATCAGTGTGTATCCTCAACTCAAGTAGTTCATGGTTTGGAGGTCCGTAAGCAGTCTTTCTATTGTGACAGTCATGATAGTTGGTGTTCTTGAGTTTTCAGATGGAGATGCAAGTGTTTCTGGTGAAGTGAGGTGGTGTGGTTGTTCTTTTTTATTTTATTGTGCTTGTGGTGGTCTCTGGATCATGTGCCTACTATGTTGGTGGTCTGTATTAAGGATTGAGCTCGTGGTTGAAGATTTGTCCTTGGGAGTTGTTGTTCTTTCCAGTCTTGGGCGACTGGATACTTTGTGCATATTGCGGATGATCGAAGAGAGGTTCTATGAAGTGTAGCATGGTGTTTGAGGAAGATTTGGATCCTAGCTATGATTGGCTAACAACATAGTGATTTGCATGTTTGTAGTGCCAACCTTGATATTTTCCAAGGTTGATGAAGCATATAAATATGTGTGGTTGAGTTGTGAAAATGTATCCTTGTGTGAAAATGACAAAATCCTAAGAAAGGAGGAAAGGTAGAGCAGAAAAGAAGAAGAGCAGAAGAGGAAGAGCAATAAAGTATGATGAGATAGTGAAGAAGTGTTTGGGGGAAGAGTAGATGTATTGTACACTTCAATGGAGCTGACCTTGGCATGAAGATGTTGTTTTCCAGTTCAATCTTTCTGTGATAAACTTATAAATATTTCTATAGGCAGTGAGCCTCTTAGAGCAGTGAGCTCTAGGAACTGTGCCCTAAAGGCATGTGCCTTCCCCATTTTCTATTCTTTTAACAGAGAATAAATCTCTTGGGTTAACCCCCATCGTGGTTTTTCCCTTAACCGGGTTTCCACGTAAAAATCCTGGTGTTATGTGTGTTGACTTTGTTTTTGCTCATTTATTGTTGATTCATGCTTTCATGGTTATATCATTCATCTGTTATTAAGTGGTAAAGAAGTTTAATTACAACAAAGGATAAAAGTTTTGGTGATAACTGATTCACCCCCCCTCTCAGTTGTTTGCCCTTATTTCAACAGCTTTTCATTCGTACCTTCCATATAGCATAATTTGTCCCATCAAATTGTGGTGCTTCCTTTTTAAAAGACATCTTGGATCTTCCTCAAGCTGTTAGGCTTTCTTTTGAGGAACCGACTCTGATACCAATTGTTGAAATACACAGGACAACTGAGAGGGGGGGTGAATCAATTGTCACAAAAACTTAACTTCATAAACCATCAACTACTTAATTACTAATAATCAGATTTACCCATGAAAGCATGAAACCATAGACTTAATCACAATCACACATTCAACACAGTGGACACCAGATTTTTACGTGGAAAACCCTAAAATGGAAAAACCACGGTGGGTTTTAGCCCACATAAAATATATGAGTTATAACAATATCAAAAAATAGAGGCTCATTGCCTATAGGGCTCACTGTAAAGAATGGTTCATTGCCAAAGGGTGGCTTACTGCCAAGGGGTGGCTCACTGCCAAATATGGTGAACTGATTAAATATCATCTACTCCATGCCTAGGTTTAGTTCCATTGAAGCACAATATAACTTCTCTACTCTGCTCTTTCACACCTTCGTACTTATCTCTTCATATTCACTCACTCATACTCTTTCTCGCAATTACATTACAAGTCTTTATACAAGTCATCAACCTTGGAATGTACATTAGGGTCAGCAATACATTTATCAACCATTGGAACAATCTCCAAGTCCGACATTACAAAAAGATACATAGAAATAGGCCTAGACCTAATACAAAAATTAGCTAAGGGAAAGAATTAAAGATGTATGTTGATCACACCATGCCTTAGCTAGGACTCAAACACAATTCTTCACACCACAACATGCTTCCACAAACTTCAAGGCATCTCCGCAATTAGTGAAATCAACCAAGTCAACCAAGACTAGTGAGAACACTAGGTTTGCTAAGAACATTCCTCATCCATGATCCAATTTTCTCTTTTCAAACCAATCCAAAGGTAGGAACATGATCAAGAGACATCCACAAGCACACTGTAATCACCAGGAACAACCACACGATCTCTAACCACTTTGTCAAGAAGATTCTTTAAATCAGAGCACAAGAACAACATTGTCAGCCACTGTCATAAGGAAAGAATAGCTTGTGGACCGCCAAATCACAAACCAATGTCATTGAAAGAACTTATCATCATTCCATACTTAACTCTAGAACCATAGACCAAAATACTTCAATGCGAAGGAATGCGAAGCATAACACTTTCTCCCTGTCACCACCAAACATACAAGAAAAATAGTTTTCACTCTGGTGAACATAACTCACTCAAATCTTAATATTGGAGGCTCAAACTTTGAATATAACATCTTCAGATAGACTTCTAAATAGCTTCCAATCCACAGACAAAGATATTTATCCTACATGAAATGCAGAGCAATCTTCTGGACTATTCTTCAATATGCAATAAACTGTTTCCACTACAACTCATTATGTAACATCACTTTCCATAAAACTCAAGATTTAACTTAAGCATATAACTTAAACAAGTCATTAATTAAGAATGGATTACAATTTTCAAAATTTGAACATAAAGAAACATATTATTTTCCATCAATTAAGTATGTTAATCAAATCAGGATATAACATAGCTTGCAATCTAATAAATCATTACAATCATTAGTGAAAGTCCATCACTAATCAAATACAATATATGCTCTTGGCATATTAATCAAATCTTTACATTACAATAGACCAATTGGTCAACAAATACTGTATCTGGAACCATTGACATCTATCTTCATAAGCCTCGGCTTGTCTCATGCTTGGGAAGGAGAGCATCATTATGGTGCTTTTCCTCCAACCACGGACCTACAGTCGCCCACTCATTTTCCTAACTAGAAGAGGCCCTACCCTTCATGGAAAGGTTAGACATTGGAACCAATTGGTTAGCCATCTAAGTATCTGGTGTTGTGTCCTTCCTAATGTCTCATGGTCACACACTATAGATCCACTCTAACTTGTATGACATTACTGGAGACACTAGGCCATCTGGGTCACTATGGATCGACAATGAATGCAAAGATGGATGCATTACTTTGGCCAAAGTTTTCATACAAAGATGTTACACATTGAATGTTGTCATATGTCCACCACCCTAACTTGACTTATAAGCTGTCATGTCCTACAGTCAGTTCTTAATGACCTTGTCCTTTAGGTCTAGTATGAGTGTGGGATCAATTCGAATCACAGTCCAATCTTTGAACATTCAACTCCCATCAAAGTTAATTATAACAAAATAGGTTAATTATAACAAAATAGGTTACTTAAGAAATGTGGAACTAGTGACTCCACGTCATCTCATTCCGTTCAATTCATTTCAATTTCAAACTTCATGACCGTCTTGGTCTCCCATGTTTTCATATTGATAGCATTCATCACATATGATGAAGTCTATTTCATGATACTTAAGGCATATGCTGCCTTAATAAGTATATTAGTTCCTTAAGGGTCAATAGCTCTTTTATTTCCAAATGAGCTCATGGGTTATTCACCAACCCAATAGTTATAATAAGTAAAAGAATTATAACTCATAACATTATTCGTCAAGTCATAATTCAGTCCCTAATAGATCTAGTCTATAATTTGTTATAAACTTATTCTCAACTGTCTCATATAGAGACTATAATCATACTCCTTCATAATCAAATGTTCATTTAACATACATAATAGTTTTAATAGTTCAATAAGTAATTCATTGTCAGCTTCTCAAGTAAGCCTGACTGAGTTTTGTTTGGGTGTTAAATGTACACCGATTAATAATTGCCTTCCCAGCAATCCTTACAGTCAATGGACTATGTTTAAGATATTAAAGGCTTCCACAGTGATTAATACAGTTGAGGGACTGTATGCCAAGTAATGATGCCTACACGGCTATCAATATAGTCGTATGATTGTATCATTATCAAATAACCCATGCAGTCATTCTTAACTCCCTTCAAGAGCTCATAGGATCGACCCTTGTCATCATACGACGTGGGTTAAACACAAATGAAAAGAATACATGCTTAGCCACTGTGGCTTTGAGTTCCAATTATCATAATGTATCATGCATTACAATATGATCAAGTCGAAAGACTCAAGGCTCATTCAAGAAAGAGTCAATCTTTACAAAGATCGACTGAGCATAATTTCAAGAATAAATACTTAGTTTCCTAGCTCAGCTTACAACCTTGGGCACAACTTCAAGGAAGTTAACTATGTTTTTAGCTCGGCTTATAGCCTTGAGCATAGTTTCATTAGTTATTATGTCTAACAAACTCAACCCATGAGGCTTTGAGTATAAATACATCTCAATGTTTGTCTTAAACGGGTTCGGCCAAACGGCACCCAAACCATAGCATAAGAGTTATTTAAAAATAGGAATGGTTCAGCTGACTAGCCTAATTCCATGACTCAAAAGAAAATTAATCAACATGCATGGCATCACCTTGTAGTATGCATGCCTCATAATTCCATTTAAGAAAAAGAGACTTCAAGAATCTCAGTTACCCGAGTTGAGAAAAAGACTGAATGCAGACCTAGTTTTGCGAATCTTTTCATCGCTTCTAGTTTCTTCCTGTCACTGTTCTCCCTCAAACAGTTATGCCAGCTAATTTTTCCTAGAAAGTCAACCTCTCTGCCTTTCTTCCCTGAAGTCTTTTCTTTTCTTCCAAAAGAGAAACTAACTCAAAACAACATAATCAATTTCCTACATGCTGATATTGGCTGACAACTACCTTACACTTGGTAGTGCCCCTAAAAAGGTGGCCCGATCCAAGCACATCATGGAATGGTTGAGCTCAAAGCTCCCATCGATCTTTATGATCAACTAAAACCACTTAATAATATTCCAATGACTACAATTATCAAAATAACTAAATAGCAAGAATATCATTATGGGTAATAACCAATTAAGAGGTTTCATTCTTGATAAAGGATTATCACAAGGAATAGTATTCATAAAAAGAATTCATATAATTTATGTCGATTATTGGGGTTGAGTGATACTTCCCTGAAATCAACTATTCCTATTAGTCGAAAGACTAGGAATAACAAATGACCTTGAGAATAATAAGTAAGAGAGACCTCCTTGTCTCTAAATATTATTATCTCTTGGCTAGGGATGATGTTCCCAAGAAATCATCCAGTCATCACGACTTGTTGAGATAACTTCATCAACAAAAGAATAAACCATGAACATAGAAACAAAAGACAAGAGACATGACACTTGTCAACTTACGAATGGTTGAGAAGGACATAGAAGTCGATTACTTAGATGGCTAGTCAACTTATGTTATCACAATGTCTAACCCCTTCTTCCAGGATGATACTCTCCTTCCTTCTTTGAAGGACATTTGTTCTCCTGTCACACTCAAGACCACAAGATTACAATCAGTGCATCATTATCAAATCTCATAATTGAAAATAATTTAATTTTCAAAACTATTTAACATCTGTTTCTACTTCATAATCAAAAGTTAAATCAGATATTTCCACAATATCAAATCAATTAACTATGAATAATCCTGATTATCATGCCAAGTTATTGATTAAGTCTAATTTGTAAATTGGGGATGTAACACACTATTTCTACTAGAGGAGCTAATTTTCTCAATATCCTCAACATTAAGATCACTTACATAAGTAAATACAAATCATCTCACTTATTACAGACAAGAAATAAAATAGGAGCACAGTTGACACCAATGACAACATAGATATGCTGATATCAATGACAACACTAATTAGGCACATACTTGCAACAATACTAACTTCATTAATCAGATGAAAATAATATTAGCTTTATCACTTACAAAGTAAGAAATTCTTAGGAAAGACAATTCAAGATTTTAGTAATGATATGCAATGGAACATTCTAGACTCACTAACCATTCATGATAACATAATATATTTTTTAGAAATAATAGACCTATCAAATTAGTATATTTGATTACAATGCAAATATAGACACCAAGGAGATAACCTCAATGCTTCTAAGTATTTGAGGATTACCAATCTAAATCTTCCAAACACTTTTAACAATTGATTATCAATAATTTTTAAGTTGTCATAAATCTACCCAATATTATTAAAACAATCATAACTTTCTCAATACTTAATGGAATTTAAAACCATAAAATGTTTTGGAAAGAAAAAATCGATGGAATCAAAACTCAGAAACCATTTTATAAACCATTACCCCTATAAATAACAGTTTATAAAACTTCAGCATGGTTTACATCAGGGTTTACAGTAGGGTTTACAATAGGGTGGTACATCAGTAATAAAATCACAATAACTTTCTCAAAATGTGATAAAATCTAAAACCATAAAATACTTTGGAAAGATAAAATAAATACACTCAAAACCCAGTAACCATTTTACAAAAAAGTACTGATGAAAATAACAATTTATAAAACTTTTGCAGGGCTTACAACAGAGTACATCAATAATAAAATCACAATAACTTTCTCAAAACTTGATAAAATTTAAATCAATATAATTTTTTGTAAAGCCGAGAATAAGAGGAAGAAAACCCAAAAGGAATTAATAATATTCCTTAAGATGCAAGAGCAGTTTTTACTACAATAAGCCTCATCAAACAAATAATATTTTAACCATAGACAACAACAACAACAACAACAACAATAATAATAATATAATAAAGGCTGAATAGAAATAAAATAACTTTATATCATGGAAGACTCACTGTTGAATCCTCTAGCTTCTAGGGTTTTAAGTCTCACCGCCTACCTAAAGGAAAGCTCATGATCTCCAGATCAGAAATCAGCGAGGGCAGATCGTCACTTGTTTGGCCATGTAGCAATGGGAAAGGGTTTTACAATCACTCTAGCCACCCCTCACATGGGTGCCTACTCCTCCTCTATGGAACACCTAGGGCTGGCAAATTCAAAAGAGAGGCACACAGAAGTCACCTCTGTCCCTTCTCCTCCATACAGCTTAGGTATTTGTGAGGCAATGGGGAAAATCTTGAGTGCTAAGGAAAGGTCTGGCCTGTGAGCTCACTCAAATTTGGCCATGGTTGGGTTCAATCTCCAACCAAATCTCAGGGTACAGGAGGCTCGATTTGATTTAGGGAAGCCCTGCAATGCTCTAAAAAACCCATGGAACTTACCCTGAGTGACTCTTCAGAAAAATAAATAATTGAAAACCAAGAATTTTTTGCAGAGAATGGTTTTATTGGCAGGTTTAATCATTTCTGGCCCAGCCTCCTAGATCTACATCTATGGATATCTGAACATTGGCTATTAGTTTTGAAAGAAGATCTCGAGATCTATCAGTGTACAAGTGGATTTTTTGTAGTGGTATTCGATAATGTCAAGGATCGAAATACTATTCTTTTCTCTCTTTGGTCTTAGGGGCAACTTGTGTTGTTGTTAAAACCTTGGTACCCTTCTTTCAATCCTTCCATAGGGTCCTTTTCTATTATACCTACTTGGATTCATCTTCCGAACTCACCTCTCGGTAGCTTCCTCGCAATAGATAATGACTCCTCACATTTTATGCACACTACCTTCACATGCATGTTAGTGGAATTAGACACTTCTAAAGACCTTTCGGTAGAAATCATTTTGAAGGTACAAGGACGCAGGTGGACCCAACCTCTAGATTATGAAGGATTGCCTTTTCATTGCAGGAAATGTTACAACACTGGCCACGTTGCTGCAAATTGCCCCAACACCAAAGTTAAGATGGTTCACCCTGCCACACGGTAGAAGGATTTTTTCCTCATCATTACACTGTCGAGGGTGCTATAGGAGCATAGGAGACCAAACATGATCCTTCGAAGGACTGGGAGAAATTTTTGGTTCAACAAGATTCACCACACATTAAGAGAAAATTAGATGCATAGTCTCCTTCTGTGCATGGGAATGGGCCTCCTACAGATGGGTGTGGGAATACTCTGCCTCTTCCTACACCAGAACTTCATTTTGTAGAAGGAAGCAATGATGATTGGAAAGTTGTGCAAAATAAAAAGAAAGCTCCCTATAAAAATGACATTACTTGATCCAACATGCATCTCCGCTCCCATTTGAAAATGAGCACTAAAGCAACAAGCTGAGGATTGATCTAGGATTGTTAAATTATGTGGTATGCACCCTTGTTAATGGGTCTGATGCTAGTATTGGTTCTCCTTCAGGAGCCCTACATTATATTTTTTTGATTCATGTTTATTAGAAAGGGGCTACCCCCTCTGGTAGCTCTTATCCATAAAAAAAAAAGGCTGAATATAATGTGTAGACACCTAAAATTGGCTTGCTTCGCAAACTAATTTTCCATATCTCTATACCCTCATTATTCCTCCTATTAATTAAATAAATTCATTTTATTTAATTAATTTATCCCTCATTGTCTACCTTGACCATTTACCCATTCCTTGTGATAAATTAATTCATTTAATTTATCACTTTTACCTTACAACATTATCCTCATTTGATTAAATAAATATTCACAATATTTGTTTAGTTAAATTCTCCTTTTCCCTAATCCTCATTAATTAGATACATCATACTTATCTAATTAATCTAGTCTACTAATTGACCTACCCTAGCCTACCTATCCCCTAGACCTAGGTTAATTAAGCTAAGCACTCAATTAACCTTGCTTATCCCCTTCTTCCATGCACCTTTTGAATAAAAATCAATCTTTTATTCAAAGGGTCAAATCCCCCTTAACCCTCATTTATCACTCTCTTACACATGTAAGAGTACCATCTTCACATCTCCACATAAAAGTGAATTAAAAATTCACTTGTCATGTCCCCTCTTCCCAAAATGAATCTTTTATTCATTTTAATCCTCCACACCTTTCCCCATGTGAATTTAAAATTCACTTTTAATGAGAGCCCTCTAATCCCATTGACCAAGTTTCAACCCTTGATCTCCCTCATCCACTCTCCTTGTGACACTTGTCACAAGGCTATGAACCCAATCCTAACCCTAACTCTCATTGATTCTTAGCCCTTGATCTCACCTTCTAATCCTGACCCTCCATCCTCATTCCCAAAACTCTATAAATGAAACCCTCTCCAAGCCATTTTGGAGAGACTCAATCACGTACCAAACCTCTGCCAAAATCTCTCCACAATCCCCTTATCATGCCACCATAATGTCAAAATCTTGCCTCAATCCCATCTAATCTATCCATCCACCTTGTCTCTCATCTACATTTGTGTTGAAAAGCTTTGAGCAATCCACATTAGTCACACTGATCATGGGAACAATCTTGAGGAGCTCTTGGGTGCATCTCCTTCCCGCATGGATTCGTGAGGTCTCAAATGAAGGTATAATCGTGTGTTGTTTGCATTAGATTAGTTTTTATCTTCATTCTCATCTCACTTATCACATTGGCACGCCCGGTGGGACCCACAAGGTCTGAATCTAACTTGATGTGTGAGTTTTTGTGTGCATAGACGTGTTTCTACAGGTGTAGCGCCATTATACCCTCGCAGTGGCGCCATCATTAGCTCGTTTCAGCGCTATCCTCTGTTTTAGCGCCATTTCTACGGAGAATTTTTTTTTTCCTAACTTCCACTCACATGTCTCTTTTAAAGCATTTTTCTGCTATTTTTGTGTCAAAATGCTCTCTGTTTTTGCAGGAATCTTGAATGAACAAGGGGAAACTATGGCAAAATTTTCCTAAAATTGTTCATTGACCAAACTTTGTGTCGTATCAGCGCTATCACTCAGTTCGGCGCTATCTTCCTCACAGCAGACTAAAAACTAAGACAGAAACATTGTTTGGCGCTATCTTGCCTCTGTATTGGCGCTATCTTCTGTAATAGCACTATCCTGTGTCTGTATTAGCGCTATCTTCTGTATTAGTGCTATCATCTGTATTAGCGCTATCCTGTGTCTGTATTAGTGCTATTTTCTAAATTAGCGCTATCTTCTGTATTAGCGCTATATTGCTTCTAGATTAGCGCTATTTTCTGTATTAGCGCTATCATCTATATTAGCGCTATCTCTCCTCTGTATTAGTGCTATTTTCTGAGATTACTTTTTGAGTTCTGTGCAGGGACTGACAGTTTGCTTGCAGGTCACCAACATCATCTTGAGGATACTAACAAGTCTTTTTGCAGGGCTCTTTCATCTTTGTTTAAAACATTTCATTTGCAACTTAAAATGAACCCTTGCATGTTATCTACAAATCAAACATTTCATTTTGGTGCACCTAAAAAGAATCTTTGAGTGCCTTAGTGTAAAGAACATTTGATTTTGGGGCAACTAAAATTAATCATTGCTTGCAACAAACAACTTTAGGCACATTTTCCATTTGGGCTTAAAACGAACATTAGCTCTTGTTTGCCGTGTCTGGTGCACTTGCACATTTGTGTTCTCCCATAGGGTAGAATCAAAGTATCCTCTCCCCTTGCCTTCAAAAGGATCTTGGGTGAAGAGAAATGGTTCTATTCTATTTTTTTTAGGACGTGGGCCTGCCCTTGAGACACATCCATTCAGAGAACTCATTGGCGACCCCAAGCGGTACTTTCATCCGGTCTGCTATATGTAAATTGAGGATAAGGCGAAAGCCAAGTCTAATCGGTATTAGCGCTTACCATTCGGTGCTAGCTTGAAAGGAAGTAGTACCCTTGAGGTATATTAAACTCCTAGTAGAGCTAGTCAAAACCTTAAGTGGTTTATCGGATGCTCGTAAGGTGCCGATCCCTCAGATGTTCCCCCACTACGAACCTTTGTTTTAGTGGCCCAACTCCTTGAGGTTGTACATGCTTGATTGTCACATTTTTCATTAATCAAACCTTTAACCATTGTGTCTTCGTGCTTGATCATTTGTCTACTTGCCAAGAAAAATCAAATTCATCCATCAATCCAACCATTCACATCCTTTAGCGCCATTTCCTCTCTATTTCAGCGCCATTTTCCACCTGTTTTAGTGCCTTCTTCATCCATGTCAAAAAATCAAATTTTCCCATCAAAAACATCA
Source organism: Cunninghamia lanceolata (assembly GCA_027924645.1). NCBI lineage: Eukaryota > Viridiplantae > Streptophyta > Pinopsida > Cupressales > Cupressaceae > Cunninghamia > Cunninghamia lanceolata. The sequence continues at coordinate 706,753 of BSBN01000742.1, forward strand.
ATTTTATAAGCCCATTTTCAAAAAAATTCTAGTCGGGAGGCTGCGCCCCCGAACCCCTGCAGCGGGGGGTCGCGTCCGTCCCCCCGCACCCCCCCTCACGTCGAGCTGAGTTTTCCTCCCAACACCGCTAAACCATCCCCCCATTTATCAAACCCCATAAGTTGAGCTTATCTAATGCCTTTATTTGAGCTTGATCAAATTCTAATCCACTTCCTCTCGAGTCCTAATCATTCTTATCCACTTCATCTTAATCCAATCACCCATCTATCCTAATCATCCTAACCACCTATCTTATCCACATCATCATCCAAATCATTCAATCTAATCTTATCCTAATCACTCTCATCATCCTTAATCCAATTCATCAACATCATTCTAAACCCATCTCATCCAAATCAAATCCAATCCAAAATCAACATCAATCCCAATCATTATCCAAATCCCCCACATCATTATCAAACTCCAAATCCAAATCAACCCAATCAAAAATCAAGACCTCAATTGATCACCTAATCAAATCAACCCAATCAACCTTCTAGCTTAGGATCATTCGTCTATCTTAAGCATAGAGAACCATTCGTCAAATCAAATCAAATCAAAACAAATCATCTTAAGGTCTTGAAATTTTCATCCCACCATCACAATCATCCATCATCCCCATCATCTCATACTCTCTCCAACAAAATGGATCTTTATGAAATAATACAACAATTACAAAGACGTAGACAAGCCTATGAGAACATGGATCCTAATGCTAAGGAACAATTCAAAAATGCAATTAAAGATATGCCCTTAGCACACCTCATCGTTGGAGAATCCCAATCCCCTATCCAACCTTCATCATATCAACAAACACCCTACACATCATCCCCATCCACATCATATCAATCTTCATTCTTTCAACCTTCATCATACCAACCTACATCTTACATATCCACACCATCAACCTCATATCAACCTTTACCCTCATATCAACCTTTACCCTCATATCATTCACCATCCCCTTACACATCCATGCCATCATACTTATCCAATCAACCAATACCTCCAACTTATCCATCCCCCAACCTTTGTCATGCTAACTTTGATCAAGGGAACACCAATCTAGCACACCTTATATCTGAAATCCAAACCTCATATCAACAACCAAATCCCCCATCTCCTAATCCCCATCCTCCAATCCCCCCATCATAATATCCCTCCAACCTTATCAACCTTAATCCATCACCTTATGTATCTCCCCATCCACCATCTAATCCACCATCAAATCCAATATCTATCCTTGAACCTACCCACGAACCATCATTACCTAATCCTATCACCCACCTATCCAATCCCAATCCCATTTCTACACCATCCACCATCATTATCCATCCATTATATTGTTCTTCCACCCATACACTCATGAAGGATGTCATCCATTGGCTATTAGCAAGGAATCAAACACCCTCATGCAATCCTACATCCACCAAATCCCTTGAACAACCCCCTATCATAAGTCAAGAACCATCATGTAGCCATGTTCAAGAACACATAAGTCAAACACCTATCACATCCATCCAAGCACCTACCACATCTATCCAAGTCACTCCCACTTCTATCCAAACACATGAGCCATGTCAAGAATCAAATCCAAAGCATGTTGAAACATCAACCCCTTCTCCTAATCAAGATCTAACCATCCCATCTAAACCCATTCACGATTGCCTCCCATCTAGTGATCAACTTATTGATCTCACACCATCTTCCACCACCCCTTCACCATCCCCCATGAATCCTTTACCTCCATCTACCAATCCCATCCCAAATCCATCCCCTTATCCACTTGGCACAAGCACTTTCATCCATGGTGACTCCCTTGTAGGAGGCGAACAACTTCCATCCACCACCTATCTATCTCCAACAAATAATGGATTCGCGTCTTGTTTCCAAAGCACCAAACATCCCATTGTATGTCGCATGCTCCAACTTATGAACTATCAAGGCAAAGGCTTAGGCCTTCACGAACAAGGCATCTTGGAGCCCATCCACACCACATTCCATCCATCATCACATGGCCTTGGCTATGCATCCCAAGGCAAACAATCTAAACATGTTGGTACAATCCACCCGCCTTCCAAAATCCATTCATCCAATCCGAAACATGGTGCATCTCATCGCACCCCCAAAACATATGTTGCCATCCCTCCTCCATCATCCTATCATTTGCAAAAGCATGTGACCATCCATCTCCCTCCATCAAATTTACCTCCACTTCTTCCAACTCTAAATATCCCTATCAAATCCACTTTACCTCCACTCCTACCAACTCCTAACATCCCCATCCTCAAATCCCCTCAATCATTTATCCATAAATCCACTTTTTACCCCTCCACCCATAAATCCCCTAAAATCGCCAATCAAGACCAACCAAAGCACACATCTTTCAAACATGAAGCTTCCCCCAAATCCATGGGATTCAAAAATTTGAATGCCTCAACTCATAAAGCACAAAAGCCTAAAGCTGTTATCACTTCCAAGCAAAATCAAAAATCCCAAAGGCTATCAAAGCCCACACCATCACAAGAAAAAGCAAAAACAAAAATGGTGTGGGTCCCTAAACAAAAAGCACCAAACTGTAATGAGGCATCTACATCCCAATCTACGGCAAAATCCCAAACATCCCGCTCCCCATCTAAAAATCCCATAATTCCTAAGTCCATTTGGGTACCTAAAACTCCAAATCGACCATCCAAAAATCCCCCATCCCGACCCCCATTACTCCCAACTCCACATCCAAAATACAAGCTTCCAAATACATCACAGAGTGTGCGACCGTTGGTCTTGGTTCCCCTCCACCACTTAACATTCCCACATACCCCCATCTCTCCATCTTTTGTTCACTATCCTACATATCTTCCCCATCACATTCCTATGGTCTATGCTTTTGCATAATCCACATCATAATCCGCATAGATCATTATCCACATAATCCACATCATAATCCATTATCCACCATCCATTCCATCTTCTCCTATCTACCAACAATCCATGCAATCATCATCCATAATGCTATCCAACATGGTACCATCTTCTCCTTGCTATGGAAACAGACGCTAGAGTCCCCATCCCATAAAAAAAAAAAAAATCAAAAAATCAAGAAAATAGTAAAGAGAAAAATCCGTCCAATGGTGAAAACCACTCCTTGTGGTGCCTTGGGCAAGTACCTTGATGAAAACCCCTTGTGGGCGTCATGCGTAATCCCTTCTCCATCCATTTTGCATCCCTACACTTGGGGGCAAAACCATCTAATCTCCACATCCATTATATCCTTTGCACATCTTATCCACTATCTTATTCTAATCCTATCATATTCCTATCCACTACCCTCTATTTATCCTACCATTTCCCATCCATCCTATCCATTATATCTTTTTTCTACCATTTCCCACCTTAGATCTTGATAAAGATAAGGGGCAAAATATCAACAACATGCTTTGGAGACCTCTTAGCATACTCCCTTTGTAAGTATATCCTCTATCCATCTACTACAAAGTGCATGCACTCAAACATGAACCTATCATGCAAAATTCTAAGCATTGGGGCATATGATTCCTTGCAACCTATCCCTTGGAGAAAATCCTCATCCTATCTTCCATCTATCTAACATACATCCCTATCGCTTGTCCATTCATCTACCACAAATCAGTTATCCGTCATCCTTTCATCGCCAACCCCCCTATCCAACCCCATCACCCTCACCTCTAGACTTGGTGTTCCCTTGTCATTGATATCTAGCATAAAGGTCATCCACACGAAAGCCAATGCAACCATCCCATAATAAACCATTCCTTTTCCACAATTAGAAAATTCAAAAAAATCAAAAAAATCCATAAAATCCCAAAAATATCCATCATAAAATCAACATTGCTCCACCAACATCTCATCATCCAACACATCATTCAATCATTCATCACATCATCACATCTATCATCATCTCACATCATCATCACAAATCAGAACTACATATCATCATCACCTGCATCTTAATGTGCCTTGATCCCGTGGATACAGGGTATGTAGGCAGTCTGGAATATGAAGGAAGTTTCCAGTACTCAGGTACCTAAGATGCACCCATCTATCCTCAATGAGCTTACACTAGATCCAAGCATCGCATCACTTATCGAGGCATCGTCCCTTAATAAAAAATCATCAACTATCAAATCAACATCAACCACAACTTGTCACCATCATATCTTGAGCCAATCTTACATCAACTAATCATGATCCAATCATCAATTGATTCCTGCCTTAGGATATGTCTTTCCTACAATAGGTAGAATCTATCCATTCATCATCCATCTTGGCAAGAGATACAATGGTTACTTGTTTGGTTCGTTGGTCTTTTTGTTTTTGATTTTTATCTTTTGTCTTATTCGAAGATCACATCAAAGCTACCTTGATTTCACTATATCATGGTATGTGGTGAGAGCATCTAGAATGGGGCATAGTCTTGCTTTCGTATGCTGTGTTTGTGGGCTGGTTTCATTACTCCAAGCTAGTATTCATATCTTGTTGATCATAGGGTCGGTTCTAGCATATTGGTCCCCTTATGCATCTAAGGTTCATCATACCTTTTGTGTACTAAGGACTTATGCTATGAGTCCCCTTCCCTCGTCAGGACAAGGTTGTACTATCTTGGGCATGCATGGGATCATCCCTTTGTTTGCGTGTCTAGTCCATGCAAATGTTGGATAAACATCATCACTTTGGTCTTCTATACCTTGGTGAACATATCCACTTTGCTATATCAAACCTAGGATTGCTCTAAATCATTTTTCAACACAATGATCATCCACCAATCAATCTCCCAGCATCATCATCCTTTCATCTCGCCCCTTATCTCCAACCACTTCGACCAATCTTCTCCATCCATTTCGAGAGCACAACCGTGCTCTTACAACCCACCTATCCTCTCGAGGGGGCATCATCCTTACCAATTATCCCCAACCTTACCCTATTCTTCTAAGCCAAAATCTTTTTTCTATCCAATCTAACTCTATGTTTTTACTTCTTTGAAATGATGTTACTTAGCCGCAACACCATCTCAAAGAGGGGCAAATGTAGACACCTAAAATTGGCTTGCTTTGCAAACTAATTTTCCATATCTCTATACCCTCATTATTCCTCCTATTAATTAAATAAATTCATTTTATTTAATTAATTTATCCCTCATTGTCTACCTTGACCATTTACCCATTCCTTGTGATAAATTAATTCATTTAATTTATCACTTTTACCTTACAACATTATCCTCATTTGATTAAATAAATATTCACAATATTTATTTAGTTAAATTCTCCTTTTCCCTAATCCTCATTAATTAGATACATCATACTTATCTAATTAATCTAGTCTACTAATTGACCTACCCTAACCTACCCTAGCCTACCTATCCCCTAGACCTAGGTTAATTAAGCTAAGCACTCAATTAACCTTGCTTATCCCCTTCTTCCATGCACCTTTTGAATAAAAATCAATCTTTTATTCAAAGGGTCAAATCCCCCTTAACCCTCATTTATCACTCTCTTACACATGTAAGAGTACCATCTTCACATCTCCACATAAAAGTGAATTAAAAATTCACTTGTCATGTCCCCTCTTCCCAAAATGAATCTTTTATTCATTTTAATCCTCCACACCTTTCCCCATGTGAATTTAAAATTCACTTTTAATGAGAGCCCTCCAATCCCATTGACCAAGTTTCAACCCTTGATCTCCCTCATCCACTCTCCTTGTGACACTTGTCACAAGGCTATGAACCCAATCCTAACCCTAACTCTCATTGATTCTTAGCCCTTGATCTCACCTTCTAATCCTGATCCTCCATCCTCATTCCCAAAACTCTATAAATGAAACCCTCTCCAAGCCATTTTGGAGAGACTCAATCATGTACCAAACCTCTGCCAAAATCTCTCCACAATCCCCTTATCATGCCACCATAATGTCAAAATCTTGCCTCAATCCCATCTAATCTATCCATCCACCTTGTCTCTCATCTACATTTGTGTTGAAAAGATTTGAGCAATCCACATTAGTCACACTGATCATGGGAACAATCTTGAGGAGCTCTTGGGTGCATCTCCTTCCCGCATGGATTCGTGAGGTCTCAAATGAAGGTATAATCGTGTGTTGTTTGCATTAGATTAGTTTTTATCTTCATTCTCATCTCACTTATCACATAATGTACTCTCCTTACCATAGCTATGATGCATGCTTACTATTTGATCCTGAAGCTACACTCTCCTTCCTTTCTTAAATGAATAATTGCTCTTTTCTCAACTATGATCCACTCTTACTCTTTGATTTTGAAGCTGCACTCACCTTCCCTTCCAATGCCCTCTCTGATAATCTTTTTCATAAATATTTTCTCCTTGTTTTTCTCTTCCTATTTTTCCCTTAATTCTCCTCTATCATTTCCTTCTGCATGATTGTTTTTGAAATCACTATCCCAAAAGTTAAGTCTTGAACTAGGCATGAATGACAACTCTTTATAACCATCTTGAAGAAAAAGAAATTAAAAACCAAATCCTACTCCAGGAACGCACGTTCGTAAATAAGAAAGAAAATAAGGAGCAATTAATTTTTACAACTCCACTCACCCAAATAAAACATTCTAATTTTAGACTCACACTAATCCATAATATTCCCTCATTAAATTTATAACTACCTCTTGTGACCAAAATAGATAAAATCAAATAAAGAATCTTTTTCAAAGATATTAGAAATATCAAAATATCAAAAAAGAATAATGCAAGCAATTTGCAATTAATTCTATTGCAATTAAATCTATTGCGACTAAATAATTTTGACTAATCTTTTTCTCCTCCCCACTTTTTTTCTTTTTTTTCTAAAATTAATCTCCATAAACTTGAAAAATGATAAGAATAATGATTTTCCAGATTCCCTTATTGCCATCTCATTATTGTGGCCAAAATAGAATGTTTGCATTAATTTTTTTTTCAAAAAGATATGTAAATATATAATTAATTTGAAAAGGGCAATTAATAATATTGCAACTCAATAATTTAGTTTAATCTATTTCTTTCAAAATGATTATGCAATGCAATTATATCTCTCATTGATGCAAAATGAAATCTATGTGGTGTGTGCAGATTCACTCACCATATTTTGCCTTTGGTCAACTAGATGCCCTCTACCTCGATGATACTCTCTCTCTCTGTCGAGAGAGTATTCTTATGGAAAACAAAGTTGAAATTAGTCAAAATTTGATTATGATGCAAGAGCATCTTAGGTTGAAGAGCAATCTTGCATCAACCAAAAATATTTTCTTTCCTTTCTTTTCTTTTCTTGCATTTTAGTTGCAGTTCAGTTATTTGCAATTTAATATTTTCTACCGCATTTTACTGCATCTTCATAGCAGAGCTCATAGAGTAGGATTTAGCTTCTATTCCATGTTAGCTACATCATACTCAAATTTTAGGAGATTTGGATTCATCTACAGAAAGTTATCGCTTTTAGAAGTTCATTAGTTTCCATAGAATAGAGCATTCATTCAATCAACATGAGAACATCAGGTTTGCAGAGCACTTCCGTGACTTGTGGAGACAAATGAAACATATCACAAGGAAAATAAGGACTAGATAGACCTTCCCTAAGGTCTGTGTCAAGTTTCATTCATTTTACAGAGCAATACCATGTGTTGTAGGCTGACCTACATGTTTTCTACACGTTTCATCATTCATTGGAGTTTGTAAACTCTTGAGGCTGACGCAGAGGATTCTATGAGATGAAGATGATATATATACATCTCTTAGATGCATTAGGAAGTCATTAGTTTTAGATGATATCATAAGATAGTTAGATTCATTTCGAAAGGCAGTTCAATGCCATATCTTTCATTTCTGTTGTAACCCAAAAAGCAGGCTTGTGAGCCCTTTGATTGTAGCCTGCATGTTGCCAGCATATAAGCATTGTGAATATCTGATATATTGAGCATATGAATCTTCCATTGCATTTTAGTGTTGTGTTGTTTCCGTTGTGTTTACTCTAGCTACATGGTTGGATAGTCCCTTCTTAAGACCCTCCATCCACGACTGCACCAAGTGGTATCAGAGTGAAGTTTGTGAATCCTTTGGGAGTGAAGGCATTCTAGAAAATCTTGTGGTGAGCAGATTGCCGACCTAAGGTAGTCTACTTGTGTTTGTCAACAGAGCCTTGATTGTGAGGTAGTTACAACCCTATAGCTAGATCACCGAATTGAGGCAGTTGCACCGGATCCTAGGAAGAGATGTCTTTAAGGAGGATGCCTGTTATGGCCAATGTTGCTGGAAGAATGGAAGATATGATAGAGATGATGGACAATGAAAGTTAGATCAAGGATGCTATAGAAGAAGATAGAAGAAGAGGACTAAACCCTAGAAATTAAGATTCAAGCTACTGACCAAAATGAAGAAGCTCTAGAAGAAGAAGAATCAAATCAGATAAATGTATTGAAGGCTATTTCTAAGATGGGTAAGAGACCTAGAATGGAAGTATCAAACTATACCAGAAATTTGAATCTTGAGGAATTGAATGAATGGATAAATGAATTGAAGGAATACTTTGAATATGAGGAAATTGAAGATCCAGAGAGAGTAAGAATTGCAAACATTAAGTTGAAAGGACATGCTACTATTTGGTAGAAAGAAGTTCAATTGGATAGAAATAGGAGAGGAAAAGAGAAGATAATAAAATGGGATAGGATGGTGACAAAGTTGAAGAATCAGTTCATACATGCTGACTATGAGTTGGAATTGTTGAAGAGATTGCAAAACCTAAGGCAAAAGGTGAAATCTGTGAAGGACTACACTAAAGAATTTCATAAGATGATCATAAGGACTGGACATAGTGAAGCAAGCAAAAAGAAAGTAGAAAGGTACATAATTGGATTGAGGATGAACATTCAAGAAGAACTAAGTTTGGTGAGGATGACAACAATAGAAGAAGCATATCAGTTTGCATTGAAAGTTGAAGACAAGTTGAATAAGAGGCATGCACAAAGACAGAGAGTTAGATGAGGTAACTTTCCAAGAGGTAGAGCATATTCTAGAGGAGAAATACCTTATGTGGAGAAAAACAAGGAGAGTAGCCCATATTGGAAGGAAGAAAAGGACAATAATTCATACTACAAAGGGAGATATGATAGAAATTTCTACCGCAATAGCAGAAGAGGTCATAATTCTTGCCGCAATGAAGGACACCAAAGACATGAAGGAGGAATTGACAAAAGATCATTTAGAGGAACTTGTTTCAAGTGTGGAGGTGAAGGGCATAGAGCATTTAAATGTCATCAGGGAAGTACAAGCAAGAGGACAGAGAATAGTGCAAGAGCAGCCAATGCGGAGGAAGAACCTATTGGATCAGGAGGTAAATGTTGTAAAGTGATCATTGATAGTGGAAGTACAGATAATATGGTTTCAGAACAGATCATGATGAAGTTAAACCTAGAGAGGTTGAAACATCTAAAGCCCTACAAGATAGCATGGATTCAAGATGAGCACAAGGTACTGGTGAGTGAACAATGTTTGGTGAAATTTCATATAGGATCTTATGTTGATAAGGTATTGTGTGATATTATGTCGATGGATGTATGTCATATATTATTGGGGACACCATGGTAGTATGATAGAAAGGAAGTACATGATGGAAGGAAAAGTACTTATACTATAACATATAATGGGAAGAAGATGTGTTTTGCTTTGATTCCAAAGAAGTGCAGAAACCACTACCACAAAACAAGAAGAACCACCGCCAGAGGAAATAATTGAATTGTTGACATAGTACCAAGATATCATATCAAATAATGTGCCTAAAGGATTGCCACCAATCTAGAGTATCAGTCATCATATGGACCTTATACCTAGAGCTAGTTTGCCTAACAAAGTGGCACATAGGATGACACCAGTAGAAAATACGGAGCTAAATAGATAGATACAGGAGTTGTTGAGGAAAGGATTGATCAGAGAAAGTTTAAGCCCATGTGCGGTACTTGAAGTACTAGCACTGAAGAAAGATGGAGAATGGAGGATGTGTACATACTCTAGATAAATCAACAAGATCATAGTTAAGTATAGATTTCCATTACCAAGTATGGATGACATCATGAATTGTTTGAGTGGAGAAAAATATTTCACAAAGATAGACTTGAAGAGTGGATAGGTACCATCATATCAAAATTAGAGAAGGAGATGAGTGAAAGACTACATTTGAGATAAATGAGGGATTGTATGAATGGTTAGTGATGCCTTTTGGATTAAATAATACACCAAGTACTTTCATGAGGTTGATTAATGAGGTTTTGAAGAAATTCTTGGGTAAGTTTGTTATTGTATGTACTTGGATGATATTCAGATTTTTAGTAAGACAAATGAACATTTGTGGCATATTAGACAAGTATTGCTGAGGTTGAGAAAAGAGAAATTGTTGATAAACATCAAGAAATGTAGTTTCCTGAAGGAAGAATTGGTATATTTGGGATTTGTGATTTCTATGGAGGGATTGAAGATGGACCCTGAGAAAGTTAGAGCAATTGTTGAATGGCCAACACTTGTGAACATTGGAGAGGTAAGATCATTTTATGGATTAACAAGTTTCTACCTGGGAGTTTATTAGAAATTTCAGTACAGTATGCACACCAATGACAAATACAATGAGAGGTGACATAAAGGATTTTAAGTGGACATCAAGAGTAGATAAGAGTTTCAAATTGTTGAAGCAGAAGGTGACAGAGCAACCAGTGTTAGCATGTTACCAGGATTTAACAAAGTATTTCAAGTTGATTATGATGCCAGTGGGAATGCAATTGGAGCAGTGTTAAGTCAAGAAGGGAGGCCAGTAGCATATTTCAATGAGAATTTGAATGATGCAAGGAGAAGATATTCAGTTTATAATCAGGAGTTCTATGCCATAATTCAAGCTTTGAAGAAGTAGAGACATTACTTGTTTCCTAAGGAATTTGTGTTGTACACTGATCATCAAGCTTTGCAGTATTTGAATAGTCAAGGAAAGTTAAATCAAAGACACATGAGATGGGTAGAGTTCATACAGAGTTACACATTTGTATTGAAGCATAGGAATGGGAAGTCAAATAAAGTTGTAGATGCATTGAGCAGAAGAAGGAATTTGTTGACAGAGATGAGAGTGGAAGTACTAGGATTTGAAGAACTTAAGCATATACATGAGGAGGATCTTGATTTTGCAGAAGCATGGGAAGCATGTAAGGAGCCTATTTTGACATATTAAGTGGTTGGATTATTTAATTCAAAAGGATATGTTGTTCAAAGGAAATCAATTGTGTATACCTAGGAGTTGAATGAGAGACAATTTGATCAAAGAGAAGCATAGTGGTGGATTAGTAGGACATTTCAGAATTGATAAGACATTGAATTTGGTAAGTGAACATTACTTTTGGCCTCAAATATATAAGGATGTAAGGAAGTTTGTTCAGAGTTGCAGAGTTTGTCAAGTTACAAAAGGGAGTAGTTAGAATACTGGTTTGTACAAATCTTTGACAGTACTGGAGAGACCTTGGGAAGATACAAGCATGAATTTCATATTGGGTTTGCCAAGAACATAGAGGGGATATGATTTTATATTTCTAGTAGCAGATAGATTTTTAAAGATGACACATTTTATTCCTTGTAAGAAGACCAATGATGTAGTGCATGTTGTTGACCTATTTTTCAAGGAGATTGTGAGATTGCATGGATTACTTAAGAGTATAGTTTCAGACAGGGATAAAATATTCATTGGATATTGTTGGAGGACATTGTGGAAGAAGATGAAGATAGACCTAAAGTTTAGTTCATAATTTCACTAACAGATAGACGGACAAATAGAAGTGGTAAATAGGAGTTTGGGTAACTTGTTGAGATGTTTAGTAGGAAATAAAGTAGGAAATTGGGATTTGATTCTACCATAAGCAGAGTTTGCATACAATAATTCAATGAATAGAAGCATAGGGAAGACACCATTTGAAGTTGTGACAGGAATAAAAGCTAGAGGACTTGGAGAGCTGAGAGACATCAATATGGAGAACAAGAGAAGTGCAGAGGTAGAAGAATTTGCATGATACATGGAGACACTACATAATCAGGTCAGGATGCATTTGGAGGAGATGAATAGTAAGTATAAGGAGCAAGCAGATGAGAAGAGGATACATAAAGAATTTTTAGTTGGAGATGAAGTAATGGTATATCTAAGAAAGAAGAGGTTTCTAGTGGGGGCATACAACAAACTAAAGACATGAAGAAGTTTGGACCATGTAAGATTCTTAAGAAGTTTGATTCAGGGAATGCATATGAATTAGAGCTACCGAAAACATTTGGTAATCACCTATATTCAACATTGCAGATCTATATCAGTATCATGAGGGAGAATCAAGTGACAATCTTGAAGATGCATTAAAGGACCAGTTGCCACAACAACAACCAGACCAGATAGAGCATATTTTGGATAGCAGAGTTGGACGCAGTACCAGAGGCAAGCAGTATAAAGAGTATTTGGTTAAGTGGAAAGGAAGACCAGAAGAAGATTCATCATGGATTTCTCAGGTTGAGGTAGACCACCTTGGTTTTCCTCCAGCCCCAACAAAGTGAGGGACTCACTTTTTTTTAACAACCCCAGGTGTCTGATGCAGGAGCATCCTAGGTTTAAGAGCAATCTTGCATCAACCAAAAATATTTGCTTTCTTTTCTTTTCTTGCATTTCAATATTTTCTACCATTTTTACTGCATCTTCATATCATAGCTCACAGAGTAGAATTTACCTTCTATGTCATGTCAGCTACATCACACTCAAATTTTAAAAGATTTAGATTCATTTATAGAAAGTTATCGCTTTTAGAAGTTCATCAGTTTTCACAGAACAAAGCATTCATCAATTAGTATAAGAACATAAGGTTTACAGAACACTTCTATGACTTGCAAAGACAAATGAAACATATCATAAGGAAAATAAGGACCAGATAGACCTTCCATGAGGTCTGCGTCAAGTTTCATTCATTTTGCGGAGCAATACCATGTGTTGTAGGATGACCTACATGTTTCATCATTCATTAGAGTTTGTAACCTCTTGAGGCTGACGCAGAGGATTCTGTGAGATTGAAGATGATATATATATATATATATATATGTGTTGTAGGATGACCTACATGTTTCATCATTCATTAGAGTTTGTAACCTCTTGAGGCTGACGCAGAGGATTCTGTGAGATTGAAGATGATATATATATATATATATATATATATATATATATATATACATCTCTTATATGCATTAGGAAGTCATTAGTTTTAGATGATTTAATAAGATAGATAGTTAGATTCATTCCGGAAGGCACTTCAATGCCATATCTTTCATTTTTTTTGTAACCTGGAAAGCAAGCCTATGAGCCCTTTGATTGTAGCCTGCATGTTTCTGACATATAAGCATTGTGATTATTTGATATATTAAGCATATGAATCTTCTATTGCATTCTGTTGTTGTGTTGTTTCCATTGCGTTTACTCTAGCTGCATGGTTGGATAGTCCCTTCTTAGGACCGTCCATCCATGACTGCACCAAATTAAATAATATTAATAATAATATTTATTTCCATAATTAAATATCAAAAAATAAGGGGTGTGACAGTATAGGTACACCAACTTCATCATTGTAGGTCATCCAATGTTACATTATGATATTGCGATTAGTTCATAATAGAAGCAATACTAATTAGAGAATCTTAACATGGATCATTTCAAAAGTTGCATGGAATTTAGTTATAATTACATCCAAGAGTTAATGAGATTATCATTGCTTTTTATCAATAAAACATGTAAATCAGTGAACATGTGCCATATGCTTAAACATTAATATTGTAGATAAGTAGTACCTTGTTCATGGATGATAAAATTGAGTTGCACAATCCTTTGATAAGGCTACCTAGATCCTAGTTTTAGGTGCACTTGGGTGTAATACAACCCCAACCATGTGAACAAGATTCCTTATTTACATTAACCAACTAGACTTTATAATCTTGTCAATGAAGAAGATCATAATGCTAATGACCTAGGGTACATGAGGGTAACTCTACTTAGTTACTTAAGCTCACTAGATTACCCAAGTGTCTAGTTTAATCTTTCAAATTCCAATAGTAGTCTATGATAAAGAGGAAGTAAAAATGTGTATGCTCCTAGCCTAAGTGTGTCTAGAACTAGAACAATGAATTGAAAATGTTATGAATATTACTCCTAGGTCTACAATAACCAATAAACTAGTGTGTATGAGTGTCAAAATATTTAGAGAAACCCAACAAGTTCCAAAACACCAATGGATTCACAAATACTATTGGAAAATAGAAATAAATTGTAAATGCTTGAACAAAATCACCTCACATAAGGAATGGAGGTGAAAACCTACAAAAACCATAGGCAAGATGTCCTCAAGGATGAGAGAATGCCAAGGAAACTATGTTGGACAATAAAGTGCTCAAAGAACCTTCAAATGATAGTAGAAAATGTTGGTAACAATCACATGAGACACTAGAGAACACGAGAGTGCATGAAAAATTGAGAGACCTTGAATGCTTAAGAGATCGATTGTGATGCAATCATGGTAGGAGGGTCCAATGAAGGACTGTCTAGTAGTGTAGCCAACAAAATTTTTACACACAAAATAACTATAAACCACAAAATTTCACTTAAAACACCACAATATACTCACTAACATAATCTTGCATAACTATCTCTGTGCTTACAATCACATAACTTGCTGAAATGGGCCCGCTTACACGCCAGGATGTAGCCATTTGATCATAACAAGATTTCACAAATGGATATTCACCTCATAGGTTGCCTACATACATATAATCACTAAACTATGGAAACACCACTTCTAGAACTTACTGTTAGATGCATAATGATAATAAGTACAATATAATTTTAGAATTCTACCACTACTCTACTATAATGACATCCACTTAACCCCTATACATTTCCTTAGATTGAATTCCACATCATACTCATTGTACTTTTACTCAACCTCTCAGACCTCACCCTTTCTATTGAAACTCACACTTAAAACTTCTACCATACCATGTCTTCTTCTCTTACCTTCTAACAAATCTCAACCAAGTATATATAGCATCCTCAAGTTGCCCAAATGATCTACCTTGGCCACAAGATGGTGCAAAGATTGAAAAAAAAAGAAACGTGTCATTGACTTGATATAAAAACTTTCAAATTCCAATGGCTAAATAGTGAAGAATCTCCACACAGTGCCCCACATAGATTCACAATAGTTGATGAAACCTTCTAAAATATTTATCCTTTATACCAGAAAATCAATACAACCCTAAATGCAAATAGAAATAGTCCCACTAAACACAATTATTAAACCTTAGATGATCTCTAGAAAAATTACCAACTTATACTCATCCAATCATCTTCAAATTTTAACAAAAGATACAGTAATAAATAGAACCACTATCAAAACCATAGAAACCAATTCCTTAATGCAATGAAATATGCTAACTTTCCTCACTATAAACTACCAACCACAAACTAATAGACACACACACTATTTGCAGCAAAATATAAATTTCGTTGACAAGATACCAAACCCTAAAATCTATATTGAGTGCAACAAAGAGATGATAAATTATTGAAAGCAAATAATGATAAGTATTACCAAATATTTGATTGTGGTTGCTTGAAAAATTGCATAACTATACTCATAAAACCAACATAGGAGATGAATCTTGGAACTGTAGAAGAACCCAATAACACATATGCATCAAAGTCACTATCAGAATCTGAAACTCAGGACTTTAACACTTCTTCAGACAATGAGAAATTAATTTTGGTTGGTCGTATGCACATATGCTAGGATTAGATCCATCATTGATAGTACATCATTTAACAGTCCATCCAGGAACAAAATCAGTCAAGTAAAAATTGAGAAAGATGCATTCCAAAATTGCCCTAATGGTCAAAGCAGAGTTAGAAAAGCTCTTGGTAGTTAGTTTTATCAAACCGATAGATTATCTCAAGTGGATCTTAAACATTGTACCTATAGACAAACCAAATGGAACTATCAGAGTTTGTAATGATTTTAGAGACATCAACAAGGCTTGTCCAAAGGATGATTTTCCATTACTGAACATTGATATCATAGTGGATCTGACAGCAAGACATGAGATGCTATCATTGATGGACAGATTTTCTGTGTATAACCAGATCAAAATAGCTGAAGAAAATCAACATAAACCCTCTTTCATTTGTGTTTGGGGAACATATTGTTGGCTTGACATGCCCTTTGGTCTAAAAAATGCCGGAGCCACATATCAAAGAGCAATGACTGCTATTTTTCATTATAAGCTTCACAAACAGATGGAAGATTATGTAGATGACATACTAGCTAAATCAAAAACTAGAGAGGCTCACCTATACATTTTGGAAAATATTTTTGATCATCTTGAAAAGTACAATGTCAAATTGAATCCTAAGAAATGTGTCTTTGGAGTAACATCTGGAAAACCCTTGGGTTATATCGTGTCCAAAAAAGGAATTGAAGTTGATCCAGCAAAAGTCAAAGCTATAGTGGAAATGCCTCCTCCTCAAAATCTAAAACAACTCAGAGCTTTGCAAGGAAAATTACAATCCATAAGGAGGTTTATCACTCAACTTGTAGACAAGTGTCAACCATTCACTCACTTGAAGAAAAATGTGCAATTTATCTGGGATCAAAACTGCCAAGAAGCATTTGACAAACTCAAAGAGTACTTAGGATCTCCTCCTATGTTAGCGCCACCTATTCATGGAAAACCCCTTATTTTATATATCTCAACAACATCAGTAGCATTAGGGGCTCTTTTTGCACAAAATGATGATAATGGTAAAGAACAAGCAATCTATTATATTAGCAAAACCTTGGTGGGCTATGAATTGAACTATTCACCCATTGAAAAGGCATGTCTCACAGTTGTCTTTGCATCACAAAAGCTTAGGCATTACATGTTCAGTCATCAAACTAAGCTTATATCAAAGATTGATCCTCTCAAATATCTACTCTCCAAAGTAGCTTTGAATTGTCATATGGCAAAATGGGTGATGATGCTTAGCGAATTTGACATTGAGTACATTGACAAAAAATCTATAAAGGGATAGATAATAGTAGATCAACTAGCAGATGCACTAGTAGAATCAGATCACCCAATAGTAACAGAATTTCCTGATGAATCAATTCTAGACATAGAAACTCTTCCATCTTGGCAATTGTATTTTGAAGGTTCTCATACTCAGTGTGGCTCAAGAGCCAGAATACTCTTTGTTACACCTCAAGGCAATTATATACTAAAATCATTTCACATTCAATTTCCATGTACAAACAACATCACCGAATATGAAGCCCTAATCAAAGGATTGAGAGTGGCTATTAGCTAGAATATCAAAGAATTACAAGTTCATGGAGATTCTCAACTAGTGATCAAACAAGTAAACAATGAATATCAGACAAAAGATGAGAAGTTAATGCCATACAAGAAACTAGTTGATACATTCAAAACATATTTCAACAAAATCACATTTGAACAGATCTCAAGGCTTCACAACAAAGTTGTTAATGCTATGGCCACAATTGGTTCAATGATAGAGATGCCTGTAAATGATCCAAAAATTGAATTCTTGATAGAATAGTTATTTATACCAACTTTCGATGTCCCAGAATTAGAGTTGGTATGTGATATTGTTGGTCCTAACTCCACTTGGTTCAATGAGATCTACCATTACCTTCATAGCCAAATCATCCCACCAAATCTTTCAAAATCCCAACGTTGCTCCTTCAGTCGCCGTTCTTCCCAATATGTCCTCGGCGACACACTTTATCAAAGGTCACTAGATGGTGTCCTTCTTAAATGTCTTAACCTGGAAGAAGCCCAAACTACTTTGCATGAGATACATGAAGGCCTATGTGGTGCTCCTTCCTTAGTCAAGAAATTGCTTCGCACAGGATACTATTGGGCTACTATGGAGTAGGATGCACATGATTTTGTCAAGAAATGTGTACCTTGTCAACAACATAGCGACGTAATTCATGCACCAACACAAGAACTACAAACTATCACTACTCCATGGCCATTCTCACAATGGGGGCTCAATCTCATTGGAAAAATACATCCCTCCTCCTCAGATGGCTACAAATTTATTATCACTGCTACCGAATACTTCACCAAATGGGTTGAAACAATTCCTCTTACTTACATAACGGGAAAGCAAACATCTAAGTTCATATTCCATTATATCATTTGCCACTATGGTATTCCTCAAGCCATAGTCATAGATAATGGTCGCCCTTTTAAGAATCAGGATGTCAAAGAACTTTGCAACAAATTCAAGATCCAACTGTTGCAAGTATGGGCCTAACCGGTGTTGTCATTGATGTCAAGGATTGGATGAGATGTGTGTTGAGGATATTGAGAAAATTAGTCCTCTCAGAAACAAAGAAGAACAGTGAAGATAGTGAAGCTCTATGAAGTGAAGCTCCTAGCTAGATGAAGATCAGAGAATGCATATCAAAGGGTTTGTAGATATGCATCTAAAGATGATCCAATCAAGATTTGAGAGGTCCGAATGAAGATTTAGAGAATTTATGGCCATATGAGTAAAACTGGTTCTAGTAGCTATTCAAAGGTGATAGAGTGACAAAAATAGGTTTGGCGAGATCCAAAAATGCAATATCTTGTTCTGCAGATTTGGTGGAATGTTTAGGAAGCCAATGTGAATTGACAACTCAATTGGTTCATGGTTTGGAGGTTCGCAAGCATTTATTCTAATGTGACAGGGATGATAGATTGTGTTCTTGAGGTTCTAGATGAAGATGCGAATGATTTCAGTAAGTAGAAGTGGTGTGGATGTTCTTGGTGATTCAGGAATGCTTGTGGGGGTCTCTAGATTGTGTCTAGTTCATGTTGGCAGTCCGCATTGAAGATTGAGCTCATAATTGAAGATTTACTCTCAGGTTATGGTGTTCTTCCTAATCATGGCCAACCAGATGTTTTACACATCTTGTGGATGATCTTGAAGATGTTTTGCAAAGCATGGCATGTTCCTCAAAGAAGATTGAAGTCCCAAATATGTATGGCCGATAGTGTGGTGATACGCATGAAGTTTTTGTAACAAATCAAGTTGTATTTTTGTAACTGCTCTATAATAAAATAAAGTATGCTGTGTCAACTTTGATGATTATCCCAAAGTTGATGTCTTGTATAAATAAGATTTGTGAAGTCATTTCAAAGTATCCTTGGTGAAGATGAGAGAGTAGTAGAGAGGAGAAGATTGAAAAGCAGAGCAGAAGTGTTGAGTTTAAATGGAACTGTCTCAAGCATGGTGAAGATGCTAATCTCCAGTTCAAGTATGTAATATTTATATTATTATTCTGTAGATAGTATGTCTCCTATAGGCAGTGGGCCTCTTGTGAGCAGTGTGATCAGGCAGTGAACCCTAATTGGCAAGTGCCATTTTGTTCTTCTTATTCTTTTAACAGAGAATATAATCTTGGGTTAGTCACCCCATGGGTTTTCCCTTAACCAGGTTTTCCACGTTAAAATCTTGGTGTCATATGTGTTAATGTATTTTTGCTCTTGAGATATTGCATTGTGCTTCTGTGATTAAATCATTATTATACTGTAGAAATATAAGAAGGATTTAAGTGTTTACAGAAAGAAAAGTTTGGTGACAACTAATTCACCCCCCCTCTCAGTTGTCTGTCCTAAAACCAACAATTGGTATTAGAGCTAAGTTCCTCTACAAGAGCTTAATTGCTTAAGGAGGTCCAAGATGTCTTCCTACAAGAAGGATAGTCTGAGGTTTGATGGAGCTAATTACACTCTTTGGAAAAGCTGCATGGAATGTCACTTGTAATGTATGAGAATGCAATATTGGACCATAACTACAAAGAAGTATGTTCCTTCAAAGAATGGTCCAACAACTGTAGATGAAATCAAAGATACTGAAGATAATCTTTGAGCTAAAGAAGCCTTACTAAGTGCCTTATCTGATTTAGAAATGACAAATGTTATGGATTTAAAAACTACATATGAGATTTGGTCAAAGCTGGAACTTCTGTATGGAGGAGACAAATATGTTAAATGTGCCAAGCTACAAAGTTTGAAAGGAAATTTTGAAAACCTGAAGATGAATGAAGATGAGAATATCATTACACTTATGCCAAAAGTAAATGAACTTGTTTTTGGCATTAGGTGTGCTGGTGGAACCTTGGATGAAGATGAGATTGTTGCCAAAGTTCTCAGATCCCTATCTCCTGCTTACAAACACAACGTTGCTGCTATTGAAGAATTCAGATCTTTATCAAATATCACAAGAGATCAATTGGTTATAAAATTAGTTGCATTTGAATTGGCTGAGTTTGGAGATGCACCCCCAAGACTGAATCTGTATTCAAAGCTAGTGTCTCTGTAAAAGGAAAACAAAGGTATGATCCAGGAGAGAACTCCTCAAAGAAACTATCATGGTATGAAAAAGCAAGAAAAGATTTGGAAAAAGATGAGGCAGAAGCTGCTCAACTTGAAGCCCTTATTGTAAAAAGACTGCCAAGAGGATCTGGTAAGTAGGAAGGAAAATTGCCCTTCAAAAGTTTCAACTGCAACAAGATTGGTCATTTTGCTTCAAGGTGTCTGAAAATATTTTTAAGGACTAATCCAAATAGATCAAAATTTCAAAAGAAATGTTACTATGTTCATGAAGATGATGATGATGAAGGAGTAACAGATGATGAATCAGAGACAGGAAACAAATCTGGAAGTGACGAGGTGTTTATTGCCATCAAGGAAGAAGATCCAATGCCCATTGAATTTGTCAATCATAAAATGGTAGAAAGAGCTCTAGCTGCCCAAGTTGAAGAAAAGGATAAATGGGTCATTGACAATGGATGCTCCCACCATATGACTGGTGACAAAAATAAGTTCATAGATCTGGAAAGATATGAAGGAGTTGTTAAATTTGGTGATAATTTTTCTAGCAGAATCAAAGGCAGGGGAACTATTTCTTTTGATGGAAAGAACAAAACTAGTGATGTACTATATGTTGAAGGTTTGAAGCACAATCTTCTTAGTGTTGGGTAGTTAGTGGACAAAGGCTATGATCTCTGATTCAAAAATGGAAAATGTAAGATCTTTGAAAGTTCTGGAACAGAGATTGCATCCGATACTCAAACAAAAGGTAACATCTTCCACTTAGTTGGTACTGGCAAAAGTTGTTTATTTTTTAAAATTAATTAGAGTTGGTTGTGGCATAGGAGAATGTGTCATGTAAATTTTGATAATATCATCAAGATAAGCAACACTCAGGTTGTAAGAGATCTTCCAAGACTGGTGAAACCTACTAATAGTTTTTGCAAAGAATGTCAGTTGGGTAAGCAGAGCAGAGCCACATTCAAAAGTAAGGAACAATCTTCTACCGAATTGTTGGACTTAGTACATACTAATCTATGTGGACCAACAAGAATTAGGAATTTGCAAGGTGATAGATATTTCATGTTACTAATTGATGACCATTCCCGGATGATGTGGTTGACTTTCCTGAAAGAGAAAGCTGAGGCTCTTGAGAAATTCAAAATATTCAAGGCTATGGTAGAGAATGAAATTGGGTTAAACATAAAATGTCTTAGGTCTAATAGAGGTGGAGAATTCACATCTAGAGAGTTCATAAAAATCTGTAAGAAACATGGGATAAAAAGACAGTTATCTGCTCCAAGGACTCCACAACAGAATGGAGTAGTGGAGAGAAAGAACTGGACCATCCAGGAAGCATCTAGAACCATGATGATGGAGGCAAATGTTCCTCAGATCTATTGGAGAGAAGCTGTAAGCATTGTTGTCTATACTCTTAATTGAGTACAAATCAGAAGCAATACTAGTAAGACCCCTTATGAACTTTGGTTTGGCATCACTCCCACTATAAAGTATTTCAAAGTCTTTGGTAGTAAATGTTACATTAAAAGAGATAAAGACCTTGGCAAATTTGATGCTAGAAATGATGAAGGAATATTCTTGGGTTATTCTACTCAAAGAAAAGCATACCGGTGTTATAACAAGAGATTAAGAAAGATTATAGAAAGTACAAATGTGAAGGTTGATGAAGGCATTGAAAAACCCTCAATGTTTTATGAATATGAAGAAGATGATTAGAATGATGTTTTGGTCTAAGAAGTTCAAGCCCCTTTTGAAATTTAGATCTAGACTGATCTAGAGAATCCTAGAATACAGGAAGAAGAGATAAGTTTGAATGAACCTGTCCAAGATATAGTAGTGTAAGAAATTCCCAGAACTCCTAGGTATGTAAGACTAAATCATTCTGAAGACCAGATCATAGGTGATAGAAGCAAAGGTGTTCAAACAAGAAGAAAGATTGCTCAAGACTCATAAAATTATTGTTTGATTTCAAAGATTGAACCAAAAATAGTAAGTGAAGCATGCAATGATGAAAGCTAGACTAAAGCAATGGAGGAAGAGTTGATGCAGATTGAGAAAAATCACACTTGGGATCTTGTCCTAGACCTAAAGACAAAAATGTGATTGGGACTAAGTGGTTCTTCTGGAATAAAGTGAATGAAGATGGTGAAGTAGTCAGAAACAAAGCCAGATTGGTCTATAAGGGTTATTCTCAAGTAGAAGGAGTTGACTTTGAAGAAATTTTTTCTCTGGTGGCAAGTTGAAGTAGTCAGATTATTTCTTGCTTTTGCTGCCTTCGAGGATTTCAAAGCATATCAAATGGATGTCAAGTCTGCCTTCCTGAATGGTGACTTGGAAGAAGAAGTATACATTGAGCAACCTGATGGATTTCAATTGTCTGATCATGGTGATATGGTCTGCAAGTTGAAGAAAGTACTATATGGACTCAAACAAGCCCCAAGGGCCTAGTATGAAAGATTGGATAAACATCTTTTAAAGATTAGTTTCAACAAAGGTACTGCTGACAGTAACTTATACTTCAAGATTGATCATGAAAATATCTTGATTGTTGAAGTATTTGTTGATGATATCATTTTTGGAGGAAGAGATAGTATGTGCAAGACTTTTGCAAATCAAATGAAAAGTGAATTTGAGATGTCTATGTTTGGGGAAATGAATTTTTTCTTGGGTCTACAAATCACTCAAACAAAGAAAGGAATCTTCATATCATAGACTAAATATGTGAAAGAATTGTTGAATAAATTTGGGATGGAAGATTCAAAACCAATGAATACTCCCATGGCAACCAGGTGTAAACTAAGCAAAGATGATGAATCTCCTAAGGCTAATTAGAAAAAGTATAGGTCAATGATTGGAGGACTACTGTATCTTACTCAAACTAGACCTGACATTATGAATGTTGTTGGTCTTGTTTCCAGATTCCAAGTTGATCCTAGAGAATCTCATGTCATGGCAATCAAGAGAATTCTCAGATATCTAAAGGGAACATTTGAGTATGGTTTATGGTATCCTAGGGATCATGATTTCTCTCTTCATGCATATAAAGATGTGGATTGGATAGGAGATGTGGATGACTGAAAGAGTACCAATGGTGGTGCATTCTTTTTGGGAAAAAGATTGGTTTCTTGGCTGAGAAAGAAACAAGAGGCAATATCTCTATCCACTGCACAAGCAGAATATATTGCAACAACAGGTAGTTGCACTCATGTATTATGGATGAAGCAAATGCTAAGAGACATCAGAGTGGAGTATGAGGAACCTATCACAATCTTCTGTGATAACTCAATTGCAATAAATATATCAAAAAATCCAGTGTTGCATTCAAAGACAAAACATATATCCATCAAGTTTCACTTTTTGAGAGAGCAGGTGAACAAGAATCCAGTCAGATTGGAGTTTGTACCCTCAAAGGATCAAATTGCAGACATTTTTACTAAACCTCTACCTAAGGACTTTTTTGAGTATCTCAGGAAGAAGTTAGGGGTTATTACCCCTCCGATTCTAAATTAAGGTGCATTGATGTGCATCAGTCTGGTGGATCTCACAGTCATATCTTGTGGTCCGGATTGATGATAGGAAGTTGCTGCTCATGGGGAGCAGTCTGTATGATTCTGATTGATGCAAGTATGTTCCCTTTGCCATTGATGTCAAAGGGGGAGAGAAGACACATGAAAAACAAAAGTGGTTGCTAATCAAAGGGGGAGAAATAAAGAAAGAGAAGACATATGAATTATTACTAATGATAGGGGGAGCTATGTCAGTTAGTGAGGAGAAGTTCTTGTCTTGATGGTTAAAACAATTTTTCACATCATATGTTTCCATCAATGACAAAGGGGGAGATTATTGCAAGTATGGGCCTAACCGGTGTTGTCATTGATGTCAACATACTGTTGTTGCATTGATGTCAAGGATTGGATGAGTTGTGTGCTAAGGATATTGAGAAAATTAGTCCTATCAGAAACAAAGAAGAATAGTGAAGACAATGAAGCTCTATGAAGTGAAGATCCCAGCTAGATGAAGATCAAAGAATGTGTATTAAATGGTTTGTAGATATGTGTCTAAAGATGATCCAGTCAAGATTTGAGAGGTCTACATGAAGATTTGGAGAAGTTATGGCCATATGAGTAAAACTGGTTCTGGTAGCTATTCAGAGGTGACAGAGTGACAAAAATAGGTCTGGTGAGATCCAAAATTACAATATCTTGTTCTGCGGATTTGGTGGAATGTTTAGGAAGCCAATGTGAATTAACAACTCAATTGGTTCATGGTCTGGAGGTCCACAAGAATTTATTCTAATGTGACAGTGATGATAGACTATGTTCTTGAGGTTTCGGATGAAGATGCAAATGATTTTAGTAAGCAGAAGTGGTGTGGATGTTCTTGGTGATTCAGGAAAGCTTGTGGGGGTCTCTAGATTGTGTCCAATTTGTGTTGGTGGTCCACATTGAAGATTGAGCTTGTTTGTGTTTTACACATCTTGCGGATGATCTTGAAGATGTTCTACGTGTTGATAACTGAGAGGGGGATGAATCAGTTATCTTAATTGTTTCAACTTTCTGAACTTCTTTATCAACTAGTGTAGTATTAAATTAAATAAGCAAACATAACCATGAAATGGAAATAACATCAATACACATGACACAATGATTTTGACATGGAAAACCCTATTAAGGGAAAAACTATGGGGTGATTAACCCAAGATTGTATTCTCTGTTAGAAGAATAAGATAGTATAAATGGGCACTTGCCAATTAGGGCTCACTGCCCGAGCACACTGCTCATAGGAGGCTCACTGCCTACAATAGTTTATACAAGAAAACTAGATACTTGAACTGATGAGAAGAATTCACATATGTTGAGGTTCAGTTCTGGTTAAGCCCAATAAACTAATCTGCTGCACTTCATTCTTACTCTCTTAGGTGCTGATGTCCTATTACATTTTGAACCTGTCTTACTGCCTTCACACTACTTTTTTGCTTTTCTTCACACCTCACAATACACCATACACACATAGACTCATATCTAAATCCATTGGGTATATATATCCACACCAAGTATTTCATCCACTTTCTAGTCGGCATCTGGTATGCTTAATATTTTCCCAAACTCTGATCTGTCGGCTGAATCTTTGCCTACCAAGTAATGTGGATCAAAGAGATGCTTATAGAAGTCATCAATCATGTCAGCCAGTCATGAATGATACCTCAGGAAGCTTGATCACCATCAATATCTCATCTGGATTTAGGTCTGATGCTCTACCGGTTAGTTCTTCCTCTGTCTACTCTACCAAATAGAAATCCAACACTCAAGTGATCATGTCTCTTTATTCTTTCATCACCAGAGGCTCAATCCCTGGAATCTATAAGTCAATGTACTCCTATTGACTTCCCCAAAACCACACTTTACTAAGATACTTCCTTTGAGAGATCCGGACCTGACTATTGGACCTTGTTGTATGCTCTGTTCTTGCTTACCAGACCACAACACTTCTTCAATCTGACTTCTGGTATAGACACACCATGTTCTATGGATGGGTGGGATGAACTTTATTGCCATCAATGACAACACTTATGAAGCCATATGGTGTCTCTTGCCAACAATCTCCCCCTTTGGCATTGATGGCAACACTTAGTGAAAAATGACTAAGTGTCACACTATACTCCCCCTTGGCTGATGCTCTATTCTTATGTTCATTTTATAGAGCTCCCCCTTAGCTGGATTCCTCATTTTTACTATTCCTCACTCCCCCTTTGACATCAATGGCAAAGGGTGGGGTCCACACACCAAAATTTCCAAAAAAAAACAATCTATACTTAGCCACATAAAACATATATACATGTTTTACCTACATATACTGAAATATATCTGTAAAAGTGGTCTTTAACTGTACCACTTATGTCACCCAACTCTACTTCATCCTATCCAAAATTGAGATGTGACCACTCAACAAGAATGCAAAAGCTTCTGCCCTTTTTAGATCTATCGGATCACTGGTCCGGGCTGTAGTCTGAGCATCACTTAGAGCCTCATGCATGGCCTCTAACTTAGGGATAATGATCCCTCTTAGTTCACTCAACCTACTTATTCTATTTTTCTTCTCCTTCTCAAGCTTCTTAATTTCATTCAAGACTGCAATAGTCTGACATTCTTGATTTATTACGGAGATGAGAGAGGATCAAAACTTTGAGACAAGCTTAGTAGTTTATCTTCTTGCTCTTTTACTTTCTTATCAACATCTTTGGTCACTTTGGGCCAGGATAAACAAAATTTATAACTATTTCTGCCATCTTTGAGAGCATTTTCTAAACTCTTTATCCCAATATCTATAACTCTCTATCATTTGAGATTAGACCCTGTACTTCGAAGAATCTCTTATCCAAAAATTCTTTCCTGGCTTTCTCTTATGCTGCTTTCTCTAAAGAATCAAAATAAGTATTAATAGAATTTATAAGAGATTTTAGATTACTGGATGTGGAGGCTGTAGGATCCTTTTGGAAGGATGGCATGATCTTTTCCAATACACCGGATGCAGTTTCTATGAGCTCACAGTCTTCCATGTGAGATTTCAGTATCTTTTCTTTTGCCTTTGCTTGAGTGAAGGAAGCTAGTTTCATGGTTTGAACCGGAGAGAGGGAATCAAAATTGAATGGTCCTTGAAGAAATTCTAGTTCATCAAATTCTATCATTTCTTTGGTCAAGAACTCTTTGACTACTTCTACAGTGTCTCTTGCTGGAGACAAAATTTTCTCCCCTTCTGCAGCCTTGCTATTGTCACCTTCTTTTTCCTTCTCCTTTGCTTCTTGACTGATCTTTTCTTCTACTCTTTCTTTTTCTTTGGATCCGGAGTCTGTCGAGGAAACCAGAGGAGAGATGTTTGTTTGTTCATGGACCTCCTCTTCTAGAGCAGAGGAATCTAAGTCCTTACCTTTTTCTTCACCTGTCTCCTTTAGCTCTTCTACTACTGTCTCAGTAGATTCTTTTCAACAACTATAGCCAAGGGATCATCACCTAGGTCCTCTATAATAGGAATGTTGAATCTTTTGTATGCATTCCAGAGGATCTCTTATGTCTCTTTTGCTACTTTGTCAGTTTCTCTAAGCATGAACTGATTCATTCTGGCTTTACTCCAGAACTCATCCTTACAATCTTTGAAGATCATATATTCTTTTGCTTAGGAGTGATTGAAAGATATAGCTGAATAGCTATCTATTCTTAGATCTCAAGATCCTTTGCCATAGCATTATTCTTTCTTATTTCTAATTCCTTCTCTAATCTTTTAGGAATGAGAGATATGATTTCAATAAAAGCCTTGTTGTAGATATTCAGATATCTGACTGTGGCTTCTTGCAACATCTTTTGGTCAGCTTCATTGTAATCATCATAGAATTCAGCCATTAGTTGAAGGTTCCCATCTACAGTAATTGATTCTATGATGTCATCAATGCATAGAGTAGGCTTCTCAACAAATTCTTCTGTTACTTCTTCAGTAGAGGGTTCATCAGATGTTTTCCTCTTCTTCTTCATTTTCTTTACTTCCTCATCTG
This sequence comes from Cunninghamia lanceolata, assembly GCA_027924645.1. Taxonomy (NCBI): domain Eukaryota; kingdom Viridiplantae; phylum Streptophyta; class Pinopsida; order Cupressales; family Cupressaceae; genus Cunninghamia; species Cunninghamia lanceolata. Next base: position 734,803 of record BSBN01000742.1, read on the forward strand.
ATTCTGTCTCTTCTTCATCCTTTTGGCTTGTGTAGGACCTTGTTGCCTTTTTCTTGGTTCTCTTTTCTCCTTTTTTGGATGTTTGAGCTTCTGGTTTTGAAGCCTTTTGACCCTTGGAAGTGGCAGGTGAAGAGCTTTTGGTTGATCTAGTTCGGGAAGAGGCTTGCACCAGAGCACTTTATTTTTTTGCCTTTTCCTTTTCTGCCCTTTCCATCTTTTCTCTATTTGCATCTAGTGCCTCGTTTGAGATTTCATGCCTCTTGGCAAACTCTTCTACTTCCCTCCTCACTTTTCTTTTTATTTCTGGTTGTCTTAGCTCCACATGGATCTTCACACTTAATTCTTCAAAGGTTCCAAACGTTTCTGCTTTAGGATCCTTGGGTTCACTGAGCACGTGTTGAACATGTAGTTCAACAATTTTCTCATCTACTTCATATCCCATTGGCATAATCCAGACTATTCTTGGCTCTACTGTCTCCATTAGACATTGATCAGTTTCTATCATAAAGCATAATGTATCTTTATACTTTTCAACTAAGGATTGGGGGATTCTCTCTCTTGCTTGCATCATGCTCTAAAAATTCTTGAAGTAGCCCCAAAGTGTTGTATTCTATGCCTTGGCATCACCAAGCCCATGAATATAATCTCTAGTTTGGATGGCTACTGGTCTATCATTCTGCCATACCCAACCACTAGATCTGAGAAGCTCATTCATGAAGTAGAAGGACAAGTACAGTAACATCCCACCATACTTGAAGGAGTTCTTCTTGTCCTTCTTGATCTTTTGTAGGTTTTCCATTAGTTGGTTTAGAAGGAGTTCACAAAGATCATAATCTGCATTTTTTCTCAACATTTCATAAGCAATGTAAATTGTAGTTCCAGGTACTAAATTTTCCCTGCTAGAGTGATATATCTTATAACCGATGATCATGGAGGCAAACTTGGCATTCGAATCAGTGATGTCTTCTATTGTCATTGCTCTTTTGTCAAATTTTGATCTGGTAGCCTCACTCATAGTTTGATTCTTGACGGATTTGAGAATAGGAATCCCACCGGATGACTGCAATCTGGTTACTGCCCTAATGGCATCCTTGGTTATCTTAAATGGTCCATTCAACCACATGAAGTTATCATGCACTCTGCTCAAAATATAACAGACCCATTCTTCTTCTGTAAAATAGGGGAAATGAATGCATTGTGCAAAATGCTTGTCCTGGATGGCTTTATACTAAGTTTTGAGTTCAAATGAGTCATCTATCAAATGCTTGTGATAGATATCAATCAGTTTAGATGCCCCGAAATCTTCAATATTTGCATGAATATATGCCCTAACATCTTCTACATGCAGAACCCCATGCGGAATGACTGAAAAGGCACCTAGGGGATCAACTTCTAGGGATTTATATGGATGTTTCTTGAATTTAGGATGCGTCCTATCAGTGATCTTTACAACATTTGGTGTAATCATCTTCAAAGGATTTTATAGAGAAATATTCAATAACAGAAAATACCTTTTGCTCTTCTAGGGTTCACTGAATGAGCTAGATTAATTTGTTGGATGAATCAACTTCAACGGTTGATCTTTTGAGAATTTGAGATAGTTTGTTGCAGAGCTCCTTTTCTCTTCTTCTTGAATGCAAATGTGCAAATGATGAGCGAATGAACCCTTTTATCTGTGGGAAAACCCTAATTTCATATTGCAATAAATGCACAACTCAAGTCATTCTGGTTGCCTGGTTCTTATTTTGAGAAAGATCTTTTTCCAGATCACTGAGATATACTTAGAGAAGTCCTTGATGATTAATAAAAAATTATCTTTCTTTCCCTAAACACTTGATCTATCACAAAACAAGATGCCTTGAATTAGAATCATACCGGATTTAACTGTGATAATCCTATTTTACTGGATGACTGTCAAACTAGATCAATCTTGGAAGATTAGACTCTTCAGATCTTCCTGCGGATCTTCCATATCTTTACCAAGCTTTCTTTAGATGTTTTTCTGAGAAACCTTTGTTGGATTCAGGACAGACAACTGAGAGGGGGGGTGAATTAGTTGTCCAAAACTTGCTTGTAATTCAAACACTTAAATCCTCTTTGTATTTTAATAGTAGATCAATTAATCATTCATGAAAGCATAAAGCATAAACACTAGAGTAGATACACATCAACACATGAGACACCAATATTTTGACGTGGAAACCCGGTCAAGGGAAAAACCATGGGGTGATTAACCCAAGGATTATTCTCTGTTAGAAGAATAAGAAAAATAGATGGCACATGCTAATTAGGGCTCACTGTCCGAGCACACTGCTCACAAGAGGCACATTGCCTACAAGAGACACACTGTCTACAAAGTAACAAGTATTACAAACTTGAACTAGAGATTGACATCTTTACCATGCCTAGATTAGTTCCATTTAAGCCCAAAAACTCCTGCTCTACCTTTCGCACTTCTCTTCGCTATACCATGCTTATCCGCTCCAAGACACACTTCAAAGTGAATTCACAATCCCTTATTTATACAAGGCATTGACTTAGGAACAATCATCTAAGTCGGCAAACACCTATAAGATCATTCGCAAGACATGTAACACATCCGGTCGGCTAGTCTCAACAAGAACACCAATACCCGGTGGTAATTCTTCAAATGCAAACTCCAACTTCAATGCAGACTGCCAATAAGAATTGTACATGATCCAAAGATCACCAAAACCTTTCCTGAGTCACCAATAACATCCGCACTTTATCAGCTTACTGGAATTCTTCTCTTCTTCATCTGGAACTTCAAGAACACAGTCTATCGCCACTATCACACTAAAAAAGGTGCTTCTGGACCTCCAAACCACAAACAAATCTAGTTGTCACTTCACACTACTTTCTGTAACACTCCCTCCAATTCGTAGAATGAGATAATGTAATTCTAGAGCTCACTGGACCAATCTGTGACACTCTATCACCACTAAACATTTACCGGAACCAGTTCTACTAAAGCGACCATAAATTCTTCATATCTTCATGTGGACCTCTGAAATGTTGACTGGAGCATCTCAAGACTCATATCTAAAAACCCTTTAAACCGTATCCTCTGATATTCATCTTATCTTGGACTTTTACCTTAATGTCATCACTGTTCTTCACTGTTCCTAATTGAGGCTAATTTTCTCAATATCCTTAGCACACAGCTCATCCAATCTTTCTCATTAATGCAATATGAGTATGTTGACATCAATGACAACACCGATTATCCTAATACTTGCAACAATCTCCCCCTTTGTCATTAATGGCAACATATGATGTGAAAAACTATCAAGACATGAACTTCTTTCTGTCACAGCTCCCCCTATCAACAACAACTCTTCACATGTCTTTTCTTTCTTTACTACTCCCCTTTGATCAACCACTTGTTTTTCACATGTCTTCTCTCCCCCTTTGACATCAATGGCAAAGGGCTCATACTTGCAACTTTAACACATCATAATCATACCAGCTGCTTCCCCTAAGTAGCAGCTCCCCATCACCAATCTGGATCACAAGATATGACTATGCTATCCACCGGACTGATGTACATCAGTGCATCCTAGTTCATCACCGGAGGGGCAATGACCCCTAACTTCTCCCTGAGATACTCAAAAGAGTCCTTGGGAAGAGGTTTAGTAAAAATATCTGCAATCTGATCCTTGGAGGGCACATACTCCAATCTGACTTCATCCTTGTTCACTTGCTCTCTTAGAAAGTGAAACTTGATAGATATGTGCTTGGTCTTAGAATGCAACACCGAATTCTTAGAAATATTTATTGCACTTGAATTATCACAGAAAATTGTGATAGGCTCCTCATATTCTACTTTAATGTCTCTTAGCATCTGCTTCATCCATAAGATTTGAGTGCAACTACTTGCTGCTACAATGTATTCTGCTTCAGTTGTAGATAGAGATATTGCCTCTTGTTTCTTGCTTAGCCAAGAAACCAATCTTTTTCCCAAAAAGAAAGCTCCTCCACTTGTACTCTTCCTATCATCCACATCTCCTACCCAATCTGCATCTGTATATGCATGAAGAGAAAAATCTTGATCTCTAGGATACCATAGGCCAAACTCAATTGTTCCTTTTAAGTACCTAAAAATTCTCTTGATTGCCATGACATGAGATTCTCTGGGATCAGCCTGGAATCTTGCCACAAGACCAACAACCTGCATTATATCTAGTCTAGTCTGAGTGAGATACAATAATCCTCTAATCATTGATCTATATTTGGTCTGATCTGTCTTAGGAGAGTCATCATCTTTGCTCAACTTACATCCGGTTGCTATGGGAGTGTTCATTGGCTTTGAATCTTCCATTCTAAATTTCCTCAACAATTCTTTCACATATTTGGTCTGAGAGATAAAGATTCCTTTCTTTGTCTGAGTAATTTGCAGACCCAAGAAGAAATTCATTTCACCAAGCATTGACATTTCAAACTCACTTTTCATTTGATTTGCAAAGGTTTTACACATACTGTCTCTTCCTCCAAAGATGATATCATCAACAAATACTTCAACAATCAAAATATTTTCATGATTAATTTTGAAATATAGGTTACTATCAGCAGTACCTTTGTTGAAACCAATCTTCAAAAGATGTTTGTCTAGCCTCTCATACCAAGCTCTTGGGGCTTGCTTTAGGCCATACAGTGCCTTCTTTAATTTGCAGACCATATCACCATGCTCAGATAACTGAAATCCATCTGTTTGTTCAATGTACACTTCTTCTTCTAAGTCACCATTCAGGAAAGTAGATTTGACATCCATTTGATACACTTTGAAATCTTTGAAGGCAACAAATGCAAGAAGTAGTCTAACTACTTCAATTCTTACCACCGGAGCAAAGGTTTCCTCAAAATCAATCCCTTCTATTTGAGAGTAGCCTTTGCAGACTAATCTGGCTTTGTTTCTGATTACTTCACCAACTTCATTTAGTTTGTTCCAGAAGACCCATTTGGTTCCAATCACATTCTTGTTTCTAGGTCTAGAAACAAGATCCCAAGTGTAATTTTTCTCAATTTGCATCAACTCTTCCTCCATTGCTTTAGTCCAATTTTCATCATTGTAGGCTTCATTTATTGTCTTAGGTTCAATCTTTGAAATCAGACAACATTCATCTAAATTTTGAGTAAATTTCCTTCTAGTTTGCACACCTTTGCTTTTGTCACATATGATCTGATCTTCAGAGTGGTTCAGTCTTACATACCTTAAAACTTTGGGAATCTCTTGCACTTCTATTTCTTGATCAGGCTCATTCAGACCAACCTCTTCTTCTTGATTTACTGGATCAGTCTAAATCTGACTTTCAGAGGAGGATTGAGCTCCTTGAACCAGAGAACCATTTTGATCATCTTCATCATATTCATAAAACCTTGAGGGCTTCTCAATTCCTTCATCAACCTTCAAATTTGTACTTTCTATCATCTTTCTCAGTCTCTTATTGTAACACCAATATGCTTTGCTTTGAGTGGAGTAACCTAAGAAAATTCCTTCATCACTTCTAGCATCAAACTTTCCTAGATCTTCATCTCTTTTAATGTAACATTTGCTACCAAATACTCTGAAATATCTCATAGTAGGAGTTATACCAAACCAAAATTCATAAGGAGTCTTACCGGTATTGCTTCTGATTTGAACTCGATTGAGAGTATAGACTGCAATGTTGATAGCTTCTCTCCAAAACATCTAGGGAACATTTGCTTCCATCATCATTGTCTTGGATGCTTCTTGGATGGTCCAGTTCTTTCTCTTTACTACTCCATTCTGCTGTGGAGTTCTAGAAGCAGATAACTATCTCTTTATGCCATGCTTCTCACAAAAGTCTATGAATTCACCAGATGTGAATTCACCACCTCTATCAGACCTCAGACATTTCAGTTTTAATCCGGTTTGATTCTCTACCATAGCCTTGAAGATTTTGAACTTCTCAAAAGCTTCTAATTTCTCTTTCAGAAAGGTAACCCACATCATCCGAGAATGGTCATCAATCAGTAACATGAAATATCTATCACCTTGCATACTCTTGATTCTTGTTGGACCACATAGATCATTATGAATTAATTCCAATAATCTGGTAGAGGACTGATCCTTGCTTTTGAATGAGACTCTGCTCTGTTTACTCAGCTGACATTCTTTGCACAAACTATTTGTAGGTTTCACCAATTTTAGAAGATCTCTTACAACTTGAGTATTGCTTATCTTGATGATGTTATCAAAATTTACATGACACAACCTTCTATGCAATAACCAACTCTGATCAACTTGAACAAACAGACAACTTTTATTAGAACCAACTAGATGGAAGATATTACCTTTTGTTTGAGTACCAGATGCAATCTCAATTCCGGAGCTCTCAAAGATCCTACATCTTCCATTCTCGAACCAGAGATCATAACCTTTGTCCACCATCTGTCCAACACTGAGAAGATTGTGCTTCAATCCTTCAACATACAGTACATTACCAGTTTTGCATTTTCCATCAAAAGAAATAGTTCCCCTTCCTTTGATTCTACCAGCAGAATTATCACCAAACTTTACCATTCCTCCTTCATACCTTTCCAAGTCTAAGAACTTGTTTTTGTCACCTGTCATATGGTGAGAGTATCCACTGTCAATAACCGAATCATCCTTTTCTTCAACTTGGGCAGCCAAAGCTCTTTCTACAACCTTATGATTGATAGATTCAGAGGATATTGAATCTTCTTCCTTCATGGCAATAAACACCCATTCATTTCTGGATTTGTTTCCTATTTTTGATTCATCATCTGTTACTCCTTCATTATCATCATCTTCATGAACATAATAATAATTCTTTTGGAACCTTTGTCTGATAGAATTTGACCTTGTAGATCTTTTCGGACATCTTGAGGCAAAATGACCAATCTTATTGCAGTTGAAGCACATAAAGGGTAATTTTCCTTCATACTTACCGGATCCTCTTAGCAGTCTCTTTGCAATGAGGGCTTCAAGTTGAGCTATTTCTGCTTCTTCCTCTTCCAAGTCTCTTCTTGCTTGATCATACCATGACAGCTTCCTTGAAGAGTTTTCTCCCAGATCAAATCTTTGTTTACCTTTCACAAAGGCACTGGCTTTGAATGCAGATTCAGTTTTGGGGGGATCATCTCCAAACGTGGTCATTTCAAATGCAGCCAGTTTGCCAGCCAATTGGTCTCTTGTGACAGTTGTATGGGCTCTGAATTCATCAATGGCAGCAACCTTGATTTTGTAGACAGTAGGAAGGAATCTGAGAATTTTGCCAATAATTTCATTTTCATCCAAAACTCCACCAGCATTCCTAATTCCACACACCAACTCATTTACTCTTGGCATAAAGGTAGTAATATTTTCATCATCTCTCATCTTGAGTCTTTCAAATTTCCCTTTGAGACTCTGCAACCTTGCACTCTTAACATACTCATCTCCTTCATGCAAAAGTTCTAGTTTAATCCAGATCTCATAGGCAGTTGGTAGGTCAATAACATTTGAGAGTTCTGAGTCAGTCAATGCACTTAAAAGAGCCTCTTTGGTCTGCAGATTGTTTTCAGCATCTATGATTTCATTTAGAGTTGTTGGACCACCCTGTGGAGGTACATATGCTTTTGTGACCATGGACAAGTACATCTTTCCCATACACTTCAAGTGACATTTCATGCGACCTTTCCAAAGAGAGAAGTTGGTTCCATCAAACTTTGCACTATCCTTCTTGTATGACAACATCCTGGATCACCTCAAGCGGTTAAGCTCCTTCAGAGGAACTTGGCTCTGATACCAATTGTTGGATTCAGGACAGACAACTGAGAGGGGGGGTGAATCAGTTGTCCAAAACTTGCTTGTAATTCAAACACTTAAATCCTCTTTGTATTTTAATAGTATATCAATTAATCATTCATGAAAGCATAAAGCATAAACACCAGAGCAGATACACATCAACACATGAGACACCAAGATTTTGACGTGGAAACCCGGTCAAGGGAAAAACCACAGGGTGATTAACCCAAGGATTATTCTCTGTTAGAAGAATAAGAAAAATAGATGGCACATGCCAATTAGGGCTCACTGCCTGAGCACACTGCTCACAAGAGGCACACTACCTACAAGAGACACTGTCTACAAAGTAACAAGTATTACAAACTTGAACTGGAGATTGACATCTTTACCATGCCTGGATCAGTTTCATTTAAGCCCAAAAACTCCTACTCTGCCTTTCTCACTTCTCTTCGCTACCACGCTTATCCACTCCAAGACACACTTCAAAGTGAATTCACAATCCCTTATTTATACAAGGCATCAACTTAGGAACAATCATCTAAGTCAGCAAACACCTATAAGATCATTCGCAAGACGTGTAACACATCTGGTCGGCCAGTCTCAAGAAGAACACCAATACCTAGTGGTAATTCTTCAAATGCAAACTCCAACTTCAATGCGGACCACCAATAAGAATTGTACACGATCCAAAGATCACCAAAACCTTTCCTGAGTCACCAATAACATCTGCACTTTATCAGCTTACTGGAATTCTTCTCTTCTTCATCTGGAACTTCAAGAACACAGTCTATCGCCACTGTCACACTGAAAAAGGTGCTTCTGGACCTCCAAACCACAAACAAATCTAATTGTCACTTCACACTGCTTTCTGTAACTCTCCCTCCAATCCGCAGAATGAGATAACACAATTCCGGAGCTCACCGGACCAATCTATGACACTCTGTCACCACTGAACATCTACCAGAACCAGTTCTACTAGAGCAACCATAACTTCTTTATATCTTCATGAGGACCTCTAAAATCTTGACTGGAGCATCTCAAGACTCATATCTGAAAACCCTTTAAACCGTATCCTCTGATATTCATCTTATCTTGGACTTTTACCTTAATGTCATCACTGTTCTTCACTATTCCTGATTGAGGCTAATTTTCTCAATATCCTCAGCACACAGCTCATCCAATCTTTCTCATTAATGCAATATGAGTATGTTGACATGAATGACAACATTGGTTATCCTAATACTTGCAACAACCTTTTATTCTGCAACTTCCCATGTGCCAATTTGAGGCACCAATTAACTGGCCGCGGGAAAATGTTTTTCCTTGTGTCTTCCCCTGAGCCAAAGCTCACTTTTTAATTTCTAGAAGGAATATGAGCACCAGATTCAGGTGCGGATACATCCCTTATATTCTCTGTACTTCTCTTAACCAAAATCTTGTTCATTTCACTTTTAACTTCATCCACATCCACTTTTCCTTTTCCTTTGTCTTGATTCTGATTGTGATGCACCGGACCCCTTTTGTCCTGATTCTTGCTTCTATAGAATTTGGCAATGTGACCGGATCTATTGCAATTGTGGCAAACAACTTTTCTTTGCATATTTGAATGATATCCTCTTGATCTACATTGATTAGCCATATGTCCCATTCTATTGCATGCAAAGCATCTACCATTGAATGAATTGTTCATTTGCATATTTTTGCATTCATGAGATTTGTGACCATACCTTTTGCAGTTGAAACATTGTCTAGAGAAGGATGTATTGGTCTGATTTATTCTCTTTCTGCACTGATTAGCTTTATGACCAAAGTTATTGTAGTTGTGGCAGTATCCATTGAAGGATGGATATTTTTGAGCATTAGGTTGCCTTACTGGAGGTCTTCTAGGCCTATTCCTTGGATTTCCTGATCCAAAATTCTTCTGACCGGATCCGGAGCTTTCACCTTTCTCATATCCCAAGCCACATTTGTCATCTACCCTCTTTTGGCTCTCAAGAAGAAATTCAAGTTGAGCAGAACTTATCTTGAATTTCTCTTTGTATTCATTTGTTGTTTGAAGATCCTTTTTAAGAGTGTCAATTTGATCCTCAAGTTTTTCTTCATTATCTCTAGCATCTTGAAGATTAGATTCTAGATGTCTAATTATTCTATCCATTTTGTGGCAGTCTTCTGACTTCTCCTTGAGAGATTTTCTTAGATCATCTTTAGTTTTTCATTTCTCTTCAATTTCTTGGGTGAATTTCATAACTCATTCGATTTCATGTCTTACCATAATGACTTCTTTTGATAAATTTTCACATATCTTGGTTTTCTCCTTCAGATCTTCATTTGTACCATTGTCTTCACTTTGATTTGCCAATTGCTAAAGTAGATATTTTCTCTTTTTCATAGAGATACTTAGTTTCGCTTTTAGTTCATTTATGAAATCATCAGCCTGTTTGAGTCTTTCTTTCAGTTCATTGACTTCAGATTTTGATTGCTCAAGATCATCTAGGGTAGACTAAAGTTGTTCTCTCATACCATATACATTCATTTAAGTTCCCAGATCTTCCTCAAGCTGTTAGGCTCTTTTGGAGGAACTTGGCTCGGATACAAAAATTCTTTACTGACTTTCTCTTCTGCTGCTTTCTCTAAAGAATCAAAATGAGTATTAATAGAATTTATAAGAGATTTTAGATTACTGGATGTGGAGGCTATAGGATCCTTTTGGAAAGATGGCATGATCTTTCCAATACATCGGATGCAATTTCTATGAGCTCACAGTCTTCCATGTGAGATTTCAGCATTTTTTCTTTTGCCTTTGCTTGAGTGAAGGAAGCTAGTTTCATGGTTTGAACCAGAGAGAGGGAATCAAAATTGAATGTTCCTTGAAGCAATTCTAGTTCATCAAATTCCATCATTTCTTTGGTCAAGAACTCTTTGACTGCTTCTGTAGTGTCTCTTGCCAGAGACAGAATTTTCTCCCCTTCTGCAGCCTTACTATTGTCACCTTCTTTTTCCTTCTCCTTTGCTTCTTGACTGATCTTTTCTTCTACTCTTTATTTTTCTTTGGATCCGGATTCTGCAGGGGAAACCAGAGGAGAGATGTTTGTTTGTTCATGGACCTCCTCTTCCAGAGCAGAGGAATCTAAGTCCTTACCTTTTTCTTCACCTGTCTCCTTTAGGTCTTCTGCTACTGTCTTAGTAGATTCTTTTTCAACAACTGTAGCCGAGGGATCATCACCTAGGTCCTCTATAGTAGGAATGTTGAATCTTTTGTATGCATTCCAGAGGATCTCTTCTGTCTCTTTTGCTACTTTGTCAGTTTCTCTGAGCATGAGCTGATTCATTCTGGCTTTACTCCAGAACTCATCCTTACAATCTTTAAAGATCATATATTCTTCTGCTTAGGAGTGATTGAAAGATATAGCTGAATAGCTATCTGTTCTCAAATCTCAAGATCCTTTGCCATAGCATTATTCTTTCTTATTTCTAATTCCTTCTCTACTCTTTTAGGAATGAGAGATATGATTTCAATAAAAGCCTTGTTGTAGATATTCAAATACCTGACTGTGGCTTCTTGCAAGATCTTTTGGTCAGCTTCATTGTAATCATCATAGAATTCAGCCATTGGTTGAAGGTTCCCATCTACAGTAACTAATTTTATGATGTCATCAATGCATAGAGTAGGCTTCTCAACAAATTATTCTGTTACTTCTTCAATAGAGGGTTCATCAGATGTTTTCCTCTTCTTCTTCATTTTCTTTACTTCCTCATCTGATTCTGTCTCTTCTTCATCCTTTTGGCTTGTGTAGGACCTTGTTGCCTTTTTCTTGGTTCTCTTTCTCCTTTTCTGGATGTGTGAACTTCAAGTTTTGAAGCCTTTTGACCCTTGGAAGTGGCAGGTATAGAGCTTTTGGTTGATCTGGTCCGAGAAGGGGCTTGCACCATAGCACTTTCTTTTTCTACCTTTTCCTTTTCTGCCCTTTCCATCTTTTCTCTATTTGCATCTAGTGCCTCTTTTGAGATTTCATGCCTCTTGGCAACTCTTCTACTTCCCTCCTCACTTTTCTTTTCATTTCCAGTTGTCTTAGCTCCACATGGATCTTCACACTTAATTCTTCAAAGGTTCCAAATGTTTCTGCTTTAGGATCCTTGGGTTGACTGAGCATGTGTTGAACATGTAGCTCAACAATTTTCTCATCTACTTTATATCCCATTGGCATGATCTAGACTATTCTTGGCTCTACTGTATCCATTAGACATTGATCAGTTTCTATCATAAAGTATACTGTATCTTTATACTTTTCAACTAAGGATTGGGGGATTCTCTCTCTTGCTTGCATCATGCTCTAAAAATTCTTGAAGTAGCCCCAAAGTGTTGTATTCTGTGCCTTGGCATCACCAAGCCCATGCACATAATCTCTAATTTGGATGGCTACTGGTCTATCATTCTGCCATACCCAACCACTGGATCCGGGAAGCTCATTCATGAAGTAGAAGAACAAGCACAGTAACAACCCACCATACTTGAAGGAGTTCTTCTTGTCCTTCTTGATCTTTTGTATGTTTTCCATTAGTTTGTTTAGAAGGAGTTCACAAAGATCATAATCTGCATTTTTTCTCAACATTTCATAAGCAATGTAAATTGTAGTTCCGGGTACTAAATTTTCCCTGCTAGAGTGATATATCTTATAAGCGATGATCATGGAGGCAAAGTTGACATCCAGATCAGTGATGTCTTCTATTGTCATTGCTCTTTTGTCAAATTTTGATCCAGTAGCCTCACTCATAGTTTGATTCTTGACGGATTTGAGAATAGGAATCCCACCGGATGAGTGCAATCTGGTTACTACCTTAATGGCATCCTTGGTTATCTTAAATGGTCCATTCAACCACATGAAGTTATCATGCACTCTGCTCAAAATATAATAGACCCATTCTTCTTCTATAAAATAGGGGAAATGAATGCATTGTGCAAAATGCTTGTCTCAGATGGCTTTATACTGAGTTTTGAGTTCAAATGAGTCATCTATCAAATGCTTGTGATAGATATCAATCAGTTTAGATTCCCTAAAATCTTTAATATTCACATGAATATATGCCCTAACATCTTCTACATGCAGAACCCCATGCAGAATGCTGGAAAAGGCGCCTAGGGGAAAAACTTCTAGGGATTTATATGGATGTTTCTTGAATTTAAGACGCAGCCTATCAGTGATCTTTACAACATTCAGTGTAGTCATCTTCAAAGGATTTTATAGAGAAATATTCAATAACAGAAAATACCTTTTGCGCTTCTAGGGTTTACTGAATGAGCCGGATTAATTTGTTGGATGAATCAACTTCAACGGTTGATCTTTTGAGAATTTGAGATAGTTTGTTGCAGAGCTCCTTTTCTCTTCTTCTTGAATGCAAATATGCAAATGACGAGCGAATGAACCCTTTTATCTCTGGGAAAACCCTAATTTCATATTGCAATAAATGCACAACTCAAGTCATTCCGGTTGCCTGGTTCTTCTTATTTTGAGATAGATCTTTTTCTGGATCACTGATATATACTTAGAGAAGTCCTTGATGATTAATAAAAAATTATCTTTATTTCCCTAAACACTTGATCTATCATAGAACAAGATGCCTCAAATTAGAATCATACCGGATTTAACTGTGATAATCCTATTTTATTGGATGACTGTCAAACTGGATCAATCTTGGAAGATTAGACTCTTCAAATCTTCCTGCAGATCTTCCATATCTTTACCAAGCTTTCTTTAGATGTTTCTCTAAGAAACCTTTTATTCCACAACTTCCTATGTGCCAATTTGAGGCACCAATTAACTGGCTGGGGAAAAATATTTTTCCTTGTGTCTTCCCCTGAGCTAGAGCTCACTTTTTAATTTCCAGAAGTAATATCAGCACCAGATTCAGGTGCGGATCCATCCCCTATATTCTCTGTACTTCTCTTAACGTAAATCTTGTTCATTTCACTTTTAACTTCATCCACATTCACTTTTCCTTTTCCTTTGTGTTGATTCTGATTGTGATGCACCGGAACCCTTTTGTCCTGATTCTTGTATCTACAAAATTTGGCAATATGATCGAATCTATTGCAATTGTGGCAAACAACTTTTCTTTGCATATTTGAATGATATCCTCTTGATCGACATTGATTAGCCATATGTCCCATTCTATTGCATGCAAAGCATCTACCATTGAAAGAATTGTTCATTTGCATATTTCTGCATTCATGAGATTTGTGACCATACCTTTTGCAGTTGAAACATTGTCTAGAGAAGGATGTATTGGTCTGATTTATTCTCTTTCTGCATTGATTAGCTTTATGACCAAAGTTATTACAGTTGTGGTAGTATCCATTGAAGGATGGATATTTTTGAGCATTAGGTTGCCTTACTGGAGGTCTTCTAGGCCTGTTCCTTGAATTTCCTGATCCAAAATTCTTCTGACTAGATCCGGAGCTTTCACCTTTCTCATATCCCAAGCCACGCTTGTCATCTACCCTCTTTTGGCTTTCAAGAAGAACTTCAAGTTGAGCAGAACTTATCTTGAATTTATCTTTGTATTCATTTGCTGTTTGAAGATCCTTTTTAAGAGTGTCAATTTGATCCTCAAGTTTTTCTTCATTATTTCTAGCATCTTCAAGATCAGATTCTAGATGTCTGATTATTCTATCCATTTTGTGGCAGTCTTTTGACTTCTCCTTGAGAGATTTTCTTAGATCATCTTCAGTTTTTCTTTTCTCTTCAATTTCTTGGGTGAATTTCATAATTTCTTATTCGATTTCATGTCTTACCATAATGACTTCTTTTGATAACTTTTCACATATCTTGGTTTTCTCCTTCAAATCTTCATTTGTACCATTGTCTTCACTTTGATTTGCCAATTGTTGAAGTAGATCTTTTCTCTTTTTCATAGAGATACTCAGTTTCCCTTTTAGTTCATTTATGAAATCATCAGCCTGTTTGAGTCTTTCCTTCAGTTCATTGACTTCAGAGTTTGATTGCTCAAGATCATCTAGGGTAGACTGAAGTTGTTCCCTCATACCATATACATCCATTTGAGTTCCCAGATCTTTGTCAAGCTGTTAGGCTCTTTTGGAGGAAATTGGCTCTGATACCAATTGTTGATAACTAAGAGGGGGGGTGAATCAGTTATCTTAATTATTTCAGCTTTCTGAACTTCTTTATCAACTAGTGTAGTATTAAATTAAATAAGCAAACATAACCATGAAATGGAAATAATATCAATACACATGACACAATGATTTTGACCTGGAAAACCCTGTTAAGGGAAAAACCACGGGGTGATTAACCCAAGATTGTATTCTCTGTTAGAAGAATAAGATAGTACAAAATGGCACTTGCCAATTAGGGCTCACTGCCTGAGCACACTGCTCACAGGAGGCTCACTGCCTACAATAGTTTATACAAGGAAACTAGATACTTGAACTGATGAGAAGCATTCACATATGCTAAGGTTCAGTTTCGGTTAAGCCCAATAAACTGATCTGCTGCACTTCATTCTTACTCTCTTAGGTGCTACTGTCCTATTACATTCTAAACCTGTCTTACTACCTTCACACTACTTTTTTGCTTTTCTTCGCACCTCACAATACACCATACACACACACTCATATCTAAATCCATCGGGTATATATATACACACCAAGGATTTCATCCACTTTCTAGTTGACATCCGGTATGCTTAATATTTTCCCAAACTCTGATCTGTCAGCTAAAGCTTTGCCTACCAAGTAATGTGGATCAAAGAGATGCTTATAGAAGTCATCAATCATGTTCGCCAGTCATGAATGATACCTCAGGAAGCTTGATCACCATCAATATCTCATCTGGATTTAGGTCTGATGCTCCACCAGTTAGTTCTTCCTCTGTCTACTCTGCCAAACAGAAACCCAACACTCAAGTGCTCATGTCTCTTCAATCTTTCATCACTAGAGGCTCAATCCCTAGAATCTATCAGTCAATGTACTCCTATTAACTTCCCCAAATCCACACTTTACTGAGATACTACCTTTGAGAGATCCGGACCTGACTGTTGGACCCTGCTGTATGCTCTGTTCTTGCTTACCAAACCACAACATTTCTTCAATCTGACTTCCGGTATAGACACACCATGTTCTATGGATGGGTGGGATGAACTTTTTTGCCATCAATGACAACACTTATGAAGCCATATAGTGTCTCTTGCCAACACTACGAAGCATGGCGTGTTCCTCAAAGAAGATTGAAGTCCCAGATATGTATGGCCGCCAATGTGGTGATACGCATGAAGTCTTTGTAACAAATCAAGTTGTATTTTTGTAACTGCTCTATAATAAAATAAAGTATGTTGTGCTGAATTTGATGATTATCCCAAAGTTGATGTCTTGTATAAATAAGATTTGTGAAGTCAAAAGCATCCTTGGTGAAGATGAGAGAGTGGTAGAGAGGAGAAGAGCGAAAAGCAGAGTAGAAGTGTTGAACGTAAATGGAACTGTCTCAAGCATGGTGAAGATGCTAATCTCTAGTTCAAGTATGTAATATTTATATTATTATTTTGTAGACAATATGTCTCCTATAGGTACTGGGCCTCTTGTGAGCAGTGTGCTCGAGTAGTGAGCCCTAATTAGCAAGGGCTATTTTGTTCTTCTTATTCTTTTAATAGAGAATACAATCTTGGGTTAGTCACCCCATGGTGTTCCCCTTAACCAGGTTTTCCACGTTAAAATCTTGGTGTCATATGTGTTAATGTGTTTTTTCTCTTGAGATATTGCATTGTGCTTCTATGATTAAATCATTATTATGTTGTAGAAATATAAGAAGGATTGAAGTGTTTACAGAAAGGAAAGTTTTGGTGACAATTGATTCATCCCCCCTCTCAGTTGTCTGTCCTAAAACCAACACCAACATCAGTTTTCCACTCCTTATTATCTGCAAAGCAATGGCCAAGCTGAAGCAACTAATAAGACTCTTCTAAAAATCCTGAAGAAAATGGTGAATGAGGCTGGCCATGATTGGCACTTGCAACTTAATCCCACTCTTTGGCTATCGAACCAATATCCACACTCCTACTGGTGCCACAAAAAAAAATCATCCAATGGTGAAAAACACTTCGATGGCACCCTAGATAAGTACCATGGTGAAAACCTTTTCGCAGGTGCCATGTGTAGAATTCAAGCTATCCCCACCATCCTTTAGGTAGCTTTTTCACATCACCCATCACTCCATCATCCATCTCCCATCCATAATAAAATCCATTCTCCAACCATTCCTCATCCATATCTTGCAATACATATCTACTCAGTATCATCTAGTCATTGTCTTGTCTTCTATTCTACGATCTGTTATCACCGTCTTTTCCATTAGTCTTTTCCCATCCCTTCACCTGATCCCATCCTAGTATTCTTTTCTCTACCTGTGTAGGTCTATGTGTCTTGGTACCTTTGGGTTCCTCATAATAAACTCTTGAGTTCATCTACATTTCCAGTCTCATGCAACCCCATAATAAAGTTTTCAACACCAGGTCATCATTGTCTCCCTTCATTAAAATCATAAAACCAAAAAAATCAAACCAAAAAAACATAAACCAATTTTTGACACTCATACAATCCAAGTCATATATCAGACACCCTTTGACACTCTTAGGAAAAAATGCAAAACTTGACACTTAGTGATTTGATCTTGTCTGTAGTAATCAATTTGTGGATCCCTCATGCCAAAACCATCCTTTACTTATCTTATCCCATCCTTGCCTTATCCAGGGATATATCATTCCCACAATAGGCACTTATCCATTTATTGTGTTAATCTTTGGCTTGAGATCTCCCTACATTTGTTACTTGTGTCATGATTAAGTCTTTCGGTTCATGATTTTCTTTTTTGACTAGGGGCAACATTGTGTATGCATGCTTTTCTTGTTTTGCTTGAATGTGTTGACTCATTGTTGTTTTGTGTCTGTTATCGGTCCTTGCAACGTACCTGCCACAACATCATCATGGTCTTTCATATCATGGTGGCATTAGGCATATGCTTTCTTGTGACTTTACTCCTTTCTGCATTTGACACATCGTCACCCTAGTTCTTATACCTTGGTGCATAATGTTAGATGCTATATCAAACATTAGGTTGCTCAAATTTTAATCCGCATAACTCCACCCCCTTCTCTTCACTTCCCTTTTCAAAAGCCTATCCATCTCCTTCCTCCCTACATATCCTCTTGAGGGGGCATCAATCATCTGATCCAATCCTTCATTTTTATGAGCCTAATCCAATCCAATCCCGATCCAATCCAATCCAACTCAAAATCTGAATTCAAAACCTATGTTTTAATCTTCTTTGAAACGATATTACTTTGCAACATCATCTCAAAGAGGGGCAATATGTAGACATAAAAAATTATCCATCCCTTAATTAATCTGCTTTACACATAAAATTTAATTAATTTTAATTAATTAATTAAATTTACCTTTTAATTATCTCTTCCCATAAATAATAAAATAAATTGAACAAATTTATTTATTATTTACTTCACCAACAAACCTAAACCTAAATTTAAAAATCTCATTAACAATAAATTAAATTTAACAACTTTAATTTATTATTAACCTAACCCAAAACCCATTAATATACCTACATTTTCCCATGCAACTACCCAAACCAATTCTACCAAACTTTATAAAACCTGCCCCTCATTTTCATTTATCCCTCTTGGAGAACTTACCTTAGAGTTATGCAATTGTTCAAGCAACCACAATCAAATATTTGGTAACATTTATCATTATTTGCTTTCAATAATTTATCATCTCTTTGTTGCACTCAATATAGATTTTAGGGTTTGGTATCTTGTCAAGGAAATTTATCATTATTTCATCTTGCATTTGAATGACATCTGTATCATTCTATCTACTATTCATAGCTTGTGTATGTTGGAATAGCTTTTTGCATTATCCTTTTCAATTTTGGGATGCATCTTTCTCAATTTTTGATTGACTAGTTTTGTTCCTAGATGGACTGTTAAATGATGTACTATCAATGACGGATCTAATCCTGGCATATGTGCATAGGACCAAGAAAAATTAATTTCTCGTTGTTAGAAGAAAGTGTTAAAGTCTCGAGTTTCAAATTCTAATAGTGACTTTGTTGCATATGTGATATTGGGTTCTTCTACAGTTCCAAGATTCATCTGCTATCTGTTCTATGAGTATAGTGGACTTTTCACATTAGGTTCACCAATGTGTATGCATAAAAATATAAATTTCATTGAAAAATTTGAACTATTGTGAAAACCCTAAATTTATATCAAAATGCACCAACAAAAGATTATAGATAAGCATTATTGATAAACAAACTTAAATAGATGTTATTGATTGAAATTTGAAATGTGGTTGCTCTTGAATTGCATAACTCCGTTATAAAATTTTCCAGGGGGATAAATGAAAATGAATTTGATTTTTATAAGGTTTGGAGATGGTTCAAAAGTGGTTCGAACAGTTGAACGGATTTTTGTTCGGTGAACGGTAAAGGGTAGGTAAAGGGTAGGTAAAGGGTAGTTAGGTTTGTTGTAAATAATAAATTAAATTTATTAATTTTAATTTATTATTCATGGTAGGGTGAAAAGTGAAAAGATTTAATTAATTAATTAAAATTAATTAAACCTTATGATTAAGGATAGATTAAATAATAAATTAAATTTATTAATTTTAGTTTATTATTTATGAGAGAGATTAAGGAATATTTAATTAATTTTAATAAATTAATTAAATATTCTAATTTTAGGGATTTGATTGATAATTAGGGGATGGTTTAAGGATAGATAGGAAATGGTCAATTTTTTATGTCTACACACACTACTAAACTTAACCAAAATTTCCAATTCTCTAAGCATGACACAAGATTTCCATGATGCCTAGGGATGCACCGACATCAAACTCCTAGGGTTAACAAAAAATTACTCCCTCATTTTCTAGGATATCCTACCTCTACCTAGAGATTCCAATTTGTTTCTTCTTCAACTCACCCCATCCACCTCCTTAGGTATGCCTCAAGAAATCTACCTTGAGTATTTATTTCACCCATGTTGATTGTTGCTTTAATCCACTAACCATCCTCTAAGCTTCTAGTCTTCATATTCTCTTTAGTCACAACCCACTTGCCCTTTCCAACAACTAGTCCTGAGCACATCTATCACCCTCCTCCCTAGTCATTGCATATCCCTCTATTATGCTCCCTACTACCACATGTTCCTCATCACAACTCTTGATCCTCTCATTTGTCTATCCAATCATCTAGATGACCCCTTTTGGTGACACCCATCCTCACATTCCTTCCTCTATGCTACTTATTTTCTTTTTGAAATGCTACTCAACATTCAAGTAATGCCACACAACTTTGGGATCAATGCATATCACTCCTCTCCAATGCATACCCTTGTATTATTGTAAAACTATCCCTCTCTTTCCCTCAATGGCATCAACTTGTATATTTGATCATCCTTTCAAATCAAATAAGTGTTATTTCTCCCATCATACACAACTTCTCTATCAAATTGCCATGGCCACCCCAATATAAAATGGAACACATCCATCAATGCAATGTCATGCAACACCTCATCATAATATGCTCCAATGTTTAACCTTATCCAAAATTGTTCTTCCACCAAAATTCTATCCCCTCACTACAACCAACTAATTTGGTATGGGCATAGATGTTTCATTTTCCTTAGCCCCAAATTATCCACAATCTCCATATACACCAAATTTTATGCGTTACCATCATCCACTAACACTTCACAACACTTACTACTAGCCTTGCATCTAGTCTTGAAGAAAATCTTCCTTTGTTTTGGCTTGCCTTGCCTGTTGCACCTTAACGATCTCTATGAAACTAATGAATTCCCACATTCTATATCCCTCTCTAAGGTAGGTGAGATCTCATCTCTATATGCAACTCATTTTCTATGTACTCTCTTCTCCACACCCAAAATAAGTTCCTTTAAATATTTTTTTCCTTTTCCTCTAATATCCTCCTCTACCCTATCAAGAATGCTTTCCATGCTCCTAGTGATCTTCTTTGTAGCACATTGTTGGGTGAATATTTTGTCATCAACTCACTAATGACAAAATGGTTATATCAACCATAGTGTAATGAGATAAATCTCTCCTCTCAGCAAAGGGAGGTTCCCTATTAACTATTACAAACTTATTTACACTAAAAACTAATTTCGGGGTGAAACCATGTCATCCATTTCTCCTTTTTTTAGAAATGATGTTTACAATATAAAAGAGCACTTTCACAATATAGATCAAAATAACCAAGAAAACCATGAGAGCACAAAGTCTATTGTTGCTCTTTTTACTGATTTACAATTTAGAACCAAGTAGGATAAGGTGTAGCTCAAAGTCTTCACCGAATACTATGCCAAAACATATGATCATAAAAGATAGCAACAACTCAAAGTCTCTCCAATATATTTTACTCCAAAACTAAAAATCACAAATTTGAAGATAATTATTGCAACATAAAGTCTCCAAAATTAACTTTAGAATATCTCCCATATTATCCAAACTCACACTACAATTTGATCAAATAGATAAGATAGTATAAGGAAAAGGACATAAGAACAATTTCCAATACACCACAAGTTATTCCAATGCAAAGATTAAACGATCGCTTGCTTTTCTATTCACTTGATAAAATATGATTTACAATTTGAACACAAAGTATCAAAATGCTCTTCAATTTGGTAGAATTTCACTTCAATAACTAAAAGATAAAAAATTACAATGGGGGGTCCTCTTTATTTATAGGAGAGACCGAGAGTAAAAATAGGAAAAGAACAACTAACTATGACTTATTCAACAAAGGAGTCCTTTTTGATTTGGGACTTCCTATGTTTTTACATGTAATTACATATGCAAAATAACATGTAAATATGTCCAAACTATTTAAAAAGTACATCTGAAAAATAGAAAATAAACTAAGTGATGAAAAAGCTGCTTCAACTTGCACTGCCTTCTTTCTTCAAGTGGCAATCATACATGGTAAACGTAGCTTGCATCCCCAAACTATCTGGACTGACTGTGTTCCTGAAAATCATCTGGGCTCTGACTATTGCATCTCTAACTGTTGTAATTGATTTTGCATGGCTAGTTAACTTGGCCTTCAGATTATCCAAAGTTAACTGGTTGTCAAGAATATTATCCATAGAAGCTACTAAAAAGTTTTTGTCCTCAAACTCCTTTTGAAACATATTCTCAAATTCCTGGGTCATCTCCTCTGTAGAAATAAATTGATTATCCTTTGACACCAAATTGCATGGCAGCTCCTCCAACTTGTGTAAGAGACTAATGTCACTTTGGTCACTCAGCATCCTTGTAGTTTCTAAGTCATTGATCAGATCTTTTAACACACGGCTCCGATATGTCAATGCCTCCTTAGTCTCGGTGTATGAATCCTGATTTAGAATAACACCAATTGATATCAAGGAACTTATTTTTAACTTCCTCATTTCTACCCACTTATCATGACTCTGCTCCAAATGCTCAATATCCTGAGAAATAGCATCAATCAAATCATCAAGTTCTCCTATGACTTTTTCCATTTTGCTTGTTATCTCAGCTACCTCTATCAGAAGAGAGATTCCCTGCGTGTACATCCTTTCCAAGTATTCTTCAACCACTTTTCCCTTGAGATGAGTCTTTTCAGCTTTCTGAATGATAGGGTCTTCAACAGTAATAGCCTCAGGAGTCACTGATTCAGAGTTCAAAGTAATCTTCCTCACCACTACAGTCAGTTGTTCTGCCATTGCTTTATAATAATATTTCATCTCTTTTTCTTTATCAAACTTTTGGATCAAAATATCCATTGTTGATTACATGTCAGTCTTTACACTCTCATGGGTGATTTGTCCAAGTTCAATTCTAGAAATAGAGTAATCATTCATACTGAAGTTTTCCATGGTAGCATCCTGTGGGGGTCTTGCAATCTCCACAAATTTGTGCCCCTTATCTCCCAACACCCTAGAAAGAACTTTTGGCTTCTTCAGAGTCTTAACCTTGATAGGCACCAGCTTACCAAAATCAAAGTCATCTGGGGAGATGGCTTGTTTCTTTCTTTTGGGTGTATAAGCTGACAACCATGGAGGAGGCACAAAAGTACTCACATTCGGATCAGATTCCATTGTTGGTGTGATAGGAATTGCACCGACACTTGAAATAGAAACAATAGGAGGAGTATTAGTAAAAACTGTACCTGACACATCCACATTGGAAATTTGCTTAGATCCCAATACAAAGTGATCACAAATTGAAGAGTCCCCAATATCAAAAGATGATGAGGACAAACTAGGGATTGATTCAGAAGAATGGAGAACATTATCAAAAGAAACTTGAGGCTTATCAAAGATTGTTCTTGAAGATGATGGAGATTCAGAAGATGGAATGTTAATAGGCGAAACTGGGATAGTAGGCAAAATAGACACAGGAACATAAACAGTTGCGTCGGGTAGAGGACAAAGGGTTTTAGCTTCTTGTAGTACATCCCTCTGTGGAGACATAACTTCATCTTGCAAATATTCTCGTTCCACCCCTACTTCTTTCTCTTGTTCCCCTTCTCTTTCCTCTAAAAACCTATTCTCAATGTCCATCTCTTTTATAGCCGGCTCATCAGTATTCTATTTTTCAAATTCCATTTCCGATACCTTGGACTCTTTCTTTGCAGCCTTAGACATCTTAGACACAAACTTCATCCTAGGTTTAGAAACTTTGGACGTAGTAGGAATATCACTTTTGTTTCTGGTTCTCAACTCGACCTTCTTACCAGTTTGCTCCAAAACTTCTTTAGACCCAGTTATAAAATCCTTCAATGTTATGCCTTTACTTTTGAGCCACAAGTTTGTATTAGCTAATACAGGTTCAAAAATTTTCCTCAAAGAAGTCAATTCTTTTTGAGACCATTGGATAGGAGGAAGAGGAGAACCAACAATCTGTTGAGTGTTGTACCTAGGATCAATCAATTTTTCATTATCAACCATGTCTTTAGGAATATTAGCCAAGCCTAGATACTCAATCTGATCCAAGGATAACCTACTATGATCTAGTTTTCTGATATCCTCCTCTGTCCTTAAGTCAACCCAGATGTCTTCAACCATTAGCTCATGAAATTGAGTCTTCCTTTTGATCTTATCCTTCACACCCCTGTAATCAACCCTTGGTCTCCATTTGAACTTCTTCATGGTCACTAACTGCATTTCAGTCTCCATGGCCTTAGTCTTTGCGGCAGTTGACATTGAGTATCTGCAATTTCAATTGGGAATATAAATCTTGGTTTCTTGAGTTCCATTTATTTATTATGTAGGATAATCATTTGTCTACATAACTCCATCAGGACAAGTTTATCTGAAAGAAACCTCGGCAACATATAACAATAACCTTGGAAAAAGCCAACCCTTAAATATGAGAAAGTCTGAAAGTGTAAAAACATACACCCATAATCATTCACAATTGACCAAGGCTCATCAGAAACTCTTCTCTACTCTACCTGGGGATCAAAAAGCCATAGAAACACTACAAAGAAGGCATCATTCACCCTCCTAAAGTGATGGATAGAACCTTTCAATGTCAGTTGAGGATAGTATTGATACACAGGAATGATCCTTCTATCTCCATCAAATGTCAAACCTGGAAAGATTCTCATTGAAGGTGCTATATACACCAGATAGGAAGTCATATAGAAATTAAAAGTAGTGGACACCGTCAATTGATCATATAGAGCATTGCTGATTTGTTCACCCCAAAAGATGGCTTGCTTACCTTGGAGTATAACCTTGATAAAAGGGTATATCCATTCATGGAAAAGAGAGGAAGAAGCTAGCCCCCTTATCCTACTAAGAAGAGTTATGACATCACCAACCTCCTCAATAAAATCACTTCTGGGAAAACTCCTCAGCCACCTGGATAAGTTTGACCTTGAAGTCTTAAGCCACTCAGTGCTAATTGTCTTCTTAGCCTTCTCAGAATTCTTGTCATATTCTTTTTGAGCCTCAACAAAATCTAGTTTCACAACTTTTGTAGCAGCAGGACACATGAAAACTTTATCAATGAATTCTGGATCCAATTTGATGATCACATTGCCATTCACATCCACCACTGCCCTAGTGTCTCTTTTGTAGAACTAAGCACATTGAAGAACAAACTTTGTATTATGAGCTACCACCAGGAAAGATGACACCAAGTGAATATTGTTATCAACAATCTTCTTCATCGTAGAACTAGGGTTATCAGACTTAGTTCTTTCAACAAACTCAACCATGTCTACATGGCCAATCTCCGTATCCCGAATATTATCAACACTGGAGGAAACTAAGGTGATTGGAAAAACACCCTGATACTTATACTTCATTGCTTTCGACTTCTTTGGAGACAGCTCAGCCATTTGAAAAACTAACACCAGAAGGATGTTGATGAATAGAGCAAATCAACAGAGGAAACTACATCAAAAAGCCATGATCATGAAATTAGGGGAAATACTGGTAATCTGGGAAAATTGCATGTCGATGATCACGACTACTGGGAAAAGCTTGAAAGGGCTAGAGCGTAAGAAGGTCAAAAAAATAGAGGAAAGTAGGCTCAGGAAAGTAAATTTGAAAATCTCCTAGAGTTACAAAAATTTGAGAGACTGAATGCATGGGCATCAAAGTTTGCCACCCTTGCATGTATGAGATAGTTTGCAGGTGTCAGGGCGGAAAAATTCACAGACCCTACATGTAGGTTGAAATTTGTGTATTAGTGGTGATTTCTACTACTTTTGCATATGAGAATAAGTTATCTCATGTTTGAGTGGCAAATTTTGCCATCTTCGCATGTTCGGGGTAAACATCTTTTGTCTGAGCGGCAAATTTTACTAACTCAGCATATGGGGTAGGTTATGTAAGTTTTCTTCATGTAGGGACAACAAATTTTGCCACCCATACACATTGCGTTGGAATTTCACTAAAATGCACAAGTGGTGGGTTTTACCACTTGCACATATACTATCAAATGAGAACGGGGACATAAACGGCAATTTTTTTCGCTTCAACATGTCTCAAAGTTTATAAGTTTTGAAGTTTAGGTCTCACCATTACAATTTATCGCATAGGGATGGCAAAATTTACCATTCTTACATGATACGAATGTTTTGACAAGGTAAGGTTAAAACATAGGAAATTTATGCATATGACATAGTTTATCCAACACAAACTCTACACTTAGATTGAAAACCAACAACCATATGCTTGATAAAGATAAAAATGTTGATAGCAAGTAAAAAGTGAATCTTTAATATACAGACTAGGGTTTTATTAACAATAACAAAGAAGCGATTCTTCAAACAATTAAAACACAAAAAAACCTTAAAAGAGAAACATGAACACGAGGGTGAAAAAGTTACCTTTGATGAGAAACGTGAAACCCTAGCTGTTAAAATCTCCACAATTTGCCGACAAGGAGTCAACACATTGGCTGAGGTAAGTGAAAGCAAGTGAGATGGAAGGATGAATGAAAATAAAAATGGTTTTAAAACATATTTAAAATTTAAAACAAAACCTAAAAACAAAACCAATCACCACACGAGTTAACTGAAGCGGCATTTAATACATTCTCTGTTGGCAAAATTCACTGACTTTGCATGTAGTAAAATGGACAACATGTAATGACGGCAATTTCTGCCGCTTTTACACATAACTAGACAAAACAAGGAATGCATGGGCAGCAATTTCCATTGCCCTTGCATGCGGAAACCAAAAATAGATTCATAGGCAGAAAAATTTGCCGACTTTACACATGGATCTGAAAATTTCTCTAACACCTTTAAAATGTCAAAATTTGATATTTTGATAAGCTTGTGACCTAGTCAAACTTCATGAATTTCGAGAAATCAACTAAGGGGAATGTCACAAGCTATTTAACAATGTCAGATGACTTCACGTGAGGTCAAGAAAACTTGCCTCAATTTGTGAACTTAGAGTGCAGGCTACGAAATGGAAAAGTTTTGTAGGGGTTGTCTACAAAAATGAGCATAGCTGATTTTGAGAACGACAGCTGGCTCTAACTAGGGAACTTCCTTTGATCGAGCTTTGAAATGATCAAAGGGAGAAGAATCTAGTCTCTAAGTGCTTTAATCCATGCCATTGGGCTATAGAGTCAAGCTACCAAAAAGAAAAAGACACAAAAGACTAAACAAAACAAAAAATAAAAACACAAAACTATACAAATGTACAAATGAACTTATCTGATACTTCGAGGATTGAAGTGTTTCAGATGTTGTCCACTATGAGGCATCAAGAATGGTGTTCCATCAAGATACTCCAACAAGAAGCTATTTTCACCACAAAGTTGATGAATGATGAACGGGCCTCTCCATAAGGAATCAAACTTCCCATGCATTCCTTTTGGTTCTCTCCTCTTGTCCTATAACAAGACTTGATCTCCAATTTGAAACTCAAGAGCCTTTGCCTTCTTATCAAAGAGCTTCTTCACCTAACTTTGATGTTCAGCAATACGGTCTATTACCATAGGTTGCTGCTCTTCAAGTTCAGTGAGGTACATGATTCTTTTATCAATAGAACTTTCAAAAGTTCTATCTTCTACTGCCTTTGCCAACTTTAATGCCGGCAATTCCAAAGTAATAGGTATTTCTGCATTCAAACCATATAGAAGATGAAATGGTGACATACCTATTGCCCTTTTGGAGTAATCTTGTCTACCCATAAGCATCAAACAATGCTTTATGCCAAGTTCTTTGATTATCTTCCACCAGTTTCCTGATAATAGTAACCAGATTTTTGTTACTAGAATATGCCTAACCATTCCCTTGCGGATAATAGTCTGAAGAGTGAGAAAGGATGATCCCATGTTCATAGAAAAAGCTAGTGATCTCATTGGAAGAGAAACAAGTAGCATTATCTACTACAACTTTGTTTGGAACTCCAAACCAGGAAATAATATTTTCCTTAAGAAAATTACATACCACTTCAGAAGTAGCATGCTTCACTAGGATGGCTTCCACCCACTTTGTGAAATAATCAGTTGCGGTGAGAACAAAGTTGCGTCTCACACTTGACGGTGGGTTCACATCACCAATGAAGTCAATGCCCCATTGCTGAAAAGGTTCTTCAGTTGCAACTGGCTTGAGTGGTAATGCAGCCAACTTAGGCTTTCCAACAAACTACTGATATAACTCACACCTACGTACCCAATTGTACGCATCTTGAAACAATGTGGGCCAATAGTACCTAGCTTGCAGAATCTTATGAGCCGTCACAAGTACAGAAAAATGTCCTCCACAAGCCAAATTGTGAAAAGACTCCAGAAGTTTGCTTTGTTGTGCTTTATCCACACAACGGAGAAAAACTCCATCAAGGCTTCTTTTATACAAACCATTGTCCCACAAGACATAGTTCGTAGCCTTTAACTTGATAGTTTGCTTCTCTTTATAGGATAGATGAGAAACACACTCACCATAGGTAAGAAAATGAGCAATATTAGAATACCACTCATCTCTAGTAGTGACAAAGAGAACAGTTGGCATCTCCTCAACTTCTTCTTCATCTCATGTTTCTCTTGGTACATTGTTGGCAATCAACTAACACAAACCTCTACCATGCACAAGCTTGGTAGGTTTGATATCAAGATCAAACTCTTGAATCTTGGCAATCCAATTGCCTCTTTTGGTTCCAAACTCCTGTTGAGTCAGGATCAACTTCACTATTGTATCTGGTACCAAAACAACAGTATGTGAATTCAAAATATAAAACTAGAAATGCTTTACTGCCTTGACCATGGCATAAGCATGTTTCTCCATATTTGAGTATTTCAATTCATGAGCCTTTAGAGGACAACTCATAAATGAAATAGGAGATTCCACACCTTCTTCATTCTGCTAAACAAGAATGGATGAAAGTGTATGCTCAGAAGCATAACTATATATTACGAAGTCCTTGGTATAACAGGACAAACTAGAACCAGAGCATGAGCTATGGCCCTCTTGATGTCCTCAAATGCTGCTTCACCTTCCACATTCCAACAAAAAGTAGTCTTACCCTTCATCATGTTGATAATGTGACAGGTTTTCTCTGTGAATTCCATAATGAACCTCTGCAAAAAATTCACCTTTCTGAAGAAAGAATGAACTGTAGTCTTACTAGCAGGCAAAGTAAGACCCTGGATAGACTTGATTCTTTCTAAGTCAATCTTAGTACCTTCTCTGGACATAATGTGATGGAGAATCTTACCCTCTGTAACCCCAAAAACTAATTTCTTAGGATTAAGAGAAATACCATTTTGATGACATCTTTCCATCACCTGTCACAAATGGTGGGCATGATCTTGACATTGTTTAGAGAAAATAGTCAAGTCATCAAGATATACCACAATGAATTTCCCCATCTCACCTCTAAAAGTGAGGTCTATTGCTCTCTGGAAAGTAGTGCCACCATTGATCAAACTGAATGGCATCCTGTGATATTCAAATGTGCCCCAAGGTGTTGTGAAAGTAGTCTTGTATTGATTTGCTTCACTGACCTCTACTTGATTATAGCCTGAAAAACCATCTAACATAGACAACATCTTTGAACCAGTTACAGTTTGTAACACTTGGTCTATAATAGGCAAAGGGTAGTTATCTTTTAAAGAAGACTGGTTGAGATTTCTAAAGTCAACACAAATACGGATTTCTCTGTTCATCTTTCTCACAGGAACAATATTCGCAATCCAGGTAGAATGATGAGTAGGAAAGATTATCCTTGCATTCAACATTTTCTATATTTCAGAAAGAATAGTACCTGATATTTTGGGATTATATTTCCTCTGCTTTTGTTTATGAGGAAATGATCTAGCCTTGAGAGGAATTTCATGGTGAATCTCCTTAGGCCTGAAGGACTTTAGATCATCATAAGAATATGCCAAAACATCAATGTAATGGCGAAGAAGTGTAGTGAATTTGAATTTCTCATCAACAGTACAACACTTCCCAATGTTAACCATTTTGGGATCTGCTTCATAACTCTTACTTGTTCGAATTCCATGGGCGAACTTGAATCAAGTTGTTGTTGTTTTACATATCTATAATGCTTATCAAATAACTTTTCTAAAGAAACCAAACCTTTTGGAATCTTATTCCCTTTTAACTGAAGAAACTCCTCACTAGTTTGTGAATCTATTTCAAAGACATATTCACATGGTGGAGAATCACTACCTTCAAAATAAAGCTCATCAAAGTTATCTGTCTTTTCTAAGAAAGAAATGATCTGATTATCACCATTGAAGACCTACCAATGGTTAGCATTGTCTAGCACATTGGATCGGAAAACCAACTCAATTGTGTACTTGTCACCTTTGAAGTCCTTATGGGGAACCATGAGGGTGGCAGAGAGCTAATGAATCAGCACAATCATTAAACTCTCTTAGTACTGCAGAGATGTCGAATGCATCAAACCCTTCAATGTAATCCCAGACACCATTGCGGTTATGTCTCGGCCTTTCATTTTTTGTTTGATATAGATTTCTCACTTGGCAAACCACAAGTTTAGCATCACCTTGTGTGTGAAGATTCTTAATACCTTTAACATGAGCAGCCTCCATTCCGAGCAACAATGATTCATATTCAACGGTGTTATTGGTATTGTCAAATTGCAGCTTGTATGAGAAAGGGAAGATATCACCTTGTGGATTTATTAGAACAACTTTAGCTCTAGAACTAGTGGAAGAACAACTGCCATCAAATTCTAAAACCCAAACATCATTTGAATTTTTCACTTTGATGTTTCTAAAACTAGTAGATTCTTCTTCATCAAAAAGAGAGGAATCCAGCATTACTATGCTCTCATCTGGACTTTCATCCAAAAACTCTTCTGATTCTCCATTTGAAATATCTGAACTCTCATCTGAGGAACTAGAAGCATTTTCAGTTGATAAGAAATAGTTACCCATTCCTGAAGACTCAAACAAAATTTGGGCTTTTGGATTTTTAGTTTGGGTAACAATATATTTTGCCTCCTTCTCAAGGAGCAACTTTTGCATAACACCCTTAATGGGTATTCTTGCCTCTGATAGATCCATGTTTAGTTCTCCACCCACATCTTTACAAAAATTATGCCCAAGCAAAATACAATAGGAAGCTGGAACATCGGCCACTAGGACGGTCATCTTGATCCTCTTATCTAGAAAGGTTGCAAATGTAAATTGGGTGTTCTTGATTTGACCTAACAATGGCACTTGCTTATTTTCCATTGAGAAACACCTCCCAAAGGTCTTGCTTAAAGTAAGACTGAGGGCATTTGCCACTTTGGTAGGCATGACATTATCAGAAGCCCCAGAATCTATTATACAATTGCTTATGACCATTTACCAATAGAGAAACATAGAAAGGTTCTATTTTCCCTGGGGAAACAAGGGGAGTAGTGACAAGATTATTTTGAGTAGATTTGTTCTTTGAGGATTCATGGGCAAATTTGGGAGAATCTTGCCCTGTAGGGACAATCTTGTTTTTAATGTATTTAGCTAACCTATCAAACTGTTCAGGATTAGCTTGTAAATACTCTACCTCAGACATCTGGATTTTGGTTTTCCTAGCATGATCTATTATGTCAAATAGCTGAAATGAACTAGATACAGAGGAAGGAAATCCATCATTCTAGGTTTTATTCAGAGTAGTACTGGTCTGAGGAACAGAAGTAGAAGAAACAAGATTGTTAGATGCACCTACTTGTCTATTGACAACTGGGTCCTTTGATTGAAAAGGCAACGAAGTTCCTTGTTGGCAATTGAAATCATGGGATGGGGTTCTTCTCTTGACTTCCCTTTATCAACTTTCTGATTTGATTGATTTTGGGACCTGGTAAAAACAACAGATGCTCCATCATATACTTCTCCTTCTCTTTTAGCTTCATCTTGGTAGTTCAGAAAACCAATGGTAGAGTCGCCAGCTAATTCTTTTTCTCCTTCTGTAAAAAGATTAGCATCATTCTCCTAATCCAACTCAGGTTGGAAAGAACTATCATGTTTAGCTTCATAGTAGCCAACCGCGGAGTTGACCAGCGCAAGTTTCCCCTGTGTTGGCAGAAGATGTTTACTGCCCTTGATTTCTGGTAGCATTGCCTTGATATGAATTATTTGGAAATGTTCTTCTTGGTACATCCCTATAAGAAGGAGTGGACATACCTTGAGACATTTACCTTTTCAAAGCTAGCAATTCATTTGCTAACTTTTGCACCATAGGATTTGTGGTGCTTGTGGAAGAATTATCAGGAGAGGATTGACTTCTATTTCTGTTAGAATCTCTCCTTATCTTACCCACAAGGATAAGATCATCTTCCACCTCCATAGCTAATATTTGAGTTGTGGGAGGATTAGTAGGGCCAGCCTGCCTTAGCAGAAATCTTACCTCAAGAAGCTGAGTATTGATGAAAAAACACTTAAGATTCTTCGCCATTGGTTGAGCGGTTGTCGGAATCCTATTTCTCAATTTATTGAACTTAGCAATGAAGTCTCGCATAGGTTCATGTGGCTCTTTTTTCATCTATGTGAGTTGAGCCAACAAGGCATGTGCATCTTCTACAGGGTTGAACCTAGCCTCAAACTTGGTTTTGAGGGTATTCCAATCAGTTATAGTTTGGGCCTGGAGATGGTACAACCAATCTGCAGCAGTACCTTGTAGTGTTTCCACAAAAAGTCTTACTACCACATCTTCATGTTCCACCCCTAACACACCACAAGCTATGCAAAAGGCTGCAATGTGTTCATCTGGGTGGACTTTCCCATCACCATAAAACTTAGGAAAATTATTCCTTAAACAATGAGATAGTTCATGCAATGGCAGAGTTAAATTCAAAGGACCAAAAGTATTACCCCATGGGCCTTGAGCTGCCATGGTGCATTGATTAAAGGGTGGGATAACAAACCTCTGTGGAATCCAAATAGACAAAACTCTGTTAGTACTAGAGCAAGAAGCTTCACCTGGTATTGGAGACCTGGCGTTGGTAGGAGGAAAATTCCTAGTTCACTGAAGCTGAGGTTGTGGAGGCAAAAGACCAAAGTTATTTTGCTACATTAACTCAAATACAAGATCAATAATACCTTGAGCTCTCTTGCTTCTTGTATACTGTGAGTCTGCCAGAATGCAATGTACTCAACAAAGATTTGGAAACAACTTAAAACAATGGAAGAGGATGAAATGCTTCAACTCAGAGTGTGAGGCTCTAAGTTGTGTGTTCTTCCCTAGTAGAGTCGCCAAAAACTGTTGGGTGAATATTTTGTCGTAAACTCACTAACAGAAAAATTATTATATCAACCACAATGTAATGAGATAAATCTCTCCTCTCAGCAAGGGGAGGTTCCCTATTAACTATTATAAACTTATTTACACTAAAAACTAATTTTGAGGTGAAACCATGTCATCCATTTCTCCTCTTTCAGAAATGATGTTTATAATATAAAACAACACTTTCACAATACAGATCAAAATAACCAAGAAACCCATGAGAGCACAAAGTCTATCGTTGCTCCTTTTACTGATTTACAATTTAGAACCAAGTAGGATAAGGTGTAGCTCAAAGTCTTCATTGAATACTATGACAAAACATACAATCATAAAAGATAGTAGCAGCTCAAAGTCTCTCCAATATCTTTTACTCCAAAACAAAAAATCACAAATCCGAAGATAATTATTGTAACACAAAGTCTCCAAAATTAACTTTAGAATATCTCCCAGATTATCCAAACTCACACTACAATTTGATCAAATAGATAAGATAGTATAAGGAAAAGGACATAAGAACAATTTCCAATACACCACAAGTTATTCCAATGCAAAGATTGAACGATCGCTTGCTTTTCTATTCACTTGATAAAATATGATTTACAATTTGAACACAAAGTCTCAAAATGCTCTTCAATTTGGCAGAGTTTCGCTTCAATAACTAAAAGATAAAAAATTACAATGGGGGGTCCTCTTTATTCATAGGAGAGACTGAGAGCAAAAATAGGAAAAGAACAACTAACTATGACTTATTCAACAAAGGATTTCTTTTTTATTTGGGACTTCCTATGTTTTTACATGTAATTACATATGGGAAAAGTACATGTAAATATGTCTAAAACTATTTCAAAAGTACATCTGAAAAATAGAAAATAAACTAAGTGATGAAAAAGCTACTTCAACTTGCACTACCTTCTTTCTTCATGTGGCAATCATACATGGTAAACGTAGCTTGCATCCCCAAACTATCCGGACTGATTGTGTTCTTGAAAATCATTTGGGCTCTGACTATTGCATCTCTAACTATTGTAATTGATTTTA
This sequence comes from Cunninghamia lanceolata, assembly GCA_027924645.1. NCBI lineage: Eukaryota > Viridiplantae > Streptophyta > Pinopsida > Cupressales > Cupressaceae > Cunninghamia > Cunninghamia lanceolata. Next base: position 768,922 of record BSBN01000742.1, read on the forward strand.
CATGGCTAGTTAACTTGGCCTTCAGATTATCCAAAGTTAACTAGTTGTCAAGAATATTCTCCATAGAAGCTACTAAAAAGGTTCTCATCAAACTCCTTCTGAAACATATTCTCAAATTCCTGGGTCATCTCCTCTCTAGAAAGAAATTGATTATCCTTTGACACCAAATTCCTTGGTAGCTCTTCCAACTTGTGTAAGAGACTAACGTCACTTTGGTCACTCAACTTCCTTGCAGTTTCTAAGTCATTGATTAGATCTTTTAACACACGGATCCGATATGTCAATGCCTCCTTAGTCTTTGTGTATGAATCCCAATTTGGAATAACACAAATTGATATCAAGGCACTTATTTTCAACTTCCTCATTTCTACCCACTTATCATGACTCTACTCCAAATGCTCAATATCCTGAGAAATAGCATCAATCAAATCATCAAGTTTTCCTCTAACTTTTTCCATTTTGCTTATTTTCTCAGCTACCTCTGTAAGAAGAGAGATTCCCTGCATGCGCATCCTTTCCAAATATTCTTCAACCACTTTTCCCTTGAGGTGAGTCTTTTCAACTTTCTAAATGATAGGGTCTTCAACAGTAACAGCCTCAGGAGTCACTGATTCAAAGTTCAAAGTAATCTTCCTCACCATTGCAGTCAGTTGTTCTACCATTGCTTGATAATAATCTTTCATCTCTTTTTATTTATCAAACATTTGGATCAAAATATCCATTGCTGATTGCATGTCAGTGTTTGCACTCTCATGGGTGATTTTTCCAAGTTCAATTCTAGAAATAGAGTAATCATTCATACTGAAGTTTTCCATGGTAGCATCCTGTGGGGGTCTTGCAATCTCCACAAATTTGTGCCCCTTATCTCCCAACACCCTAGAAAGAACTTTTGGCTTCTTCGAAGTCTTAACCTTGATAGGCACCAGCTTACCAAAATCAAAGTCATCTGGGGAGATGGCTTGTTTCTTTCTTTTGGGTGTATAAGCTGACAATCATGGAGTAAGCACAAAAGTACTCACATTCGGATCAAATTCCATTGTTGGTGTGATAGGAACTACACCAACACTTGAAGTAGAAACAATAGGAGGAGTATTAGTAAAAACTGCACCTAACATATCCACATTAGAAATTTTTTCAAATCCCAATACAAAGTGATCACAAATTGAAGAGTCCCCAATATCAAAAGATGATGAGGACAAACTAGGGATTGATTCAGAAGAATGGAAAACTTTATCAAAAGAAACTTGAGGCTTATCAAAGATTGTTCTTGAAGATGATGGAGATTTATAAGATGGAATGTTAATAGGCGAAACTAGGATAGTAGGCAAAACAGACACAGGAACAAAAATAGTTGCATCAGGCAAAGGAGAAAGGGTTTCAGCTTCCTGTAGTACATCCCTCTATGGAGACATAACTTCATCTTGTAAATACTCTTGTTCCACTCCTACTTCTCTCTCTTGTTCCTCTTCTCTTTCCTCTGAAAACCTATTCTCAACCTCCATCTCTTTTGTAGCTGGCTCATCAGTATTCTATTTTTCAACTTCCATTTCTTATACCTCAGACTCTTTCTCTGTAGCCTTAGACTTCTTAGACACAAACTTGATCCTGGGTTTAGAAAGTTTGGACGTACTAGGAGTATCACTTTTGTTCTTGGTTCTCAGCTCAACATTCTTACCAGTTTGCTCCAAAACTTCTTCTTCAGACCCAGTTATAAAATCCTTCAATGTTATGCCTTTACTTTGGAGCCACAAGTTTGTATTATCTAATACAGGTTCAAACCTTTTCCTCAAAGAAGTTAATTCTTTCAGAGACCATTGGATAGGAGGAAGAGGAGAACCAACAATCTGTTGAGTGTTGTACCTAGGATCAATCAATTCTTCATTATCAACCATGTCTTCAGGAATATCAGCTAAGCCTAGATACTCAATCTGATCCAAGGATAACCTGCTATGATCTAGTTTTCTGATATCCTCCTATGTCCTTAAGTCAACCCAGATGTCTTCAACCATCGGCTCATGAAATTGAGTTTTCCTTTTGATCTTATCCTTCACACCCCTATAATCAAACCTTGGTCTCTATTTGAACTGCTTCATGGTCACTAACTGCATTTCAGTCTCCATGGCTCTAGCCTTTGCGGTAGTTGACACTGAGTATCTACCAATTTCAACTGGGAATTTGAATCCTAGTTTGTTGAGTCCCATTTGCTTATTATGTATGACAATCATTTTTTTACATAACTCCATCAAAACAAGTTTATCTGAAGGAAACCTTGGCAACATATAAGGATAACCTTGGAAAAAGCCAACCCTTAAATATGAGAAAGTCTGAAATTGTAAAAACATACACCCACAATCATTCACAACTGACCAAGCCTCATTAGAAACTCTTCTCTGCTTTAACTGAGGATCAAAAAGGCATAGAAAAACTGCAAAGAAGGCATCATTCACCCTCCTAAAGTGATGGATAGAACCTTTCAATGTCAGTTGAGGATAGTATTGATACATAGGAATGATCCTTCTATCTCCATCAGATGTCAAACCTGGAAAGATTCTCATTGAAGCTGCTATATACACCAGATAAGAAGTCATATAGAACTTAAAAGTAGTGGACACCTTAATCAATTGATCATGTAGAGCATTGTTGATTTGTTCACCCCAAAAGATGGCTTGCTTACCTTGGAGTATAACCTTGATAAAAGGGTACATCCATTCATGGAAAAGAGAGGAAGAAGCTAGCCCCCTTATCCTACTAAGAAGAGTTATGAGATCACCAACCTCTTCAATAAAATCACTTCTAGGAAAACTCCTGAGCCACTTGGATAAGGTTGACCTTGAAGTCTTAAGCCACTTGGTGTTAATTGTCTTCTTAGCCTTCTCAGAATTCTTGTCATATTCTTTTTGAGCCTCAACAAAATCTAGTTTCACATTTTTTGTAGCAGCAGGACACATGAAAACTTTCTCAATAAATCCTGGATCCAATCTGATGATCACATTGCCATTTGCATCCACCATTTCTCCAGTGTCTCTGTTGTAGAACTGAGCACATTGAAGAACAAAATCTATATTATGAGCTGCCACTGGGAAAGATGATACCAAGTGAATATTGCTATCAACAATCTTCTTCATCGCAGAAATAGGGTTATCAGACTTAGTTCTTTCCAAAAAATCAGCCATGTCTACATGGCCAATCTCCATATCCCGAATATCATCAACATTGGAGGAAATTGAGGTGATTGGAAAAACACCCTAATACTTATACTTCATTGCTTTTGACTTCTTTGGAGACAGCTCAGTCATTTGAAAAACTAACACCAGAAGGATGTTGATGAATAGATCAAATCCATAGAGGAAACTGCAACAAAAATCCATGATCATGCAATTAGGGGAAATACTGGTAATTTGGGAAAATTGCATGTCGATGATCACGACTATTGGGATAAGCTTGAAAGGGCTAGAGCGCAAGCAGGTCGAAAAAATAGAGGAAAGTGGGATCAGGAAAGAAATTTTAAAAATCTCCCAGAGTTAGAAAAATTTGAGAGAGTGAATGCACGGACGGCAAAATTTGCCGCCCTCGCATGTATGAGATAGTTTATAGGGGTCAGGGTGGTAAAATCACTGATCTTGCATGTAGGTTGAAATTTGTGTATTGGCAGTGATTTCTACCACTTTTGCATATGAGAATAAGTTATCTCATGTTCGAGCAGCAAATTTTGCCGTCTTCGCATGTTCGGGGTAAACATCTTTTGTCTGAGCAGCAAATTTTTCTGACTCAGCATATGGGGTAGGTTATACAAGTTTTCTTCATGTAGGGGTGGCAAATTTTGTCACCCATACACATTGCATTGGAATTTCACTAAAATGCACAAGCGGTGGGTTTTACCGCTCACACATATACTATCAAATGGGAACGGGGACACAAACGGCAATTTTTGCCACTTCAACATATCTCAAAGTTTATAAGTTTTGAAGTTTAGGTCTCACCATTATGATTTATCACGTAGGGATGGTGAAATTCACCATTCTTATGCAATACAAAGGTTTTGACAAGGTAAGTGTTATCACCCAAATTTGCACCCTTTGTTGCAGCTATGAAACTTCAGCAATCTAGAGTAACATGGGAATGATCTCGAAGTGTGGGACCTTGCGAAATGAGATCAGACCTCTAGAGAAGGTTGACTTCCTCTCTCTAAGACTAATGCTTAGAGAAAATCATCTAAACCTAGTGCTAATGCTTGCTGAGAAAAGGGGGAGAAGGAATGTTGAAAAGAAATACTAAAATTAACTAAGTGATACACCAGATTTAAATGTGTTTGGCTGCAACTGAATCGACACAACAATAATCTCACAGCTGAAAAGACTTGCACAAACTCATATTAATTCTAACAGAGGTCAAGAAAAAATAATGGAGGAATGAGAGGGACCATTGTCCACAGTACATAGCCTACAGTAATCCAAAGAGCAGACGCAGTGCTAAAAATAACAAAAGAGAGGCAAAAATACTAGTTTTTATTGATTATAGAGGCCTAGTAGCCATTACAAAATAGCCTAGAAGAACAACCAGCCCCCTATACATCTGCTTTACATGTATATATAGCATTTCATTTTGACCTTAGTTGGTTAAAATCCAATCGCCCATGGGCGCTGATAGGAAAATATCTGTCTCTGAAGGGGCGTCCACCTGCCCTAAAGTTATGGCGTAAAAGATTTGAAAATAGAGCAGATGAAAGATATTTTTCATCTTTAATGTGGTCTATAGAGTCATTGATTTGTAGTAATGAATGCAACCAATATCCTCAGCTGAATATGCAACTGTCGCTACTGAAACGTCACGTTTGCCAAGCATGCAATGCGAGATCTAAAATTTGAAAGTGGAAGGAAAACCCCCCCCAAAAAATCTTGCCAAATGAAAGAGGAGAGAAAAACATGCACTTTTACCTTTTGCAGCATGTGGAAATTTGCTAAAATGGAGGAGATACGGGTAGTCAAAGTTGTAACTTCAACTGTGTGTATTTATCACTTTGCATCTGTGAATGTATCAGCCTCTGAAACTACCTCTGAGTCTACCTATGCATATGCAAAGCACTTTGTACATGACCTCTTGCATATCGGCTTTGTAAATCTAATTGTATGTACAAACATACAATTGCAAATATACAAACACGTGTATACAATGCGTGGACCCCAACACTGAATTTGGCGAATTTGACTTTACAGTTGGGTCCGCCTTGTATATTTATTTCTTGTACATTTCATTTGTATATTGCAAGATACAATGTACCAATATACAAGCCACGAACCTGAACCATTTTATCAATCGGGTTGGAGAAATTTGAAATCCGTGCCTTGTATCTTCAATATCTTGTATATCGAGATATACAATACCATATGCATGCAAGTTGCGGACCTCAAACCATTATGAAGCATATTGCAATTGCCATTGGGTCCGAACCATGCATGCTCCTCTTTGTATATAACCAATGTATGACGCATATACGATGCGAACATACAAGAAAATTATACATAAAAACTACGAAATTCTGCCCTTTATCAACTAGAATGTATGTTCATCTCAGATCTGGCTTGTATATTAGGAATGCATATTTGATTGTATGTGCAAACATACAATCGAATATACAAGTGGTGGGCGCCAGCTTTGAATCACTTTCCCTTGCATGTTGACTTTGCACAAGACTCTTTGTATATTCAAATGTATATCGGCGCATGTAATCACCTAGATACATACAATGTGGACTCCAGCAGATTATTGGCCACTTTTGAACTTTAGAACAAGTCTGGGTTGTATGTCGCTATTGTATCTGCGCTCTGCATATACAAACTAATTTGTATATTGACCTTGTATATTTCGATATACAAAGACCTTTGTATGCATCTCTTTGTATCTGCTCGATGCATGTCAAATATACATTGCCCTTTGTATGTCCTTCCTTTGTACATCGCTGCCGATGTACATTCAACTGTTGCATATTCATTTGCCCCCCCTTGTATGTTTTCTTTGTATGTTGGCCTTGTATCTTTGACTTGTATGTGTGAACATACAAGTGCAAATATACAAGCCACTGTTCCGATATACATTGGCCTTTGAATGTTCCGCCTTTGTATGTGGCGAATGTATATTTCATTTGCATCTCGTACATAAAAACCCCTTTCACTATAGCGAATGCATGTCAGCCTCTTTGTATATGCACCTTGTACATGCCCAATGTATGTCAGACATACATTTGCCTTTGTATCTTTGCGGCATACATTGTCCCTTGCATATTTCGTTTGTATGCCGCCAATGCATCTTTTCCTTTGCATGTTCCTCTTGTATGTAGCCGTTGCATGTCTAAACATACAACATAAATATACATGCAAACCATCTGATACAAGTAGAGAATATTCTCAGAATCTGCGATAGATTCCTTAATGCATATTGTAAATGGGAATATGGATTGATCAATAAAGATAAATAAACCCAAACATCAATGAAATATGCAGATAACAAGAATAAATAAATGAAATACAAACTTACAAAACTTGTTACCTTGCGGCTTCCATTGTTCGCCTATCTGTTCTCGACCTTGATGCTGAAGAAGATTGGCCCTCAGGGAGCTTGCTTCCTTGCTTGTTGACGGTGACAAGAACAGAATGGCTGAGATACAATATGTGATTGAAGATGAATTTCAACACACTAATGATGGAGGATATGGGATGACTAGAATGAGGAGAAGAAATTAGGCATGATGAGGATGCCAGAAGAGATCTTCCTAGAGGAAATTGGGCATGGATTTGATGCAAGAATGAATGTGTGTTAATTGCTTAGAGAAGGGTCTTATTTATAGAGTTTTGGAGATGAGGATGGAGGGTGAGGATTTAGTTGATGAGATCAAGGGCTATAGATAAAAGTGAATCTTTTATTCATAGTGGATGAATTAAAAATTTATTTTTGGGAAGAGTGGAGGATAGTGGATGAATTAAAAATTCATTTTTGGGAAGAGTGGAGGACAATTGAATTTTAAATTCAGTTAGTGGAGGATAGTAGGGGACAATTGAATTTTAAATTCAATTAGTGGAGGATAGTGGGGGACAATTGAATTTTAAATTCAATTAGTGGAGGATAGTGGGGAACAATTAAATTTTAAATTTAATTAGTGGAGGATAGTGGGGGATAATTAAATTTTAAATTCAATTAGTGGAGGATAGTGGGGGACAATTGAATTTTAAATTCAATAGTGGAGGATAGTGGGGAACAATTGAATTAAAAATTCAATTAGTGGAGGATAGTGGGGGACAATTGAATTAAAAATTTATTTTTGGATAATGGAGGATATTAGCTAATTAAATATTAAGAATATTTAGTTATATGTGCAACATGGTGAGGTGGAAGAGATGAGGTGGATTGATGAGGTGGATTTAGGATTTGAGACATTAGAAGAATTTAGGGAATTTAATTAAATAAAATGATTTTATTTAATTGTAAGATAATGAACCAATCAAATAAACTTATAATATTTATTTAATTGATAGAAAAAAATAAGAATTAAGATAAATATTAGAATATTTACTTAATTCGACCTGAGTCAATTTTAGGTGTATACACATATACAAACTCGATATGCATTGCGAAAAGCATACAACCAATTTTTTACTATTTTTGAAGGCCGACTGAGATTTTTTGACCCGCTAATGTACATTTGAACCTGCATGTACATACAAATGGCCTTGTATATACAAAGACACTTGTATGCAACTATTTTTTGCATTTTGAATTGCGAAGGCCAAATGACTTAGAAATTTTGGGTTTGGAAAGAGAATGCCTATAGATGAATAATTGAAACCCAAAACCTAGGTGGGCACAACCACATACATTGGCGAATGTACATTTGAACATACATTGAAAAATGTATGTACAAATACTAAGTATAAAATTGAGATTTGTTTGCGATGGGAAGTTCTTGAAGACAAAGGGTTTCTAGGTTTTCTGCAAGGATTCTCAAGATGAGATTTTTAGGATTTTTTGCAAGGCATAGCATGAGTATTTGAAGGATTCAAGCCTTTAGGGTCACTTCCCAAAGGATTTTCAAGGAAAATACAAGGTGAACTATTTGGCTCTGGACAGAGGAAAAATAGGTCAACAATTTGGTGACCTCTATGGAATGTTTTCTTGCTAAATGTTAGACCAGTGGCCTTATGCATCCATTGGACATAAAGTCAAAAAGAGACTGTAACAAGAACAGAGGAATTGGAATTCTGAGTAAGCTACCAAGCCAAGACAAAAACAACAAGCAAGCATGTATCTCCTAATGAGAATAGAGCAAAGTGTAAGGGCACTTATTGAAAGGAAACCTAAAGCTGATATAAAATCTACTCTAATCCTAAACTAACTAGTCAGAGGGGACCTTAAACAAAGCCATTAACCGGTTCTTGAAAGTAACTGCCCTTCCTTAACAATTTACAATGTTTCTCATGCATGTGGGCAATTAAAAAGAGGTGAGGGAGGAATGAGCATATGATAAATTGATAAAAAAAAACCCCACACAATGGAGATAAACTCACCTATCCACCTAGATTGATTGTTGATGTTATTGGCTTGTGGTGAATAAACGGGCTGATCCCACTCATTTTGATTCTCAACTTCCTGCTTAGAGGTAAGTATGACAAGTGGTGGCTTCTCTTGATGTGTCTCCAGCTGGGCTAGATGCCTGATTGGGCATCCCCTTGAAATGACATGCAAATCATGATGGTTGATCTCATGTCTCTGCTCTAATTCTTTCTCTTTTTTCTCCTCATTTGGTATGATGGTGACCTCCATTTGAATCTCACATTGCTCTTGTGTATGAAACGACTGGATTGGAACTTCATGGCTTTCTCCTTCTTCCTTCAAAGAAACCAAGAATATTGATATAATGTCGTCATGGCTACATTCTCCCCTTTCTTGCTGGTCTGAAAACTCTAGCTCCTGTGATTCTACTACAAATATGACTGCCTCCACCTTATGAATAACACGTTCATGATTTTTTGATTTAGGCTCAGAAAATGAACCATGCATATGCTCAAAAGAGAAAATTTCCCCTCCAAGGAGCTTGTATCCTTGCTGGATAATAAAGAACAAATCTTCAATTTGCTCTTGTCCATTTTCGGTCTCCTCATTATTTTTGATAAAGCATGGAAGCTCTCTGACAATATCAACATAATCAACCTTTGGATAATCTAACATAGAGCAACATGCCTGGCCTTCTTTATGGTTTGGAACCTCACTATCACGCTCAGCCTCGACCTGCTACAATTTGTTATTATTTTTAGTGTCCTGATGTTGATGCATATCCCCAACCAGCTACTCATATTCTTCATCTTCAACATAATTAGGTAGCTCATGAAGTAGGGTAGCATCATCCATTTCTATAGTGACCATAACAACCTTTTCCTCTATGCCTCCATCCTTTGACTGCAGCTCTTCTGGATTTTGGTTACGTATAGGTTGTTGGGTTGGAGAAACACTCCTAAAACTTGAAATTATGTCAAGCTTGCATTCTACAACCTTTTCCTCTACCTGATTTGGAATTGGTAATAGAGGATTGGGCTTTACAAGGTTTGGCACTGTGTAACCAAGATGCTTGGTCCAAGAAGGATGCCATGATAGAGAAGTTTGAGCTACTTTCATAGATTCACTTTGGTCTGAAAGATACATTTGCTTGAAGCTAGGAACAGGCTCCTGTGAAGGCTGAAGGTCTCTAAAACTTGGGATTTTAAAACTGGAAAGCGGTTTTGGAGGCACAGATGGATTATCTTGCTTGAAGCTTGGAATCATAAACATTGGGGCTTCTTCTGCATTAGGTTGAGTAGGTGTTGTCCTTATAACAAGGTTTTCTTGAAGAACTCCCTCTTGTGCCTCTCGCTGCTGGTCACATTTTAATATTTCTATAAATTCATCAGCCTCCCTGTTTAGATTTTGAGACAGCTTCTTGAGACCATACATGCTTATGATGCTAAGATCAAAAAAACACTGAGGCCAGCTATACCCTGCTTCTCCCTTGGCTTTATCTAAATTTCTATCAAGCTTTAGAAAACTGTCCATGAGCTCATTGAAAGCATCAATATTCTTAAGGGCAACAACTCGAGTCAGATTAGGAGGGTAAAGATCATGAGGATGCTGATATTCTGCAGCAGCAGGGCTATATGGCATAAAATCAGAGGCATTTGAGGCCTAGTATTGCTGATATGGGGGCCAATAGCCCATATTTGGATTATGGGTAGGGGAAAAAACATGATTCCCATAACATTTTGACATTTTATAACATTTAAAGGCTGGGTAATCATAAAAATGTCAAAATTAAAGCAAAAGGGTCTACAACCAAAGAGAAACTAGATACATACTAGAGAGGGAGTTGCCAGGTGATTGAGATGCTTTTGAAAGTTGAAAAGACCAGGAAAACCACCAAAATCTTGACTTTTGATAAAAAAAAATTTAGGTACTTAGGCTACTGAAACCAATTGATTTGTTTAGTAGAGTCGCCATAGTGTTGTTTGTATTGCCTCCAAAGGCTGGTAATACTAGGAGAAACACCAATCTCTTAGTACTTTGATGAGGAGTTCATTGAACTGGTCCCACCAGGTGTGCTAAAACTGTTATCACCTAGATTTGCACCCTTTGCTGCAGCTGCAAAACTTTAGCAATCTGGAGTAACATGGGAATGATCTTGAAGTGTGGGACCTTATGAAATGAGATCAAACCTTTAGAGAAGGCTAGCTTCCTCTCTCTAAGCCTAATGCTCAGAGAAAATCATCTAAAACTAGTGCTAATGCTTGCTGAGAAAAGGGGGAGAAGGAATGTTGAAAGAAATGCTGAAATTAACTAAGTGATACACCATATTTAAATGTGTTTGGCTACAACTGAATCGACACAGTAATAATCTCACAGCTGAAAAGACTTGCACAAACTCATATTAATTCTAACAGAGGTCAAGACAGAATAATGGAGGAATGAGAGGGACCATTGTCCACAATACACAGCCTACAGTAATCCAAAGAGCAGACACAATGCTAAAAATAACAAAAGAGAGGCAAAAATACCAGTTTTTATTGATTATAGAGGCCAAGTAGCCATTACAAAATAGTCCAGAAGAACAACCAACCCCCTATACATCTACTTTACATGTATATATAACATTTCATTTTAACCTCAGTCAGTTACAATCCAATCGCCCATGGGCACTGATAGGAAAATATCTATCTCTGAAGAGATGTCCACTTGTCCTGAAGTTATGGCATAAAAGATCTGAAAATAGAGCAGATGAAAGATATTTTTCATCTTTAATGTGGTCTGTAGAGTCATCGATTTGTAGTAATGAATGCAACAAATATCCTCAGCTAAATATGCAACTGTCACTGCTGAAATGTCACATTGGCCAAGCATGCAATGCCAGATCTAAAATTTGAAAGTGGAAGAAAAACCCCCCAAAAAAAGCCCGCCAAATGAAAGAGGAGAGAAAAACATGCACTTTTGCCTTTTGCAACATGTGGAAATTTTCTAAAATGGAGGAGATATGGGCGATCAAAGTTGCAGTCAACTGTGTATATATCACTTTGCATCTGTGAATGCATCGGCCTCTGAAACTACCTCTGAGTCTGCCTTTGCATATGCAAAGCACTTTGTACATGACCTCCTGCATATTGGCTTTGTATATCTAATTGTATGTACAAACATACAATTGCAAATATACAAACACATGTGTATACAATGCACGGACCCCAACATTGAATTTGGCCAATTTGACTTTACAGTCAGGTCTGCCTTGTATATTTCTTTCTTGTACATTTCATCTATATATCGCAAGATACAATGCACCAATATACAAGCCGCGAACCTGAACCATTTTATCAACCGGATTAGAGAAATTTGAAATCCGGGCCTTGTATCTTCAATCTCTGTTATATCGAGATATACAATACCATATGCATGCAAGTTGTGGACCTCAAACCATTATAAAGCATATTGCAATCACCATCGAGTCCAAGCCATGCATGCTCCTCTTTGTATATAACCAATGTATGTCGCATATACGATGCGAACATACAAGCAAATTATACATACAAACTACAGAATTCTACCCTTTATCAACTGGAATGTATGTTCATTTCAGATCTGGCTTGTATATTAGGAATGCATATTTGATTGTATGTGCAAACATACAATCGAATATACAAGTGGTGGGCCCTAGCTTTGAATCACTTTCCCTTGCATGTTGACTTTGCACAAGACTCTTTGTATATTCAATTGTATATCGGCGCATGCAATCACCTACATACATACAATGTGGACTCCAGCAGATTATCGGCCACTTTTGAACTTTAGAACAGTTCTAGGTTGTATGTCACCGTTGTATCTGCACTCTACATATACAAACTGATTTGTATATTGACCTTGTATTGTTCGATATACAAAGACCTTTGTATGCATCTCTTTGTATGTGCCCGATGCATATCGAATATACATTGCCCTTTGTATGTCCTTCCTTTGTACATCGTTGCCGATGTACATTCAATTATTACATATGCATTTGCCCCCCCTTGTATGTTTTCTTTGTATGTTGGCCTTGTATCTTTGACCTGTATGTGCGAACATACAAGTGCAAATATATAAGCCACTGTTCCGATATACATTGGCCTTTGAATGTTCCGCCTTTGTATGTGGCGAATGTATATTTCACTTGCATCTCGCACATACAAACCCCTTTCACTATAGTGAATGCATGTTGGCCTCTTTGTATATGTGCCTTGCACATGCCCAATGTATGTCAGACATACATTCGCCTTTGTATCTTTGCGACATACATTGTCCCTTGCATATTTTGCTTATATGCCACCAATGCATTTTTCCTTTGCATGTTCCTCTTGTATGTAGTCGTTGCATGTCTAAACATACAACACAAATATACATGCAAACTATCTCATACAAGCAAGGAATATTCTCAGAATCTACGACAGATTCCCTAATGCATATACAAACTCGATATGCATTGCGAAAAGCATACAACCAATTTTTTACTATTTTTGAAGGCTGACTGAGATTTTTTGACCCACTAATGTACATTTGAACCTGTATGTACATACAAATGGCCTTGTATATACAAAGACACTTGTATGCAACTATTTTTTGCATTTTTGAACTACGAAGGCCAAATGACTTAGAAATTTTGGGTTTCGAAAGAGAATGCCTGCAGATGAACAATTGAAACCCAAAACCTAGGTGGGCACCACCACATACATTGGTGAATTTACATTTGAACATACATTGAAAAATGTATGTACAAATACTAAGTATAAAATTGAGATTTGTCTGCGATGGGAAGCTCTTGAAGACAAAGGGTTTTTGGGTTTTTCTGGGTTTTCTACAAGGATTCTCAAGGTGAGATTTTTAGGATTTTTTGCAAGGCACAACATGAGTATGTGAAGGATTCAATCCTTTAGGGTCACTTCCCAAAGGATTTTCAAGGAAAATACAAGGTGAACTATTTGGCTCTGGACAGAGGAAAAATAGGTCAACAGTAAGGTTAAAACATAGGAAATTTATGCATATGACATAGTTTATCCAACACAAACTCTACACTTAGAATGAAAACCAACAACCATATGCTTGATAAAGATAAAAATGTTGATAGCAAGCCAAAAGTGAATCTTTAATATACAGACTAGTGTTTTATTAACAATAACAAAGAAGTGATTCTTCAAACGTTTAAAACACAAACAAACCTTAAAAGAGAAACATGAACACAAGGGTGAAAAACTTACCTTTGATGAGAAATGTGAAACCCTAGGCATTAACATCTCCACAATTTGTCGGCAAGGAGTCAACACATTGGCTGAGGTAAGTGAAAGCAATCAAGATGGAAGGATGAATGAAAATAAAAAATGGTTTTAAAACATATTTAAAAGTTAAAACAAAACCTAAAAACAAAACCAATCACCACACGAGTTAACTGAAGTGGCATTTAATACATGCTCTGTCGGTAAAATTCACCGACTTTACATGTAGTAAAATGGACAACATGTAATGATGTCAATTTCTATCGCTTTTACATATAACTAGACAAAACAAGGAATGCATGGGCAGCAATTTCTATCGCCCTTGCATGTGGAAACCAAAAATAGATGCATAGGTGGCAAAATTTGCTGACTTTATACATGGATCTAAAAATTTCTCTAACACCTTTAAAAGGTCAAAAATTGATATTTTGATAAGCTTACGACCTAGTCAAACTTCACGAATTTTGAGAAATCAACTAAGGGGAATGTCACAAGCTATTTAAGGATGTCAGATGACTTCACGCGAGGTCAAGAAAACTTGCCTCAATTTGCAAACTTAGCGTGTAGGCTACGAAATGGACAAGTTTCGTAGGGGTTGTCTACAAAAATGAGCATAGCTAATTTTGAGAACAACACACATATATTCTTCTCTTTCATCTTTGTGGTACCCTCTATCAACATCTCTATCTCTATACAATGACTACTATCATCCTAGTAAATAATATCATCTTCTTTGTCTCCATAATGGGAATCTCAACCTTCCTTCTCATTATAATGTTAGATACCTCTTCATTGACCCCTTGGGTTACTCCTCTATTGCTACATCTTTCCCACTTTTAGTTGCATATTTATTCTTTCTCTCTTTGTCATCTCTTCCTTTCCTCTTTCTTTTGGTTTAGCTTCTTTTCTACAGTGAGTTCCAATTGGTAGGCCTCATCTACTATCTAGATATTCCACATACATTACTCCCCAAGAATGGATTCCCTCAATCTATTGATATAATTTTCCATCTTCTTATCTCCCTCTTCATGGTTCCCTAACCTAATTGTTAGTTGGAAGTACTCCTCAATGTAGTCCTTCACAATCATGTTTCTCTACTACAAATTATGTAGCTCCTTCAATAGTTTCAACTGGTAATTTGCTAGAATGAATTTGAACTTCAACTTTTCCACCATTTGGTCCCACTTTGTAATGCTTGGCTTACCCCTTCTATTCATCTCTATTTAAACTTCCTTCCACCATATCATTGCATGACCTTTCAGCTTGGTCTTCACAAATTTCACCTTATTTGGGTTCACAATATCCTCATAATAAAATGCTCTTCTCAATCGGTGATCTATTCTATTTACTCATTAGGGTCCAAATTCCAAAAATAGTTCAAGATGTCCAGTCTAATCCTCTTTCTAATGTTAGTTGTCCTTCAACATCCTTTCTTCCTTGTCCTATTTTCTTCCATTTTATTCAAATCTAGGATTTGCCTCTTACTCTTGTTCACTCTCTTCAGCCCTAAGGTTGGGACTCCTTCAACGGTCCTACTCTAATGCATCCATCGAGTTTTGCATAGCCTTCAACATCTCATTCATCTCCTCCATTCTTCCTACAACATTGATAATACCTCTCCCTCTCTTTGGTAGCATCTTTATGAGAAATGGGTTGGTGATCTATCCACAATTACCCCTTATAAACTACATCATAGTTAGTGCTCTGTCTACAATCCTCTATGGACTACCATAGCTCAAACTTTATTTAATTCTTGCAAAGTACAAATATAAAATGCATTGTGCCTCAATTATTTATGCCTTCATTTACCTAACATCACCACCATAATTCAAATTTTAATCAAACTCATTCTTAATAAATTGCATCAATCAAGTGAGCTCACATCTACACCCACACTTCAACAATATTCCTATGATCCAACCTTAACTTTGATACCAAATTATGCATTCATGGTAGGAGGGTCTAATTAAGGACTATCTAGCCATGTAGCCAACAACAATAACACACACAAAATTACCACAAATCACAAAATTTTGCTTAAAACAACACAATATACTCATTAACATAAAATTGCACAAATATCTTTGTGTTTACAACCACATAGCTTGCCATAATGGGCCCTCTTACATGCCGGACCACAACCATTTGATCATAACAAGATTACACAAATGGATAGTCACCTCACAAGCTCCCTACATACATATAATCACTAAACTATGGAAAAACTACTTCCAAAACTTACTGCTAGATGCATAATGATAAAAAGTACAATATATTTTTAAAATTCTACCACTACTCTACTATAATGACATCGGCTTAACCCCCTATATTTTTCCTCAAACTTAATTCTACATCATACTCCTAGTACTTTTACCCAACCTCTTAGACCTCACCCTCACTGTCAAAACCCACACTTGAACATTCTACCATACCATGTTGTCTTCACTTACCTTCTAAAAATATCAACCAAGTATATATAGCATCCTCAAGTTGACCAAATGATCTGAATCAACTAAAACATGATGCAAATCTTGAAACCACAAGAAACATGTCACCAACTTGTTATAATAAACTTACAAATTTCAATGGATAAACAGTGGAGAATCTTTACATGGTGCCCCACATACATTCACAAAAGTTGATGCAACCTTATAAAATATTCATCCTTTCCACCACAAACTCAAAACAACCCTCCATAAGTAGAAACAATCCCACTGAACACAACTATCAAACTGTAGATGTTCTCAAGCCAAATTATGAACTTATACTCATCAAATCATCTTCAAGTTTTAACAATAGATAGAATAATAAATAGAACTACTATCAAAACCATATAAGCCAATTACTTAATGTATAATAAATAGAACTATTATCAAAACCATAGGAAACCCATGCACCCTAAACACTTCTCCAAAAATATATTTCCACTTGACATGCTTTGAATTTTGAAGGAATAGCAAAGAAGTATGTATACTTAGTTAGACTATCCTAATAATATAAATACAATCTCTAACTTGTACCCTGGGGACGATTGTGATGAAATCCATTAATATGCTTTCCCACTTTTGATTTGGGATAGGCAATGGATGAATTAGACCTACTAGAAAGACATGTTTTGGTTTGTTTTGGTGATAGATTAAGAATTCTTTGATATGTTTGATGACATCCTCCTTTAGGCCCTTCCATGAGAACCTTTCTCTAATTTTCCTATATATCTTGTAGTATCCTAGGTGTCTTTCTATAGGTGTATCATTAAAACCTCTTAAAATCTTCTCTTTGATTCTAGATTCAAGAACTAAGAAGATTCTATTTATTTAAAGAATGAGACCATTTTCTACTAAAATCTATCATCTCTCACATTTTGATCAAGGAGGTTAGTAGAAAATGCATGTTTAACATATTTTTCCATAATAGAGGCCTTCTAATTGGTAGAAGTAATAGAAGTAGAACATAGAGTAGGCATCCTAGAAAGAACATTAACAACTACACTCCTTTTTCTTTTCATGTACTCTATGTCAAAATCATAAGTCTGGAGCTTTCTTGCCCATTTTTGTTGCCTGTCATTTAGGTCACATTAGCTAAGGAATAACTTCAATTTTTTATGATATGTATTCACCACAAATATTCCACACACCAAATGCTATCTAAACTTGGCAAAAGCATGCATGATAGACAACATCTCTTTGTCATAGATAGAGAATCATTTTTCTTATTTTTTTTGTTTCTCACTTTAAATGTCATTGGATACCCCTTTTGTACTAAGATATCTCCAATTCCCTCTCTTGAAGCATCAAATTCTATAAAAAATGGGTGTGAGAAACCTAGGATAGAAATAATAGGATATGCACTCATTACCTCCTTAAGCTTATCCAAATCTTCTTGTGTTGTTTATATCCATCCAAAATCTCCTTACTTTGTCATTTAAATCAAGGGTGCCACTAGTTGTGAAAACCCCTAATTAAATCTCCTATAATATCTACAAAGGTGAAATAAGCCTCTTAATTGTGTCAATGTGTGCAATACATGTTGTTGGTTTTTCTTCTGAATCAGCATTAGGGTTTGCCACTTCTAATGCATAGGCAGATTCAGCCAACTAAATACAGGAGGTTGCGTGAGCTGCCTCCCCTTCACTTCTGGTTCTGCCGCACCAAGGGGGGTATCCCTATAACTCAAGATGTAACCTTGACTAGCTCAAAGATAGAAAGATCTAACTTGACAACAACAGGCAGAATACTCTCATGTATGGACCAAGATCTGTATGATAGATCACAAGGCTGGCAACATTCTTGGACATGATGTCTGGTTGGGTATGAGAGCATGCAGGGGGTTCCTAATCCTACTCCTACAACTAACAGGTGGAAGTATGAAATGGTTTAGTTTGAATTTTGGATGCAAAGCTGGACATGGTTATAACACAAAAACAAAGCATGATTGGTGCCTATCCAGGGCCTGGAGTCAGTAGACATACACCTGTGAATGATCAGCATGAACAGCTAAAACTGGATTTCAGGGGGATATATGTGATATCTGCCTTACAGATATCTCCCAATACAGAGTGTTAAGTTATCTCTACTTATGGCATCCCTACTGCAGTATACCCTTCCCAATGTTCAACCTGAAAACAGTTTAATCTACCCCTTGAGCAAAAGTTAAAAGATCAGACATTTAACATAGGAATTCTATGCTCTAGAATCTAAACATTACCCAAATATCCAGATTCAGAAGAAGAATACATGCAATACTGGAGACAGAATTAACACAACACATGCTAAGATAGCATTTCTCATATAAGATCAATCATGAAATCAGTGGGTTCATGCCAAAAACATACAACAAGAGATACATAAACTCACAGGTTAAGCTGTACAGAGCAACCAGATCAGCTTGTTTTGAATTATAGAGCCAAAAATCTTCAACTTTCAACAACCACAAATGAGTAACACTTCCTGCTTATAACAGCCAGGTAGTGTACCATAGCAATTAATTACATGGTTGACCAAAAATCCCGCCAGATACACAGTATCAGCAAAATGGCGCTCAACGCATTACCAGATTGGCGCCCAAACATGAATGCAACAGGTAGGGGAGGAGACAGGAAGAAACCTCGAGCCCTACGCCACTGTCCGCTGATGTACACCTTCAATCGGGTACCAGATCCGCCCATACCTCTGCAACCCTCGCCATTAAAGGCGCACCAACCCGCGGCCTCGGGAAAACGTCAATTCTGCATCGCAACCATTTCCCGCCGAGATTCATCATCATGATATTTCGAATATGTAGGATACCAATTATCCCACATGCACCCCGCGGTGACTTTTTCAACACTTTATATACTAGGTCATGAGCATATATGATGTCGGTGCTTTTGCTCATGATGACACTAGTATAAGACTTCATCATCATCATCCTCCAGCAGCATGATATCCTGTCACTTGAAATATCACCCTGACGTCAGCATCATATCGCAATGCAACCTGCATGATAATCGCCCTCATCCGCACAACCTGATCCATCGGAGGAACATCCTCCTGCTGAGCCTATACCAAAAGTCTGGCCGATGAACATCCTAATGACGTCATCATCATATCCTGCTGACGTCATCATCATATCTGCCTACTGCGCACCTCCTCATATCCGGATGACGTCATCATCATATTTGCAAATATCGGGGGATCTCCACAAGATGATCAGTGTTAGAAATATGACCCCCCCGGACCTTGATGACGTCATCATCATATTGACATCAGGATGATATTCGGAAGACAACTGGATATTTGGAAATATCATCCTGATGTACAAATATCATGTTGCACTGTAGCTCCACTATAAGATCGGGGCGATAGATGAATATGATGATGCTTGAAAAGATCACCCCCACTAGATAATGCACGAAGCCGGCAGGCGGATATCTCCTTGATATCAGCATCATCATGACGTTGGAACAAACATACACCCGGGTGATATGAAAATATCACCCCCTCCTTCGGAAATATCATGATGCAGATAGGCAGAGAAATAGATATCACCCTAACATAAGAATGACGTCAGCATCATCAGGATGATAAAACAACGAACATGAAGTGATACAACATCATCAGGATGATATTGACTAAGATCATCCTGACGTTCAAAATATGATGACCCCAGTGAATATCAGGTCACACTTAGAACTCTTCAACAACATCATCAGGATGATCATAACCAAGATCACCCGATGATAAAAATATCACCCCGGCGAAATATCATGAAGGCAGAAAATATGATGACCCCCGCAAGCAACACAGTGATAACTGGAAATATGATGATGATGATGACGACCCTTAAGAAAGAACAAGTCAGGTCGAAACAACTCAAAGAATAACCCCTTCAGAAAATTAGGGTGCATCATCATCATAAAAGGGCAAGGTGATAATTGGAAGATCACCGGATACTTGAAAAATCACCCCCGCAAGCAAATCAGGGCACACTGTAGCTCATCAGCATCATCAGGATGATAACTAGGCATCACCCGATATTGAAATATGATGATCCTGATGAGAAACCGGTTGACAGAAAATATGATGATGATGACCATCATCGAAGACAAGATGATGATGATGACCTCCTCCTCAGGAAAATATGATGATGCGGCTGAAATATGCTGAGGAGGTCCAACACTTAGAACACTTTTTTGGATACTTAGGGAAAGTGCCTGCATGAAAATTGCTCAAAAATTGTCAGTCAATTCAGGCACTAACACATGTCTTGAATCTTGTGTTGATCCACCTAAACACCTTAAGCACTAATAACATGGCCTAAGTACAAAATCTTTGTCACCCCAAAATTGCATTTGTATTCCTTCACAAAGAGAGCCTATTGCTCCAATACACCAAGGACTATGTAAATCAAAACGATCCTCTCAAGTCTTGTTGTAAGTCAATATGTTACCAAAGAAAAAGTTAAGACATTTTTCTTAATTGATTACTAAATACTTGATTCATGCATGACTAAAAGTAGCTAGAGTGCTTTTCAAAATAAAAGGCATGACCAAGAATTCAAAGTGCCCAAAATGACATCTAAATGTTGTTTTATGCACATTCTCATCCCTCATATGGATTTGATGGTAACCTAATCTCAAATCAATCTTTGAAAAATACACAAATCCATGCAACTCATCCATTTGCTTATTGATCTTGGGAATGGGGTACCTATTTTTGATAGTATTCTTGTTTAAAACTATGTAGTCAATACACATCTGCATGGTGCTATCTTTTTTCTTCATGAGAGCCACATATGAAGAAAATGGACTAGAGTTGGACCTAATTTTCCAAGAGCTCTTTTATGGCTTTCTCTATCTCTTATTTGTACATTGTTGGATGTCAGTAAGAAGTAGTCCTAATCAACTTAGATCCTGACTTCAACTCTATGATGTGTTGGAACCCCCTATCAAGTGTTAATCCTAGAGATATTTCATTAGATACAACATCATGCTTATCCAAAATATTTTGAATATCAATATGATAGGTACATTACTTAATTATGGATGAACTTGAAGGAAACACCACACAACTTGATTCCTAATAAACTTGTCATTTCTAGAAAGTCCTCTCCATTCTTTTGTCTATAACCACTCATGGGGTTCCATTATAAATCCCTCTAATAACCACATGGTTCCCTTTAGATTTGAACTTAAGCTCTATGGATTGATAATCATGTGAAAATGCACCAAGGTAATGCAACCATTGTACACCCAAAATGATGTTAGTTTCTCCTAACTACACAAATAGACATCATCACACGCCTTATGATCTACCATGGCTAGCAATAAAGCCTCATATTTAGCCACATTGTTGGTACATTGAAAACCAAGCTTAAATATAGAATCTAAAAGACTTTCTCTCTAGGGAGATCAAGACCACTCCATCTCCTTCTCCTTCTTTAGGGCATGCCCCGTCAAAGAACATTATCCATATACCATTTAGTGATGACACTTCATTCCTTGGACTTTCTAATAACTTTTCCTCCTCTACTTCACCTCTAAAGTTTTTCATATCCATATCAATGTAGCACACTTCTGGTCTCTGCTCTTCAAGCTCATAAATTACATTATGAGCTCTCTTCTCTTTGTCCAGCCTTATTTCCTTTCCATTTATTGGTATGATGGCATATGATGAACCCATTTGAATGCTCCCTTTAATGGTTGTTCTAACCATTGTCTAGACAACAACACACCATATTAGGAAGGGTAATCAACCACAATTATATTCATTTTCTATTTAGGATGAACAACTCATATGAAATAAACATTATTAATCTTCCTAATGATGTGATCTTCGCTAGAGTCCATAGCATAACACTTGCCAAAAGATTTTGTAACTTTTAAACCAAGTTGATTCATTATATGGACAAACATAACTTTACAAGAAGCACCCAAGTTAATCATGCAATTACTTACCAATTTCTTATTAATAGATAGTGTTACATAGAATGCATCTACAAGAGATAGAATTCTACCAAGGGTAGATCCTAGATATAACCCTAGACTATCAACATCATCTACCTTATTATCAATTAATGGAATTATGGGAATCTTATCAATAAGACCTAGAGCCCTGTTTTTATGCTTTACTATTCTCATGGCTTCCATAAGAGGCACCTGAACTTTGATTTGGCTGAGGACTTGGGCCATGTCCATATGAATATATTTTGGCATGTGAGTATTCAATGGAATGGTGTTAAGTAATGTAGAAGGAATATGACCAGCAACTGCTTGCTCAACATGTTCTTGTTTAACTCCTTCCAAATTTTGTGGACTTTGGATCTTCTTAAGAGTTTGTTGCATTTGATTTACCTCAAACACTTTATTTTTTTGGTCAAGCTTATCAATACTTTAAGATAGTATGCTTGCATTATTATCTTTGGTCATAGTATGACCTTTAGTATCAAGTTGATCTTTCTATCCCTCTTGTTTTTATTTTATAAAAATACCCTTTGTGTTGCCATATCCATTATTTCCCTTTTGATCAACTTTACTTCTTAGGTTAAAATTACTCTTGACCCCAATAATAGCTTGTATGGTCAAATATTTGATGTCATCATCAGAAGGCCTTCTTATCATAATCTTATCCATAGATGAATCCACATTATTCACATAGAAGCTACCTTCATCCTCATCTGAAAACACTTGTTGGTGGTAGGAATTTGACATACTTATTCTATCTTCTACATCTAACTCAAGTCCCAATTCATCATTAGAAGAATACTATTCACTTCTACAATACCTTTTTAGATCCAACATGTTAATTTCTTGATGTTCCTAATCATATGTTGATTCTTGACCAATATCTTCACACTCATCATACTTAGTATCATTTTTCAACAATGATAAAGCTATAACACATTGTGAGGGAGAATGGGGCATTCCACATGCATGGAACCATGGTAAGTCTTCAATCGTATTGATTCCAATCCCTTTGAGAGAATCTAGTGTTCCTTGTTAGTTGGTCCTCTAAGATCTAGTGCAATAAGCTTACCATTTTTGTAGTTAGTATTGTAGGCCTTATCAAATAATCTAGTTACTCGTTCTTGCCTACCCTGATTGTGTCTCTCATTTAGTAATACCTTTTCATTCTTAGCTACCTTATAACTTAGTTCCTTTAAGGCATGCATTACCTTAAATCCAAGTTGTATTCAATTTCACCTAAGCTTTAACGCTCTAACCTTTATCATGAGGTAGGGTCCTTATATCACTTCTCTTTGAAACTTTACCCAAATCCCTTTAATTACTTTCAATATTTACAACAATCTAGTAGACATCCCTCAATGTTTATGGATATTTATCTCACAACAAATATCCCATATTTGCATCATAAGCATTTCAATATAATACCAAGCACATAGACTCATTAGGTCTCATGTATGTAGGAATTTTAGACATAAGTCTATAAAATCTAGCATTGAAATTAGACATAGATTCATTTGAGCCCTTAAAAATAATTGTGAATTCATTGATGATAAACCTAGGCTATGTCTTGTCTCCATATTGTTCCCTAAAACCCTCTAAAATTTAACCTAGGATTCAATGCTCTCATTAGGAAGACTCTTATACCACTCCCTTACAATGTCATCCAAAGATTGAACAAACAATTTCATCAACACACCTCCATCCTCAATCTCAGTCATCATTAAATTGTTGAATGCTTTGAGGTGATGATCTCCTGAAACAACATTATTCCACTGAAATTTAGGAATCTTTTCTCTAACCTCTCTTGGAACAAGGTTTAGATATCTAGGTATTCCCAAGAAATTTAATTACCTATATCTATCTAGGACTAGAGGGGGTCTCTCAAAGACATGTCTTCTATTGTTTCTAGGCTCTCTAAGGAGTCTTCCTAGTCCTCTTCTATTCTCATGATCAACATTTCTTAGATTTTCAAGTCTAATTCTCAAATCTTATTGGGATGTTCTCTCAACCTCTAATCTATTAAGTTGCATCCTCAGGTTGACTATCTCTTGGTTGAGGTCTTCCCCTTGATCTTCATGGTTAGTATCTACTATAACCCTATCATCCTCATACTCCTCATGCCTTTGATGATTCCCTTGGTTAATTATATCTTAATACCAATAAGAGATGTCATCCTTATCCATAGGTAGGGTTGTAGGCCTATCATAGAGAATATTTATCCTTAGATTCATTTAACCTTTGAATTCTTCATTTTTACATGCTTCTTCTTCTCTTTCCATCCTCATTTTCATGATACCAATTACAATTCTTTGGTATTTAGGGCCATGCCATTCATCCTCATTAGTGGGTTTATCATTTTGATACCCAGTTTAGCTCTTTGGTACCCTATGATCATGTATATTAGCTTCAAATTAAATAGAATGAGAAACAAAAGATTACCATTATTCTTCATTTTTCAAATGTTGTGTTATTTAAGATCCAATTCACTAGCTAGCTTCTTATTAGGATTATTTCTAAATATTGACCATATTCCATCCATCTTGATCTTATAGAGTATATTTTGGATTTATAGCACAACTGCTATTCTTCAAAGAACAAGAATTTGAAAGATGAAACAAGGTGATTGAAAATAGTCACAATTTGTCAACAGAGTCACCACCTCACATAGTGAGGAAAGTATTTTGGGGCAACAAGATTACCCACTTAAAAAATCTCCTAAATGCAATTTACTTCACAAATCCATCAATTGCTTATGAATCAAGATAAGACTTGTTCTAAATTAGTAGCCAGTAGAGTCACCAATTTGTTGGTGACTCAGATGGAAAAACTTTCTTGACTGAGGTACAAGGTTTTGAATAAATGATGGTCTAGTAAAGGCAACAATTGAGTTGTTCCCTAGTAGAGTCACCAATCTATTAGGATTTTTCTTGCAATCCTTAATTCTAAGGTATTCACCACAATAACTAGCCATAGGGACCAAATTACTTTAGATACAGGGAGGAAACCCATGATCAAATCAAGGGTAAGAAAAAACCAACTAACAAGAGGGTGGATAGGCCTCCTCTACACTTTGATCCTTTCCAACCTTGAGAGGGTATTCCCAAAGATATGTGAAGGATGAAAAGAACTAATTAATTATAAGGAAGTGTAGACACCCAAAATTGACCCTTTACATCATTTGTCAATTTCTTGCATTTTTTACCATCTCATATGTCGATTTTGTCTAGCACATTTGTCTCAATCATCTATTTTCTTCTAAACCATCCATTTCTATAATTAATTAAATAAATTATATTTATTTATTTAATTTAATCTAATTTCATCTAATTTCATCTATGTTCTTCTATTTTCATCTATAATAAATAATCTTTAATTATTTAATTATCCCATTATTCCTCTAAAATAAATAAAATCAATATTTTATTTATTTATCTTCTCATCATGCACATAAATTAAATAAATTTATTTATTTAATTTATATTGATTCTTCCAATTTTTTAAATTTAGCTCTTTCCTCTACCATTTAAAAATAAATTAAATAAATTTATTTGTTTAATTTATTTTTATCTTATCATTTCCCTCCCTTATCACATTCTTCTATGTGTACAAGATAGGTTCTATCCTAAATCAAATACAAAAATGATTTAATTGGTTCTAAAATCAATCATTCACATCATCCAATCCTTAAAATAGAAAAGCATCCTATTTTAAGAAAATCAATCTTACCACTACCAACAAACCAACTAAAATCATTTAATAAAAGCTTTTCCTATGGACATGTCTTGTACACATTCATCCAAGCTTCTTGTTTAATCTCAACCGTTCACATAGCCACCTAATCTCCACCATTGATCAATCTTAGTTGAGAGCTATATAAACAGGTCTTCTCACCTCATTCCATTCAATCCCACACAATCTACATAGTGTCCAGATTATCATCTCATGCGTATTGAATCCATTGAGCACTTTGAGCATATCATCTATCATCATGGAAGCTTTGACAACTATGGTTGTTTACTATTGAGAAGCAATCCACATTATAACCAAGGAATCAATACAATCTAGGTGACATTGTTCTTTGATTTTTTTTCATTTTGTGTCATTTAGATGGATTCTTTGAAGGTGTAGGATTGTGTTTTGATTGTAATGCTTGATCTTATCAACCTAATTTTTCCTGCTAACACATTCTAGCACACCTAGTGGGATCCACGTCCTTGATTAATCTTTTAATTTGAAAGTTGTTTTGAAGTCTAGATACACAGAGCACATTTGATCTGTAGAGCATCGCTTTTGCACAGTCCTGAATCGCAGCTAGTATGTAAAAAATCACAGTCGCAGGATCATCGGTCACCTTTGGTTCATAAACATTCACTTTTGATCGACAGTGGATTGCCTCTAGTTATCTAGGGTTTATTCATATTTTTCAATTTTTTGCAGGGTTTTCTAGGGTTTTAGTTGATTTTTTTGTGTCTAATCTAGGTTGCAAGTTGGTTTGTTTGCTAACCCTAAGGGTTTTTATCATCCTCAAGCTGATTTATTTGGGGTTTGAATTGTGTTTGACCTAATCATAGCATCTAGTGGAATCTTTTGTGTTGATTTGTAGATTACAAGATTCAAACTCAAGCAATTCATCTTCTAGGGTTATCAGATTTTTTAATATTTGCCTTTTGATCATTTATCTCACCCTAGATTTTGAGCTCTTACAAATTTCACAAGATCTGAGCACCTTTGGTGAATAGTCAGTCACATCTGCATGATCCTCGATCGCCTTTGCATTATACAGACTTGCCTTTGAGCAGCAGGTGGTTGCCTTTGGTAAAATTATCGTTGCATTTGATTTGCAGATAGTCACATTTGATTTCTATTCATTCGCCCTTGGTTTATACTATTGTAAATTGATTTTCTTTGGTAGCTAACATTTGTCATTATAGCATCTTATCATTTTGTTGAAGAAAGGTGGATCTAAAACTACTGACAAATTTGTTTGCAGGATTGATCGGTCAAAGACTCATCATATTTTTCACTAATTTAGGAACATTTGGTTTTGGTGCTTAAAAAGAACCATGTTTGCTCCATGTTTGTTTTATCTTTTCTGTTTGCTTGTTGTACATGTTTGTAACCCTAAGCTAATAACAAAGGTATCCTCTCCCCTTGCCTATCAAATGGATCTTGGGTGCAAGAGAACTTGTTATTATCTTTAGAGAGGCATGCCTTGGTGGGAAAAGAGATACTCACCCCAAGGGAACGACCTCAAGTGGTACTTTCATTTGGTCCACTATACAAAGTAGGATAAGGCGAAAGCCAAGTCTAAACTAGTATCAATGCTTACCGTATAGTGCTAGTTCGAAAGGTGTACTTAACATATTTGAGACTCCTAGTAGAGCTAGTTAGAACTTTAAGTGGCTATGATGGATGCACGTAATGTGTCGGTCCCCCGAATATTCACTAGAAACCATTTGTTTAGGGCCAAAAATCCCTTTTACTTGTTGACGCAGGAGGTTGAACCTTTGAAGCCGCCCTACATGTACTATTCATTGTAGAGACAGAAATTCCCTCGGTTCACACGATCTGAAGGGTAAGAGAAGTTGGTGTGCCCGTGCTATTGAAAGTGAGGAATACTAAGAGGGGGGGTGAATCAGTATTCCACAAAACCACTTGATAACTTTATTAATCCAATTTCCAAAATTAATAACATAAAAGTAGAACAAGCATAAGAGTAGCAACCATAAAGACATAAGACATTGACACTAGGATTTTTACATGGAAAACCCAAAGAGGGAAAAACCACGATGAGTGTTAGCTCATAATATATTATGATAGCTCAATACTAGATTACAAGAAGGTTTACTGTCTTAGGGCTCACTGCCCTATGAAGAAGTGCTCACTACATAAAGGCTCATTGCCTAGAGAAAAGAAGAAAGAAGAAGGATTGGCTCACTGCCAGAGGATGAACTACTATTGATGCATCTACCACATGTTGGATCATAGTTCCATTGAAGGGTCAATACACAGATTCAAAGGTCTTCATTTATTCTTCCCTTCTTCTGAACTTAACTACATTCAACTTTTCTCCTCTAAACTCTGTTCATACTCTTTCACACATGAATTCATACCCTACACATCACATCACCACATCCCAACAACGAATTCCAATGAATATATATATTTGCTACAAGATTTAACTCATAATCAAGTCGGCAAGCAAAACATAAACCTTGTAGACAAATACTACATCTTGTTGGCTTGAACTTGTGTACAAAATACAATATGGACCAAGACAAACATATAATGATCTACCTATAGGTCGGCACAAATCGTACAACAACTTAAATTTATTCCTTAAACAATATATCTTCTCCACATATGAATTTTTTGTGCCTGTCAGCCTATCTCTTAAGAGGACACTTAACCAATTCAACTGTCACTTCACAACTTTCACTGTGGATCATATATGACTCTAAGAATCACATCCAACACTCATCTTTGACCTCTTAACATGTCATCAGAATCCCAAGACAAAGTATGCAACTACAGAGGAATGCTGAACCTTTTTCTTAGGCACTGTACACTATTCTTGTCTTAACTGTATTCACCCGGACTTAGCTAAATCATGGCATGTCTTCTGAAGATCTTTAGACCTTGCAACCTTGGATATTTCACCTTCAAGTAACTATGAACAATATACCTAAACTGCATACCTTGAATATCAACTACGGAGGAATGCCACTTGAGTCTGCTACTAACTCTGTGTTGTCAGTACTTAGCCATTCTGCCTTAGTCTTTTGTGTCTGGACCAGATCCTTGTGTGCAGGATATTTCCAAGTTGAGTTCCCAATCATCCTTAGTTCCACCATGCTTTGTTTGCCTTGTTGCCATCAATGACAACATTACCCAATCAGTAGTGTCTCTTGACTATGTTGCCAACAATCTCCCCCTTTGGCATTGACAGCAACACTTAGTGAAAAATGTCTATCTGCTCCCCCCTTACTCTGTAATCCTTCTCCTCCTAAGGTGTTTGCCCATTTTTCACTAGTCTTCTTCTCCCCCTTTGACATCAATGGAAAAGGTGTA
Organism: Cunninghamia lanceolata; assembly: GCA_027924645.1. Taxonomy (NCBI): domain Eukaryota; kingdom Viridiplantae; phylum Streptophyta; class Pinopsida; order Cupressales; family Cupressaceae; genus Cunninghamia; species Cunninghamia lanceolata. The sequence goes on from BSBN01000742.1 coordinate 798,238, forward strand.
TGTACAAGAGTCAAAATTGTACCAAAACTACAAAGAAAAACTTCATACTCTACCACATATGTACACATACAATACTTCAACTCAATTAATTGTCAGTGAAAATATGCAATCTTTAATTGTGTAATCTCTTCATCCCATCTGATCTTAGTTCTTTCCAAAATTTTAATGTGACCATTTATTATAAAGATTGATTTTTCTGCCTTTTGGACATCAGAATTTGTGTCAATTTGTGAAGTTGCCTGTGCTTTTGCTGCAATACTGATCATTGAGTCTAACTTAGGACTAATGAGTTCTTTCAATTGACACATTTTTCTTTTCACTTGATCCCTCTTATTTATAATATCACTTAACTCATTATGAATATTAATTACTTGTATTTCTTTTCTGCTCACTGAATCAGCTGCTGGATCAAATGATTTAGAAATATTTATTAGCTGTTGTTTTAGATCCTTTACCTTTTCTTTTAGCTCTTTAGTGGCTACTGGCCAAGATAAGCAAAATTTGTATAGGTCACTTGCTTCTTCGATAGAACTCTGTATAGCTTTAATTTTATTGTCTAGTAGAGCTTTATCATTCATTGTCATAGTCTTTAACTCTTTTAGTATTTTCTCATCAAATTCTTGTCTTACTTTTGTCTCAGCAGATTTCTCAAAAGATTCAAAATGCTCACTTACAGAATTTATGAGTCCTTTAAGTTGACTTATAGAAGACAAAGAGGTGTCTTTCTGATATTATGGCATCATCTTCTCCAAAATGTTGGATGCCTCACCAATTAGTTCATTGTCCTGCATGTGAGACTTCAATATTTCTTTCTGTGCCTTTGCCTACACAATTGATACCAGTTTAAATTTCTAAATTGGGGACATTGAATCCAGATTTATTGGTCCTTGCAAAAATCTAGGTTCATCTAGGACCTGTTTCTCTTTGTCCAAAAATTCTTTGATTGACTTTGTAGTGTCTCTTGCTATATCAGAGACTTCTTCTTCTTGATTTAGCTCTAGAGCATTTATATTCATAGCTACATTTCCACCATCTCTTTGTTCTGGTGAAGTTTCCTTGTCTTGTTTCTCTTCTTGATCATCGACTTTATCCATTCTTGTCTTGTCATGTGTTTGTTGTTTTGGAGATAGACTAGTCTCAATAACTATAGTAGGGGCCACATTGTCAGCTAACCCTTGATCCAAATTCACTTCCGGAAGATTTGTTACATTACTGTCAAAGATTGTTGGGAGATGAAATTATCTTAGCACTCTCAAGATAATTTCTTCAGTCTTCTTGGCTACTCTTTCAATGTCATCTCCCATAAAAATGTTCATTCTCCTTTTTGTTCTGAATTCATTTTTAAGAGCTTTGGAGATCATGTTCTTTTCTTCTAGGGTGATCTCCGAACATAATCTAACAAGTGTGTGCTATCTAATTTTAGTATCCTTGGCCATGGTAGTTTCTTTCCTTGCATACATAATGTTGTTCAGGCTGTTAGGAAGATCACCGATGATTTTAATAAGAGCTTTATTGTATATGTTCAGGTATTCTACATTGACATTTTTTAAAATCCTTTTGTCCGCATCATTAAAATCATCATAGAATTGGGCTAATGGTTTTAGATTTCCATCTATTGTGATAGCCTTAAGAACATCTTCTAGGCTTATTGTAGCCTCTTCTGGCTATGTTTGTCTTGCCCTTTTCTTTGTTGAGTCCTTACCTAAGGCTATCTTTTTACCGCTTTCGAATACTTTGGTACCCTCAGTTTTCATTCTTTTTACTTCATCTGTTTTTGTTTCTTCTTCATCAACACTTATACTTTCATGCATCCTTTTTGCTTTGGTTTTCACCCTTTTCTACCTAGGTACCTCCATACTTGCAGATTGTGTTGGACCAGAGGATGCAGATGTTGAGCCTCTTGTTGTTCTTTTTGATGCTTCAGGCCTCTCTGGTTTCTTCTTAGGCTCTTCTAGAGCCTTGACTAGTTCATTTTCTTCCTTTTCTTTTGCTACCTTTTCAGCGTGTGCTTTTTCCCTCGCTTCTTTCACTTGTTCTTTTGTGAAACCTTGTTTTAGGGAGAAATCCTCTACAACTCTGCATTTTTCTAGAGATTTTAGGTTTTCTTACTTCAACATGAATTTTAGCAGATAGTTCTTCATATGTTCCAAACCTTTCCTCTTTGGGGTCCCAGGGCTTGCTTAGCATGTGTTGTGCATAGTTATCCATAATAGCTTCATCCACTTCATAGCCCATTGGCATAACCCAAATAGTTCTAGGCTCAACAACCTCCATCATGCATTGGTCTTTGGTTACAATAAAGCAAATGTCATCCTTGTACTTATCCACAATTGCTTTTGGAATTCTTTCTCTCAATTGTATCATTCTATGGAAGTTCTTGAAATAGCCCCATAGGGCTATGTTTTGTTCATCATAGTTTCCAATGCTATTTAAATGATCCCTAATTTGTACAACAATTGGCTGACTATTCAACCAAATCAAATTATTTATCTTTGGCAACTCATGCATGAAGTAGAAAAACAAACAGATGATCAACGTACCAAATTTGAAGGGATATTTGCTTTCTTTTTACTTCTTCAGGTTCTCCATTACTTGTTGTTAGAGAAATTCATAGATATCATAGTCTACATTCTCCTTGTTCATCTGGTAGGCAGCATATATGGCAGTCCCGGAGACAGAGTTCTCTCAGTTAGTGAAATAAACTTTGTATCCCAACACCATGGATGCAAATCTTATAGCATGATCTTCAATATCATTGATTGTTAAAGCCTTTTTATCAAAATTTTCTCCAGTGGCCGCTATTATTGTATCATTATCTATAACTTTCAACAGGGGTACCCTACCAGTAGAATTTAGTCTAGTCACAGCCCTAATTGCATCCTTGGTGATCTTGAAGGGTTGCCCCAACCACATGAATTCATCATGGATTCTACTTAAGACGTACTAGACCCATTCATCTTCTGCAAATGTAGGGAAGTCTTTATATTGAATGAATTTCTTCACCTCCAGAGTTTTGTATTATTCGTTCAGCTCAAATTAATCACCACTTAGATGATTCTAATACAGGTATGAGAATCTACTGTCCCCATGCTCTTCTAGGCCAATATGGATGTAAGCCCTAACATCTTCTGCATGCATAACTCCATATGGTATATTAGAAATGTTGATAATTGAGAGGGGGGTGAATCAGTTATCTTAATTATTTTAGCTTTCTGATCTTCCTTAACAATTAATGCAACATCAAATCAAATAAGCAAACATAACCATGAAATGGAAATAACATCAATACACATGACACAATGATTTTGACATGGAAAACCCTACTAAGGGAAAAACCATGGGGTGTTTAACCCAAGATTGTATTCTCTGTTAGAAGAATAAGATAGTACAAAATGACACTTGCCAATTAGGGCTTACTACCCGAGCACACTACTCACAAGAGGCTCAGTGCCTACAAGAGACTCACTATTTACAAGGTATAAGGTGACAAGATACTTGAACTGATGAGAAGAATCCACACATGCTGAGGTTTAGTTCCGGTTAGGTTCAATATACTGATCTGCTGCACTTCATTTTACCTCTTCTTTGGTGCTGTTGTCTTGTCACATTCCGGACCTGTCTTACTGCCTTCACACTTCCCAACACACAACTCAACCTTCACATATAAATCCATCTATTATATATCCGCACCAATGATTTCAACACCTTTCTAGTCGGCATCCGGAATAGTCAATATTTTCCTAAACTCTGATCTGTTGGTTGAATCCTTGCTTACCAAGTGATGCGTATCAAGGAGATTCTTATAGAAGTCATCAATCATGTCGGTCAATCATGAGTGATACCTCAAGAAGCTTGATCACCATCAATATCTCATCCAGATTAAGGTCTGATGCTCTGCCGGTTAGTTCTTCCTCTGTCAACTCTGCCAAGTAGGAACTCAATGCTTAGGTACTCATATCTCTTAACTCTTTCATCACCAGAGGCTTAATCCCTAGAATCTATTAGTCAAGGTACTCCTCTTGACTTCCCCAAGTCCGCACTTTACTGAGATACTTCCTTTGAGAGATCCGGACCTGACTGTCAGACCTTGCCACATGCTTTATTCTTGCTTACCAGACCACAACATTCTTCAATTTGACTTCTAGTATAGGCATACCATGTCCTGCGGATGGGTGGGATGAACTTTGTTGCCATCAATGACAACACTCATGTAGCTATACTGTGTCTCTTGCCAACAATCTCCCCCTTTGGCATTGATGGCAACACTTAGTGAAAAATGACTAAGCGTCATACTGCACTCCTCCTTGGCTAATTGATGCAGAGACATCCACACTATAACCTTCGCATGTAGCATGAATGTCTGCAGACCAACCTCATCATCATCATCTTCGCCATCATCATCATATTCCCTAGAACTACCAACATCATCATATTTCAGCTTTACTCTGTCCGCATCATGTTTCCGAAAACCAACAGCATCATCATATTGCGGACACTCGCAATCATCCTCCTGCCGACTACTATTCACCTCCTCCGCTTTCCTCCTAACATCATCATCATGATGTTCAGCGGGCGCAAACATCCTCCAGTTGCACTGTTCATCAGGCTCCGAACTCTAACGTCTTCATCATGATATTCAATATCACCTTCGTCAGCAGGATATCCAAATATCCGGTTGTTCAAATATCCTGATGACGATCACCTTCAACAACTTGCCTTCGACGCTCCACTGCCCGATGATACAAGCAACAGCATCATGATCTACTTTATCCGGTTGTCTTCGAAACCTCCTGATGATGATGTTAACACAACTTCCTGCTACGGACTTCCGCCGATACCTTAGCACCTTACGACAGCAGGATGAACTCACACAAGGGGATATCTCAATATCCTGATGACGATAACGTCATATCCTGATGACGATGATGTCACCCAATATCCTGATGACCTTCTCAATACTTAGTCAAAAATCTGAACTTTCTCTCCCGCATCTACTCGCGATATGCGGATGTTTGGCACTCCCAATATGATGATCCTGATGCCGATACGCTCCTCGGCTCCTCCTGCTGATGATCACCCCGACGAACTCACACTTCATGCAATCGACAACATCATGCCGATCTTCTCCACTTATCCGGATGACGATATCCGAACTGTCTGCAGGATATTTGCAGAAATATCCTGATGATGCCGTTTTAACAGACTTCTTCACTTAGCGAAATCTCACTTCGCCGATCCTCCAGGGACGACCCGATCCAGTCTTAGGGTGATCTCTCTCAACTTGAACTTCTCAACTTGACCTAGCACATGAGGATGCTAGGCTTCTCAGCATCTGTCGACCGCGATCCTGCACACCTGCATGTAAACAGAAAACAAACTACAATCTAACCTACTGTACATTGCCATTCCACCGATCAGATGAGTCAACCGGTGGAATGGATCAGTATATCCATGAAAACCTCTCAAACCAGCAATCGATCAAGCAATGGAATGCAACAGAGGATGAACACAAACAGGAATACTTTATTAGATTTCAAAAGATGCAACTACAATATGATGTTCCTCTCGCTCTGTCTCACTCTCGCAAAGTCTGATCGATGATTTACAATCAACCGATCCCATGCTTATAAAGATTTCCCTATGAGTACTACTGACCCAACTCCAAGCGGCTGGGAACTCTCCAGGCGGCTGGGAGATCCCACCGAACATACATCATGACAGCTGTTATAACTAACTAGCTAAAAATAGCAAAAGCCTGGTCAGCATGATCTTATCATGATCAGCATGACCTTATTACATGCAACTGGTCTTAACAGACCTTCTTGGAAACACAAACATGACCTAAACTACTAACTGCCTTATCCAGACCAGCTGTCAGGTAGGTGCTCCTGCACCACTAATGCTCTATTCTAATGTACACTCTTCCAGAGCCCCCCCTTAGCTGGATTCCACATTTTTCACTGCTCCTCACTCCCCCTTTGACATAAATGGCAAAGGGTAGGATCTGCAAACCAAAAATCCCAAAAATCCAACTATACTTAACCGCATAAATGAATATATATGTTATACTTACATATATTGAAGTACATCTGCAAAAGTATTCTTCAATTGTACAACTTTTGTTGCCTAACTCTACTTCATCCTGTCCAAAATTAAGATGTGACCACTCAACAGGAATGCAAAAGCTTCTACTTTCTTAAGATCTGTCAGATCATTTGTCCAGGTTGTGGCTTGTGCATTAGTTAGGGCCTCATGCATGGCCTCTAACTTAGGGATAATGATTGGACCTCTAAGTTCACTCAACCTGTTTATTCTATTTTTCTTCTCCTTCTCAAGCGTCTTTATTTCATTTATGACTGCAATACTCTGACACTCTTGATTTACTATGGAGGAGGAGAGAGGATCAAAACTTTGAGATAAACTTAATAGTTTATCCTCTTGCTCTTTTACTTTCTTCTCAATGTCCTTGGTCACTTTAGGCCAGGATAAACAAAATTTGTAAATATCTCCACCATCTTTGAGAGCATTTTCTAAGCTCTTTATCCCAATATCCATAACTCTCCTATCATTTGAAATTAGACCCTGTATTTCAGAGAATCTCTTATCCAAAAATTCTTTCCAGACTTTCTCTTCTGCTGCTTTCTCTAAAGAGTCAAAATGTGTACTAACAGAATTTACAAGAGACTTTAGATTACCAGATGTGGAGGATGAAGAATCCTTTTGGAAGGATGGCATGATCTTCTCCAATACACCGGATGCAATTTCTATGAGCTCACAGTCTTCCATGTGAGACTTCAGCAGTTTTTCTTTTGCCTTTGCTTGAGTGAAGGATGCTAGTTTCATGGTTTGAACCAGGGAGAGGGAGAAATTGAATGGACCTTGAAGCAGTTCCAGTTCATCAAATTCCATCATCTCTTTGGTCAAGAAATCTTTGACTGCTTCTGCTGTGTCTCTTACTGGAGACAGAGTTTTCTCCCCTTCTGCAACCTTACCACTATCATCTATGACCTTCTCTGTTGGAGTTTTCTCTCCTTCTATAGCCTTACTACTGTCATCTTCTTTTTCCTTCTCCTCTGCTTCTTGACTGATCTTCTCTTCTACTCCTTCTTCTTTAGATTCGGAGTCTGCAGGGGAAACCGAAGGAGAGATGTTTGCTTCTTTATGGACTTCCTCTTCCGAAGCAAAAGAATCCAGGTCCTTGGTTTTCTCTTCACTTGTCTCCTTTACTTCTTCTGCAATCTTTTTAGTAGGGTCTTTCTTTGGCGTACTTTGCCTTTCAACATTAGAAGGTTCATCACTTACGTCCTCTATAATGGGAATGTTGAATCTTTTGTATGTATTCTGGAGGATCTCTTCTATCTCTTTTGCCACTTTGTTAGTTTCTCCAAGCATAAGCTAATTCATTCTAGCTTTTCTCCAGAACTCATCCTTGCAATCTTTGAAGATCATATTCATTTGCTTTAGAGTGATTGAAGGATATACCTAAATAGCTATCTGTTCTCAGATCTTAAGATCCTTTGCCTTAGCATTATTCTTCCTTATTTCTAATTCCTTCTCTAGGCTTTTGGGAATGAGAGATATGATTTCAATAAAAGCCTTATTGTAGATATTCAGATACCTAACTGTGGCTTCTTGCAAGATCTTCTGGTCAGCTTCATTGTAATCATCATAGAATTCAGTCATTGGTTTTAGGTTCCCATCCACAGTGACTGATTTGACTACATCATTAATGGATAGAGTGGGCCTTTCAACAAATTCCTCTACCTTCTCTTCTTTGCCTTGACTGGTAGAGGGTTCACTGAATGTTTTCTTCTTCTTCTTCATTTTCTTGACCTCTTCATCAGATTCAGTCTCTTCATCATCCTTTTGACTAGCATAAGATCTTGTGGCCTTTGTCTTAGTTCTCTTCTCTCCTTTACTGGATGATTTTGCTTCTAGTTTTGATTCCTTTGAGCTCTTAGTAGATGTAGAGCTCTTAGAGGATCTGGTCTAGGAGGGGGCTTCTATCGGAGCACTTTCTTTTTCTGCCTCTTCCTTTTCCTTTTCTGCCCTTTCCATCTTTTCTCTATTTGCATCAAGTGCCTCTTTTGAGATGCCATACCTTTTGGCAACATTCCCTACTTCTTTTCTCACTTTTCTCTTCATCTCTGGTTGTCTGAGCTCCACATGAATCTTTACACTCAATTCTTCAAAGGTTCCAAACCTTTCTGCCTTGGGATCCTTAGGCTGACTTAGCATGTGCTAAACATGTAGCTCTACAATTTTCTCATCCACTTCATACTCCATTGGCATGATCCATACAATTCTTGGTTCTACTTCCTCCATCAGACATTGATCAGTGTCTACCAAAAAGCACACTGTATCCTTGTATTTCTCAACTAGGGATTGGGGAATTCTTTCTCTAGCCTACATCAAGCTTTGGAAGTTTTTTGAGGTAACCCCATAGTGCTATGTTTTGTGCCTTGGCATCACCAAGCCCATGCAAGTAATCTCTGATTTGAATTGCAACAGGTCTGTCATTCTGCCATACCCAACCACTGGATCCAGGTAGCTCATTCATAAAGTAGAAGAACAAACATAGTATCAACCCACCATACTTGAAAGAGTTCTTCTTGTCCTTCTTGATATTTTGTAGGTTTTCCATCAGTTGGCTCAGAAAGAGTTCACAAAGATCATAATCTGCATTCTTTCTCAACATTTCATAAATAGTGTAGATTGTTGTTCTGGATATAGAATTTTCTCTTCTGGAGTGATATATCTTGTAGCCAATAATCATGGAGACAAACTTGATGTCTGGATCTGTGATATCCTCAACTGTCATTGCTCTTTTATCAAATTTAGATCCGGTAGCCTCACTCACAGTTTGGTTTTTGATTGATTTTAGAGTAGGTAACCCACTGGATGAGTGCAATCTGGTTATTGCCCTAATTGCTTCCTTGGTTATCTTAAATGGCCTCATCAACCACATAAAGTTTTCATGCATTCTGCTCAAAACATACCGGACCCAATCATCCTCAGCAAAATAGGGGAAATGAATGCACTGTCCAAAATGTTTATCCCAAATGGCCTTATACTGAGGTTTTAGTTCAAATGATTCATCTATCAATTCCTTGTGGTAGATATCCATTAGCTTGGATTCACCAAATTCTTCAATGTTTGCGTGAATGTAAACGCTAACATCTTCTACATGCAGAATTCTATGTGGAATGCTAGAAAATGCACCTAGGGGATCAACTTCTAGGGATTTATAGGGATGTTTTCTAAATTTAGGGTGCAGTCTGTCAGTGATCTTCACCACATTCAGAGTAGCCATCTTTCAAAATTTCACAGAGAGATTTTCAAGAGCAGAAAATACCTTTTACACTTCTAGGGTTCATGGTATGAACCAAATCAGATCGCTGGATGAATTGACTTCTGCAGTTGATCTTTGATGGGCTTGAGGTAATTTGTTCCAGAGCTCCTTTTCTCTTCTTCTTGAATGTAAAATGAGTAAATGTTCAATAAGAGAACCCTTATATTTCTCTGCAAACCCTAATATCATGTTGTAATAAATGCGTAACTTAAGTCATTCTGGTTTGCCTTATTCTCCTTGTTTTGAGAAAAATCTTTTCTGGATTACTGAGAAGCATTTAGAGTTGTTCTTGGAGATGACTGACAATCTATCTTTCTTTCTCCAAACATTTCATCTATCTGCAGATCAAGATTCCTGAGTTTGAATCATATCGAATCTAACTGTGAAAAACCTACTTCTTACCGGATGATTGTTGAACCAGATCAGTCTTGGAAGATTAACCTATTCAAAACTTCTTGTGGATCTCCCATCTCTTTACCAAAGCTTATTTAGATGTTCCTCTGAGAACCCTTTAATCCACAACTTTCCTTGTGCCAATTTCAGGCACCAATTAACTGGCTGGGGGAAAATGTTTTTCTTTTGTTACTCCCCCTGAGCCAGAGCTCATCTATTTAGTTTCTGGAAGGAATATCAGCACCAGATTCTGGTGTAGATCCATCCACATCATTTTTTGTACTTCTCTTCACCCATATCTTGTTCATCTCCATTTGAATTTCATCCGCATTCACTTTTCCTTTCCCTTTGTCTCGGTTATGATTATGATGTACCAAACCCTTATTGTTCTGATTTTTACTTCTGTAGAATTTGGCAATATGACCGGATCTATTGCAATTGTAGCAAACAACATTTCTTTGCATATTTGACTGATATCCTCTTGATCTACACTGATTAGCCATATGTCCCATTCTATTGCATGCAAAACATCTACCATTGAATGAATTGTTCATTTGCATATTTCTACACTCATGAGATTTGTGACCATACCTTTTGCAATTGAAACACTATCCGGAGAAGGATGAATTAGTCTAATTTATTCTTCTTCTACATTGATTAGCTTTATGACCAAAGTTATTGCTATTGTGGCAATATCCATTGAAGGATGGATATATTTGAGCATTTGGTTGTCTTACCAGAGGTCTTCTAGTTCTGTTCCTTGGATTTCTTAATCCAGAGTTCTTCTGATTGGATCCAGAGCTTTCACCTTTCTCATACCCCAAGCCTTGTTTGTCATCTACCCTTTTCTAGCTTTGAAGAAGAACTTCAAATTGAGTAGAGCTTATCTTGAATTTCTCTTTGTATTCATTTGTTGTTTAAAGATCCCTTTTAAGAGTGTCAATCTGATTCTCAAGTTGATCTTCATTATCTCTTGCTTCTTCAAGGTCAGATTCCAGATGTCTGATTATTCTATCCATTTTATGGAAGTCTTCTGATTTCTCCTTGAGAGATTGTCTTAGATCATCTTCAGTTTTTCTTTTCTCTTCAATTTCTTGGGTGAATTTCATAACTCCTGATTCCATTTCATGTCTTACCATAATGACCTCTTTTGACAACTTTTCACATAGCTTGGTTTTCTCCTTCAAGTCTTCATTTGTATTATTGGCTTCACCTTGACTCACCAATTGCTGAAGTAGATCCTTTCTCTTTTTCATAGAGATACTCAGTTTCTCTTTTAGTTCATTTATGAAATCATCAACTTGTTTGAGTCTTTCCTTCAATTCATTAACTTCGGAGTTAGATTGCTCAAGATCATCTAGGGCAGACTAAAGTTGTTCCCTCATACCATACATATCCATTGAGATTCCTAGATCTTCCTCAAGCTGTTAGGCTCTGTTTGGAGGAACTTGGCTCTGATACCAATTGTTGATAACTAAGAGGGGGGGTGAATCAGTTATCTTAATTATTTTATCTTTCTGATCTTCCTTAACAATTAATGCAGCATCAAATCAAATAAGTAAACATAACCATGAAATGGAAATAACCTCAATACACATGACATAATGATTTTGACGTGGAAAACCCTGTTAAGGGAAAAACCATGGGGTGATTAACCCAAGATTGTATTCTCTGTTAGAAGAATAAGATAGTACAAAATGGCACTTGCCAATTAGGGCTTACTGCCCAAGCACACTACTCATAAGAGGCTCACTGCCGACAAGAGACTCACTGTCTAGAAGGTATAAGGTGACAAGATACTTGAACTAATGAGAAGCATCCACACATACTGAGGTTCAGTTCCGGTTAGGTTCAATATACTGATCTGCTGCACTTCATTCTACCTCTTCTTTGGTGCTGTTGTCCTATCACATTCTGGACCTATCTTACTGCCTTCACACTGCTCTTCTACTTTTCTTCACACTTCCCAACACACAACTCAACCTTCACATCTAAATCCATCTGGTATATATATCCGCACCAATGATTTCAACACCTTTCTAGTCGGCATCAAGAATAGTCAATATTTTCCTAAACTCTGATCTGTCAGCTGAATCCTTGCTTACCAAGTGATGCGTATCAAGGAGATGCTTATAGAAGTCATCAATCATGTTAGCTTAATCCCTGGAATCTATTAGTCAAGGTACTCCTCTTGACTTCCCCAAGTCTGCACATTACTGAGATACTTCCTCTGAGAGATCCGGACCTGACTGTCAGACCTTGCAACATGCTCTATTCTTGCTTACCGAACCACAACATTCTTCAATCTGACTTCCGGTATAGGCATACCATGTCCTGTGGATGGGTGGGATGAACTTTGTTGCCATCAATGACAACACTCATGTAGCTATACTGTGTCTCTTGCCAACAAGAAAATGCACCTATTGGATCAACTACTATTGATTTGAATGGATGTTTCTTGAATTTTGGCCTCGACCTTTCAGTTATATCGATCACATGAGGTGTTTCCATGTTTAAGTAAACTCACAGTGGGGTTTTGAATATGGAAAATACCTCTTTTGTTGGATTAGGGTTTTTCTTGATCTTGTCTTGATTTGCTTTAAAAATCACTGAGTTGCTTGGAATTTCACTTCCAATTGCCTTAAACACTTGGAAGATTGAATGCAAAGTGATTAATCTTTTACGAATCCAAGCCTTTAAACCCCTTGAAGCCTAAACTTAATCATTATAAATGTAGTCTTTCAAAAAGCTGTCAAACACTTCTCAGTCAGCCACAGTCAATCCAAATTGCTCCGCATTAGATCTTTCTCTACCAAAATTTCTTTCAGAGACTTTGTCATAGAGTTCTTCACAACATACCTTAGTGTTGGATTTCAGCACTATCTTTTTGGCTGGGGGCTTTAGATTTTCAACACAGCTCCCCTTGAGCTAGAGCTCCCAATTTACTTCTCGAAGGAAGTATCTGCACCAGATGCTGGTGTGGATCCATCCTTGACTTCAATTACTTCTTTCTTGATCCAAATCTTGTCCATTTCTTTCTCAATTTCAATTGGATCAACTTTTTTTTTCCCTTATCATTCCTCTGCCCTATTTTCCTTTCTTCAGCATAGTAGTTTCTTTTGACATTCTTGCTTCTACAAAATCTTGCAACATGTCCAAACTTGTTACAATTGCAGCACACAATGTTTCCCTATCCTTGACTCCTTTCTCTAAATGAATTCATCCTTGATCTGTATTGATTAGCCATGTGTCTAAATCTATTGTAATCAAAACATCTTCCATTGAATGATTGAGTATTCCTTGAATTGTGAAAGTCATTTCTTACCAGACTTCTGCATTCATTTGATCTATGACCAATTTTCTTGTAATTGAAGCATTGACTAGAGAATGATGGACCATTATGATTTATTCTACTCCTACACTGAGTAGCTTTGTGACCAAACTTTTTGCAATTAAAATAATGGCCATTGAAAGATGGGTACCTTTGAGCATTTGGATGTCTGACCGGAGGTCTTCTAGGTCTTCTTCTTTGATTCCTGAACTGGTTGCCTTTGTTTTGCTTTAATAGAAAGTTTCATTGACCTGATTTTAAACTTTCTCCTTTCTCAAATCCTAATCCTTGCTTATCATCTAAACTCTTTTGACTAGCAATCATCTCATCAAGTTTTGCAAAACTTATTTTGAACTTTTCTTCATAGCTTTTGGCTTTTTCCAAGTCTATTTTCAGGCTCACAACATCTTCTTCCAATTTGACGCATTCTTCTATCCTACTGTTTACCATCGGATTTAGATCTTCTTTTGCTTTAGCTCTTTTAATAACTCCCACTTTTAAACCATCTAGGTTCTCATTTGCTGATAACAATTACATTCACTAACATCTTTGTATTTCTCTTTGAATTTATTGACTTGTTCTTTTAGCTTTAAAATGCACTCATCAGCTTCTTGAATGTTACCCTTCAGATACCTGATTTTTGCTTTAGATTTTTCAAGATCAGCAAGAGTTGCTTCCAATTCAACATTGTCTTCATATGAGAAGTTTCCATATCTCCTGGCTGCCATGAGTGAACTCTCCCAGATCTTCCTCAAGTTGTTAGGCTTCTTCCAAGGAACCTTTCTCTGATACCAGTTGTTGAAAGTGAGGAATACTGAGAGGGGGAGTGAATCGGTATTCCACAAAACCACTTGATAACTTTATTAATCCAATTTCCAAAATTAATAACATAAAAGCATAACAAGCATAAGAGTAGCAACCATAAAGACATAACACATTGACACCAGGATTTTTATGTGGAAAACCCAAAGAGGGAAAAACCACAGTAAGTGTTAGCTCACAATATATTATGATAGCTCAATATCAGATTACAAGGCTCACTGCCCTATGAAGAAGTGCTCACTACCTAGAGAAAAGAAGAAAGAAGAAAGATTAACTCACTGCTAGAGGATGAATTGCTATTGATACATCTGCCACATGTTGGATCACAGTTCCATTGAAGGATCAATACACAAATTCAAAGGTCTTCATTTATTCTTCCCTACTTCTCAAATTAACTACATTCAACTTTTCTACTCTAAACTCTACTCATATTCTTTCACACATGAATTCACACCCTACACATCACATTACCACATCCCAACAACAAATTCCAATGAGCATATATATTTGCTACAAGATTTAACTCATAATTAGGTCGGCAAGCAAAACATAAACCGTGTACACAAATACTACATCTTGTCAGCTTGAACTTGTGTACAAACTATAATGCAGACCAAGCCAAACATATAATGATCTACCTATAGGTTGGTACAAATCATACAACCACTTAGATTTATTCCTTAAATAATATATCTTCTCCGCATATGAATTTTTCATGCCTGTCAACCTATCTCTTAAGAGCACACTTAACCAATTCAACTATCACTTCACAACTTTCACTGTGGATCATAAATGACTCTAAGAAACACATCCAACACTCATCTTTGACCTATTAACATGTCATCAGAACCGCAAGACAAAGTATCAATTGCAGAGGAATGTGGGCCCTTTTTCTTAGGCATTGTGCACTATTCCTATCTTAACTATATTCACCTGGACTTAGCTAAATCATGGTATGTCTTCTAGAGATATTCAGACCTTGCAACCTTGGATATTTTAGCTTCAAACAACTATGAAAAACATACCTGAACTGCATGCCTTGACTATCAAATGCGGAGGAATACCACTTGAGTCTGCTACTAACTCTGTGTTGTCAGTACTTAGCCATTCTGCCTTAGTCTTTTGTGTCCGGACCAGATCCTTGTGTGTAGGCTATTTCCAAGTTGAGCTCCCAATCATCCTTGGCTCCACCATGCTATGTTTTCCTTGTTTTCATTAATGATAAAATTACCCAATCAGCAGTGTTTCTTGACTATGTAGCCAACACGTGCCATGTAAGGGGGAGCCAATGTCACCAACAACTCTAGCTGTCTGCTTTGTTTTAGCATTTAGAGAAATCCAACTAGGGATTCAATAGGTAGTATCCTTTCCAACCTAGGTTGTACATGTTTGTGAGTGTCCTTTGTGTTTGTGTGTGTGACTTTGTCATCTATTTTCTTGTCAAAAATAAACAAAAAATTGCCCAAAAATAATTCATTGTCATAGAAACTCGCCTTTGAACAAAAACTAGTCACCTTTGAATAGTAGTCAATCACCTTTGAACCGCAGAAGCTCCCCTCTGGTTTGCTTCAAAATTATCCTTGACCATAACACAGATGCCTTTGAAATATCAGGTGTCGCCTTTGAGCCATACACATTTGCATTTGAATTGTAGAAAGTCACCTTTGATCTATAGATAGTCACCTTTCGATTATCCTCAATTGCATATGAGCTATCATGAGTCACCTTTGGTCTGAACAACATCACCTTTGGTAAACTGTAACTTGTCATCATTAATCGAGTCCAAACAATATATTTTTAGTTAATCTTGAGCCTGTTATTAGCTTCCAAACAAATCACTGATCATCTACAGCCAGAATTTATCCTATCCAGCCTGCCCATATCACACTCTTTGGACTTTTTTAGCCTTCCATCCTCTTGAGACTCTAAATCAGCCATCTATATCAATCAAACAATCAAGTCAACATCATCTTTTGGCTTTGATCGTAGAAACCTTTTCCAGCTTGAGAGAGTGGTTTCTTTTGAGTTGGTCCATCACATCATCAATCAATCAATCTTGTCTACCCTTGAGTTCATGAGTCTATCTCTTGGGGGATAATCAATCAACCAATCCAAACTTGATCAATCGATCCAAATCAAAACAACCAATCAATCAACAATCAACAATCCAATCCATCAATCAAGCCAACCAAATCATCAATCTACAATCAATCCAAACAACAATCAAACAATCCAAGGGTCTCAAATTTGTCACATTATTCCAAAAATCACATCCATCATCCAAACAATGCCTCAAACAAGGAGCCAATACAAAGAAGCCATGGAAGCCAATCTACAGAAATTGAAAGTTACTCCTCTTAAAGATACTACTAAAGACATGTTTGTACCTGAAGGTTATACTACTGGACCTTCATCGGCAACCCAAATACCACAATATAATTTTGGACCTTCATCATCAACTCATGTGCCACACTATCAACCTATTGATGAGGAATCTTCAGATGATCTAGAGGACCTCAAAGATGAAGACGCTTTGCTAAATACCAATAGAATCATAAGGTCAAATCATGAACAAATTTTCTTACAATTAGCCAAAGAAGGAGTCCAATTGCCAAGTGACTTTGATATATCCACAATCTGAAAACAAGACCCAACCAATGATGTTTTTGTTGTTGCAAAGGAAACCCAAAAGGCTATTACCACCATGTCCACCAACCCTACAACCTCTATACACAACACTCAAGAATCACGTTTTACATATCCATCTATCCCTCCGTTCCATACACCTACATCCACAGAGCCTTTGTTAACACCTTCCAATGTCATTAGCTCATATGTGTCACAAGCACCTCAAGTTTCTACCCAAAATGTGCCATATGTTACTCCATCTCATGCATCTCAATCCACTTCATCTTCCTCCATGAACATAACCCCTTCACATGTGTCCCAAGCACCTCAAGTCTCTAACCAAAGTGTGTCACATGTTGCCACATCCCATGTATCGCATCCCATGGTATCTTCCTCCATAAACATCACTTCTCCACAAGTACCACAAGCACCTCATGCCAATCTACTTGTGTCACATGTTGAACCATCCCAACCATCCAATGTGTCTTCTCATCTCAACACCTCATCCACGAATATCATCCAAACATCCCATGTGTTATCCAATCCTAATACACCGGTTATCAACCAAACTTTCAGATCTCAACCATATGTCAATCAACTCAATTCACTTGGACCATAACCATCCAATCCTCCCATTGTATCCCAAGTACCACCATCTAACCAACATGTATCTTATGCTAATCCATCTATCACATCTCAAGCTCCACCAAACCCCAATCCTCAACATGTATTCTATGCTAATCCACCCATTGTATCCCAAGCTCCTAATCAACAAATGTCATACACTAATCCATCTTTTGGTTCACATGAAATACAAAATCAAAGTGTCAATCCATCCTCAAACACCTACACCTTTCCACCATTTGATAACCAAGGCCAAAATAACTACACCCCGTCATATAATCCATCCCAACAATATCCTCCAAACAACACCCCGGTGTATCAAATACCACACCCAAGCCATCAAAATCCAATGCAACAACAACAAACATCTACATTTGATATTGATCAACGATTCAACCAATTACAACAACGAGTCAAATACATGAGTATGGGTCAAACCAAGAAAATATTTTCTTTTGAGGATGTATTCCAATATCCTTTTGACAAGACACTTCAAATGATACCTTTTCCCCACATTTTGAGATACCACAATTTGACAAATACAAAGGGAAAGGTGATCCAAATGACCAATTTCATACATTCTATGTCGCTTGCCTTGATGTTGCATACAATCACACATCTTTTGCAACTATTTCCTCATAGTCTTGGGGGACAAGCTATAGAATGGTTTTCTCATCTACCTTTGGGCATCAATTCTTTCCAAGAGCTTGCACACAAATTTGTCTCACTTTTCCTTCAACATAGAACATGAAGTAACCATGAACAATCTTGTTAACAATAAACAATGCAATGGGGAAACTTTCTCATCATTTATCCAAAGATGGTGAAACATGGCAAGAAAGCTCTCATGGAAAATCCCCAAAAAATAACAAGTGGACATATTTTTTCAAAATCTACACCTTGAGCTATCATTCCAATTAAAAATACAAAGTGCCACCACCTTTGACGAGTTCATTTTCAAAGCAACGAACATTGAAAAGGCTTTAATTGCAAAAGGCGTTGTCAAGATTTTGAAAGAAACCAAAGACACTGCACAATCCTCAAATGACAAAACCCGCTTTTGGAACAAGAATAAAAATGTTGTCAATGATGGTATTGTTGATGCAAAGAATGTACAAACCATGAAGGCTCCTATCCATATCCAAGCAACATCTAAGAACACACCTTTTGTTCCACGAGATCGACCAAAACCAAATCAAGCACCTAGATGACAATTCACTCCTTTGGGAGAACCCATTGAATCCATTCTCAAAAAGATCCTACAAGCTGACAAAATCACATTACTTGAGGCTCGACCAAATGAAGAACCATAGTATAAGTTCCCAATTGGTACAAGGACAAGGACCTATTGATCCTATTATTGTCACCAAGAAGTTTAATAAGCAAGGTCTAGGGTATGGTAAGGAGGTACCACCTTCCAAGGACATTGAGTGTATTCTCAATATGGTAGCCAAAGATTTTCCTGTAGAAGAGACTTCTAATTTGGATGTCGTTGATGACTCTTCCTAACACATAACTGAACTATTCCAAGATACATCCATCTTTATGCTTTCATCCACCCCATTTACCCCTCACCCATCATCATCTGACCTTCAACTCGTATATCCCAACCTCGTCGATTGGGACCAACAGGGGGCACCTATTCTAGACACATTTGAAAATGATGAAGCTATAGTAGAGTTTATGGGCTTAAGACAAGGCATACCATTGGGGGATCACAAATTTGGCTTTATGATGGATCTACCTTTATTAGCATATTTTGGTGGAAGTGTCAAATCCATCAGTCACAAAAGTGAAATAAATAAAATAAAAAAAGATAGGTCATTAGGTGAAAACTGAAAGGCGCCTCTTGACCACAAAAAAGTAAAAATAAAGGACATATCTAAGGGTGTAAAGCTCTCTAAGGCACTTAAAGATGGAGGATTTGACCTTCCTTTAACCAATGAACATCAGGAATGGTCACCATTGTTGGTGGAAAAGTCCCAAGAGATAAAGATCAGATTCCTAGTAGCATCATTATCAGAGCAAGAAAGAACAAATTTCACCACTTTTTTCATGAAAAGAGAAATCAACTTTGCATGGACCTATGTAGATATGCCGGGGTTAGATCCTTCACTTGTGCTACATCATCTAGCAGTGTCTCTAAATTGAAAATCAATAAGACAAAAGCTTCAGAAAATGCACCCTCAGGTAGCACTTTTAGTCAAAGTAGAAATTCAGAAGCTATTGGATGCTAAGTTTATACGCCCCATTAATTATCCTAAGTGGTTTTCAAATCTTGTACCAGTCTCAAAACCTGATGGCCACATTCACTGCTGTGCCGACTTCAGAGACCTTAACAAAGCTTGTCTTAAGGATGAGTTTCTATTGCCAAGCATAGATACCATTGTCAATCTCACAGCAGGACATGAAATGCTATCATTAATGGATGGATTTTCTGGCTATAATCAAAATAGAATTGTAGAAGAAGACCAACACAAGACTTCCTTCATATGTCCATGGGGTACCTATTGCTGGGTCATAATGCCTCTTGGACTTAAGAACGCCAGAGCAACATATCAATGAGCCATGACTGTTATCTTCCATGATCTCTTTCATACCATAATGGAAGATTATCTTGATGATATCTTGGGAAAATAAAAAACCAGAGAAGGCCATCTACAAGTATTAGAACAAATCTTTGATATATTGGAGGAATATCAAGTGAGACTGAATCCGAAGAAGTGTGTATTCGGTGTGACATCAAGAAAGCTGTTGGGTTACATTGTATCTTGACGAGGCATAGAAGTTGATCCAGACAAAGTAAAATCTATAATTGAAATGCCTTCGCCATCCAATTTGAAACAGCTTCGCAATCTCCAAGGTAGATTACAATCCATCTGCAAATTCATCTCACAGCTAGAAGATAAATGTCATCCCTTTCAACACCTTCTTCAGAAGGGAGAACCTTTTAAATGTGATGATAAGTGTCAACAAGATTTTGCTAAAATAAAGGAATATCTAGCTATACCTCTCATCTTGGTACCTATTATACATGATCAACCATTGTTGTTATACATCTCTTCAACAACAGTAGCTCTAGGTACTCTTCTAGCGCAATAGGATGATTCAGGAAAAGAATAAGCTATTTACTACATCAACAGAACTCTTGTTGGTTATGAGGTCAACTATTCAACCATGGAAAAAGCGTGTTTAGCAGTCGTGTTTGCTTCCCAAAAGTTGTGACACTATATGTTGAACCAAACTACAAAGCTCATATCTAAGTTTGATCCACTTAAGTACCTTCTTTCCGAAGCAGTACTCACAGGCAGACTAGCAAAATGGGTAATGATCCTAAGTGAGTTTGACATAGAGTATGTGGATTGCAAAGTTGTAAAAGGACAAGTAATCACAAATCAATTAGCTGAAGCATCAATGACAAATGTTCATCCTATCCGTCCTAAATTCCTTGATGAAGAGCTATTCAACTTATATCCTTTAGTAGTTTGGCAACTATACTTTGATGGATCATATACACAACATGGATCTAGAGCTGGAATATGTTTTATCACACCTCAAGGAGATTGTATACCAAAGTCATATAGGATTGCTTTCCCTTGCACAAAAAATATTGCTGAGTATGAAGCCTTGATTACAGGATTACACATGGCAGTATAATGGGATATCACACAACTAGAAGTCTTTGGAGATTCAAAACTAGTTATCAAACAAGTCTTAGATGAGTGTCAAGTCTTATCATGGTTTTGGAAATTGTTGGAGTTGAAGTGTCATTTCATTCCATTGTCTATCTAGAGTTAGGACATCTAATCCATCACAGTCCATAATAAATTCATCCCACACTGGGGGCACTTGCTTGCGCTTAGTCTTTGGAGTGGATACTTAAAGCATCATCACCAACACCTCAACAACATCATATATCATCAAACATTCCACCAATCCCATCAATAACATCATATATCATCAAACATCCAATCAATGTCATCAATCCATAATCCGATCAATCCATCCACCTTCACCTTCATCATCACCATCAATAAAACATTATAAGAACTACATCTCATCTCTATCATTAAGTGCCTTGATCCCATGGATACAAGGTATGTAGGCAATCTGGGATATGAAGGAAGTACTCAGATTTAGGTATGAACGATACACCTCTTCCATCTTTTCACCATTCTTCTAATATTCATTCATCATCATCTTCATCCATCTCATATTCTCCTATCATCTATCTCCCACATCATCAATAAACACCTAGAACTACATATCATCATGTCTCATCATCTATCGTATTGTGCTTTGATCCCATGGATACAGGGTATGTAGGCAGCCTAGAATATGAAGGAAGTATCTAGTATGCAAGCATAAATGATTCATTCTTCCATTCCCATTTCATCTCTTCTATCTTCCACCTTCTTCCGTTTGACTACCTCAAGCAGAAACAAACTATGCATGTCTTGATAGCTCAAGCACTTAACAAATCCAAGGTAAACAAAGACATTTGTCTGCATGCCTTTAGACAACACTTGCTATGTCACTCCAACATCTCATCCTTCAACAAGATATATCTTTCCTCACAACAAGGTGCTATCCAATCTATCCAAGAGCATCCTCTTTTGGAAAGAGAACATGATGGCTATGTCTTTTGTTTTCTTTTAATTTATCTTTTGTCCCTTTCTAAGAACTAATCTAGACTGCCTTGATTCATCATATCTTGGTATGTCATGATGAAGTATGGACTTGGGCATAGTCATTTGCTTTCGTATGCTATGTTTATGGGATGATCTTATTCTCCTACAATGCCTAATGCTATCTTGTACGTGTTGGGATTAGCATATTGCATATCAATATCTTTTGCATCTGAGGAGCTAAACAGTCTCTTATGCACTAAGTTTATTCTATGCTAAGACTATTTCCCATACATATCACTAATAAGTTTTCATTATGTTTAGTGGAAATAAGTTCAAACCATTTCTTACAGAGTCAAAGTCCATCTCGGGATCAACTAATATTCATATCTTGTGTATATTGGATCAACATCTTGACCTCATATGATAGACAAGATTGTATTATGCTGAATGCATTGGATACACTGTCACCTTGGTCTTCTATACCCTAGTACATAATATCCATATGCTATATCAAAAATAAGGATTAAAAATCTCTAAATTTGTTTGCAACTGTAATCAAAAGTTGCATTTATCATCCACCATCCATTCATTTATCACAATAAAACCCATAGCTCTCATACGGATTGATCAATCAAATTTTTACCTACTTTCTTCTGTTCATCTATCTTTCCATCATCTTTATCCTAAAAAACAAGTGTGTTAGACATACATCACCCTATATCATTATCATATATCATTTATTCTAAGCCAAAACCTTATTTTCTTCTTTTCCATCCCTAATTCTTCATGTCAACTTAACCTCGTCCATCTTTTCTCTGTCATCTAATCATGAGTCAACCTAGTCTTTTCCTAGTAGTCAAGGGGGTATCACCTACTATTTTCACTGGGGTACAACATGTAATATTAATGTATCAGTTTTATCTTCTTTGAAACAGCACCCTAATGGACATTGTCTCAACAAGGGGAAAAAAGTAGAAACCCAAAATTGACCCTTTACATCATTTTTCAATTTCTTGCATTTTTTACCATCTCATATGTCAATTTTGTCTAGTTGTTACGTTAGAAAATGTCCCCTTGCAGTCTTTTCCCTCGTAAGGTTTAGCTCCCGGGTCCTTTAGAATGCATTTAGAGCATCTTGCATGATTTTGATGACTCCCGATGAGAAAACCCTAAAGTTTCATGGCAAATGGGACTCAGGACGTGTGATTAACATAAATCTTGCCTAAAATAGGGAGGAGGACATGGGCACCCATGCCCTAGTCTTACCCTATTTTAGGTCAGGACCTATTTTTGGGTGTCAGTTTGTGACCATTATTTAGGTCCTATGTCGACATCCTAAGTTTGAATTACAAAATTCTTAGTGGGAATGTTTGTAGTTGCATAAATAAGAATGATTAGTGATTCATTTGTAAACTAGATGGATATTGTGAACTTGTGGAATTATCTGAAAGTGATTCAAGGCATTCATTGTTTTGCAGAGCAGTATTTTATGTTGTTATTGTGTTTGTATTTATAGATTTGGCATCCATCTCCTCATGGCATGAAGAGCATCTTCCTTCCATGAGATCTTCACTATAAGGTGATATCAATTGTGTTTTCTATCATTTATCATTTGGATTTTGCCTCTATCCTGAAGGGATACACACTCTTTATCTGACAATGGTGTTCGGAAGACTTGAATGTCTCTCCAGGGCTTGACTAAGGCAAGCCTCTAAACACCACAACCCCCAACCCACTTTTCTATGATTGCAGGTTATAGGTTGTGGAAGTGAAAGAAGTGGAGTTGCAAGAGAGTAGTGCAGACTATCAGAATTGTAGATTAAAGAAGAAAATAGGGACCTGGACTCGGGCACCCACTCATTAGTCCTCTGGATCCCGCAACTCTAAAATCTCAAGAACAACAGGAATAGGTTGTAGACAACATTCCCAGATCTCAAGAAAAACTATGGCATTAGACTAGGGCACCCGCTCATTAGTCCCTAACTTTTCTGCACACTGAACTTCATAATTTGGTATGTATTTGGTTTCCATTTAATATCTCTGTGTGATCATTTTCTGTAATTTGTTTGTTTGTTTACGATTTCATGAAATTAGGGTTTTGAGTATAAATGGGCTTAATTGAACAACAAATTCACATAATTCCAATCTTCCCCTATGTTCCAAGTGACAAGAGATCTGTAGTAGAGTTCTCTACTTGGTTGAATGTCCTTGAATGTTTAGTGGTGAAAGGAGGACCAACACAAACCATTAAAATCAATCCTCTTCATTTTTAACCTTAAACATTTTGGTGAACCCATGTTTTTGGACTTTATTGCACCTTGTTGAGTGTTGTTCTTTAGATTTACATTCATTTCATTGTTCATCTTATTTCTTTTGAAAAATTACAAAAAAAGTTGAAAAATTTGAAATTTTTTGAAAAAATTGGCATTTTTAGCTTGCATTTTCAAATAATTTGAATTAGTTGGCATTTAATTTTGATAAATTTATGTCATTATCATCAGATCTGATTTAAGGTACATAAATTTTTCATTCACCATTCATTTACATTGCATTTTCATGCTTAAATTGTTAAAAATTATTTGAAATTGTGCATTTTTCCATATAACCTAGTTTTGCATTAGCTAGGGTTTGTAGTCAAAATATTGTTTCAGATTTTACTACCCTTTTAAAAACACTCATTAGGACTGATTTATAACTATAGTGTTGCATCATAGTGGTTTCCTTGCAAAATTTCATGTCTAGTGTTTGAAAACCTTGCCTTTTCACTAGATTTTGGCCTTATTGTCTCTCTAGATTTGCATCATAGGCATGTTGTAAAGGATTTTTATGCAATAATTGGCTGTTATCAGGGTTATTATCTTCTTCCCCTCCTCAAATTATTTACAACACACTTTTTATTTGGCCCTTGCATTGAAAATTTGCATATTTTGGCTATATTTTCACTAGGGTTTGACTTAGATTGGCACTATAAGTGTGTTGTGATGAATTTTATGGCTTTAGGTGACTTATATTACTTATATAATCTGATTCACCTCCTAAAATTCTTTACAACACCCTTTTTATTGGGCCTTTTCATTGAAAAGTTGTGAAAAATTGCATATTTTAGTGTATTTTCACTAGGTTTTGACTTGTCATTACTCTAGCTTTGCATCAATGTGTTGTGAAGGATATTATTTCTTTATTGGAATGATATCAGATATATTACTTGATGAACTTCATCAATTTACTTACAGCACCTCTTCTTTCACTCATTTGCATTGAAAAAAACCTGAAAAACCAAGCATTTTGGACCTTAAACATATCTTTCTTCTAGTGTTGGTTCTATTAGTTTGTTCATTGTGTGTTGCATGTTTCTGTATGAGTATTATAACTCGATGCCCTAATAGAAATGTCCCTTTAAGAAGAGTAGGAGACTCATGGGATCTAGTGCTCTTGAAGAAAATAATATTCCTACCTTTGAAAATCTATTGAATACCTTCTTTACAAAAGGAGAGACACAAATTTTGCAAGATACCATACCTCATACAACCACTATGGAAAATCAAGTATTTAATGATGTTGAGGACACTATTGAGGTGATAACACATGCACCTAATGAGAATATAGACAAACTTGATAAAGACTTAGCCAATTTTCAAGCATTTGTTGGAAATGAAAGGATAGCAGAAGCTGTCCCTGTGATCCACCACATAAGAGAATTGATAAAAGAAGGACAAGATGGTATTAATGTTATTCAAGGTTTAATGCATATTGTACACAATAATGTCATGACAATGACTGAATGTGTGAATGGTATTAAAAACATGTCATCCCCATCTCATACACAAGTATCGACACCTATACCAACCACTGGAATGTCTACATTACACCGACAATTTTAACTAATGCAAGTGCTTGTAGTAATGCTACCACTGGTATTGGAGTATCTAATGGAACTAGTCCACAAAATTACAAAACTGTGGGATTTAATTATCAGAACTTGGTTTCTAAGGGGACTTTTATGAATAATTACTCTCAACCACCTCTCCATCCCACCTATTCTCAGCCACCTCTTACATACAATTATTCGCAACCACCTTCCACCTATCCCTATGTACAACCACCAATGAATTATTCACAGCCTTCACTTATCACTACTTAGGCTCAATCACCTCCTCACTTTGGTTATAATTCCTTGTAGCAAACCGCATCTCCCAATGATGCCATCTTAAACCAAATTTTGCAAGGCATGACTTCTTTATAACAAAAAGTGACAAATTTGATAAATTATTCACAACCTAATATACCAACTTATAATGCCTGTAATCCCTTATCTTATGCAATCCTAAGAACTTCTATGCCTGAGAGGTTTGAGACTTGTCGCTTTGAAAAATATGGTGGAAAAGGTGATCCTAATACTCATGTGGAAGCATTCACGGCTATGTGTAGTGATTCCTACTTTGAGGAGGATTTGTTAGAAAAACGTTTCCCGTAATCTCTCAAAGATACTGCTTTAGAATGGTTTTTCTCTTTGCCTCTGAATTCAATACACTCTTTTTTGCAATTAGTTGATCAATTTTTACAACATTTTCAAGGAAACATTGGACCTCAAGTCTCTTTGATCAATTTAGTTCATTGCAAGCAAGGTCTGAAAGAGAAGTTAACTGAGTTTATTAGTCGATACTGAGCTCTCTATGCACAAATTCAATATTAGATGAAGGATGAGGATGTTCATGAGGTGTTTATTAAAAATCTACAACCTAACATCCATGATAAGATTCTCTTGATGAAATATTACTCCTTTGAACATTTATGTACTGCCCTTTGTGATTATCAACTTTCTTCTAGTCAGTATGAAAACCAAAACTCATTGGCTCAAGTTGGTCAATCCACATGTGGATCGTCACAAAACAACTTTAAGAGGAATAATAAGAGTTTTATCAAGGTTAATGGACTGAATTCGAATAACTTTTCTCAAGTGTCTGCTATTACTAATGCAAAGAAGGCACAGTATTAGCAAACAAAATTTACTCCGATATCTGAGTCCTATCATTCTATCATGAATTAGGCTGTGAGTAATAATCTTATGAAGCTTCCTGCGATTAAACCTTTGGATCGCAATAAAATGTAAGGACCTTATTTTGATGCTAATGCCTTTTGTCATTTTCATCGACAACAAGGACATGATATTGAACGATGTATGCATCTTAAACATGAAATACAAGATCTCATCAATTTGAATGTTATACAGGTATTGGGTGTGAATGACAATGGAAATAAATCAATTGTTCCGCTGAATAAAAATTTGCAAATCTTTACTAATTCTTTCCCTTAGCATACCGATAACAACATGTTGGAACATAATATAGTGGAAGTAGAAGATGATTATTTAGATTATGATGACATTGTGGGTATGATAGAAGTGGATAAGGAAAAGTTGGATAACCCACCTCATCCACAGGGAAAAGGTATTTATGCTGAGGTTCCTCCTTCGTTATCTTTACAAGGATGGAGAGATAACCAAAATGCATCAGAAAGATAAATAGAACAACCGAAACAAGAGACTATAACAAAAGAAAAGATTGAGATATTATAAGATAGTCCTTGTCACTATGTGGTGTAGGAGCACCAAGACATCTAGGTTTTACTTGATCTCTAGATAGTTTGTTTGGTTCAAAGGGGTCCTTGAGACCATCCTCATGTTGTAATAAGGCTTGAAGCCATGTTTATAAAAGGACTATGTCCAAATGTCTAAAAATCTACTCTCATGTTGTAAGTCCTAAGAAGGACAGTCGTATAGTATAAGGTAGTCATCTATTTCTCTAAGTTTGTAGTCCTCCTAGGGTATGTAGGAGGCAATCCTCATGTTTGTTAGCATGTAAAGGGTTAAAAGGTGTGTTAAAACATTATCCAAGGTTCTCCATGTTAGGGTTAGCCGGCAGAAGATATCAATTAAATGCAAATAAAGAGTAAACAGAGAAATGGAAATACACAGAAATAATAATAGCAAGAGACAATTTTTAACGTGGTTCACCCAAACTCGGGCTACATCCACCAAACAGAGAGTCCAATATTATTATCTAGTAAATCAAACCAATTACAATCAGCAATCCCTGCAACTCAATACCGCTGCAAAATGCTACAATACAATATCAAAACCCTAACCCTTAGCTGCTTTTTATCAAGCTTTTTGTCGGTTACAAAATAGGGTTTTCTTATGTCGGTCAATGAAAAATTAACTCCCGGTACATTATAAAATAATAAAAAACCATGTGAGGTTTCGGGGGCATTGCCCCCGAGCCCCCACGGGGGTGCTGCCCCTCGACCCTGCCCTGTATCGCGACAGGGAACGCACCAGGGGCGCTGCCCCTGGACCCCACAAGGGGCGCTGCCCCTTGACCTCGTCTTGGGGGTGCTGCCCCCAAACCCCCACAAGGGGCGCTGCCCCTTGACCCCGTAGGAATTTGGGGGGAAACCACACCGATAAAAGTGGGGTAAATATAACCTCCGAGTCTGATTAGGCTCCATATAACAACACTCCAATGTTGGAAAGCAGTATCAAAAATAAAACAGTCATTTAGTGCTGCAATTAGAAATCAAGAAGAAGCCTGATGGTTGGGGTAGTTTCATCGACCCCAACCACTCAAAATCATGTTCATACAATGTAGGAGGCCTTCTTTAAGGTAGAAGGGATTCATTAATGCACGAGACATCCAATGAAAGTGGAATAAGAGTGAAGAAATCACTATTTTCCTAATTTTTCTGTGTTTTTTACTATTCCTAGTCTGTACCTGCGCCTGTACGGAACTTTCATAGCCCATAAATGTATTGGATAGTTAGAGGATTGAAGTACCTTTGTTTTGAATCTTGTTTGGGCCTTTGACACTCATCTTTACTTCTACATTTCTCTTTTCTCTGCAAGTGTGTTTGAAAACCTGAGTTAGGGCTTTGTTTGAGTACCTGATGGATTTCTTCTCATTCCACTGATCTTTTCTATTTTTGATCAGTGGAATGGGTTGTATAGTAGTTGGTACAAGGCCTTGTGAAGGTTTGGGAGACAGGAGGATGGTTTAGGGTGAGTTGCCTTGTTGATGACTCTGCAAAAGACCCTGTGTTGAGACTTGGGGAAGAGAACAACAACAAATTGATGGTGACCACCGACTATGGAGGCAGAAACCCTATGAAATGTTAGTCATTGCTACTAATGCAAGGTGCTCTAGATCCTACAAGGATCCTGTGATAGAGGATAGAACAAAATCCTCCATGAAACCTATTCTTTCTGCCTACATCTGTCTCTGACAGTCAACTCTGAAGATAGTCACCACAAGGAGGAAACTAGGTAAGTTAGGTGTGTTATTGGTTTGTCAATGAAGGCATTAGATGTGTGTGACATGTTATTGGTTTGGCTGGTTGTATGATTTTGGGTTTGTCCCAATAGAGATCATCCTAAGAAGGATAGTGTGACTGTCTCTCTAATGGAGCAGTAGTGTTGTGATAGTCTAGGAGACTGCTGTCTTGCAGGTCCAGCATAGTGGTTTAGATGGAATGTTAGATGGAGTTAGGTATCATATGATATGAGTCTTGAAGCCACTCACTCTTGTGTCATGAACTGCTATCCTAGATGCTCTGTATCATTAGTGGTATCAGAGCAAGCAAGTAGATCCTTGAGGGTGTAGTAGGGTCTTGTGAAACAGTAAGGGTTTGTGAGAGTTGTAAGGATGCCTCCTAAGAATCAGATGGCTAGGGAGAACAATGAGTTGAGAGAAGCTTTAGAGGCTAGAGAAAAAGAGTTGAGGGATAGAAGAGAGTAGGATGCTGCAAGGGAAAGAGAGTTAAGGCAAGTGAGAAGGGAGAATGCATCAATCTTAGCAAAGATTGGAAGCATTGGAGAAGAATCCTAGAAGGGATGAGCAAGATGATCAAGAAGGAGATGAGGATGCAGATGAGAATCCTCCTGAGGATGAGTTGGATGTTGAAGAGAAGAAATTTGTGATATTGTTGAAGGCAGTCCAAGGTAGTGGGACAAAGGCAAACATAGAGTTACCTACCTATTAAGGGAAGATGGATAGTGAAGAGCTATTAGGGTGGATAGATGCCCTGGAATTTTTTTTGAGTATGAGGAGATGAGTGATGAGAAGAAGATCAAATTTGCAAAAACAAAATTGAGAGGAACAACACTTACATGGTGGAGTAGTGTGCAAATAGAAAGAGTGGCTAGAGGTGCAACAAGAATCACTTCTTAGGGTAGGATGAAGGATATGATGAAGGATCAATTCCTTCCATCTGATTACTCCATTCAAACAAAGAGGATGAGGCAAAATCTAAAATAGAAGGACATGGATGTTATTTCCTATACTGAGCAATTTCATAAGCTTAGTATTAGAGGAGGATTGGAAGATGAAGAAGAGAAAGTGGCAAGATACCTTAATGGGCTTAGGTATAACTTGCAAGATGAAATTGGTTTGACAGTACCAAAATCACTTGGGGAATGTTTTTAGTTAGCCATTAGGGCTGAAGAAAGGGTGAAGAGGAAGCAAGAAAGACAAGGAGGTAGTGGAAGAGGATATAGAGGTAGGGGCAGACCTACTAATGAAGTACAGAATAGCAATGAGAAAGGTAAGGAGTTTTCTGCAGATCAGAGAGGTGGATATAGAGGTGGAGGTAGATTTGGATTAGGAAGAGGAGTGTTTACAGGTAGATGTTATCATTGCAATGAAGTAGGACACACATCTTTCAAATGTCCTAAGAAGGATGATGCTGATAAGAGCAAGGATAGAAGGGTTCACTTGGCACAAGAGGAGGAGAAGCCAGAAGAACCCAAAATGTTATCAGCCTCTCTAGTAATGGTTGGAGAAATGCTCATGGTGGAAAAAGGCAAAATGCAGCAAACACCACAGGTATCTATTTCTGAACTAATTATTTAAGCCATGGAAAGATATGCAAGTTGATTATAGATTCTGGTTCTCATGATAATCTATTTTCTTGGGAAATGGTGCATAAGTTGGGATTGAAAACATTTGATCACGCTAATCCTTACAATGTCACTTGGGTGAGTCAAGAGCAGCAAGTAATGGTTAATAAGAAGTCATATGTTTATTTTCCCATTGGTCCATATCAGGATTATGTTTTGTGTGATGTCATTTCAATGACATGTGGGCATATCATTTTGGGTAGACCATGGCAGCATTTGAGAAGGACAATTCATGATGGTTATACTAATGACTATTTGGTGCACAAAGATGGTAGAAAGTTTAAACTAGTACCTTTACCTTGTGAAGACAAGAAGGAACATGTTACCATTTGTTTTGGAGAGAAGTTGAAGTTGAATGTGCAGGTTAAGGATGATTGCAAACAGTTGGAACAGTTGCAGCAGAAGAAGGTGGATGATAGTCCTAAAGAGCAGCAAGTTTGGGACTTGAGTTATGTCAAGGTTGGGGACATTGATTATCCTATAAGGAGACAGAAGAAGGAAGGAAAATAGTAGATAGTACAAGGAGGAATAACTCAGAACCTCAAGTTGGGAAGAACAGAAGCATTGCAGCAGCAGGGTCCTATACAAGGACATCAGAATATGTTTTGGAATACTAACACTTGTGGTAAGTATCATGCAGGTTGGAGAAGGAGAAGGATCGCACTTGGAGAGTCTATGTTTCCTAGTCAGAGGAACATCCCAACAAGGTTGAAGAATGTTTGGAGAAGAAGCCATAACTCTTGGGACAAGAGTTTTCCTCATGCTGGGGAGTATGGTGCAGGAGCACCAAGACATCTAGGTTTTACTTGATCTCTAGATAGTTTGTTTGGTTCAACAAGGTCCTTGAGACATCCTCATGTTGTAATAAGGCTTGAAGCCATGTTTGTAAAATGACTATGTCCAAATGTCTAAAAATCTACTCTCATGTTGTAAGTCCTAAGAAGGACAATCATATAGTATAAGGTAGTCATCTATTTCTCTAAGTTTGTAGTCCTCCTAGGGTATGTAGGAGGCAATCCTCATGTTTTTTAGCATGCAAAGGGTTGAAAGGTGTGTTAAAAAATTATCCAAGGTTCTCCAATGTTGGAAAGCACTATCAAACATAAAATAGTCAGTGTAGAGGATAGTTACAAAAAATAGTCATTTAGTGCTGCAGTTAGAAATCAAGAAGAAGCCCAATGGTTGGGGCAGTTTTATCAACCCCAACCACTCCAAATCATCTTCATGCAATGTAGGAAGCCTTCTTTAAGGCAGAAGGGATTCATTAATGTAGGAGACATCCAATGAAAGTGGAATAAGAGCAAAGAAATCATTGTTTTCCTAATTTTTCTGTGTTTTTTACTGTTCCCAGTCCGTACCCGTGCCTGTACAGAACTTTCATAGCCCATAAATGTATTGGATAGTTAGAGGATTGAAGTATCTTTGTTTTGAAGACCTGAGTTAGGGCTTTGCCTGAGTACCTGATGGATTTCTTCTCATTCCATTGATCTTTTCTATTTCTGATTAGTGGAATGGGTTGTATAGTAGTTGGTACAAGGCCTTGTGAAGGTTTGGGAGACAAGAGGACGGTTTAGGGTGAGTTGCCTTGTTGATGACTCTGCAAAAGACCCTGTGTTGAGACTTGGAGAAGAGAACAACAGCAAATTGATGGTGACCACCGACTATGGAGGTAGAAATCCTATGAAATGTTAGTCATTGCTGCTAATGCAAGGTGATCTAGATCCTGCAAGGATCCTGTGATAGAGGATAGAAAAAAATCCTCCATGAAACCTGTTCTTTCTGCCTACATCTGTCTCTGACAGTCAACTCTGAAGATAGTCACCACAAGGAGGAAACTAGGAAAGTTAGGTGTGTTATTGGTTTGTCAATGAAGGCATTAGATGTGTGTGACATGTTATTGGTTTGGCTGGTTGTATGAGTTTGGGTTTGTCCCAATAGAGATCATCCTAAGAAGGATATTGTGACTATCTCTCTAATGGAGCAATAGTGTTCTAGGAGACTGCTGTCTTGCAGGTCCAGCATAGTGGTTTAGATGGAATGTTAGATGGAGTTAGGTATCATATGATATGAGTCTTGAAGCCACTCACTCTTGTGTCATGAACTGCTGTCCTAGATGATCTGCATCACTATGGTAGATGAACTCAACAAAGAAAGCTAGCTAAAAATAAAAAAAGAGTAAGAAGATTATCATCAGTTGGGAATAATAGTGGTTCTCCTTCTCAGAAGCAACAAAAAGTCCCACATACACAAGAATTTGAGAAACCAGCATTGTGTGGACTTCCCAACAACAAACAAGACTCTCATAAGAACCACTAAAGCTTCACACAAAACTTGATAGAGCATCTCTCCAAGATGCTCACAAGTTCCAAATTCTAGACTAGCTTTTCTTTACAGGTAAGTATCTCTAACCCCTGTGGTCACTTATGCGGTAGCATGATCAGCTTGTGTATTTGACCTCCCCTCTTGTGTTTTGTTTCCACAGTGATGTGTTATGTGTTGGTTAGGCCTCCTGGGATGGCCCTTGATTCTCTTGTAAGGTCAAGGATACTGGGAGACCACCTCTATTGTGACCTTCTTCTATTTGTATCATCATTCTTATATATTGTTTCTCCTCTATATTCACTATTGTGTGTTGTGTCTTATGAGCATAGCGTTACAGTTGGTGACTTGGGGGCACCCTCCTATGTGACTGTCCCTAAGGCACTTGTTTCTCCTCTCTTGATTTAATGTTTCCCTTCCTCTAGTGGTTCTATCTAGCAGGGGGATGACAGAAAACATATTATTTTGATATAGACCTAGTGTCCCTTCAGTGAGAAATCAATAAATGGACCAAGTCCATACATGACGACGGGGTTGATATATATTATCCAATGCTTGGCTAGTAGAATCACTGCATGTGATCTTGATGTTGTCTTATCGCACTTACAAACTAGAACAATACTGCTTCTCTATGCACTTTGTTTATCTTTGAATCTCACCTCGGTTACGCTTGGTTTTGAGATTTTTACAGTATAGCCCCACGGTTATACTCGGTCTCCAAATTTGTAGTATAACCTCAGCTCTCTATGTGAATGATCATATGAATGTTGATTACCATGATCATATGGACGTTAACACCTTTTCTTACAGGAATATGTTTGTGGGAACATTTGGTGATCATAAAGAACATGTCACCTTCGGAGGGCATGGGATTTGTGAGAGCTCATGTTCTCTTGTGTGTTTTCTTCCTACCTTAACATGCTTGATATTAGTACATGATATCAACCACCTTAAGGTGGGGGCATATATAAGGTAAGCTGTTTGATATAGATGCTAGCAAGTGTGTTTGTGAATCTTGAAATCTATTTCAATCACTTAAGTCCTCTGCGGAGGTGGGATATCGCTTATATCCTTTTTATCCTAAGCCCTCTATGGAGGTGGGAATGGTGTGTTTCTTGAGGAGAGTACACATCCTGTCATTTTTTAAAAGTCCTTTGTGGAAGCGTGGAGTTGATCTGTGACTACCTTAACCCTTAAGCGTGTCTTCGGTGATTGTTGTGGTGAAGTGCAATCGTTGGTGTGTGCCTATAATGTGCCTGAAATGGTGATGAACCTAGAAATAGGTACACTCCGTCGCTTGTTTGGCATGTTTTCTCTATGTCTTCCATGTGTGTGTGTATGGCATGTTTGTTCCCAAGCATAGTTTAAAGACCGGTGGTGATGAGTCCCTCCTATGCTTTGGGAATTGTATGGCGTGCTTGATTTGTATGGCATGCTTGTTCTCAAGTGCAACCTCAAAGACTGGTGGCGATGAGTCCCTCCTACACTTTGAGATTTGTTTTGCGTGTCTATTGCCCCATATACAGTTTAAAGATTGGTGGTGATGAGTCCCTCTTGGCTTTTGGGTTGTGTTTACTTTCCTTGTACTTGCATTTGGATTTCATATATGAGAAAAAGTAAAAGAAAATAATCACTGTGTTTACTGCATTCATTGTATTCATTGTGTTTTAATGTCTTCAATACTATCTTCTCTACGTTTTGCGTGACTGTAACTATCTTCTCTATGTTTTGTGTGCCTATTACCGTCTTCATTGTGATTGGCCTATTTTCTCCGTGCTTGGCTTGTTTTCTGTGCTTGTTGACTGTACTTTAATGCATGTATTGGCTTTGCATTTATACATACATTAAAGTGGGGGCTAAATGTTACATCAGAAAATGTCCCCTTGGGGGCTTTTCTTTCTTAAGGTTTAGCTCCTAGGTCCTTTAGAATGCATTTAGAGCATCTTGCATGATTTTGATGATTCCTAATGAGAAAACCTTGAAGTTTCATGGCAAATAGGACTCAGGAGGTGTGATTAACATAAACCTTGCCTGAAATAAGGGGGAGGACTTGGGCACCCACGTTCTAGTCCTGCCCTATTTTAGGTCAGGACCTATTTTTGGGTGTTGGTTTATGACTGTTATTTAGGTCCTATGTCGACATCCTAAGTTTAAACTACAAAATTCTTATCGAGAATGTTTGTAGTTGCATATATAAGCATGATTAGTGATTCATTTCTAACTAGATAGATATTGTGAACTTGTGTCTTTATGTGAAAGTGATTCAAGGTATTCATTGTGTTGTAGAGCAGTATTTTGTGTTGTTATTGTGTTTGTATTTGTAGATTTGGCATCCATCTCCTCATGGCATGAAGAGCATCTTCCTTCCATGAGATCTTCACTATAAGGTGATATCAATTGTGTTTTCTATCATTTATCATTTGGATTTTGCCTCTACTCCACAGAGATTTACACTCTTTATCTGACAATGGTGTTTGAAAGACTTGAATGTCTCTACAGGGCTTGACTGAGGCAAGCCTCTAAACACCACAACCCCCAACCCACTTTTCTATGATTGTAGGTTATAGGTTGTAGAAGCAAAAGAAGTGGAGTTGCAAGAGAGCAGTGCAGACTGTTGGAATTACAGATGAAAGAAGAAAACATGGACCTGGACTTGGGTACCCACTCATTAGTCCTCCGGCTCCCACACCATAAAATCTTTGGAATAGTAGGAACAAGTTGTAGACAACATTCCCAGATCTAGACAAAAACTGTGGCACTGGACTAGGGTGCCCACTCATTAGTCCCTAACTTTTCCACACACCGAACTTCAAAATCTGGTATGTATTTGGTTGCCATTTAATAACTCTCTATGTGATCATTTTCTATAATTTGTCCGTTTGTTTACGATTTCATGAAATTAAGGTTTTGAGCATAATTGGGCTTAATTGAACAACAAATTCACACAATTCCAATCTTCCCCTATGTTCCAAGTGATAGGAGATCTATAGTAGAGTTCTCTACTCGGTTGAATGTCCTTGAATGTTTAATGGTGAAAGCAGGATCTATTGGTGTTCCCAGCTAATTGTCTGAGTTCCCCTCAAAAGTAGCCATCGTTTATCCATAGGAAGCTCAGGTCAGTGGCCAACGAAGAGGAGACTGACTCTATGTCTCCTCTTCACTTCAGGCTCTGCAAGACCTAGGGGGTATTCCCTTACTTAATACCCATATAGTAAATCTTGATTGTAACTAGGTATTGACATTTCAGCAAATAAATCCTCTATTATGTAGACCAAAACTATGAGATAAATACAAAGGGGCTAGCTTTGGGTCCTACTTCAGTTGTGAATCAGAGGATTTGGAACCTAAATCCTACTCCTATAATCCTAAAATTTGGAGTTTTGAGTTGATTTGATTTTTTGTATTTGGTTGCCTGATTAGGGTTTGATTCATAAACTTAATCCAAGCCTTTGATCAATGCCTATATAAGGGTATGGAGTCCAACTAAAATATATAAATAACTTTCCATAAACCAAGCAAATATACAGATTTTAGAGGGTGTCTTAGTTGTTGGCTTGCAGAGAACTCCCAAGATTAAGTATCCCTATTGACTCTACTTACAAATATCCTTGTTATCACACATATTTCCCCATATTTGATCTAAAGAACTCTAATCTGTTCCTTAAATAGAAGTAAGAAAACAAACATACAATGTAGCAGATCTGTACCTCAAACTAAGAAAACCCTTAGTTACTTTGTTCAAAAGAAAGATGCAGATACCAAATGGAGACAGTTAATAGAAATACATGCACACAACATTCCTCATATAATTTGATCTAAAACTAATAAATAGCTTATGGAAAACACATACATATATTAAAATGAAACTC
Source organism: Cunninghamia lanceolata (assembly GCA_027924645.1). Classification (NCBI taxonomy): domain Eukaryota; kingdom Viridiplantae; phylum Streptophyta; class Pinopsida; order Cupressales; family Cupressaceae; genus Cunninghamia; species Cunninghamia lanceolata. Next base: position 835,157 of record BSBN01000742.1, read on the forward strand.
ACAACACCATGGAGAGAGCAACCAGTAAAACATTTGTAATATTTCCACTCCTCAAAATCCCAATCCTCCAACAACCTTTACAAAGTGTGGTGACCAGTTCCTTTATGGACATAGAACATGGTGCTCAACATTTAATACATATGGTTGGTTAGATGAGTCTACAATAAAAAGCACTGCTCAAGGGCATTGGAGCATCATTAGATAGAGCATGGAGAAAAGACAGAAAATAATTTATCATGAAGAGTACAATAGAGTGGAGGAGCTCGACCACATAAATGGAGAGAAGGTAGTTGTTCGTTCACTTCAGGCACATTCACCCGTACTTCTCTGTATCCACAGTCTGATTTGCCATTGTTCTCATTGATCTATTATCCGGGGAAGAGTATGGCCTTATTCTATTAGGTAAATTCACCTGATGGTAGGTTCCTGTACTTGTTCTTCTGCTTCTCCTTCCAGGTCTACTACCTCAATTTATTCTTTAGTTTCCAAATCAATTATTTTTGCCTTTTTGGCAAGGGAAGGGTCATGTGATTTCCTTTTCATAGTATACCCCCCTCTTGAGCTACTAGGCTAGTAGGTAGGCCTTTCTTCACCTGCAGGAGCAATAGCAATTAGTTGCTCTACATGATCAAACATCATCTAAATTCTCTTTATTTGGTCCTACACTTCTGCAAAGGCACTCGGGTATGCAACATTCAAAATTTTCCTCATCCTTTCTCTTGCCATAATTGTGGCCCACTTGATTCTCAAGGTATGGACATCATTCATTGTAAAGTAGTTCCTAACATTGTCCTCATCAAGATAGACCTGGTGAATGTATCTTGGTCTCTGTTTATTAACCCTTACTTTATCAATGAAGACCTTAGGGTCAAAGATCCTGGGGGGCTCCACATTTATCCTGTAGCATTGAAGAACTGAATCAATCTGATCCAGTCCACCTTTATCAGTTGCCAAGAAGTCACTAAATTTGAGGGAGGTAGGAAAGAATGAGCCCTTTTTATGTTTCCTTAGATGTTCTTTATTTGATTTATTTAGCTGCCTAATAATCTCTAAGAATGCAATTCTCTTTGGCACAAACTTAGGCAAAATATAAGGAGGGGCCTCACACCCATAAATTCTGACACAAGTGGTGTGTTCATGATAGAACTAGTCACCCCAATTATGATCAATCCCTAAATCAGGGGTCGTGTTCAAATGCCTAAAAAAATCTAGTACATTTGCATGCAACCTTTCTCCTTCTAGATCTAGGAAACCAAGAACTCTTCTTACAAAATACTCTTCAAAAATTACATAATCAGAATCAACACAATGCATGTCCACCATGCATGTCCACCATTGAACTAGCAACATATTTCCTTGCACATTTTTCATCCTAACATGTAAGTTTTGATGCCACATACCTGACAAAGCAAACATAATCATATGACATAACATAGAATACCATGTGAATTCAACATGTGCATCCATAGTAAACAACTTGCCCTTGAGTGCCATCATCTATTTGTGCATCCTTTCTGCTATATAGGAAGCATAGTCATATGGCTCCCTATTCTCTAGATCTTGAATTTTTACTACCGTCATCAGAGAGATTGGCATCCTATCTAAAGCATCCCTCCCAAGTACTTGGTAGAGACTGTGGTAGGTTTTGACAAAATAATGCATAAACAAGGTGCAATCAAAAGGCTCCTCCTCTCTGTCTGATATTTTCACCAACTGGCCATCCATCCCTCTTGGTTTGTGTTTGGCCAAGTTGAAATTCCTGTATGCACATTTGATAGTCTATAATTTTCCTTCAATCCACTCAAGTTGATTGGTTTACCGACTGCAGGGTTTAGATTGAACACACTAGAGATGTAGGCCTTTGTGAATTTTATTATTGTTGTGCCATTTCCTACCAGGACTAATCTAGTTTGAGGATTATATCTTTATGCAATTGCCCTTACTAGGTCTAGATTTGGGAATACATTAGGGAAAATTAGCTTGGCCAAATCAAATCACCAAGCATTGTAGAGCGGGACTTTGAAGTTCATCCTATGATGCCAATGTTTGAATAAAACCCAACCCAGAATAGGCAATCAGGAATCCCTACAGTTGTAGAAGAAGTCTAGGAATTTATCATCTGGCCCGCCGGGACCATGCAGATTCAAACCATGCCTAGCAGACCCCTGGAATTGGACCATGAGGTCCTCATCCAAGCTGTGTTTTGAAGTGGAGGCTTGACTGGCCTAACTCATCTTTTCAGACTAGGGCTTCTCTCTTCTATAGTTTTCTACCTTTCAATCACGAAATCAACTTAAAATATACTAAGCATGGTTGAACAAAGTGAACTTACTAGTTTTTACACCTGTAGAAGATTGAAATTCCTTCCTTTTCTTACCTGAAGACTTTGCTACGCATCTGAACTCTGTTTGCGCTTAAGGAAATGATGTAGAAAGCCCTAATTTTCTTCCTTTTGAAGCTTTGTAGGATAGGTTTTGAGGCATTAATGGAAGTAGCTTCGGCCTTAATCGCACATTCGTGTCACATTGCACCTACAACGTTCCTCATAAAAAAATTAAGCCTGGGCCATTGATCTAAATTTGTCCTTGTGAAATCCACGGCCACCAATCACGTGCTAGATTTGAAAATTTGGGTCTTCACTGTTCAAAAGTCATTGACCAATAGGAGCAAGCCAAGTCATATGTACATCCTTTGCTGACCGCATCACCTTTTGTCTAATCTAGACATGTGGCTCCATGTTGCGGCATTGCAGTCGGGAATGGCCCACCACCTACCTACCCTCTACGGGTGTGATAAAGCCTCCACGTTTCTCCTTTTCATTTATTTTGCATTCCTTTACCAAGATGAGGCCACATGTCGCCATCTCGCAACTGCGTGACGAATATTCTTTTTTGACAAGATTCCATTGCGATCTTGCACAACTGTCATATTTAAGTCTTCCTCCAGATCACTTCTTAGATTGACACTTGGCAGCACACGATTCCTTAATGCAGGATCTTTGATTAAGGGGCTGTAAGCCCAGATTCCTTGATAGGTGTCACCTTGTCATAGCCGCATAGAGGGATGATGACATCATCTATGATGCATTCTAACACTACAAAATATTACAACATAACACTTTATAACCCTTACAAAGACTTAGGACATAGATTTAATATTTCACAGGCTACAAAGGGTAAGACTAGGACATGGGGTCGGTCACCTAAGGAACATAAAGGCTTCAAGTTATAACTTAAGTGACCAGGGACTTACTAAAGGAAGTCAACAGGAAATTAGAAGATAAAGTGCATAGGACTTAGGGACTTAGGCTTAATAGATCATAAAGGTAAAGGCTTACAATTTCATGGACCTAAAACCCTAAACCCATATAGGTACCACCATTGGCTTCGACTAGGGACATGCAAAATTTTAGGTTGCAGCAAGAACCACTAGACTTCCAGGCCAAAATCAAAAGGAATGAACTATAAAAGAATATACATTATTTACAACCTATAAACATCCTATTTTATAGTGTGCACAGAGAAGAACTTACTTATGAAAATTAAGGATTCAGGAATTGTCCATGCACAGGAAACTCCTGAAATTCATCGTCTAGTCCTTGGAGAAAATAGGAATCTTCTCCTTGAGGCTACTTTTTAGATAAGGGCCCAGCCATAATGGTTTGGACTTGCCATGTTTGCCCTTATTGTATCAGTTTTATCTTCTTTGAAATAACACCCTAACAGACATTGTCTCAAAGAGGGGCAAAATGTAGACACCCAAAATTGACTCTTTACATCATTTTTCAATTTCTTGCATTTTTAACCATCTCATATGTCAATTTTGTCTACCTATTATGTTAGAAAATGTCCCCTTGGGGTCTTTTCCCTCTTAAGGTTTAGCTCCTGGGTCCTTTAGAATGCATTTAGAGCATCTTGCATGATTTTGATGACTCCCGATGAGAAAACCCTGAAGTTTCATGGCAAATGGGACTTAGGGCATGTGATTAACATAAATCTTACCTAAAATAGGGGGGAGGACTTGGGCACCCACGCCCTAGTCTTGCCCTATTTTAGGTCAAGACCTATTTTTGGGTGTTCATTTATGACCATTATTTAGGTCCTATGCCGACATCCTAAGTTTGAATTACGAAATTCTTAGTGGGAATGTTTGTAGTTGCATATATAAGCATGATTAGTGATTCATTTGTAAACTAGATGGATATTGTGAACTTCTGGCTTTATGTAAAAGTGATTCAAGGCATTCATTGTGTTGCAGAGTAGTATTTTGTGTTGTTATTGTGTTTGTATTTGCAGATTTGGAATCCATATCCTCATGGCATGAAGAGCATCTTCCTTCCATGAGATCAATTGTGTTTTCTATCATTTATCATTTGGATTTTGCCTCTATCCTGTAGGGATACACACTCTTTATTTGACAACGGTGTTCGGAAGACTTGAATGTCTCTCCGAGGCTTGACTAAGGCAAGCCTCTAAACACCACAACCCCCAACCCACTTTTTTGTGATTATAGGTTATAGGTTGCAAAAGTGAAAGAAGTGGAGTTGTAGGAGAGTAGTGTAGACTATCAGAATTGCAGATCAAAGAAAAAAATAGGGACCTAGACTCAGGCACCCACTCATTAGTCCTTTGGATCCTGCAACTGTAAAATCTCCAGAACAACAGGAATAGGTTGCAGACAACATTCCCAGATCTCGACAAAAAATATGGCATTGGACTAGGAAACCCTCTCATTAATCCTTGACTTTTCCACACACTGAACTTCAAAATTTGGTATGTATTTGGTTGCCATTAAATATCTCTGTGTGTGACCATTTTCTGTAATTTGTTCGTTTGTTTACAATTTTAGGAAATTAGGGTTTTGAGCATAATTAGGCTTAATTAAACAACAAATTCACACAATTCCAATCTTCCCCTATGTTCCAAGTGATAATATATCTATAGTAGAGTTCTCTACTCAGTTGAATGTCCTTGAATGTTTAGTGGTGAAAGGAGGACCAACACAAACCATTAAAATCAATCCTCTTCATTTTTAACCCTAAACATTTTGGTGAACCAGTGTTTTTGGAATTTATTGCACCTTGCTGAGTGTTTTTCTTCAGATTTACATTCATTTCATTGTTCATCTTATTGAAAAATTACAAAAAAAATTTGAAAAAATTAATTTTTTTAAAAAAAATTGGCATTTTTAGCTTGCATTTTCAAATAACTTGAATTAATTAGCATTTAATTTTGATAAATTTATGTCATTATCATCAGATCTAATTTAAGGTACATAAAGTTTTCATTCATGATTCATTTACATTGCATTTTCATGCTTAAATTGTTAAAAATTGCTTGAAATTGTGCATTTTTCCATATAACCTAGTTTTACATTAGCTAGGGTTTGTAGTCAAAATCTTGTTTTAGATTTTAATACCCTTTTAAAAACACTCATTAGGACTTATTTTTAACTGTAGTGTTGCATCATAGTGGTTTCCTTGCAAAATTTCATGTCTAGGGTTTGAAAACCTTGCCTTTTCACTAGATTTTGGCCTTATCATCTCTCTAAATTTTTATCATAGGCATGTTGTAAAGGATTTTTATGCATTAATTGGATGGTATCAAGGTTATTATCTTCTTCCCCTCTTAAAATTCATTACAACACCCTTTTTATTTGGCCTTTGCATTGAAAATTTGTGAAAAATTGCATATTTTGGCTATATTTTCACTAGGGTTTGACTTAGATTGGCAATATATGTGTGTTGTGATGAATTTTATGGCTTTAGGTGATTGATATTACTGTTATAATCTGATTCACCTCCTAAAATTCTTTACAACACCCTTTTTATTGTGTCTTTGCATTGAAAATTTGTGAAAACTTGCATATTTTAGTGTATTTTCACTAGGTTTTGACTTGTCATTACTCTGGCTTTGCATCAATAGTGTGTTATGAAGGGTATTATTTATTTATTGGAATGATATCAGAAATATTACTTGATGCACTTCATCAATTTTCTTTACAACACCTCTTCTTTCACTCATTTGCATTGAAAAAAACCTGAAAATGAAAGCATTTTGGACCTTAAACATATCTTTCTTCTAGTGTTGGTTCTATTAGTTTGTGCGTTGAGTGTTGCATGTTTTTGTATGAGTATTATAACTCACTTCCATAATAGAAATATCCCTTTAAGAAGAAGTAGGAGACTCATGGGATCTAGTGCTCTTGAAGAAAATGATATTCCTACCTCTGAAAATCCATTGAATACCTTCTTTACAAAAGGAGAGACACAAATTTTGCAAGATACCATACCTCATACAACCACTATGGAAAATCAAGTATTTCATGATTTTGAGGACACCATTGAGGTGGTAACACATGTACCTAATGAGCAAATAAACAAACGTGATAAAGACTTAGCCGATTTTCAAGCATTTGTTGGAAATGAAAGGATAGTGGAAGAAGTTGTCCCTGTGATCCACCACATAAGAGAATTGATAACAGAAGGACAAGATGGTATTAATGTTATTTGAGGTTTAAAGCATATTGTACACAATAATGTCATGGCAGCTACTGAATGTGTGAATGGTATTAAAAACATGTCGTCCCCATCTCATACACAAGTATCGACACCTATACCAACCACTAGAATGTCTACATTACACTGACAATTTTAATAACTAATGCAAGTGCTTATAGTAATGCTACCACTGGTATTGGAGTATCTAATGGAACTAGTCTACAAAATTACAAAACTGTGGGATTTAATTATCATAACTTGGTTTCTAAGGGGACTTCTTCTATGAATAATTACTCTCAACCACCTCTCCATCCCACCTATTCTTAGCCACCTCTTACATACAATTATTCTCAACCACCTTCCACCTATCACTATGTGCAACCACCAATGAATTATTCACAGCCTTCACTTATCACTACTTAGGCTCAATGACCTCCTCACTTTGGTTATAATTCCTTGCAGCAAACTGCATCTCCCAATGATGCCATCTTCAACCAAGTTTTGCAAGGCATGACTTCTTTACAATAAAAAGTGACAAACTTGACCAATTCTTCACAACCTAATATACCAACTTATCATGCCCATAATCCCTTATCTTATGCAATCCAGAGAACTCCTATGCCTGAGAGGTTTGAGACTCCTCGTTTTGAAAAATATGGTGGAAAAGGTGATCCTAATACTCATGTGGCAGCATTCACGGCTATGTGTAGTGATTTCAACTTTGAAGAGGATTTGTTAGCAAAACATTTCCTGTGATCTCTCAAAGATACTACTTTAGAATGGTTTTACTCTTTGCCTCCGAATTCAATAAACTCTTTTTTGCAATTAGTTGATCAATGTTTACAACATTTTCAAGCAAACATTGTACCTCAAGTCTCTTTGATCAATTTAGTTCATTGCAAGAAAGGTCTAAAAGAGAAGTTAACAGAGTTTATTAGTTGATACCAAGCTCTCTATGTGTAAATTCAATATCAGATGATGGATGAGGATGTTTAGAAGGTGTTTATTAAAAATCCGCAACCTAACATCCATGATAAGATTCTCTTGATGAAATATAACTCCTTTCAACATTTATGTGATTATCAACTTTTGTCTACTCAGTATGAAAACCAAAACTCATTGGCTCAAGTTGGTCAATCCACGGGTCTATCATCACAAAACAACTTTAAGAGGAATAATAAGAGTTTCATCAATGTTAATGGACTGAATTCGAATAACTTTTCTCAAGTGTCTACTATTACTAATGCAAAGAATGCATCGTATCAGCAAAGAAAATTTACTCTGATATCTGAGTCCTATCATTCTATCATGAATCAGGCTGTGAGTAATAATCTTATGAAGCTTCCCCTGATTAAACCTTTGGATCGTAATAAAATGTAAGGACCTTATTTTGATGCTAATGCCTTTTGTCATTTTCATCGACAACAAGGACATGATACTGAACGATGTATGCATCTTAAACATGAAATACAAGATCTCATCGATTTGAATGTTATACAGGTATTGGGTGTGAATGACAATGTAAATAAGTCAGTTGTTCCAGTGAATAAAAATTTGCAAATCTTTACTAATCCTTTCCGTAAGCATACCGATAACAACATGTTGGAACAAAATATAGTGGAAGTAGAAGATGATTATTTGGATTATGATGACATTATGGGTATGATAGAAGTGGATAAGGAAAAGTTGGATAACCCACCTCATCCACAAGGAAAAGGTATTTATGTTGAGGTACCTCCTCTGTTATCTTTACAAGGATCAGGAGATAACCAAAATGCATCAAAAAGACAAATAGAACAACCGAAACAAGAGACTATAAAAAAAGAAAATATTGAGATAGTACAAGACAGTCCTTGTCACTATGGTAGATGAATTCAACAAAGAAAGCTAGCTAAAAATTAGAAAAGAGTAAGAAGATTATCATCAGTTGGAAATAATAGCGGTTCTCCTTCTCAGAAGTAACAAAAAGTCCCACATACATAGGAATTTGAGAAACAAGCATTGTATGGACTTCCCAACAACAAACAAGACTCTCATAAGAACCACTCAAGCTTTACACAAAACTTGATAGAGCATCTCTCCAAGATGCTCGCATGTTACAAATTCTAGACTAGCTTTTCTTTACAGGTAAGTATCTCTAACCCTAGTGGTCACTTATGTGGTAGCATGATCTGCTTGTGTATTTGACCTCCCATCTCTTGTTGTGTTTCCCCAGTGATGTGTTATGTGTTGTTTAGGCCTCCTGGGATGGCCCTCGATTCTCTTGTAAGGTCAAGGATATTGGGAGACCGCCTCTATTGTGACCTTCTTCTATTTGTATCATCATTCTTATATATTATTTCTCCTCTATATTCATTGTTGTGTGTTGTGTCTTATGAACATAGCGTTATGGTTGGTGACTTGGGGGCACCCTCCTATGTGACTGTCCCTAAGGCACTTGGTTCTCCTCTCTTGATTTAATGTTTCCCTTCCTCTAGTGGTTCTATCTAGCAGTTGGATGACAAAAAACATATTATACTAATACAGACCTAGTGTCCCTTCAGTGAGAAATCAATAAATGGACCAAGTCCATAAATGATGACGGGGTTGATATATATTATCCGATGCTTGGCTAGTAGAATCACTCTGTGTGATCTTGATGTTGTCTTATCGCACTTACAAACCATAACAATACTGCTTCTTCGTGCACTTTGTTTATCTTTGAATCTCGCCTCAGTTGCACTTAGTTTTGAGATTTCTGCAGTATAGCCCCACGGTTATACTCAGTCTCCGAATTTGTAGTATAACCTCGACTCTCTATGTGAATGATCATATGCATTGTTGATTACCATGATTATATGGATGCTAGCACCTTTTCTTGCAGGAATGTGTTTGTGGGAACATTTGGCAATCGTAAAGAACATGTCACCTCCAGGGGGCATGGGCTTTGCAAGAGCTTGTGTTCTCTTGTGTGTTTTCTTCCTACCTTAACGTGCTTGATGTCGGTACATGATATCAACCACCTTAAGGTGGGGGCATAAATAAGGTAAGCTATCTGATGAGATGCTAGCAAGTGTATTTATGAATCTTGAAATCTATTTCAATCACTTAAGCCCTCTATGGAGGTGGGATATCGCGTATATCCTTTTTATCCTGAGCCCTCTACAGAGTGGGGATGGTGTATTTCTTGAGGAGAGTGCACATCCTATCATTTTTTAAATGTCCTTTGTGGAGGCGTGGAATGGATCTGTGACTATCTTAACCCTTAAGCGTGTCTTCGGTGATTGTTGTGGTGAGGTACAATCATCAGTGTGTGCCTGTAATGTGCCAGAGATGTTGATGAACCTAAAAATAGGTACACTCCATTGCTTGTTTGGCATGTTTTCTCTATGTCTTCCATGTGTGTGTGTGTATGGAGTGTTTGTTCCCAAGCATAGTTTAAAGACTGGTGGCAATGAGTCCCTCCTATGCTTTGGGATTTGTATGGAATGCTTGATTTGTATGGCATGTTTGTTCTCAAGTGCAATCTTAAAGACTGGTGGCGATGAGTCCCTCCTACACTCTAAGATTTGTTTTACGTGTCTATTGCCCAATATGTAGTTTAAAGACTGGTGGCGATGAGTCCCTCCTACATTTTGGGTTGTGTGTTTACTTTACTTGTACTTGCATTTGGATTTCATATATGAGAAAAAGAAAAAGAAAATAATCACTGTGTTCATTGCATTCACTGTATTCATTATGTTTTATGTGTCTTCAATACTTTCTTCTCTATGTTTTGCATGACTGTAACTGTCTTCTCTATGTTGTACATTCCTATTACTGTCTTCATTGTGATTGGTGTGTCTTCTCTATGCTTGGCTTGTTTCCTGTGCTTGTTGACCATTCATTAATGCATGTATTGGCCTTTTGTTTATACATACATTAAAGTGGGGGCTAAATGTTACGTTAGAAAATGTCCCCTTGGGGGCTTTTCCCTCTTAAGGTTTAGCTCCCGGGTCTTTTAGCATGCATTTAGAGCATCTTGCATGATTTTGATGATTCCCGATGAGAAAACCTTAAATTTGCATGGCAAATGGGACTCAGGGGGTGTGATTAACACAAATCTTGCCTAAAATAGGGGGGAGGACTTGGGCGCCCACATTCTAGTCCTACCCTATTTTAGGTTAGGACCTATTTTTGGGTGTCAGTTTATGACCGTTATTTAGGTCCTATGTTGACATTCTATGTTTAAATTACAAAATTCTTATTAGGAATGTTTGTAGTTGCATATATAAGGATGATTAGTGATTCATTTGTAAACTAGATGGATATTGTGAACTTGTGGCTTTATGTGAAAGTGATTCAAGGCATTCATTGTGTTGCAGAGCAGTATTTTGTGTTGTTATCGTGTTTGTATTTGTAGATTTGGCATCCATCTCCTCATGGCATGAAGAGCATCTTCCTTCCATGATATTTTCATGATAAGGTGATATCAATTGTGTTTTCTATCATTTATCATTTGGATTTTGCCTCTACTTTGTAGGGATGAACACTCTTTATCTGACAATGGTGTTTGAAAGATTTGAATGTCTCTATAGGGCTTGACTGAGGCAAGCCGCTAAACACCAAAACCCCCAACCCACTTTTCTGTGATTGCAGGTTATAGGTTGCAGAAGAAAAAGAAGTGGAGTTACAAGAGAGCAGTGCAGACTATCAGAATTACAGATCTAAGAAGAAAACATGGACCTGGACTCAGGCGCCCACTCATTAGTCCTCTAGATCCCGCAACTATAAAATATCTAGAATAGCAGGAACAAGTTGCAGACAACATTCCCAGATCTTGACAAAAACTGTGGCATTGGACTAGGGCGCCCACTCATTAGTCCCTAACTTTTCCACACACCAAACTTCAAAATCTGGTATGTATTTGGTTGCCATTTAATAAGTCTGCGTGTGATCATTTTCTGTAATTTGTCTGTTTGTTTACAATTTCACGAAATTAAGGTTTTGAGCATAATTGGGCTTAATTGAATAACAAATTCACACAATTCAAATCTTCCCCTATGTTCCAAGTGATAGGAGATCTATAGTAGAGTTCTCTACTCAGTTGAATGTCCTTGAATGTTTAATGGTGAAAGTAGGATCTGTTGGTGTTCCCAATAGATTGTCTGAGTTCCCCTAAAAAGTAGCCATCTTTTATCCATAGGGAGCTTAGGTCAGTAGCCAATGAAGAGGAGACTGACTCTATGTCTCCTCTTCACTTCAGGCTTTGCAAGACCTAGGGGTATTCCCTTACTCAATACCTATATGGTAAATCTTGACTATAACTAGGTATTGACATTTCAACAGCTAAATCCTCTATTATACAGACCAAAACTGTGAGATAAATACAAAGGGGCTAGCTTTGGGTCCTACTTTAGTTGTGAATCAGAGGATTTGGAACCTAAATCCTACTCCTATAATCCTAAAATTTGGGGTTTTGAGTTAATTTGATTTTTTATATTTGGTTCCTTGATTAGGGTTTGATTCATAAACTTAATCCAAGCCTTTGATCGGTGCCTATCCAAGGGTATGGAGTCCAACTAAAATATATAAATAACTTTCCATAAACCAAGCAAATATACATATTTCAGAGGGTTTCTTAGTTCCTGGCTTGTAGAGAACTCCCAAGATTAAGTATCCCTATTGACTCTACTTACAAATATCCTTGTTATCACACATATTTCTCCATATTTGATATAAAGGACACTAATCTGTTCCTTAAATAGAAGAAAGAAAACAAACACGCAATGCAGCATATGTGCACCCTAGAACTTAGAAAACCCTTAGTTACTTTGTTTAAAAGAAAGATGCAGATAAAAAATGGAGATAGTTAATAGAAATACATGCACACAACATTCCTCATATAATTTGATCTGAAACTAATTAATAGCTTATGGAAAACACATACATACATTAAAATGAAACTCACAACACCATGGAGAGAGAAACCAATCAAAATTTTGTATTATTTCCACTCCTCAAAATCCCAATCCTCCAACAACCTTTACAAAGTGAGGTGACCAGTTCCTTTATAGACATAGAACATGGTGCTCAACATTTAAAACATATGGCTGGCTAGATGAGTCTACAATACAAAGTACCACTCAAGGGTGTTGGAGCATTTATTACATAGATCATGGAGAAAAGATAGAAAATAATTTATCATGAGGAGTAAAATAGAGTGGATGAGCCCGACCACATAAATGGAGAGGAGAAGGTAGCTGTTCGTTCACTTTAGGCACATTCACCCATACATCTCTGTATCCACAGTCTAATTTACCATTGTTCTCATTGATCTATTATCAGGGGAAGAGTATGGCCTTATTCTATCAGGCAAATTCACCTGATGGGTAGGTTCCTGCACTTGTTCTTCTACTTTTCCTTCCAGGTCTACTACCTCAATTTATTCTTCAGTTTCCAAATCAATTATTTTTGCCTTTTTGGCAAGGGAAGGGTCATGTGATTCCCTTTTCATAGCATACCCCCCTCTTGAGTTGCTAGGCTGGTAGGTAGGCCTTTCTTCACCTCCAGGAGCACTAGCAATTAGTTGCTCTACATGATCAAACATCATCTAAATTCTCTTTATTTGGTCCTGCACTTATGCAAAGACACCCAGGTATGCAACATTCAAAATTTTCCTCATCCTTTCTACTACCATAATTGTGTCCCACTTGATTCTCAAGGTATGGACATCATTCATTGTAAAGTAGTTCCTCACAATGTCCTCATCAAGATAGACCTGGTGAATATACCTTGGTCTCTGTTTATTAACCCTTACTTTATCAATGAAGCCCTTAGGGTCAAACATCCCGGGGGCCTCCACATTCATCCTGTAGCACTGAAGAAATTAATCAATCTGATCCAAACCACCTTTATCAGCTGCCAAGAAGTCACTGAATCTGAGGGAGGTAGGAAAGAATGAGCCCTTTTTATGTTTCCTCAGATGTTCTTTATCTGATTTATTTAGCTGGCTAATAATCTCTAAGAATGCAATTCTCTTTGGCACATACTTAGGAAAAATATAAGGAGGGGCCTCACACCCATAAATTCTGACACAAGTGGTGTGTTCATGATAGAACCAGTCACCCTAGTTATGATCAATCCCTAAATTAGGGGTCCTATTTAAAGGCCTAAAAAAATCTAGTACATTTGCATGCAACCTTTCTCCTTCTGGATCTAGGAAACCAAGAACTCTTCTTACAAAATACTCTTCAAAAATTACATAATCAGAATCAACACAATGCATGTCCACCATACATGTCCACATTTGAACTGGCAACATATTTCCTTGCACATTTGTCACCCTGACATGTAAGTTCTAATGCCACATACCTAACAAAACAAACATAACCATATGACACAACATAGAATACCATGTGAATTTAACATGGGCATCCATAGTAAACAACTTGCCCTTAAGTGCCATCATCTATTTGTGCATCCTTTCTTCTATATACGAAGCATAGTCATAGGGCTCCGTAGTCTCTAGATCCTGAATATTTACTGCCATCATCATCAGAGAGATTGGCATCCTATCTAAAGCATCCCTCCCAAGTACTTGGTAGAGACTGTGGTAGGTTTTGACAAAATAATGCATAAACAAGGTGCAATCAAAAGACTCCTCCTCTCTGTCTAATATTTTCACCAACTGGCCATCCATCCCTCTTGGTCTGTGTTTGGCCAAGTTGAAATTCCTGTATGCACATTTGACAGTCTTATAATTTTCCTTCAATGCAATTAGGTTGATTGATTTACTAGTTGCAAGGTTTAGATTGAACACATTGGAGATGTAGGCCTTTGTGAATTTTATTATCATTGTGCCATTTGCTACCAGGACTGATCTAGTTTGAGGATTATACCTCTGTACAATTGCCCTCACTAGATCTAGATTTGGGAATATGTTAGGGAAAATTAGCTTGGCCAAATCAAATCGCGAAGCATTATAGACCAGGACTTTGAAGTTCATCCTATGATGCCAATGTTTGAATAAAACCCAACCTAGAACAGGCAATCGGGCATCCCTACAATTGTAGCAAAAGTCTAGGAATTTATCATATGGCCCGCCAGGACCATGCAGATTCAAACCACGCCTAGCAGACCCTAGGAATTGGACCATGAGGTCCTCATCCAAGCTGCATTTTGAAGTGGAGGCCTGACTGGCCTAAATCATCTTTTCAGACTAGGGCTTCTCTCTTCTATAGTTTTCCACCTTTCAATCAAGAAATCAACTTAAAATATACTGAGCACAGTTGAACAGAGTGAACTTACTAGTTTTTACACCTGTAGAAGCTTGAAATTCCTTCCTTTTCTTGCCCGAAGACTTTGCTGCACGTCTGAACTCTGTTTGCACTTTAGGAAATGATGCAGAAAGCCCTAATTTTCTTCCTTTTGAAGCTTTGTAGCATAGGTTTTGAGGCATTAATGGAAGTAGCTTCAGCCTTAATCTCACATTCGTGTCACATGGCACCTACAATGTTCCTCATAAAAAAATTAAACCTGGGCCGTTGATCTAAATTTGTCCTTGTGAAATCCACGGTCACCATTCACCTGCTAGATTTGAAAATCTGGGTCTTCACTATTGAAAAGTCATTGACCAATAGGAGCAAGCCAAGTCAGATTTACATCCTTTATTGACCGCATCACCTTTTGTCTAATCTGGACACTATGTCATGACATCATATCCAGGAATGGGCCACCACCTACCTATCCTGCGTGGATGTGATAAAGCCTCCACACATCTCCTTTTCATTTTCTTTTCATTGCTTTACCAAGATGGGGCCACGTATCGCCATCTCGTGACCACGTGATGAATATTCCTTTCTGACAAGATTCCCTTGCGATCTTGCACAACCATCATATTTAAGCCTTCCTGCAGATCACTTCTTAGATTGACACTTGGCAACACACGATTCCTTAATGCAGGAGCTTTGATTAAGGGGATGTAAGCCCAGATTCCTTGATAGGTGTCACCTTGTCACAACTACATAGAGGGATGATGACATCATCTATGATGCTCTCCGACACTACGAAATATTACAACATAACACTTTATAACCCTTACAATAACTTAGGACATAGATTTAATATTTCACGGGCTATAAAGGGTAAGACTAGGACATGGGGCCGGTCACCTAAGGAACATAAAGGCTTCAAGTTATAATTTAAGTGACCGGGGACTTACTACCAGCAGTCGACAGGAAATTAGAAGATAAAGTACACGAGACTTAGGGACTTAGGCTTAATAGATCATAAAGGTAAAGGCTTACAATTTCATGGACCTAAAACCCTAAATCCATATAGGTACCACCATTGGCTCTGACTGGGGACATGCAAGATTTCAGGTTTTAGCGAGAACCACTAGACTTCCAGCAACAGACCAGGCCAAAACCAAAAGAAATGAACTATACAAGAATATACATTATTTACAACCTATAAACATCCTATTTTATAGTGTGTACAGAGAAGAACTTACTTATGAAAAGTAAGGTTTCAGGAGTTGTCCATATGCAGGCAACTCCTAAAATTCACCATCTAGTCCTTAGAGAAAATAGGAATCTTCTCCTTGAGAATTACTGTTCAAATAAGGGCCCAGCCATAATGGTTTGGACTTGCCATGTTTGCCCTTATCCTGATTCCTGGCATTCCACACAAGAACCAATTCGTTCACCTTAAATTTTCTTTTTGAAGTCCTCTTATCAAACAAATATTTTACTTTCTATTGTTTCTTCATATTGGTCTTCTGTGCTTCTCTCCTAGCTTCGTCCAGTGGAATCGATTGATTCACTCTCTCAGCCATTGGATCTTCCATATCTTCATCACTTTCTTGTATAAATTTGTACACTAACAAGAGATTATTTACTGGCAACCTCGCCTCTACACCATATACTAACTCAAAGGGAGACTTACCAATTGCCTTTTTTACTATTACCCTATCATCTCCCACAGTGCCAACTTCAGTTTGGAGTTCCATGCTCTTTTGTTCTTATCAATTATTCTCTTGATTATCGTCATGAGACTTTTATTACTAGATTCTTCTTGACCATTTCCTTAAGGATGATATGCTGATGTATGAGATAAATTAATTCCATAACTATTGTAGAAATCGACAAACTCACCAGACTTGAAGCACATTGCATTATCTATAACTAATTTTGTTGGTACTCCAAATTTGATTATTATGTGTTCCAGGATAGAGTCAAGCACAACCCTACTCGTGGATTTCTTGGTTGGAATGGCCTCAATCCATTTGGTGAAATAATTTGTAGCAACCAATTTCCAATTATGTCATCTAATTGACTTTTCTACTATTTTTCCTATGAAGTCTATTCCCCATTGCTGAAATGGAGCCTCCACTATTATAGTCTTAAGAGGTAATCCACCTGCATACTTAAGTTTTCCAAAAAATCTTTGGCAGGAGTCACATTTCTTCACCATATTATGTGCATCAGAGAAGAGTGTTGGCCACTGGTATCCTGATCTGAGAACCTTATGGGCAGTAGTCCTAGCTGTATAATGTCCACCACACATCCCTCCATGCATATCAGTTAAAATATGAAAGGAAGCTAGGTGTGCAGAAATTGCTTCCTGCACTAATCTAATGAGGAGAGATGAGTGCAAATTCAATTTAATCTTTATAGTTATAGCTATGTTAACCCACTAATAGAGATATTGCAGCAAACACATACACAAGAATGTAAGACAGAAGAAGAGAGACACAAGATATACGTGGGGAAAACCCTTACGGGTGAAAAAACCCACACTCCAAAACACAACTCAAATGTATTCCATAAATAATGAAGGTTACAATATAGTCACAGAGCCAATGCTCTTGCAGGAGTCTTCAACACTCATATCTAGAGATGATCCGGTAGCATAATAGTACTTGTTAATCACATAATGCATAACCTCTCCAAAGCACCTGTTTATAAAGAACATGCAAGGAAAAAATGGCTCCACATTGAGATGGGCATCCAACATGGCCTCATGGCCCAAACCCACACTTATGGACACTTATCCAACACTGCAAGATGTTCCTGACACTTGTCAAGTCACCCCATCCAAAAGAGGTCGCCTATTTCCAAAATGGGCTATGACAAATGCTCTTACGACTCTTACAATCATCATAGAATTTGTCATAGCTGTCATAACTTAAAGTTGTAAGAGAATCTGTCATACATAGGCTATAAATAGAATATTCTCTTACAATATGTCATAACCCACCTTGGGTCACCGAAAGATGCTTTTTCAAAGATGGTTCTCGACACATGTCCATACCTGTCATAGGATCTTCTATTTCTGGCTCTTACATGTCATAACTTTGTCATAGGAATCTGTCATGACCCTTTCGGTCAATATTCCCTTACACACATTCCAAGATGTTGACACATGGCAAAATATTCCTACCACTAAGTGGGATGCCTATCTCGACATGTGAGGACAAATTTACATGTGGTCATGTTGCATGTAGGATGCTACATCACCGTGCCAACTCCCACAAGATGACAACATAGGATTTGCATCCTAATTATACAATAGGCAATAACTAAATAAATACAATGAAATAATACAAGGAATTACCAAGGTTGAGACACCTTAATTCCCAACATTCTCCCACTTGTCAAACACCTTGTAAGAGCCAATAGAAATAACATGATTTAATTGTTATAGGCTGAGAGGCGCATAGACTCTGAACACCATCTGAACTTCTTTGTGCCCACTGGCTTCATTTATGCATCTGCAACATTCTTCAAAGTATCTACCTTCTCCAAATTTACCTTCCCATCCTCTACCATGTCTCGTACGAAATGAAACTATACATCAATATGCTTTGTTTTGGCATGGAAAGTTGGATTCTTTGCAAGGCAAATCATACTTTGACTGTCACAACAAATCAGAATCTGTCCTACATCAACACCAATATCTGAACACAATCTCTTAAGCCAAATGGCTTCCTTGCAAGCATGAGTTTCTGCCATATACTCTTCTTCTGTCATGGATAAAGTAACCATAGGTTGTCGCTTACTCATCCAACTAATTGCACTACCAAACATAGTGAACACATAGGCACTAGTGGATCTCCTGCTGTCAATGTCACCTGCCCAATTAGAATCCACAAATCCATGAATACAAACTAAATGCGGAGGTCCTATAACATTACCATGATACCATATGGAATACTCAGAAGTACCCCTCAAATATCTAAACACTCGCTTAACTGCATCCCAATGTACCCATCCAGGATTAGCCATAAAATGATTAAGGACTCCAACTGCTTGGGCAATGTTTAGTCTTGTGCAGACCATAGCATACATCAAACTGCCAACAACACTAGCATAAGGTACTCTTCTCATGTCCTCCACCTCACTAGGAGATTTTGGATAATCATTAACATATAAGTTTTTCCCCAAAGAAATGGGAACACTCAATGGTCTACAATCTGCCATGCTGAACCTATCCAACACGGTCTTCACATACTTACTTTAGCTTAACTAAAGTTTTTTGTTAGCTTTGTCTCTTTTGATTTCCATTCCCAGAATGTACCTAGTTGCCCTAATATTTTTCATCTCAAACTATGTTGACAACTGAGACTTCAAATCAGAAATCATATTCTTACCATTCCCAATCAACAACATATCGTCAACATACAATGCAATAATGAGAATGCGATCATTGTCAAATTTGTAGTACACATAATGATTAGATTTCAATCTCAGAAATCCAATGGACAACACAAAGGCATCAAATTTCATATACCACATCCTAGGAGATTGCTTCAAACCATACAAAGACTTCTTTAACTTGAAAACCAAATTTTCTTTACCTTTCTCTATGTGATGCTCTGGTTGTGACATGTAAATCTCTTCCTCCAAATCACCATGAAGGAAAGTTGTCTTCACATCCATCTGTTCTACCTCTAAGTCATAAGTAGATGCAAGAGATAACAGAAATTGAATGGATGTCAGCTTTACAATGGGAGAAAAAATTTCACCATAATCAATTCCCTCCACTTGTGAGTACCCCTTCGCAACTAATCTAGCCTTGTACTTTTCAACAATCCCATTTGCACCAAATTTCTTCTTGAACACCCATTTGCATCCAATGGGTTTCTATCCTTTAGGCAAAGGCACCAAGTCCCATGTTTTATTCTTCTCCAAAGAAGTCATCTCATCTTCCATGGCCTCCTTCCAGGAACCTGCATCTTTCATGCCCATAGCCTCTTTCATAGTTCTAGGATCATTAGTGTTAGTAAGTAAAGTAAAAGCACAACTAGAATCAAGTAATGAAAAACCAAACCTATCAGGTTGCTTTCTTGTTCATGTAGACCTCCACAATGGATGAGATTGAGGTTTTGCTTCTTCTTCTGAGCTTTCAGAGCTACTAGAACTCTCCTCATCATCAAGTCTCATAGGGTCTGTTGGTTCAGTCTTCTCAGGGGTAGAAGGAAACTAAACCTCATCCTCTTTCTTTTCTATCTGTTCTAGCTATAGAATAACGGAAGAAGGTGTTATCTCTCTGAAGATAACACTTCTTCTATACAACACCTTTTTAGCCACAAGATCCCAAAGCTTGTATCCTTTCACAATGACACCATAGCCAATGAAAATACACTTAACAACCTTATTCTCCAATTTAGACCATTTCTCCCTAGGCACATGTGCATATGCCTCACAACCAAAAACATGAAGATGCCTAACTGAAGGCTTCTTACCAGACCACAACTCTGTGGGTGTCTTACCAACAAGAGCTAATGTAGGAGATTTGTTTACCAGGTAGCAAGTAGTGGCAACATCTTCAGCCCAAACTTTTGTTCGAGGCTTGCTCCACTAAGCATACTCCTAGCCTTCTCCATCAGTGTCCTATTCATCCTCTTTGCAACTCCATTTTGTTGTGGGGTGTATGGATTTGTCTTATGTCTTTCAATCCCTTGCTCTTTACAGAACTTATCAAACTCTGCCAAATAAAACTCACCACTGTTGTCAGTTCTCAAACACTTAATCTTTTTACTAGTATGATTTTCAGCAAAGGCTTTAAACTCTTTAAACTGACTAGAGACTTCAGTCTTGCTTCTGATAAAATAAGCCATGTCCTTCTACTGTAATAATCTATGAAAGATACAAAATAGACATATATGGAAATCAAAGGAACATTAACAGGACCAAACACATTAGAATGAATAAGATCCAATACACCAGAAGACTTGTGAGAACTGGAGTAAAACTAAACACAATTTTTCTTTCCATATACACAATGTTTGCAAAAGTTGAACTCAAGATTACAATCATTTAACCGCTCAAAGAGGTTTTTATTTTTCAGGGTTATAAGACCCTTCTCACCAATGTGGCCATATCTCAAATGCCATAACATAGTCTTTTCAGTAGGAAGCTTAACTTCCAAAGCATGTGCACTACCATCAGAACTAGTTACAACAGATTTCTTCACTACTTGTTTAGATGGTGGGGATGAAGTGACTGCAACTCTTTTCTTTGAGTCAAAAGAACTATTGCACTGTGAAGTGCATGCCTCCAGCTGAAATAGAGTACCTCTCTGAGTACCCTTCACAAACACCATAGATCCTCTAGTCATCTTGCATCCATCCTTCGAAAAGACAACCTGCACACCTGCATCATTCAACATACTTAAAAAAGTAGGTTTCGTGCTAGGTCTGGGACGTGCATAAGTGATCCCCTTCACTCATCCATCAGGGAATCAGATTGAGACTCTTCCATGACCAATAATCTTTAGATGAGAGTCGTCACCTAGGTACACTCTTCCACCATCGAACTCTTAATACTTTGTGAGCGAGCTTCGATGTGAGGTCATGTGGAATGATGCACTAGAATCAATCAACCACACATCATCAGATGCATGGGTGGTCAGGGTTGTGATGAAGGCATCACCAGTATCTTGTGACTTGTCATAATCTGAATCAGGGGTGGTCTTCTTTTTCTTTTTCTTTTCCTCTTTGCATTCCTTTCAGAAATGCCCCATTTTCCCACAGTTCGAACAGAGAGGCTTGGACTTTCCAGGAGATTTGGATATGCCCTTTTCACCTTTCTTATCCTTCTTCTTCCTTTTCTCTTTGGGTCTTCCACAAACTGCAAGAGCCTCTTTGGCCAACTCGAATGTCTTTCTCCACATTTCTTCAGATAACAACAAAGACACCACATCTTCCATCTTGAAAGTGGTAGTTGTGCTTCTGATGGCCATGACAAGATGATCCCATGAACCTGGCAAAGAACAAAGTAGTGTCATACACTGATCCTCCTCCTCCATTTTCACACCCATAGATGTCAACTATGCAATGATCATGTTGAAAGCATTCATATGGTCCGGAACCGATCCTTTGTCTTCCATCTTCAAATAAAACAACTTATTTTTCATAAAAAACTTATTCACCAAGGACTTGGCCTGATAAACATCACCCAGCTTCTTCCAAAGGTCTTTCATACTCTTCCCCTCATGGACATTCAACAAGACAGAGTCTTATGAGACCCTTAGCTTTCCGATCTTTGAGGTCCCAATTAGCTTGTGACATTGCTATAGGTTTTACACTTGATACACTTTCCCATAGGTCACGATCAACGAGTAGGTCTTCCATCTTGAGTTTCCACAACTCAAAATTAGTGCCATTAAATTTCTCCACCTCTAATCTTCCAGATGTGGTTGCCATCTCCTTTCTGCAACATGATATAGAATACTCTATACAAAATCCCACTCAACCTAAGATTAGCTCAAAAACCCCTACCCAGCAGCTAGAACCAAAATTACCCAGGCTCTGATACCAACTGAAAGGAAGCTAGGTGTGTGGAAATCACTTCCTACTCTAATATAATGAGGAGAGATGAGTGCAAATTCAATTTAATTTTTATAGTTACAACTATGTTAACCCACCAAAAGAGATATTGCAGTAAACACATACACAAGAATGTAAGACAGAAGAAGAGAGACACAAGATATATGTGGGGAAAACCCTTACAGGTGAAAAACTGCACAATCCAAAACATAGCTCAAATGTATTCCATAAACAATGAAGGTTACAATACAGTCACAGAGCCAATGCTCTTATAGGATTCTTTGACACTTGTATCTGGAGATGATCCGGCAGCATAATAGTACCTGCTAATCAGATAATGCATCACCTCTCCAAAGCACCTATTTGTAAAGAACATACAAGGCAAAAATAGCTCCACATTGAGATGGGCATCCAACATGGCCTCATGGCCCAAAACCCATGCCTATGGACACTTGTCCAACACTGTAGGATGTTCTTGACAGTTTTCAAGTCACCCCATCCCAAAGAGGTTGCCTATTTCCAAAATGGGCTATGACAGATCATGCTCTTATGACTCTTACAACCGTCATAGAATCTGTCATAGCTGTCATAACTTACAACTGTAAGAGAATCTGTCATACACAGGCTATAAATAGTATATTCTCTTACAACATGTCATAACCCACCTTGGGTCACCCAAAGATGTCTTTTTCAAAGATGCTTCTCGACACATGTCCAGACCTGTCATAGGATCTTCTATTTCTGACTTTTACATGTCATAACTTTGTCATAGGAATTTGTCATGACTGTTTCAGTCAATATTCCCTTACACACATTCCAAGATGCCGACACATGGAAAAATATTCCTACCACTAAGTGGGATGTCTATCTCATCATGTGAGGACAAATTTACTTGTGGTCATATGCCATGTATGATGACACATCACCGTGCCAACTCCCACAAGATGACAACATAAGATTTGCATCCTAATTATACAATAGGCAATAAATAAATAAATACAATGAAATAATAGAAGGAATTACCAAGGTTGAAACACCTTAATTCCCAACAAAATATTTATGGCTTGATTTTCATCTACACACTTGAGCCATCAGGGTTCTTCCAATACAACTCCCCTTGGACAATAACATACTTGACAACATGCAGTTTTAATGTTCTCTTTTGGTTGTCACTTAAATGGGTGGGATAGTTCAGATTTCGTAAATAATACACAGTGGATTTGTACCATTATGATTTATGCATTTCACAAGACTGGTCCTGAACCATATTGACTTGACATGCTTCAAGATTTGATTCTATCATCAATTTAGCCAAACCTTGTCCCCTTACCAATTTGGTAATTTGAATCTCAATGTTGAACTCTTGGAGTTTGTTTATCCATCTACATCACCTTCCAGTCACTTCTTGTTGAGTGAATATGTCCTCAACAACTGTATGTGGCACATATGCTACAATGTGAGCTCCAACTAGATAAGGTTTGAAATTCTTGACTGCCCTGACCAAAGCATAGGCCTACTTCTCCATAATATCATACTTCAACTCTGCTACCTACAAAGACTTGCTAAAAAGGCAATTGGTTGTTCAAATCCATCATCATTTTTCTATAATAAGCATGCAACAATTGTATGGAATGAAGCAAATGAAAACAATTGGAAAGGTTTAGAAAAATCAAGAGATTTTAGAATAGGGGCAGTCTTGATAGCCTCCTTGATGCTTTGAAATGATTGAATTGCTTCACTTCCCCATGCTATAGACTCACCCTTCTTTAACATCTTAGATATAGCTTTGGTAATCTCTGCAAAATTAGGAATAAATCTTCTGACAAAGTTAATCTGTCCAAAGAATGACTAGATGCCTTTAACTGTCTTGGGTATCTGGATTTTATCAATTGTTGCAACCCTCTTTGGATCAATCCTAACTCCATCCCTAGATAGTATGTGCCCCAAGAGTTTTCCTTTAGTTACTCCAAAAGCACACTTCTTAGGGTTTAGGGAGATGCCATATTCTAATTCCCTAATAAAAATATGCTCTAGATGCATATAGTGTTGTTCTTCCTTCTTTGAATAAGCAGCTAGAACATCTTGATATACAACTAATATGGAGTCAATTAATCCTACAAAAGGAACATCCATTTCTCTTTGAAAAGTAGCACCTGCATTTGCCAATCCAAATGACATCCTTACATAGACATAAGTCCCCCATGGAGTTGTGAAGGCAGTCTTGTATTGTTCTTATTCTCTCACCTTCACCTGATTATATCCTAAAAATCCATCCATCATGGACAAGAGTTCACACCCTGTCACCTTTTGCAACATAGTTTCCATGTTGGGCAATGGGTAATTATCCTTCAAAGAAGACATATTCAAATTTCTAAAGTCTACACATAGTCTTATATCTCCATTCTTCTTTCTAACTGGGACAAGATTTGACACCCAAGTAGAGTGTCTTATGGGCTCAATGATTCTAGCATCCCTAAGCTTCATAAGTTCTTCTTGTATTTTTGGAGCTAAAGTGGGATTAATAGGTCTCTGCCTTTGTCTGAATGGCTTAGCTCTAGGCTTAAGGGGAATTTCATGCTGAAATAAGTCCTCTCTATATGCTTTCAGGTCTTCATATGACCAAGCAAAGACATGTTTGTACTTCCTTAGTAAGGCTATTAACATTGCCCTAATATGTGGTTTCAAGTGCTTACCTATGTAGACTTTCTTTGGAGCATTGTGTGTACCCAAATTTATTTCCTCCAAATCTTCCATGTGAGTGGAAGAAGTTTTAACAACCAATTGATCTCTGTTATCAAAGGCTCTTTCTAAAGCCACAAACCCCCTTGGAATCTTATTGGTTTTGAGTTGTATCACCTCCTTTTCAAAAAGGGTTTCTTTCCCATCCACAACTTCCACAAAGTTCTAGAAATCTATTTCCTAATTCTCATACTCATCAATACAATGTAGAAACTTTATTAAGTCCTTATCATCCTCAAAAACCTGCCAACTACATATGTTGTCTGGCACTGCTAGTCTGATTTTAATCTCAACACTTGTGATATCAGACAATGTGATATCATTTGGCCTAATGGCTACATTGGCCAAGAAATCTTCCATAACATTTTTTGACCTTTCTATCCAATTTATTGAAAATGCATCAAACAACTCAATAGTATCCCAAACTGCATGTTTATATTGTTTTAACCTTTTATTTTTTGAAGCATATTTATCTCACTTGGGAAACTATTAGTTCTGAATCTCTAAACACCCTTAACACTTTAATGCCATGTCTAAGAGAAACATTCAATCCTAGCAATAGGGCTTCATATTCTGCAATATTGTTTGTGCAAGCAAATTTCAACAGAAAGGAGAATTTAAGGATCTTACCAATAGGAGACAGAAACACCACTCCTACACTAGAACCTTCCTTTGAACATGCACCATCAAAGTACATGGTCCACAAACTATCACGACCTTTCTATTTTTCAAGCTCTTCATCAATAGGTTCCTTCTTCTTTACCTCTTGATCACATTACATAACCCTAAAATTTTCACAATCAGTGCTCCACAAATCAAATCTGATCTTCTAGATGTTCTTGATCTTCAACTGTATCGGGTGCTCTTTCCTCTCTAACTAGTTTGACATCCTTACCATTCATGGGGATCATAGCATATGCCAAATGCAATTGCATACTTTCTCCAATCAATGTCACCCACCTCCTAGACAATAACATACCATATTGTGGCTTGATATCAACTATTGTCACATTCATTGTATAGGTTTTTCTTGGATAGGCTGCAAGCATGAAGTCCACATTTTTCATAATCCCTATAACTAGCACTTCCATAGCATCCATAGAATAACAATTTCCACATGTCTTATCTATGTTCAATCCAACTTGTTGCATAAAAACCAAAGACATAATATTTGTTGAAGCACCTGAATCAAGCATGCAGTTCTTGATCACTTTCCCATTAACAATAAGGGACACATAGAATGGTTCTACCTGGGAAGGGCATTTTATTACTGTTGTCCCTAAGTAGACTTCAAGAATTTCCTCCTCATCAACACCCATCTCATGGATATTGTTATGATTTTCAACAGTGTGATCTGTCTAATGAGACACCCCTGAAATTAAGGCCAATGCCTTATTTCTGTATTCTTCAATTTTCATCATTTCCATCAGTGGAACTGAGACTTTCATCTATGACAAGGCTTGAGTTATGTCAAATGGGGCATAATTTTGTATAACATTCGTAGCTTGGCCTACATTCTTACTCTTCTCATGAGTCTGTCCAGCCTTAGCTTTTATGGTCTTTTGACTATCATCCATTACATGTGGACCCTTAGCCTTTTCTTCATTCTGAGAAACCTTACCCTCTAATTTTTTTATGTTTTGATTCAATTTTTCTTTTGGATCTCTCTTACTGTTATTACTTTTCTTTTTTTGTGATTCAGGGTCTTTTTGTTTATGTTGAGGTTGCTTTACAAAGATGCTTCCTGGCTGGCCTAAGTCACCTGCTTGGGCTTTACTTCTGATGTTATAGTTGCTCTTAACCTAAGCTACTACACCATCTGTAAGAGCTCTGATCTCTTCATCAGAAGGCCTTTTTAGATTAACCAAAGGAGCATGTGAGTCTTGGGCATAAACTTGATGATCCTCATTTTCTTCATCTAAAAAAATTTGCCGACAGATTACATCCCTATAGCACCTTCTCTCATTCACATCTATTTCTACATCTGCCTCATCAAAGGAAGAATAGTCTCCACTTGTAGAAAGCATGTTAACACTATCATCCTCAACATAATGAGGTTCATTACACTCATCACAAGCATTAGCCTCATTATAAAAGGATTGAGCAATCATACATTGTGACTATGAATAAGGCATTTGGCATATTATACACCATGGAGTATCTTCCACAATATTAACAGTCTTCTTCAAGGGATAAGGAGTTTCTTTAGCATTCTGAGATCTTTGATCAGTTTTGTTATTTGGAATGGGCTTATCATTGTGCTAATTTGTGTTGTATGGCATGCCATGCAATTGAGGTCTCTTTTCTTGCCTCTAATAAATCTACTTCTCAGGACCTATCCTCTTTTCATTTCTAGCAAGCTTGTAACTTAAGTCTTTGAAAGCAGTTGTCAATTTATCCAACTTATCTTTAGATGGGGAGCTGTTATTCTAAGGATTTTGAGTTCTATTGTTTCGATTTTGCTAGATTCTCACATCATCCCTTCTATTTCCCTTGCCTGATGCCTTCTTATTATTTTCTATATTAGTTGCAATTCTAAAAGCATCTCTGAGGCTGGTTGGACTTTTTGAAAGGAAGCTAGGTGTGCGGAAAATGCTTCCTACACTAATCTATTGAGGAGAGGGCTATGCAAATTCAACTTTATCATAACTATTATAGCAATGTTAAACCATTAACATGAGATATTGCAGCAAAACACAAGAACCAGAATGTAGACAGAAGAAGAGAGACAAAGATTTACGGTGGGGAAAACCCTTATCGGGTGAAAAACCCCACACTCAGAAACCTGCACAATGTATTATAAAATCTGAAAGAATGTTTACAATACACTTGTAATGCAAGCTTCAATGGTCTTCGACACTCATGTCTGGAGTCAATCTGGCAGCATAACAGTACCTGTAAATTTTTGATACAAACTCCATCTCCAAGCACCTGTATATAAAGAAAATACAAGGCAATATTGGACCTATCTTGGAATGGGCGTCCAATGTGGCATCTTGGACCAAAACCCACGCTTAGGGACACTTGGTCAACATTGTAGAATGTGTCTAACACTTGTCCACAACTCCCATCCCAAAGAGGTCACCTACTTCCAAAATGGGCTATGACAGATGCTCTTACAACACTTACGACCGTCATAGAATCTGTCATAGCGGTTACAACTTACAGCTGTAAGAGAATCTATCATACACATGCTATAAATAACATATTCTCTTACAACACATCATATTCCACCTTGGGGTGCCCAAATATGCCTCATTCAAAGATGCTACATGACACATGTCATTACCTGTCTTACAACCTTCTATTCTTGACTCTTACATGTCATAGATTTGTCATAGGAATCTGTCATAACCGTTTTGGTCAAACATTCCTTACACAACATAGAAGATGCCGACACATGGAAGAATATTCCTACCACTAAGTGGGATGCCTATCTCCTCATGTGAGGACAAAATAACAAGTTGTCATAATCCATGTAGGATTGACACATCATCGTGCCACATCCCACAATATGACAAAGTGGAATTTCTAATTATTTACAACATAGGCAATTGATTAATAAATACAAACATTACAAATGTAGAGAATTACCAAGGTTGAGACACCTTAATTCCCAACATTCTCCCACTTGTCAAACACCTTGTAAGAGCCAATAGAAAAAATAGGATTTAACTGCTATAGGCCAAGAGGCCCATAGACTCTGAACACCATCTGAACTTCTCTGTGCCCACTGGTTTCGTCAATGCATCTACAACATTCTTCAAAGTATCTACCTTCTCCAAATTTACCTTTCCATCCTCAACCATGTCCCTCACAAAGTGAAACTAAACATCGATGTGCTTGGTTCTAGCATGGAAAGTTGGATTCTTTGCAAGGCAAATTGCACTCTGACTATCACAACTGATCGTGATCTGACCTGCATCAACACCAATATCGGAACACAATCTCTTAAGCCAAATGGCTTCTTTACAAGCATGAGTTGCTGCCATATACTCAGCTTCTGTCATGGACAAAGCAACAACTAATTGTCGCTTACTCATCCAACTAATAGCACCACCAAATAGAGTAAAAACATAAGCACTGGTGGATCTCCTGCTATCAATGTCACCTGCCCAATCTGAATCGACAAATCCATGAATATCAACATAATGCAGAGTTCCTGAAACATTACCAAGATAGCAAATGGAATACTCGGAAGTACCCCTCAAATATCTGAACACTTGCTTAACTGCATCCCAATGAACCCGTCCAGGATTAGCCATAAATCGACTAAGGACTCCCACTGCTTGGGCAATGTCTAGTCTTGTGCAGACCATAGCATACATCAAACTGCCAACAACACTAGCATAAGGTACTTTGCTCATGTCCTCCACCTCACTAGGAGATTTTGGATAATCTTTAATAGACAACTTTGTCCCCAAAGAAATGGGAACACACAATGGTCTACAATCTGCCATGCTAAATCTATCCAACATGGACTTCACATACTTACTCTGGCTTAACCAAAGTTTTCTGTTGGTTCTGTTTCTTCTGATTTACATTCCTAGAATGTACCTGGCTGCCCCTAAATCTTTCATTTCAAACTAAGCTGACAACTGAGATTTAAAATCAGAAATTATATTTTTACCCTTCCCAATGAGCAACATATCATCAATATATAGTGCAACAATGAGAATACGATCACCATCAAATTTATAATACACACAGTGATCTGATTTCAATCTCACAAATCTAATTGACAACACAAAGGCATCAAACTTCAAGTACCATCTCCTAGGGGATTGCTTCAAACCATACAAAGGCTTCTTAAGTTTGCAAACCAAATTTTCTTTACCTTTCACCATGTAATGCTCTGGCTGTGACATGTAGATCTCTTCCTCCAAATCACCATGAAGGAAAGCTGTCTTCACATCCATCTGTTCTACCTCTAAGTCATAAGCTACTGCGAGCGACAACAGGAATTGAATGGATGTCATCTTTGCAATGAGAGAGAAGATCTCACCATAATCTATACCCTCCACTTGTGAATACCCCTTCACAACCAATCTAGCCTTATACTTCTCAATACTGCCATCTGCACCAATCTTCTTCTTGAACACCCATTTGCATCCAACGGGTTTCCATCCAGGAGGCAAAGGCACCAAGTCCCAAGTTTGATTCTTTTCCAAAGAAGGCATTTCTTCCTCCATGGCCTCCTAGGAACCTGCATCCTTCATATCCAAAGCCTCTGATACAATTCTAGGTTCATCACTATTAGTGATTAAAGCATAAGCACAACTAGAATCAAGCAATGTAAAACCAAACCTTTTAGGTTGCTTTCTTATCCGTGTAGACCTTCTCAAGAGCTGAGGTTGAGGTTCAGCTTCTTCCTCTGAGCTTTCAAATCTGCTAGAGCTCTCCTCATCATCAGGTCCAACATTGTCTTTCTGTTCAGTCTTCTCAAGGGTGAGAGGAAACTAAACAACATCCTCTTTCTTTTCTTTTTCTTTTGGCTGCAAAATAGTGGAAGAAGGTGTAAGCTCTTTGAAGATGACACTTTTGCTATACAACACTTTTTCAGCCACAGGGTCCCAAAACTTGTATCCTTTCACACCAACACTGTAGCCAATGAAGATACACTTAACAGCTTTGTTCTCCAACTTTGACCGCTTCTCCCTAGGCACATGTGCATATGCCTCACAACCAAAAACATGAAGATGCCTTACTGAAGGCTTTTTACCAGACCACACCTCCATGGGTGCCTTTCCAACAAGAGCTGATGTAGGAGATCTGTTTACCAGATAGCAAGAAGTCGCAGCAACTTCAGCCCAAAACTTTTGTTCTAAACCAGCTCCACTAAGCATACTCCTAGCCTTCTCCATCAGTGTCCTATTCATCCTCTTTGCAACTCCATTTTACTATAGTGTGTATGGAGTTGTCTTATGTCTTTCAATCCCAAGTTCCTTGCAATACTTATTGAATTCTGTAGAACATAACTCACCACCGTTGTCAGTTCTCAAACATTTAATCTTTTTACCAGTCTGATTTTCAGCAAAAGCTTTAAACTCCTTAAACTTGCTATAGACTTCAGATTTGCTACTGAGAAAATAAATCCATGTCCTTCTACTATAATCATCTATACAAGATACAAAGTATATAGATTTTGATAATGAAGGAATATTAATAGAACCAAACACATCAGAATGAATAAGGTCCAACACACCAGAAGACTTATGAGAACTCAAGTAAAACTGAACATGGTTTTGTTTTCCATAAATGCAATGTTTGCAAAAGTTGAACTCAAGATTACAATCATCTAACACCTCAATGAGGTTCTTATTTTTCAGGGTATGCAGACCCTTCTCACCAATGTGGCCAAATCTCTTATGCCATAGCATTGTCTTTTCTGTAGGAAGTTTAACTTCCAATGCACTATTACAACCATCAAGACTAGAAATAATAGATTTCTTCACTGCTCGTTCAAATGGTGGGGATGAAGTGACTGCTGCCCTATTCCTTTAGTCAGAAGAACTATTGCATTGTGCAATGCATGCTTCCAACTGAAACAGAGTACCTCTCCGAGTACCCTTAGCAAGCACCATAGATCCTCTAGTCATCTTGCATCCTTCTTTCGAAAAGACAACCTGCACACCTGCATCATTCAAACTACTTACAGAAAGAAGGTTCCATGCTAAGCCTGGGATGTGCATAACCCTAGAGATCCCCTTCACTCGACCATTAGGGAATCAGATAGAGACTCTTCCATGACCAACAATCTTTAGATGAGAGTCCTCACCCAGATACACCTTTCCACCATCGAACTCCTCATACTTAGTCAACCAGTCTCGATGCGAGGTCATGTGGAATGATGCACCAGAGTCGATTAGCCACACATCATCAGATGCATGGGTTGCCAGGGCTGCGATGAAAGCATCACCATCATCTTGTGATTTGTCAGAATCTAAATTAGGAGCTTTCTTCTTTTTCTTCTTCTCCTCTTTGCATTCCTTTAGGAAATGCCTGGTCTTGCCATAGATCCAACAAAGAGCCTTGGACTTTCTAGGAGATTTGGATCTCCCACAGGATTTTGATCTGCCCTTCTCAGCTTTCTTGTCCTTCTTCTTCCCTTTCTCCTTGGGTCTTCCATGAACTGCAAGGGCTTCTTTAGCTACCTCAGAAGACTTTCTCTGCATCTCTTTAGACAACAACAAAGAAACCACTTCTTCTATTTTAAATGT
This sequence comes from Cunninghamia lanceolata, assembly GCA_027924645.1. Classification (NCBI taxonomy): domain Eukaryota; kingdom Viridiplantae; phylum Streptophyta; class Pinopsida; order Cupressales; family Cupressaceae; genus Cunninghamia; species Cunninghamia lanceolata. Next base: position 867,408 of record BSBN01000742.1, read on the forward strand.
GGATGTGGTGCTTCCGATTGCCATGACAAGATGATCCCATGAGTCCGGTAGAGAACAAAGTAGGGTCATACACTGATCCTCCTCCTCCATTTTTACACCAATAGATGTTAATTGTGCAACTAGCATATTAAAGGCATTCATATGCTCAGCCACGGATCCTTCATCCTCCATTTGAAGAGAATACAACTTCTTTCTCAAGAAAAGTTTATTGACTACGGATTTGGCTTGATACACATCCCCCAACTTCTTCCAAAGGAGTTTTGCAGTAGCCTCCTCATGGACATTTAACAACACATAATCAACAGACTAAGTCTTATGAGACCCTTAGCCTCGATCCTTGAGATCCCACTCATCTTGAGTCATTGTAGCTGGTTTAGTTCCATTCACACTTTCCCAAAGGTCTCGGTCAACTAACATGTCTTCCATTTTGAGCTTCCACAGCTTGAAATTACTGCTATTGAACTTCTGTACTTAAAACCTTCTTGATGCACCTGCCATCTCCTTGCTGCAATAAGATACAAAATGCTCTGCACAGACTCCCACTCAACCTAAGATTAGCTCAAAAAATCCCTACCCTACAACTAGGACCAAAGGTGATCAAGCTCTGATACCAACTGAAAGGAAGCTAGGTGTGCAGAAATGCTTCCTACACTAATCTATTGAGGAGAGGGCTATGTAAATTCAACTTTATCCTAACTATTACAGCAATGTTAAACCATTAACATGAGATATTGTAGCAAAACACAAGAACTAGAATGTAGATAGAAGAAGAGAGACAAAGATTTACGGTGGGGAAAACCCTTATCGGGTGAAAAACCCCACACTCAGAAACCTACACAATGTATTAACAAATCTGAAAGAATGTTTACAATACACTTGTAATGCAAGCTTCAATGGTCTTCAACACTTGTGTCTGGAGTCAATCCGGTAGCATAACAATACCTGCAAACCTGTGATACAAACTCCATCTTCAAGCACCTATATATAAAGAAAATACAAGGCAATATTGGACCTATCTTGGAATGGGTGTCCAATATGGCATCTTGGACCAAAACCCATGCCTAGGGACACTTGGTGAACATTGTAGAATGTGTCTAACACTTGTCCACAGCTCCCATCCCAAAGAGGTTATCTACTTCCAAAATGGGCTATGACAGATGCTCTTACGACACTTAGGACCGTCATAGAATCTGTCATAGTGGTTACAACTTACAGCTGTAAGAGAATCTATCATACACATGCTATAAATAGAATATTCTCTTACAACACATCATATTCAACCTTGGGGCACCCAAATATACCTCATTCAAAGATGCTACATGACACATGTCATTACCTGTCTTACAACCTTCTATTCTCGACTCTTACATGTCATAGATTCGTCATAGTAATCTGTCATAACCGTTTCGGTCAAACATTCCTTACACAACATAGAAGATGCCAACACATGGTAGAATATTCCTACTGTTAAGTGGGATGCCTATCTCCTCATGTGAAGACAAAATAACAAGTTGTCATAATCCATGTAGGATTGACACATCACCGTGCCACATCCCACAATATGACAAAGTGGAATTTCTAATTATTTACAACATAGGCAATTGATTAATAAATACAAACATTACAAATGCAGAGAATTGCCAAGGTTGAGACACCTTAATTCCCAACACTTTTGTCTCTCAATTCATAAGTTGTCTCAGCATCAAAGGCATTTGTGTACAAAACCATACACATTGGTTCATTTGGTCTCATATGAGGCAGCAACTTATTCAAAACTCTGGTAAACCTATAATTGAAATTAGAGACTGATTCATTTGACCCTTTAGAAATACTTGTGAACTCATTGATAATGAAACTAGGGTTAGTCTTATCTCCATCCTGTTCCCTAAAAATCCTCTTAAAATCATCCCATGATGTAACACTTTGATTAGGCAAACTTCTATACCATTCTCTGGGTTCATTAGTCAAGGACTACATAAATAACTTCATGAAAACATCCTCATGCTCTATTTCAAAATTATCCATAACATTGAGGAAAGATTTTAGGTGATCATCTCCTAATACAACATTATTTCCTGAGAATCTTAGCAATTCACCCCTAATATTGTTGTCAATGGGGTTAGGGTATTCAGGAATGCCAGTAAAGTCTAACTATCTGAATCTATCTAATTGCATGGGTCTTCTACCAAATTGGTTGGCATTAGCATTCCTATTTGCATTAATATTCTGATTTCTCACATTATTCAGTGGTACCCTATTGTTATTTGCATTTTGTCTTTAATTTTTTTTGTGGATTCTAGTTCACATGCTGATTAAGCCCTTGATTATTCCCATGTATGTTTTGGTCATTTTGTTGATTCTGAACCTCATTTGCCTATTGGTTTCCTAACAAATTTGCATTATTGAGAGTGGGAGTTGAATTTTGATGGGCAATTCTCAAGGCTTCCACCTTTTGTTTCATATCATCTCTTATTTTCAAGGCTTGTAAGTAGTCAAGTTCTGCCCTGAGATTCCTAATCTCTTTGGCTAGTTCCTCTTCTCTTGGCATGGAAGAAGATGGTCTCATGGGGTTGTCAGTATCTCTTGGAGATTTTGTATCTTCAAATCTATCAGGGGGATCTAGAAAAGGACACTCTTGAAACACATCAGATCTAAACCTCAACCCATCGCTCTGCTATTTTTCATAAATCTCATGAATATTAGCCTCTGGGGCTGAAAAGTGTTGTTGTTGTCCAAGAGACCTAACATTATTATGAGGATCATGATTATTCCTAGGACTTGGTGAACTTTCATGTCTGGGTTGAGAAGTTCCTTTTTTCCTATACATTTTTCTTGGTAATTCTTGGAACAAAGGGTTTTGCAGGGATAATCTCCCCTGCATACAACTTCTATTTTTACTGGCTGGGAGATTTTTCTTGGAGTCACCACCCACTAATGAGATTTATACTTACATTCCAAGTTCCTTTTCAACTCCCCGACGGAGTCACCAATCTGTTGGTGTTCCTAGTTGATTATTTGAGTTCCCCTAAAAAGTAGCCATCTTTTATCCACAGGGAGCTCAGGTCAATGGCCAATGAATAAGAGACTGACTCTATGTCTCCTCTACACTTTAGGCGCTACAAGACCTAGGAGGTATTCCCTTACTCAATACCCATATTGTAAATCCTGACTATAACTAGGTATTGACATTTCAGTAGATAAATCCTCTATTATGCAGAACAAAACTGTGAGATAAATACAAAGGGGCTAGCTTTGGGTCCTACTTCAATTGTGAATTAGAGGATTTGGAACCTAAATCCTACTCCTATAATCCTAAAATTTAGGGTTTTGAGTTGATTTTATTTTTTGTATTTGGTTGCCTAATTAGGGTTTGATTCATAAACTTAATCCAAGCCTTTGATCAATGCCTATCCAAGGGTATGGAGTCCAACTTAAAATATATAAATAACTTTCCATAAACCAAGCAAATACATAGATTTCAAATGGTTTTTTAGTTCTTGCCTTGCAGAGAACTCCCAAGATTAAGTATCCCTATTAACTCTACTTACAAATATCCTTGTTATCACACATATTTTCCCATATTTGATCTAAAGCACTCTAATATGTTCCTTAAATAGAAGCAAGAAATCAAACATACAATGTAGCAGATGTGCACCCTAGAACTTAGAAAATGATTAGTTACTTTGTTCAAAAGAAAGATGCAGATAACAAATGGAGACAGTTAATAGAAATACATGCACACAACATTACTCATATAATTTGATCTGAAACTGATAAATAGCTTATGGAAAACACATACATACATAAAAATGAAACTCACAACACCATGGAGAGGGAAACCAGTCAAAATTTTCTATTATTTCCACTCCTCAAAATCCCAATCCTCCAACAACCTTTACATAGTGAGGTGACCAGTTCCTTTATAGACATATAACATGGTGCTCAAAATTTAATACATATGGTTGGTTAGATGAGTCTACAATACAAAGCACCGCTCAAGGGTGTTGGAGCATTTATTACATAGAACATGGAGAAAAGACAAAAAATAATTTATCATGAGTACAATAGAGTGGAGGAGCCTGGCCACATAAATGCAGAGGAGAAGGTAGCTGTTCATTCACTTCAGGAACATTCACCCATACTTCTCTGTATCCACAATCTGATTTTCCATTGTTCTCATTGATCTATTATTAGGGGAAGTGTATGGCCTTATTCTGTTAGGAGAATTCACTTGATGGACAGGATCCTGCACTTGTTCTTTTGCTTCTCCTTCTAGGTCTACTTTTTCAATTTCGTCTTCAATTCCAAATCAATTATTTTTGCCTTTTTGGCAAGGGAAGGGTCATGTGATTCTATTTTCATAGAATACCCCCCTCTTGAGCTACTAGGCTAGTAAGTAGGCCTTTCTTCACCTGCAAGAGCACTAGAAATTAATTGCTCTGCATGATCAAACATCATCTAAATTCTATTTATTTTGTCCTGTACTTCTGGAAAGGCACCCGGGTATGCAACATTCAAATTTTTCCTCATCCTTTCTCCTACCATAATTGTGTCCCACTTGATTCTCAAGGTATGGACATCATTCATTGTAAAGTAGTTCCTGACAATGTCCTCATCAAGATAGACCTAGTGAATGTACCTTGGTCTCTGTTTATTAACCCTTACTTTATCAATGAAACCCCTAGGGTCAAACATCCTAGGGGGCTCCACATTCATCCTGTAGCACTGAAGAACTAAATCAATCTAATCCAAACCACCTTTATCAGTTGTCAAGAAGTCACCAAATTTGAGGGAGGTAGGAAAGAATGAGACCTTTTTATGTTTCCTTAGATGTTCTTTATCTGATTCATTTAGCTGCCCAATAATCTCTAAGAATGCAATTCTCTTTGGCACATACTTAGGAAAAATATAAGGAGGGGCCTCACAGCCATAAATTTTGACACAAGTGGTGTGTTCATGATAGAACTAGTCACCCTAGTATTGATCAATCCCTAAATCAGGGGTCCTATCCAAAGGCCTCAAAAAATCTAGTACATTTGCATGCAACCTTTCTCCTTCTGGGTCTAGGAAACCAAGAACTCTTCTTACAAAATACTCTTCAAAAATTACATAATCAGAATCAACACAATGCATGTCCACCATGCATGTCCACATTTGAACTGGCAACATATTTCCTTGTACATCTGTCATCCTGACATGTAAGTTCTAATGCCACATACCTGACAAAGCAAACAAAATCATATGACACAACATATAATACCATTTGAATTCAACATGGGCATCCATAGTAAACAACTTGCCCTTGAGTGCCATCATCTATTTGTGCATCCTTTCTTCTATATAAGAAGCATAGTCATACGGCTCCCTAGTCTTTGGATCCTGAATATTTACTACCATCATCATCAAAGAGATTGGCATCCTATCTGAAGCATCCCTCCCAAGTACTTGGCAAAGACTGTGGTAGGTTTTGACAAAATAATGCATAAACAAGGTGCAATCAAAAGGCTCCTCATCCCTGTCTAATATTTTCACCAACTGGCCATCCATCCCTCTTGGTCTGTGTTTGGCCAAGTTGAAATTTTTGTATGCACATTTGACAGTCTAATAATTTTCCTTCAATACACTCAGGTTGATCGGTTTACTGGCTGCAGGGTTTAGATTGAACACATTAGAGATGTAGGCCTTTGTGAATTTTATTATCATTGTGCCATTTTCTGCTAGGACTGATCTAGTTTGAGGATCATACCTTTGTGTAATTGCCCTTACTAGGTTTGGATTTAGGAATACTTTAGGGAAAATTAGCTTGGCCAAATCAAATTGCCAAGCGTTGCAGATAGGGACTTTGAAGTCCATCCAATGATGTCAGTGTTTGAATAAAACCCAACCTAGAATAGGCAATTGGGCATCCCTACAGTTGTAGTAGAAATCTAAGAATTTATCATCGAGACCATGCAGATTCAAAGCATGCCTAGCATATTCCAGGAATTGGACCATGAGGTCCTCATCCAAGCCGCATTTTGAGGTAGAGGCTTGATTGACTTGACTCATCTTTTCAGACTAGGGCTTCTCTCTTCTATAGTTTTCTACCTTTCAATCAAGCAATCAACTTAAAATATACTGAACACAGTTGAACAAAGTGATCTTACTGGTTTTTACGCCTACAAAAGCTTGAAATTCCTTCCTTTTCTTGCCTGAAGACTTTGTTGCGCATCTAAAATTTGTTTGTGCTTGAGGAAATGATGCAGAAAGCCTTAATTTTCTTCCTTTTGAAGCTTCGTAGCATAGGTTCTGAGGCATTAATAGAAGTAGATTCAACCTTAATCTCACATTCGTGTCACAGGGTGCCTACAATGTTCCTCATAAAAAATTTAAAACTGGGCCATCGATCTAAATTTGTCCTTGTGAAATCCACAGCCACCATTCACCTTCCAAATTTGAAAATTTGGGTCTTCCCAGTTGAAAAGTCATTGACCAATAGGAGCAAACTAAGTCAAATGTACATCCTTTTCTAATCGCATCACCTTTTGACCGATCTGGACATGTGGCACCATGTTGCAGCGTCGTAGCCAAGAATGGCCCACCACCTACCTATCCTGCACGGGTGTGATAAAGCCTTGACATGTCTCCTTTTCATTTTCTTTTCATTCCTTTACCAAGATGAGGCCACATGTTGCCATCTCGTGACCGTGCGGTGAATATTCCTTTCTGACAAGATTCCCTTGTGAGCTTGCACAACCATCAGATTTAAGCCTTCTTGTAGATCACTTCTTAGATTGATACTTGGTAGCACACGATTCCTTAATGGAGGATCTTCAATTAAGGAGCTATAAGCCCAGATTCCTTAACAATTATCACCTTGTCGTAACTGCGCAGAGGGATGATGACATCATCTATGATGCACTGCAACGCTGCGAAATATTACAACATAACACTTTTTAACCCTTACAAAGACTTAGGACATATATTTAATAATTCACAGGCTATAAAGGGTAAGACTAGGACATGGGGCCGGTCACCTAACGAAAATAAAGGCTTCAAGTTATAACTTAAGTGACCAGGGACTTACTATAGGCAGTCAACATGAAATTAGAAGATAAAGCGTACAAGACTTAGAGACTTAGGCTTAATAGATCATAAAGGAAAAGGCTTACAATTTCATGGACCTAAAACCCTAAACTCATACAGGTACCTCCAGGATCAACACAAACCATTAAAATCAATCCTCTTCATTTTTAGCCCTAAGCACTAGCACATTTGTCTCAATCATCTATTTTCTTCTAAACCATCCATTTCTATAATTAATTAAATAAATTATATTTATTTAATTAATTTCATCTATGTTCTTCTATTTTCATCTATAATTAAATAATCTATAGCTATTTAATTATCCCATTATTCCTCTAAAATAAATAAAATCAATATTTTATTTATTTATCTTCTCATCATGCACATAAATTAAATAAATTTATTTATTTAATTTATATTGATTCTTCCAATTTTCTAAATTTAGCTCTTTCCTCTATCATTTAAAAATAAATTAAATAAATTTATTTATTCAATTTATTTTTATCTTATCATTTCCCTCCCTTATCACATTCTTCTGTGTACAAGATAGGTTCTATCCTAAATCAAATACAAAAATGATTTAATTGGTTCTAAAATCAATCATTCACATCATCCAATCCTTAAAATAGAAAAGCATCCTATTTTAAGAAAACCAATCTTACCACTACCAACAAGCCAACTAAAATCATTTAATAAAAGCTTTTCCTATGGACACATGTCTTGTACACATTCATCCAAGCTTCAATTTGTTTAATATCAACCATTCACATAGCCACCTAATCTCCACCGTTGATCAATCTTAGTTGAGAGCTATATAAACACCTTCTCACCTCATTCCATTCAATCCCACACAATCTACATAGCATCCAGAGTATCATCTCATGCATATTGAATCCATTGAGCATCCATTGAGCACTTTGAGCATATAATCTATCATCATGGCAACTTTGATAACTATGGTTGTTCACTATTGACATTACAACCAAGGAATCAATACAATCTAGGTGACATTGTTCTTTGATTTGCTTTCATTTTGTGTCATTTAGATGGATTCTTTGAAGGTGGTAGGATTGGGTTTTGATTGTAATGCTTGATCTTATCAACTTAATTTTTCCTGCTAACACAGGAAGATCTTTAATTAAGATGGTTAGGTTAAATGATGTGTCACTAGATAATAAATTAGTTAATAATCCCTATAGATGCACTCATTTGTAGTTTCTCACAACACCATTAACCTAGGGAAATACAATACACATAGGTCCTCTAGAGATTTCCATTAGCTGCAAGTTCACCTACGGTTTGACAAGATTTATAATACCAGACCTTGTGCATAATGGAAAGACATTAAATTACCAATAAATTACAAGCATAGAAAATATGATTTTCATTTAAAAAAGTGTGCAAGGTCATCTTCAACTACTAGACCGATGCCTAATCCTATAGCAATAGAGGCATACTTGGACCAAAACTCACAATGACAAAGAAATCATAATATTCAACTGAGCCTAATTAACAAGGTTTCAACCTTGTAGAAACATTAGACCCTTAATTGCCCTCCTATTCTTATAAATACACCCATTCTTAGTTATCCATAACAAGTTTGAAATGCTCCACATATCATTCATGAAAGTCTGTTTACTTAATTATCTAAGCAGAACACTTTTACTACATTCTTTGGATACAAACTAACAAAGAACTGATATAGAGAATAGAAAATATAAACCCAGGAACTCATTGAATTCCCCAAAACACTCAAACAAACTTTAAGATAGAAAGTAAAAATGATAATAGAAGTGTGGTCTTATATTGATTTATTAAAAATATTTACAAAGCCATTACAAAAATTACTCAACAAATAGAACTGTTCATACATAAATCAAACACCCAATACATTGCATCTTGAATGCATAACCTAGGCTAACCCCACTACTTTAGACCTTGCCTAAAAGTATGTCCAAGCTCCAACATTACATATTCCCAAAAAACAAGGCTATATAGAAGAATGAGGAAGAAGATGAAAGGAGCATACAACATTTGGCACCATTTGCACCCTTGATCTATAACCAAATGTGGAATATCCTCACAACATCTTTGAGCTCCTTCATCTACCATCATTTGTTTGGAAATGGAGGCAACTCTTCAAATGGGCTATTACAACTGAATATTGTGCAAATGATCCTTGCAATAAGTGGAAAAGGACCATTTACCTCTTCCTATCCTTTTAGGGTAAAAGATTTTACACTTTTCTCCCTTAGAAATTGATTCTCCATGGTGAAAATTGTGGCTTTGGTTTTCTAGTGTGAGCAAATGGCAGTTACAATAGAAAACCCAAAATGATTATTCATTCTTTATTCTCATGGTGCAATGTCTCTCAAATTTGGTCTTCAAATTGGTAGCATCACACTCCTAGTGATCTATTTTAGCACGAGCTAAGTAAGAATGGATTCACGCCCTTAGCTATTTTGCATTTTTCCTTAAAACCTAGGATGTGAGAATGGGGGATGTATAGGGACTATTAGATCTCTTCTCAATAGATCCTCAAATGATGTGTTTTTTGTCTTTTACCACTATTTTGTCTTATTGTTCTTTGGAAGCTTGCAAAAGGTTCACAGGAGTAGTGAAAATCTTAAAAAAATGCAAAATTTCCTAAGTGCTCCAGAAGTCTACATTGAAACTGATCACTCTTTTCTATGGGAAAATAATTTGGTGGGATTTTGTGACCATTAGAATCTTTGTTTCTCTCTATTTCCTACCTCATTTTTATTTCCTTCATTCCCCTTTTTCTAAGTGGATGATGTTGGCAACATAGTCAAGAGACACTGTTGGTATGTTGGAGATTTGATGTTGTTATTTATGGCAACAACCTGACATGTTTGAAGACAACTCCTGAGATAGAGATGTGTCTAGTATTTTGATCTGGTAAGATTGACTTAGTCAAATTGACTAAGTATTGGCAGCACATTGATCTAGGGACAAAAATCCAGTTGGTACTCCTCCATAGATGAAGATCGTGCTATGCAGTTCTGGCATGTTGTATTTAGATGTTATGCAATGTTATATCCTAAGTTTCATATCTTGATAATCTCCAGAAGTTGTGTTGTGAATTGCTTAAGTCTGGCAAACAAAGTACAATCAGGAACAGAGTAGAACACCTAAGTAATTTTGTCTGCATTCCTTTGGTATTGAGTATCTCGATTTGTAGTTTGGAAGTGTTGTAAAAAAATATGAGGAGTATATAATTTTAGATTTGTGGAGTTTGAAGTTCACTGGAAGATCATCTACAAGTTACTGAGTATCGACATTCAGATTGACAGTGTTCTACAGTGACAGAGTCAATAGTTCAGAGGTCCGCAATTTGCCACATAAGAATATTATGACATGTGTTCTTGAAGGTATGATTAGTGATGTCTAATGAATGTTTAATGTGAATTTTGAAGTTTCATGTGGTCCGCAATAGAAGTTATGATATGATAGACAATAAGGTTTAAGTGTGCACTTTGAGATAAGGCCAACACACAGTTGGATCAATGTGTGCTAAGGAGATAATGTTTAGATCATTACTTCAAGTGGTTGGATAATAAGTCTAGACCTATATGAAGATTCCCAAATGATGGTATGGGTTCACATTGTTGTTTGTGTAAAGGATCAAGCCGACAAGGTTTAACTTCGGTATACAAGTTTCATATTTTGCATGTCGACCTAGTTTTGGGATAATTCATGTTGTGGATATATATACTTGATAGATTTTGGTATTAGAGAGAAGAAAGTGTGTGAATGCGGTACAAACTCGATGTGTATGTAATTTGAGGCAATTTTGTGATCAGAAAGGACAGTAAGGGCAGAAGAACAAAGTACATGTAAGTAGAGCAGAAAAGTAGGGCAAATGTAATGAAGACTTTTGAATCTACATATATTGAGCTATTAACGGAACTGCATTTCAGCATTCTGTAAATGCATTTTTAGTAGTATTCTCTTGGCAGTGAGCCATCGTTTCTCTATCTTCTCTTCTCTTCTTTATGGTAGTGAGCCTATTGCAGTGAGCACTTCTTTGGATAGTGAGCCCTAAGACAGTGAGCCTTTATGTAATTTAGTTTTGATATCATAATATATTGTGAGCTAACACTCACCGTGGTTTTTCCCTTTTTAGGTTTTCCACATAAAACTCCTAGTGTCTATGTGTTATGACTTTGTGGCTGCTCTTCTTACGTTTATTTTTCTTTCATGCTATTGAATTTGGTAAATGGATTAATTAATATGTGAAAGGACGGTTTTATAGAATACTGATTCATCCCCCTCTTAGTATTCTTTGTGTTCAACAATTGGTATCAGAGCAAGGTTCCTTGGAAGAAGCCTAACAAATTAAGGAAGATCTGGGAAAGCTTACTCATGGCAGCCAAAAGTTATCCTGCTCCAGGCAGCATCACAATTGATAATTGCACATAAGTCAGTAATCAAGAACTAAAAACTACTCTTGAAGATCTTGATAAGTATGAAGCAAATATCTGGGATTTGAAGGAAAATGTCAAAGAAGCTGATGAATGCATCCTGAAGCTAAGAGAGAAAGTTAAGAGATCAAAGGATAGGAGCAGAGAACTAAGTGAACAATTGAAAGTAGAAAATGAAACCCTAAATGATTTATGAATGCTGATTGAAGAGAAAGAAAAGGCCAAGGAGCATCTGAATCAAGTTTGAAGAATGCAAAAAGTTGGCAAAAGATGTTGTCCTTCTGAAATTTGATCTGGAGGTAGCTAATAGCTATAAAGAAAAGTTTAAAATAAGCTCTACCAAGCTTGACATGAGCTAATTGTAAGTTAGAAAAGTCTAGATGACAAGCAAGGTTTGGGATTTGAAAGAGGAGAAAGCTCTAAATCAGGGCAAATCAACACTAAAACAAAAGAACTCAAAGGCAACCACATCTAGAATCAAAGAACCAGGCCTAGAAGACCTCCAGTCAAGAAACCAAATGCTCAAAGGTACCCATCCTTCAATGGCTATTGTTTCAAATGCAATCAGTTTGGTCATAGGACTAATCAGTGTAGGAGAAGAATAAATCAAAATGTTCCATCATTCTTAGGTCAATGCTTTAATTGCAAAAGAATTGGTCATAAAGCAAGTGAATGTAGGAATGTGCTAAAGAATTGTTTCTACAATGGAAGGAACACTCAAGTTTTTAATGGAAAGTGCTTTGCATGCAATAGATTTTGGCATATGGCTAACCAATGTAGATAAAAAATGAATTCAATCAATAGGAGTCAAGGATAGAGGAATATTGTTTGAGCTACAATTGCAATAGACCTAGACATGTTGCAAAATTATGTAGAAGCAAGAATGTGAAAAGAAACTATTCTGCAAAAGAGAAGAAAAACAACAGAGGGAAGATAAGGGAAAGAATAAAGTTGATCCAACAAAAACCAAGAAGCAAATGAGTAAGATCTAGATTAAGAAGGACGTTAAAGAGGTCAAGGATGGGCCTGCACCAACTTTTGGTGCAGATACTTCCTCCAAGAAGTAAATTGGGAGCTCTGGCTTAGGGGGAGCTTTTAATGAATATTTTGATCCCCTAGCCAGATAGTGGGTGTTGAGATCCAGCACTAAGGTATGAGCTAAAGTAGTATTGGATAGATCATTTGGAGAAGAAACTGATAGAAAAATAATTGATGCAACACATTGTGAAGCAATCTTAATTGATCGTGTCTAATAGTGAAGTGTTTAGCAACTTTTTGAGAACAACATTTATGACAACTAGGTTTTTACATAACAAGTGTTAAAAAAGGACACATTCGAAAGATTAATCACTTTGCATTCAAGCTATCAAGTTTCCAAGGAGAACTGAAGTAGAATTCCAAGTGACCTCAATGATTTCTAGAGATTCAAAGCAACTCAGAGCGATTTCAAGGGAAGAAAACCCTAATTTGGTAAAAGAGGTATTTACAGTTTGAAACCCTATCATGAACTTGTTTAAATTTTTGTGGTTATGGCGACACCACAAGTTATTGATGTCACTGAGAGACCATGACCAAAATTTAAGAAACATCCATTCAAGTCTACTGAAGTTGATCTTGATGGCGCATTTTCAAAAGTACCTTATGGGTGGTGCACGAAGAAGATATTAGGGCTTACATCCACATTGCCCTAGATGAACACAACAATAGCAAACTTGGGGAATTGTATATGAATCATCTGTGTGGCGAGGGATACAAATTGGAGGAATACAAAGCCCTAAAAGAGAAGAAATTTGTGCAATAATAGGTTACACTTTTTGGCCAAACTTGACATTAAAATCAACATTTTGAACTAAATCTTCACTTTCTGACACCTATAGCCACTAAACCGTTAGGAATTTGAAGATGATGCGAACTAGTGATTTGTGAGATTTTGTTTGTAGATTTTAAATATATATATATATATTTTAAAATTTGGAGTTAAATTGTAAAATGTTTTGCATCTCCTTTGATAACTAGCTTTTAATAGTAAACAACATTTTTTTAAAGTGATGTGTATTCTGTAGCACATAACTTTTTTTCTACAACTTAGGATAAAATTATGATTCTTTTGAATTTAGATTGGTAACACTGATATACAGGGCATGCATTTGGTTTTATAATGTTTTGTTGAATATTTTTTTTAATTAAGTTTTGAAGTCAAACCAATTATAATTTAGACATAAACGTATTCCGTAAAACATAACTTTGTCTGTATGTATCGAAATTTAGTTTTTGTTTTTTTGTTGAAACAAGGACATCAATACCTAGGGTATAGATATTTTTTAAATTTTTTTTTCACTAATTTACTAATTTTCCATATGTGTAGAACAGAGAACTTGATGTTTGTTGAAAAACCTACATTCACAAGAAATAAAAAATAAATATTAATATCAAATTAAATATATTTAAAATTATACTTTTTGGGAAGCTTATAATAAGGACTACATACTTACAAAACATAAATTTTAAATGAATTCATTTGATCCCCCAAAAGGTAAATCAAAAGTGATTTTTTATTAGCATTTTGATAGGTGTAGAGGAGACTCCATTATAGCTATGGTTTAAAACTAACGGGGTTCTATCCAAGGGGGTTTGAATCTAAGGGGGTTTGATCAAACCCTTTTTAATTAAAATCCTTTAAATGGAACCTTTCAAGGCTTAAATCATTATATTTGTTAAAAATACGTGATTTCAGCAAAAATCAGGATGTCCCAGAAAGTGTAACTTCTGAGCCTAATACATTGATTTTTTGTCATTTGTAGAGGGCTCATGGGTCTGGTACATATTAAGTAGAGTTTACAATGAGTTTATGTGGCTCAATACACCAGTCATGATCACAAAAGATTCTATAAGGGTTGTTATGGGGTTGAATTCCATCGGAACAGTGCCTGTGTTGAAAGGTGTGAAAAAGAGCACAGTGACGGAAGCCACCGGAGCCCAATTCGATAAAAGGGCATTGACAATCAATGACATTGAAGACCACACAGTTAGGGTTGCATCCATGGTGATCAGTTACAAGATCTACTTCACAAACTGGGAGAACTTTGTCTCCGGTACTGCCATAGACACAGCTTATGAGATGGTTAAAAAGAATGCAGATTATGACCTTTATGAGTTACTTTGGCAACAATTAATGGAAAATCTAAAGAAGACAAAAGAACACAAATATCCCTTCAATTTTGGTACATTGATCATTTGCTTATTTTTCTATTTCATGCAAGAATTACAGGGAATGAAGTTGATTTGGTCTAATAGTCAACCAGTTTCTATTCAAATTAGAAACCACCTGAATAGCATATGAAGTTGAGATGCACAAAATGCAGGCCTGTGGGGGTACTTCAGGAATTTTCAAAAGACAATGCAATCTAGGAAAAGGATACTGGAATCAATAGTTAAAAAATATAAAAAAGATACATGTTTCATTGTCAACAAAGATCAATGCATGATGGAGGTTGTTGAGCCTAGGACAGTATGGGTCCTTCCAATGGGCTATGAAGTGGCTGAAGAAATACTTGATGGTTATGCTAAGCTCATGTTGAGAAAACCCAGGGACACTAATGAGGCAAGCTTTGGTACCTATGAGGAGTTATCTGTAAAAGTTTATGTTGAATTGAGAAAGCTAGAAACTTAGAAAAAGGTGAAGAAAATGGTAGAGGAATATGCCTAGAGCATAGGACTTACTAAAGAAGAGATTGCTAATATAAGAGCAAGGGCTGAAGCAACTAGGGCAGTTGAAAAAATGAAGCAGGGTGAGGCTAAAAAGGCTCTAGAAGAGTCTGAGAGAAAAGAGGAGTCTGCGGTAACAAGGAAAAGAACAAAAAGTACAACTTCTTCACAAACTACATCTACATCCTCTGGTCCCACACCCTCTGTGGAAGCACCTGCAAAGAAACCTACTGATGAAAATAACAAAATAATGAAGACCAAAGCCAAAAGGATGCATGTGAGTATAGGGGTTGATGATGAGGAAATTGAGTCAGATGAGGAAGTGAAGAAAATGAAAGTTAAGGCTACTAAAGCCTCTAGGAACAAAAAGGAGAAGCCCTCCAGTAAGGGCAGAATCAAAAAGCCAAGACAAGCTAAAATAGAGAAACGAGAAAATATAATAAATTTGGAGGATGTCTTGAAGGCTATAACAGTTGATGGAAATCTAAAGCCTATAGCTCAATTGTATGATGATTATGATAATATAGACAAAGGCATCATTGAGACTACTATAATCAGATATTTGGAGATATACAATAGAGCTCTCATTGAGGTGATTGCAAATCTCCCTGACACTCTTGCAAGTATAATGTCTGCCAAGAAGGAAGCATCAATGGTAAAAGACTTGGAGACAAGAGAAAATGCATTGTTGAAACTATGTCCAGATGTGACTCCTGAGGAGAGATCCAAAGTCTTCAAGATCCGTGGAGATAAAATTGAGATAAAGAAAAGGATCAACACTCTAATGTCTGGGAATACAGAAAAATTTGTGAAGGATATAGAACAAGAAATACTTGATATCCTAAGAGATCTCAACATCCCAAACATTTATGATAAAGAAGATATAAGTGTTGATGATGACACATCTATTCCAGAAGGGTAAAAGCACAAAGCTATGCCACACTTTCAGCTGGCTTATCAGCACAAGTGAATTTAAGTATTTCTAACTAAAAATTAATTTTCATCAAACATATGATCTTGTAAGATTCATTCTAGTTAAGTTAGATATGTCCACAACTTTTCCAACTAAAATTGTTGGCTAAATGCATATGTAGTACCACTATAAGGCCAATTTACAAAAAAAATAAAATTATTTCAAAAACTTGATATTTCAACAACTTCTACTCGTGTAAATAACATTTTTAAAAAAATATAAAAATACCCTTTTGTAGATCTATAAGTTTAGTTTTCAAATATATATATATATATATATATATATATATATATTTTAATAGTTTAATTATTATTTATATTTTCCTTTCTATTTTTACTAAAAGTAGGTTATTAGCACAAAACATTAGGTCAATTACCATGTCAAGGAAAAATAGTAAAACTTATTAAAAAAAATTGAAAAAATATGATGCACTAGATAAAAGAATCTATATTAAGATGGTATAATTATTTTTCTATTTTAGATAAATAGTTAATATAAAAGTTGATGTCAAATGGAAACAACTAGGTTTTAATACACACACATTTTATTATTTATTTAAAAATATATATTTATCAAAATTTGAAAAAAAATATATCCATGCACTAAAGTTTCAAGTTATAAATACACAAAAAAAAATTGAAGAAGAAAAAATAAAATTTACTATATAAAGATTGACGTCTCATGTAACTTCATTTTTCAACATTTTATCAGTAACTAAATTATAGTGTCAATTTATTAAAAACTATATTCAAATAATTTTTAAATTTTTTTCAAAAAATACAAACATAAAATATACTAAAAAATAAATATTTTATTAGTGTACATTTCAAAATTCAAAACATATATGTCACTTTTTAGTGAGTCAAGTTTAAAATTTGGATCAGTGTTGGTCCTTTCCTTTATAAAAGTGTGACACAACTTTGTTCTTTTACCCAGAAGTCAGCTTGGATCAAGGGTTGAACAAAACTAATGAAGAGATAAAGGAGAAAGAAGATCATCAAACCCATGCATATGATCAAGCCCCTGTTATTAATGGTCAAGACAAAGCTAACAAGGACCAAACAACGACAAGTCCTCCTTCGAATCAGCAAATTGATGACCAAGAAAACAAGGAGAAGACTGCAGAGCAAAATAAAGCTAATAATCAAGAAAATGAGCGAGCTGTGAAGAGCCCACCTCTGGACAGAACATTGATAAACAAGAGGCTATGGATCTAGAACCACCAGAGAAGAATCAAGAAGAAAAAGTGTGATGATATTGTAAGAGACACTATTGCTACACCAGATCCGGTAAATTCTATCAAGAAATTTTTGGAGAAGAAACAAGGAACACAAGTGTTGGATGCACCTGAGTTTCTACAAGGACCAATAAACTTGGCCTCAATGTCTCCTTTGCATAAATTCAAACTAGTATCAATTGTGCAAGACAAGGCTCAGGAAGAAATTCTAAGGTCTCACATCTAGGACAGTGAACACATAAGAGAAGCATCTGGTATCTTGGAGAAGTTGATGCCTACATACCAAAAGGACACATCATTGTCATCAACTGATCAACTTAAAGGCTTAATAAATTTAGTAAGTACTCATTTAGAATCTTTTGAGAAGTCCGCTGATATAAAAGTTAGGAAGGAATTTGATGACAAAAGATTAACAGAGTTGATGACTAAGCTAGACAGTGATAAAATTTTGTTAGATAATAGTATCAAGAATATAGAGTGTGCTATTAAGGAAGCCTGTGACATATACAAATTTGCTTATCATGGCCTGAGACCACTAAGGAAATGGAAGATAAGATCAAAGCTATGGAACTTCAATTAGTAAATATTTCTAAATCTTATGATTTGGTAGTTGATTCCATAAGCAATAAAGAAATAAAAGTTGTTAATATTCATAATAGCATAAGTAGTCTGCTAAGAAAAAAAGGAAGAAATGAAAAATAGAATGTGCTAATTAAGAGGGTTAATAAGCCCTAAAATTGATTCAATGTCAAGTCTAGCCGTTGAAGCCTTAAAGGTTAAGGCAATAACTGATATATCTACAAATGTGCAGAAGGCAAAAGACTTAGTTTTTCATATTAATGGTAATATTCAAATTTTGAACAGTGCTAAGAATAGGTGGGATGGAGAACTAGCACAATTAAAGATTATTTACAATAATATCTTTTCACCCACAACTAATTAAATTAAAAGATTGCACTTGTACATATGCGACTAAGTATAACAGTTTTGCAATACAATTTTGTTACTTGTGCATACACTTTTCCCATTGATGTCAAAGGAGGAGAAGAAGATCTAGTGGAAAAAGGCCAAACATCCTAAGAGAAGAAGTAAAACAGAGTGTACATAGTAAGGGGGAGCAGATAAGCATTTTTCACTAAGTGTTGCCATCAATACCAAAGGGGGAGATTGTTGGCTACAATATTTTGGTCTAGTAAGATTGACTAAGTATTGGTAGGACATTGAGCTAGGGACAAAAATCTAGTTGGTACTCTGCAGATGAAGATCTTGCTATCCGGTTTTGGTATGCTATACTTAGATGAACATTATGCAATGTTATATCCTAAGTTTCATATCTTGACAATCTCTAGAAGTTGTGTTGTGAATTGCTTAAGTCCAGCAAACAAAGTACAGTTAGGAATAGAGCAAAACACCTGAGTAATTTGGTCCGCATTCCTCCGGTATTGAGTATCTCAATTTGTGGTTTGGAGGTGTTAGAAACACATATGAGGAGTATATAATTCCAGATTTGTGGAGTTTCAAGTTCATCGAAAGATCATCTACAAGTTACTGAGTATTGACATTCAGTTTGACAGTGTTCTACAATGACAGAGTTAGTAGTTCAGAGGTCCGCAATTCACCACATAAGAATATTATGACCTACGGTCCTAAAGGTATTATTGGTGATGTCTAATGAATGTTTAATGTGAATTTTGAAGTTTCATGTGGTCCGCAATAGAAGTTATGATATGACAAACAATAAGGTTTAAGTGTGCACTTTGAGATAAGGCCGACACATAATTGGATCAATGTGCGGTAAAGAGATTAAGTTCAGATCATTACTTCAAGTGGTTGGATAATAAGTCTAGATCTATATGAAGATTCCCAAATGATTGTATGGGTTCACATTGTTGTTTGTGTAAATGATCAAACTGACAAGGTATAACTTTGGTATACAAGTTTCATATTTTGCATGTCGGCCTAGTTTTGGGATAATTCATGTCGTGGATATATATTCTTCATAGATTTCAGTATTGGAGAGGAGAAAGTGTGTGAATTCGATGTGTATGTAATGTGAGGCAATTTTGTGATCAGAGAGGAACAATAAGGGTAGAAGAACCAAGTACATGTAAGCAGAGCAGAAAAGTAGGACAAATGTAATGAAGACTTTTGAATCTGTATATTGAGCTATCAATGGAACTACATTTCAGCATTCTATAAATGCATTTGTAGGAGTCTTCTCTTGGTAGTGAGCCATCCTTTCTTTATCTTCTCTTCTTTTCTTTATGGTAGTGAGCCTATTGCAGTGAGCACTTCTTTGGACAATGAGCCTTCATGTAATTTAGTTTTGATATCATAATATATTGTGAGCTAACACTCACCATGGTTTTTCCCTTTTTAGGTTTTCCATGTTAAAATCCTGGTGTCTATGTGTTATGACTTTGTGGCTACTCTTCTTATGTTTATTTTGCTTTCATGTTATTGAATTTGGTAAATGGATTAATGAATATGTGAAAGAAAGGTTTTATAGAATACTGATTCACCCTCCCTCTCAATATTCTTTGTGTTCAATAGATGATTCAAGTGTAATCCAACACTTAGGCACCTTGAAAATCCCTTTTGAATTTTGAAACTCTAATCATTTGAGGTATTTTTAGGATTTCAGACTTTCAGGGATTGGAGAACTTGAGGACTTGGGAACTAGATGCAAAAGTGCCTCGAAGGTCTGAAATTCCACGTAGAAAATTTGTAACTTTGATATGTAGGAATCAGGTTGGCAAAAGGAATACAAACATAAGAACTAAGAAAAAGTATCAAGAACCCTCAAAACTCTATCTCTTCATTCCTTCTCATCTTCTCCTTTTCTAATTAGTCATAAGGGATTCAAACTTTTGGGGTATCAAGGAACCTAAGGATCTAGGGACATGTGTAGAAGTTCTTCGAAGGTCTAAAACTCCACATAAAATATTTACAACTTTGATGTGTGTGATTATTTAATTTTGATTCATTGTGTATATTATTTATAAATTTGATATTTTAAATATTAATGAAACAATATAATTAATTATATATTAATAATAGAATGTATATTAAATTATTGATTATACACATTAGTAGAATTATCATTATATTTATTTTTATTTTATATTATAGTAAAATGAAATATTAATATATATTTCTGTATAAATATTAAATATTGAAATATTATACTGATCTAAATATTAATATCAATAAAATTATTGTTATATTAAATGGCCACCTACAGAAGTTGCCATATTTTTAATCAATCTGCATCATATATATTTGTGTCATCCCAATAATAGCAAGTAGTAAAATTCTATAATAGATGAAAAAGAGATTCAAGAATTGACAATATTAGACTAAAATTCTCCAATCCAAAATCCATTGTAGTCTATGCTAACCAAACAAATATTAAATCAAACTCAAAATCAACTATTACCAATAAATCAGTTCCACATCCATATTAAACAAATATTTAATCTAAGAAAAAAATTTCACTACAAAACACATGCTATTATTACAACACTACAAGGCAGTTACTAGCCACTAAACGTTGCACTTGTTAAAAAAATGCAAGCCATATGTAAAATGAAGGAGAAGATCAATCATACAACACATATGGATAAGGACAAAAGAACCAATAAATCTATGCAGAATAATAATTAATAGATCATCTACCTAACTTCTAGGTTAATATTTTCTACATAAATAGCTTTAATGATTAAATAGTCAATAATAATTTTACATTTTATTTATATTAAAGGTATTTAAAAGTTAAGAATAAATGATCAATATGGGCAACATGAATTTTATTTTAATAATTAAATAGTCAATAACAATTTTATACCTCATCTACACAAAAAATGTTATGAAAAACTACAACAAAATATCAACCATATAAATTCTATGTTTTTGTGCCTACCATAACGGCACATTGTGCACAATGTCCCCACACTTTACATTGTGGTAGCCCCCACCATAAACTATTGGCATGTTGTTTTAAGTTCCTCCATGTTTTTGTGTTTTGCAATTTGTAATCACTTTTCAACTTTAATCCAATAGAAAAATAAAACAACTACCTAACATATGGATAAGGATAGAAGAATAATTTAGAGAGAACCTATGTAGCTTTTAGCCTGCATTATTGTTGAGATCAACATCATTGCGCTGAAATATTATTCAGTTTGTAATTTTACATGTCATCTACAATAGAAAATGGTAAATAAGTTTATTGGTCAGAGTAGTTGGTCAACATGTGCAAGATGAATTTCAATTTGAAACCACAACATGAAAATACCAACTAAATGTCAAGTAAATAATTATTCTAAGTTTGTATTAGCCAAAATTGAATTTTAATTATTACACACCAAATGATCTTTAAGAATAATAGGCCAACATAAACAATATCAACTTTCATTTTGTAGCCACATGGAAGATACCAACTATAATATGAATTGTCAAATGTTATAATGTGTTGACACTTTACGTTGGGGTGGCCCCTAGTTGCTTAGCCTGCATTATTGTTGAGATCACTATCATTGTGCTGAAATATTATTCCCTGCGTAATTATACATGTCATCTAGAATAGAAAATATTAAATAAGTTTATTGGTTAGAGTAGTTGGTCAACATGTGCAAGATGAATTTCATTTTGAAACCACAACATGAAAATACCAACTAAATGTCAAGTAAATAATTAGTCTACTTTTATTAACCCAAATTAAATTTTAACTATTAAACACCAAATGATCTTTAAGAATAATGGGTCAACAAAAACAACTACTTTTATTTTGAAGCCACATGGAAGATACCAACTATAATATGGATTGTCAAATTTACAATGTGCCTACAATTTACTGTGGGGACCTTGTTGTTTTAAGCTCTTCCATGTTTCTCTATGGCTTTTTAACTTTAAGCCAATAAAAAACATAAAACAACTATGTAATATATGGACAACAATAGAAGAAGAATTTACAAGTAATGGGTGTAACTTTTAGCCTGCATTATTGTTGAGGTCAACATCATTATGCTCAAAGAATAATTTAGAGATAATGGATGTAACTTTTAGCCTCCATTATTCTTGAGGTCAACATCATTATCCTGAAATATTATTTCATTTCTAATTGTACATGTCATTCACATTAAAAAATGATAAATAAATTTATTAGTCAAAGAAACTGGTCAACATGTGCATCATGAATTTCATTTTGAAACCACAATATGAAAATACCAACTAAATGTCAAATAAATAATTATTGTACTTTTATTAACTAAAATTGAATCTTTAACTCATAAATACCAAATAATCTTTCAGAATAACGAATCAACATAAACATCAACTTCCATTTTGAAGCCACATGGAAGATACCAGCTATAATATGAATTGTCAAATGTTAAATGGATTGCCAACAAATAAAATTTAAACATCGTTATTAGAGTTTTCCCCTTTTCTTAAACTTTTCTACAGAGGTATTATTAATATTCTGATTCATTCAGAATACTTCTCTTTCAAATTGCAATGCTCATCTTTCATCAGCTTTGTTGAATATGAATGCTTGAACTTGTAGACATTGGCAACGCATTTCTCTTCTTCTTCCGAGTTCTAAGTAAGAAAACTTGTGAATATGGTGACAGGTTATTTGATAGCCTACCCTGATAAGTTGTGTTTGTTGAAGCTGTTTCTGAGTGTAATCTTGCCTCATGGATTAAGACCCCACCTCACTAAATGGCTAGACCCAGACATATTACAGTTAAACGAGAGCTGGAAAATGAAGGTCTCGCTAATATTAATGAAAATTATGAAGTGTGTTGCAGGACCCTTGGCAGCAATGGGTACCCTCATAGAATTTCTTCTCAACCTGTTTTCTCATAATGGGGGATTATTAAAAACCCTGTTTAAATTATTAAATGGTAAGTATACTTAAATTTTTTCAATGAATTAATTGTTTTTCACAAAAAGTATTGTGTAAGTATTTTTTTATGTTTTTTTTTTTTTGATCTTGGATCACTTTCTTTATAAAAATATATATACTAAAACATCATTTATACTATTTTTTTCCATCTTTCCTCATTAAAAAATTATTCTTTTTGGATGGATTTGGTAAGCCCCTTTTCATGGCTTAAGAGCAGTTTAGGTAAACCTACATGGATTTATGTGGTAAATTTATTAACAAATGAAAGATTTTTGAGATTTAACTTAACATTTCTAATCTAGTTCTTTGTAATGCTTTCTGTTTTTCTTCTATTTCAATTCTATACAGGTAGGTAGTTCTTAGGTCATTGTGAAGGAAGTTATGAATTTGGTGGACAGACTCGTTCTCAGATTTGAGTCCCTTCTGTAGAAATTCAAAACAGCAAATTGTCTAAACCATTTCTTGTAGAACCAGACCTTTCCATTATTTCTTTGGTTCCTCATTAGAGCGGCCTACTGCTGAAGCCAACTCCAAGGGGGTTGTTTTCGGAAAAAAAAATCAGTGTTAGCAAAAAGAATTTCCCAATCCAAGGGTGACTGAGACTTGAATGTTAATGGTGAATAATCAAATTTGAGATGTTGTCACTAAACAGATATATTTGGATATCTCCTCCAGATTTATACTTGTCTACTTTACCTTTATGCTCACTCAGTCCTCTTCGCCACTGATTTACTTTCTTCTGCTACTCCTCTGCTTTCTTAATTTAATTCACCTCCACTCTTCTAATAGAAAATTAAATAGCTTTCTTGACTAATGGATTGTTTTATATAGGAAGCATCATCATACCCAGAAGAGGATCAGAGGAATTTTTAAGTGTCACTGGCCATTTAGAGCGGCGCACAGAGTTGTATGACAGCAGCTCTGATGAGGTTGATTTAAGCATGGAGCCCGGGGACAGATTCTTTGCAGATATCTCAGCCATGGCTTCAACCTTAGTTTATGAAAACAAGTTGGTTATCAGGAAAAGAGTGAACCAGCACTGGAGGGTACGGTACTGGATTTTATTTCACTTGTTTTAAAATCAAATAGAGAAATTCAGTCAAATTTTTCCTTGACTGAACGAAAGTTTTATTGTCCCATCTTGCAGATGCATTTTGTGGAGTTCTTCGACTTTTGGGACGGTATGGAATTTTTGTGGAAAAACTAAGACTAATGAAATTTTAAATTTTATTTCACCAATTAAATTACACAGGTTTTCAATATAGATTGATCAATTAAATTGATATAGATTTATATTATGTAAGATTATGTAGATTGATCAATTAAATTGGTATAGATTTATATTATGTAAGATTATGATAATTTAAAATATAGAATTAATTTAAATTAGTTCTAATAATTTAAATAGTTTAATATATTATAAAATATTATTTATATAAAATAGTTTAACATTTTAAAATTTTCTTCTATTTTATAGTTTTAATATTTTTTTATTAAAGATGTCAAATTTAAGGGTTCTTTTTAGATGATAGAAATGTTATTGGACAAAATTTTAGGTTATCCTTAAACATTCTTAGGTTCAAGATAAACTTTGGGTAATAAAAATAAAATAACTAACTACTTTTTAATATAAATGAAACACAATTGATTGTTTGGCTATAAAATCAATGGCCACCTAAAATCCTCTTCTACTTGTTAGAATTAAATTTAGAGTTCAATATTGATATTAAAATATTCCTTAAAAATAGGTACCCTAATTCTAACCTAAACACTAATTTTAACCATAATTATAATTATAATTATAATTATTATATACATAATATAATATTATTATATAATATATTATAATAATATGTCTAATCTATATTATAATATTATATTATATAATTATAATAATTCTTATAATTATATATTATAGTTAAAATTAGGCTTGTGCTACTAGCATACTTATATTGAAGAAATTTACTATACATAGGTGGAAATAGGTGCCTAGAGACTTTAGATATATTTTTAAAATATAGGTATCCCAGTTAAAACTCAATGATGACACATGTTAATATAAACGAAATAAAATTGATTATTTGATCATTGAATTAAATAATATTTAAGTAGAGCTAAAATTAATAAAGACTTTTAAACCAAAACTTATAGAACTTATCCACATACACATTGTTTGATCTATGTACATTTATTAAATTCATTTAATATTAAAAAAAAATTGTGAAAGGACAATATTTTAACATTGCCAACTCTCAAAGATATTCGTATTTTGATTTTGATTAAACACTTTTAACTAAATACCTCTTCTAACATAAAATAATAAATTTGTACTCTTTTCTTAGACATGTTCAACTTGTGTTGACAGTCTCTTTAATGTCCCTTTTTAACTATACCAATGCTCTGCATGCATATCTCTGAAAGTATGTAAAATCTTTATATTAGTTGCATATTCATGAATACTGATATGTCGATATGGGTAACTTACAGATCACTTGCAGAAGAAATCTACACAGGCATTTGTATTGTGTGACAAAGAAATCGATGCCAAGTTAATAGTGATAGCATTCAGAGGAACACAACCATTCGAGGCAGATGATTACATAACAGATTTAGATTTCTCTTGGTATGAGTATCCCCAAATAGGAAAGATCCATTTAGGATTTCTAGAGGCTTTGGGTCTGGAAAACCGTCACAAGAAATCCTCACACCCTCTTGAAAACCAAGACCATGACAAACCTCTGGCCTACTTTGTGCTACGTCAAAAGTTAGAAAACCTTTTACAAATCCACAAAAATGCAAAATTCATTGTGACAGGTCACAGTCTAGGAGGAGCCTTGGCTGTATTGTTTTTAGCAATGTTGTTTGTAAATGAGGAGGATAAGTTGTTGGAAAAACTATTGGCTATTTATACATTTGGACAACCTAGAGTTGGTGATAAAGCATTTGCAGAATTCATGAACAAGAAAGTAAATCAACCCACAGCCAGATATTTTAGAGTCGTATATTCCAATGACCTTATTCCAAGATTACCATTTGATGATGGCATATTCATGTATAAGCACTTTGGAGTATGTCTTTACTACGACAGTCTTCACTGTCAAAAGGTATTGATTACTATTTAATTCTGTGATATTCGTGATTACTACTAAGATTAGCGATACCCATCAAATTTCATAAGACTATATGCATGGATTTAATATATTGTTTTGTTAAAAATCTGTTGTGACAGAATCTTGAGGAAGCCCCGAACAGAAATCTCTCACTAGTGTTCTTCATACCTATAAGAATAACTGCCATTTGGGAAGTGTTACAGAGCCTAGTACTACATTACATAAAGGGAGGGGACTTCAAAGAAACCAAAGTTTCTCTTATCTCTAGAATTTTTGGAATTTTGGCTCCAGGGATTTCGGCACATAGCCTAGTAAATTATATAAATGGAATAAGATTGGGTCCTCCCAGGTTGAATCCTACTTTGAGTAATGCAAAAGGATTAAGTATCTCATTTAAATGATAAATGTCTTAATAATGTCAATGGATGAATAAACCGTTTCTTCATATTGCAAGAAACACAATCACTTTCAGCATATCTTTCAGATGGGTTTGTAATTATTTGGAAAAGAATATTATTATAGAGTTAGCCAATTCAAATAGGACAAATAACAAACATAATACTAATCTATCCATGGATTCAAATTTTTTTGATTGAAATAATTTAAATAAAGATTTGACAAAACTTTAAAAATTGTTAAATGGTTTTAATTTTGATTTTTTTAATAATGAGTGATTAATTTAAATCATTGTTTATTAATAGTTTGGTTGTATCTAATGTAAAGAGTTGGTATATTATGTTTAATGTGCTAGTTATTTATGTGGGACCTTTGTCTTACAATAAAGAACCAATATGTTAATTGCATCATGTGGGTTCTTCAACCCTTTTCATTTGATTGATTGTGTTTTTTTTCCAATTTGAATAGTTTTATTATGAGTTCTATATTTTTTTGTCCATATTATTCTTAAAATATTTAAGTATTCAAAGGAGACATTCATACCTATACATTTATAAGGACACTAATTTGGTGTCAGTCTAATTCATTGTAGGAACCATTTCTTCCTTTTACATGACATAAAATGGTAATGATATACTTTCTCCATAAATAAATTATAACATGTTATTCATAGAATCAATTAGAAACTTTCGAGGCATCCAAGTGTAGAGGAGAAAAATGTATATCATTACACTTTTCCTCATTCATTTTATAAAACTTTGCATGGATGCCACTAATTCATGGTCCTAGTACATAATTGGTCACTTTTGATGCTCTAGCTGACCCTAAATCTAAATCCAACACTATATATGCCATATCACATGGTTCAAAACATTCTTGATCTACTTCCATGGGATATCGAGGATGGATATGAACCATTCTTATCACACTAAGGTTCCTCTCGAGGTTGGATCAATACCAAAAGATGGGTGTCCTAATAGGAAAAAAAATAGACTCAAAGTCTCTTTTGATGGTTTCAAAGGGAAATTTTAGAGTTCTCTGGAACATTTTGACTTCAAGATGCCTTGAGTCTATAGTTTCATCTGTTGTTTCTTACTTCTTCTTGGGAGTGGTTGTAAGTGTTTTCTATGCTTAGTCCCTTTTTGGGATGTATTGTTTTGATGTTGTATTGCAATCTTTGTGCTACTTGTTCCATGTTATATCTTCAGCTTGTTCTATGTTATATGTTCCTTGTTGGTTGGCTACACTTCTTTGTCCTATCTTTCTATATTAAAAAAAGGCTTAGGTCCCTTTCAAAAACACTACCTTTAGCCTTATAAAAAAAATTATCTAGTCCTAAGAGCATTGCCCATCTTAGACAAGATTGTGTCTACAATTATGTCCCTTAGACTGGACCACATTTGCATCTGAAGAGAACTTGTGTCTCAAATTACTACTTGAACCTCTTAGTTGAACCTATGCTTTGAACCACTTCGTTGAACCTCTTGTTTGAACCTCTTTGTTGAACCTTTCTAGAGTTCATTTGGTAGGTTCAATGAATTTTAGTTCAACTCTTCCTTGGTTCATTGGTCTGAGGATATGCGATGTCGGCATCGCTGTGACGAAGCACTATCGGCAGGACCGTGTTGAAGACCATTGGCATCGGTGAGACAAGGGCCGTCGGAATAAGCATCGAAGGTTTGTCTGATGCTGAGTGTCACCCCGATGGAAGCATTCAACCGTCGGCAAGACAAGGCCTATCGGCCAAACTTTGTGGAGTTACTCCGACAGGAGTAGTCACTCCGACGAAGGTTACGGGTTGGTCGTCGGCAAGACAAGGCCTATCGGCCAAACACTGTACAGTTACTCCGACAGGAGTAGTCACTCCGATGGCGTATGTCTATCGGCAAGAGAATACCCGTCGGCTAAAGGTGTTGGGCCGATGTACTGCGGACATCCTGATGGAAGTCTTATTGGTATCGGTGAGACAAACCTCTGTCGGAGCGAGGGCTAGATCTTTTGCCGATGGAGAATGTCATACCGATGGTAACCTTGGTGATCGGGGAGACAATGCTCATCGGTGGGAGGTGAAGTCTGAGGGCCGATGGGAGTTGTTATGCCGATGGACTTGGAGGCTTGGTATTGTCGGCAACAAAATTGCTGACAATACTCTTTCGCCTGTTGGCGGTTATAAACTGCAAAGTCCTTTGCGACTTGGTACATGTGGGACTAAAATGCCTCACTGAAATGTGAACCGTTGCGACAGTTAGATGGCAGCGACGTATGAGGAATTTGTTCTATCAGTTAGAGCAGAAGTCTGTAACGACTCTTGTTCTTGCAGATTGGAAATAGAATGATATGTATATAGGTGTCGTTGGTATTATGATGCTGAGACTTAAAAAAAGGTTCGTTCTGTAAATGTACAGGGAGGTGAACTGTGTATGATGTCGAGAATCAAACACCAGAGCAAGAAGCTGAGTTCTTTATTGTAACTGTATATCTTACTGTAATAAAGATTGTTTTCTTGTGGTGGTGGGTTTTTTACCAGTAAGGGTTTTCCCCCGATGGCGTATGTCTATCGGCAAGAGAATACCCGTCGGCTAAAGGTGTTGGGCCGATGTACTGCGGACATCCTGATGGAAGTCTTATTGGTATCAGTGAGACAAACCTCTGTCGGAGCGAGGGCTAGATCTTTTGCCGATGGAGAATGTCATACCGATGGTAACCTTGGTGATCGGGGAGACAATGCTCATCGGTGGGAGGTGAAGTCTGAGGGCCGATGGGAGTTGTTATGCCGATGGACTTGGAGGCTTGGTATTGTCGGCAACAAAATTGCTGACAATACTCTTTCGCCTGTTGGCGGTTATAAACTGCAAAGTCCTTTGCGACTTGGTACATGTGGGACTAAAACGCCTCACTAAAATGTGAACCGTTGCGACAGTTAGATGGCAGCGACGTATGAGGAATTTGTTCTATCAGTTAGAGCAGAAGTCTGTAACGACTCTTGTTCTTGCAGATTGGAAATAGAATGATATGTATATAGGTGTCGTTGGTATTATGATGCTGAGACTTAAAAAAAGGTTCGTTCTGTAAATGTACAGGGAGGTGAACTGTGTATGATGTCGAGAATCAAACACCAGAGCAAGAAGCTGAGTTCTTTATTGTAACTGTATATCTTACTGTAATAAAGATTGTTTTCTTGTGGTGGTGGGTTTTTTACCCGTAAGGGTTTTCCCACGTAATTCTGTGTGTCTGTGTTCTAAATATTGTCTATTTTGGTTTCTCTTGTGTATTCATCTGTGTTATTGTAATTTAAAAGTGACTGGTCTACACTGTCCCCTGGGAATTAACATTAGGGAAGCTGTTTTCCGCACCTGTGCTTTCCTTACAAGTGGTATCAGAGCCTGGCCCGTTGTGTTATCCTTGTCGGTAGTTTGGGTTTTTTGTGTTAATTCTGTTGTGTGGGAGTTCTGTAGAAAGTTATTTTTTAAATTAAATAGAGATGGCAAGTACATCAGACAAAATAGACATTGAGAAATTCAATGGCACAAACTTTGAGTTGTGGAAACTTAAAGTTGAAGACATGTTAGTCTATAGAGATCTTTGGGTTGCTGTGTCTGGAGTTCAACCTACAGGCATGAAGCAAGAAGATTGGGAACTGATATGCAGAAAAGCCAAAGGACTGATAAGACTGAGTTTATCTGACTCTGTTCTATTGAACATCCATGAGGAGAAATCTGCAAGTGATTTGTGGAAAAAGTTGAATAATATTTATCAGGGCAAGTCCTTGGTAAATAAACTTTTCCTCAGAAAGAAATTGTATTCTCTGAAGATGGATGAAGGTGCATCTGTAGCAGAACATCTGAGTGCATTCAATACGATTGTTGCTCAGTTGACATCTATAGGTGTAAAAATAGAAGAGGAAGATCGCTGTATGCTTCTGTTATGTTCCTTACCTGACTCGTGGGACCATCTGGTGATGGCTATTGGAAGTACAACAACTACGTTTTCTCAGGAAACTATTGTTGCCTCTTTGTTGTCTGAAGAGATGCGGAGGAAATCTTCTGGAATGGCCAAAGAGGCTCTGTCAGTTCGTGGTAGATTAAAGGAAAGAGGCAAGAAGAAGGACAAGAAGTCTAAGTCCAAATCAGAGGGGAAATCAAAATCTCCTGGCAAGAAGTCCAAGGTGAAGTGCTGGAATTGTGGACAGAAAGGTCATGTCAAGAAAGACTGCAAAGAGGAGAAAAAGAAGAAGAACTTCTCTGACTCTGAGTCTTCACACAGTGATGCTGATGCTTTCATTGCTGCTCTGGCAACACCTGCTTCTGAAGATGTTTGGCTGATTGATTCAGGAGCATCCTTTCATATGACATCTCATAGAGAGTGGTTCACAAAGTATGAACCCTATGCTGGTGGCAAGGTGTTCCTGGCTAGTGATTCAACACTGGAAATTGTTGGCCGAGGTCGAGTCAGAATCCAGTTCCCGGATGGCAGAATAAAGGGAATGAATGAAGTTCTTCATATACCAGGTCTGGCTCGAAATTTACTTTCTGTTAGTAAACTTAATGATGTTGGAGTGCAAGTTACTTTTGTGAATGGTGGCTGTAAGATGACTAGAGGTTCTATTGTTCTGGCAAAAGGTGAACGCATTGGAACTCTGTATAGGTTAGATGCTAAACCAGTGTGCTGTAATAATGTCTCTGCAAAATCTGAAAAGGCTACTATTGTAACACATGACGTAAATTCTATGGAAGTTAAACTTCCTGCAGAGAAAACAATGCTCTGGCATCATAGACTTGGTCACATAGGTGAGAAAGGTTTAAAAACCTTGAAAAACAAAAATCTGGTAGATGGGCTGATTGATTGTAATCTGGAGTTCGATTTCTGCGAACATTGTATATATGGAAAGCAAAACCGTGTTTCATTTTACTCTAGTTCTCATAAATCTTCTGGTGTTCTGGACTATGTGCATTCTGATGTTTTTGGTCCAGTTGATGTTCCTTCTTTATCTAAATCAAGATACTATGTATCGTTCATTGATGATTATTCAAGAAGGGCATTTGTATATTTTTTGAAAAACAAATCAGAAGTGTTCAGTCGATTTAAAGAATTTAAAACTCTTGTGGAAAATCAGACTGGTAGAAAACTAAAATGCTTGAGAACAGATAACGGTGGTGAATATTGCAATGCGGATTTTGATAAGTATTGTGTAGACCATGGAATTAAAAGGCATAAAACTACACCTTATACTCCACAACAGAATGGAGTTGCTGAAAGGTTAAATCGATCGTTGATGGAGAAAGCAAGAAGTATGTTGAGTTATGCTGGTCTTGAACAGAAGTTCTGGGCTGAGGCAGTTGCTACAGCTTGTTACTTGCTGAATCGTTCTCCTACATCAGCATTGGTTGATAAGACACCTATGGAAGCATGGTCTGGTAAGAAGCCCTCTCTAAGACATATTCGAGTCTTTGGCTGTGAGGCATATGCTCATATTCCTGAAGTTAAAAGATCTAAGTTGGATAACAAGGCAGTTAAATGTATCTTTGTTGGCTATGGAGTCGGTATTAAAGGATACAAGCTTTGGAATCCTGAAACTGAAAAGGTAATCTACAGCAGGAATGTAATTTTCAGAGAGCTGAAACCATTGGTTGTTGATCCTCAACCAGAAAAGACAGAAGAAAAGAAAGAAAAGAGTGTTGTGAATGTTCCTCTGACTCCTGTAAAAGAGGAACAACAAGCACCAAGTGTAGATGGTTCAGATGAGAGTTCAAGTAGCTCCGAAGATTCTGATCCAGAGCAAGAACCTGAACCTGCACCTCAACCTTTGAGGAGATCTACGCGTGAAAGAAGACAACCAAATAGGTATGGATTTTCAGTACCTGATTCAACTTGTGCCTATGCTTTACTTACTAATACTGATGAACCTAGGACTGTGAAAGAAGCTATTAGTGTACCTGATTCAGATTCTTGGTTGGAAGCCATGCATAGTGAAATGACATCATTGGAGAAGAATGGAACTTGGGATCTGGTGCCCTTGCCTGAAGGAAGAAAACCTGTAGGCTGTAAGTGGGTATTTAAGAAGAAATATGGTCCAGATGGTAGTATTGAGAAGTACAAGGCAAGACTGGTTGCTAAAGGGTATTCCCAAAAGGAAGGTATTGATTATGGAGAAATCTTTTCTCCTGTAGCTAAGTTGACATCCATTAGATTTCTGTTGTCACTTGCAGCAGCATATGATTTTGAAATTGAGCAGATGGATGTGACAACAGCATTTCTTCATGGAGACCTTGAAGAAGAAATTTATATGTCTCAGCCAGAGCATTTTGTGGAAAAAGGTAAAGAACATCTGGTATGCAAACTTAAAAAGTCTCTTTATGGTTTGAAACAGTCTCCCAGAATGTGGTATCAAAAGTTTGATACGTATGTTTTATCCTTGGGGTATGTGAGATCTAAATCTGATCATTGTGTCTATTATAAAACTGAAGGTGACCAGATTCTTATAATTGCACTATATGTGGATGACATGTTGTTCATTGGCAATGGTAAGGGGATGATCTCAGAATTAAAATCTCAGTTGTCCTTGAAATTTGAAATGAAAAATCTGGGGGCAGCAAAGTACATTCTGGGAATGGAGATCAAAAGGGACAGATCTAAGAGAAAAATTTGGCTCAGCCAGAGGAAGTATATTACCAATGTTCTTGATAAGTTTCATATGTCTGATTCTAAACAGTTAGTTGTTCCAGTTTTGCAGGGAACGAAATTATCTGTTGAAGATTGTCCAGAATCTTCAAATGAAATTGATGACATGAAGAGAGTACCTTATGCAAGTGCTGTTGGCAGTTTAATGTATGCAATGGTCTGTACCAGACCAGACATTGCCCAAGCAGTGGGAGTTTTGAGCCGATTTATGGCGAATCCAGGCAGATCACATTGGGATGCTGTGAAAAGAGTTATGAGGTATTTGAAGGGAACTTCTGACTATGCTATTTGTTATCATGGAAACTCAGAAGGGTCTAAGAGATCTATCAGTATTCAGGGATATGTTGATTCTGATTGGGCAGGGGACATTGACAGTCGGAGATCCACCAGTGGATACGTGTTCATGTTACATGGTGGTGCTATCAGTTGGATGAGCAAGCGACAGGCTGTAGTCGCTTTGTCCACAACAGAGGCAGAGTACATGGCAGCCACTCGTGCATGCCAAGAAGCTGTTTGGTTGAAAAGGTTGTGTTCTGATGTTGGTTTTAATGCAGGGCAAATACAAATTCATTGTGACAGTCAAAGTGCCATATGTTTGGCAAAGAATCCTACATTTCATGCTAGGACAAAACATATTGATGTCCAATATCACTTTGTTCGTGATATGGTGGAAGACAGGAAGGTGAAGCTGGAAAAGGTTGACACTTTGGAAAATGTTGCTGATGCCTTAACTAAACCAGTGAACACAGCCAAGTTCAAATGGTGCTCAGATGAAATGGGTCTTCGGGCCCATAGTTCTCAATAATCGAATGAGGACTAAGAGGTAGCAGTAATGTCTTCGACAAGTGGGAGATTGAAGAGAACTTGTGTCTCAAATTACTACTTGAACCTCTTAGTTGAACCTATGCTTTGAACCACTTCGTTGAACCTCTTGTTTGAACCTCTTTGTTGAACCTTTCTAGAGTTCATTTGGTAGGTTCAATGAATTTTAGTTCAACTGTTCCTTGGTTCATTGGTCTGAGGATATGCGATGTCGGCATCGCTGTGACGAAGCACTATCGGCAGGACCGTGTTGAAGACCATTGGCATCGGTGAGACAAGGGCCGTCGGAATAAGCATCGAAGGTTTGTCTGATGCTGAGTGTCACCCCGATGGAAGCATTCAACCGTCGGCAAGACAAGGCCTATCGGCCAAACTTTGTGGAGTTACTCCGACAGGAGTAGTCACTCCGACGAAGGTTACGGGTTGGTCGTCGGCAAGACAAGGCCTATCGGCCAAACACTGTACAGTTACTCCGACAGGAGTAGTCACTCCGATGGCGTATGTCTATCGGCAAGAGAATACCCGTCGGCTAAAGGTGTTGGGCCGATGTACTGCGGACATCCTGATGGAAGTCTTATTGGTATCGGTGAGACAAACCTCTGTCGGAGCGAGGGCTAGATCTTTTGCCGATGGAGAATGTCATACCGATGGTAACCTTGGTGATCGGGGAGACAATGCTCATCGGTGGGAGGTGAAGTCTGAGGGCCGATGGGAGTTGTTATGCCGATGGACTTGGAGGCTTGGTATTGTCGGCAACAAAATTGCTGACAATACTCTTTCGCCTGTTGGCGGTTATAAACTGCAAAGTCCTTTGCGACTTGGTACATGTGGGACTAAAATGCCTCACTGAAATGTGAACCGTTGCGACAGTTAGATGGCAGCGACGTATGAGGAATTTGTTCTATCAGTTAGAGCAGAAGTCTGTAACGACTCTTGTTCTTGCAGATTGGAAATAGAATGATATGTATATAGGTGTCGTTGGTATTATGATGCTGAGACTTAAAAAAAGGTTCGTTCTGTAAATGTACAGGGAGGTGAACTGTGTATGATGTCGAGAATCAAACACCAGAGCAAGAAGCTGAGTTCTTTATTGTAACTGTATATCTTACTGTAATAAAGATTGTTTTCTTGTGGTGGTGGGTTTTTTACCCGTAAGGGTTTTCCCACGTAATTCTGTGTGTCTGTGTTCTAAATATTGTCTATTTTGGTTTCTCTTGTGTATTCATCTGTGTTATTGTAATTTAAAAGTGACTGGTCTACACTGTCCCCTGGGAATTAACATTAGGGAAGCTGTTTTCCGCACCTGTGCTTTCCTTACAGCATCATTGTCCCTCCATCTTTCAATTCAAATTTAACCATTTCCCACATGTTGACTTTTCTACCATATGATAGTTACTCATTGACTAACATGCAAAATGTTTTGAATTGTGCGTCTAGGGGTTATATTAAGGACATCACCCTAGTTCATGTCAATAACAAGGAATAACAAGAGTTGATAATTAAGACAACACTTTCAAGTCATATAAGTTGATGTCATGTCAATTACAAGTTTAACTAATGCATTCTACATTGTCTACATCAACATCCAACACATGTTTATTTCTATGTGTTTTGATATTTGTTGAATTAATCTAAGGGCTTGGTTGTAAGGAAGTTGATCACCCTTCTCCTTTTCCATAATAGGTCTTAATAGTGCTTCTTAACACCACCTTGATTTCATTACACATATATACATTAGGCAAGCATCTTCTAAAGGATTTTTTCTAACTAGGATGCAACCCTTCCATCAAGACATAACCATGTCATCTAGACTAAACTACAAGCTCGATCATATTCCAAGCCCTCAAACTCTCAGGCCTTAGTTGTCATGGAATTTTGATCATTTATCTAGTTCTAAATTTCAAGTATTAGGTTTATACCACTACGTCACAATAGTAAAATTCCACATGTGTTGATTTCAAGGAAACACCTTTAAATCCCTCTTTGTCAACTCAATTTATTTTTCTGAGATTACTCTATTATCATTCTTAGCTCAATATTTTTATCTAGGGTTTGAATAAAGTATTGATTTATCCCTTATATAATCTAATGTAGTTTTATTTCCCCACATGTTGGTGAACCTTGATCTTCAAACCACTCTGGTGTGTTATCTAAGGGTTTTGATCTTCTTCCCATTTTTTATTTTTATATTCTTAGCTCAAATATGAAATTTGTATAAGGTCAAAAATTGCATAGCTTACAATTTAGGCACTATAATTTGACCTCAATTTTGTATCCTCTCCCATATCATGTTTTTAGGTTCATTTGGCCCTATCCTAGCCTCTATCCAGCTCTAGGAGCCAACATGGGATTTGTGTTTCTATATATTTATGTCTTTTCAGTGTAAGTGAATTTGTTTTTTTCGTGTCAACCAAATACCTTGGTATCATTTTGATCCTTTTTAGCCTTGTTTTTATTAGATAGAAGAAACATGAGCTAACATCCACTAACTTTGCAGTCATACAACACCTATTTTCTTTTAGGTTTGCCACATTGCTACACTTGAGCATATGAATGTAACTACCTAGGGATTTGTATGTGAATCCCAATAGCTAGTTTGCATTCTAGACATCTCTTCATCATCCCTCTCATCTCATATTTTAAATATATCAAGCTATCAATCTATCTATCTTGCATTTCTCTTAGTATTTGGAAGAAAATACAATACTTTACATTATTTTCTAGCACTCTTGAGAAACATTGTTGGTCCAACGTTATCTTCTATAAGATCTAACCATTATTGAGGACACACATTGTGATTGTAGGTGACATTACTCAAATTTTTATTTTCATTCTTATTATTGTTGTTTTTTACTACAAGCTTTCATTATGATCATAACACCATTGTTGAAACTTTGAAAGCTCCATCTCTTCTCTCTCCTCACTCATGCACACTAGAGTATTCTTCCCCATAGACTAGGGATTTATGCTCATAGATTTTCTTCACTATCACTATTTTTAGTTCTAAACACACATAGGCTAAGTGCACACACTCTCTAATCTTTCCTCATTTCATTAGCTACCCATGGTTGTTGAAAGACCAAAATAGGGACTTTACCTGAAGGCAAGCTCCTAAGTAGCACCCCCTTTCTCCCTATTTTTATCTTGCACATATTTAAAGATCCTAAATGAATGGAAGTTTCATATTTCTCTCCCTTCTCATCTGATATTTACGTACACGTTAGTTAAATTTGATAGTTTAGTGTGATTTCTTTATTTTGTACATTTCTATCATATTTGGTACCTTGCTATTGTTGTGTTTGTGTTCATGTGTGTAGAAGCCATACAAGTTTGGAGACAAAATTTAATTTCCTATCAATAGTTGATGACCTAGTGTAGGTTTAATGATAGGGTGTAGATTGGATGATAGTGCACTATGCTGGCATCCTGTCTAGTGAGTTTCCCAAGTTGCTTTCCAAGATCTTTGTCTCCTCTTTTAGTTTTGGCTTCCTATTTTTAGTTTTCATATTGCTATACTCTATTATTTATAGTTTTAATACCCATATTTATATTTCTTGTTTAAACATAGTTTAAGTAGGAAGGAAAATTTATATATAGGGCTAAATAGTTTTTGTTGGTGTATATTAAGCTTGCTTAGGAGTGCATATTTAGGAGTCTATGTTTGGCCTCGAGCTATACTTCATGTGCCTAGATTAGCTTTGTCTAAGTTAAATGGTTTCTTTTCCTATTCTTGGAACACCACTATTCTTAGTGAGCATTTCATATTATTGGCTTGATTATTCTTAGTCGATTATGCCCTATATGTACTACATCTTGTAAACTAATTCATAATCCCATATTTTGCATTCCAATTGTCCATTGTTTGCAATACTTTTTTTCTTGCATGTTGAGCATGCTCCTATTTGTCTCAAGTGGCTTGAATTGGTACTCACATTCACTCAATGTTCCTACTTTCTACATGATATTAGAGTGGGATTGTGTGGATGTTTGTTTGAATTCTATGAGATCTTGATAGTGTTGCTGAAGGACATTGAAATTCAAGGAGGTTACATGATCCCTCATCTATTGCTCCTTGCATTTATTGAAGGTGTTCAGTAAGGTCATTAATCCCACCTAAGGTGTAATCTCACATAGAAAAGGTGTGGAAAGGGCTTAGTTTACCTAGTCAAATTTCTTTTTTTTTGAAAGGTGCTTTTTAAAAGTATTTTATTTTTAAATTTGGAGGAACTTTTTTAAAATTAGAAGTTTTTTTCCTCTCTAAATGAAAACACTTTTTTCTAAATCTTGGAGGAGCTTTTCTTTCTCCTGGAGGTGATTTTTTTGGATTAAGCTAATTTTAGTCTCCACCCTCTAATTTTGGAGGTACTTTTTAGAAATTGTTAGTGCCAAATTTAAGCAAATTCTTATAAAAGGCAACTTTATAGTGCCAAAATTAAAGTGAGTTTGTAAAAAGGCTAAGTATTAGGGTACAATTTTAATCAACCCACTTAGACCTAATGCACTTCATGATAAAGTGCCAAATTCAGGGTGGAATTTAATTTTCAATCAAGGGGGGTATCCTTTGTGTTGTGTCTTGTACACTTCTACACTTTCTTCCATATTTTGAGTTTGGGGAATTACACAGTATTTTGTAATCAACGAACTAAGATAAAGTTCCAAATTTGGGGGGTTCATCATGGATTCTAGTATTTATTTCCACCCTTCTTTTGTCAAACTAACTTCAGAGAACTATTTATCCTAGAAACAAGGGATAAAGAGTCACTGTCTTGAACATGATCTATTTCCCTATCTCCTTGGACTCGTTCCTAAGCCAAGTGAACATAAATAGAAGAATAAATGGTTTAACAAAAAAGACATGGTATACAGACTAATAGGTCTTAGTATATATGTGGATAATTTACATCATATAGAGCACACTAAGTGCCCTTTCACTGCTTGGACCATCATCTAACAACTGTAGATCTTGAATCTTCATCTGAAAGTGATGTTTTTGTGGATAACTAGGATGATACTAAGACTTCTATCTACCCTTCATGTGTGGACACATCCTCATGGGATGATCAGTCTATTTGGTTGACATACATTGATATCCCATCTACAATTAAGGACACTCCTATAGTACCTATCACTACTTCAATGTCAAGAGTTGCTTCTTTTAGGGCTTCCAGTGATTCTCTATAGCAGGGTCATTTATGTCTTCTAGATTCACCTCATTGGGACAGATTTCTACTAGACATCTCTTGGTTGTTTGTAGAGTCTCACATATCAGATCTTCAGAGTATCTCATCCTTCTATTTGATGACAGTTATCTTGCACCTGCTACTACTATATAGATGTAAAGTACTAAAATTTTTCCCAACATAATTACTAAAGTAAAATCCACATTAACATCAAGTGAGTATGTAAAGAAAGTAAAGTAACTACAACATCATCCAGTAAGAGATAACCATAACTTCTAATGTCAAAGCAAGATTCCATTCATAAGTTTGATATCAAATCTAGTTTCAATAAATCATTCTGAAGTCAATTACAGAGTTTTCCCAAATCAATAATATTACAAGTTTTAATAATGGCATAACACCTTAAAAAACAATTTGAGTTACACGAAGAAGTATAACTATCATCAAATGTCAAATAATTCCAGTAATCAGTCCTCGACCACCATCGACCATCTAGCCATCTGTTGTATTGAAGGACAAGAACATGGTTCAGGCACTTTTTCTGGCCAACCACGATGCTTACACTTCCTTGGTATCCTTCAAACTGAAAGATGCTCAACCTTGCTCGAAGGGTCTATCAACCTGTAAAGAAGTGCAGGGTGGATTCTGATGTGTGTCTATCAATCTACATGCATTTCTATCATGAATGTAGCATCTCATCAATACATGGTAGGGAAATAAAATAAGTATAATTACTAGTCAATCAGACCATTTACAACAATGGCACATATGTCTATTTCAACATCATAGTTGCTTTGGCCAAAGCATTAACCATTAATATGGTGTGTAGATTTTGAAAAAGAAAACCTACTTCCCTATTGTCCCATACTCAACACTCATCCTGGAAGGCAATCTTTCACAAAACTCATTACAAAAAAGAAAACTCAACTAGCTAGTCACAACAAAGCAATAGTTTTCAGTGAGAGAGGTAATATATTAAACTCTTTTCAAGGCAAGAATTAATGCATGTATGAAATAATATGTTCTGATGTAGTTAGTTACTATTTGTTTTTTTGTGGTTTGTTTTCTTAATCGTGAACATATAGTAGTTTTTAATCAGTAGTTTCAAATTGGTTTGTTCGAT
This sequence comes from Cunninghamia lanceolata, assembly GCA_027924645.1. Classification (NCBI taxonomy): domain Eukaryota; kingdom Viridiplantae; phylum Streptophyta; class Pinopsida; order Cupressales; family Cupressaceae; genus Cunninghamia; species Cunninghamia lanceolata. The sequence continues at coordinate 908,053 of BSBN01000742.1, forward strand.
TGATTTGTCTCTCTGTCATATGAAATTAAGAGATAACAGTTCCCATGCTACCCACACTTTGGCATATCATTTGAGCAAGAGAAAAAAAATACTCTATTTCCAAAACACCCCTATTCGGAGTATACATAAACAAGAGAGATAAGTAAATAAACTAATCCCACATAGAGATAAGTAAAACTATTTCCCCATATAAGTACTCCATAATATAAAGAATTAAGAAGAAAATTTTCTACCCAAGCCTCCTATGGTTTACCTTGGAGGAAAGGGTATTGTACATTTAATGGAAGATTTCTCCCCCTAGATCAACATAGATTTAACAAATATCTCATATAGCCTAAATTCATGAACATGATCTTATAGGTTCAAAAGTATCTAGATACAAGCTATATGTATTTATAGAGGTCACAAAACCTGAGAAGGTCGTCAGGATGAGTTTACGGCCAAGCAAAAAGGATTACATGAAGACTCATTTCAGTGAAGGCCATAAGATCAATGGGGTATCAGGAGTACAAAACAGAGGAATAACCAAGAAAAAATAAGAAAAAAATAAAGACGAGTGCCTTCTAATCTTTCTTGATTACCTTTAGCTACTTAAATAAGCATGAGTAAATTTAAACTTCTTGCGGTACTAAACATAAGAGGAAAACAATTGATATAAGAATATTTATTAACCAAAAAGGAGAACTTCCACTATCAACCAATTTTGTATACTACAACACAGGAAAACATAATAAGGCAAGTGGATAGTTCGATTTGCACCTACAATAGTTATAAGAGCCTTTACAGACATCATTAGGAGGGTCCTCTAATAGCGGTGAGGCTGTGACTACAGTGGAGATCATTAGAATACAACTGGAGAGGGCCGATCTAATATCATAGGGTCGTTAGACTTTACGCAGCCTACAAGGCTGATTCTAACATTGTAGTTCAACTGATAATAGATCTTTCACAAGGAGGATTGGATCGCTATAGGCAATATACAAACTTCCCCCTCTGAGGCCATTAGTGAGGTCATTCAGGCAGATGAAAGGTCATGAAACTGACCAATAGATAAGTGTGATTACATCAAGTAAGAGCAGAGATGTTACAAAAAGAAAATGAATCCACAATAAGTTGCACATCACTTCGTTAATCATTGAAAGCCGATTGCTAAGTTTTAAAACCAATTAAGAGTCAAAGTAAAGTTGGAGAAATCACAGGTTCTTTTGATCAATATAGGGAGAATAATAGAGGTGTTCACTTGCCCTATTTGCTAATCATATGTACAAGCTAAGGATAAAGAGAAACATACAGATCTAAAAAGAAGAATTCCAGAGGTCAAAGATATGTAGAGAGAGACCAACAGATCAAGAAGAATAAAGAAACAGAAGTGGCTTAAAGGTTTGCAGAGGCCGCTTATATTAGAAAGTGATGACATCGAGAATAGGTTTTAAGAAAGATCAATTGGAATAGGGTCGATTAGGCAGAAGAAGATAAGTAAAGGAGTTCAGTTAAATCTAAGAACAAGTCAACTTTAATTACAATATGTTGATGGAAGCTAGTACTAGATAATTGATATCAATCAACAATTGCATGCATGTTGATAAAATTCAATAGGATTTAATGAAGAATACCTAATTTTGGGAAGATCCTGTGAAACTCCTTGACTTCCAGGGTCGATTTCCTTCCTTCGCCCTTCTAAAATTCTTGCCTCCAAAAATATATCCCTCTTCCTTCCCTCCTCTCTTCTTTTATCATTGTTTTAACTCTAATTTTTGTCAAAACTCTGGCGCCATGCAAAACTTCCCCTTTTATTTATTTTTTTAAAATAATTTTTGCATGCCACTCATTATTGTTTATTATTATTTTATTTTTAAGATAAGTCTCCAAAATATATAATATGCCCTTTAATATTAATTATTTCTTCATGAAAATAATAATAATGCATTTATAATACATTCTCGTATATCTATTCCTTAATTAATTTGTTAGTTTAAGATTTATTTATTCTTAGGGAATACCAATAATATTTATCAATAACATAACAATATATGTATATATTAAAAATAATCTTTAAGTAAAAAAAATAGTGTTCTTAGTTTATATATTTAATTTCAAAAATAAATACAATATAATTAGCTAAGAATTTGTTTAAACAAATAATGAATTAATGTTTTTATATTTTCCTTAGGAGCAATATTTTAAAACCATATACCTTTTAGTTCAAAAGTAAATACTAACTTTTCTTCTATGACAAACAGGTATCGAAGCATGCATAAAGGCAAAAACACAATGAAGACAAAATTAATCAAGGAAAATTTGACACACACATCCTTCGAATCAATATGCAATGCAAACTATGTGAGTGTGTGTGAGAAAACCAGATAGAACCCAACACATGTTGCCAATAAGCTAGGTCCCCTCTACTTGAGCCATGCTCTTGTCCTTCGACAAGACCTATAGTCAAACACACTCATACCACTATCAATAGTTTAGTCCCAAAATATAGCCGAAACAATTGAAATTTAAACCAATAATATATCATATCCAATATTATAAACTAATGTTCTATGATTTCAATTGAAATTAACCAATTCAAATAATGGTGAAAGTCTGAGACATGACATCCTTCCCCAGTTGGAAGAGACATCGTCTCGATGTCTTATAACATCAAGAAAAACTATAAAGTATCAAAACAATAATGTATCATCATTTAAGTATCAAAGTATCTAAATATGCATGAAATAAAACATCTATTCTAATTTCCCAAATGCGGAAATGATCTATCAATGTTTGTAGCATCCTCCCAAGTGGCACTGTCCACTAAAGATTGGTCCCACTAGACCTTATACTGCACTATGTCTTGATTACACAACTTAACGTTGCACTTCTCCAAGACTCGAATGGGCTCACTAGCACCACTGTTGGATCTTGTACTTGCAGAGCATGCCTGAAAGGAAGCTAGGTGTGTGGAAATCACTTCCTACACTAATCTAATGAGGGGAGGAGAGTGCAAATTCAATTTTATCCTTACTATTACAACAATGTTAAACCCACTAATAGAGATAAAAGAGATATTTCAGCAAACACATAAACAAGAAAGTGAGATAGAAGAAGAGAGACACAAGATATACATGGGGAAAACCCTTATCGGGTGAAAAACCCCAGACTCCAAAACCTGCACAATGTATTAACAAAACTGAAATGGTTTAAAATATACTTGCAATGCAAGCTCTCCGGAGTCTTCGACACTTGTATCTAGAGACAAACTAGCAACACAACAGTACCTGTCAAACCTATAAAAATACATCTCCTCCTCCAAGCACCTGTTTATATAGAAAATACAAGGCAAAATTACCTCTATCTTGGAATGGGCATCCAACTTGGCCTCATGGCCCAAAACCCGCACCTATGGACACTTGGTCAACATTGTAAGATGCTTCCGACACTTGTCCACACACCCCATCCCAAAGAGGTCACCTATTTCAAAAATGGGCTATGACAAATGCTATTATGACTCTTACGACCATCATAGAATCTGTGATAGCAGTTACAACTTACAGTTGTAAGAGAATTTATCATACACAGGCTATAAATAACATATTCTCTTACAACATGTCATTTTACACCTTGGGACGCCCAAAGATGCCTTTTTCAAAGATGCTTTTTGACACATGTCTTCACCTGTCATAGAATCTCCTATTTCTAACTCTTACATGTCATGACTTTGTCATAGGAATATGTCATGATCGTTACTGTCAATATTTCCTTACACAACATCCAAGATGCTGACACATGGTAAAATATTCCTACCACAAAGTGGGACACTTATCTCCTCATGTGAGGACAAAATTACAAGTTGTCATCTTCCATGTAGGATGACACATCACCGTGCCACATCCCACAAGATGACAATATGAATTTACAATTTAATTTACAACATAGGCAATAAATAAATAAATACAATGAAAATGATACAAGGAATTACCAAGGTTGAGACACCTTAATTTCCAACATTCTCCCACTTGTCGAATACCTTGTAAGAGCCAATAGAACTAACATGATTTAACTGCTATAGGCTGAGAGGCTGATAGACTCCGAACACCATCTAAACTTCTCTGTACCCACTAGCTTTGTCAATGCATCTGCAAGATTCTTCAAAGTATCTACCTTCTCCAAATTTACCTTCCCATCCTCTACCATGTCTCGCACGAAGTGAAATTGTACATCAATATGCTTTGTTTTGGCATGGAAAGTTGGATTCTTCGCAAGGCAAATAGGACTCTAACTGTCACAACAAATCGTAATTTGTCCTGCATCAACACCAATATCTGAACACAATATCTTAAGCGAAATGGCTTCCTTACAAGCATGAGTTGCAGCCATATACACAACTTCTGTAGTGGACAAAGAAACCACAGGTTGTCACTTACTCATCCAACTAATTGCACCACCAAACATTGTGAACACATATGCACTGGTGGATCTCCTGCTGTCAATGTCACCTGTCCAATCAAAATCCACAAATCCACAAATACAAACTGAATGCAGAGGTCCTGTAGAATTTCCATGATAGCAAATGGAATACTCAGAAGTACCCCTCAAATATCTGAACACTCACTTAACTAAATCCCAATGTACCCATCCAGGATTAGCCATAAATCGACTAAGGACTCCCATTACTTGGGCAATTTCTAGTCTTGTGTAGACAATGGCATACATCAAACTACCAACAACACTAGCATAAGGTACTCTGCTCATGTCCTCCACCTCACTAGGAGATTTTGGACAATCACTAACAGATAACTTTGTCCCCAATGAAACAGGAACACATAATGGTCTACAATCTACCATGCTGAACCTATCCAACATGGTCTTCACATACTTACTCTAGCTTAACCAAAGTTTTCTATTAGTTCTGTCTCTTCTTATTTCCATTCTTAGAATGTACATAGCTGGCCCTAAATCTTTGATTTCAAACTATCCTACCAACTGAGACTTAAAATCAAAAATCATATTCTTACCCTTCCAAATCAGTAACATATCATCAACATATAATGCAAAAATGAGAAAACAATCACCATCAAACTTTTAATACACACAGTGATCCGATTTTGATCTCACAAATCTAATTGACAACACAAAGGCATCAAACTTCAAGTACCACATCCTAGAAGACTACTTCAAACCATACAAAGACTTTTTCAATTTGCAAATCAAATTTTATTTACCTTTCACTATGTAATGCTCTGGCTATGACATGTAGATTTCTTCCTCCAAATCACCATAAAGGAAAGTTGTCTTCACATCCATCTGTTCACCTCTAATTCATAAGCAGCTGTAAGAGACAACAGAAATCTAATGGATGTCATCTTTGCAATGGGAGAGAAAGTTTCACCATAATCAATTCCCTCCACTTGTGAATACCCCTTTGCAACCAATCTGACCCTATACTTTTCAACACTACCATCTGCACTAAATTTCTTCTTGAACACCCATTTGCATCCAACGAGTTTTTGTCCATCAAGAAAAGACACCAAGTCCCATGCTTTATTCTTTTCCATGAAGCCATCTCATCTTCCATGGCCTCCTTCCAAGAACTTGCATCTTTCATACCCATAGCCTCTAACACAGTTCTAGGTTCATCAGTGTTAGTAAGTAAAGTAAAAGCACAACTGGAATCAAGTAATGAATAACCAAACCTATTAGGTTGCTTTCTTGTTCATGTAGACCTCCTCAATGGCTGAGGTTGAGGTTCTATTTCTTCTTTTGTGATTTCAGAGCTGCTAGAGCTCTCCTCATCATCAGGTCTCATAGGGTCTATTTGTTTAGTTTTCTCAGGGGTAGAAGGAAACTGAACCGCATCCTCTTTCTTTTCTGTATGCTCTGGCTATAGAACAATGGAAGAAGGTGTAAGCTCTCTAAAGATAACACTTCTACTATACAACACTTTTTCAGCCACCAGATCCCAAAGCTTGTATCCTTTCACACCAACACCATAGCCAATGAAAATACATTTAACAACCTTGTTCTCTAGTTTAGACCGTTTCTCCCTAGGCACATGTGCATATGCCTCACAACCAAAAACACAAAGATGTCTAACTGAAGGCTTCTTACCAGACCACACCTCCATAGGTGTCTTACCAACAAGAGCTGATGTAGGAGATCTATTTACTAGATAGCAAGCAGTGGCAATAGCTTCAGTCCAAAACTTTTGTTCGAGGCTTGCTCCACTAAGCATACTCCTAGCCTTCTCCATCAGTGTCCTGTTCATCCTCTTTGCAACTCCATTTTTGCTGTGAGGTATATGGAGTTGTCTTATGCCTTTCAATCCCTTGCTCTTTGCAGAACTTATTGAATTCTTCCAAACAAAACTCACCACCGTTGTCAATTCTCAAACACTTAATCTTTTTACTAGTCTGATTTTCAACAAAGGCTTTAAACTCTTTAAACTAACTAAAGACTTTAGTCTTGCTTCTGATAAAATAAACCCATGTCCTTCTATTGTAATCATCTATAAAAGATACAAAATATATAGATTTTGAAATCGAAGGAACATAAATAGGACCAAACACATCAGAATGAATAAGATCCAATACACCAGAAGACTTATGAGAACTAGAGTAAAACTGAACACCATTTTGCTTTCCATAAATACAATGTTTGCATAAGTCAAACTCAAGGTTACAATCATTTAACCCCTCAATGAGGTTTTTATTTTTCAAGGTACATATACCCTTCTCACCAATGTGGCCATATCTCAAATGCCATAACATAGTCTTTTCAGTAGGAAGCTTAGCTTCCATAGCATGTGCACTACCATCTGAACTAGTTACAACAGATTTCTTCACTGCTCATTTAGATGGTGGGGATGAAGTGACTGCAGCTCATTTCTTTGAGTCAGAAGAACTATTACATTGTGAAGTGCATGCCTCCAATTGAAATAGAGTACCTCTCCGAGTACCCTTCACAAGCACCATCGATCCTCTAGTCATCTTGCATCCATCCTTCGAAAAGACAACCTGCACACCTGCATCATTCAACATACTTATAGAAAGCAGGTTTCATGCAAGACCTAGAATGTGCATAACTCCAGTGATCCCCTTCACTCATCCATCAGGGAATCAAATTGAGACTTTTCCATGACCAACAATCTTCAAATAAGAGTCGTCACCCAGGTACACTCTTCCACCATCGAACTCTTCATACTTCATGAACTAGTATCGATGTGAGGTCATGTGGAATGATACATGAGAATCAATCAACCACACATCATTAGATGCATGGGTGGCAAGGGCTGCAATGAAGGCATCACCATCATCTTGTGACTTGTTAGAATCTGAATCAGGAGCTTGCTTCTTCTTTTTCTTCTCCTCTTTGCATTCCTTTCAGAAATGCCCAGTTTTACCATAGTTCCAACAAAGAGCCTTGAACTTTCTAGGAGATTTGGATCTCCCACAAGATTTAGATCCACCCTTTTCACCTTTCTTGTCCTTCTTCTTCCCTTTCTCTTTGAGTCTTCCACGAACTGCAAGAGCCTCTTTGGCTGCCTTAGAAGACTTTCTCCACATCTCTTCAGATAATAGCAAAGATACCACATCTTCCATCTTGAAGGTGGTAGTGGTGCTTCCGATAGCCATGACAAGATGATCCCACGAATCTGGCAAAGAACAAAGTAGGGTCATTCATTGATCCTCCTCCTCCATTTTCACACCCACAGATGTCAACTGTGCAACGATCATGTTGAAAGCATTCATGTGATCTGCAACAAATCCTTCATCCTCCATCTTTAGAGCAAACAACTTTTTTTCAGAAAAAGTTTGTTTACTAGGGACTTGCCCTGATAAACATCACCTAATTTCTTCCAAAGATCTTTCGTTGCCTTCTCCTCATGGACATTCAACATGATAGAGTTAGCTAAACAGAGTCTTCTGAGACCCTTAGCCTTCTGATCTTTGAGATCCCAATCTACTTGTTGCATTGCTGTGGGTTTTACACTGGATACCATTTCCCATAGGTCATGATCAACAAGTAGGTCCTCCATCTTCAATTTCCACAACTTAAAATTAGTGCCATTGAATTTCTCAACCTCTAACCTTCCAGATGTTATTGCCATCTCATTGCTACAATAAGATACAAAATACTCTACACAACACTCCCACTCAACCTAAGATTAGCTCAAAAAACCCCTACCCAGCAGCTAGGACCAAAACTGGCTAGGCTCTGATACCAACTAAAAGGAAGCTAGGTGTGCAAAAATTGCTTCCTACACTAATCTAATGAGGGGAGGAGAATGAAAATTCAATTTTATCCTTACTATTACAAAAATGTTAAACCCACTAATAGAGATAACAGAGATATTGTAGTAAACACATAAACAAGAAAGTGAGACCGAAGAAGAGAGACACAAGATATACGTAGGGAAAACCCTTATCAGGTGAAAAACCCCACACTCTAAAACCTACACAATGTATTAACAAAACTAAAACGGTTTACAATACACTTGCAATGCAAGCTCTCAAGAGTCTTCGACATTCATATCTGGAGACAAACTGGCAACATAATAGTACCTGTCAAACTTGTAAAAATACATCTCCTCCTCCAAGCACTTGTTTATATAGAAAATACAGGGAAAATTGCCTCTATCTTGGAATGGGCGTCCAACTTGGCCTCATGGCCCAAAACCCATGCCTATGGACACTTGGTCAAAATTGTAAGATTCTTCTGATACTTGTCCACACACCCCATCCCAAAGAGGTTGCGTATTTCCAAAATGGGCTATGAGAAATGCTCTTAAGACTCTTACGATCGTCATAGAATCTGTCATAACAGTTACAACTTATAGCTATAAGAGAATCTATCATACATAGGCTATAAATAGCATATTCTTTTACAACATGTTATAGTCCACCTTGGGGCATCCAAAGATGTCTTTTTCAAAGATGCTCTTCGACACATGTCTTCACCTATCATAGAATCTCCTATTTTTGACTCTTACATGTCATAACTTCGTCATAGGAATCTGTCATGACCGTTACGGTCAATATTCCCTTACACAACATCCAAGATGCCGACACATGGAAAAATATTCCTACCATAAAGTGGGATGCCTATCTCCTCATGTGAGGACAAAATTACAAGTTGTCATCTTCCATGTAGGATGACACATCACCATGCCACATCCCACAAGATGACAATATGAATTTACAGTTTAATTTACAACATAGGAAATAAATAAATAAAGACAATGAAAGTGATACAAGGAATTACCAAGGTTGCGACACCTTAATTCCCAACAACGCCAATCAAGAATATTCAATACATCAGGATGATAAGGTTTGAGCAATGACACATGAAAAACATTATGGATCTTGGTGAGAGCTGGTGACAGAGCAAGTCTATATGCAATTGGATTGATCACTTCAAGAACATCAAAATGTCCTACGAATCTTGGAGCTAGTTTAGATGCCTTGCCAAATAAAATTAAACTCTTATGTGGCTTGACCTTTAAGAACACCTTGTCACCCACTAAGAATTGTCTAAAAGTCCTATTTTTATCTACATAACTTTTCTATCTATCTGAGGCTTGTTTCAATTTCTCTTTAATTAGCCTCATCTGATCTTCTATCTCCTTTAACATGTCAGGCCCAACTACAATTTGATCTTCAATCCTATCCCAACTAATTGGAGTCCTACACTTGTGCCCATAGAGAGCCTCAAATGGTGCCATCCCTAAAGATGCATGGTATGAGTTATTATACACAAACTCTACCAATGACAAATATTCCTCCCATTTGTATTGCTTGTCCATACAATACATCCTCAGAAGATCCTCTACTACCTGGTTGACTCTCTCTGTCTGACCATCTGTTTCAAGGTGATAAGCCATGCTAAAGTTCAACTTAGTCCCTAATGTTGCATTAAGTGTGGTCCAAAACCTAGAGGTCATATGAGTGTCATGATCTGAAATGATTATTTCTGGCACTCCATGTAGTCAAAAGATCTCTTGGACAAACTTCTTTGCTAATGTTAGCAACCCATGTGAGAGATTTCTAAGAATGAAATGAGCCACTTTCATCAGTTTGTCCACTACCACTAAGATGACATCATGCCTATTCTTTGACATGGGCAATCCTTGAATAAAATCCATGCTAATCACCTACTACTTATACTTTGGAACACTGTGTGGATAAAGTAGCCTTGCAGGATGGACATGTTCTGCCTTGATGTGTTGACACTCTAAACATCAAGCGAAAAACTTAGTTACATCCTTTTTAAGCTTAGACCAAAAGTATAATGGTCTCAATCCTTCCATTTTCTTGGTCACTCCTGGGTGTCCATAATATGGTGCACTGTGGATCTCTTCAAGAACCAATTTCATCACTTCGAGAACCAATTTCCTCAACTCACCTAAATCTGGAATATACATTCTCCCCTGATATCTCAAAAGTCCATCTGATTCTATTACATACCCATCAAATCAATGATTCGTGGGGTATGCTTCTAATGCTTGTTTAACCCGCTCATAGTGCTCATTCCCTTGCAAGTTTTGGATTGCCTTCTACCTCAGATTGGTTCTAGTAGTTACCATAGTAGCCAAATGTCGTCTCCTGCTACGAGCATCTGCTACCCTATTCTCTTTGCCTTTAATATAATCGATTCCAAAATCATACTCGCTCAAATGATTTATCTTTGAGCCCCAAATGATCTATCTTAAGCTCAAATGGATTACCCAAAAGATAGTGCCTCCACATTTAGAGTGCGTGAACGATGGCAGACAATTCAAGATCATGAGGTGCATAATTTAACTCATGTTGTTTCAATTTTCTTGATTCATATGCCACTATTTTCCCATTCTGCATCAACACTCCTCCCACACCTTCACCAGAAGCATCTGTAATCAATGTGAAATGACCATTTGGATTAGGTATGGTTAGAATAGGTGCTGATGTGAGTTTTTCTTTCAACAACTAAAAAGCTTGTTCACATTTATCTATCCAATCAAACTTCTTATCCTTCTTCTGTAATGAGGTTATGGGTGTTGCAATTGTCAAGAATCCCTCTACAAATTTCCTGTAGTATCCTACTAGCCCCATAAATCTTCTGACCTTAGTCATAATTTGTGGTGCAGACCATTCCATTATTGCTTTGATTTTTTCAAGATCTATCACTATCCCATCTGCTGAAATTACGTGGCCAAGATAGTGCACTTTACTCTGGTAGAATGTGCACTTAGATAACTTACGAAACAATTTTCTCTCTCTCAACAGCTGCAAGACTATTCTCAAGTGCCTTTCATGTTACTCTATTGACTTTGAATAAATCAAGATGTCATCTAAGAATACCAACACAAATTCATCTAAACAATCCCTGAACACACTATTCATTAAGTTCATAAAAGCTGCTGGTGCATTAGTTAACTCGAATGGTACTACTGTGAACTCGTAGTGACCATATCATGTTCTAAATGTTGTTTTAGAGATATCCTCATCCTTAATCTGTAACTAATGGTAACCAGATCTAAGGTCTATTTTGGAGAATACCTTTGCACCTTTCATATGGTCGAACAAGTCTTAGAAGCATCTGTAATCACTGTGAAATGACCATTTGGATCAGGTATGGTCAGAATAGGTGTTGATGTGAGTTTTTATTTCAACAACTAAAAATCTTGTTCACATTTATCTATCCAATCAAACTTCTTACCCTTCTTCTGTAACAAGGTTATGGGTGCTGCAATTATCGAGAATCCCTCTACAAATTTCATGTAGTATCCTACTAGCCCCATAAATCTTCTAACCTTAGTCACAATTTGTGGTGCAGGCCATTCCATTATTGCTTTGATCTTTTCAAGATCTACCGCTATCCCATCTGCTGAAATTACGTGGCCAAGATAGTGCACTTTACTCTGGTAGAATGTGCACTTAGATAACTTGCCAAACAATTTTCTCTCTCTCAACTGCTACAAGACTATTCTCAAGTGCCTTTCATGAACCATTCCTCTATTGACTTTGAATAAATCAAGATGTCATCTAAGAATACCAACACAAATTCATCTAGACAATCCCTAAACACACTGTTCATCAAGTTCATAAAAGCTGCTGGTGCATTAGTTAACCCGAATGGTACTACTGTGAACTTGTAGTGACCATATCATCTTCTAAATGCTATTTTAGAGATATCCTCATCCTTAATCTATAACTGATGGTAATCTGATCTAAGGTCTATTTTGGAGAACACCTTTCATATGGTCGAACAACTCATCTATCCTTGGAAGTAGATACTTGTTCTTAATAGTTGCTTTGTTGAGCATTCTGTAATCAATGCACAACCTCAATGTTCCATCCTTCTTCTTTGCGAAGATGACTGGTGTGCTCCAAGGTGACACACTAAGTCTGATAAACCCCTATTTTAACAATTCTTCTAATTGTGCCTTAAGTTCATATAGTTCTGTTGTTTTCATTTGGTAGGGTGCTTTAGACCGTGATTCTGTTCCTGGCATTAGATCTATTGAGAAATCAAATTCTCTTTTAGGCGGTAGTTCTGTCAATTCATCAGGGAAGACATCTTTGAACTCTCTAAGAATAAGATACTTGTCAAAAGATGGTTTCTGACTATCTGGATCTCTTATCTTCACTACATAGATGGAACAACCCTTTCTTTTAGCGTTTTCCAATTGCATAGTTAAAATCTGTCTTAGCTTAAGGGGTGTTCTTGATCCATGAATCTCTACCTAATTCCCAAAGTCATCAAGGCATTTCACTACCTTCTCTTCACAATCTACTAAGGAATTATGTTCAGATAGCCAATTGATTCCAAGAATCACATCATAAGATCCTAGAGGTGCAACATAAAGATTGACTTTTGTTTGAAAAGTAGGAAGATCTAATTCACTGCATACTAGACATAAATCTACTCTTTTCTTTGCATTGTTACCATACTACACCATCTAAGAATTTTCCATGTGTCTAGGTTTTATAGATAACTTAGCTACAATCTTAGGATCAACAAAACATTTCATAGCTCCTGTATCAATTGAAATAGAAACTAGAAGGCCAAAGAGCTTACTGGACATCTGAATGGGTGTAGCTTGGAAATCCACTTGTCGATGATCTACAACCACGTGAATCTAGTGTTGAGGAGCTCCCTGTAGATTTCCATCTCTCTAATTTGCTATTTATTGAGGACACACACTTGCATAGTGCTCTTCTCCACAAGTGTAACATCCATCTCTGGGTCCTCTGTGTCTAGCTGGCATGTCCCTCCTATTATTATTACCATTGTTGCCATAGCTACCTCTCTTATTGTTATTTCCACCTTGGTTCCCATTGTTCTTTTCCTGGTAGTTATTGCCTCTTTTAAGATTCCTTATCTGATGCTTACTATTTTGTTGGTTGCTACTATTACCCTGATTGCGACTGTCATTCTGAAACCTTTTATTCCCATTCTTCACATCTTGACTCTTACGGTAGTTTGAAATCTGTTGTAGTTTCTGCTCCTGTTTAGTAGCTTTTTTGAACACTTCATCCATGGTCAATGGATTATGCATACCCACATCTGACCCAATCTGTGGCCTTAACCCCAGAATGAACTTATGAATCCTGAACCTTTCGTCAAGCTAATACTCTAGAACATACTTCAATAAGTGAGAAAATTTCTCCCAATATTGCATCACTGTCAGACCTCTTTGAGTGAGGTTTTGGAATTCTGTCATTTTCTTATCAAAATAAAGCTGTGGAAACAACCTTTTCTTGAAGAGCTCAAGGAAATGGTCCCACGTGACTTCTCCTGGTAACGGTTTCTTTTCTACCTTCTCGTTATCCCGCCAAGTCACTACTTCCCCAATAAGCTGGTAGGATCCCCATATAGCTTTAGTTTCATCAGACAAGTCACGGAGATCAAAATATTTTTCCATATCAATAATCCATGCTTCTGCTCCATCACCTATAGTCTCACCATTAAATTTAGGAGGGGTAAGCTTTTTGAGATCTTTTCCCAACTCCTCAGTAATTTTGTTCCAATTGTTTCCATTCACTTCACCTTCAGGATTTCTATTTTCTTCTCTCCTTTTGTCACCCTAATTTTCCCTTATTCCTCTAATTTCTTGTTCCATAGTGTTCATTCGAGTTCCCTGCTGAGTCAAGAGAGCTAGGATTTGAGTCAGTTGGTTATTCTGTCCCTCATTATTCTGTCCAACATTGTTATTATTATTTGCCTCATTTCTGTTTCCTTCATTATTCCCAGCATAAGCCCCTCCTACATCAGTGCTAGCATTGTTCCCAACATTGGCTTCTTCATTGTTTCCAGTGTCTGAGTTTCTACCAGATCCTAGGGTTACTGCCCTACATCCAAAATTTATAGTATTCATGATGAATTATCTGCAAAGAGTTTACATCTTTAGCGTAATGGTCCAAAAAGGCCTAGACTAGAACCATCGCTCTAATAACAAATGTAAAGTACTAAAAATTTCCCAACATAATTATTGAAGTAAAACCCACGTTAACATCAAGTGAGTATGTAAAGAAAGTAAAGTAACTACAACATCATCTAGGAAGAGATAACCATAAATTCTAATGTCAAAGGAAGATTCCATTCATAAGTTTGATATCAAATCTAGTTTCAATACATCGTTCTGAAGTCAATTATAGAGTTTTTCCAAATTAATAATATTACAAGTTTCAATAATGGCATAACACCCTACAAAACAATTTGAGTTACATGAAGAAGTATAACTGTCATCAAATGTCAAATAATTTCAATAATCAGTCCTTGAATGCCATCAACCATCATTCCATCTATTGCATCAAAGGACAAGAACATGGTTTAGATGGTTTTTCTGCCCAACTATGATGCTTGCGCTTCCCTGGTATCCTTCAAACCGAAGGATGCCTGACCCTACTTGAATGGCCTAGCAACCTATAAATAAGTGCATGGTCGAATCTGCTATGTGTCTATCAATCTACATGCATTTCTATCATGAATGTAGCATCCCATCAATATGATATGGCAGGGAAATAAAATAAGTATAATCACTAGGCAATTAGACCATTTACAACAATGACACATATGTCTATTTCAACATCACAGTCACTTTGGCCAAAGCATTAACCATTAATATGGTGTGTAGGTTTTGAAAAAGAAAACCTACTTCCCTATTGTCCCATACTCGACACCCGTCTCGGAAAGCAATCTTTTCACAAAACTCAACTAGTTAGTCACAACAAAGTAATAGTTTTCAGCGAGAGAGATAATATATTAAACTATTTTCAAGGAAAGAATTAATGCATGTATGAAATAATATGTTCCAATGTAGCTAGTTCCTATTTGTTTTTTTGTGGTTTGTTTTCTTAATCGTGAACATATAGTGGTTTTTAATCAGTAGTTCTGAATTGGTTTGTTCGATTGATTTATCTCTCTGTCATATGAAATTAAAAGATAATAGTTCCCATGCTACCCACACTTTGGCATATCATTTGAGCAAGAGAAAAATAAATAAATACTCTATTTCCAAAACACCCTTATTCAGAGTATACAAAAACAAGAGAGATAAGTAAATAAACTAATCCCACATAGAGATAAGGAAAACTATTTCCCGACATAAGTACTCCATAATATAAAGCATTAAGAAGAAAATTTGCTACCCAAGCCTCCTATGGTTTACCTTGGAGGTAAGGGTATTGGACATTTAATGGAAGATTTCCCCCCCTAGATCAACCTAGATTTAACAAATATCTCATATAGCCTAAATTCATGAACATGATCTAATAGGTTCAAAAGTATCTAGATACAAGCCATATGTATTTATAGAGGTCACAAAACTTGAGAAGGTTGTTAGGATGAGTTTACGGCCAAGCAAAAAGGATTACATGAAGACTCATTTCAGTGAAGGCCGTAATATCGATGGGGTTTCAGGAGTACAAAATAGAGGAATAACCAAGAAAAAAAAAGAAAAAAATAAAGGCGAGTGCTTTCTATTCTTTCTTGATTACCTTTAGCTACTTAAATAAGCATGAGTAAGTTTAAACTTCCTACTGCACTAAACATAAGAGGAAAATAATTGATATAAGAATATTTATTTACTAGAAAGGAGAACTTCCACTATCAACCAATTTTGTATACTACAACATAGGAAAACATAATAAGGCAAGCATATAGCTGGATTTGCGCCTACAATAGTTATAAGAGCCATTATAGACATCATCAGGAGGGTCCTCTAATAGCGGTGAGGACGTGACTACAGTGGAGATCATAAGAATAAAAATAGAGAGGGCTGATCTAATATCATAGGGTCATTAGACTATACGCAGCCTACAAGGCCGACTCCAACATTGCAGCTCAACTGATAACAGATCTTTCACAAGGAGGATTGAATCGCTACAGGTAATCTACAAACCACCCCCTCTGAGGCTATTAGTGAGGTCATTCAGGCAGATGAAAGGTTATGAAACTGACCAATAGACAAGTGTGATTACGGCAAGTAAGAGAAGAGACGTTACAAAAAGAAAATGGATCCACAATAAGTTGCACATCACTTCATTAATCAACAACAGCTGACTACTAAGTTTTAAAACTGATTAAGAGTCAAAGTAAAGTTGGAGAAATCATAGGTTCTTCTGATCAATCCAGGGAGAATAATAGAGGTGTTCACTTGCCCTATTTGTTAATCTCATCTACAAGCTAAGGATAAAGAGAAATGTACAGATCTAAAAAGAAGAATTCTAGAGGTCAAAGATATGTAGAGAGAGACCAACGGATCAAGAAGAACAAAGAAACAGAAGCGGCTTAAAGGTTTGCAAAGGCTGCTTATATTAGAAAGCGATGACAGTGAGAAGAGGTTTTATGAAAGATGGATTGGAATAGGGTCGATCAGGTAGAAGAAGATAACTAAAGGAGTTCAATTAAATCTAAGAACAAGTCAACTTTAATTACAATATACCGATGGAACCTAGTACTAGATAACTGATATCAATCAATAATTACATGCATGTTGATAAAATTCAACAGGATTTAATGAAGAATACCCAATTTTGGGAAGATCCTATGAAACTCCTTGACTTCCAGGGTCCATTTCCTTCTTTCGCCCTTCTGAAATTCTTACCTCCAAAAATATATCCCTCTGCCTTTCCTCCTCTCTGCTTTTATCATTGTTTTAAACCTAATTTTTTTCAAAACTCCCGCGCCATGCAAAACTTCCCCCTTTCTTTATTTTTTTAATAATTTTTGCATGCCACTCATTATTGTTTATTTTTTTTAATTTTTAAGATAAGTCTCCAAAATATATAATATGCCCTTTAATAGTAATTATTTCTTCATAAAAAACAATAATAATGTATTTATAATACATTCTCGTATATCTATTCCTTAATTAATTTATTAGTTTAAGATTTATTTATTCTTAGGGAATACCAACAATATTTATCAATAACATAACAATATATGTATATATTAAAAATAATCTTTAAGTAAAAAAAATAGTGTTCTCAGTTTATATATTTAATTTCAAGAATAAATACAATATAATTAGCTAAGAATTCATTTGAACAAATAATGAATTAATGTTTTTATATTTTTCTTAGGAGAAATTATTTAAAGCAATATATCCTTTAGTTCAAAAGTAAATACTAACTTTTCTTCTATGGCAAATAGGTATTGAAGCATGCATAAAGGCAAAAACACGATGAAGACAAAATGAATCAAGGAAAATTTGACACACACATCCTTCAAATCAATATGCAATGCAAACTATGTGAGTGTGTGTGAGAAAACTAGAAAACCAGATAGAACCCAACACGTGTTGCCAAAAAGCTAGGTGCCCTCTACCTGAACCATGCTCTTGTCCTTCGACAAGACCTACAGTCAAACACACTCATACCACTATCAATAGTTTAGTCCCAAAATATAGCCGAAGCAATTGAAATTTAAACCAATAATATATCATATCCAATATCATCAACTAATATTATAAGATTTCAATTGAAATTAACCAATTCTAATAATTGTGAAAGTCTGAGATGTGACAATAGAGTTTAGAGAGGCTTCATCAAGGGCTTCTAGTGATTCTTTGTAGGACATCTCGTGGGATTTGCATCATAGCCATATGGCATGCATTGTCATTCCACATCCATACATCAGTTCTTTGGATCCTGTTCTTCATCAGTCTTCACAAGATTTTGAGAGGTCACTTGTTTCATTTAGGCCTTCAAGCCTCCTAATTTGATTGTGACTCATTACAACATCAGCATGACGACATTTGAGCAGTGTTTTGAGACAAGATACATCATGAGACTTACCACCTCACCTTGCTTCTTTGAGTTGGAGTTACTTCAACATTCACTATTAGAGTTATTTCTTCCTAAGGGGAGAAATGTCAGTTTTCACAAATGGATCATTTATAGAATTCATACATGGGGGGCAT
This sequence comes from Cunninghamia lanceolata, assembly GCA_027924645.1. NCBI lineage: Eukaryota > Viridiplantae > Streptophyta > Pinopsida > Cupressales > Cupressaceae > Cunninghamia > Cunninghamia lanceolata. The sequence goes on from BSBN01000742.1 coordinate 926,444, forward strand.
TCTCTTTTGGCATAGGGGCTACTTCATTATGGGGGTGCTACATAATATCTTTTACTCTCCTATGGTTTCAGGCTTGGTGCAGAGTTATCATCTTCGAGGAGGCTTCCTAGTCCTCTTCTTTTATCTTTTTCTCTCTTTTAGGGGGGAGTTTTTTCCCTTAAGGTTTACCCCCTTTCTTCTCTTTATGATAGATTGCATTGCATTACATTGTACATGGGTACTTGATCAAGCCTAGTTGCTGGGACCTATCTTCATTTAGCCCACCTAAGCTATGCTTAAGGGGGGTGTTGGTGTATATTAAGCTTGCTTAGGAGTGCATATTTAGGAGTCTATGTTTAGCCTCGAGCTATACTTGACGTTCCTAGATTACCTTTGTCTAAGTTAAGTGGTTTCTTTTCCTATTCTTGGATCATGACTATTCTTAGTGAGATTTTCCTATTATTGGATTGGCTATTCTTAGTCGATTATGCCCTATATGTACTACATCTTGTAAGCTAATTCATAATCCCATATTTTGCATTCCAATTGTCCATTTTTTGCAATACTTGTTTTCTTGTAGGTTGACCGTGCTCCTATTTGTCTTGAGTGGCTCAAATCAGTACTCGCATTCACTCAATATTTCTGGTTTCTATAGTTTTCTATTCTTCATCAGTAAAACAACAAACTACAAAAAAAATTTCAGTTGATTAGTCTTATCTAGATGTAATGGGGATTAGTTTTAAACCTAAACACACCTAGGCCTAAACAACTTTTTCTCCTTATCACATTTTGGTGCTTGTAATTGTTTGGTGATCCTCTTCTAATTCTAAAACTTCATTCTACATGTTATGGACACTCATACTACTTTTGTTTTATGCGTTTCACCACACAATCCTTTTTTTTCTAATTGTGTTATTCTCATAAGCTTTTGTATTTATTCAAAAAAGTCTTCTTCACAACACCCTACCACTTACATTCCTACTACCATTGATCTTTTTAGTTATATCTATGAATGGATTACCAGAACCATTCCCTCTCTACCTACCTCTCCAACTAAATTTCATGATTTTGAGGGAGGGTTTGATCATGAATCTACTCTTTGTATTGGGACTGAGGAAGAAATTTGTCCTATTGATCAAAACATGGGTGAATTTCAAAATGAGCTTATTGCTAATGGGAGTGTTTTTCATACTACTGGCCCTATTCTTGTGGCTATGTGTACAATGCTCTACCATCATCCAAAATGCCTAGATTTCTTACATGGAGTGGTAGTTATTGTAAATCATGAAGGCCCTCTTTCTAGGGCCCCTTTTGATCAAACAGTTGGCTCACATTCTAATTTGATTCATACTCAGATGGGTAAAAGTTTAGAACTATGTCACACTTTTATAAAGGGAATGACCAATACAAATATAGTTTTTGATCTTGGAATACCTAAAAGTGATGTATATATTTTAATTTTTAAAATGATATAAACTAATGAAATGTAGAACTCTTAATATAGTTTATCTTTATGATTTTTTTAAAATTAAAAAATAGTTGGATATATCTTTTATAAATTTAAGAGAATAATTTTAATTGCTTATTTTTTTTTAAAAGTGAGGTGATGGGATGTTGTAAAGAAAAAGATCATTTTTTTCTTTGATTTTTTTCCCACTTAGATAACTTGAAAATTTGTTACATGGAAAAAAATTTGATGATTATTTATTTTTTGATAATTTTTCTAAGTCAAATTTAATCAAAACATTAAAGTTTTCATGGGTTGTTAGTTTTTGTCTAAATTTTTTATCATTATAATAATAATAATCTCTTGGAGAAGATTCTCTCCTTTAGTGTGCCATATATTTTTAATTTTTTGAAATATATCTAATTATTATTTTTTAAAGTTCTAATCAACCTTATGTCTAATTATAATAACCTACTTGCAATAAATTAAAAAATTATAATAAAACTAATCAAAATATATACAAAATATATTTTTAGATTCTACAAGTTCTAAGCTCTATGAAAGACTATTTTTAGATTTTCATAAAAATATAACTAGGGGTGAAGTTGAAAGTTTCTTGAAATTGTTGAAAATGAGGGGGTTGGTTGTCACATGGGTTGCCACATTTGGCTGAAACTTTCTCAAGATTTTTTTTTCAATTGACATGATATCATCCAAAGCTAATGTAGGCTAAGCATGTATTGACCAAGAAGGTTTTAGTGGGAACTTGTTATTATTATTTTTCCATTTGCAATTTTTTGTCCAAGAGCTCTCATATTTTTAGGTAAAAGTATAATTTATTTATTTATTTATATTTATTTATTGCATTGCATAAATTAAAAAATAGATTTTTATAATGTAGACAAAGACTTTTCTCTTCAAAAAATTACTAATGCTTGTAATGTAGCCATGTTAAATGAAGACTCAAAATATAAACAAACTTAAATTATTGTAATTAAATTTAAATTTATTTTAAATTTTATACTTTGTAAATTTGCCTATTTAGTCACTTGTGTTTCTTGATTCCATCTATGTATGCTCTTTCCTCATGCATCGTAAGATAATCTTGGAAATCAGAAACACCGTGCATTTGTATTTTCTCTTTCATAGGTGTTTAGTAACTTAGATTTCACCACCAAGTGCTAGCCAAAGCTCATGTTTCAATGGGCTATATAAATTCCAAAGAAGATCTATCATTTCTGGCTATGCAATTGTGTGTTTGAAGCACACCATGAAGTGATGTGGTTTCATCCCACCAATACCCAAGCCTCAGATATAACCCTTGTATCACAAAATTGGGCCTCACATACTGCATGGTATCTTGAGGACTTCTCTAGTTGAGCCTTGCTTAAATCTAGATTAGGAATCCATCAACTATTTGTAAATTGTGATGCACCAATAAGTAGTTAGCCCTAAGAAGTTACTCACCTCATACAATCTTGGAAATAGGACAGTGGGCTATGAATATTGTCCCAATCCTCTATAATTAGTGCTCTAAAACATTGGGTCAACACTATTTATAAACAAGTTCAGTATATTAGTGAGCTCACACGACAAACACTCCCACCTAACTCATATAGGTTGTTTCTATGTTTTATTCATCTTACCCCTTTGTGTAAAACTTGTGTGAAACTAAAAAACCAAAACTTAAAATCAAAGTTGAAACAAAATTTAAATGTGACCTATAAATGTCAAAATTGTCCATGACTAAACTTAGTTGAATTAGAAGTTCAATTTTATCTTTTTGTATTGCTCCTCCACCATTTTTTATATATACTCCTCAAGAGACTATGAAATTTAGTATTGTACCTACAAGTTGCACATCAATTACCAATAATATCCTATCAAGTGCCCAATCTCCCACAACCATTCATCTCCTCCTTCAACCTAATACCCCACCATTCACATTTACTTCCATTAGACATTCTTTGCTAAGCCATCTTCCACTTCACCTATCCCTCCAACTCCACATCCTACCACATATTCCTTTATACACTCTAGTCCTTATGTATCTCATCTCCCCTACTATTCCTACATCCCTTCTACCTCTCCTCCAACAAATGCACATCTCAACCATTGAAGTTCCACCATTTAACACTGCTTACCAATAACTACCTAAAGCGTGGGAAAATTACTTCTCAATCTACTTGCTTTGATTGAGACATCTCTCCACTACAACTACACTTGGGTTCTGCTATTTGAGGTTTTGAATGTTATGTAAATCTATCCTAGATCACTACCAAACCACTATGTGTCACAGTTAAAGAAATGCAACCCAAATAGGTGATTGACAATGAAAGGAAATAAACAAAATGTAGAAAAACAACTAATCTAAACATAATCTGAAATAGATATATGTAGAAATGAAATTAGATGGGAGAGAGGAACCTATGATAGAAAGGATAGGGTCTCAACCTCAGATGACAACATGCCACGAGGATGTCTACGCTAGGTGTTGGAGTCTAAAATATGTGCATTAATAAAATTGTCAGGTCCAGACAAACCTACAACACCTGCATGACAAGTTTTAGTAGGAACTATACTCAATGATATCTGGTGAAACATAAATGAAGAAAACCAATTAAACTAAGGAGAATGAAGAGAGATAAACATAAAAGGAAGTAATACAAAATCTTCATGCAACTGTAAGGTCTTCACTCCATGGAACTGTTGGAAACAATGCAGATAACTAAGAGGGGGGGTGAATTAGTTATCTTATAACTTTTCTGTTTTTACTTATTTTATTATCTTATCATTTAGTGTTATATCAAAACAAGGCAATCATAAGAACTAAAAAGAAATTAACACATAACACAAGGATTTTTACGTGGAAACCCTATTAAGGGAAAAACCATGAGGTGACTAACCCAAGATTGTATTCTCTATTAAAAGAATAAGAGTACAAATTTGGCACTTACCAATTAGGGCTCACAACCTGAGCATACTGCTCACAAAAGGCCCACTACCTACAAGAGACTTATAGTCTACAAATGCTTACAGATGATACCAAGGTGTTTGAACTTTTGAACAACATCTGTACATGTAGGAATTTAGTTTCGGTTAGGCATAGTATATTGATCTGGCACATTTCGTTCTTCCTCTGCTCAATATTACTTTCCTGTCACATTCCAGGCTTGAATTACTACCTTCGCACTTATCTCTACTTTTCTTTGCACTTAATCATTTACACTATCACTTACACAATCTCACATGCTTGAATCCATCAGGTATATATATCTACATCAAGGATTTCTCACAACTTTCTAGTCGGCAACAAGAACACTTAAGATATTTGCAAGTTATTGTTCAATCGGCTGAATCCATGCTTGATTAGTGATGTGCATAAAAAAATTAGGCATAGAAGTCATTAATCATGTTGGCCAACAATGTATAATGCCACAAATTACTTGATCAATACCTTTTGCACATCTGGATTGAAGTCTGATACTCTGCCGGTTAGTTCTTCCTCTGTCTGCTCTACCTGACTAGAACCCAACACTCAGATGCTCATATCTTTTTCATGCTTTGTCACCAGAGCCTAAATCTCTAGAATACAATAGTTATGATAACCCTCTTGACTTTTCCAAGTCCGCAACTTATTGAGTTACACCATTTGAGAGATTTGGACCTGATTGTCGAACCTTGTTACATACTTTGTTCTTGTTCACCGGACCAAAACAATCTTCAATCTGACTTCCAGTATAGGCATATTATGTACTGTAGATGTGTGGGATAGACTTTGTTGCCATCAATGACAACACTTATGAAGTGACATAGTGTCTCTTTCCAACAGTCTCCCCCTTTGGCATTGATGGCAACACTTAGTGAAAAATGGCTAAGTGTCGCAGTAACTCGCCCTTTGGTTGTGCTCTGTCTCTTGCACTATTTTACTAGAGCTCCCCCTTTGCTAGATTCCTCATTTTTCACTACTCTTCACTCCCCCTTTGACATCAATGGCAAAGGGTGGAATCCGCATACCAAAATTTTGCAAAAATTATTATATACATGGCTGCATAAGTATATACAAATCATATGTTATAATTACATATACTTAAGTATATCCGCAAAGGTTGTCTTCAACTGTATGATTTCTCTAGCCCAACTCCTCTTCATTCTGTAAAAGATGGAGATGTGTCCACTTAACAAAAATGCATATGCTTCTACCCTCTTTAAGTCTGTTGGATCACTGGTCTAGACTGTATTTTGTGCCTCTATCAAGGCATCATCCATTGCCTCTAACTTAGGGATGATTGTCCCTCTGAGCTCACCCATTCTATCCATTATGTTCTTTTTCTCTTTAACTAGTTTTTTAATTTCATTTATTATAGCAATAGCTTGACATTCATGATTCACCAGAGAGGTAGTAAGGGGATCAAAATTCTAAGATAAACTTGATAGTTTTCCTTCTTGTTCTTTCACTTTCTTCTCAATGTCCTCTGTCACTTTGGGCCAAGTTAAACAAAATTTGTATATGTCCCCACCATCCTTAAGAGTGTTTTCAAGGCTCTTTTTGCTAATGCCTAAGGTTCTTCTATTATTAGCAATTAGCCCTTGTACTTCACTAAATATCTTTCCCAAGAACTCTTTTCGAACCTTACTTTCTGCCGATTTCTCTAAGGATTCAAAATGAGTTTTAATAGAATTGACTAAGTTTTTTAGATTACTGGATGGAGAGGTAGAAGGATCCTTTTGATAGGTTGGCATAATCTTCTCCAACATCCTAGATGTAATCTCTAACAGTTCACAATCCTCCATGTGTGATTTTAGAAGTTTCTCTTTTGCTATGGCCTAAGCAAAAGATGCTACTTTCATTATCTAAACTAGAGAGAGAGTCAAAGTTTAGTGGCCCTTGAATTAACTCAGGTTCATCCAGCTCCATTATTTCTTTGTCCAAGAAATTATGTACTGTCTCTATAATGTCTCTTGCCGACTCTACTTCCTTCCTTTTGGGGGCATCCGAACTGACTTGCTTATTGATATTTGTTTCTTCTACTTGTCCTTCCTCTTCTGAAATAGAGGAGTCTAATGCCTTAGATGGCTCTTCATCATTTTTCTTTAATCCTTCGACATCCTTGTCAAAAATTGTTTCTTCTTTCTGTCCTTCCCCTTCTGGAACAGAGGAATCTAATGCCTGAGATGACTCTTCATCATTTTTCTTTAATCCTTCAACATCCATGTTAGAAGGCTCTTCATATGTTTCCTCTATAATGGGAAGATTAAATCTCTTTAAGGCATTCCAGAGAATTTCTTTTGTTTCATTTGCTATTTGGCCAGTTTCTCCAACCATGAGTTTATTCATCTAGGACTTGCTTTGGAAATCATCTTTACAATCCTTAAAAACCATGTCCATTTGTTTTGGAGTGATAGAGGGACATAGCTATATCACTATCTGCTCCTGGATCTCCAAGTCTTTTGCCTTTACATTCTCTTTTCTTTGCTCCAATACATCTTCGAGGCTCTTAGGAATTAATGAAATTATTTCAATGAATGCTTTGTTATAGATATTCAAATACCTTACAGTAGCTTCCTCCAAAATTCTCTTGTCAGCATCATTGTATTCATCATAGAACTCTATCATCGGCTACAGGTTCCCATCCATAGTAACTGCCTTGATGATATCATCAATAGATAGAGTAGGCTTCTCAACATACTCTGCTAACTTATGCTCCACATCAACCTTAGGGGATTTTACTTTTTCTTTCTTCAAATCTCTAATCTCTACATCTGACTCAGTCTCATCATCATCCTTGAGACTCACATAGGATCTTTTGACCTTGGATTTCTTTCTCTTTTCTTTTGTAGATAAATGGGCTTCTAGATTTGCAGCTTTAGAGCTCCCAGAGGCAGAACTCCTCGTAGTTCTAGTTCAGGTGGAGGCTTCTACTGGAACTTGTTCTTTCTTTGCTTCCTCTTTTTATTTCTCAAATTTCTCTATTCTTTCTCTATTTGCAATAACATCTTCTCTGGAGATGCCAAATTTCTCAGCCAATTCTTCAACTTCTTTTCTCACGTTTCTTTTTGTCTCAGGCCTTCTTAGTTCAACATGCAGTTTTATGTTTAATTCTTCAAAAGTGCCAAACCTCTCTACTTTGGGGTCTTTGGGTTGACTCAGTAAATGTTGAATATGAGTCTCCAATATGTTTCCATCAACCTCATATCCCATGGGCAATATCCATACTGTCCTTGGCTCAACTGCTTCTATTAAGTACTGATTAGTATCTACCATAAAGCAGACTGTGTCTTTGTACTTCTCCACTAATGTTTTGGGAATTCTTTCTCTTGCTTGCATCATGCTCTAGAAGTTTTTGAAGTAACCCCAGAGAGCTGTCTTCTGGGTTTGAGTGTCACCAAGTTCATACAAGTAATCCTTGATCTGTATAGCAACTGGTTTTTCATTTTCCCAGATCAGACCTTTTGATCCTGGTAACTCATTCATGAAGTAGAAAAACAAGCAGAACACCAAATCACCATATTTGAAAGAGTTCTTTTTATCTTTCTTGATCTTTTGCAGGTTCTCCAACAACTAATTCAATAGGAGTTCACATAATTCATAATCTACATTCTCTGTTAGCATCTAGTATGTAGTGTAGATGGCAATACTAGATACAGAGTTTTCTCTACTTGAATGGTAAATCTTGTAACCAATCACAATTGAGGCAAACTTGACATTCAGATCAGTGATGTCATCAATGGTCATTGCCCTCTTATCAAATTTTGAACCAGTGGCTTCAGATATTGTTTGATTCTTCACAGACTTAAGAGCAGACAACCCACCAATGGAGTGCAAACTAGTTACAACTTTGATGACATCTTTGGTTATTTGGAAAGGCCTCATTAACCACATAAAGTTATCATGGATCCTGCTTAAGATATACCAAACCCATTCATCCTCTCCAAAAGATGGAAAATGTATGCAATGTGCAAAATGCTTATCTTTTAGGGTCTGGAACTCTAGTTTCAGATCAAAGTTCTCACTGCTTAACTGATTGTGGTAGAGATTCATCAATTTTTGGTCCCCAAAGTCCTCAATGTTTGCATGTATATAAACCCTAATGTCTTCTACATGGAGAACGCCATACGGGGTACAGGAAAACGCAACCAGAGGATCAATCTCAATAGATTTGTGAGGATATTTCTTGAAAACTGGACTTGGTCTCTCAAAAACATTTACAACCATAGGAGTAGCCATTCTAATCAATGAAGATTGGAGAGATTTACAAAAGAAATACCTCTTCACGCCTTAGGGTTTGGAGTGACTACCGGAATAGATTACACTTGGATTTGATCTTCAACTGAGTTTGAGTGTTTTGCTGGATTTCTTCTTAGAGCTCTTCTCCCTTCTTCATGAGTGCAAGTGATGCAAATGATATATGAGAAACCTTTTGACTTTGCCCAAAAATCTAATTTACCTTTGTAATAAATGCACAACTTAAGTCATCTGGTTACCCTATATTGAGAGAGATTTTCTTGAATCACTGCGCAGATCGTAAAATCATTGTCTATAAGGGTTGACAACATATCTTCACCTTTTTCAAACATGCCATAGGTCCACAGATTAAAACATTTCAATTCTAGATCATACTGGATCTGTCTGTGAAATTCTACTTTATCAAACAACTACCGATATAGGATCTCCTCATAGCTTCCTCAAATCTGCATGCAGATTTGTCAAATTTTGACTAGACAAATTTTAAATGAATATCCTCAAACCCTTTAAACTGCAAACTCTTATTCTTACTCAATGTGCCAAATTTAGGCACTCACTAGCTGGCTGGGGGAAAAGGGATCTTCTCTGTAGCTCCCCCTGAGCCAGAGCTTACTTTTTAGTTTCTGGAAAGAATATCAACACCAGATTCTGGTACGGATCCATCCCCAATATTCATTGTACTCTTCTTTACCCAAATCTTGCTCATCTCCTTTTGAACTTCATCCACATTTAATTTACCTTTGCCTTTATCTTATTTTTTATCATGATCCATTGGACCTTTTCTATTTTGACTCCTGCTTCTATAGAATTTGGCTATGTGACCACTCCTACTTCTGTAGAATCTGGCTATGTGACCAGATCCATTGCAATTGTAACACAACATTTCTTTTCTTATTTGAATGATATCCTCTTGATCTACATTCATTAGCCTTATGTCCAATTCTATTGCATACAAAGCATCTACCATTGAAAGAATTATTCATTTGCATATTTCTGTATTCATGAGATTTGTGACCATACCTTTTGGAACTGAAACATTGACCAGAGAAGGATGGATTGATTTGATTCATTCTATTTCTGCATTGGATTACTTTATGATTGAACTTGTTGCAATTGAAGCAGTATCCATTGAAGGAAGGATATCTTTGAGCATTTGGTTGTCTTACCGGAGGTCTTCTAGACCTGTTTCTTTGATTTCCTAATCCAAAGTTCTTCTAACCGGATCCAAAGCTTTCACCTTTCTCATATCCCAAGCCACGCTTATCATCTACCCTCTTTTGACTTTCAAGAAGAACTTCAAGTTGGGCTAAGCTTATCTTGAATTTTTCTCTGTATTCATTTGTAGATTGAAGATCTTGTTTAAGAGTGTCTATCTGGTTCTCAAGTTGTTCTTCATTATCCCTGGCTTCTTCAAGATCAGATTTAAGATGCCTGATTATTCTATCCATTTTGTGGCAGTCCCTTGTTTTCTCCCTGAGGGATTGTTTTAGATTATCTTCAATCTTTCTCTTTTCTTCAAGTTCTTGGGTGAATTTCATAACCCTTGATTCCATTTCATGCCTTATCATAATGATTTCTTTTGATAGCTTCTCACATAGCTTATTTTTCTCATTCAAATCCTCATCAACATTATTGACCTCATTCTGATTTGCTAATTTCTAGAGTAGTTCCTTTCTCTTTTTCATAGAATTACTAAGTTTTTCTTTCAGCTCATTTATGAAATCATCAGCTTGCTTGAGTCTTTCTCTTAAATTATTGACTTCAGAGTGGGATTGTTCAAGATCATCTAGGGTAGACTGAAGTTGTTCTTTCATACAATATGCATCCATTGAGATTCCCAAATCTTCCTCAAGCTGTTAGGCTTGTTCATAGGAACTTAGTCTGCATCTTACTGAGTTACACCATCTAAGAGATCCGGACCTGATTGTTAGACCTTGTTACATACTCTGTTCTTGTTCACTGGACCAAAACAATCTTCAATCTGACTTCCGATATAGGCATATTATGTACTGCGGATGTGTGGGATAGACTTTCTTGCCATTAATGAAAACACTTATGAATCCACACAATGTCTCTTGCCAATAGGAACATGCAAAAAGAAGAGGAAAAATGGTGGGGCTACTTGGGGACTTGCCTCAGTCAAGTCCTAGTGTTGGTATTTCTACCTTCACAAGTAACGATACAAAATATAGCATAGAAATTGAAAAGTAATGTGTGTGTTCTTATCCTAAGTGTATCTAGGAAGTTAAGAACAACAAATAAACAAACAAAGCAACAATAATTCCTTCCCTAGTCTACGGGGAGAGAAACACACAATATGCAGTCTACGCAATGAGAATAAAATAGGTGGTCTACACCCAATAGAAATGTAACAACAGTGGTCTACACCAAGAAAATAAAGCACAAAAATAGATTCATTCTACACTAAAAGTCAAGTTTTGTGAAACTTATGTTCTATCTGGATTCATTCTAACTAAATTAGATCTAGGCCACAACTTTTCCAATTAGAACCATCCACTAAAAACATATGTAGCATCACTTTGGGGCTCATTTACAAAAAAAATGAAATTATTTGAAAAACTTGATGCTCTAACAACTCCTACTCATGCAAATAATCATTTTAAAAGAATCTAAAAATACCCTTTTGTAGATCAATCAATCTACTTTGTAAAAATATAATTTTTTAAACCTTTGAATTAGTGTTTATATATATATTTTTTTATTTCTACTAAAAGTAAGTCATCAGCACCAAAATATGGTGTCGATTGTCCTCTCGAGAGAAAATAGTAAAGTTTATCAAAAAAATTTGAAAAAAATATGATGCATTAGAGGAGAGATTCCTTGTCAAGATGACATAATTTTTTTCCTATTTTGGATAAATACTGAAGACAGAAGTTGATGTCCCATCGAAATAGTTGTGTTTTCATTACATACAACTTCCAAGATTTATTTAAAAATATATATTTATCAAATTGGAGAAGAAAATAATCCATGCACTAAAGTTTTGAGCTATGAATACACAAAAACATATAGAAAGAAAATAAATTAAATTTACTATATAAAGTGTGACGTCCCATTCAACCTTATTTTTTAGCATTTTATCAGCAACTAAATTATAGTGTCAATTTTACAAAATAATACATTTAAATAATTTTTAAATTTTTTTTTAAATAGAAACATAAAACACACTAAAAAATCTATAGTTTATTAGTTTACATCATTTTAAAATTTAGAACGTATACGTCACTTTGTAGTGATTCAATTTAAAAAGTTAGATCAGTGTTGGCTGTTTCCTTTATAAAAGTGTGACACAGGTTTGTACTTTTACATAAATGAAATAAAGGAACAAACTCACCAATATTAATCAGCAAGAAGAGGCAGTAAAAGTTCCCCAAGAGCTCAAAGAACAAGTGTAGCTTCAAACCCCAACAAAGAGGGCCAAACCTCTGAGATCCAAAGAAAGTGATCTTGCAATGCCAAGAAGCACCAAAAATCACTTGTAGCTGTTGTAGAAGTCCAGTTCATGCAAGAAGATAGCAGGGAGGTGTATGAAATCTAAATATTGTCCAAGATTGAGAGAGAGTGTGTCAATCAATGTGTGTATGAATTCAAAATCCTTCCCATACTCTTCCAAGAGGGAAGAATCTCAAAAATGCATGCAAGGAGTCATTCTGCGACGTTCAATGATGTTACCAAGAATCCTAATGATCACCCAAGACATGTTGTAATGCCTAGAAACATATATCTATCAGTAAGCAGATGCAAGATGCTAGCGCAGTGTGTTGATGTCCATGTGGAGCGCTTAGGTCCAAGTAAAACTAGCTCTTGGTCATATAAGGCACCTTAGGACCATGTAAGCATTTTAGCATTATAATGATTTTAAAAAAAAAGAATAAATAGACTAAAATCACACAAACCTAGCCTATCATGGAGAGAGGAGGTGCAAACACTAAAATGGTTACTAAACATAGCATGAAATTGCAAGGGTATGCAATTTTTGATGTTACATTTAGCCCCAACTTTAGTGAACATATGACACTACATGCATATGCAAGCTAAAGTAGAAAGAAAATAACATAACAGGTTATACCTCCAATAGGGATTTCATAGAGGATGCAAGAGATTCTTCGAGCAGAGGTATGAAGCCCTAGAGCTAAGAACTTGCAAAACCACAATTTTAGACAATAAACCTGCATAAGAGGCAATGTCAGAATCACATAAAACATCCTAAAAGGATTAGATTGAATATGATTTGTCCAAACATCACCGTTTTACAAATCATATGATCTAATACACAATCTACAAACACACACACACACACAAGGAAAACAATATATGCAAAGAAACAAAAACTTATTTCTAGCAGACTACGAGAGCTAGAAAGGATGCTAAGTATGTGTTGATGACTGTTTTGATGCAATCATAACAATAAGTTAAAATTCACATATAATGAACTGAAACTATACTTGAAAGATAAGAAGGAATCATTTGAGATTCAACTAATCCCAAGTCTACAATGGTTCGGTTGGTCAAGTTCAGTTGGTCAATGTGAAGCTGTAATGTTCAAGGGGCCTTACGTAGTTTAGGTTTGTTTGGTGGCTTACTGGACTAAGAATATGCAAAAAGGTCATGAGATATGTCAATACTTTTCATTCCTTTGCATAAAAATGATACTGTGCTGCAAGTTTTAGATGGTTTTCTTGAATTTTTGCAGCTTTCTTCTTTATCTATTTATGAAAACTGTCTACTTATAGCTTGGTGCAGGAGCACCTACCTGACAGCTAGTCTGGATAAGGCAGTTAGTAGTTTAGGTCCTGTTTGTGTTTCCAAGAAGGTCTGTTAAGACCAGTTGCATGTAATAAGGTCAAGCTGATCATGATAAGATCATGCTGACCGGGCTTTTGCTATTTTTAGCTAGTTAGTTGTAACAGCTGTCATGATGTATGTTCGGTGGGATCTCCCAGCCGCTTGGAGAGTTCCCAGTCGCTTGGAGTCGGGTCAATAGTACTCGTAGGAAAGTCTTTATAAGCATGAGATCGGTTGATGTTGGACAGACAGACAGATAGCATCGATCGAGCTTGAGTGAGACCGAGAGAGAGATTGATCATATTGTATTGCATCTTGAATCAATAAAGTGATCCTGTTTTGTGTTCTTGCTTTGGTTGCATTCCATTACTTGATTGATTTGCTGGTTTGAAGAGACTTCATGGATTCACTGATCCATTCCACCGGTTGACTCATCTGATCGGTGGAATGGTAATGTACAGTAGGTTAGTAGGTAGGTTGTTTTCTGTTTGCATGCAGGTGTGCAGGATCGCGGTCAAGAGATGTTGAGAAGCCTAGCATCCTCATGTGCTAGGTCAAACTGATAAGACAGAGTGTCGAAGATCACCCTGAGGTTGGATCGGGTCATCCCTGGAGGATCGGCGAAGAGAGATTTCGCTAAGTGAAGAAGTTCGCCATAACGGCATCATCAGGATATTTCTGCAAATATCCTGCAGATAGTTCGGATATCGTCATCCAGATAAGTGGAGGGGATCGGCATGATGATGTCGATGGCATGAAGTGCGAGTTCGTCGGGGTGATCATCATCTGGAGGAGCCGAGGAGGAGTGCATCGGCATCAGGTAGAAGTTCGGGTCATGAAACTGTTGGAGTTTTCATGTTGCGAGTGCATCAGGATGTTTAGGTCGGACATAGCCTAAGTGCATGTATCGGCATCAGGATCATCATATCGGGAGTGCCAAACATCCGCATATCGTGAGTAGATGCGGGAGAGAAAGTTCAGGTTTTTCGACTAAGTGTTGAAGAGGTCATCAGGATATTGGGTGACGTCATCGTCATCAGGATATGACGTCATCGTCATCAGGATATTGAGATATCCCCCCTGCGCGAGTTTATCCTGCCGTTGTTAAGTGTTAAGGTATCGGCGGAAACCTGCGGTAGAAGGTTGTATTAGAATCATCAGGAGGTTTCGAGAGGACCGGATAAATTCTATCATGATGCTGTTGTCATCGGCTAGTGGCGCATCGAAGGTAAGCTACTGAAGGAGAACGTCATCAAGATATTCGGGACAACCGGATATTGGTTATCCTGCTGACGAAGGAAGTGTGACATATCATGATGATGCCGATGGAGTTCGGCGCCCGATGAACAGTGCAACCGGAGGATGTGTGCGCCCGCTGAATATCATGATGATGATGTTAAGCGACTGGCGAAGGAGGTAAATAGTAGTCAGCCGGAGGATGTTAGCGATCATCCGAAATATGATGCTGACTGTGTAACGCGGATCATGATGATGCTGTTGGTTTTAAGAAACATGATGCTGACAGAGTAAAGCCGAAATATGATGATGTTGGTAGTTTTAGGGAATATGATGATGATGGCGAAGATGATGATGATGAGGTTGGTCTACAGACATTCATGCTATATGCGAATGTTATAGTGTGGATGCCTCTGCATCATAGTGGTATCAGAGCTCAGCAAAAGGTCTGGGCTGTAGTGTGTTGATTCTGTCACCGAAAGGGCAGAGGTAGAGATAGAGTTGATTGTGTTGTGTGTTGTGATTGAGAGGTTGACAAAATGCCTCCTAAAGGTAATGGTACTGCAAGGGAATTGCAGGAGATGAAGGAGAAACATGCTAGAGAGATGAGGAAGATGAAGGAGCTTGCTGAAGCACTTCAAGCCAGGCTGACAGCCCTGGAAAAGAACAAAAAGAGAGAAGTGGAAGACAGTGAGTCTGAAAAAGATGCAGATACTGTTGAAGAGTATGAAGAGGTAGCTGAAGATCTGGATGTTGAAGACCAGAGACTGGCAAAACTGTTAAAGGCAGTACAGAGTGAAAAACCTAAGGTAAAGGTTGATGTTTCCAAGTATACTGGAAGCTTGAATGAAGATGAGTTGTTGGATTGGATTGCTGCACTTGATAATCACTTTGAATGTGAAGATGTTGCTGAGGATCAGAAGGTGAAGATTGCAAAGACCAAGTTAGGAGGTCATGCTTTGGTATGGTGGGATTATGTACAATCTGAGAGAAGGAAACAAGGGAAGTCTAAGATCACTTCATGGGATAAGATGGTAGCAAGGATCAAGGGTAAATTCTTGCCAAGGGATTATGAAATCCAGATGTTTAAGAAGCTACAATTTTTAAAGCAGAAAGACAGGGATGTGAAGGCATATACTGAGGAATTTTATCTGTTGAGTATGAGATCTGGTCATCATGAGAATGAGGTAGAAAAGGTGGCTAGGTACTTGGCTGGTTTGAGGTTTAACATACAGGATGAGTTAGTGTTAGCTAACCCTAAGAATGTGGAGGATTGTTATCAGATGGCAATCAGGATTGAAGAAAAGATGAATAGAGGACATGATAAGTCCATGAGAGGAAGAGGAAACAATAGGGGAAGAGGAGCAGCCCCTGCACAAAAGCAAACCATTGAGGGTCAGGAAGACACTGGTAAAGGACAAGGACAGTCTGATTTCAGAGGTGGATGGAAAGGTAATAGAGGAAGATTTGGAGGTGGTAGAGGTTCCACTACATTTTCAGGAAAATGTTACACCTGTGGTGAGTTTGGTCATCCATCTTTCAAATGTCCAGAAAACAAAGGTTCATCATCCAGAAATGATAGAACTAGTGACAACAGAGTACAACTGGTGCAAGAAGAGAAAGAAGAAAGTGCGCAGAGTTCAAACAGAGGTCCTGAGAATTATGGATATCCAGAGAGTGGAGAATCATTGATGTTAAGGAGAACAAGTTTGCAGGCATCAAAGGATATGATGCAAAGAAGAGCTCTTTTCAAGACCACATGCAAGAGCAAAGGTAAGATATGTAAAGTTGTCATTGACACTGGTTCAACAGACAACATGGTCTCTCAGGAAATGGTGGATAAACTGAAGCTGGAAAGGATTCCACATCCACACCCTTACAAGGCATCTTGGGTGAGTGATAGTCAATCACTTTTTGTCTCTGAACAGGCATATGTGGATTTCCAGATTGGGCCATATCAGGATAGAATCTTGTGTGATATATTGCCTATGGAATGTTGTCACCTACTGTTGGGTAGACCATGGCAATTTGACAGAAGAGTACTGTATGATGGGTATGCTAATACCTACACCATCAAGAAGGATGGGAAGATTATTAAGTTGATGCCATTGCAGGCAAAAGCTGCAGTACAGAAGGCAGCTCAAATCATTTTCATGGGCAAGAAGGAGTATGTGCAGATGCCTAGAGGAACAGGCATGAAGACAGGTTAGGATACTGCAGAGAAAGGAGTTGTTACAGACCACAAGCTGAAGAAAGTTTCAGTTGTGACTGACAGGGGTCAGCAGCAGGTTCAGAAACAGGATGGTAAACAGCAACCATCAGTTCAGAAGAATGACAAGGACGTTGTCATAGTTGGGACTATTGCTTGTCCTATCAAGGTTGAAAGGCAGATACAGTTGAACACCACAGAGGTAGTTCAGAAAGAGGTTCTGGTCAGACAATCTGACAAACACAGGGTATGTGCAAGAAAGGCCTACATCAACAGGCATGATGATTTACTTTCCAGCAAGCAAGTTACAGTTCAGCAGGCTTGGAGCAGCCAAGAGCCAGCAGCAGACAAAGCTGGAGCAGGTCTGACTTTCGACAAAACAAAGTGTAAAGGTGGAAGACTTCCACATACTAAACTCATGGGACATGAGTTCTTTTCTTTTGGGGAGTATGGTGCAGGAGCACCTACCTGACAGCTAGTCTGGATAAGGCAGTTAGTAGTTTAGGTCCTGTTTGTGTTTCCAAGAAGGTCTGTTAAGACCAGTTGCATGTAATAAGGTCAAGCTGATCATGATAAGATCATGCTGACCGGGCTTTTGCTATTTTTAGCTAGTTAGTTGTAACAGCTGTCATGATGTATGTTCGGTGGGATCTCCCAGCCGCTTGGAGAGTTCCCAGTCGCTTGGAGTCGGGTCAGTAGTACTCGTAGGAAAGTCTTTATAAGCATGAGATCAGTTGATGTTGGACAGACAGACAGATAGCATCGATCGAGCTTGAGTGAGACCGAGAGAGAGATTGATCATATTGTATTGCATCTTGAATCAATAAAGTGATCCTGTTTTGTGTTCTTGCTTTGGTTGCATTCCATTACTTGATTGATTTGCTGGTTTGAAGAGACTTCATGGATTCACTGATCCATTCCACCGGTTGACTCATCTGATCGGTGGAATGGTAATGTACAGTAGGTTAGTAGGTAGGTTGTTTTCTATTTGCATGCAGGTGTGCAGGATCGCGGTCAAGAGATGTTGAGAAGCCTAGCATCCTCATGTGCTAGGTCAAACTGATAAGACAGAGTGTCGAAGATCACCCTGAGGTTGGATCGGGTCATCCCTGGAGGATCGGCGAAGAGAGATTTCGCTAAGTGAAGAAGTTCGCCATAACGGCATCATCAGGATATTTCTGCAAATATCCTGCAGACAGTTCGGATATCGTCATTCGGATAAGTGGAGGGGATCGGCATGATGATGTCGATGGCATGAAGTGCGAGTTCGTCGGGGTGATCATCATCTGGAGGAGCCGAGGAGGAGTGCATCGGCATCAGGTAGAAGTTCGGGTCATGAAACTGTTGGAGTTTTCATGTTGTGAGTGCATCAGGATGTTTAGGTCGGACATAGCCTAAGTGCATGTATCGGCATCAGGATCATCATATCGGGAGTGCCAAACATCCGCATATCGCGAGTAGATGCGGGAGAGAAAGTTCGGGTTTTTCGACTAAGTGTTGAAGAGGTCATCAGGATATTGGGTGACGTCATCGTCATCAGGATATGACGTCATCATCATCAGGATATTGAGATATCCCCCCTGCGCGAGTTTATCCTGCCGTTGTTAAGTGTTAAGGTATCGGCGGAAACCTGCGGTAGAAGGTTGTATTAGCATCATCAGGAGGTTTCGAGAGGACCGGATAAATTCTATCATGATGCTGTTGTCATCGGCTAGCGGCGCATCGAAGGTAAGCTGCTGAAGGAGAACGTCATCAGGATATTCGGGACAACCGGATATTGGTTATCCTGCTGACGAAGGAAGTGTGACATATCATGATGATGCCGATGGAGTTCGGCGCCCGATGAACAGTGCAACCGGAGGATGTGTGCGCCCGCTGAATATCATGATGATGATGTTAAGCGACTGGCGAAGGAGGTAAATAGTAGTTGGCCGGAGGATGTTAGCGATCATCCGAAATATGATGCTGACTGTGTAACGCGGATCATGATGATGCTGTTGGTTTTAAGAAACATGATGCTGACAGAGTAAAGCCGAAATATGATGATGTTGGTAGTTTTAGGGAATATGATGATGATGGCGAAGATGATGATGATGAGGTTGGTCTGCAGACATTCATGCTATATGCGAATGTTATAGTGTGGATGCCTCTGCATCATAGCTCTGTTATACATGCTTCTTCAAATTTGAGACAATTTCCTTTAGATTTCTATGTTTTCAGCTAAATATTTCAGATGGGTTCGGAAAAGTTAGAAAGATCTAATCTATACCTCATTTAATCTACCAAAGGATCTAATTGTTTCTGTTATGCACTATGTAAATACCACAGTAATTTGATCAAATCCACAGTAAAAAAACCTTAAATGTAAGTTCTGAGCATTTTCACAAACATACATTTAAAATTGCAAGCTCTCAAAGAAAATATTTCAAAACACAAAGAAGAGCAGGAGAACACTCAGAAGATAGATGCAGAACTCCAGATTCTATTGTATTAGAAACGAATAGTCATACATGATTTACAATGTAGGAATGACTCTTAGTTTCATTGATCATACTACAGAGAACTTACAAGCTTTACAGATACAGTAAGGCAGCCAGACATTCCACGCGCACCTTACTACAGACAAACAGGCGACCTCCTTCTTCTACTTCTAAACTATGCTAACTTGCTGTGTGCTTCTAAAAGAAAAAATCATGTGTAGCCACTGTTGTTTTCCTAAAATCCCTGTTGTAAAGTATTACAGTGTAGAGAGGCACAATATAAAGACAGTCTGATTGTCCTCACTACAGCAAAAACCTAACCAAACCCCTAGTTCAAACCCTTGGTTACAGCAATAAATACAGGTGAACCAGTTCTTCAAAATATCTCTGAGCAGTGTCAAATCTGGGCGAAATATTGCCCCTTCTGAGAAGTTCCGGCAGCTGGGTAATAACTTCTGTTTGTCTATTGTAGTAATACCTTCAGCTGCAACCTTGTTCTTCACTTGAATGGCCTTGACTTTTTCGCACTTCATCCTTATCTTCCTGCTCCTGAGATCAGATTTCCCTCCTCCATGAGGTCACTGCGTTGACTTTCCAGCTGCTTCCTCAACTGCAAGCCTGCAAGACAAGACAAGCAATAAGTATTTCATTTATCACATAAATAGCAGGAAATTAAAATAACCGTTTAAATCCAGGTGACTGCGCAAAATTGTGGAAATCAGATCTAGAATACTCCCAAAACGCGTTCAAAACGCACTCAGACCGCTCAAAACCCATCGGGTCAACCATCGCTGACCGAAAAAATGCCACGGGCGCCAAAAAAATGGTTTAAAACTCCACCGCTTCATTTCCCGCCCATCGGCATGACTATCGCTATCGGCGTGTCAAAAAAACATGTTGGCCGATATTCACTTCATCAGCATGATATTCTGGAAATATGATGCTCTCCCTTCTGAAGGTCCAGATGACGTCATCAGGATGTTTCGCTTCTGTCTATTGGAGAAAAGAACAACATCATCATCATCATCATGTTGAAGGAGAATAGGAGGATATGGAATATGATCTTGCTGCTGAGGAAAGGAAAATGATGGTGACGTCATCATCATATTCGGGCTTCATTAAAATGCTAAGGATGATGTCATCATCATGTTCAGTTAAGATCAGGGGGATAATTATGATATCGGGTCACCTAAGGAGCATGATCAGGATGATGAATGTAATACGACCCCTTTGCGGCCAAGGCAACCCTCTCGAAAGATCAGGATGATGATGATCATCAGGATATTTGCAGCTTTTGTCGAACTTAGAATAAGACGTCATCATCATATTCGCGAACCGAATCGTGCTTTGGAAAATATCTTGCCGAAGGGAAATGTGATGATGATGATCATCAGGATATTAGCTTCTTCGTTTATCAGATCGGGGTGACGTCATCATGATATCCGGAGCCTTCGTTAAACTTAGAACATGACGTCATCATGATATTTCGCTAACCGGATCATGTTTTGGAAAATATCCTGCCGAAGGGCAAATGTGATGATGATGATCATCAGGATATTTGCAAAAGGTCGTACTTCTCGGCAGGAGGACTTTACGAAATGTCGGGTGAACAAACAAGATCATGATGATCTTGACAACAGGACAGGATAAAAAAAATGATGATCCTCCTCATCGAATTATCATGATGACGTCATCATCATATTTCATCTTCGGAGCATAAGGATGAGTTGAGGTCATCATCAGGTTAGCGCTAGGGTGATATTCAAAATATGATCATGCTGTTGAGGAATGGAATATCACCTTCTTCTTAAAAGATAGGGTGATCATCATGATAAGCTGAAGGAGATCAGGAGGATATGAAGACGTCATCATCATCTTTGCGAACTTCAGCAAATATCATGATGATGACCTTCCGATAGGATTATAACATGCGCATGCAAATATGCCGATGGTGGATTTTCTAAGTCAGGGTGATCTTATAATATCAGCATGATATTATAAGATCAGGTAATGTTAAAATATCATGATGATGCTCACGATACAAAAGACCGCTCGACGGGGAAAACTTACTATGACTTAAAGTTGACGTCATCATGATATTTGAACCTCAGGATGTTATCAGGGGGGCGCTTCAAATATGATGATGATGTTCCTCATACAGCAAAACCGAGTTTATAAATATGACCCTCCTAAAAATCATGATGCTCACGATGCGCATAAGGCCTTTTGACGGGTAAAGGGCACTACCACCTAAGATTGACGTCCGGATATTGCGACTGCATGATTTTTATCGGGTGATAGACCAAGATCATGATGACCTTGACAACATGAAAAAAATATGATGATGACTTGCGATTATCAGGTTTGACCAAAACTTTGACTGTGCATAACTTCCACATATGGACGAATTTTCAAGTGAAGTAAAAGGCAAACCTGCATGGAATTTCAAGCTCTTTCTAAATATGAGGTCACAGAAACAAAATATGAACTCTGACAAACTGACCTCATGATGATGATGCACCTGACTCATTTTTACCAAACCGCCAGAAAGCAGACAAACACAAGCAGAAGCAAAAAGCAAAACATCAGCAGGGGTCCCCATTTTGCTAAGGAGCATAATGGGGCATGTTTGTGAACATCACAACAACTAGCAACCAAAACAAAACAATTAAATTCAGAGTGTTCAAGGAAACTAGATGAAATGAACTCATAACTTCCAACTATCTTTCCTGGAAATTACTATTCAGCTTGAGACTCAAAGTATTCAATAAAGATGCATGAATTTCTATTTTCAGTTTAGTTGTGTGCACGTGATTAATTATCCTCATCTTGAAGATCGGTTGAACAAACCAGTGACTGACATTAGCCTACGTAGGTGAGGATATTCCCTCATAGCCGACCGGATAGAGCCTTGCTGCCAGCGAGCGTCTATAGCCCCGACAAGGTTATCGTTACAATTCTCCTAAGTAGAGCCCCACTGCCAGCGAGCGTCTATAGCCCCGGTAGAGTTACTTAGATGGCTTAATCTGGATTTTCAGTATAATCCACTTTATTTATTTATTTATTTTTTGTTTTCTAATTTTGAAAGATTTCATAAGATATAGCAATTTGTAACTTCATGATGCAAGGAGTGGACACTTGCTGAAATTAAGCTGAGAATTGTAATGGTAGCAAGGGTGACCTCTGATTTTTCACCTAATATCTACACTGGTAAGTTCAACAAACCCAAGGATTTTAGGTGTGTCATCGTGAGAAACCTACTTCAAATTTTCAATCACATTTATTAAATACAAAACTTCAGAAGATGAACAACTCTCTACATTCATGACAGTGACAAATTATGTGTAAATTGCAAATGGTTAACCTGAATATCCTAAATTTTATACTGTTTTGAATGGTTGCTAGTTTTGCTCCTTAATACTCTAAAGTAAAATAAAGATCCCTGCTGAGGAGACAACAAACAAACCAAACAAACAGGCTGTACAAACAACACAACAAAAGAAAAAAACTGTACAAATAGAAAGAAACAAAAAGCAAAAACAAACAGAGGACAAGCTACACAAACAGCCAACCCAAAAGAAAACAACAAAAGAAGAACTGTACATTATCTACAGCACTTTACATTAAGAAAAAGGGACTGCCCCCCTTTTTACCTCAAGCCTGGAAGTAGTGTTTCAAATGCTGGCCATTAACTGGTAATGGCACATCTTCTCCAGTCAAGGTCTTAAGTCTAAAGGTGTTATCTCCTATTATTTCTGAGATTTGTAATGGACCCAGCCATAATTTATCGAATTTTCCATGGCTTCCTTTCTTTTCATGTGCTTTGTCCCAGCACAACACTAAGTCTGATATCCTAAATGTTTTAACTCTTGCCCTTTTGTCAAACCACCTCTTAACAACCGCTTGGTGTTTGGCAAACTTCTCGAGGGCTTGACCTCTTTTCTCCTCTAGTTGTAACATTTGCACTATTCTGGCTTCCCTATGGTTATCAAAGCCTAGATATTCATTCGCAAACTTCCAGGTTGGTATTCTCAGATTAACCAAAAGTATGGGATCAGTCCCATAAACTAAGTGATAAGGTGTGCTACCTAAAGCTGTTTTAAACTTGGTCCTGTCTACCCATAATGCATATCTTAACAGAGTATTCCACTCTCTAGGACTTTTGGCAATTAACCTCTTGATGATGTCTAATAAAATTTTGTTTGTTGATTCAGCCAGTCCATTACCTTGAGGGTAATAATTCGAAGAAAACCTTAGAATAATCCCATATTCAAATGCCCACTTAGAAAATTTTAAAGAAGAGAAAGCAGGGCCGTTATCACATACCAATGAATAGGGCGTTCCAAACCTGGTGATAATGTTTTCTTCAAGGAACTTGATAACTACCTCAGTCGTGGAAAATTTGCAGCAGGTGGCCTCAGTCCACCTCGTACAATAGTCCGTTACCGTCAATATAAATTTGTGTCCTGCAGAAGATGGGGGATTGATGACTCCGATAAAATCCAAGCCCCATTGTGCAAACAGTCTGGATTCGATCACAGGTTGCAGTGGATTGGCCAGATTTCTTCCTTTGTCTGTTGCAGTCTGACAGGTGTGGCAACTTCTGATGTGACTCTTAGTATCTTTGAACATGGTGGGCCAGTAATAGCCCGCCCTCAGTATTTTGTGTGTTGTAGCTAAATGGGAACCATGGCCAGTTCCGTACTTGTCATGTAGTTCTGTCAACACTCTATCAGCTTCAGTTCTGTTTATGCATCTCAGATAAATTCCATCATGGTTCTTCCTGAATAGAAGACCTCCTTGCACCATATAATTCTGTGCCTTAATCTTCAAAGCTCTCCTCTGAGAAGCCTTCATCTTGCTTGGGTACTTTCCAGCTATCAGGAAGGTGCTTAAATCATCGTACCAGCCTGATGCGTCTTGGGAATTCAATACATATTGTTGTTTTATCAGATTTGGATCCATGTTTGCTATTGTCTGCACCAACGCCTGCCCTCTGACCAGCTTTGCGGGAATGATCTCCATGTCGAATTCTTGCAGTGTGGTGATCCATTTGGCTCTTTTGTTCTCCAGGCTCGTTTTGCATCAGCAACATTTTTACTGTTGCGTCTGGTACTATGGCTTTAATCTGGCTGCGCAGAATATAGTGTCTAAATTTTTTCATAGCCTTTACTAATGCGAATGCCTGTCTTTTGATATCTAAATATCTCAGCTGTGCATCCTTCAGAGGCGCACTCATAAATGCTATGGGCTTCTCTTCATTATTTTCACCTTTCTGTGTCAAGGCAGCAGCGACAGAATGAGAAGATGCAAAGGAGTAGATGTAAAACGGGCTTGTATAGTTTGGACTTGCCAATACAGGGGCATTAGAAATTGCCTCCTTGATATCTTCAAATGCGGCTTTGGCCACTGGCGTCCATTCCATCTGTGCATCTTTCTTTAACATGGCATTCAACGGCTGCACGATCTCTACAAAACCTGTTATAAACTTCCGAACAAAGTTAATTTTACCAAAAAATGATTTCAATTCTTTCCTACTGTTTGGTATTTGCAAATTTTTTATGGATTCTATTCTATCCAGATCAATTGAAATTCCATTTTCAGAAATGACATGGCCTAATAATTTACCTTCAGTTACGTCAAATATACATTTCTTAGGATTAAGGGAAATCCCATACCTTTCACATCGCTGGAGTACTTTTCTGAGGTCCTCAGCGTGGGTGGATGCATCCTTGGAATACACAGTTAAATCATCCATATACACAACAATGCATTTACCTGATAATCCATGGAATGCGACGTCCATGGCCCTCTGAAAAGTGGCACCTGCATTAATCAGACCAAAAGGCATTCTTCTATACGCATAATTTCCCCATTTGCAAGTGAAGGTGGTTTTTAGTCTATCTTCTCTATCAATTAAGACCTGGTTATAACCTGAAAAACCATCTAAAAAAGACATCATCTTTGCGCCATTTATTGCTTGCAGTACTTCGTCTATTGGGGGCAAAGGATAATTATCCTTTTCAGAAGCCTTGTTTAAATTTCTAAAATCTACGCACAACCTGATGTCTCCGTTTTTCTTCCTCACTGGTACCAAGTTAGCTACCCAAACAGAATGTCTGACTGGGAAAATTATTCCAGCGGACAGTAATTTTTTAACTTCCTCAAAGATTAAAGGCTCTAGAATGGCATTTACAGGCCTCTGTTTCTGCCTAAATGGTTTGACTTCTTTTCTTAAAGGTATTACGTGAGTTATGATGGACTCATCAAATGTTTTCAAGTCTTCATAAGTCCATGCTATGACATGTTTATATTCTTTCAGAACGTCCAGAACCTCTTTTCTAATTTTCTCAGAGCAAGCTTTCCCAATTAGTACATTTTGTGGATTTAGCTCAGTCCCTAAGTTATGTAAATCACACCTACCCCCTTCTGTTTTGGGTAAGTCTTTCTGTCTTATTATTCCGTCGAAGTCAAAGATGTGTTCTAATTCAATTACTCCTTTTGGTAAGAAGTTGCTCTGTAAGTTGATCATATCTTCTTCGTCCCATGTTACTTCAGGCCTTTCTTGTTCATCAATGATTTGGGCCTCAAATGCCTCATTACAAGTCAGAAAATTAATAATTTGCTGATCCTCTCCAAATACCTGAAAGTGTGTAACATTGTCTGGTATACTGGGCACGTTAACTAGCTCAACAGCAAATCGTCTTAATCCTGACAGTGTCAATGGTTCTAATGTACTAGCAGCAACTGCTAACGCATCTGGCCTGTGGTTCAGCTCTCTAGGAATGTGCTCTATGTTAAAAGCATCAAATGAATCCATTAAACCCCATACTCTATGTCTGTAACTAATCATTTTCTTATAATTGCAGGCATATAGTTTCCTCACTTGTCTGACTACTAATTCAGAGTCTGAAAATACTCTGATGGTTTTTACCCCTTTCTTGATGGCCATGACAAGTCCTAAAATTAGGGCCTCATAGTTAGCAATATTGTTAGTGCAGGAAAATTGTAATCTATATGCCGCCAAATGTGATTTACCTTGAGGATTTATGAGTTCAATACCCGCACCTGCGCCCTGTTTTGATTTGGACCCATCACATTTTAACGTCCACAAGCCATCTTTACTTTTCTGATCTTTTACCTTGGCATACTTTGTCCCTTTTATTGCCTGTGGGGTGTTGTCTTGTTTATTCATGGGTTTTTCCGTTTGGTTATCTTGCATATGTGTGTTTGTAGTTTGCAACTCAGAAAGATAACTACCCTTGTCCTCTATTTCTTTCCCTAAATCTGGAATCAAGGCATCTATATTATCCTGAACATATCTCTGTGTCGGATCAGGATTCTCATTTTTCTCTTGTGACTCTACCCTCCCTATGCACTTTTTGTATTAATATTCAATGATGTCTTTGCATATTTCACAATTCTCCTCAGAATGTTGCCTATCATGGACTCTACACCTATTTTTATATAACTTACATTGGACTGGGAGATTGTGTGTAACGCACTCTTCCACCTCTCGTCTAATGGCACGACCAAATTTGTCTATTGCATTGTTTTCTTCATCTGAAGAATTTCCGTCAGACTCAATGAATAGTGCCGTTCTATTGCTGACACACTTCTTTCTAATGTTTAACATCATAATCTCTTCAATCTGCATCCCATTGTTGGTAATTCTATAGACACCTGGTTCAACAGCAGCATATAATATTTCATTAGTTCGATTATACTCTGTTATCATATGTTTCATTCTGGGCTCTGCCTCTATTCTGATCTGGTTTGGGATGCCTCTCCACGGTAACCACATGTGTGAAAAGTCAGTAGCCATATATCCGTTTAATGTCTTGGACCAATCCCTACTTAGCAACATTCCATAATTTACGGGTATATCCACTACTTGAATGTTAATGATTTGGCTTACTCTAGGGTCTGAAGCTAATTGCACTTGAATGTTCATGAGTTCTCCTATCACGCTAACCTCGGTCTTATCTAATTGCGTGACAACCTTGGCAGATTTGGTGGGAGTCAGCCCGAGAGTTTTACATATTCCTAAAGGCATTACATTGGCTGAAGCACCAGAATCTACCATGCAATTGTGTATATTCTTCCCACACAACCTAACAGTTAACAAGAAAGGTTGAGTATCCCTCTTATCCGCATGTATTACCACATTTGTATTGGAAGGTTGCTCAACTTTCTTACCCTTCTCCTTAGGTGGTGAATCACTATTAGGAACAGTTATATCAGCAGACACCTTGTTTGTTATGGATGTATCCAGGGATTTTAAGAAAGCATTTCTGATCCCTGGGGTCTTCAATAATTCATTTAGAGGTATACTGACCTTAATTTTCTTTATTTCCTCTGATAAGTAATTCATTAATCTTGTTATCTCTATTGCTTCTGTCTTGCTTGTTTGATCCTTTTGCACTGTTGTTCCATTATTTGTGTGCTAACTAGCTTTAAGTATGGCAGGATTGTTGCTAGCATTCTGATCTGGGGGTGTATTGATGTTATTCGGGGGAGTGGAAGTGGTGAAAGGTCCTCCCGGCCTAGGGTTGTTCCTCAAATTGTAGGTGTGGCTTTTATTTGTCTGTTGAAAGGCCTGTACCTCTTCTGTTTCATTTAATATCTCATTTTCAGATTCAAAAGGAAACTAAAAAGCATTTAACACAAAGGCTGATTCAGGATAAAGACTTTCACAACAGTATGGTTCATCCTCTAGCAATTCATCCTCTTTCTCTTCTGCAGTTGCAAAGGTAAACATTTCTAAGACTAATGCTGTGTCATATTCTGAGGGTACTACCTCATTACCCTTAGGAATGAGAAATTCAGAGGTAGGAGGCTGTACATCTATGTTGAAAATACTAGCTGCCAAGTGGAACTGTGGACAGTCGTGCTCAGCATGGGCATTGGTATTGTGAAATCTGCACCAATTTTTGGGTGCTGTACTGGCCATTTGTATGCTAGTTGTTTGTTTTGCACCATGATTATCTATATTCTCAAAAGGAGAAGCCAGAGTACCGTTGTTGGGCCCAGTGTTCCATGTCTTGGGTGGCTATTATTGCCCCAGGTCCTATTATCTATCACTGGCCCCCTATTTTGCATTGGTTGCCCCTGACTGGGGCCTTGATGCTGATTGTAGTTTTGGTTCTGATTGTACTGCTGATTTTGGTTGAGACTATAATTCTGATTTTGGCCTTGGTTGTGATTTTGATGTGGATTGTAGTTTTGGTTGCTTCTTCCATAGAGGTTCTCATTTCTTAGCTGTGTCACTTCGGTTGTTAATCTTTTCAAATGTACAGTAATCTCTTTGATTTCTTCCCTATCCTCTTGTGCTTTTGCCACAGTTACATCCCTAGGAAGTTGGAAGAAAGGCTGACCATTATTTTGACTGTTATTGGAAGTACTAGCCGTGTAAGGAGTTATAGCTTGGATTGGAGTAGGATTATACACAGGTGTGTAAGAAGGAACCGGATTTACTAGTGGAGCATGCTGCATAGGGATTCCATTCCATGGGTGTGCCTGATTCTGCACCCCAAAATTTCCTCCATTGACAAATGGACTATAAGTTGTATGTCTCATTTCTTGGTTCACTGAGGCTGCCTCTTTATAGGCTTTGGATATTGAATCTATGTCAGGTTTTCTTTTGACAAACATGGCAGTTAAAGGATCCAAGGCAGCATAGTACATAGCCAACAAGGGAGCATCATCTATGGTATAAGGGGGTACTAGCCTAGAATAGGCCTTTTGAAATCTGTCATTGAAATTATCAATTAGCTCTCCCTCACCTCGTTTTATCGCAGCCAATTTATGATACAAAGCGCAAGGGTCAATGGGTCCTCTAAATCTTGACAGAAATGCTTCTTCCATAAGTGCCCAGGAAGAAATGTAACCATTGGGTAAGTTTACGTACCAGCTAGAGGCCTGCTCATTAAAGGTGTAAGGAAACAATCTACACACAACATCCTCGTGCTCTAACATAGCCCTAAAACATGCTTCCTTAAATATTCTAATATGATCCTCTGGGTCCTGATGCAACTGGTATTTGGGACATATCTTTTCCAGATTTTTTGGCATCTCATGATAATCATTGAAGAGTATGGGAGAATTGACATCGAAATAAGCCATTGCAGGTGTTTGAGCTTGACTTGAACCTGCAGGAATACCTGGATTGATTGGTGGATTAGGATTTAGAGGAGGATTGAGACCTCCAGGAGTGCCTGAACCAAGATTTAAAGATCTAAACAGTGATCTGTCAGGACTTACAATACTACGGATGTTAAAAGGTGACCCAGGAGGTGTTCCAGATGAACTTCCTGCTTGCGATATCTTTGGATTCCAAATTAAAGGGCTTTTACTTCGCCTTGTAACAGGTAGTTGCACAAATATATCTCCTGAATTGGACCTAGACCTAGTCACTCTATTACTGTCGTTAGCCAGTCTGAAATGAAACCTAACTCAGGAAGGCCCTCCTTCTAGCGCCAGAAAACTATTGATGACTGTTTTGATGCAATCATAACAATAAGTTAAAATTCACATATAATGAACTGAAACTATACTTGAAAGATAAGAAGGAATCATTTGAGATTCAACTAATCCCAAGTCTACAATGGTTCGGTTGGTCAAGTTCAATTGGTCAATGTGAAGCTGTAATGTTCAAGGGGCCTTACGTAGTTTAGGTTTGTTTGGTGGCTTACTGGACTAAGAATATGCAAAAAGGTCATGAGATATGTCAATACTTTTCATTCCTTTGCATAAAAGTGATACTGTGCTGCAAGTTTTAGATGGTTTTCTTGAATTTTTGCAGCTTTCTTCTTTATCTATTTATGAAAACTGTCTACTTATAGCTCTGTTATACATGCTTCTTCAAATTTGAGACAATTTCCTTTAGATTTCTACGTTTTCAGCTAAATATTTCAGATGGGTTGGGAAAAGTTAGAAAGATCTAATCTATACCTCATTTAATCTACCAAAGGATCTAATTGTTTCTGTTATGCACTATGTAAATACCACAGTAATTTGATCAAATCCACAGTAAAAAAACCTTAAATGTAAGTTCTGAGCATTTTCACAAACATACATTTAAAATTGCAAGCTCTCAAAGAAAATATTTCAAAACATAAAGAAGAGCAGGAG
The DNA here is from genome assembly GCA_027924645.1 of Cunninghamia lanceolata. Classification (NCBI taxonomy): domain Eukaryota; kingdom Viridiplantae; phylum Streptophyta; class Pinopsida; order Cupressales; family Cupressaceae; genus Cunninghamia; species Cunninghamia lanceolata. The sequence goes on from BSBN01000742.1 coordinate 956,980, forward strand.
AACACTCAGAAGATAGATGCAGAACTCCAGATTCTATTGTATTAGAAACGAATAGTCATACATGATTTACAATGTAGGAATGACTCTTAGTTTCATTGATCATACTACAGAGAACTTACAAGCTTTACAGATACAGTAAGGCAGCCAGACATTCCACGCGCACCTTACTGCAGACAAACAGGTGACCTCCTTCTTCTACTTCTAAACTATGCTAACTTGCTGTGTGCTTCTAAAAGAAAAAATCCTGTGTAGCCACTGTTGTTTTCCTAAAATCCCTGTTGTAAAGTATTACAGTGTAGAGAGGCACAATATAAAGACAGTCTGATTGTCCTCACTACAGCAAAAACCTAACCAAACCCCTGGTTCAAACCCTTGGTTACAACAATAAATATAGGTGAACCAGTTCTTCAAAATATCTCTGAGCAGTGTCAAATCTGGGCGAAATATTGCCCCTTCTGAGAAGTTCCGGCAGCTGGGTAATAACTTCTGTTTGTCTGCTGTAGTAATACCTTCAGCTGCAACCTTGTTCTTCACTTGAATGGCCTTGACTTTTTCGCACTTCATCCTTATCTTCCTGCTCCTGAGATCAGATTTCCCTCCTCCATGAGGTCACTGTGTTGACTTTCCAGCTGCTTCCTCAACTGCAAGCCTGCAAGACAAGACAAGCAATAAGTATTTCATTTATCACATAAACAACAGGAAATTAAAATAACCGTTTAAATCCAGGTGACTGCGCAAAATTATGGAAATCGGATCCAGAATACTCCCAAAACGCGTTCAAAACACACTCAGACTGCTCAAAACCCATCGGGTCAACCATCGCTGACCGAAAAAATGCCACGGGCGCCAAAAAAATGGTTTAAAACTCCACCGCTTCATTTCCCGCCCATCAGCATGACTATCGCTATCGGCGTGTCAAAAAAACATGTTGGCCGATATTCACTTCATCAGCATGATATTCTAGAAATATGATGCTCTCCCTTCTGAAGGTTCAGATGACATCATCAGGATGTTTCGCTTCTGTCTATTGGAGAAAAGAACAACATCATCATCATCATCATGTTGAAGGAGAATAGGAGGATATGGCATATGATCCTGCTGCTGAGGAAAGGAAAATGATGGTGACGTCATCGTCATATTCAGGCTTCATTAAAATGCTAAGGATGACGTCATCATCATGTTCAGTTAAGATCAGGGGGATAATTATGATATCGGGTCACCTAAGGAGCATGATCAGGATGATGAATGTAATACGACCCCTTTGCGGCCAAGGCAACCCTCTTGAAAGATCAGGATGATGATGATCATCAGGATATTTGCAGCTTTTGTCAAACTTAGAATAAGACGTCATCATCATATTCGCGAACCAGATCGTGTTTTGGAAAATATCCTGCCGAAGGGAAATGTGATGATGATGATCATCAGGATATTAGCTTCTTCGTTTATCAGATCGGGGTGACGTCATCATGATATCTGGAGCCTTCGTTAAACTTAGAACATGACGTCATCATGATATTTCGCTAACCGGATCATGTTTTGGAAAATATCCTGCCGAAGGGCAAATGTGATGATGATGATCATCAGGATATTTGCAAAAGGTCGTACTTCTCGGCAGGAGGACTTTACGAAATGTCGGGTGAACAAACAAGATCATGATGATCTTGACAACAGGACAGGATAAAAAAAATGATGATCCTCCTCATCGAATTATCATGATGACGTCATCATCATATTTCATCTTCGGAGCATAAGGATGAGTTGAGGTCATCATCAGGTTAGCGCTAGGGTGATATTCAAAATATGATCATGCTGTTGAGGAATGGAATATCACCTTCTTCTTAAAAGATAGGGTGATCATCATGATAAGCTGAAGGAGATCAGGAGGATATGAAGACGTCATCATCATCTTTGCGAACTTCAGCAAATATCATGATGATGACCTTCCGATAGGATTATAACATGCGCATGCAAATATGCCGATGGTGGATTTTCTAAGTCAGGGTGATCTTATAATATCAGCATGATATTATAAGATCAGGTAATGTTAAAATATCATGATGATGCTCGCGATACAAAAGACCGCTCGACGGGGAAAACTTACTATGACTTAAAGTTGACGTCATCATGATATTTGAACCTCAGGATGTTATCAGGGGGGCGCTTCAAATATGATGATGATGTTCCTCATACAGCAAAACCGAGTTTATAAATATGACCCTCCTAAAAATCATGATGCTCACGATGCGCATAAGGCCTTTTGACAGGTAAAGGGCACTACCACCTAAGATTGACGTCTGGATATTGCGACTGCATGATTTTTATCGGGTGATAGACCAAGATCATGATGACCTTGACAACATGAAAAAAATATGATGATGACTTGCGATTATCAGGTTTGACCAAAACTTTGACTGTGCATAACTTCCACATATGGACGAATTTTCAAGTGAAGTAAAAGGCAAACCTGCATGGAATTTCAAGCTCTTTCTAAATATGAGGTCACAGAAACAAAATATGAACTTTGACAAACTGACCTCATGATGATGATGCACCTGACTCATTTTTACCAAACTGCCAGAAAGCAGACAAACACAAGCAGAAGCAAAAAGCAAAACATCAGCAAGGGTCCCCATTTTGCTAAGGAGCATAATGGGGCATGTTTGTGAACATCACAACAGTATGGTTCTAGGGCTAGCACACTGCGAGAGCTAGGAACCATACCAAATCTTGTGGGCCACTAAGACTAACTAACCTGCATTGTTAGGTGACTCACAAAGAGTGCAAAACAAGTAGCTAAAAGCATGGACATGCCAAGCAAGTGCATCTCCTTGGGACCACTAGCTACAAACATTGCATGGAGTGCTTGCTTTAGGCGGTGTAACAAAACCAACGCCTCAGGGAGAATTTAAAAAAGTAATGCCTCGGGTAGTTTTTCAACAAAGTGGTGTGTGTAAAAAGGTGTGAAGCAGGAGAGATATGACCCCACCTTAAAATAATTGCATAAATTATAGGTATGCAATTGATTTTAAGGGATGAATGAGGAAGAGAGCTTTCAGAGACATATATCAACAGATATGTTATGAAGGTTGCATCTTGTAACAGAAAATGGATACCCCTAAAGAGGGACAACTGAGGTGATGTTGCAGGTATGATACACAAAGAACTTGTGTAAGCATGGTATGATGTCGAGTAATGCTAACACATGCCATATGAAACAAGCAACAACACAAAACACACCAAGGGATCTATGTGCTTTGGGGTCAGCATAATGTATATCTAAATGTAATAATCATAGAATCTCATTTTATATATTATCATCATCCCCCAAGCACATAGAACTACTCGTATAAAGGAAGAAGGTCACAAAGAGACAAATGCATAATAAAATGAAAAATGAAGAATTTAAATCTTTTGGGTCAACACGAAAGGAAGCTAAATCTTCCAACACTTTGCATCGTCCCCAAAATGTCACAACAAACAAAAAGACAACATAGAGAAGGAAATATGAACACATAGAAGAATAGGATGATAGATTTGTTCCACCTGTATCTGTGTCTACAAGGGCATCACGGGTCCTCCAGGTAGAACTAAAAAACATAAAAACACAACACAAGAGAAACATTACTGACAAAAAAACAAACACATAAAGCATATGTAAATCTCTCATGGGTCATCCGTGAACATGTCATCTTGGTCCCAATCTTCATACTCATAGCAGGATGGAGGAATTACTAATAATAGGACCACAACCAGAGAAATCAAAGGAATTCTCTTGGAACCAAGTGCAGAGGATCAATAGGCAGGGCTAGATCTTTCTAAGCACTAGGTTCAATAATTGTCTCAAGATGATTTTGAAAAGATTGTGGACAATGCTGGGATGTTTGGAATAGACTTTACGATTCTCACAGGAGAGGAATCAAGAGAGTTACTATCTAAAATGAAAATCATAGGTGGATCCTGAGTGCTATCAACTATAAGGTGAGCACTAGGAGACATGGGTGGAGTAACATTCTCCACAAAGAGAAATGAAGAAGAAGAATATGGGTGAGAAGGTAGCGAACACAACTATAGAATGCACTTAGGTCAAAGATGCGATGGGGTAGGATAGTGCTCAAGCTTATGTTTAGGAAACACAAGCTGGGTAGGCATAATAGTAACAAAGGTAGTGCTAGGAGCGTCACTAATGACTGAAGCAGGGGTTAGGGATGGGAGAGACAAAGGAAGGGAAACTAGAAGGTGAGTATCCAAAGGAAGAATAGGGTCAATAGACTATTGGGAGGAAGAGGGATCCTCAAAAGGAGGTTGCGCATCAGCAGCACATGCTTGGGCCGCAACATGATGGCGATGCCTGTGATCTCTCACAAGTTGGTTCCACCTCGTATGGGCCAAGGCTTTCACTGACAGAGTTGGGGGTATTCCATCATGGGCTCTACATTATCCATGTTCACAAGGGTAAATGGCCAAATATAAGTAACCACTCATGGTGGAGAGACCATATGGGTAAGGTAAGGGGAAGGCATTCACAACATGGGTTTCTTTCCTCTTGCCACTAGAGAAATAGGAGGGACAAAAGCAACTGTTGAAGGTTGGGGAACCACTATACATGAGAAGGGGGAGAAGTACTCAATAGAGGTGGGTTTCTTGATTCCATCAAGGAGGTAGGAGGAACAAAACCAACCAACTGAGGCTGAGTAACTCTTGGGAAATGTGGTGCATGAGTCTTTACTACAGTTCTATCTTGAGCTCTTGCGTAAGAGATGGGAGGAGGCACTGTAGAGTACAAACTAGGTGCACGGGAACGAGAAGGTACACTGTATAGGCTACTTTTATTTAGTAGCCAGAGGAGTAGAAGAAGGAACAAGATTAGCCTCTGAAGATAAAGACAGGTCACAAGGGAGTAACCGAAGAAGAGGATACCAAGGGGCCAACTGACAACTAAGCGATCCTACTTGCCTTGAAATTCTAGTATGATATAAATAGGTCATTATGAGGGCAGAGCGACTCGCTAGGGGCTGGCCAGAAGTAGTCCAGAGAGAAGTTTCCTCAAATGGTGAGTGGTGTAAATCTGCTATGACAAATTGTATGCATAGTGCCACTATAAGTAAATTTCAAACATCTATGAACTACCAAGGTGACCGCTTTCATGGAACTAAACCAAGGTAAGTCCAACTTCACATGATAATGATCAATAGTAGGAATGATAGAGAAGGGTACATCAATGGTCTAGAAGGACGTCTAGAAGCTATTTGAGGAGTTGTTGACCTTGTCATATCTATTTAACATGTTGGGATGTGTGATGAGATCGAAGAGCTTGAAATAATTCTTTTGAGACCATATCCCCAATCTTGAGCAAGTGAGGTCGAGATTTGATTTGAGCTCCATGAGTTGTATGAGCATCAACAATTTGCTTCTGCTATTATAGCTTTACCAGCTAAAGCTGGGTGGTGGCATCAAACGGATGAGCTTCCAAAGTGGCGGTGGCATGGCGGAGCTCTTTGAGTAGTGGTGAAAATAGGCAACTTTCTACCCATAAATGGTGATTTGACTTTTGCACTTAATCTTAAGAGGCTTCATTCTTGTCATACTTGCTTTTTTTTCAAGAAAATGTTTTGATCTACAATAAAATTTTGACAGCTTCGTAGTAAACAATATTTTATTTTAGTGTCTAGATTTATTAAAAATTGTAAATTTTCAATGGTGATACCAAGAATTCTCATTTTAAAAACTTTTGGGGCTTTGTTTGTGCTCATAAAGTAATATTTTTAATGCAATTTTTTAAAGTGCATATATTTTTGTTTTCTTCTCATTAATATAGTCTAATCTATCCCATTCTATATCAAAATTGTACTTTCTACTTTGTGGCCTAATTTGACATCTATAATGTATTAAGATCAAGACCACTTCACTAATTTAGTAAGTGGCAACTATAATCATACTAAGTATAAAGTTACAAGATCATAATTTTCTATGGGGATCCTTAATTGAATGAATTTGGAGGGGTAATCTTTCTCTTTTATTAAATTATGTCTCTTGGTTGATCTATTATGTATGACTAAAGTTGAGGAGTTTATCATGGGTATACAAAGGCATCCTACTATAATAAGATTCGAGACATGGTTCAACTATAAGTCCTAGTAAGATGGAATCTTGACACATCTCAAGTGGCTCCATCTTGTGCCCTATCTCTATAGACTCATTTGTGAACCTACGTATATTGGAAGAAATTTGTGTGGGATAGAAAGATTGAATACATCCAAGGATTGATTGGTTGTAGTTTCAATATTGATACCCAGATGGTCATCAATTACATTGAGTGCATTTGTGACCTTTGGACCACACTTTGGGAGATGTATGGAGACTTGAATGAGTCTCCATTCTTAGATGATCATGTTGCAGATTGTCTTATTCCACTTGATTTTTTTGACCATATGATCGTAACGCAGCTAGGGTGCTTGATGATTGGAAAGAGCTTCATAACCAAGATGGCATATAGAATTCTACAAATGCCCCTTCTCCTCCTACAAAGACTTCTATTGATACTTTAGCTTCTATGAATCCTAATCCAAATTTTGAGGGTTCATCTTCTTTATCTATGATTAAGCATCTTAAGGCTATGAGGACTCTTGTATTCCAATATTGAAAGATTCATTTGATGTTCACACTTAGGCATTTTGTGTGGACACACCATCTAGGGATGAGTAATGTAGTTAGATGACATGCATTGAGATCTCATCTCCATCTCCTATTTCTTTAGAGTTTAATGGGGTTATTTGGGATGAGTACTTGATAGACATTGTAAGTTTATTTTGTTAGTCTCTTCTTGCAAATTTGGAGGATACTATTGAGGATATTCATCACCTTTTTTTTAATCTTAGGTCCTATGGAGTTGCATCATCTTTTTTGAATTTCATGAGGGCACATCTAGACCCTCTTGTAATTTCCCCACATATACGTTCTTCATGGTTTGACATTGGCTTGGAGATCTGTGAACAACATTTGGAGGAGTCATATTCATCTTTAAATCTTGTTCTACATCCATTTCCACAAGGTTTTAGATTGTCACTTTCAATTAGGCCTAATTCTAATTTTATTATGGCACCTTTCAACACTAACATGGGGAAACTTGAGTAGATTTCAGAGACATTATATATATTTTGTTTTCTTCCCTCATATTCCTTTCAAGAACTAGAAGATATCCTATACATATTTGGTTTTTTTTCTTCCTAATGGGAGGAACATTCTTTGACATTCTTGGATCTTCATCATCATCCTTTGTCAAGCATCTACCATTAGTGCAAGAGATTACACATTGATGGGGGGCTACATGGTCTCTCTTCTTCTCTCTTATGGGGGCACTTTTCCCTCACATGGGGTTTTATCCTTCTCATACTTTGGAGAGCATCTTGTGTTTTCTCTCTTTTGGAGAGGATTTTTTCCTATGGGTTTTACTCTTTTTCTCCATTTGTGAGAGAGTCATTTATACATGGGTACCTCATCAGACATTGTAATTGGGACCCATCATTGCATCTTTTCACATTCCCCCTAAGTTGAAATTAAGGGAAGGGAGTGTTGGTGTGAATAGGGTGTATTACCTAATTGGTTATTATCTTGATTCCTTTTCACACCTTATTACTTAAGTTTACTTAGGGAATTCTTATGCAATTTACTTTTTATGTCTCAAGACATAAGATTAAGACACATGTCATAATCTTATGTTATCTTATGCTTCACCCTTTCCTATATATAAGGGTTTCTCATTTTAATCTCAATCATGTATCATATTATATATTTGTGTCCTTTGATAGAATAGAATTATTCTCTCATTTTGGGTCTCTCTTGTGCTAAGGTCATTGAAGTTCCTTGATCTTCGGAAACTATCTCCATAGCCAAATCTAGAATTATTCTCTTGTTTTGGGTCTCTCTTGTGCTAAGGTCATTGAAGTTCCTTGATCTTGGGAAACTATCTCCATAGCCAAATCTTGCATGGTATTGTAGTATTTTATACCAACTCTTGTTGCATATCATTAAAATTATGATAGGTGGCAGGTAGAAAGTTGGATATGGATTTAGTGGTTGTTAGAATTGATAACATTTATAGTCACTTATTTTCATAGGCTACAAAAGCACGTGTTAAGAGGGTGCTTGTTGATAATGGCTTAGGGTTGAATATTGATAGCATTGATTTTATTGACTAGGCTCATATTGATTATTCCAACTTAGACAACTCCAAACTCTCAATTTGTGGTTTTGAAAATGTTAGTAAGGAACCTTTGGAAACCATTTATGGTTTCCAATTTTAGGTTTGTGTATATATGAGGCGTTTAGGTTGGAGGTTTTAGTATGCACTTGTATTTGTAGAGAGTTATGCTACAAAATTTTTTCTAGATATTGTTAAATGTTGTGGGTGAAGAACTTGATACTCTATGAATGTATTACAATCTAATGTTCATAAAAATACATTGAGTGTTCCTTTGTTGTTGAATTTGTTCCAAAAATGGTTTCCCCAATGTATCAACTATTTTGTGTGACTTTGTTTTGTGTTGCATGGTTAATTTTATCTTTCTAAAATTGTAGGATTATATATATTTAGCATTTATTCCATCTTAGTGTTAATTACAAAGTTTTTTGTTGTATCTAGATTCCTTTCATAGAAGGGGATGCATCCTAGAAACATAATTTGGTGAGATACAAAATTCAAATTGCCACTACTAGTGGCCCATAAAACGATGTCAATTGGAAAAATAATGTCTTTCTTGTACTCCATTTTAGAACTCAATGTTTTACCCCTTTTAGATGCATTTCAAAGGCATGGAAAATTATAGCTCAACATCTCAATTGGTATAGGCATGGTCTTATCTTCTCTTCTTCCTCTATCTAGTGGAACTTTCTAATCTAATATAATGAGCAACCTCTTAGTCTAATAAATAAAATTAAAAGAGAACTATTGTTTAGGAAAGGTATTCATTTTTTCAAATATCTTTGGGATCACTCCAACCTTTAGTGGAAAATATAGAGATAGGTTAAGCAATAGTTTCTCTTGCACTCCACTAACAAGCATACCATTTTGTAAATCCAAGGTTTCATCCCTCCTACCTTAATCATTAAGTTGTCTAGCTTTTCCCATTATAGTTTCTTGAATGATTGGAAGTGGTCCACTAGTAGTAGACTCTCCTCCTTCCCTCTTAAATGCATTTATAGTTATCTTCACCCTCCCCTTCCCATCGCTTAGATACTTAACACGAAATGGAACCATTCTTTGTCTTATACCAAGTGGATGGATCTCAATAAAAGATTATGGAACTCAAAAGTTGATGCACAAGCCAAACCTATTGCTTGGAAGTTATTTCACTTTAATTATTGGAAATAATGTAGGGACAAATATTGTAAAATAACTAAATCATTTTTCTCTCATAAAAACACCAAAGATACAAAAATACATTATTAATATTTTAGGGTTTTACAATGTATGATGCAAATCCTTATATTAACGCATTGCATTCCCATAACTTCCCCAAACTACCTTATGGGAAACAGACTACCAACTAATTAAACATTAAAGCTAACACTAAGTCACTGAAGTGACTTAATTACAAAATGTAAACCTTAAATTTCTAACACCCCCCTTAAGGCTCACATTACAAAAAATAAAATAGAAAGAATGGAAACACTACAACATGGACTGATTACAACTGCACATCTAGAAATCTATGGAAGTGTTGTCTCCACCAAATCTCCTTGCTCATCTAGAACACCTCAAACTACTCATGTCTAGGCAAATGCCCTAATTAACCATCAAATTTCCTTAGAACGCCCCAAATTGCTCATGTCCAGGAAATTGTCCTAGTTGACCCCCAAACCTTCTCAAAACACCCCAAACTACTCATGTCTAGGAAAATGTCTTAAATATCCAATAATACCTATGAATCAAGACATACTCAACTAATCACAAGTACACCACCCTTCTTGTGAATTGAGACACTTTCAATTATTCGCAAGAAAAAACACCAACCAACTATGAATTGAGACTTACTCAATTATCTATAGTAACACTTCTTTTATGGATTGAGACATACTCAACTACCCATAACTACACATGCGATTCTATGGATTGAAAAATACTCAACTATCATAAAGACAAATCACAATGTCTATGGATCAAGACATATTCAACTATCCACAAACCATAAACTACCAAGCTCCCTCGCTCCATGAAGTGACACAAAAAAAATGTTGCTTCTCATGCAAAATATCGTCTCTCTGCAAGATGTTAGATTGAGATGATAATATTCCTTCAACCTTCATTTCCTCTAGCCTCCAATTAAATTATGTTACATTCTATCTACCTAATGTCACATTTAAGTCTTTAAAAGCCTAATCAACATAAAAAAGGCTTTCAAGCATATTCTAAAACCTATGAAATAATACGATGTTCAATTTAACCAAAAATACATCCTTTACAATGAAATTAAAAAAAAAATCTCTAGATTAAAAGATCTAAGTTTTCAACTTCAAATCTCTTACCTCCTCAAAACATCATTAATAACTTTGTAATCCTTTAATAACCAATAATCCAAAAAATAACCTAACCTTACCAAGTTCTAATAAAATCTTTATCAACAAACAAAAACCCCTTTATTTTAAACCCTTGTATCTCATGTATTTTTCATAGTAACATTGCATTTAAATCATCATATTAAACTCAAAAGAAGCAATTATCCTAGACTAATCACCAATCATATTGAAACTTTCAACTCACCCATGAAATGAACAAATTTCTTGCCTAATCTTATGAGCCAATAAACTATAAACTACTCATAATTAGTTGGGATGCAACACACCATAGAACATCATGTGAATGTAAAAAATTAGCTTGGCATGAATCTAAAAATAATCCATATTTAATCATGATTGGATTCAACAATGTTGCCCACGCCTTCTTTAAACACACCAAACATCAAATAATTGTGATTGGCGACTGGAAATTATTCTTAAAAAATGGTTAGAAAATCCTTAAATCAGTAGAAAAATAATATGATTTTATTGTCTTTATCACATTTGTCAACATATATAGTGACATGGACTAGTTTCTTTCTTCTTTTGACAAACACTTCTACTGAGATCTAAAAAAATATGTTCAATCACTTGTGGGGGTGTATAGATCTTCAACAAAATTAGAAGAGCCTTGCATAATTTTACATTCAAAGTGATAGTGGGATTCTTCTCCTACACAAAAACTATTTCCTTTTGTCTCCAAGATCTCCCATGAGCTCTAATACCATAATGGAAAAAAAAGTAGGCACAAATATTATAAAATAACTAAATCATTTTTCTCTTGCAATAACAACAAAAATGTAAAATATATTCTTAATATTTCATGGTTTTACAATATATGATGCAAATGCTTATAAAGCATTGCATTCCCATAACTTCCCCAAACTACCTTACAAGAAATTAACTCCCAACTAATTAAACATTAAAACTAACACTGAGTTACTAAGGTGACTTTGTTACAAAATATAAACCTTAATTTTCCAACATTAAGCTCCCCACTAACAATTGACTTCACTTCCTCCATATCATTCTCTCTTTTCCCTTGTGCTTGAAATGTTAAATCTTCAAGTGTGTGTTTTGGTTTTTCTCTCATTCATGCTAAATTAAAGTTCCATCTTTGCTTCCCTCCCCACCATCTTTCTTCAAGAGTGGTCTTGCAAAGATTCTTTATTTGGATTATTTTCTAACAATATTATGGTTGAAACTTGTAGACAAGTTATTATTAAGTTCTTGTGGAAATTCAAATGTTTGGCTATGTTCTCATATTTGTTTTATCCTCATGGAGTAGAAATGCAATAATTCTACTATAAACTCTCACTTTAGAGAGCAAACTTTTTCTAATATTATGTAGAAACACCTCAAGGCTAATAAGGAGCTAGAGAAGTGAGTTACCAATCTTCATGAGAAACTCAAGGCTCTTGAAGACTAGAATAAAGATTTGGCTTAATGATTGGATAAGATTGCCAAAGATTTTGACATACTCTTTACTCTTTGGGATACCTTCCAAAATGAAGGGGACATCAACATGGATAACTACTTTTATTTGTGGAACCTTCAAGCTATAGTAAACCATATTGCTAATATAACTTTCTTAGAAGTTAAATAGATAGTGGTGGATGAATTTAAATTATAATCTTTTGGCTTTGTTCAAGCACAATTTTGTTCCCACTTGTTGATTAAGAAGGTTGAAATGTAACACTCATTTTGTACTAATCAAATATGTCATTAATAAGTTATTACGTATTACTAATACTATTAATATTGCTAAAACTCTATAAAGCTCTATTGTATTATTATTGTTAAACTCTATACATCTCTATTAACTATTTACTTGAGTAAATATTCTTACTTTAAGGTAATAGAAAAATAAAAGTTCATTTTATTTCCTCACAATTAAAGATATATTAAGGGAGAGCGCTCTTATTTCTCTATTCTCTCTATATCTATATTTATGTGAATATACATTAATCAAAAAATCTATATAAATAAACATTTAGGTGAAGTGTATAATTTTCTTTGCACACGATGAGAATTATTTTGTCATTTAAAATAAAGAGCAAATGGAGACGATGGATGTTTTTGAACACTAGAGTGTTTTTTAATAGAGCCAATTTGAAGTGTATATAGTGCTTTCATGTTCCATGCTAGTAGCATTACTGCTGCAAGTCTTTAAAATCATCATAGGTGGCCTAGAGAACTGGATATGGATTTAGTGGATTTTGGGCTCGATAGCATTCCTTCTAACACCTTAGTTCACTTATTCCTCTCTGCCCATTCAATGGATATGGGCTCCTCTTTTAATTGGCTATACTAATGATGATTTTTGAATGAAAATTATATATATATATATATATAATAAAAGTTTTGTTTTCATGATGTATAAAATTGAGTAGTACTATTTTTTGCTAAGCTTTTAAAAACAAGACTGGCCAGCTCCGCCACTACAGCAACTCAAAACCCCCAGACCCCACACCACAGCTGATGCGTCGGTGGGAGGCCAGCATTTAAAGGGCGGTTACATCAACAAGATAGCACGGAGGAAAAAATCTTGCTTTCTTTTTAAACTGTTGCTTCCAAGAGTACAGACCTCATAGGATGCCAATGCGAGTATGATGCACTCATAGATACTAGCTTCTCTTTGGTTTCTCACCTTTGCTGCTCTTTGTTTTTTCTCCTCCCTTATAGCTTTGCTTCTTTTCAAAGGTTTTAGTAGCTTAGTTTGATCAGATTACAGGCTTTTGATTATGTGGGGGGTGGTTAATTCGTTTGATTGGTTGTGTATTTGAATTTCGGATTGCTGCATGGGATTGGGATTCTGCTGCACAATCAGATTAGCATAGAAATCATGCGGCTAGTGTTGTGCATTGACATGGATAGAAAGTAGACTGATTTGTGATCTTGAACTGGCAGCTGAATCGGTTTGTTTTGTAGTTTTTGTTGTTGGGCGTCACTGGTATGGCAAATGTTGTAGGTTCCCGCTTGACCTTAGGAAGATTACAGAGTTTGAGCGAGGAAGGAGGCGATGAAAATGAGACAAGATTTAGTATGTTCACATCCTCAAAGCGGCAGAGGGAGGATGAAGTGAGCCCACATGGAGTGCTACAGACGGAAATGAATTCTCTTGGCAATCATGGCTGTGGAAACCCAAAAGATAGGGATTGCCAAGACAGTGAGAGGAAATTCTGTGATCCTGATACCAGTAATAACAATAATAATATCACAGAAAGCTCCATGCGAGATGAGATAGCTCAGCATAGAGGATCTAGTGTTGAGAAATTGGATCATGGAAATGATGGGGTCACTGATGAGTCAAGATCAGCCTCTGAGCCTAAGTTTAAGGCTCCTCTCAAACTGTTTGGCTATGAGATCTGTGAAGGCAGTGCAGAGAAAGAGCGTAGCCAGATGGCGAGCAAGAAAAGCAAGGTCCAGAAGACGCAGAAGGAATCAGGCGAGGTGGATGTTAACAAGGCCTCCATTGGCAGCAACTGCACTGGATCGGCTCCAGAGAGCCGAAAGCACGAATGCCAGTACTGTTGCAGAGAGTTTGCCAGTTCACAAGCCCTGGGAGGCCACCAAAACGCTCATAAAGAGGAGAGACGGCAGGCCAAGAGGGCTCGCTTTCAGGCAGGCAGAAGCAGTGGCAGTAATACTAATTTATATGGCCTGCAACGATTTCCCGGCTCTGGTCTTCTAAGTCTCCACTCTTCTCGCATGTTTAACACAGCCATGCCCGTCGTCCAATCCATTCCTGTGGTTTTTAGCTACAATACCCAACACCCATCTCTGTGGGGAGGGCCTCCTTCCATTAATCAAAGGCCTGCAATCATCCGTCCTAATAGCAATCCATTTATTTATGATACTCCACAATGCCAGGAGTTTGGCTCTGGGTTTTCCTCTATCATGTCCTATGCTCCCAACACCTATTCCTTCCAGTCTTCATCCAATCATTTACCAAACTTCCCAGCACTGCCATTGCCCTTCCAACCAAGACAGTTAAGTAACTTGTTGAGTTTTCAACAGCATGCAGAACAACATAAACACAGTAGTAATAATAATAATAATAATAACAGTGGCCATAATAATAATAATGCATGTTTGCAGCTGCATGAGGCTGAACATGGATTGGATCTTCATTTGGGTATTGGGCCTTCTTCAAATCACTAGATTTATAGTTGGCTTGATCGTAATTTTGTATTAGTCTATAGTCTAAAAAGGCTTAAGGCCTCCATCCACCGTCTATTCCATTATTCTACATTTATGAGTTCCTTACCGGGGAAATCTATTTTATTAAACAGTCTAAGCAGCTCCTCATTTTTTCTTGTTTGGTCCTCCTTACTTTTTATTTAGATTTTCGCACTTTTGAATGCTCAAAATAGGAAACCAAATTTCAAGCAGGATGTAATGTATGATTGAGTATTGTGCCCATCATGCTTAGGCTAAGTTCATCGACAATTGAGTTTAAACTTTCTACAGTACAAAATTTGTCTTTCCTTTTTAATTTAAAGCTCGATTGCACGCCTCATTAATGTTAATTTCAAATTTAAACCTTGGCTATTAGAGACACATGTTGGGTTGTTAAAGTACGTTTCCTAGCTATCTACAGTCTGAAATTACAGTAATTGACAGGAAGAATCAATTTAAGCTTGACAAAACTTTGATTAAGAAAAAGTAGTATTACGATTGTGGCAAATACAGGCCTTTTCGATACAGTAAAGATCAACCTAGAAGAAATTACAATCCATGTTATGAAAAGAACGTCGTTTCTGGAAGGTGAGAAGTCTGGTCTTAAAAGAGGCGAATCAAAATGTCTTTCATCTTTATATACAGTTTTTCGCAACAAAATTGTTTTCATACAACAAGTTCTCTAAAATCTTACCAAGATTTTCATATAAACTCTGCAATTTTTGTCTAACGAACTGCTCTATTTTACGGCTAATTTCTCCAAAACCGTAACATGTTTTATGGTATTTACGGCTTATTTCATAGCGCGGAATGGAATGATTTTCATGGCAGAACAATGAAAAACTGTTACTTTTAAATTGGAGGATACAGGGAAAAAGAATCCCTTAAACTTGTATAATAGAAGTAGTGCATTAATATTATGAAACAAAAAATAGAATAATAAAAAGTAAAGACAATATCCAATATTTCACTTCGGAACATAATAAATTTTTTCACTATTACAAAAATTTAACTATTCTCTAATACAATAATAAATCTCTGTCATTTCACCTTTAAACATGTGCCCTTACAAATAAGCATATCAAAAGACACATGCAACATAGACAAGATAAAGATCAGATCAAAAGACTTTGAGTATGCAAGAAAACAGTGATGTAAGTGCTTAATATCAGTCTTAAAGTAATAACAAGCTGAGAAATTACTAACTGCAATGTCAAGATCGGTATAAACCCTACCCTTTTCACCAACAGTGCCAGATTCTAAGAAGTTTCAAATGACAAAGTGAGAATAACATTTAATTTTTGTATTCCACAAGCAAGTTAAATTATAATTCCATTGTTTCACTTCAAGATTCAACAATAAACACAATATTTCTCAAGTAAATACTAAATTAAGATAGAGGTCAGGCACTACATCAAATGTAGGAAGAGAAATCTAGAGAAACGAGAACCATTGTATTAATATTCTTTAATAATGCAGCTACAAATCCAACAAATAGCTACACTAGAATTTGGTTCCTCTTTCAACAAAAAATATCTCTTTCTAATCTAGAATGATAAAACTGATTGCAAAAGACTAACTAGAATGCTGAGAAATTTTGAAGTACTGGACCAATGGACTAATTCTTCAACCACAAAACCCTTTGAATGAGTTAAGAGTCCGCCTTTTATAGAGCCTAAGAAATTAAGAAAATCTGCTTTAAAACACATGCAGTGTGCATACTTAGCTCACATGCAAGTGTACTAAACATCTAGAAACAGTTGTCTTATTTTTAGACCAAAACCATGCGTACCCTAAGCACCATACCAAAAAAGCTCATGGAAAATACAAGGATCACTATGTAATTGCAAAAGAATCCTTCTTACATCATAGAAAAGAATGAATGGAATCTTGAAAGAATATCCTTTATGCTAAAAATAGAAAGTTAAGCTAGAGGCCCCCTAGTGCCTTGTCCTTGTTTATACTCTGCAAAATTAGCCAAGCATTGATTAACCCTGTCTTCATCTAGGTCATCAAGCCAATCCAACCTAAATTTCAACTTCTCAAACCTCTTAGGTACATAATCAGTTATCTTTTTAAGCTTTTAGAAATCACTTTTTATAAGCTTAAAATTAGACTTGGTATCCATACACCTGTCTAATATATCCTCATCAAAATCTAAAGATGTGCTTAATTCCCTTCCATTTTTCTCTTGAAGACTTCTTTGGCTGCATCCAAAGTATCTATCCTATGTTTATCTTCCAAAAAGAGCTAAGGACCTATGACATTCTTTATAAAGATTTCAAAATTGGAAGTATATTCATACACGTCCTTTTGCAGTTTCAAAATCTTTGGCCTATACTCTGTCATTTGATCAATCTAGAAATTAATTATATTTATAGACCTATCAATGAAATCAGGTTGTTCATCCTGAAGGATATCTGCTTTCTTTAGCTCATCTGGACTCATTATGTTGATTTCCTTTAGAAGCTTCCAATGCTGCCCTAATTTATCATGCTCTACTCTAAAGCTATCCATGAAGGAATCTATTTGTCTTTCCAATTGATGGGCTTTCTCATAATGTTCATAGACAATATCCAGTCTTATTTGCTTCAACCACAAATTTAGAAACCCATTTTTCTATTACATTTGACTTTTCCTTCATCAACTATAGGGAATCTACCTCCTACTTGGTCATCAAAATTATAGTTTTTGAAGGTAAATCTTGCCGAGAAATGGGGGTGAGCAACTCTTTTACAAATGTCTTCATGTGCTCCACCTATAACTTCAATTCTTCCTTAGTTTGTTTATCCTTGTTAGGATTAAGGTGCTATCAACATTGTAAATCCTATGTAATTAATTACTCATATTATTTGTAAATCACCCATAAGGGATGAAAGGTTTCACCAGCAGTGATCTTGTTTCAGCTACATGTTTATATCCGGTCCTTGACGCTAATTTGTCTGCAACGGGGGGTCGTAGTGGGGTTTCCCCTTGCAAAGGTTTCAGGGGGATCATCCCCCCGGCAGGGGGTCCAGGGGTCACGCGCCCCAATGGGGGTTCGAGGGCAATGCCCTCGAAACCATATTTTATTTATATTTTATCATTGTAAATCTAGACTGTTCATCATTAGGTCACATATCTGATGGTTGATAATATGTTAGTTTTCTTGCCCTAGAAGGCAACCCCCTTCTATAAGGATATTTGGACTACATTTTTATCAGAGTTGAGAGCAGAAAGCCCCGCTGGATTGAAGACCAAAGGAGACGAAGTGCATACATTGTAATCTCATATTTGAAGATAATACAACTTGGAGCCTCTTTTCTTGGTGGAGTTTTTTACCCAAAATGAATTTCTCCACGTTACACACTATGTTATGTGTTATGTTCTCAATTATTGTTATATCTATGTAGTAGGGTTTTATTTCTATTGTAATCTCCATTTATTCTACATTGTTTAGAGGACATAAATAAGGTTTGAATTAGATTTCTGTTGTGTGGTATGCACCTTCATTTCTAACAATCCTTTTGCATTCTTGACACTACTATGTCAACTTTTGAACCTAAGGAAGCTATCTCTTCTTCTCAGGTCTTCTTACCTGGATTTACCCTTATGATTTGGTAATTAGAGATTGAAAGGTCTCTGTCATCTTTATCCTACACACGAGAAGTAACTTTTGCAAATCTCTCCTTTTTCATTTACCCTAATGGTAGAGAGGGTTCTTGGTCTTTTTGTTGGTTTACCCTTTTCTACTTGTATAATCATACCTTGGAGGCTTAATGGTTTCACAACTACCTTTTGCCTCTTCTCTAGATTGAGCTTTATCCATGTGCCTGAGCATAAGACATTAGATAAACTTATTTATCTTTGTCTTGCCCATCATGATCTAGGGTTTTCCCTTTATTATTTCCCACTTCTATATTCTCTACATTTTCCTATGAAATTTTCTTTTGATGGTGTTCCTTCTCCTTTTTTACTTCTAAATCTTGGATGAAAACTTCAGATGAAGAGGAATCAACAAACTCACTTTGATTCACAATGGTTTCTACCAATTTCTATTGCTCTTCATAAGTTAAAACATGTTCTTCTCCATCCTCTTTTATTTGTTCTTGTTTCTTAGGATGTGGTTCAAAAGTATCCTTTAATGAGTCATCTTTAGTGTCATCCCGATCTCTTGTCTTATGTGCATCTTCTTCATCAGGTATATCTCCACATGTAGTCTCATCTTGAGGATGTTCTTGGTGTAAGGAGGTTTCTTTGAGATTCCCTACATCTATATCCATCTAATCGCTCTCTTTTTTAGCAAAATGCTCCTCCTACTGTTCCTTTTGAGAAAAGGAGACTTCTTCATCTTGTAGTCCTTGGGAGCTTAGAATATTTTCTTGAGGATTATCCTCTTCATTTTGTTCATCTTTCCCTTCAAGATCTTGGTCATCACCTTGTGATACCATTGTATCTAGCAAGTTCTTTTATGATTACCTCCCTTCTCTTCTTGAGCAGTGTCCTCTTGGGATCTCTCATCTTTTTTGTGTTCTTGAGGAGAGGAAGTGGTGTCTCTTTTAGAAGAATCTTCAGTAATATCAATGACAGGGCCCTGCCATAGAGGTGGCACAATTGTAACTTCTTCTTCTTGCCTTCTTTTAGCCTCATCACCTTTATCATCTTGAGGTTTTGGCACAACCTCATATGTTTCCTTATCAACTACCTCCTTAGATTTTCTAGTTTGGGATGCCTCTATTCTTTGTGTAGATGGAGGAGGTGTAGATGTGGATGTAGTTCCCTGCAATGGAACTTGTTGTTCAAGTTCTTCTCCCTATCCTAAAAATTAACTTCCATTGTTGGGAGAACTTGTGCAATGGGTTTTGCCCCAAAACTTGGAAAAACTCCTGCATTTACAGCATTATATGTGATGCTAACTTATCTCAATGCTTCTTTCACAATGACCACTATCTCTTGTGGAGAAGTAATTTTAAGAGTTCCCCTGATGCAGGGCAAGGTATGATTAGGGATAACATTCTTTAGCCTTCTTATGCCTTGTAGCTCTCTTAAACAAGCTTTTTAGGCATATCTTTTGGAGAAGGCCTCAAACCCACAAAAGAACTACCATTATAGATACCCATTATTGAGTGCTTCAACATATCAAAAAATAAGATAGGGTTGTTTTGATACACGTCAGCTTAAAATTGACTATTCCCTGTTTTCCAGGCCTAATTAGCCCTCTTTTCCAAAGCAAGTATGTGATTTGCAATCCCCAAACTTCCAAACTATACCTAAGAGGGTTGAATACATCATCAATGGTCTAGATATGTAGACTTCATCATCAAGACCAAACACCAATGCTCTAAATTCCAAGTTTCAAGCATAAACCCCTAAAATATAGCAAATATAGCTCAGGTTTGCTAAAAATCCACTTCAACTTAATACCCTGCTCGCCAAATCACCAAAATAATTTAAATAGCATTACAAAATTTCAATCTACCAGTTTCCAAGTTATTCCATTGATGGGAGTGCTCACAAACTCAATTTGTTTGCATAAACCCTAAACCGTACCTTTATAACCTGTTTTCCGTCAAATGTCAATAAAATATGCCTACTATGATGAGAATACATAAAACTACATGCAAATGAAATCAGACAAAAAGTATCATCCAATCACATGAGTTTCAGATCATGACTGGGTTGTACCTGGCTGTACAGTTGCTAGAAAAGCAAAAAATACAGAGTTTGAATAGAAAAAATAGGGTAAAAGTATTGTTTTTGCTTTATTCCACCTTCCACAATCTTCAATAGTCTTGCATCAAAGTTTTCCAAACCTTTTAAACATGTTTCAAAAGAATCCCAACGGTCTCCAACTAAAAATAAAATATGACTCTTCATCTTCCACATGACATCACCTTACAATGCAATATTTGACAAAACTGAACGCCTAGACCTTAAGCCTAGACCTTGAGTGACACCAATACATAAAAAATGGTCTTAGTTAGACCTTATTATACCAAACTTATGCTTGGACACACACCAAACCAACTATATACACCTATTTACATCATTTGACCACCATTGTCTAGGTGCTCTTGTACCATACAACCGGGGTGAAAAAGATTTCATCCTCCTGATGAAATGAGCTCATGAACAGAGGTTCCATGATATTTTATATCATCTTTTGACATCTAGGTAGCATCTTCATTTGGAAAGCATGCCATTTGACTAAGTACTCATTATACACTTTGTGCCTTGTCCTCTTGATCTCCCTTATGTCCAATATGCTTTCAAGCTTAATTGGTTGGCTGGGTGGTAAGTCTTTGATCCATTCTTCATCATCAACTCCTACTACACCTTCTTCTTCACCTATAACCATAGATCCTCTAAAAGGATAAAGATCAGCAACATTAAATATAGGTGAGATAGTCACTCTAGGAGGGAGTTCTGTCTCATAAGCATTTTGTCCAAGCTTATGGACCACCTTGCAAGGTCCGATCTTCTTCATCAGTAACTTGGTATATTTGCCTTTAGGCAATCTCTCCTTCCTTAGGTGTGCAAGTACCATGTCCCAAACCTTAAATTGGATGTCCTTCTTCTTCAAATTTGCATGCCTCTTATACTTCTCTACACTCCTTTGAAGGTTTTCTTTCACTTGATGATGGATGTCCCTCATTGGAACTGCAAAATCTTCCCCATCTGCACTCCTCTTTTCCATTCCTTTCAAATCTCTAAGTTCATGTATCCCTCTTGGTCTCATACCATATACTACTTCAAATGGACTCCTCCCCATGCTTCGGTTAATAGAATCATTATATGCATACTCTGCTTGAGGGAGTATCAAATCCCATTGTTGACCATGTTCCTTGGTAAGACACCTCAACAAGTTCCCAAGTGACCTCTTGACAACTTCGGTCCACCCATTTGTTTGTGGATGGTAGGAAGAACTAAATGTCAAATTTGTACCCAACTTTTTCCACAAGGTCCTCCAAAGGTGCCCTATGAATTTAGAATCTCTATCTGACACAATGATTAAGGGAAGTCCATGAATCCTTACAATTTCTTTGAAAAACAGTCCAACAATATGAGATGCATCATTTGTTGTCCTACAAGGAATAAAATGAGCCATTTTTCTAAATCTATTCATAACAACATAAACACTATCATACCCTCTTTGTGTCTTGGGTAGACACAATACAAATTCCATGTTGATTGACTCCCATGAGCAATTAGGTAGTGGTAAAGGTTGATAAAGCCTTGTATCAAAACTTGAGCCTTTTGCTCTTTGGGATACTACACAACTCTCTACAAACTTCTTGACATCTACATGCATCCTTGGCCAATGATAGAATCTCTTGATCTGCTCCAAGGTCTTATCATACCCAAAGTTACCACCTAAACTACCACAATGCTTCTCCCTTATCAAATTTTCTCTCATAGAGCACTTAGGCACACATAACTGAGCACCCTTGAACAATAATCCATCTTGCAATACAAAATTAGAATACTCACTGTGGAAGGCATCTTGAGACTAATTACAAACAACAAATGCATCTTTGAAATAATCGTCTTCTTTATACATACCTCTCAATGCATCTATCCCTACACTTTGGAGTTGGATCTCTTGCACCATCATGGCTCTCCTACTTAGAGCATCAGCAACCTTGTTAGCTTGACCTTTCTTGTTCTTGATTGTGAAGGTATATGCCTACAAATACTCCACCCATTCATATGCCTATGATTCAATTTGTCTTGACTATTCAAAAAGCTTAATGCATGATTATCTGTAAAAACAATGAATTCCTTTGGCAAGAGGTAATGCCTCCACTTCTTAAGGGCTTGTACCATTACATAGAGCTCTAGGTCATATGATGAATACTTCCTTTTGGCTTCATTGAGTTTTTCATTGAAGAAGGCCACTGGTCTACCCTCTTGGCTCAAAACAACTCCAACTGCAAGTCCACTAGCCTCACATTCTACTGTGAAGACCTTGCTGAAATTAGGTAAGGCAAGAATAGGTTGTTGAGTCACTCTACTCTTTAAGTACTAAAAACTTCTTTCTACCTCCTCGGTCTACTAAAATTTCTTCCTTTTGTCCCCTTTGATGGTATCAAGAACAAGAGAGCAGATATGACTAAAGTTTTTAATGAATTTCCTATAGAAAGTAGCTAAGCCATGGAAACTTTTTACCTCTCCTACTGACTCTGGAGTTGGCAAACTGAGTATGGCTTCTACTTTGGTGGGGTCCATCTTCAAGGTACCTTTGGAGATCACAAAGCCGAGGTAGACAAGTTCTTCTTTCATAAACTCACATTTCTTGAGATTGATCATCAGCTTCTCCTCATCCAACTTTTTCAACACTATATCCAAGTGCTACAAGTATTCCTCTTTTGCCTTGCTGTATACAAGGATGTCATCCAAGTACACCACTACAAATCTTCCTATGAACTATTTTAGGACCTCATTCATCAGCCTCATAAATGTGCTTGGGGCATTAGACAACCCAAATGGCATTACTAACCACTCATAAAAACCCTCCTTGGTCTTGAAAGCATTTTTCCACTCATCTCCATCCCTTATTCTGATTTGATGGTACCCACTTTTCAAATCAATCTTTGAGCAATAGCATGCACCTGCTAAATTGTCCATCAAATCCTCCATCCAAGGTATAGGAAACCTATATCTGATTGTAATTTTGTTGATTGCTCTTGAGTCAGTGCATAACCTCCATTTACCATCCTTTTTGGGTGCCAAAAAAGTAGGCACAGCACAAGGGCTCAAGCTTTCCCTTATGAGACCTTTATCCAACAACTCTTGAACCTAATTTCTTATCTCCTCATTTTGCTTAGGTGTCATTTTATATGCATCCTTGTTTGGCAAAGTTGCACCCGATATGAGATCAATGTGATGACTCACATCTCTTATAGGAGGTAAAGATTTAGGGAGCTCATCCACCACTATGCCTTTATATCTGTCCAACAGGGTCTAAACCTCTTTGGGTATCTCTTCTCCATCTGCTGTTGCCGTAGTTGATGTGGGCTTCCCAATGATGGCATAACTAATATCTTCTTCATCTAAGCTCTTCAAGAACTCTTTCTCCTTGACCACCATCACACTCGGTCTTTCATAAATAGCATTGTTGTCTTCTTGTATGGGTGTAAGGGTATATGACACTCCATCCTTCTCTATCACATATATGTTCTTCTCCCCATCATGCTTGGCCTTCCTAGGAGAATGTGACACACATCAATAGGGATGATGTCACATAATATTTTATCCTTGTAGACACCAATGTTAAATTCAATCCAAGCCTGCTCATTCACCAAAACTTACTGACCCTTATTGAGCCATGAAATTTTGTAGGGTGATGGATGTGGACTCCCTTTTTTATTTTAGTTTTTCTATCATCTCCAAAGACACAAGATTATCAGTAGAACCAGAATCTACCACTACCTTACATACCTTTCCTTGTGCTTTGGAAGTTGTCCAAAATAATGCCTTCCTTTGTGGAGGTTCTTTGGTGGTTGGCACTTTGATCAATGTCCTCCTTAGCATCAAGGATTCACCGACTTCTGGGACAACATGTAGAGAAGGTGAATTCACGCTTTCCATATCCTCCTCTTGTACAATTTGAGTCCCCCTCTCACCTCTATGAGAACTTGGTGATTGCTTGTCCGAGCACTTCCAAGATGGGTGTCCAAACTGATTGCAGTTATAGCATCTACCTGAAAAGGCATTGGATCCTCTCCCTTATCCACCAAACCTCCCTCTACCATTTGGTCTTCTACCTCTGAAGTTCCCTCTTGGTTCATCAATCTTCTCTTGTTGATTGCTTTATTCTCCTTTCTGCCTTGGAGACTGTCCTCTTCCACCAAACTTACCTCTGCCTCTAAAATTCTTTCCCCTGCCTCTTCCTTGTTGCTCTTGTTTCCTTTTGATTCTCTCCTCTGCCCTAACTTCCATTTGGAAGCATTCTTCCACTATTTTAGGAGGGTTGAGGCTGATTTCATCTCTAATGGTTAATCTCAAACCACTTAGGTATCTAGCCACATTTTCTACCTCATCTTCATTATGACCAGTTCTAATGCACAACCTATGAAACTCTTCAGTATATGCCATCACATTCAACTCCCTTTGTTTCAAATTTTGCAGCTTCATGAAGGTTTGAATGGCATAATCTGTAGGTAAGAATTGGGCCTTCACCTTGGCCACCATCCTATCCCATGAACTTATCTTAGTCATGCCTTTCTTGACTGTCTCTTCTTGAACAAAGTTCCACCAAGTTAGAGTTGGTCCCTTCAGTTTAGTTTTTGCAAATTTCACTTTCTTGTTGTCTTCTATGTCTTCAAATTCAAAGAAGTTATCCAAAGCATCAATCCAAGACAAAACTTCTTCACTGTCCATCTTTCCACCATAAATAGGCACTTCAACTTTCACCTTTGGAGTATTGTCACCCTTGACTACCTTTAGCATCTTGATTATTCTTGCTTCATTAGAGTCCACTTCTTCTTCCTCATCTTGGACTCCAACTAGAGGGTTCTCACTTTCACCCTCATCCTTCTTATCACTTTGGTCACCACTGACCATTCCTCTTCACTGATTCTTTTCCAGGGCTGCTAATCTAGCTAGGGTTGCTTCTTGAGACTCCTTATAGAGCCTCTCTCTATGGAGCATCTTCTCTTTTAGTTCTTGTATCTCTTTGGCCATTACATTGGTCTTTAGAGGCATCTTGCTTATGCCAATTCTTATTCATTTTCCCACTTCCAATCAGAATCTAATGCTCTGATACCACTATGATGTAGAGAAAGGTATTATGATCACTAACTCTCAAGTAAACCAACTTGCAAGTTCCAAGACCCTATGATTAGGGATAACCTTCTTTAGCCTTCTTATACCTTGTAGCCCTCTTAAACAAGTTTTTCAGGCATGTCTTTTGGAGAAGGCGTCAAACCCACAAAAGATTTACCATTCTAGATACCCATTCTTGAGTACTTCAACATATCAAAAACTAAGATAGGGTTGTTTTGAGACACCTCAACCTAAAATTGACTCTTCCCTATTTTCTAGGCCTAATTAGCCCTCTTTTCCAAAGCAAGTATGTGATTTACAACCCCCAAACTTCCAAACTATACTTGAGAGGGTTGAATACATCACCAATGGTCTAAATATGTGGACTTCATCATCAGGAACAAACACCAATGCTTTGAATTCCAAGTTTCAAGCATAAACCCCTAAAATATAGCAAATACAACTAGGGTTTGCTAAAAATCCACTTCAACTTAATACCCTGCTCACCAAATCACCAAAATAATTGAAATAGCATTACAAACTTTCAATCTACCAGTTTCCAAGTGATTCCATTGATGGGAGTGCTCACAAACTCAATTTGTTTGCATAAACCCTAAACCCTACCTTTACAACTTGTTTTTAGTCACATGTCAAAATCAACGTACTGTGATGAGAATACATCAAACCATATGCAAATGAAAGTAGACACAAAGCATCATGCAATCACATGAGTTTCAGATCATGATTTGGCCGTACCTAGCTATACGATCGCTGGAAAAGTAGAAAATACAGAGTTTGAATAGAAAAAATAGGGTAAAAGTATGTTTTTTTTCTTTATTCCACGTTCCACAATCTTCAATAGTCTTGCATCAAAGTTTTCCAATCCTTTTAAACATGTTTCAAAAGAATCCCAATGGTCTTCAACTGAAAATCAAAATATGACTCTTCATCTTCCACATGACATCACCTTACAATGCAATATTTGATAAAACTGAACTCCTAGACCTTAAGCGTAGACCTTGAGTGACACCAATACATCAAAAATGGTCTTAGTTATACCTTATTATACCAAACTTATTCATGGACACACACCAAACCAACTATATACACCTATTTACATCATTTGACCACCATTGTCTAGGTGCTCCTGCACCATCCCCTCATTCTCAAGATATTGGGGTTATTTTTACCCTTTTTGTATGTTCTTCTCTTAGGGGCAGATGGTTCTCCTAATGCCTTTATTTTATCTTTCTTTCCTTTACTTTTGGATTTTCCAAACTAAACAATTGTAGCATCTAACTAAGAATTACTAAAATCCGAACTTGTTGCACTAATGGAATCTAAAGATACATCCTCCCTCAATGACCAATGTATTGTAGGTAATAGATCATTGTTAGATTTATTGAGGTCATAGGTAGGATTCAAAGTATGACCATCATTGACCAGATAGTTCCTCAAGAACATCTTCCCTTATCCCAAACTATCTTAACTGAAAAGAAGTTAGTTTGCAATAGCTTCTCTTCTTGACTTCAAAATTATCTTTACAATTAGCCTAGAAGTCTTCTAGGGCATGCTCAGGATCAAATGACAATGCAGGAAATAGTTTCTTTAGTCTACTAGTAGGATCAACATTCTTTCTAGGTTGGTAGGTCTTGAGAATGAGTGTGCTCTAATTCTTCATTGGATACCTTTGTAGAATTTATGGAAGGACATGAATGAGATCCTAAATTAAATGGATATTTTGCACCTTTTTTATGCTTTCCTGAAAACTTAAGATTAACTTCATTTATCTGCCTTGAGAACTCCATTGGGATTATCTTATCACTATAGTGTCTAGGCAAGAGGAATGGTGTCTTATGAAATCCTAAAATTCTGATATATGTGGACCTTAGAAATTGGATGAACCACTGTCAACATGCTCTTACCAACTCCATTGCTTCTTTTGACATTCTTTCTCCAATATCGCCTGTTAATTGACTAATTATTACATACAGGAAAGCATCATTTACCCTCTTAAAGTGTTTCTCATCTTCCTTGAGCTCTAACCGAGGGTAGAATTCCCAAATTTTACTTTGTCCTGGGGCTTCTCCTCTTATCCCTTTGGTTGTCAATCCTTGAAAGTTTCCTATTCTGGAAGCTAAATAAACAATATAGGAAGTCATGTAAAATTTCTTACTTGTCCCTGCTATGGTCAACTAAGCATGAAGCTGGTCAAACACAATTTGACCCCAGTCTAAGAAATTCACTCCTTTCAAAATAACATCAATGAATTTAAACATCCAAGATTTATAAGATTTACTATCTTCCTTACCCAAAGCTCTGTCCAGCAGGGTGACTATGTCACCAACTTCTATTTGAAATTTGACCCTGGTCAGCTTGGTTGTGATTTTGGTAATGGATTTCCTTTCTACCTTAAGCCAATGTCTATTCAAATGTTTCAAATGGTCTTTTGTGTTATCCTCAAATGCCACTCTGGCTTGATCTTCTATCATTTGTCCCAAATTCCCATAAGGTGGCAAATCAAAAGTTATTCTAATCATGGAAGGGCTTATGTCCCAAATTTTAGTGCCATATGCATCATAACACTTCCTATCCACTGGGTGATAGTGTTGTGCAACTACAAGAATTAACTTGGGACATTGTACTAAAATTGGAAAACAAGCCATATGAGCCAACCCTAAATTTGTTATCTTCTTTTCCCTTGGAGTAGCCTCCTATTTGAATGTATCTTGCTTTAAATGTTCTAGGTCCACATAACCTAACTCTATGTCAGTGATGTCCATCAAGTCAAAAGTAAATTTGGAGGCCTTAGGCACTCCCTGAAACTTATACTTCATGGTAAGAGGCAACTTTTCAATCTTCTTATCTATCTTGTCGGTCATTTCAGGTACCTGCAAAACCAAGAAAATCCAATATAAGCACTAATCTAGCAATGAAATCCTTTAAATTTATCAAATTCTAAGTGTCCTTTGGTAGCATTTCAAGTTTCAAGCAGATAGAGGAAATTGGAACCTAGGTACCTGGGTTCTAAAGAAACTTGGGATTCCAACAAGTTTTCAATGTAAGCAAGTATCAAGTTCTTGAAAGGAATCGAAACATCAAAACCTGACATGCCACCCTTTCTCAAACCCTTGAATATGCCTAACATTAGTGTATTCCTAGTGCTACCCTCACCATTCTTGTGCCATTCTATTGCACCCATCATGCTATCTTCCCAAATATCCTCTGCCATGCTAACATTGACACATAAATTATGCACTTGCCACCTAAGAGTAAACCAGATCACTACCCCACCCCACCATTCTGCAAGCCTAAGCACATGCCACCTTCCCTGCTACCTCTAAGCTCTTCTTCACCATCTCGTCCATCTATGGAGGATGTCCCTCCACGCATGACTCATAGTGCTTGACTTGTAGCTAAAAGAAATGATGAACCATGATAGTATATTATTCTAACAGTGACTCTCTTGATTCTTTTCCTAAAGAGTGAATCATTGAGTCTGTCCCAGATATCTCCTTATTTTCTGTGATCTTCACATGATCATTGACAATTGTTGTTCATAGTGCTCTTGAGGATCCTGCTTCTAATAGTGATCCTCAACACTTGATGCTAGGAGAGTCTGCTAGTACCACTCTTGTTGTGGTCTGATTTTCAACTCTTTCTCTATCCCTTATGCTTATCAAGATTGGGACCAAGATGATTTGATGATGCCTGACCCTTGAGGGTGGTACCTTCATTTCATGTGTTTTTGTGTATTTGCTTGCTTGATTGTAATGTTTCCCCTGTACATGTGTATTTATGTTTGTTAGTTCTTCCTGGAGGACCCACAATTCCCTTATAGACATGTCTAGATACAGGGGAAATGAAAATGTTGTGACATTCTTCTATTTGTCCCTATATTCTTCTATTTGTTGTCTATTTATTGTGAGATTTTGGGGACAATGCAAAGTGCTGGAAGATTAAGATTCCTTCCATGTTGACCCAAAATTTTTGTTTTAATTTGATTCACTTGTGCCATTCTTCCATTTTTCTTATAGTTCTACATGCTTGGGCGATGATGACAATTCATTTAGTTGTCCCTTAATGATTAGCCTTCCCAGTTCATACTAACCCCAAACCACATAGATCCCTTAGTGTGTTTGGTGTTGTTTCTTGTTTTCTTGTGA
Organism: Cunninghamia lanceolata; assembly: GCA_027924645.1. Classification (NCBI taxonomy): domain Eukaryota; kingdom Viridiplantae; phylum Streptophyta; class Pinopsida; order Cupressales; family Cupressaceae; genus Cunninghamia; species Cunninghamia lanceolata. Next base: position 986,625 of record BSBN01000742.1, read on the forward strand.
CGTGTTATTATCGCTCGATGTCATACCATGGTTACACAAGCCTTTGTGTATCATTCTTGTAGCATCATCATTGTTACCTTCCCTGGGGGCATCTCTTTCTATTTTCTTTTGCAAGACATAGCTTTGAGAACATATCGGCCTATATATGTTTCTTCAAGCTCTCTTCCCCTTGTCTACCTTAAAATCAATTGCATATTGATCCTTTATGCAATTATTTTAAGGCGGGGACATACTTTCCTCCTTCACATTTTTACACACACCACATTGTGGTTCACTGTAGGTAGCATTTTCTCTAGCAACATTTTGTAGCTTGTGGTCCTAAGTAAATGCATTTGCTTGGCCTGACCACACTTTTTAGATACTCTCTTTTGGTAGTCTTTGTGAGTCACCTAACAATCCAGTTTGCTAGTTCTAGTGGCCCACAAGAGTTTGGTATGGTTCCTATCTCTCGTAGTGTGCTAGCCCTAGAACCATGCTCGGCATCCTTCTAGCTCTTGTAGTGTGCTATAAATGACCCTTTTGTTTTGCTTGCTTTTTGTGTTTATTGTGTGTTGTGTGTTGGTTTGTTTTAGATAGTAGTTGTTGTGTATTCTATTATATGACTTGCTAAAATCTTGATGTTTAGGAAAACCATATCCAATCTAACCCTTTTAGTGTGATTATATATATGTGTGGTTCTTACATTGCCTCTTGTGCAGATTTTATTGTCTAATATTGTGGTTTTGCAGATTTTCAACCTGGGGGATTCATTCTTCGCTCGAAGAATCCTTTACATCCTCATAGATAGTATCATCTTTCTTTTTAGGTAGTATTTTTTATGTGATTTACTTCTACTTTATCTTGCATATGCATGTAGCATCATTAGCCTACTAAAGTGGAGGCTAAATGTAATGTCAAAAATTGCATACCCGTAATGTCACACTACATTTTTATGACCACATTAGTGTTTGTGCTCTTAATATTGCTTGTAAGTGTTTTTATGTTGATTTTCATGAAATTTTGTTTTAATGTTCTGTTTGTCACATCATCCTAGAAGGTGTTCCATGTGACCAGAAATTGAAGTCAAATAGACACAAGCACTACACATGGACTTTTGTGCAACACACTAGCATCTCATGTCTATTTGGTGCTAGGTGACCATTCTTGGGCATTCCCATATGCCTCTAGTGATGATGAGACTTTCTTGTAATGCCCAAGTTGTATAGCTTAGAATGTCTCCTTGCTTGTTATTTTTGGGATTATTCCTCTTAGATGTTAGATTTTGAATGCTATCTCTGAGTCTCTCTCAATCCTTTTGGGCTCTGAATTGATCTCATTGCATTTTGGACTGAAATTATTGTAAAACTATTGCTCTCTTGGCTCTCCATAGAAAGCTATTGAAGTTTTCCATGCTCTATTGATTGATAGCATCGTCTTTGTTAGCTCTTGGAGATTCGTATTTAGACCTAGGGATCATTTGTGAAGGCTCTCCCTTTGAGGTTTTGAAGTTGAGAAACTGGATTTCTTCCCTCAAAGAGTTGCATCCTCCTTCATTGTTTAAGTTGGTAATATTGCTTTATGGTTAGTAAATATCATTCTTGCATCTGAACTTATTTGCATGTAGTGTTAGTTCATTTATTTTATAGTTTCCTAGTGTAGACCACCATTTATTCAATTGCATGGTGTAGCTCACCATTTATTTTTCCTTGTTGTGTGCTCAAGGGTATTCTCTCCCATAGACCAAGGAAGCTACCTTTTTAGTTTATTCTCAATACCATTGTTAAATTACTTCTTAGATACACTTAAGAGTAGAAACACACACTTCACTTTTCCAAATATTTTTCATATTCATTTCTCATGGAGGTAGAAATACCAAACTCGGGGCTTAGCTAAGGCAATATCCTTAGTAGTGCAACATTTTCCTTCTCTTCTTTGTAGGTACTTTTGGACTAGAGACTTTGCAAAATGCATGGAAGTTTCCTAGGTCCATACAAACCTAAAGATTTATATTTTTAGGATTTTGAGGATACTAGCGCTTAGCAGGAATGTCCCTGTGGTGTGTTGTCATCTAGGGCAATGAGCCTTGTCTTCTAGTGATAGGTTCCTCATCTATCGCTCTTTTGATTTTTGTAGCTCATTTTTTAAAATTTTGTACACATTAGTCTATTTTCTATCATTTCATCAATTTCCTTCCTTCTGGTGAGCATCTAGTTTATTTGCTTTACTTTTGTTGGAATATAAAGTGGTTTTGTAGACCTAGAATAGGCCTAAAACATCAAACACATAGAACCCAAGTGTATTGTTAGTGAAAGGTGTTGTGCCTTGCACACACACCCCATTTTATCAAATGGAGACCCCCTTTCTCTAGTTCTGCTTGAAGTTTGGCTTAGTCTCCGTCAGTTCCTTTGAAGTGATGTTCAAATTACAAGGTCCAATATGTCTACATAGGAGTCAAACTCAAATTCATCTGGTGAAAACATGCTTAAGTCTTCAATGCAGTCAAGTCAAGACTGGATAAGTCTCTTTGCCATCAAATCCTAAGGCTTTAAGGCCTCTTTGCATAAAATACCCTATCACTGCACTTTGCACTAACATCCGGTGATACCGGATATCTGCACAAACCTTTGATCAGCAGAATTACACTAATCCATCAACACCAGACTTACGTTAAAAACACCATTCACTAGACATGTCCAGTGGCTAATAAAATCGTTGCTTGTCCAATGCCATTCGAAAACTCCACCAATGGGCACATAGGTCAATTGCGCTAAAAATGAGGGTGACCGGATTTGTACTGAATATGCTCATCACCAGATATATCTGGTACCCCACAAAATTTATGCAATGTTCAGTCAGTGTAAAAACTCTACATAGTGATGGGTGTACACCACCCTGTTGTTGTACACCCACCACTAATGGCAACAGTGGCATAAAGCCCTCAAGTCTTTTGTTTTCATTTCACTTTGCATTCGAAACCTTTGAGACCTCTGCACTCCCGAGTGATTTCTAGTGATTTGTTGAGATTTGGATCGATCTTCAAGCACTTCTGAGCCTAGCACACTCAACCTTTTCATCCATTTGAGTTTAGCATTTACAAGTTGGTGCCACGAACCTACCTTGTTTTGCATTTGAAACGTTATGATTTAGGGTTTAGTCACCTTGAGTTTTGTTTGTAGTCATGGATTCCTTGTTTAGGTTGCTTGATTTCTTTTTGTGAAATCCTTCAAAATATCATTTGCTTTGAATTTAGGGTTTTTCTTGTAAGTCACTATGTATATCACACTGCAAGGGCTCAATCGTGGTGACTTAGGTCCTATTATCAAACACCGTCTGCGTGTTTAATGATCAAATGATAGCTTAATATCCTCAGAAGATGAAGAAATTGAAATCTTTTAAAATCATTGATAGCTTGTATACATTATCGCCATGGTGTTTAAAACCCTAGATCCATTTGTGCTAAAACTTAATGATGTTGGATAAATCCTTCAAAAACAAGATCTCTTGTGAACCACTGCCATTAGATCCTCTCGCAAGGGTTAGATAGAATGTTTGGTGCTAAAAATCTTCATCACATGACTTGCGTGGAAACCTATCCCAATAAAAACTCCGCAAAACACAACCTTAGTCAATTTCTTGCAAAATGAAGTAAATTCAAAACTTAGCATTTAAAAAAGGATGTCAGAGGACTTGTGCTAAAATGAGACATCACTAAACATATCTAGTGAGTGGCAAAGGTTCTTCTAGTCTTGTCAACCCTCAAAACCCTGCAAACTAAGATAATCGTAAGTAAGCGCTAAAGGACCTCATCACCAGATCGGCATGGAAATACACTCTCACTGAACATATTCGGTAGCACCCAAAAACCCTACCAATCCTATGCCAATCAATTTCCTTGCCAAGGTATTAAGCCAGGTATGTGCTCAAAGTAAAGATTACCAGATCTGTGCTAAAAGTGCCCTTCACTTGACATGTCCCCTGACCCGATAGATTTCTGCTTATCTTTCAGGAGGCTAATTCCTGCTAAGGACATTGAATAACCTTTGCGCCAACTCTGATACCCTCCAGATGCATCCCTTGACCTGCTAAAGTCCCGCTGATCCTATAATGGCCAATTCCTCTGCTATGTCCATTGACTGCTAGAAACCCCGCTAAAGGTGTTAAAGAGAAGTTGTGCTAAAACTAACATCCTCTGCATATGTCATGTGACCCACCAAGCTCTGCTATTTCCTATGATAACCCAAAATCCCGCTAGGTCCAGTGAAGGTGTAAACTCCCGCTAACTTTGTGAATGAGGAAATTTAAAGATTTTTCTAAGGAAAAAGAGGATGTTTTGCATGTTTTGTTTTAATTTGGGAAAGTATGCACATTAGATTAGCATTTATTGCACATATCCAATGAGGCTATAAAATCCCATTGGACTACTTTTCATTGTTTCTTTTGGTAAGTTTGTGTAGTAAATGTTAGAAGATGGAATATCATGGATATCTTGAGCTTCTCAAATAAAATTTAAAGGGTTTTAGGCATGAAAAATGGTTTTATTTGATAATCCTTTACTTTGGATATAAATTGTAATCATCTAACCATGTAGAAACCTAAGTCTAGAACTCCTAGGACAACAAACTATAAGATATACTTATTATGTCTTGTCTTATAGGTTAGATGTCTTCTCGTGCAGTCAACATGAAGTACAAATTCAAGGGAATCCCTCCAATAATGAAGATCACCTCAACATGGCAGAATATTGGAGACACTGACCTTGGCCACATAGATATAGAAGAATTCAGGTTCAGGGTCCTAGGCCCAAACCCAACTCCACTGGCCAGAAGGATTAGAGACAATAGGATAGTAGAAGCTGTTGCCTTCCCAACTTTAGTATAATGTCTAGAATTAATTGTAGCCTGTGCTAACAATTATGATCATGCCACCAGGACCATACAGACCCAAGGAGGGTAGATTTGGGTAGATCTTAGTGCCTAGTCTTTAGCATAGATTTTTGACACCCCTCTTTTTACAAAGCTCACCTTAGAGGATAAGGAGGAGAATGAGAAGATGTATAAGTAGGATCTTGAGGCCTGTAGGAAGAAAATCAACAAAGGATGGAAGAAGAATAAAAGGACAACCATGTCCAAGCTACCCCATGCATTGTATAGAAGTGATTTTAAAGAAGAGATTGGGGACTTGGTGACTTTACTCAGTAGAATCATGTGACTACCCACTACCTCTACTTTTGAGGGGTGGAAGTTTGCATAAATTGAAAAAATTCTACACAGAGACAAGAAAATCCATTGGGCCCAGATTTTAAGTAACAATATTCATGAGGCATTCGTCAAGTTTCAGACAGATGAAACATTTAGATGGACTTCATATATTGTGTATGCTTTGGCTAGAAAAATAGTATATCTTGGTTTATCCAAGTTAGGAGAAGTTGGCAATGGAGATGGCCAAATCAGGATTTATGAATGTTATCCTCAATTAGAAGTCTCTCAATCCTTGGTACACAATAAGAGAGTTAATGATGCATTCATTACGCATATTACTTGGATTTTACAAAATGACATGGCAAGAAGGATATCTCTTGAGGCTATAGCTATTGTGCAAACATATGGGAGATGGTATTGTTGGCAAGAGACACTGTGTGGCTTCATGAGTGTTGTCATTGATGGAAATAAAGTCTATCCCACACATCCACAACACATAGTATGACTATACTGGAAGTCAGATTGAAGACTGTTATGGTCTGATGAATAGAACAGAGCATGTAGCAAGGTCTGACAAACAGGTCTAGATCTCTTAGATGGTGTAACTCAGCAAGTTATAGATTTGGAAAAGCTAAGAGGAGTATCATGAATACTACATTCCAGAGATTGAGCCTCCAGTGATGAATAATGGAAAAGATATGAGCATCTAAGTGTTGGGTTCCTGACAGGCAGAGCAGATTGAGGAAGAACTGACCGACAAAGTAGCAGACTTCAATCCGGATGAGTAATTGATGTTGATCAAGCTATTTAAGGGATCATACAACATTGGCCAACATGATTGATGACTTCAATATCTATGATTTTGATACGCATCACATATCAAGCATGGATTCAGCTGACAGATCAGTATTTGGCAAATATCTTGAGTATTCCAGTTGCTGACTAGAAAGTTGTTGAAATCCTTGGTGCGGATATATATATTAGATGGATTTTGGTATGAATAAATGTGTGTGTTAAAATAGTGTGCGAAGAAAGGCAGAGATAAGTGTGGAAGCAGCAATTCAAGTTCGGTATGTGACAGAACAACAACACTAGAGCAAAGGAAGAATGAAGTGCATTAGATTAGTATATTGAGCCTAACCAGAAGTAAACTTCAACATTTGTTGATGTCTCTCATCAGTTCAAACACCTGGTTACCTTCTATAAACTTTATAGACAGTGGTCTCTTGTAGGCAGTGTGCCTCTTGTGAGCAGTGTGCTCTGGCAGTGAGCCCTAATTGGCAAGTGCCATTTTGTACTTCTTATTCTTTTAACAGAGAATACAATCTTGGGTTAGTCACCTTATGGTTCTTCCCTTAACAGGGTTTTCCACATAAAAATCCTTGTGTTATGTGTGTTGATTTTATTTATGCTCTCATGATTATGTATGCTTATATGTTTTGATGCCACACTAGTTGTTAAAGGAGAAAAGAAAGTTAAGATATTTAAGATAACTGATTCACCCCCCCTCTAAGTTATCTACCCTGTTATCAACAATTGGTATTAGAGCTAAGTTCCTCTAAATAGAGCCTAACAGCTTGAGGAAGATCTGAGAATCTCAATGGATATGTATGGTATGAAGGAACAACTTCAGTCTGCCCTAGATGATCTTGAGAAATCTCACTCTGAAGTCAATAACTTGAGAGAAAGACTCAAACAAGCTGATGATTTCATAAATGAGCTAAAAGAAAAACTAAGTATATTTGTGAAAAAGAGAAAGGAACTACTTCAAAAATTAGCAAGTCAAAGTGAAGTCAATGATACTAATGAAGATCTGAATAATAAAAATAAGCTATGTGAGAAGCTATCAAAAGAGATCAATATGGTAAGACATGAGATGGAATCAGGAGTTATGAGATTCACCCAAGAAATTGAAGAGAAAAGAAAAATTGAAGATAATCTAAAATAATCTCTCAAGGAGAAGTCAGAGGACTGCCACAAAATGGATAGAATAATCAGGCATATTGAATCTGATTTTGAAGAAGCTAGAGATAATGAAGAACAACTTGAGAATCAGATAGACACTCTTAAACACGATCTTCAAACAACATGTGAATACAAAGAGAAATTCAAGATAAGCTCAGCTCAACTTGAAGTTCTTCTTGAAAGCCAAAAGAGGGTAGATGACAAGTGTGGCTTGGGATACAAGAAATGTGAAAGCTTCGGATCCAGTTGGAAGAACTTTGGACTAGGAAATCAAAGAAACAAGCCTAGAAGACCTCTGGTAAGGCAACCAAATGCTCAAAGATATCCATCCTTCAATGGGTACTGCTACAATTGCAACAACTTCAGTCATAAAGTAACTTAGTGCATAAGAAGAATGAATTAGACTAATTCATCCTTCTCCAAACAGTGTTTCAACTATAAAAGGTATGGTGAAAAATCTCATGAATGCAGAAATATGCAAATAAACAATTCATTCAATGGTAGATGTTTTGCATGCAATAGAATGGGACATATGGCTAATCAATGCAGATCAAGAGGATATCAGTCAAACATGCAAAGAAATGTTGTTTGCTACAATTGTAATTGATCTGGTCATATTGCCAAATTCTACAGAATTAAGAATTACGATAAAAAGGGTCTGGTGCATCATAATAAAAATCAAGATAAAAGAAAAGGCAAAGTGAATGCGGATGAAGTTCAAAGGGAGATGAACAAGATCTGGGTGAAGAAAAGTACAAAAAATGATGGGGATGGATCCGCACTAGAATATGGTGCTGCTATTCCTTCTGGAAACTAAATAGATGAGCTCTGGCTCAGGGGTAGTCACAAAGAAAAATAAATTCCCCCAGCTAGTCAATTGGTGCCTAAATTTGGCACATGGAATGTTGTGGATTAAAGGGTTCTCAAACAAATATCTAAATAACCCTTGGTAAATAATATAAAAGATCCACAAGGAGTTTTGAAGAGTTTAATCAGCCAAGATTGATCTGGTTTGATAGCCATCTGGTAAAGCAGGATCTTCATAGACAGATTCGGTATGATTCAAAATTGAAACATCTTGATCTACGGATTCACGGCATAATTGGAGGAAAGAAGATACATTGTCAATTATCACTAAAAATAATTCTAAGTGCATCTTAGTGATTCAAAAAGATCTCTCTTAGAACAAGACAACCAGATGACTTAAGTTGTACATTTATTACAAGAGGAAATTAGGGTTTGTGCAGAGATAAAAGGGTTCATTCACTTATTATTCACACATTTGCTTTCAAGAAGAAGAAAAAGAAGAGCTCTGCAACAAGTGTCTACAACTTTCTCAAAGATCAACCGCAGAATCCGATTCAACCAGTGATTGGTTCCTGCTTTTTCCTGAACCCTGAAGTGTAAAAAGGTACTTCCATTCTAAATATCTCTCTTTGAATCTTGTGCAAAAATAGCTACTCTAATGGTTGTTAAGATCTCTGATAGTCTGCGCCCAAAGTTCGAGAAACACCCCTACAAATCCCTAGAAGTTGATCCCTTAGGCACTTTTTCTAGCATTCTGCATGGGGTTCTACACATAGAAGATGTTAGGGTTTACATCCACGCCAATATTGAGGAATTTAGAGAATCCAAGTTGATGGACATCTACCATAAACAATTAATAGATGAAAGTTTTGAACTTAAACCTTAATACATGACCCTCCGGGATAAGCACTTTGGACATTGTATCCACTTTCCCTATTTTGCAGAAGATGAATGGGTCTGGTATGTTCTTAGCAGAATACATGACAATTTCATGTGGTTGATGAAGCCCTTCAAGATAACAAAAGATGCTATTAGGGCAATAACTGGACTACACTCTTCCGGTGGATTACCTACACTCAAATCTGTTAAGAACCAGACAGTAAGTGAAGCTATCGGATCTAAGTTTGACAAAAGAGCAATGACAATTGCTGACATCACAGATCCAGATGTCAAGTTTTCTTCAATGATAATTGGATATAAGATCTATCATTCCAGTAGGGAAAATTTTGTATCTGAAACTACAATTTACATAGCATATCAGATGTTAAGGGAAAATGTTGATTATGACCTATGTGATCTTCTTCTGAAACCAACTATTAGAAAACTTGCAGAAGATCAAGAAGGATAAGAAGAACTCATTCAAATATGGTGGCTTAATACCATGTCTATTCTTTTACTATATGAATGAGCTACCCGGATCAAGTGGTTGGGTATGGCAAAATGACAAACTAGTTGCCATACAAATCAGAGACTATATGTATGGGCTTGGTGATGCCAAGGCTCAAAGCACAGTGCTCTGAGGATACTTTAAGAACTTCCAAAGTATGATGTAGGCTAGAGATAGAATTCCTTAATCCATAGTTGAAAAATACAAGGATACAGTTTGTTTTATGGTAAACACTAATTAATGCCTAATGCAGGTAGTTGAGCCCAGAACAGTCTGGATTATGCCAATGGGATATGAGGTAGATGAGAAAATCTTGGAGCTACATGTTCAACACCTGCTGAGTCAGCCTAAGGGCCCTGAGGTAGAAAGATTTGGAACCTTTGAAGAATTAAGTGTAAAGATACATGTTGAACTGAGACAACCAGAAATAAAAAGGAAAGTTAGAAGGGAAGTAGAGGAAATTGCCAAAAGATTTGGCATATCAAAAGAGGCAGTTGATACAAATAGAGACAAAATAGAAAGAGCTAAGAAAGAGAAACAAGAAGGAGAAAAAGAAAGTGTCCCAGTGCAAGCCTCCTCCCAGACTAGATCCTCCAAGAGTTCTGCACCTACCACCCCTATGAGCTCAACAACCTCAAAACTGGAAGCCAGGACATTTGGAAAGGGAGAAAAGAGAACAAAAATAAAAGCCACAAGGTCTTATATAAGACAAAAGGATGATGAAGAAATAGAGTCTGATGAGGAAGTCAAGAAAATGAAGAAGAAGAAGAAGAAAACATCCAGAGAACCCTCTGCTGGTAAAAACAAAGAAGAAAAGGCAGATGAATTTGTTGAAAAGATCACTCTTTCTATTGATGATATCATCAAGGCAGTCACAGTGGATGGGAACTTGCAACCAGTCACATAATTTTATGATGAATATAGTGATACTGACAAGAGGATCTTGGAAGATGCTACAGTCAGGTACCTGAATATTTATAATAAAGCATTCATTGAAATCATTTCTCTAATTCCCAAAAGTCTAGAGAAGGTACTTAAACTTAGAAAAGAGAATGCCAAGGAAAAAGACTTAGATATCTGATAATAGATTGCTATTCAGCTCTATCCTTTCATTACTCCAAAGAAAATGAACATGATCTTCAAGGACTGCAAGGATGAATTCTGGAGAAAGCAAGAATGAACAAACTAATGCTTGGAGAGACTGATCAGATAGCAAGAGAAACATAAGACATCCTTTGGAATGCCTTCAAAAGATTCAATCTTCCTATCATATAAGAAATAGATGAAGAACCTTCTACCATGGATGTCGAAGGATTAAATGCATCAAAAGAAGAATCTACTGAGAAAAGTGTAGAAGGGTCAAAAGAGATAGATAAAGAGAAGTCTAAAGACTTGGATTCCTTTGTTCCAGAAGAGGAAGTTCATGAAGAAGTTAAATCTCTCCTCCAGATCCCACTACAAACATCCCGGACTCAGGAACTGAAGGAGAAGGAAGAAAAGAAGAAAAAGTGAGTCAAGAAGAGGAGGTAAAGGGAAGAGAAGAAGAACAAACAGAGAAGATCTCTGATGACAGTTCAGAGATTCCTAAAGAAAAAAAGACTCAGTCTCTGGCAACAAACACTACAGAGGCAGTGAATAAATTCTTGAACAAAGAACTGATGGAGATAGATGAACCAGACCTTTTTCAAGGACCACTAAATTTTGATTCCCTCTCTCCGGTCTAGACAATGAAGATAGCATCTTTTTCTCAAGCCAAGGCAAAAGAAAAACTTCTAAAATCTCACATGGAAGACTGTGAGCTGATAGAGATTGCATCTGGGATGCTGGAGAAGATCATGCCATCCTTCCAAAAGGATCCTTGAGCCTCTCCATCTGGTAACTTGAAATCTCTGGTTAACTCTATTAGCTCCCATTTTGATTCTTTAGAGAAATCGACAAAAGAGAATGTCCGGAAAGAGTTTTTGGGAAAGAGATTCACTAAAGTACAAGAACTCATAGCTAATGATAGGAGGACGTTAGATATTGGGATAAAGAGCCTAGAAAATGCTCTTAAAGATGGTGGAGAAATGTACAATTTTTTTCTATCCTGGTCTAAAGTGATAGAGGATATTGAAAAGAAGGTGAAAGAACAAGAAGGTAAACTATAAGTTTATCTCAGAATTTTGATCCCCTCACCACATCCATAATGAATCAAGAGTGCCAGGATATTGCCATTATAAATGAAATAAAGAGGCTTGAAAAGGAGAAGAAGAATATAATAAGCAGGATGAGTGAACTTAGAGGGATAATTATCCCTATGTTAGCGGCAATGCATGAGGCCTTACTGAAGCTCAGACCATAACTCAGACCGGTGATCCAACAGACTTAAGAAGGGCAGAAGCTTATGCATTTTTGTTGAGTGGTCACATCTCAATTTTGGACAAGATAAAGCAGATTTGGGCAATAGAATTTCTACAGTTGAAGACCACTTTTGTGGATATACTTAAGTATATGTAAGTATAACTTGTATATATATACTTATGCAGCTATGTATAGGTTGATTTTTGTAAATTTTGGTGTACGGATTCCACCCTTTGCCATTGATGTCAAAGGGGGAGTAAGGAATAGTGAAAAATGTAGAATCCAGCTAAGGGGGAGCTCTGGTAAAATAGTGCATAAGATAGAGCATCAGCCAAGGGGGAGTTTACTGCGACACTTAGTCATTTTTCACTAAGTGTTGCCATCAATGCCAAAGGGGGAGATTGTTGGTAAGAGACACTGTGTGGCTTCATGAGTGTTGTCATTGATAGAAACAAAGTTTATCCCACACATCCGCAGCACATAGTATGACTCCACCGGAAGTCAGATTGAAGACTATTTTGGTCCGGTGAACAAGAACAGAGCATGTAGCAAGGTCCGACAAACAGGTCTGGATCTCTCAGATGGTGTAACTCAGCAAGTTTTAGACTTGGACAATCCAAGTGGAGTATCATGACTACTACATTCTAGAGATTGAGCCTCCGGTGATGAATCATGGAAAAGATATGAGCATCTAAGTGTTGGGTTCTTGACAGGTAGAGCAAACTGAGGAAGAACTAACCGACAGAGTATCAAACTTCAATCCGGATGAGTAATTGATGTTGATCAAGCTATTTAAGGGATCATACAACATTGGCCAATATGATTGATGACTTCAATATCTATGATTTTGATACGCATCACATATCAAGCATGGACTTAGCCAACAGATCAATATTTGGCAAATATATTGAGTATTCCAGTTGCCGACTAGAAAGTTGTTGAACTCCTTGGTGCGGATATATATATCAGATGGATTTTGGTATGATGAAATGTGTGTGTTAAAATAGTGTGTGAGGAAAGGTAGAGATAAGTGTGGAAACAACAATTCAAGTTTGGTATGTGATAGAACAACAGCACTAGAGCAGAGGAAGAATGAAGTGCATTAGATCAGTATATTGAGCCTAACTGGAATTGAACTTCAGCATTTGTGGATGCCTCTCATCAGTTCAAACACCTGGTTACCTTCTATAAACTTTGAAGACAGTGAGTCTCTTGTAGGCAGTGTGCCTCTTGTGAGCAGTGTGCTCGGGTAGTGAGCCCTAATTGGCAAGTGCCATTTTGTACTTCTTATTCTTATAATAGAGAATACAATCTTGGATTAGTCACCCCGTGGTTTTTCCCTTAACAGGGTTTTCCACGTATGTTGATTTTATTTTTTCTCTCATGATTATGTATGCTTATATGTTTTGATGCTGCACTAATTGTTAAAGGAGAAAAAAAAGTTAAGATATTTAAGATAATAGATTGATCCCCCCTCTCAGTTATCTGCCCTATTTCCAACAGGTATATCCAATTTTAAAAATTCACTCACTTAAGGATACAAGGTTTCACTAGGGTGCCATACAAACTCCCAAGGTACCCAATTGATAAAGTGGTACTCATGGAGCTCACAAGGTAGTTGCTCACATGTGCAGAAAGATTGAAACACTTACATAGAGCATCAATCAAGTTCCCCATACTTCTAGGTAGGGGCAATTATTCCTGTATAACCCTGGGGGTAGCAGAGCATTTAGACATAGAATTACAACTACTGAATCTACACTTCTATCATAGGAGAAGACATTTTGATTCCTTTGGTGTTATGGAAAGGTATGTGAGCAAAAGGTTATTTCACAAGGAGCACTTGGAGGACTTCTGGGCTTATTGTTATGATGATTATGATGTGTTAAGAATAAAATATTACAGATTGTTCCTTGACTTTATTAAAAGGTTTAACATTGTAAGAGTCCCAGATCAATTAACAGATGACAATAGTGTAATCCAAAGAGGCCCCTGAGAGGCTTTATTCAATCAGCCTATCCCATTCCCTAATTGGATAGATTCAGAGGAAAGTTCTCTAGATATGGCAATGAGAGAACCAATTAAATTGACTAAAGCATGGTTACAAGCTCAAGTTGTAGCATTAAACCAGCATGGGATAGCTCTAACTTATACAGAGCAAGAGCAGGAAAGGGTTAGTAGTGATGAAGAAGATCAACCCATAGAATTAGATGCTATAGGATAGCAAGCAGCTAAAAAAGCTAATAGAGACAGTGAAGAGAACATTCCTTTGGTAGAGAAAGGAAAGGCTAAGAAAGATGCCCCTAAACCACAAAAGAAAGAACTCCCTCCCTCCACTAGAACAAGGGCAGCAAAAAGAAGAGATATGCCAAATGGAAAATGAGAAACTTTAAAGGAAAAGAAGCCAAAAGTATCAACCTCTGCTACATCTACTACTACCTCTACTATGGACACAACTACCCTTGCCTCACCAATCATTGCAAAATGTTCTATTGCTAGCTCCTTCCACTCCTGCATCCATCATTACAACTACCACTATCTCATCTCCACCTGCTCCCTCCATATAATTATTTCCATCCATTTCTGCTATTCCCATCTCATCCATCACCCCATCCACCTTTCCTGTCATTACATCCTTGAGTCTTCCTACTCTCACTTCCTCTCCATTCTCTCTTTCTTTCGCATCTTTATCCCTACCTCCTATTTCTACCATCCTGTCACCCCTATTTTTCACCCTACCATCCCTTGGTCTTTCCACTCCACTTTCCATCTCCTCTGTGCTATCATCTCCTCCTCCCTCTTCCTTTATTGGCTTTGCTTCATTTTCTAATCTTTCTAAGTTGTATCTACCTCCCATTGTAACTAATTTTTTAATGGCTGTTAATGATTCTTTGACCAAACCCTTCAATGATCCCATAAAAGTACCAATGCCTGTACCTCTCCTAGTTCCCTCACTGCTTGGTATTGAGAAAGTTTGTGCAAAGTTAGATTCACATGAAGATGGAAACAAAGATGATACTATACAAACCCTCCTTGTAGATACTGGTGCTGTAGACATTATAAATATAGAGGACAACCTAGTCAAGGAGGTCAGTGATTCAATTTTAAAGATTGCACCACAAGTCGTAATGGAGAATCTGCAACAATTAAAGTAACCTGAATCACCAATCAAGGTGTTTGAATCTGATGGTCAGAAGGAACAAGAACTTGAACAGAATAAATCAAAGGATGGGGGGATAGATCAAGCTCAAGGAGGGGAAAATATTAATGTTGATCTGATTCTTTGAATACCTTAAGGACATAGTCATATTGACTCTCCAAAGCATTCTTCCATAGCACCAGATTGGTTACAACAAAGATTAGGCAATAAAACTCCTAAGGTAGAGGTAATGTCATTAGACTTGGACACTTTCTTGGCTAGATTGGAGAAACCAAAGAAGCAGAAGGTCAAAGTCTAGTCTAATATTTACAAGGATGCCACAGGTTCCCACATTGTAGAAGTGGCAGTTCCACCAGCATAGGCCAGCAAAGAAGCTATAAGACCTGAGGATTACACAATCATAACCATTAACTTGGGGTCAACATCAAGGGAGCAGGAAATTGATGAATTCAAATGGTCTATGTCCACCATTCTAGACCAATTGAATAAGGATGAACTGACAAAGTAGCATCTTAGGCAACAAAATGAAGAACTTAGGGTCTACATCAAGTAACTAATAAAACTGATGTCTTACGAGGGTGAGCCTGAAAATGCACCGTCATTACTTTCCATAGAATAACTTGAGAATTTTGATAATATAAAGACCACTGCTACTATGACCAAAGAATGGTTTCATAAAGTATATACTAAAGGTTGTGAAGTGATTGATGAAGCCTCAGCATAACATAAATATTTGTGCCTTCTTAAGTCAGAATGGGAGGATGTAATTGATGAATATACAAGTTATGATTGTTACTATGCTCATGTACATCCACATGTTTTTGCCCTAGCTAATTTGTCTAACAAAGTTTTGCTGACTGAAAACATTTTAACTCAGGATGAATTGGACAAGCCAGAGGAATGGTTGGAGTTAATAAGATTGAGGAGGGAAACTTTTGATATGGCCAAAAATTCCTTTGAATCAACTAAAGTCCAAGTTATGGATGTTATATATAAATTGAATGATTTTCTAAGGGCCTGTACTAATATGGACTTGGATCACAAGAATGCAAAAATAAATTAAGTCTGGTAAATTTTGGAGACTCTCCTCTAAATATGGTTGGAAAATTGGAGAGGGTCAATGACTTGAAGGGTGAATTCAGAGAATTCAAAAGGAATAGGCAAGCAAGGGAGGCAATGTATTATAAATTTTCCTAGGAGGTCAACAAAATAAAATTTAGAATTGATTATATTAAGGACCCAGAGCCAGTTGATATCAATCCAGCCTGGGAAGCACTCACAACATACAATAATAGGGAAGTTGAGAAGAATAATTTCAACCTAGATGATGAGGATCAACAGAATATTCCATCTAGATTTTGAAATCATGTAATTTCATTTTAGCTCCAGATTTTAGGGGTCATGTGACCTTATTTTGACTATATTTTGCCTTGTAAATTGACTTTATGTCATGTACAGCCAAATGGGTATCTATTTTGTCCACATTCAATGTATTTCAATGTTGTATTTTATCTTTTTCCTAAAGGACAAATGTAAATCCAAGTTTCTAACAAACTACTGTACCACATTTAATGCAATATAAATCTGATTTCAATATTGTATTTTGTCTTTTTCCTAAAGGACAAATGTAAATATGAGTTTCTAACAAACAACTGTACCACATTTAATGCAATATAAATCTAGGCCATTAGTGTTAAGTAAATCTCCACCGGCCATCAAAAACTCAGTATGGTGCCTCCTCGATAAAAGGGCCATCCTTTTCCTCATTGTGGGGGACTCTTGACAATGAATTATTGAGGCTATGGCAAAATTATGATTAATACAAAGCAAGCTTTGCAGGTTTCTGGGAATTTGCATTCTGTGTTGTCTATTTTTGGTTTTCATGGTTCACTTCAAATCTAAGATTAATTAATTGTGTTGTTGCAATGTTGAATGAATGTTGAAGATATTCGATGAATGCTATGGTCCATACTATTAGTGCTTGCTGATTGTAAGTTACTGTGTATAGTTAGCTTGGGCCTTGCTGTTAAATTCAGTTCAATTGCAGTTTACAAATTAAACTATGCTATAATTTGGGTGTTTAATGAGTAGATGTGATTTGAAAATCATAAGTTTCCACTGGTGATTGCACCATTTTCTACAAAATTGTGGTTCCTGTAACCTGGTAAAATAGAAAATGGTTCATTGAAAAGTATTTGTCTATCGGCAACATTTCCTTCTTTTGTGATTGTCACTTAAGACTTTCTCTATAAACCCTTTCTCCTTTTGTATTTTCTTTTTAAATAGTTGTTAGATTTAGGTTTTTGAGCAACAATTATATTCTAAATATGCTGAAAATATCATAGGATTTCATACACTTTGCTGTCATAAAACCCTGTCATTGCATGTAAGTCCCCTTGTTGGCACAGCTAGAACATCCCACTAAGTTATTCATGCAAGCTAAGACCTAGCTATATAAACCTTTGGGTAGTCCTATCTAGGATAGGATATTTTTCAAGAGAGGTGAGATAACCTATATTTCACATGCGTTGTTGCATGCTAAAACCACCATCCACAAAAATCTCCCTTGGTTGATACATTCAGTTGAGAAGTAGTTTTTTCCTACACTATAGGTAGTTATTTAGGGTATTTTTAGTTAATGTCGATTATGGGACAGAAAAGTGTTTGGATGTCTTCTAATTTTGAGGACATGGATGACACAAAGGAAAATGAACTATTACTAAACTCAAAGAAGAAAATGAAGAAAGTACCATTATGGGGTCAGAGTCAATTATTGATGGCCAAGACCTCCTAGATGGCTAGGGAAAAACCTCTGATCCCCCACCCATCCCATTGGTTCTATAACTCAATGGTTTGACTACATTTGTTTTTTTAAGTTTTATTTAAGACTTCATCTTACCTAACTATAAGGAGTAATTCCTTTCCATCCATTTCTTTTTGTGAAATAGTATAACATATATTTTTAGGTACTATATAATACACTCATCCATTAGAAAACTAAAATGGTATAAATAAAATGTAACCGACATGATTCTTATACATATAAGATCTCATATGCAAAATTGTGTCTACTTGATGTCAAACCTAAAAATTTACCCTTTCATAATGACTAATGCTTGATATAGAACATAGGGTTGCATGGATAGCAATCCTTCCTTCATGTTGAACATGAGGACAAAAGAAATGAACATTTCACTTTGTTTGTTTGCCACATCTACCATGACCCATGAAATTATCCTTTATGGATGGAAAGATCTAATTTTAAAATGGACTATGGGTATTTCTTCCTCTAACTAGTGGCTACTTACAATTACATTAACTAAGCACCTTAATTTTATTCCTCACCAAAATCTATTATAGGCTATTTGGCAGTAAATTTTTATAGGCCGCATTCATTTTGTGTAATAGCTTGATAGGTGAGGGATCCAAGGTAGGATTGTGGGAATTTATCACATGACCTCTACTATTAAATACAATGGTACAATTTTCTGCCATACATTACTGCCTCCAATCCTCTTATGGTAGGAGTTGCTTCTACTAAATACTAGGATATAGCCTATTACCTATAAAGAATCATAGCCACAAACAATTTGGAGTAACCAAATTAGCCTAGTCAAGAAAGTCAATGCTCCAAATATTCAACCCCAAGCCATTATTCACGAGAACTCTCTAAACATGTGTTCTTTTTTAGCCTATCATAATAAGTGGTTGTAAATGTTACCAAACCCAAACAAACACTAAATCCATATACATATGGAGGAGAAATGCTACCAACATGAGACATAAGAGCACTTGTTACCCTTTGAATTTGTACTATTCAAAGACACTCTAGGCTTTAAAAACATTCATCTTCTCCATTTTATCTTTATTCAAAATGACAAAAATACTCTTGTGCAAAGAAATCTATATAATTCACCTACATAAAATCTTTTGTTCAAATTTATAATTATGTAGATAGAAAGTGGAGGAATGAAAACATTAATTGTAAATATTTTTTGGGCATCTTTTATATAGATTTTTTAAAGATGTGTATACTAGTAACATCTATAGTTGCAACATGTAAATACCATTATCTTAATAGTAAAATAAAATAAATTATACATATTCACCTATATTATTGATCTTTTGTAAGGTTTCATATGGATTAATAAAGCCTAATTCAGATATTTTAAACAATTACATGTATATATTGTTAAAAACACCAATAAAAGGTGACAACAAAGTCCAAGAAAAGAAACTATATAGTTATGCTACTGTTCTATATGAAAACATAATCTATTTAGATAGATGGCTTCTATCTAAGACAAATTATTTAAAACATTTGCAAACATTCCAAGAGTACATAAGTGTATAGAAATCCTAAACAATTTCTATTACACTTAACAAAACCCTATTTTATATAATAGTCATTGAAATCCTAATTGAGAAAGGACTTATCAACTATAGGTTAAGGCTTAGATGAAGCAACATTTCCTTTCAATAACATAAATTCATATACACTATGTTATTGAAAGGAATTGTTCCTTCATCTGAGCCTTAATTTGTAGACACTATGTCATTGAAAGGAAGTGTTCCTTCACCTAAGCCTTAACCTATAATCGACAAGTCCTTTCTCAATTAGGATTTCAATGGTCATCTCATAAAATAGGGTTTTGCTAAGTGTAATATTATTTTTTTGGGATTTCTATGCACTTATATACTATTTAAATGTCTATCTATTTTTTAAATAATTAATCTTAGATAGAAGCCATCTATCTAAATAGATTATATTGTCATATAGAAGAGTAGCATAATTTTATAGCTTCTTTTCTTAAACTTTGTTGTCACCTTTTATTGGTGTCTTTACAATATATACATGTAATTGTTTAAAAAATATGAATTAGGCTATATTAATCTATATGAAGCCTTACAAAAGATCAATAATATTAGTGAATAGGTATATTTTATTTTATTTTACTATTCAAATAATGGTATTTACATGTTGCAACTATAGATGTTACTAGTATACCTATCTTTAAAAATAATCTATATAAAAGATGCCCAAAAACTATTTACAATTAATGATTTTATTTCTCACTCTCTATCTACATAATTCTACAATTGAACAAAAGATTTTATGTAGATGAATTATATATTTTTCTTTGCACAAGAGTTTTTTTATTTTGAATAAAGAGAAAATAGAGAAAATGGATGTTTTTAAAGCCTAGAGTATTTTTGAATAGTAGCAATTTGAAGGGTAACAAGTGTTCTTATGTTTCATGCTAGTAGTATTGTTGTACTCCATATGTATATGGATTTAGTGGTTGTTTGGGTTTAGTAACATTTACAACCATTTATTGTGACAAGAAAAAAACACATGTTCAAAGGGCTCTTGTTAATAACGGCTTGGGGTTGAATATTTGGAGCATTGACTTTCTTGACATGCTAATTTGGTTACTTCAAATTTATTGTGGCTATGGATACTTATAGGAAATAGGTTGTATCCTATATAGTAGAATCAACCATTGCCATAAGAGTGCTGGAGGTAGTAATTCCTAGCAAAAAACTACTACCACTAGTATCTAATAATGGAGGCTATATGTCAAATGACCACAATTCTACCTTGGATCTCCCACCTGTCTAATCCATTGCACAAGATAAATGTGGCCTATAAAAAATAACTACTTGTAACATTGAAAATTGCATACCCTTACAATTTCACACTACGTTTTGTGCTCATTTTAGTGTCTGCTCCCCTAGTATGTTCTTAGCAACATGTGTTTGAACCTTTATGTTTATTTTCATAAAAAAATAAATTAGTGTCTTGTTCTTCTCTTCATTCTAAGGTGTTTCATGTGACCAAGAGCTAGAGTCACTTGGATGCTAGCGCTTCGCATAGATGTTTACGCATCACACTAGCATACTACATCTATCTAGCACCAAGTGACTATTTTAGGGCATTATTGTCCACCTTCAATGACATTAGAGATTCTTTGTAATGCTTCTGTGCCTCCTAAAACTACCTTCTTTGACCTATTATCTCATTTTCCCTTTTATTCTTGCAATTTTGAATCAACTCTTTCATTCTCAAGAAATCTATTGAACTCTTTGGATCTCTTCTACAACTTTGTAAGAAATGTGTGAAATATTTTCTTTGTTGTGCTCATCTAAAACTCTATATTTTGGCAATCTCAAGGATCCTCCATGGATGTGCTATTGTACACATGCTCATGTGAGATTTCTTGAGGGTTTTGTGGCTTCTTTGTGGGGTTTAATGAGACCATTTCTTTCTAGATTGTTCCTCTTCAGTTGTGCAATTTTCACATGTGTTTATCATGTGATTGAGTTTCATTTACCCTCTCTTATTTCTCTTTTGTAGTGAATCCATTATTTTCTTGTTTCATTTTGTGGGTTACCTCCATCCTCCTTGCTCTCTTTCAAACAATCACACTAGTTTTCTCTCTAGCTTGAGAAGATTAGTTTTTATTTTACACCTATAAATAGTTTTTCACTATTTTTATTCCTTCTAGACACACATATAAAGTCGCAGTACACACTGTTATTCTCAATATTTTCCATATTGGCTGCCTATGGAGGTCGAAAGACCAAAATAGGGGCTTGACCTAAAGGCAAGATCCCAAGCAGCCCTAACAATTTTTTGTCTATTTTGCAAGTTATAGATTTGAGTAGAGAAGCTCCATTCCCGCTTCACTAGTTTTGTGATATCTCTTCTCAAACCCTTTTATTTTTTTTATTCATTTCAATTATTCCAACTTGTATTGTTCATTTCTTTTAAGTTTTATCTTATTTTTGTCACATGGAGACTACCGGTGTGGTGTTGAGTTCCTTGTTGTATAGTACATGTGATTGGAAGTGAGACAAAACTAAAGTTTTGATTTTTGTGTACATCTTAAAGACTACAATGCAACACACTAGAATCCCTAGCAGAGGACTCCCCCATTTAATACTAGGTTCCTCTATACCTTCTCTTTTTTATTCTACATTTGAAATTTTCTAATTCTATCTACAATATTTCATTTTTAGCAGTTTATTAGTATTTCTTTATCTTTCATGCAATTAGTATAGTTTCTATTTACATTTCTTAGTACAAAAAGGGATTGGTAATGTTAGTCTATTGAAAACTAGTAGACATCAAACTAAAATGGTCTTGAGTGTAGTTGTAGATAAAAATTCCTTTGGCTAATACCTCTTAGTTGAAGTGTAGATTTTCCTCCTCTACACTACCAAATAGTCTATAATAGATTCTAATAGGGAATAAAATTAATGTTCTCAGGCAATGTAACAATCCACAACTGCCACCTAGAGGAAGAAATATCAATAGTCTATTTTAAAATTTGAACTTGCTAGCCATAAAAGGACAATTTTGTGGGTCCCTCCAGATGTGGCAATCAAACAAAGTGAAATGCTCATTTCTTTTATCCTCACATCCAAAATCAATGAAGGACTACTAGCCATGTAGGCCCAAGTTGGACATCAAGCATTAGTCATTATGAAAGGGTTAGGTTTTAGGTTTGGCATCAAGAAGACACAATTTTGTATTTGAGTTCTTATGTATGTATGAGAATCCATGTTAGTTTTTTTTATTTATACTTTTTAACTTTTCTAATGGATGAGTGTATGTTATAGTAACTAGAAAGATATGTTATACTATTTCAAAAAAATAAATGGGTGGAAAGAAAATTACTTCTTATAATTTGGTAAGATGAAGTCTTAAATAAAAGTTAAAGAAAACAAATGTAGTCAAACCATTGCGTTATACAACCAATGGGATAGGTGGGGGATCAAAGTTTTTTCCCTAGCTATATAGGACATCTTAGCTACCAGGAATTGACTCCCACCCCATAATGACACTTTCTTCATTTTCTTCTTTGAGTTTAGCAATAGTTCTTGGCAAAAAAATAACCAAACTCTAAGACAACACATTTTACCACACCCTTGCTAAGAGGTGCTTACACATTCACTCCTACTCTCATGACATGATCCATTTGATTAGGACAAGAACTAACAAGTTGTTATGTCCATGGGAAAGAAGAACATCACGAGTGATGGTCATGTTGTGGCCTGTTTGCACATTGTGTTGATGCTTGATAGTGCTTTTATAGTGTGGTTGTTATTATTCTAATTTAACTCATTAGCAAAAAAGAGACAAAAGATGTTCAACCTTTTCTCTTCAAGTTTGATTAATTCTTGAAGAAGCCAAACCTTTATAGTTCAAAATTCTTCTCTATGTCTCCTTTGTTGATTTTGTTCCTCAAACAGCCTTAGGATTTTAACTTGCTCGTGGGCTACTTATTTGGTGGGGTTTTCTTGAGGTGGAAAGTTTTCCCTAATCTCATTTAAGATGGCTTTAATATAGTCTTCTCTCACTCTAAGGAAATTTGAGTGCAAACACTAAAAGTTGAGATAGATATATCTATATTAAATATTTGTAAGTTCAATGCATTTTGTTAGGATCAAGGGCTTTGTGTCTCTTTTTTTGGTGTTTTTGCAATTTTATGAGTTCTCTAAATGCAAGTAATCTAAATGAATGCAAGAAACTAATCTATCATTTTGTATTTCCCCAATGTAAATATTATTTAATTACTTGTTACTTGAAATAATCTTTTAAATGGATGTAACTATATGGATTTTCAGAAGATACAAGTTTCTATGTTTTTGTGTTTCAATTTTTGATATTAAATAATCTATTGTAAGTAAATGTAGTTAATCTAAGATTATTGTAAAATAAAGAAAATATAATATAAGAGCTAATATAGCAAAGTATGAAATTATAAAACCAACTAAGAAGAAATAATGAATTGACTTCCTCAAGTGCAAGAGAATTTTCTAATTACTAATAGTTCTTTGAAAATAAAAGAACTTGGAAAATAATGCTCAGTGCTAGTGCAAGCACGTGTCCTCAGGGATCCATCTTTGTCTATATCCTTCTTTGTAATAGTTGGGTCCTCCACTTGGTGATAGAAAAAATAGGGATGTGAGGGAAATTGGGATTGATATGTAAGAAGCTTTAGAAACTTAGAAAAATAGAAAGTAAAAGGCATATTAGTCCTTAGAAGCATCAGATGCTTATGGGATCTACAATACAAAAAGGCTCGATCATATAAAGGTGATTCACTTTGGGAATGAGAGATCTTAGTATAAAAGAAAGAAAGAATTCAAAAATATAAACAATCTCCTCTAAAACTAATTGTGAATGAGGTATTTATAGTTGGAAAATCAACACCAATGGTGGGGTTGATTGGGAGAGGATAGAAGAGTTGTTTTTTCTATGATATAAGATAGATTAGGAGTTCATAGGGGATTGATTAGGAGTGAAATAAAGACTTTATTAAGAGTCAAGGGGAGAGGAGAATCAATCAACGCCTAAGTAGTGGTTCAACCAAGACAAGATAAGACTCTCAACCATAAGTTAAAACTAAAGAAAATTGGTTGGAATTGAAAGAGATCAAGCATGCCAAAAGATGATAGGGTCAACCATTTCTCTAGGATTGGTCCCATGGGTGACCCTAGGGTTTTTCAAAGGACCCTCCAGTTGAGAGTCTACAAAAGGTTTTTTGACAAACACAAGGTGTTGGAACTCAATTCAAGGGTAGAACAAGATGGTCAAGGGGATAAATAGGTTAATTAAAGTGTCATCAATCCTAAAAATACTAAGAGAAAGTGTAATAGATGTCTTTGTAGGTTGAGATCTAGATCACCAAATCATCATTAGACTGCCATGTCAACTTGTGTGATTTTGAGTACTTACATAACCTAATTATTGTCTCTCACTTGCCACATTTGTTGGCATGATTGTGATAAAACTTGATTAATGTATAATAATCATTTAAAACATATTTTGTGATGGTCTTATTTTATTGCATATGGGGTATTAATGATTTCATAGGGATAACTAAGAATGTTCACTTATAGGTTTCCTTATCTTGTGAGTTTGTATGCATGTGCAAGCTTTGTTCTGATGATTATTTGTATAGGCATGTCTTCATATTATTTCTCAACTATGAATTTATTGCCAAATGGATTAGGCAATATTCTAATTGGTGAAAGGTCAAACACTTTCATTTTAAACATCTCTCTCTTTCTATCTATCGGATTAGTTCAAGTTTTACCATACTTGCATGATTCAAAATTGCAACTTATGCCTCATCCTTAATAATTCAAAACTCCAATATAGTTAGAGGATTATGATAGTATGTTCTTCCTCTTACCCATGTATATGCAAAGTTAAGTTCATTCATTCTTATATATACAACATTGTTGTTATCTTTTATTTGATGGCAAGAGTGGGCTACAATCTACTTGTTGGAGGTCTTGTGCATCTTTATGTTGTCAATGTTAACATGAACCTAGTGATAAATCTTGGTATTCAAAGCATACTAGGTATGGTTGCTTAAAGGCCTTAACTCTCATGTTGTATTTCTCTTTAATTTCCCTATTGATTCAATACCTCAAGGAAAACCCCCCTTGGCCAAGCAAAGCCTAAAAATGAAGGTGAGTCTACCCACTCAAAATATTTGGCCTTAATCACTCACAATTTGTTGATTAGCCCATATCCCATCTTCTTGAAAACATGTCTCTACCCTTGAAAATGAGATGACACTCTAAGATTGTGGAGCCACGATTTTGGGACCCAAGAGAAACAATATATTTATCCTCCTTAGGGAAATCTAAAATATCAAAGCAAGTTATATTAGGTCTCAAGAACATTTTTAGGTGATACAAGAAATAGTTTATAACTAAATAAAAATAACCACAAAGTATGATAACATCTTTCTAGAAACATGGAAGGAAGAGGGAAGAACAATATTTGGATCAATATTGATAATTTGAAGCTCACGTCCAACAACCATCCCAGTTCCTTAATTTGAGTTTTGTTTGTAGCTAAAATTATAAAAAGCTCAAATTAGAACATCATCTTAAAAAAGAGGAAGAAAAAAAATCAGAGCTTGGATTAACACATGAAACAAATCCTTGTAATTTTTGTAAGACCGGATATAAAACACTTTGTAAGGACATATATAAAATACTTTCTTAAGATGGAAGCTCACTTTCAATGTCCTATCCAGCCTCACTCTTTCTTGTTCACCAGCTCCAAAACTAAGATCACAATTAGCTTCATCATTGAAGGTTCCTAAGACCATGGATCAAAACATTTTGTGGTACTCAACTGCAATGGTATTTTTGGGTCTACATTCCAATGCTGTATATGAAGCATTTTCCTGGCTCCATTCTCTAACATCCCCAATAGAAGAAGAAATAAATAGGTCTCAAATTGGCCTATGAAGAACAAGGAAAGCCTCTTCAATTTGACTGAATTTGGAGTCGTCAAAGCTATGAAATCTTGTACAATAACTCTCTCAGATTCCTCTTGTGTAGAATTTGAAGAATTTATAGATGGATTTTTAGAGGCCTTATCCTTTAGGGATTTTGAATTCTTTGTTAGACAAGTGTACCTTAGTTTAGAAGCTTCAAAGCTTTCTTCTCTAGCCAATATTTCCCTTTTCTACTTTTTTAAACATGGAAAGCCTTATTTATGGCTTTGCAACATGGTTTCTCTAATGGAAACTGAACTACTATCCAAAAACTTAACATTATAATGCAGGTTTTAAGAAAAATAGTAAACACCACCAATTTAATAAAAAGAATATAAACATGTCAAGCCAGGACTGGGAAAAGAGGCAAAATGACTTCAATTGTATTCATAAAATAGAAAGATTACAATATATAAAAAGGTAGATAATATGGTTGAACTATTGGAACGGAAAAGGAAACTAAAAAACCAACTAAGTAACTAATTATAATACAATAATGTGTAACCCAAAGATTAGCACATTAACATCCCCCCTTAATTTGAAGAGGTTAAACCAAGAATGTCTCAGAACTTTTCCAACTTCCCCCTTCCAAGCACTTTGGTAAGAATATCGGCAGGCATCTACAGTGGAACAATATTTGAGTTGTACACTGCCATCTTTCACATGGTGTCATATCAAATGGAACTTGGTGTTGATATGTTTGGTTCGATCATGAAAGACTAGAGTCTTTGCCATTTTGATTGCAGATTGATTGTCAACAAGGAGAAGTGTGGATGAAATCTGTTGTTCCTACAAATCTTTAAGAATTCTCCAAAGCCACAAGATTTCCCTAGTTGCCTCAAAAGTGGTTATATATTCATCTTTTGTAGAGGATAGAGCTGGCATGGTCTACTTCTTAGATTTCCAAGAAATGGCTGCTAACCCAAGATGCATAAGGGAATCGGAAGTAGATTTTCTATCTTCCAAGTCACCTGCATAATTAGAATATGAATATCCAACAAAAGAGAAATGTGATCCCTTCGAGTATTTGAGCCCATAATTTTGAGTGCCTTTCAAATACCAAAGAACTCTTTTAGCGGCTAACCAATGATGTTCTCTAGGTTGTTGCATGAATCTAGATGAAGCCCCCACAACAAAAGAAATATATGGACAGGTAGTTGTTGCATAAATCAAACTTCCAACAAGTTGTCTGTATTGAGTTGCATCAACCATTGTTGCAGAGTTATTTGGTGTGAGCTTCATATTTTGCTTCATAGGAGTGTTAAGTGGTTTGTACTCAGACATGCCAAATTTGCTTAGAAATTCACCAATGTATTTTTCTGATTGATGAAGATATACTTGTGTTTTTGAATCACCTCAATACTCAAATAGTAATGAAGATGTCCCAAGTCATTCATTTCAAATCCTTTCTTCAATGTGTCTTTCATAGTTTGATTGTAATCCTCATTATTACTAGTGAGAAATAAATCATCCACATAAACAATTAGATATACAACTATGCTATCAAACTTTTTGACAAAGAGTGTTGCATCATCAAATTAAAAGTGCTTGAAAATCAACTTCAAGAGATGCTCAGTGAGTTTTTCATACTAGGCTCGAGGTGCTTGCTTCAAACCATACAGTGATTTTATGAGCTCGCATACCTAGTGTTTGTGACCATTGATTGCATATTCTTCTGGTTGAGTCATATAAATTGTTTCTTTGAGATCACCATTCAAGAATACAATTTTGACATCCATTTGATGAACTTTCCACCCATTTTGTGTCAAAAGAGCCAACAAAGCACAAACGGTAGTCCATTTTGTAGTAGGTGCAAAAGTTTCATCATAATCTATGCCCTCTTTTTGAGCATAACCTTTTGCAACAAGGTGGGCCTTATGTTTGTCAATTGAACCATCTACTTTATACTTGTTCCAAAAGATCCACTTGCACCCAATATGTCTACAACCTAGTGGAGGATCAACCAACTCCAAAGTACCATTTTTGAGAAGAGCGTCATACTCATTTTGCATAGCTTGCCTCCACACTACTAGATTTTTTACTTCTTTGTAGGAAGTTGGTTCTAAGTCCATTGTAATATTGAGTTCATTGAGACTTTGATGTTCCTTCATTACTAGATTGATCTAGATGCCTAGCTTTATAAGAACTTCTCGTTCCTGTTTTACCAATTTCATCAAGTCTCAAATCTTTTAACATAGATGTTCTTTCCAAGTAATAAACTTAGCAAATTTATCAAGTTTCTTTAATTGACAATTAATATTAGCATCATTTTTAGAAGTTTCACAAAATATAACATCTCTTGCAAGAATAAATTACTTGTTAGCCTCAGCATATAATCTATATGCTTTGGAAAATTCAGAATAGCCAAGAAAAATAGATTTATAAATGTGGTGATGCAACTTACTTCTTTTCTCCTTCGGAATCAAAGCATAGCGAGTGGAGCTAAAAATCCAAAGATGCTGAATAGATGGACGGTTGCCATTCCAAAATCCATATGGAATTCCTTGATGAAGAGCAGATAAAGGAGATCTATTGCGATGATATACTGTTGTTCTTGCCGCTTCTACCCAAAATTGCAATTGGATCTCTTTGAAGTATAAAATGGTGCAAACCATATTTAGAATAGTTCTGTTCATTCTTTCAACACCACCATTTTGTTGAGGAGTACCTAGAACAATGAGATGATGTTGAATCCCATTTTGATGAAGATAATCCTAAAAAACTATGGAGGTCAACTCTCCCCCATTGTCTTTTCTAAGAGTGTCAATTTGAGAGTGTGCTTGCTTTTCAATCATAATATGAAACTTCTTAAAAATTTTAAAAGCTTTAGACTTTTGCTTCAAGAAATAGATCCAAGTCATGTGACTATAATCATCAATGAACAACATAAAGTATTTACATCCCCCAGCAGAAGTGATTGATAAAGGCCCACACAAATCAGAATGGATGAATTACAATTTTCTATGTGCTCACCAAGTTGAGTGAGGGAAAGAATCTCTATGTTGTTTTGCAAGAATACAAGCTTCACATTTTTTAATTTTCTTAAACAAAGTGGGCAAACCAACAACACCATTCTTTTGCATGATACAAATACTATCAAAGTTAACATGCCCAAATCTAGCATGCCACAAAAGACTAGGAGAAAAAGTACCTTCTTCAGTGAGATATGCAAAACTCCTAGAAAGGGTTGATTCACCATGAAGTTTTAATAACTCGCCTTCTTCACAACTAGTAAATGCAACTTGATTATTTGATTTCTTTCTAGCAACTACATGTCCATCTTCCAACAAAATGGAGTGGCCTTGTTGCCTAATCAAGAGTAGTGACAACAAGTTATGTTGCAATTGAGGAAAATACAAAACATCATGAAGTACAAAATCTGGAAGACTAGGCAATTTAAGCCAAATAGTGCCTTTGCCAAGAGGCTTAAAACTTGATTTATCTGCCAAATAGATTGGACCACATGCACATTCATTAAAATATTCAAAATAATCATGCACCTAAATGTCATATGTTGTGTGGCTCCAATATCTAAGACCCAAACATCATGCCATAAAATATTAACTAAAGTATAATAAGCAAAATTTGAAACAGAAAGCACATACTCATCATTATCACTACCACATGCAAATTGGGTTGTTATTGATGCTTTGTCATCATAGTTTAATTTATCTTTTGGTTTGAAATAAGTTTCTATCTTATCCCATGAGATATTGCATTCATGGCCTTCATGACTCCCTTTACAACCACATCTTTTACAATACAAGTGTTGTCTAACATTTTGATTGTCATGTTGGAAGTGCCCTTTGCCATTGACAGTTCCTCTACCTCTGTTTTCCATTGACCTCTACTTTATTCCTCTATCATTATGACCACCTCTAGAAGTGTTTTTAGTAGGAGGCTTATCTTTTTGTTGAACAAGACAAACATTTTCACCAATGTTATCATTTTTTCTTCCAAAGGTCTTGTCACATTCTGCCAACTTTGCATCAAAAGTGATTGTGTTCAATTGATTACTTGCTTGAAGAGATTCTAAATAAGTAGAATGTGTTGGTAGAAGTGTCTTTATTAAGGCTGTGAGATATATATCAACTTTTGTACCAACAACATCAATATCATGATTTATGGCTCTAATTTTAGAAGTCAAACTCATAACATCACCATTTTTCAATTCTAGATTAAATAGTTTCAATTGTAATTGTATAAATTCCAATTCAGAATGAGAATCATACAGATCTTTCAATTTTTTAAGGGAATCCCAAACGAATTTATACCCTTGGATGTGTCTAAACACGTATCCATTTACAGAAGCCCATATCAAAGCCAAGGCTTTAGAGTTTTTATATTGCCAAATTTCTTTGTCTTTAACATCAGTTGGTGTTGCAGGTTGAACATCTCCATCACAAATGTTATACCACATATTATTAAAAATCATAGTGTTTTCTATTTTCATATACCATTCTACCCATGTCTCTTTTCCAGTTAATGTTTCCCAATCATTGATACAACAGACTGCATTGTGAATTGTAAAATTGCACACAATGTGCAGATTCAAATTTATTTCTTAACTATTTCTTGCTTAAATTTGTATTGAAAAAGAAAGATAAATTTATATGATTCTATGTGGCAGAAAATGAGTAACAGTTTTGTAGCAGATATAACCTTTCATCAAAAAGAATAGCTTGCACCTGGTTTACCGCTGTTGTGCTTCGATCTTTGACCACAGGTACCCCACCTTCCTTCGCTGCCTTTTTCAGCTGCAAACAACAAAGAGTCATTCCAAATTCTCCTTATGAGGGATAGCCACCAGAAGCCCGTTTCGTTTCTGCTTTAACACACAACCGCCAGAAGCCCGTTTGACAAAATGCAGTCAATACCTCCGTATTTGAATGGAGATTTGCTTTCCGTAGCTATGATACCACTCTCAGGTCAGGATTGGGAAAAGAGGCAAAATGACTTCAATTGTATTCAGGAAATAGAAAGATTACAACATATAAAAAAGACATAATATGGTGAACAGAAAAGGAAACTAAAAAACCAACTAAATAACTAATTGTTAACACAACTACAAAACATTCAATTACTGTCAAAACATAATTTTGTATCAACGTGAGCAATTTAGCACACAGAACATAAACATTCACTTACCGTCAAAAAGGAATTATGTTCCTTGTAAGCACAGTAGATAGGCAACGATCTTGTGGAATTGATCAAGAATTTTCTCAGCTGCACAAAATTCAAGAGATTTTCTGTAAAATGGTTCTATGTTGTCCGTTTTCTTCAATAGTTGAAAAAAAAAAAAAAACGATTTCTGCTGCCCAGAGTTTCCTATTTAAACAAATAGCTCCTAGAAATGTCTTGCAGCTACCATCTATCACGCCTTTTAAAATTCGGAGATTTTGTTTAATTTTAAGCTACTTTGAATTATGAATTGGCAACGCGTTTTAACCGTCTTAATTGGCAACTCTCCAAAATTTTCGGCTTTTTCGCCTTGGAAAAACGAAAAAATATCGGGAGTCTTTAAATAAAAAAATTGTTTGACAGGCAAGGTCGACTGTCAAATTTAATTGTCGGACTGGCAACCATCATTCAACCCATTTAAAACAAAATAAGAGTAAAAAATTGATTATGTAAATCAACAGAAATGCTTAACTGCTGAAAGAAATGCAGGAATTGTCCAAATTTTTTATACCCAAATAGCTTAAAAATCCTGAGTCAAAATTATTCGCGAAAATGCTTTAGCGGAGGTTATTGTCGAAACATTTGTAAATTTAACAACTGCTTAACAAAATGCATGTCTGGATTGTAAATCTAAGGAGTCTATAAAATTAGTTCATTGGCGTATTCTGGAATTAGAAACAATTTAAAAATTATGGGAGTTCTCAAGAGGGGACATGGCTGTCATTAATGTAGCTTGTTTCGATTTAGTATTTTGCTGTTTCTATTTATTATTCTTCGTCCTCGAGGACCTCCATCGTTCGTTTTGAAGGAAGAATTTCAATGAATATAAAATTATTTAAAACTAATATATTTATATTTAAAAAAATATATCTAAATATCCCAGGGTATTCTTTTCCATAGTTTATTCGATTTTCTCAATTGTTTTTATTTTTTAATTTTTCAATTTTTTTGATTTGATATTTTTGATGATTTAAAAAGAAATTGATAATAAGAAAATTAAAAAAACTATGGAACCAAATAAAATTGGAAAAAATAAAAAATAAAAACCCAAAAATAAATTGAAAAAAATAAAAACTAAAAAAGAAATTGGAAAAAATAAAAATAAAAAATAAAAACCAAAAAAGAAATTGAAAATAAGAAAATCACAAAGAATTGGAAAAAATAAAAAATAAAACCCCAAAAAAATTGGAAAAATAAAAAATAAAAACAAAAAATAAATTGAAAATAAAAAATCACAAAAACTATGGAACCAAAAAAGAAACTGGACAAAATAAAAATAAAAATCAAATTTTAACTTTTTTGTTTTGTTTTTAGATTGGAATCTTTTTTATTTTTATTTTTAGATTGGAATCTTATAAAATTACAAGGAATTAGAATCTTTGAGCTCTTCAACTCCACCCTACTGTGAATGTAGGAATCAGGGCTTAAATTTGATGGCCGACCCTACCTGCCAACAAATTTTTTAATGACGATTATCTATTTGAAGGTGCCCTTAAAATACTAAGGCATATTTTAGTATAATAAAGCTATGTATAACTTAAATATATATTATCATAATTCTATATAAATTTTGACAGTTTATCTAAAATGTCTCCTTTAATGTGATACAATTGATTTAAAATTTTGATTTTTTTTATGGCAAAAATACCTAAATATGGTCATACGGCCATCAAATTTAAGCCCTGGTAGGAATGCCTCTTGACGTAATAAGTTGAGAAATGTCAAATATTGTAATAATTATATTAATACCATTAATTTATATATAGTTAGTATGCTCACTATCTCAAAATTTCTAATGAGTTAATTCTAACTAGTTCATGCTTGATGTCGACTATAGCTTCTCCTTTATACATAGATGTGATTTTATGTAGACAATTGACTAAAACAACCTAATTCACTATAACTTCTAATATATCCAAATGTGTGTAAAGATAGATGGTATTTGAAGTTATCTTTAGGAATGTTGTTAGGCCACTAAGGTCAAGTTCTCCTAGGTCAACGCCCTAGATGGACAAGCTTTATAGCTTCGGACAAATATTTAAAGAAAACATTCACAAGCATACAAATGGCCTATATGAGAATCTTGATGCAATAGATTCCTTTCAAACTTCAAATCCAAATGTTCCCTCCTTCATAATTGGATGATTATTGATTGTTCTTTGTGTTTAATTACATAAATGAATGTCTTTAAATACCAAGACATAACATGTTGCACAAATGTGTACCAAGTTAGCTCCCAACCATTAGTAGAAAAGGGCAAGAACTTGGGAATCTAAATTTTGGGGTCAATTCTAAGCCCCTTGGAATTGAACTTGAATGTCATGGCATTAACTCAAGATATGGAAATATAAATCTCAAGATTAGGAACACGTGCATTGAAGTCTAGGTTAAAAATAGGGCATATGTGTAGAAATAGGTTCAAATGGGGTTGGGATAAGATTGAGTGTATGAAAATATGTGTTAGTAGCAATAAATGGAGACAAAATAAAGAGGAAATGAACCAAACTTAACATACAAATGTGTCACTTGCAATATGTAATTGTATTAAATAGTGCAACTATCCAATTGAAACAAACTGTCCACACAAACACACTTAGCTAGTACTACAACTCTTTGCACCATCTTACATCATCCACTAGAAAAGACAACCTACACACTCAAATTATTAACTTTGCTAATTGATAACAAGTTACGTACCATACCAAGGATGTGTAGGACACCATTGATCCCATTCACTTGTCCATCTAAGAATCAATACAAACTCTACCATGGCTAGCTATGGTCAAGTGAGATTCATCACTGGGGTACAATCTCACCATCATATTATTCATACTTTAAAAACCATTTTTAATGGGAGGTCATATGGAAGGAAGCTCTATAGTATATCAAGCACACACCTTCTGATGCATGAGATGCCAAAGCCATGACAAAGGCATCGGAATAATCTTGAGAAGATTTTTATACTCATCTAAATCATTTTCTTTTGCTTTTCCTCCTCTTTGCAAGCTCTACGATCTAATGCCTAGGATTTCCATAGTTCCAACACTTAGCCTTGAACATTCTAGAAGATTTAGATCTTCTATAGGATTTGGATCTTGACTTTTCTTCTTCTTACCTTTCTCCTTCAATCTTTCACAAATAGCTAGGGCCATCTTAGTAGATTCAAAATCTTTTTGGCATGTCCCCTCTAAGAATAACACAACCACTACCTCATCCATTTTGAGTTCTAAGGTAGTGCTCCCAATTACTATCACCAAGTGATCTCATGAGTCTACAAAAGAACACAAAAAAATTATGCAATGATCTCCTCCTCCATTTTCACTCTAATAAACTGCAACTAGGTCACAAATATTGAGTTTTTTATTCAAATTGTTTCCCACATTAACACCATCATCTATTCTTGAGGTGTACAACTTATTTCTTAAGAAAAGTTTGTTAATTAGATATTTATCTTGGTACAACTCTTGCAACATCTTCCAAAAAACTTATACAATGGATTCTTCATATATATTAAACAAAATAGAATCTACCAAGTAGAGCCTAATGAGGCCCTTCACCATTTTGTCTAATAGAGCCCAGTCATCTTGTGACATTACAATAGGTTTGGATTTAGATACAACCCATAGATCTTTGTCTATAAGCATATCCTCCATCTTGAGCTTCTACAACTCAAAGTTAGTGCCTGTAAATCTCTCCATATCTATTCTTAATGTGCTTGCCATTTTCCTACAACAAGATCTCCTACATAGGCTCTAACTCCATCCAAGATTAGTAAAAAAATCCTTTTTCCTAAAACTTAAGACCGAAGATGATCAAGCTCTAATATCAAATGAAAGGAAATAGAGGTGTATAATAAGCTTTGTACACTAATCTATGAAAGTGTGTATATGCAAAACACTTATACAACCTATCTCATAATTTTTCTTCATCTTCATCTTGATGAATTATGGAATGCGATTGGAAATGTAACTACTAAAACATTATACAAAATTAAATTATAGCTACTCATTACAATTCCATTTATGATGTCTAAATAAGACGTGGATAAATGAATGTTGTAATCGATTATTTAAAATTTAAGAAGTAAACCATAGATACTTATGGGTAGGAGCCTTTGACAAATAGATTCAAAATTAGATTTATTAAATTTACTAAATGTCCATGACCACTATTTGTCATTTTCTTTTGGTTGCTTTGAAATCTAAATAAAAAAACATCTTGTAGTATGAAATGAAAGAAAACTTCAAGAGTGATTTTGAAAAAAGACAAATAATTCGTTGAAATGAAGAAACCATTGCTTGATTGTAATTTTTTAAGTCCTTTTTTCAACCTTGGAATTGAATTATATTAGTAATTATTGTCACAGGAAGAGTTATAATGGAAGTACTTTAAAAAAGGGAGAAGTTGATTATAGGATTTTCATTTGAAAGACAAGAATGATTCAATTTTTATTTGAATGATGTTTATGGTTGCTTAATGTGGTGGACATAAACATTTGTTGGGTTATAAGAGATAAGAAAAAGAGGTATTTCTACAGTGTATCAAATTATGTTGTTCTATCAAAAATTACTATGTAGTTTTTGAGTCAAACATATTAACCCATATTTCATGATTAGTTGTTCACATGAACCCATCTTTCATGAGTATGAATGGTCCACTTAGAACTCATTGCATCTAGGTGATGCTCATAGAAATGACGCATTAAGACTTCTCTAAAAGTCATCCATTTTAATTCTATTCACTCAAGAATGCTTAAACATGGAGTTTCCCCCCAAGATTAAGCCTACCTAGCTTGTTAACCCATTTTTAAAAAGCTTCAGAAAGCATTGTGCATTATGAACCATTCATTAAAGAGACCCATTAACTCATCCAATTACAAGTAGGATGTAGTTTTCATAGTATATCAAATTATGGTTCTTTATTAGAATTCAACTTCATAGCTCTTAAGCCAAATGCATTGACACATATTTTATGACTAATGGTTCACATAATTTGTTGGCTATGAATTGTGTCATACAACCACTTGAATAATAATCATCTTGACAAGCTACTTAGAATAGTTCAACACAAAAAAGAAGGTAGGTAGGGAAGTGTTGCAAGTATGTGCTTACTGGTGTTGTCATTGATGTCAACATATCTGTGTTGTCATTGGTGTCAATTGTGCTCTTGTTTTGATGGTTATTTGTGTTGAGTTAGTTTCTTTATAAGTGTTGAAGATAATGAGAAAATATTCCTATTATTGAGTTTCCACATGCTTTTGAGAAAATTTGCTCTCCTAGTGGAAACAGTATGTTACAGAGTATCTTGGCTTGCAAAAGTACAGTGTAGTGTTTTTATCCACATATTCTGTATACTGAATATCTTTGTCTGCGAATTGGAAGTTTTGTTAAAGAATGTTTGTAGTTGCTATGTTTCAAGTTTGAGCCTCCGGTGTGAAGATTTGAGTGAGCTTTGTTCACTAGAGTAAAAACTATTTTTCTAAGCATTCAATGATGATAGGGAGAATCTATTTTGCATTTCTCCGCATTTAAGTTTTATAGTCTGTAGTTTTGAAATCAAGTTAGTGATGATGTTATGTGCCCTCAGTTCAAATGGTTCATGATTTGGTGCTCCACAAGTGATCTTTCCTTTATGATAGTGGCCAACAATAATGTTGAAGTGCTCTGGTTTGAAGAATCTTCTGGATAAAGTGTCTTAGGGTTGTGCAGAAGCTATTGGTGATTATAATGTGCTTGTAGATGTCTCTAGATCATGTTCCTAACTTTGGATTGGTTCGCAAAGTGTAATCCAGATCGTGCATGAAGCGTGCTCCTAAAGTTCTTAGTGTTAACACCAGTTTTGGCCGACTTGGTTATTTTCACTACTTGCAAATATACTTTGGAGTTTGTGATACCATGTTGTAGCATGGAAGATTGGATTTGAGTCCCAGGTAAGGCATGTTGTGGTCCATATTCATCTCTTCTCTTTCTTAATTCTGTTTAGGTCTAGACCTATTCTAATCTATGTATGTAATGTCGACCTTGGAGATTGCTCCAATGGTTGATGATTGTAATGCTGACCTTGATGTACATTCCAAGGTTGATGAATTGTATAAATACATGTAATGAAGTGGTGTGTAAGGGTGAGTTGTTGAAGATGAGTAGATAAGGTGCAAAATGTAAAAGCAGAGCAAAGTAGAGGAGATATATTACACTTCAATGGAACTGAACTCTCGCATGGTGTAGATGCTACTATCTCAGTTCACCAATTCTGGCAATGAGCCTCTTATTTTGCATTGAACATTGTAGGTAGTGAGCCCTAAGGCAATGAGACTCTAATTTTTTGATATTGATATTACATATTATATTGTGAGCTAACACTCACTGTGGTTTTTCCCTTATAGGGTTTTCCACATAAAAATCCGGTGTCTCATGTGTTGAATGTATGAATGTGTTTAAGTTTAAATTTCATGCTTACATGGTTAAATTACAATAATAGAGATTAAGTGGTTGATGTATTAATGGTTTTAAAGTTTTGTTTACAACTAATTCACCCCCCTCTCAGTTGTCTTGTGCATTTCGACAATTGGTATCAAAGTGAGGGTTCCTTGAAAGAAGTTTAATAGCTTGAGGTAGATCTGGGATGGCGCACAAGAAGGTTGATCTTGAAGACCTAGAAAGAACTAAAGAAGAAATCAGAGATGTGAAGGAGAATGTCAAAGAAGCAGATGAATGCATCAAAAAATAAAGAGAGCAAATCAAGGAGTTCAAAGAAAAATATAAGGAGGTTACTGAACAATTGATATCAACAAGTGAAACCTTAAATTATTTGAAAGACAAAGTTGTATAATGAGAAAAACTAGAAGAAGAGCTAAATTTTTGGTAAAAGATAAATCAGAAGAATGTGATAAGCTTGAAAAAGAAGTTGGGAACCTGAAGTCAGATTTAGAGAACGCAAAAAGTTATGAAGAGAAGTTTAAGATAAGTTCTGCAAAACTTGATGAGATACTTGCTAGCCAGAAGAACTCTGATGACAAAGAAGGCTTGGGATTTGAAAAAGGTGAAAGTTCTAAAACAAGACAAGAAAAGAATGCTAAGATGAAGAAGGACAAAGGCAAACAGATCTAGAATCAAAAGAACAGACCTAGAAGATCACTAGTCAGGCAACCAAATGCTCAAAGGTACCCATCTTTCAATGGTTATTGTAATTCATGCAATAAGTTTGGTCATAAGGCTACTCAATGTTGGAGCAGAGTGAATCAAAATATTACATCATTTTTCAGTCAGTTCTTTACTTGAAATAAAATAGGTCATAAGGCTAATGAATGCAAAAGTTAGATAAGGAATAGTTACAAAAATAGAAGGAATGCTCAAACTTTCAGAGGTAATTTCTTTTCATGCAAAAGATTTGTTCATAGAGCTAGTGAATGTAGAAGTTAGACAAGAAAGGATTATAATAATGGAAGGAATGCTCAATCTTTCAATGGTGACTATTTTACATGCAATAGATTCGGTCACAAAGCTAACCAATGCATATCCAGAATAAATAAAAGGAATACTGGTCAAAGGAATGTTGTGTGCTACAATTGCAATATGACTAGACATATTGCAAGATTCTGTAGAAGCAAAAACATAAAGAAGGATAACCCAATAGAAAGGAAGAAACTAGTGCAAAAGGTTGATCCTACAGAAACCAAGAAGGAGATAGACAAGATATGGATCAAGAAAGATGTAAGTGAAGTCAAGGATGAGTTTGTGCTAGACTTTGGTGCAGAAGCTTCCTTTGGGAAGTGAATTTAGAAATTTGGCTTAGGGGGAGTCTTATTGAAAATGTTTTCTCCCCCACTAAAGGATTGGTGATGATGCCTCAACACGATTGAGACAAAGTCGAAAAAACTAGCAATAGAGGTTTAAGTTAGGACAAAGACTGTGTTTGGAAAGGATAAAGGAAGATTTGTGCAAGTTTAAGAAATCTGTTATGAAGGTTTGAGTAGGAAAGAAGATAGGTTATGAATTCTAGCTAAGTATCTATTTGATGAAATCAAGTTACAATGTTTCGATAATTTGATCTACATTGGTCCGCTGTTGAAGATAATGCTATGTGATTTTAGCATATCCTTATTGATCATTGGTTACATCTACATCTAGAAGTTTGTCTAATTTTGATAATTGCCTAGAGAATAATGAGTAATAGATGTTCAGGTTGAGAGAACACAATTGTTTCCAGTACAAAGTAGTTTTCATGATGATTGGAAGTATTTGATGAACTTGGGGACAAATGGATATGAATCAAATAAGTCTCCAAGAAGAAAAGAAAAAAATGGATGAAGAAAGTGCAGGTTGAAGAAGCTACAGAAAGGATTCCTAAAAACCCCTAAGGTTTGTGTAGAAGCATCACATTAAAGACCAGATCATTGGTGATAAGAGCAAAGGTGTATTGACAAGGAAAAGAGCTGCAAAAGAATAGGTGAACTACTATTTACTTTCAAAGATTAAACCTAAAACTATAAGTGAAGCCTGCAAAGATGTGAATTGGGTAAAAGCTATGGAAGAAGAACTAATGCAGATAGAAAAGAATTAAACTTGGGAATTGGTTCCTAGACTTGCTGATAAGAATGTGATTGGAACCAAATGGGATTTCAGAAACAAGATGAATGAAAGTGAAGAAGTTGTAAGAAACATTGAAGAAACAACAGATTCCTCTCTATAAGGTGGTACAGGCAGGACAACTTCCACATCAAGGAAAATGGTTCACTAAGGACCAGATTGAGAAGAAATTTCCTCATCTGCTGCAATACATAGGTGCAATGGGGCCCATTGCCTCTTAAGGGGGAAGCAATGATCTCGCAGAGATTCAAAAGCATTAGGGTGGCATTTGTTCAAGCAACTATATTCTAGTTTTTTAGTATTTTTTCTAGTTTTGTCTACATCCTAGTAATTGGCATTTTTGGAGGCCTCCGGAGTGGAATTTGGGGTCAAGACTTTTTTCAGTTGCTTTGAGCAGTAGCCGCAGGCATGGATTGACGCAACTCAAAAGGATATTCTCATGTTGAAGGTATATATTTTGAGGAGACTTGTGCTCATATGGCAAGGATTGAAGCAATAAGAATGTTCTTGGCATTTGTAGCACACAAAAATTTTAAAGTGTACCAGATGGATGTGAAGTCTGCATTCCTGAATGGAGAGCTAGAAGAAGAGGTTTACATTGAACAACCAGAAGGATTTCAGTCATCAGACCAAGGTGACATGGTGTTCAGATTAAAGAAAGCCTTGCATGGACTTAAGCAAGCTCTTAGAGCCTGGTATGCAAGATTGGACAAATATTTGTTGCAATTAGGGTTTAGTAAAGGTACTGCTAACAGAAATCTCTATTTCAAAATCAATAGGCAATGAAGGTATGTGTAAGAGATTTGCAGAGGAAATGCAAAAAGAATTTGGGATGTCTATGTTTGGTGAAATGAATTTCTTTTTAAGACTACAAATTACTCAATCGAAAAAAGGAATTTTCATTTCTCAGTCCAAGTATGTGAAAGAATTGTTGAAGAAGTTTGGAATGGAGGATTCTAAGCCAGTATGTACTCCTATGGTAATTGGTTGCAAGTGGAGAAAGAATGATGAATCACCTATAACTGATCAGAAAAAGTATAGGTCTATGATTGGAGGACTGCTCTATCTAACCCATACAAGACCTAACATAATGCATGTAGTCTATCTTGTGGAAAGATTTCAAGAAGATCCCAAAGAGTCACATGTGATGGCAGTCAAGAGGATCATGAGGTATTTGAAAGGCACTTCAAACTATGGATTGTGGATCCCAAAGATATTGATTTCACTCTTAGTGCTTATACAAATGCAAATTTAGCTGGAGATGTTGATGACAAGAAGAGTACAAGTGGAGGTGCTTTCCTCTTGGGTAATAGATTGGCTTCATGATTGAGCAAGAAATAAGAATTAGTTTCTTTGTCTACTATAGAAGCAGAATATATTACTGTAGCATGTTGTTGTACTCAAGTGCTTTGGATGAAACAAACATTGAAGAATATAAGAGTTGTGTATGAAGAACCAATTTCAATCTTTTGTGAGAATACAAGTGCTATAAACATTTCAAAAAATCCAGTGATGCACTCAAGAACAAAGCATATATCTATAAGATATATAAGATATCACTTTCTCAGAGAAAATATAATAGAGAATGAAGTAAAGATGGAATATGTGTCTACAAAGGATTAGATTGTAGATATTTTCACAAAGCCTCTACCCAAGGATACTTTTGAGTATCTTAGAGAAAAGTTGGGGGTTATTACCCCTCCTGCTCTAAAGTAAGATGCATGAGAAGTGCATTAGTCCAATGGCGTTGACAGTCTTATTCTTTGATCTGGATTGATGTTTTGAAGGCTACCTCTCAGGAGGAGCAGGTAGATATTATTGATATGAGTTCCTAATAAAGAGAAGTAAGTATTGTAGTATTGTTGACAAAGTAAATCTAGTTTGATCATAGTAGTGGCTTGCAAGTATGCACAGAGGAAGAGAAGTGATGCCCTTTGCCATTGATGTCAAAGGGGGAGAGAAATCATGTGAAAAACTTAGGGGGAGAAAGAGTTTAGATATGTGAAGAGAAAGGGGGAGAAAGTAATCAATGTAGAATCTTGTCTTGATGGTTCTTATAGTTTTTCACATCAATGTTGCCATCAATGATAAAGGGGGAGAATTTTGCAAGTATGTGCTTACCGGTGTTGTCATTAATGTCAACATATCTGTGTTGTCATTGGTGTCAACTATGCTCTTGTTTTGATGCTTATTTGTGTTGAGTTAGTTGCTTTATAAGTGTTGAAGATAATGAGAAAATGTTCATTTTATTGAGTTTCCAAGTGTTTTTGAGAAAAATTGCTCTCCTAGTGGAAACAGTATGTTGTAGAGTATCTTGGCTTGCAGAAGTATAGTGTAGTGTTTTTCTCCTCATATTCTATATACTGAATATCTTTGTCTACAAATTGGAAGTTATGTTAAAGAATGTTTGTAGTTTCTATGTTTC
This sequence comes from Cunninghamia lanceolata, assembly GCA_027924645.1. Lineage (NCBI taxonomy): Eukaryota > Viridiplantae > Streptophyta > Pinopsida > Cupressales > Cupressaceae > Cunninghamia > Cunninghamia lanceolata. The sequence continues at coordinate 1,028,964 of BSBN01000742.1, forward strand.
AAGTTTGAGCCTCTGGTGTGAAGATTTGAGTGAGCTCTGTTCACCAGAGTAAAAACTATTTTTTTGAGCATTCAGTGATGACAGTGAGAATGTATTCTACTCTGCATTTCTTTGCATTTAAGTTTTATAGTCTGCAGTTCTGGAACCAAGTTAGTGATGATATTATGTGCCTTTAGTTCAAATGGTTCATGATTTGGTGCTCCACAAGCGACATTTCCTTTATGACAGTGGCCGATAGTAATGTTTAAGTGCTCTAGTTTGAAGAATCCTCTAGATAAAGTGTCTTAGGGTTGTGCGGAAGTTATTGGTATTATAATGTGCTTGTGGATATCTCTAGATCATGTTCCTAACTTCAGATTGGTCCGTAAAGTGTAATACAGATCGTTCATGAAGAATGCTCCTAAAGGTCTTAGTGATAACACCAGTTTTGGCTGGCTTGGTTGTTTTCACTACTTGAGATTATACTTTGGAGTTTGCAATAACATGTTGTAGCGTGGAAGATTGGATTTGAGTCCCAGCTAAGGCGTGGTGTGGTCCACATTCATCTCTTCTCTTTCTTAAATTTTTTGTAGGTCCAGACCTATTCTAATGTATGTATGTAATCCCAACCTTGGAGATTTCTCCAATGGTTGATGATTGTAATGCTGAGCTTGATGTACATTCCAAGGTCGATGAATTGTATAAATACATGTAATGAAGTCATGTGTAAAGGGTGAGTTGTTGAAGATGAGTAGATAAGGTGTGAATTGTAAAAGTAGAGCAGAGCAGCTCGGAGATATATTGTGCTTCAATGGAACTAAACTCTAGCATGGCGTAGATGCTACTATCTTAGATCACTAATTCTGGCAGTGAGCCACCCCATTGGCAGTGAGCCTCTGATTTTTGATATTGATATTACATATTATATTGTGAGCTAACACTCACCGTGGTTTTCCCGTTATAGGGTTTTCTACATAAAAATCTGGTGTCTCATGTGTTGAAGGTATGAATATGTTTAAGTTCTGATTTCATGCTTACATGGTTAAATTACAATAATAGAGATTAAGTGGTTGATGTGTTAATGGTTTTAAAGTTTTGGTTAGAACTGATTCACCCGTCCCCTCTCAGTTGTCTTGTGCATTTCAATAGGAAGGTCATTCAAACAATAATAAGGGATTGTTCTTAAACTTGGACTTTCAAAGAGTTATGTAGACAAACTTAGCAACCTCAATATAAACAATTGTAGTTTAGTATATTATTCAATGGACAAGTAAACATTTGTGCTAATCCTTAAAATTTCTAAAGAGAATATGATGAGGTCTTCTACTATAATTTACACAAAAAAATTATATGGGATTAACTAATATTTAATATTATGTTAATCTCATAAATATTGTAAAAAAATGGTTAAAGATATTTATTTTTCTATTTTAAAAAATAATTAAAGCTTGTGTTCCCTTATAAGTATAAAAAATGATCGTGTGGATGATCTCCATAAAAAAGTATGAAGATAAAATAAAAGTATCATTTGATTATAAAGATAAAGAAATAAATTATCATGTGATAAAATTACTTTTATAAACATAAAGAGTTAAACATCTTGGAGAAGCCTTTCTTTTGAAGCCATAGCCACATCTTTCTTTTATCTTTCAAAATAAAATTGCTACCGAGTTAAATGGCCATGTAAACATTTTAAATAAGGTTCCTATTTTGTAAAAACATTTTACTATAAAAGTTTGGTTCATTTAACATATTCATCTTAATTAATCTTTAAAATTATATCAATAATTTAATAAATATTGAGCATAAATTATAAATATAACTATTCATAATTTTTAAATGTTATAAGTAGACATCTAATTACTTTTTCACTAATGCTTTTATGACTAGCATTGCACGAAGTTTACATGCAACAGATTTGCCAATAGGCTATTAGTAATGTAGACAATAAATTTTGGAATAAAATATAAAAAAAATATATTTGCTGATAGGCTATTAGTAATGTCGACAATAAATTTTAAAATAAAATTTTTAAAAAAATATATTTATATTGCAAGTGAGATAATGACAATGGTGTTTTGTTTTCTTTAATGTACAATAAACATTTTTTACTTACATTTAAAAATCATAGTTGGTAAAGATTGAGTAGAAGAATAATAATTCTAAAAGAGAAGGCGTTGGATAACAAATGCATGGAATAAAGAAAATTCAAAAGTTTGAGAAACAATATACTTATTTCAATAATTTTAGTTGTGATTGTATCCTATGTGTTAGTAGTATAGAGAGTTTTCTTGTCCATGAAATATTTGGAGACTTAACATTGTAGAACTAGTTCAACTTTGAATAGATCTAGTTTAATAGTGGGAAAGCTTAAGAAAAAATAAATGCAATTACAAAAAATAAAATAAAAAAGAAAACCATGCCTTTATAGTAAATTAAAGAAGACTGCCAGATAATCAAGTATTCTCCACAAAATTTGTAAGAAAAGCAAGTGTTTGAGTTTGCCTTTTAAAATCCAACAAAAATAAAATTAAAAAAAAAATCAAACAAAAAAATTGAACATTTTAATTTGACTATGTAAATGAGATAAATTCTACACTTCCAATATTTTCCATCGGAATATTATTGATTTTTTGGGATAAGAAATTGACCCAAAATATAAGAATACTATCAATTAGTAGAAAAGTAAATAAGCAGAAAATCAAAAGGGTCAAATGCATGCTCACAATTAACAATATAAAAAGGTAATCAAACAAAATTTAGGGTAGAGGGCTTAACCATGAGAAATGCCTCAAGTTTGTTGGTAGTGTAGAACCATTTTTGGGTTGCTTCCAGCTAAAACATTTCCTACATTTCACTATTTTGGGAGAAAAATTCTTCAGGCTGAAAAATTACATTGGTTAAGAGATTTTTCTATTTCCCAAAGGTACATCATAGTTTCCAAACTGCAGATACTCAAACTGGTCTCCTACCTCTGTGGTGCCAAATTTTTGTCCAAAGAAAATTAATTACTCCAAAATCAATAACTTTAGAAGGTAAAGGCATATGTTAGGCAATTGAAAACGGAATGAATACATAATCTGGTTTTATATAAACCCACTTTTTAAATTAGCTATATAGGATTTATGCCTAGATTTAGGTATAAACAGTTGTATATGGGCATTTTCTGTTCAATCAACTATTGCAACTTTCTAGGTACCCAAATTTTAGAGAGGATTCATAACAGGGTAAAAACAATTGGGTTAAGTTATGAATTCATACCATTCACTTCCATGAGCCTGTGTAAGAAAAATACTTGGGAATTGCTAGCATTTCTAATAGAAAGAGAATTATTTGCATTCCCTGTTGTTTTGGATAGTGCACAACACTAGCTATGTCAAAAAATTCTATTAGCATTTGAGTGCTCACACCTGCATTCAACTACACCAAACCAAAGCAAAAGGAAACAACAAAGCATCCCATTTTTTCTTCAGCCAAACTGGAATAATATACACAATACCCACAAATCTTTGGTGTTAATGTGGAGAAAGTGAAGAGCAATTAATTACCTTGCGCTAACCACATCTGATGTATATAGTTTCATGTCCATTGATGCTTTCGATGTTGAACCTTTGACTTGGGAATTAGAATGGTATTAAATTTTATTTTTTGTGTGTTTGACAAATATGAAATGCAAAACTTAAGTGGGTGTAGTGTAGCAGAGCAACCAGAGAAGTCGATCCATGGATTCTTAGTATAGGGCAGGAAAATGCCTACAACAAGAAGCATTTGTTCCTCCGTTTGATCGGCCATGATTAGTCTTATGTAAGGGCCTGACTTGTTATGGTATCCACACTTTCCTTTCGTATTCCTTCGATTCAAGGGCATCCTCTCTATTAACACTGGAAGGAACGACCATCGACAGATTTGTTAAGAGTAGTATGTGTATGACTGTGGAGAATGAGGTGATTCCCATGACAAAGAACAAGGTGGGTTTCATGGACATTCAATAATATCACCGTGTGATGTGCTGATCATGAGGAGCAAAACTATCTCGCGATCGAAAAAAAATAAATGGCAGGATTTTCTGATGGAAACATGCAGGCAGGATGATAATTTTCCTTGGAGCAAAAGCTCCCACATATAAGCCTATCGATTAAATATAATAGGAATACCTAAAATTATGAAAAAGTTTTTATTAAAATAAAATAAATATTCTATCTAGTTAAATTTATTATTCTATAATATTTAACACCATGAAGATAAATTGTAGCAAATTTTTAAATATCTCATATTATTAAGATAGCCAAAACAATATTAATATAGAATTTCAATTAAGTTCAATTATGGTAATATGCAAATACCATCCTCCCTATTTAGTTCTTCAAGTATTACATCAACAATTTATCTATAGTTTAGACTCAAAATAGATACAAATAAAATAGAAAAGAAATGATTTAAATCTAATAGAAACAAATTTGAAATTATTTTAAAATAATAAAAACAAACTTAAAATAAAATAAAATATCTCTCTGTAGTCTATTTCTTATGTACCATTTTTTTCTTTATTTCACTCCTAACCTAATTAGGTAAAAATATATTTTATGGTTTAATAATTAAGTGATATTTTCTCAACATTCTCCTATCAATTCTTAATGTTTTAAATTCTAATTACTTTTGCAATGAAACAAATATCTCTTAAAATTGCTTTCATAAATATATATATGAATTTATTCTTTATGAATGTAAATTTTATTACACTTATAAATGTAATAACCATCCTAGTTACTAATAATTTGTTTTTCATTACTTCTCAAGTACTATCTTAATCAAATAAGCAATTTCAATCCAATTTAGATGTGTTAGCTTGATCTCCTTACCAATAATAGCCATGGAAGCAACTCTATGTCACAATATTATGTACTCACACTAAATATGGTAAGCTCCCAAATATCAAGGTCATCCCTAGACCCAAACCTAAACCTTGAGGATTCATTTGTAATGGCCCTACGTACATATCCCTTTTTGGGAATCAATGGCTCCATAGTTCACACACAAATAATGGAGGGGCTTCATCCTCTCCTTTGGGAGACCTTTGATCTCACTTTTAAATCATGGCCATTAATTTATCTTATGCTTCCAATTCAATCCATACACAATAGTATGATAGAAAATGCATTCCATTGAAATGTTAGTTCAATGACAACCTCAACGTATGATCACACACAAAACCACATAGAGTCTAGCTCATGCATATATCACATTCACACATAGTGTTTATCTCATACATGGAACACATGTACACAATGTGACTAAATCATAGATACATCACATATACATAATGTGAATAGCTCAAGCATGCGACTCATAAACACAATGTAATTATCTCATGCACACAACACATGTACACAATGTGACTAAATCATAGATACATCTATTACGTACCTAGTGATATGATATTTTAACGTATTTAAGTGATTGGAGATTCTAACATGTGGCACACATCACTTAAGTTAGTTATATTGGGTCTTGTGGATAACTTGTGTAATTAATTATATTAGGTGTTGAGTAGGCCTTCATTAGGATTACCCCTCCATTATGTTATTAGGAGGAGGTCTATGTAAAGAAGGTGAATATCATTGTAAGTATGTCTGTTGAGTATGATATTGTGTTTCAGATCACTTAGAGATATAGTATGGAGTGGATCCTTCCATAATTGTACAATGTTACCCTACCTTAAGGGTAACATTATATGATATTTTATGGTAATACACAAATACCATCCTCCCTATTTCTTTCTTCAAGTATGACATCAACAATTTATCTATAATTTAGACTCAAAATAGATACAAATAAAATAGAAAAGAAATGATTTAAATCTAATACAAACAAATTTGAAATTATTTTAAAATAATAAAAACAAAATTAAAATAAAATAAAATTCTTATGTACCATTTTTTTTCGTTATTTCACTCCTAATCTACTGTTGCTTAGTATTCAAAATTTTTGCTAAGGCATGCATCCTTTGTCTTCATTGCCACTTCCTTTTCCTTTCTTATTTTCCTTAGTCATTTCGCCTTTGTTTTCTTTGTCTAGTCGGCAATCTTCCTTGTTCTTGAACCATAGTCGGCAGGTTCAAAAATTCACGAACTACCCAACTTCCCAACTTGCTTTGGAGTCTAATGTCAAGTTTTTCTTGTGTCAGTCTTAATCCTCTTTCCTATAGTCTAGTCGGAAGGTCAAAGATTTTCTGAAACTTCAAACTTTGAAGTCATCGGTACAAAAGCTCATTTCCTTTCTAATTTCTCGACTACAATGGATCGCATCCCCTAAGGTACTTTCATCCAAGTTGTTGTACGATGCAGGGTTCAAGTGACATATGTCATACGCCATTTAAGATGAAGTACGTGTGAACATCGTGGTGCATTTTCTAGAGATAACTTATGTCATATTGTGGTATTTTCAAAGATTGACATGCCACTAGAAATTAATGCCATTTATGAATGTTTCATGAGATGTGACATTTTAAGCTTAAACTAATTCACTATCTCATTTGAACTGTTCATCCTTTCATCAAAGTAAAAAGCATTGCAGAGTGAAGAGAAATAAGTCCACTATGTCTGAAGAGTGCGCCAGATTTGAGGTTCACAAGTTAGCACATTTGGCCATTATCTTCAGTTTCTTTCTTTCTGATATATCAAGCACTACTTTCTTTGGGAGGTAAAAATCACATAGCTTCATGAATCTGTGTTGCGAAAACCCTGTGAGCCCTTTGCATTTCTCTATTTCACCTACATTTGCCTTCGAGCTTCTCATGAACTAGTTTTTGAAGTTGGTAAAGATGAAGTTTAAGTTTCAAGGAGCTCCCATAGGTCCTGTAGTAGAAAACACTTTGTCTGGGGTGAAAGACACGGAGATGGGAAACATTGATTTTGATGACTTTTGGCTAAGAATGCGACCTGAAGGATAGTCAGTCCTAGCTACCAAAATTGTGAATAGTGGCCTGTACAAAGCCAGAGGTTTTCCACCTGCAGTACGTTGTCCTAAGTTGGTGATCGCGTGTGTAAATAGCTACTTTCCAAAGTCACAGGAAATACGAGCTTTTGACAATTCTGTGGTTGCAAAGATTGATTCTGCATCAATTTCTCTTGCATTGAATCTAGATGAGTATGTGGAGAATACAAATGTTTATGTGTCATTGACTTGGACTTATTACAATGAGAGAAGAGACCGGTGCCAGAATTGCATTGCAAGGGGCTAGTTGGAGATAGGAAGAAAGGGGAAGTCACGACTTCTTGCCAATCTCAAAAGAAGCCATTTTAAGGAGGAATTTCTAGACATGATTACACTGTTGAACCATGTGGTGGGAAATTCTCAATATGATACTTTCACTTTATGGATGTGCTATTTCATTTTATTAATTTGTGGAGATCATAAGATTGATTGGGCCAAAATAATTAGAGATAGTATTCATGAGCAATTGACAAGTTTATTGAGGAATAAGGATTTTCACATGGATTCACAGTTGATATATCTGCTAGCTCACAGAGAGGCTGCTTGGCTTGGCTTAAGGTCCCAAGGGTTACCCATCATCGGTATGCCTATGTATGACACTTTCTTTAAGCTTTGAAAAGAGGAAGCTGCTAAATATTTTCAAAGAATCAATTATGCTTTTACAATGTGGTTGACAAAAAGAATTGATGGCACATTAGAACAAAGGTTCTCAGAGGGTGTAGCTACACTTGTTATGAAATTTGGAAGTTTTTATGTGCAGTTTGATCATTTTTCATACATAAGAATTGGGGGTTATGAAAATGCCCTATTGAAATTGCTGCAGTATCCATCTAACTATCTCATGCTTTTCAAGGTATGCAGACAAATGGCTTCTATGAATTTGAAATATCATGCTATGAAGAAAAAGGAGTATTCCTTCCCTGTGACTCTGTCATTTTATTCTTGTAAAAGTAATGATGTTGTAAGAAATGTCGATAAGGCTTTGTCTGAATTTGGTCTTCATAGTTGATGGACCAGAGCATCTTTTAATAGTAAAAATTTTGTAAAGGAAAATATGCATGGGGGTTGGTCTTATCAGAACAAGCCTCAACTAGAAGATTATTGGGAGGATTGTCTGAATGAAAGAGGAGTCTAGATGAGAAGTTGGATGAGACTGACAATTGATCAAATTTGTGCCTTTGATCTCCCCATGCAAGTGCCTGATATTGTGGATTATGGTTAAGACATTTTGGATACTAGATTTCAAGAAGTTTCAATGCAACCTCTACCTCCTGTGAGATGGTTGGAGAAAGAAGTCATTGACATTAAACTTCACTCTTTTGGTGTCATAAGGAGAACATAGAAATGGCTGAAGAAAAAGTTTAGAGAGCAAGCTGGTTCAAATACAGCTAAAGAATCATTAGCTCAAAGCCAGGATAAGTCCAAAGTTGTGCATTCTCAGAGGAAGACATCTAGTTCTAACCCAACTATGCAAGGAGTTGGCTCACAATCAAACATGGATGGTGAAGGACCCCCTGAGGAGAATAATAAGTTGAAATCTGTGTGTGAGTTGGATGGTCAGCCAGTGAAAGATGATACCATGTGCCATTAGTTAACGACCCTGTTAATGACAACGATTCATTGATTTTTACATAGTTAGGAGAAGATAATATTTTTTATTCTTTGTTGAGTGCCCAAAATTCTCCTAGTTTGAATAATCCACTTGCACCTAATTCTTCATCAATTTAGGTTGATGGTATTACAAGTATGGTTAATGCCACGAGTGTTTCCACCTCTTCTCCTTCTTGCTTGAAGAAAGCAATTGAAAAGAAAAAGAGATATACTCTAATGGTGGACACTGGTTTTGATATAGTGGCTAAGTTGCTACATGAGACTCCAAAGCCCAAGCGTATGAGGAGAATGTTGAGAATGGTCACAGACCATACTACAGGCCATCAATTCCTTGAGATTGCTGACCTTGTGGAAAATAAGAATGAGGGTGAAGTGACTGAAGTAGATTTTAATATGAGCAGGGTGGCTATGGGACCTTCTACCATTGAAGGGGATATTTATCATGCAAAGTATTTAGTCAACAACTTATCAAAGAGGGTCAAGAAAGAATAGGAGGAGAATCACAAACTATGTTCTCAAGTAAGTGCTTTATCATCTTTTATTCAATTAGTTCTAAACATTACAATGTCCTCGCCAGGTGCAATGCCAGATTTAAGTGTAAGTGTGCCAGATCCCAGTGTTTTGCACCAAATAAAATAGTCTAGGGCTTTGAAGGATGTTGTGAATCAATGGGTAGAAAAGGTAGTCTTCGATAGTCTCCTATTTGTTGAAGAAGCTGTCAAGTTGTTTGATTCTATCTCAAGTAAAAGGGAGGTCTTAATTATAGAGTTTCAAAAGGCTAGGAGTGATCATAATAGCCTCTCTTTACCCTCAATGGAAATTAAAGAAATGGCCAAAATGGATGTCAAGGTCCTAATAGCTGAGCATATTATAAATGCCCCAAATGAGTTTGATGCACCAGCTTGGACAGATGTCCTTGAATGGAGAATAATTGTGTTGACATCAGCCGAGGATGATATGAGGGATGCGATAGCAACTTAATGCTGAAATGAGATATATTAAGGTTAATTTTGTTGTCTTGGAAATTGAAGCGACTGGGGAAAATGAGGACAAATTATTGGATGTCAAAAAAATAAAGAAAAACTTTAAGAAGTTGGTGACAGAGGAGATAATGGACTATAATGTCATAACTAGTGAATCACATGAGAAGATGGAAAGGACTGCTAATTACATCAAAACTGTCAAGAATGGGCTGGATAAGATTCATCAAAAGATTAATGATACAGATAGGGCAGTTTCCAAGAAGTGTACAATTAGCATGACTGGCACTCCAAGTGGCATGTCCCTCTCACCTTTTCTCACCAAGTACTGATCATACAAGGCTAGACAAAGGGCACAAGAAGCTCAAGTGGTGAAAGAGGATGCAAGTAAGGAAACTAAATAGGTGGTAGATGAAGATGCAACACAAAATGATGATGATGCTGGGGATGAGGATGTAGAAATCCTTAATTAATTCTCTTTTTATGTTTTAGCAAAATAATTTACATGCTCTTAAACTATTGGCTCTGGAGGGACCTTTAAATATTTATTGTTCAAAGTCTCTTTTAAATCGGTTGTCACCAAGAAGCTATTAGGGTTAAAGACAGTTATCATATGGCTTGCTATAAATTTGATGTGCATGTCTATGTATGGATCTTTTTGGCAAACCTTGTTTTGGTAATAGAGAATTTTGATACTTTCTATTTTCAATTACTTTTATGCATTTAATGAAAATCAATGCAATAGAGATTTAAGTGATCATAGACTTTGTGTTATGGTTATTTGAATTTATGTTCTTCCTATGTTGAATGTATTACTGCTCGTGTTGGTAGGATTTGTGCATTGAAGTGGTTGGATATCTTTAGTTTTGGCTCATTGTTGTGGATGGTTTATCTATTGATATAATGTTTAGAGTGATGATTATATGGTGTATGATGTTGATTTAAGTTTCTAAATATTGTGGCGGTGGAAGTCTTTTTACTTCTAGTTATTTGAAAAACAAATTTATGCCTTTATTGCTTTCTAGTTAGAAGCTTTGCCTTTATTTTTGCTTTCTGGTTAAAATCAATCTTGGTTTTTTATTCATAAGAATATCTATCAAAGGTAGCTGTGCCTTGTAAAATAAGTAGAGAGCCTTTATAAAACACCAATATAATAGGGTCAACTGTTGATTACATTTGTCATCTGTCTGGGCGTGAGAACATAGAGTTAGGTGACAAATTTGTTAACCAAAAAATTTTTGGCAACTCTACTGGGGACATTTGTAATATTAATTTTAGTACGTTGCTTTATTATTGCATGGTTCTCCAAGGAAGACATGCACCAATTATGCAACCTAACGTAGACTGGTTAGTTGGTGATCAAGAAGATATTATCACTGGTCTGTGACTGGTTGCCTGGCAAACTAGGAGCACAAATCAGTAGTATCATCAAGTGAATGAAGTTCTTGAAAAAGAATAGGAGCTTGGTGATATCCTAAGAGAAATCACACGTCATTTTGGTGAGGCTCAGGAAGTTGTGTTTGTTAAAGGAGTTATCCCTGTGCCCAGAAGAGAGAGACCTTTCCAAATTCAAGAAGTTCCTAATAACAGAAGAAGGAATCTGGTTGTTAGAGGAGAGAACTAAGTACGGAACCAACCAGCCATTCATCAAAATAACCAATAAGTGGTTTAGCGACTCTACATTGTCTTATTTTATACATTTATGAAGGTTGGCTATGAAAAGATACACTCGGGGTGATAGACAAAGGGGCATTTCTAATTCTAATTTTGATTTACTTCAGTCCTTAAATTTTTCTCCTTTCCCTCCTACAAGGAGAGTTAAGTCTTTAATTCAGCCATCCTCTCCCCCTCCTAAAAACAATCTGGTAGTTCAACCTGTCAAGTTCTCATTCTTGACGAAACTATTCTTCCATAACAAGCTAATTTCCCACTCCATACTCCCTTCAATATGGTTCAACCTCCACCTGTCCCATGGGGTGTTGCCATTGGACCTTTAAATCTTGGAAGAAATTTACTTGACTTACCCAGGGGCTCAAGAAAGATTGTACCTAAGTTTAAGGGTAATGGGAAGGTCACTCCTAAAGAGCATATAAATGCTTTCTTTACTTCCTGTTCTATCCTAGGGGTACAACATGAAGATGTGTCTATCAAACTCTTTGTTGAGTCACTCACTGACACTGTTGCTGAATGGTTCTATCACTTACCAAATGCATCCATTAATGATTGGGCTTCTATGAGGTGCCTATTTAAAGAAAGGTTTAAGATCACCGATAATGAGCATACGTTGGTAGCCTAGCTATCCTCAATGAAAAAGAAAATTCATGAGAAAATGAGAGAATTTTTAATAAAATTCAACAAGATTGCTAACAGAATTCCTAATGATGTCATGCCTGGGGATGGACTACTATAATGTTTCTTTATCAACACACTTCCCTTTGATGTTAGTTATGCAATAAAAAGGGAAGGTGCCACCAATCTGGCTGAGGCCAGACCAAAGCTATAGCAGTAGAAGATGACCTTATAACTAATGGTAAATGGAAAAGAGAATTACAGACAAGTAGGCCATCAACCGTAAATTCTACCGACCCATTTAACCAAAGATTAGCTAATGATATTATTACATTGAAGCAGCAAATGCCTAAGGGTCATCAGCAATCTTTTTATCCTGATGTGCCAAGGAAAGATCATAACTTAGTGGGAAATTTGAATAGATCTCTTCCCTTACCTAGTCCAACTTAGCGATTAGCGATTGAAGGACTATCTACCAGTAAAAATAATCACATGATGTGCAATTTCTACCTTACATAAGACCATGATGGAAGTTCTTGCCCTAAGATGGTGAGATTTATGCAGATGCTTTTGATGAATGAACATGCTGAAGAATCTTATCTAGAGGAACCTTCTACACCTAGTGATGCTAGTGTCAACTTCTTCTAGTATGAATCAGAGGATGAAGATGTAGAAGATGTTTATACCAAGGTTGGCAATCCAAATTGTGCAATATTCACAAGAGGACAATAGGCCTAGAAAGGATATGACCCTAAGAACCAACCTACTCTTCCTCTTCTACTCCAAAGTACATTCTGACTAGGTAGAATAATTCAAGTCCTAAGAAGATGGACAATACCACCACTAAAGCAGCATCTACTAAGGTACCTTCTACTTCTTCTCCTGAAGTACTTGTATCTAGTTCTTTTGCTATTGTTTCAAGTCATGTAAGAATACAAAAATTCAAATTTCCTAGGCTGAATATTTAAGACTTAATCCTTTAGAACTAGATAGGTTGATTAAGTATGTGACACAAGAACCTTCCCCTTCTCATTGCAATGCCTGGGTGTCAAATGTTAATGAAGCTCAAGTCTAGAAGCAAAATTGTTCAAACCCTCACTTCCAAGAATCAATACCTCAAAACCCTCTTGAAAAACCAAAACCCTTCTACGTGTCATTGTATATTGTTGGGTATAGATTGAGTAATTATGTTATTGATTCTAGAGCTTCAGACAATGTAATGCCAGCCCAAGTTACAAAGGCCTTAGGTTTGTCCTACACATCCTCCCATGGCAAGTGTTTTTCTATGGATGGTTCTCCTGTGCCTATCCTTGGTCAGATTAAAGATGCATAAGTCGTCTTAGCTTCTTTCCCTACAAAAGGTCTGAAGTTAACTATATTAGTGGCCGATATACCTGCAAGTTATGGAATGTTGCTAAGTCATAGTTTATGCAAAGATTTGGGTGGGGAAATCCAGATGGATTGGTCACATGCTTTAATACCTATAGATGGGAAGAAGGTCTACCTGAATCCAGAACCGAAGGTTTAAGTTTACTGTACTGAAATCTGAAGACCCTAGGGAAGATATCTTGTTTGTAGAAACTAGATCGGGCACCTATATGCATATGTCAGAAGAGGATAACAATGCAAGCCTGATTAGCCCAAACTTGGCAGATGAGATATGGAATTTAGAGTTCAATGGTAGTTGTTCTTTTGTGGGATTTGGGGCTAGTGTTGTTTTGATTTCTCTTGACAGTTTTATCTTTCTATTTGCTTATAAGCTTGAGTTTGAAAACATGAAAAACACTGCAGAATTTGAAGCCTTGTTGTTAGGCTTGGAATTGGCTAGAGAAAAAGGAATTAAACAGTTAAAGGTCAAGGGTGATGTTGAATTGATTGTGAAACAAGTAAGGAAATTGTACACAGTTAAGAATGGAAGACTGAGACATTACTAAAATAAAGTGTGGGACCAAATTGAAGTTTTTGATGCCTTTTCTATAGAAGCAATACCCAGAGAACAAAACACTAGAGCTGATTCCTTAGCTATCTCAGCTTCTCTCCTCTTACCTCATCCTGACTTCAAGGATAAGCCATATAGAATTGAAGTGGTGTATAGACCTAACGTTTGAAATAATTTTAACCATTGGCAAGCGTTTAATTCTAACTAGCAGATAATTTCTTTTCTCGAAAAAACAGAAGCCTTTGCCAACATATTTTTCAAAGGAAGTGAACATGAAAGTAATGATGTATTAGAAGATGAAATTGTTTCTCAAGATGGTCTAATTCTAAAGTCATTCAGTTGAAAGGAAATAATATCCCTAAAGATCTGGTTTCCTTAGAAGACATTTTTAATCGACATGATTAGTATCTTAAAAAGAAGAGAAAAGTTTCAATCAATTCATTAGATGATTATGATAGAGTGAACATTAGAACTGAGAATGATTCAAAGATTGTTTGTATTGGAAAATGTTGTTCTCCAAAAGAAAGAGAATGATTAATTTCTCTACTAGTTAGATATAAAGATGTTTTCGAATGGTGCTATACAGATTTAAAGAAGTTTAGAAATGGAGAAGTACATCACCATATCCCATTAAAGCTCAGAGCTTTACCTTTTAGACAAAAGCAGAGGACTTATAATCCAAAGCTGATAGAAGTTATTTTCAATGAGATAGACAAAATGTTGAAGGCAAAGATCATTTATCCTATCCACCATTCTACTTGGGTAGTGAACATTGTCCTAGTTAGGAAAAAGAATGGAGAAATCCAAATTTGTGTTGATTTCAGGAACCTAAATCAGTCATCCCTGAAAGACAATTATCCTTTTCCAATTATGGATCATATCTTACAAACAGTATCTGGTTCTGAGATGATGTCCATGCTTGATGGTATTTTAGGTTACAATCAAGTTGAGGTTGCTCCTAAAGATCAACACAAAATAGCCTTCACCACCCCTATTGGTGTTTTTCCCTATAATAGGATGCCTTTTGGCCTTATCAATGCAGGAGCCACATTTCAGAGAGTGGTGGATTTGACCTTTGGAGATTTGAAGAACAAAATCATTGTTGTTTACCTGGATGATCTAATAGTCTTTTCTAAAAAGAGGGCTAGTCACCTACATGATTTGGAGATAGTTTTGCAATGTTGTTCAGAGAATGGTATCTCTCTCAACCCCAAGAAATCTATTTTTGTTGTTACTGAGGGGAAATTGCTAGGTCATATTGTCTCTAAGGATGGAATAAAGATTGATCCAGAAAGAGTCAAGGCAATTCAGTAGCTAAGCTTACCTACCACCAGGAGCAACACAAGGTCATTCTTTGGCCAGGTGAATTTTCTGAGGAGATTTGTGCCATATTTTGTTGAACTAACTAGGCACATTGTTGAGATAATGAAGAATCACTCTATTTTTAAGTGGAGTGTTGAAGGTAAGCAAGCATTTGAAAATATTAAAATAGTTATTGCTAATGCACCCACACTTGTACATCCTAATTTCCAAGAGGATTTTATCCTTTATTGCTATGCCTCTAAACATACTTTATCAGCCATTCTACTATAGAAGAATGACCAGGGGATAGAGGCTTCAATAGCTTTCATGAGTGTGTCACTGAAGAAACATGAGTTGAAATACTCTACTTTGGAAAAACATGTGTATGCAGTAGTGAAGGCCCTTAAGAGCTTCAGATTTTATATTTTACATTCACATGTAGTTGTTTATGTTCCCGAATCTGTAGTTAAGAGCATTCTTACACAACATGAGATTGGATGCAATAATAGGGGGAATTGGATAGCAAAAGTTAAAGAATATGATATCAAAATAAAGCCCACTAACTTGGTCAGAGGTAAAGGGTTGTGTAAGATGATTGCATAAAATCAAGTGAGTGAAAATGAAGAATTGTCATTGGTCTTATTTACTAGTACCATTGATAAGTGGTTTTTAGATGTTGCTTACTTCTTAACTTATGGACATTGTCCTCCTCATCTTTGATGCAGAGTACCTAGGACTAAGAAGGACACTTCAAACCTTCAATGAAATGACTCTCAATGTTCACTTTCTTTAACAGAGATTAGACTTCTCATAAGGCAGGGCTTTAATTCAAAAACTAAATATGTTCATGACACAAAGTGAGCGGACTTCAAGACACATATCTCAAGACTCCTAACTCAGTCTACGATTCCACCCAACCCACTACGCAGGGTCTGCAGGACAACAGTCTCTACTATGTCTTTCATAGACTATCACACATTTCTGCTTTCTTAGAGAGACTGTCACAGTATCCTCCTTAGGATGATCTCCATTAAGACAAACTCAATCTCATACAACATGCCTAATCAATAACATGCCAAGCATACCTAATTCCTTCATAAATCAATAAAATACTAAACATACCTAGTGCCTTCCTTGTGGTGACTATCTCCTAGGGAGGACTGATAGAGACAGAATAAGGCAAAGTGGATTGATTTCTCAGAGAAGTCTCTTCCTACTTCTTGTCACAGAGCCATGGTTAGATTGGGATCCCTTTGTGTTGGTCACAATGCTTGGCATTTCTCTGATTGTCCACTAAACATAGTCAAAGGTAACCACCTATCTGTTGTTGTCCTTCACTCAATCCCAACACATGGATTTGTAGAGTCATCTACATGACAAACTCACCCTAAACCATTCTCCTGCCTCCAAAACTTTCACAAGACCTTGAACCATCTACTATACATTCCATTCCACTAATCATAAATAGAAAAGATTAGTGGAATGAAGAGGATTCCATCGAACTAATCAGAAAAACCCTAACTCAGGGTTTAGGACAGTCTAGAGCAAAACAACAATTTCTCCCACCTAATTTTGTGTCAAGACCTCAAACAAGGTTCAAATCAAAGCTATCACAATCCACTAACCATCCAATATACTCATGGGCTATGACTATTTCGTACAGAATCAGGGACAGGCTGTAAACAGTAAAAAAACATAGAAAATGCAGGAAAACAGTTGTTTCTTTGTTCTTATTCCACTTCCACTGAATGTCCTTTTACAATGAATCCTTTTTGTCTTAAAATAAGCCTCCTACATTTGAATGAAGAAGATTGGGAGTGGTTGGGGTTGATGAAACTGCCCCAACCATCGAACTTCTTCTTTGTTTCTAACTGCAATAACTGTTTACTGTTTAGTAACTGTCCTCTCTTGGACTATATCGACTGTTTTGGGTTTAATAATGCTTTCAAACATTTGGTTTAACCTTGGACAGGTTCTAACACACCTTCTAACCTTTGACATGCTTCCAACCACAAGGGTTGCTTCCTACACACTTTAGGAGGGCTACAAACTTAAGGAAACATATGACTACCTTTTACAATATGACTGTCCTTCTTAGGACTTACAACATGAGAGTAGTATTATAGTCATTTGGACATAGTCCTTTTACATTTATGGCATCCAAGCCTTATTACAACATGAAGATGGTCTCAAGGACCTTATTGAACCAAAACAAACTACTTAAAGATCAAGCAAAACCTAGATATCTTGGTGCTCCTGCACCAATCTCTCTGCTAAAGAAAAGAGGAATCTAAAACTCAAAGCCTGTAAATATGTTATGTGGGAGGGAAATCTATATAAGAGGGGAATAGATGGTACTTTTCTAAGATGTGTTGATAGAGAGCAGTAAAGGAAGTTGCTGGAGACATTCCATAAAAAAGCTTTTGGGGGATATTTTTCAGCCTCAGTGACTGCCTTTAACATATTGTATCAATATTTTTATTGGTCGAGCATGTTCAAAGACGCAAGATAACTAGGTATCAAACTGTGAGAAATGTTCAAGATTTGTGAGCAAACCTCAACTAGTTGCACTGCCTCTAAAACCAGTGGTAATGGATGAACCCTTTCAATAATAGGGATTAGACTTCATTGGACCCATTAATCCTAATTCTGGTGTTGGACACACTCATATTTTGACAGCTATAGATTACTTCACTAAATCAGTAGAAGCAATTCTGGTGAAACACACTAGTTCTGAAGTTGTCTGTAGTTTTCTCAAGGAGAATATACTGGTTAGGTTCATCGTACCTAAGAAACTTGTAGCTGAAAATGCCTCTAGTTTTTCTTCTTCTAAGTTTACTCTTTTCTACTATGATTATAGCATCAACCTTGCTCATTCTTCTGATTATTACCCGCAAGGCAATGAACAAGTTGGATCGAGTAATAAAAACCTCATCACAATTGTCAAGAAACTAGTTGATGAAAATCAAAGGACATGGTACAAAAGTTTGTATGATGCTCTTTGGGCTGGTCGAATAACTTACAAGAGAGATATTAGCATGTCCCCATTCCATTTAGTGTATGGTGTTGATAGTACTATTCCCATTCCCCTAAAGTTATCTGCGCTAAATTTGCAAAAAGAAATCAAAGATGAACAATTTTAGATAGCTCTGGAGAAGAGGGTAATGTATTTGAATTAGTTCGGAGAACAAAGAGAAAAGGTTGTGGATAGGATAACCAAGCATCAACATTCTATTAAAAAGATCTTTGATAAGAAGGCTAGGCAGAGAAGTTTTGTTGAAGGGGATTTTGTGCTTCTGTGGTATAAGAGAATGGAACCAAAAGGAGCTCATAGGAAGTTCATTTCATTATGGAGAGGACCTTTCAAGATTAGATAGGTTATTGGAGAAAATGTATATTTATTATCCTATCTAGATGGAACATCATTGCCTCTTGCTTATCATGAGCAAGACTTGAAGCTGTTCAATTGCTAACTTCCTGGTGTCCTACCTTGTACCATAGTTATTTTCTTTCCTTCCCTTCTTGTTTTGGTTGTGGTTGTGTTTTTGGTTTGACTCTGTAGCTCTTTTGGAATAAGGCTTTGTTGCCATGGTTTGTCTGGGTTCTCTTCGTCCCTCTTGGTCCTCATCCCCAATTAGAGCCTGTTGTTTCTTAGTATTCA
The DNA here is from genome assembly GCA_027924645.1 of Cunninghamia lanceolata. Lineage (NCBI taxonomy): Eukaryota > Viridiplantae > Streptophyta > Pinopsida > Cupressales > Cupressaceae > Cunninghamia > Cunninghamia lanceolata. The sequence continues at coordinate 1,047,718 of BSBN01000742.1, forward strand.
AACTTTTTGCTAAGGCATGCATCCTTTGTCTTCACTGCCACTTCCTTTTCCTTTCCTATTTTCCTTAATCATTTCTCCTTTGTTTTCTTTCTCTAGTCGCTGATCTTCCTTATTTTTGAACCATAGTCGACAGGTTCAAAAATTCACGAACTGCCTAACTTCTCGACTTGCTTTGGAGTCTAGCATCAAGTTTTTCTTGTGTCAGTCTTAATCCTCTTTCCTATAGTCTAGTCAAAAGGTCAGAGATTTTTTGAACCTCTCAACTTCAAATTTATTAGTTCAAAAGTTCATTTCCTTTCTGATTTCTTGACTACAGTGGATTGCATCTCCCAAGGTACTTTCATCTAAGCTGGTGTACGGTGTAGGGAAGTGACAGATGCCATGCCACATTTAAGATCGAGTACGTGTGAACATTGTGGTGTATTTTCTGGAGATAACTTATGGCATATTGCAGGATTTTCAAAGATTGACATGCCGCCAAAAATTAATGCCATTTTTGAATGTTTTGTGAGATGTGACATTACAAATTTAAACCAATTCACTATCTCATTTGAAGTGTTCATCTTTTCATCAAAGGAGAAGCATTGCATAGCAAAGAGAAATAAGTCCACTACGTGCGAAGAGTGTGCAAGATTCAAGGTTCACAGGTTAGCACATTCATCCATTATCTTCAGTTTCTTTCTTTCTGATATATAAAGCAATACTTTCTTTGGGAGGTAAAAATCACATAGCTTCATGAATCTGTGTTGCGAAAACCCTGTGAGCCCTTTGCATTTCTCTGTTTCACCTACATTTGCCTCCGAGCTTCTCGTGAACTAGTTTTTGAAGTTGGTGAAGATGAAGTTTAAGTTTCAAGGAGCTCCCGTAGGTCCTGTAGTAGAAAACACTTTGTCTAGGGTGAAAGACATAGAGCTAGGACACATTGATTTTGATGACTTTTGTCTAAGAATTCAACCTGAAGGATGATCAATCCTAGCTACAAAAATTATGAATAGTGGCCTAGATAGAGCCAGAGGTTTTTCGCCTACAATGCGTTGTCCTAAGTTGGTGATTGTGTGTGTAAACAAATACTTTCCAGAGTCGTAGGAAATAAGAGCTTTTGACAGTTCTGTGGTTGCAAAGATTGATTCTGCGTCAGTTGCTCTTACGTTGAATTTGGATGAGTATGAGGAGAATATAGATATTTCTGTGTCATCAGCTTGGACTTATTACAATGAGAGAAGAGACTAGTGCTCGAATTGCATTGCAAGGGGTTGGTTGGAGATAGGGAGAAAGGGGAAGTCATGACTTCCTACCAATCTCAAAAGAAGCCATTTTAAGGAAGAAATTTTAGACATGATTATGTTGTTGAACCGTGTGCTAGGAAATTCTCAATCTGATACTTTTGCTTTCTGGATATGCTGTTTCATTTTATTAATTTTTGGAGATCATCAAATTGATTGGGCTAAAATAATCAAAGATAGTATTCATGAGTAATTGACAAATTTCTTGAGGAATAAGGAGTTTCACATGGGTTCATAATTGATATATCTGCTGACTCACAGAGTGGCTACTTGGCCTAGCTTAAGGTCCCAAGGGTTACCCACCGTCAGGACACCTCTGTATGACACTTTCTTTCAGCTTCAAAAAGAGGAAGCTGCTAAAGATTTTCAAAGAATCAATGATGCTTTTACAATGTGGTTGACAAAAAGAATTGTTGGCACATTGGAACAGAGGTTCTCAGCGAGTGCAACTACACTTGTTATAAATTTTGGAAGTATTTATGTGTTGTTTGATCATTTTTCATACATAAGAATTGGGGATTATGAAAATACCCCATTGAAATTGCTGCGGTATCCATCTGACTATCTCATGCTTTTGGAGGTATGCAAACAAATGGCTTCTGTGAATTTGAAATATCATGCTATAAAGAAAAGGGGTATTCCTTCCTTGCGACTCTGTCATTTTATTCTAGTAAAAGTAATGATGTTGCAAGAAATGTAGATTTAAGGCTTTGCCTAAATTTGGTCTTCACAGTTTATGGACCAGAGTGTCTTTTAATAGTAAAAATTTTGTAAAGGAAAATATGCATGGGGGTGGGTCTTATTAGCACAACCCTTAACTAGAAGATTATTGGGAGGACTGTCTGAATGAAAGAGAAGTCGAGAGGAGAAGTTGGATGAGACTAACAATTGATCAAATCTGTGCCTTTGATCTCCCAATGCAAGTGCCTGATATTGTGGATGATGGTTCAGACATTTTGGATATCAGATTTGAAGAAGTTTCATTGCAACCTCTACCTCCTGTGAGATGGTTGGAGAAAGAAGTCACTAACATTAAACTTCATTCTTTTGGTGTCATAAGGAGAACAGAGAAATGACTGAAGACAAAGTTTAGAGAGCAAGCTAGTTCAAATACAACTAAAGAATCATTAGCTCATAGCTAAGGTAAGTCCAAAGCTATGCATTCTCAGAGGAAGACGTCTAGTTTTGACCCAACTACGCAAGGAGTTGGCTCACAATCAAGTGGGGATATCGAAGGACCTCCTGAGGAGAATAATAAGTTGAAATCTGTGTGTGAGTTGGATGGTTAGCCAGCGAAAGATGATACTAGATTGGTTGTTTCTCCACATAGAGCAGACCATGTGTCACTAGTTAACAACCCTATTAATGATAAGGAGTCATTGAGTTTTACACAGTTAGGAGAAGATAATATTTTTTAGTCTTTGTTGAGTGCCCAAAATTCTCCTAGTTTGAATAATCCCCTTGCACCTGATTCTTCATCAGTTTGGGTTGATGGTATTACAAGTATGGTTAATGCCATGACTGTTTCCACCTCTTCTCCTTCTTGGTTGAAGAAAGTGGTTGAAAAAAAAAGAGGTATACTCCAATGGTGGACACTGGTGTTGATATAGTGGCTAAGTTTCTATAGGAGACTCCAAAGCCCAAGTGTGCTAGGAGAATGTCGAGAATGGTCATAGACCATACTACAGGCAATCAATTCCTTGAGATTGTAGACCCTGTTAGAAATAAGAATGAGGGTGAAGTGACCAAAGCAGATTTGAACATGACAAGGGTGGATATGGGACCTTCTACCACAGAAGGGGATATTTATCATTCAGAGTATTTAGTCAGCAACTTATCAAAGAGGGTCAAGAAAGAATAGGAGGAGAATCACAAACTCCATGCTCAAGTAAGTGCTTTATCATCTTTTATTTAATCAATTCTAAACATTACAACGTCCTTGCCAGATGCAATTCCATATTTAAGTGTAAGTGTGCCAGATCCTAGTCTTTTGCAACAAATAAAACAGTCTATTGCTTTGAAGGATGCTATGAATCAATGGGTAGAAAAGGTAGTCTTCGATGGTCTCCTATTTGTTGAAGAAGCTATCAAGTTGTTTGATTCTATCTCCAGTAAAAGAGAGGTCTTAATTACAAAGTTTCAAAAGGCTAGGAGTGGTCATAATAGCCTCAATGGAAATTAAAGAAATGGCCAAAATGGATGTGAAGGTCCTAATAGCTTAACAGATTATAAATGCCCTAAATGAGTTTGATGCACCATCTTAGACAAATGTCCTTGAATGGATAATAATTGTGTTGATATCAACCTAGGATGATATGAGGGATGTGATAGCAACTCACTATGCTGAAATGAGAAATATTAAGGTTAATTTTGATGTCTTTGAAATTGAAGCAACTGGGGAAAATGAGGACAAATTATTGGATGTTAAAAAAATAAAGCAAACTTTAAGAAGTTGGTGACAGAGGAGATAATTGACTATAATGTCATAACTAGTGAATCACTTGATATGATGGCAAGGACTGCTAATTACATCAAAACTGTCAAGAATGGGCTGGATGAGATTCATCAAAAGATTAATGATATAGATAGGGCAGTTTGCAAGAAGAAGTGTAGGATTAGCATGACTGGCACTCCAAGTGGCATGTCCCTCTCCCCCTTTCTCACCAGGTACAGAGCATACAAGGCTAGATGAAGGGCACAAGCAGCTCAAGCAATGCAAGAGGATGCAAGTAAGGAACCCAAATAGGTGGAAGATGAAGATGCAGCACAAAATGATGATGATGCTGGCAATGAGGATGTGTAAATCCTCAATTAATTCTCTTTTTATGTTTTAGAAAAATATTTTACATGCTCTTAAACTATTGTCTCTAGAGGGCCCTTTAAATATTTATTGTTTAAATTCTCTCTTAAATTGGCTGTCACTAAGAATTCGTTAGGGTTAAAGACAATTATCATATGGCTTGCTATAAATTTGATGTGCAAGTGTATGTATGGATCTTTTTGGCAAACCTTGTTTTGGCGATAGAGAATTTTGATACTTTCTATTTTCATTATCTTTTATTCATATAATGTTAATCAATGTAGTGGAGATTTAAGTGATCATAGACTTTGTATTATGGTTATTTGAATTTATGTTCTTACTATTGGATTTAGGATAGAGAACTGAGAGTGGGGGTGAATCAGTTGTCACCAAAATTTTGTTCTTTATATACTTTAAATATTTTTCTATTTTAATAGCATATCAAAGATTCAATCATGAAGCATAATGCATGAATTCAAGAGAAAAAACAAATTCAACACATACCACACCAAGATTTTAACGTGGAAAACCTGGTTAAGGGAAAAACCACAGGGTGACTAACCCAAGATTGTATTCTCTGTTAAAAGAATAAGAAGAATAAAATGGCACTTGCCAATTAGGGTTCACTACCTGAGCACACTGCTCACAACAGACACACTGCCTACAAGAGACACATTGTCTATAGAAGAATATAAATTTTACATACTTGAACTGGAGATTAGCATCTTCACTATGCTTGAGTCAGTTCCATTTAAGCTCAACACCTCTGCTCTACTTTTCCCTCTTCTTGCCTACCACCTTCTCATCGCTACAAGGATACATTTGAATGAATTCACAATTCTTATTTATACAAGACATCGACTTTGGAATGATCATCAAAGTCAGCACAACATACACTTGTTTTATTATAGAGCAATTACAAAAATACAACTTGACTTATTAAAAAAACTTCATGCGCATTACTCCACTATCAGCCACACATAGCTGGGACTTCAATCTTCTTTGAGGAACACGCCAAGCTTCGTAAAACATCTTCAAGATCATCTGTAACATGTGCAAAACATCCGGTTGGCCAAGACTAGGAAGAACACCATCACTGGAAGGTAAATCTTCAATTATGAGCTCTATCTTCAATGTCGACTACCAACATGAACTGGACATAATCTAGAGAACCCCACAAGCTTTCTTGAATCATCAAGAACATCCGCACAACTTTTGCTTACTGTAATTATTCACATCTACATCCAGAACCTCAAGAATATAGTCTCCCATCACTGTCACATTAGAAGGATTGTTTGTGGACCTTCAAACCACGAACCAATTGAGTTGTCAATTTAAATTAGCCTCCCAAACATGCCACCAGATCTGTAGAACATGATATTGTATTTTTGGATCTCACCGGACCTCTTTGTGTCACTTTGTCACCTCTGAACAGTTGCCAAAACAAGTTTTACTCTCATGGCCATAACTGATGAGTGCCAAATTGCACTCATGAAATACACCTTTTTGCCTCTCTTTTTCCCCTTTCTCAATTCATCTTCCTTGTGTCTGCACCCAAATAAGTTAGCAAGATTGTTCTATTTTGTGATTAATTAAGATAAGATTACTTAAGATTAGAATTTCTGATTAGGTGACTAATGTGCATGGGATTATTGGAAAAATGCAGAACTTCTCTCTCTTTTTGAATCAACAGGTGTAGATGCCAGGAACAACAATTTTGTGCATCTCCGGAGATCGTCTTCAATGATCTCTGAAGACAATACCAAGGAACCATAACACCTGACATTTTGAAGATATGGGGAATGCCTCTCCGGAGCTCTGCGAGAGTCTGGAGTATCTCCGAAGCTGCAGACAGGAATAGCTATCTCCGGCGCCTCCTGAGAATAGGGCATGTTTCCAAGCAGAGCTGCCGACCAGACACTTTCAGCGGCGATCTTATTACCCCTCACTTCACTCAAATCATCACCTAAGTGGTGAAGGGTCAACTATCAGTTAAACTGCTGAAGTTTATCTTTTCAAAGATTTTGCATGAGTTACGAATTGAACTAATCCAATATCCTTATTTTCAGGGCTTTGATGCCCAAGTGTATTAAGACTTAAACTTAGACCTCTAAGTGGACTTCTGTTCCACTCAAGTCTACCTTTCTCGCATGGTGATTTTTCATAAGTTAGACAGTTAAGTACAAATAAGAGATGGTGTCATCTCATAGAAAGACTGGTAGATAAGTTTAGTGATATATCATCACTCATTTTTATATATACTCTCAGAAATAGTAATAGAACAACAATGATAAAATTATTCTGATTCTCAGAGATCTCAGTTCTATTATAGCCATATTTTCATGAATGTAGAAATGAATGAATTGGACTGAATTTAGTTTGGATCATCTTTTGTGCCAATTTCCTGTTATAGCCTTCAGCCTCAAGGGTGTGGAGCAAGGGCCCACTCTCACCACTCAGGCAGGAGACTAGTATCATTGTTTCATTGTTTCAGTTTTCTCTTATAAAAGTGTTTCCTCTTTTAATAGATAGATGCATGTTATTGTTTCTTTTCTTAGAGTACATTTCCTATTTTACTTTGTTTTCCAACATTCATTACATTTATTCAACAAGCAGATAGATTAATCTTTCTTTTAAAAAATTAGGACTAGCTATAAACTGGTAACTATAGAATCCCTAGTTGCAGACAGCCGTGGACATAGCCCTGGTTCTTTGACATCTAAAAATAGATTAAATGATGAGGTACAGTGACACCTTGTCATTTTTGGTGCCATTGCCGGGGACAAATTTGTGTTAATTAGGGACACTGAGTTAAAACAGTTTTTAGAATAGATTTGTATGGTTAGAGCTAGAGATCTAAAAGGAAGATATATTAAGCAGACACCCCAACAACACACCATAAGGGAAAGCAATGAGGTGGTACAAAATCTTGTTGAAGAAGGAAACCTAGATCTTAATTTGGAACCTACACTTCAAAACAGCAATCCCTTAGATCCTCTAGACATTCCACTTGCCAATTACATCTAGGAATTACAACAAAAAGTTGAGGTAGATCCTTTGGTAGAAAATAATTTCCTAGAACCTCAGGAAGAAGAACCAATACTAAACATGGAAAATGATGATCATGGGGAAGAGGAAAATTAGGCTCCAAGAACCTTCTCTTATCCTATTGTTTTGGCTGCTGGAGACAATGCTCCTATAAAGAATATCTCACCAGCACACCTGCCAAATTTTAGAGGACTTTCTTCTGAGGATCCAGATCAGTTCTTGTTTGAATTCAAAGTAGTCTGCCAAACTTATGATTATGGATCAGATAACCAGAAACTCAAATTGTTCCCTTCAACCTTGAAAGATTCTGCGATGAGATGGTTTATGGGTTTACCCCAGGGTTTTATCCGTTCTTTGGATCAAATGGAAATAGAGTTTTTGGAAAAATACCAAGATTATTGCAGATCCAGTAATAAAAATGAAGAATTGTTCAAAATTAGGCAGGGGGAGGAAGAATCCTTAGAAGACTATGTGGATAGGTTTAATTTTGCCTTGAGAAGGTATGGCAATCCAGTGGATCACTCCTTGGTTAGAACCCTATTGTTACATCCCTCCTTTTTGGAATTGATAACGCTATTTACTTTTCTTGCAAATTTCAGTTATATAATATGTTGTGGACGACATGGAAACTGGTGATATATTTAGACAAAGTTAGTTCTTTGAAATTTTGGAATCTATTGATTATGACCAATGTGATATTGTAAACTAAAATGTCTTTTTGTTAAGAGAAAATGATGTTTGGATATATTATGCTTTGAATTGGAATATAGGTGCTTTGACCACGAAATTGTATGTGAGACTGTCGTTGCAGGAACAGGTGGACCATGTTCGACAGGAAGAGAAAGTATCTTTGAGAGAGAGTATAGACTCTAGAAATCAACCATGGGTGTTTGTTACTGAAAACACCAAGCAGGTAGATAAACCTTGAAGGCATCAATTTAGTCATGTTTACGACTGAGATAGTTTGAGACTACATGTCGATGTCTGAAGATAAGGTTTAACACCCTTTTTCGTAAGTTGTCATATAGAATTTTGGAATCGACATTATTGTCGCAAGTCCACCAAAATGGGTCCTCTCATATAGATGATTATTATTTCATTTATAGGTAAATAAATAAACCTATTTGTGGCAGATTTGTGAATCACGTCTCGTAGTCGAAAGATGTGAGAAGTTATTTTGTGTGTCAAATGATTTAGAAAACTTGTTTTGCGTTACACCCAATCCGTCATGATTGCCATAAAAACACATTGATCATGTGTTGTGAATTTATCCCTTTTTGAAAATTGACGGAAGTCGAATGTGAAGTCAATTTAAGCTATAACTATTTTGGACGTTATTTGGAAGGATATTCCAAAATCGCTTTAGTCATAACTTGGTTAACGGGAGTTATTTTTCATTAGTTTGCTTGATGTCAGTTTTCTCGTCAAGTCAAGTTGGTTTACGCCCAAGCTCTGTCATTTTGGAGATCTTCCTTTTGAATGCACTTTTTCTCTTCAAGTTTACGACTTGAGTTATCTTTAATCAAACCCATTCTTTCTTACTTTAGTCGATCTTGATTCTTTATCTCTTTTTTGACCTTGGAGACACTTTGTGCATTTATTATTTATCACCTTGTAAGAGTTTTATTCCTCTAGTGGTGTTAGTTGCATTTTTTGAAGGTTAGAAGTCTTCTTGTGGAGGAAATGGACGAGGTTATTATGCTACGTCGCCATTTAGAAACCTCCATCTTGATAGTGCCCGCTGCAAGTGAGGGAGTCAGGTAGCTGCAGTTATATCGACCTCCTTTTACTAAGGCATGTCACGGCAGTGGTTTTAATGCCCTATCTTCCATCACTGTGGGTGCTCGGGTAGGAGGTTATGCCATTGAGAATAAAGTGGAACGATGAGCTAAATGCATACACTCCATCATCGTGGGTGCAGAAAGGTATTAGTTTTTGGCTGTTGTTTAAGCAACTAAAAAACTGCAGAAAAAGACCATTGATCTTCTTCGCTGTGCGCGGTCTGGAGGGGAGTAGTAAGTGTTTAAGAAACTAGAAAACCGTCAAAAAAAGATCATTCTTCTTCTCCACGGTGCGTGGCCTGAGCTGGAGTCTTTTGTGGTTAAGAAACTAACGAGAGGAGGAAATGGGAGGAGGACATCGTTGAGATCTCGGTGAGAACGAGTTAGCAATAGTAGACCTCTAACTCCATCAACAGGTTCCATTCTTTCTTTTTCGCAGTCTATGATTAGTATTGGTGTCTCTTCTCTGCAATGATAGTGTAATACGTTTACAACATATCGGATGCAATAATAATGTCTTTTTACTGCAAGTTCTGTATGAGTTAAATTACATTGATTAAGTATCATTGTTGTCTTCTTAGAGTTCGAACTCATGACTATCTTCACAGAAACAATAACATTGCATATCATGAAAGAAACCATAATGATAATAGAACACAGTCTTCAAATGTATACACACCAATGATTGATCAATGCATGATGCAAGTTGTGAAACGGTATCCTTTTAGCTGTCGGCCTGATGTATGCATTGAGTCGATATTATATGACTGTAACTCAGTTTAAAACTATCTTGTGTGCACTTGAAACGATAGTTTCATAGTGAGAAACCACATTACACCACGTGCCTATTGTTTAAGGAAACCAAACCTCAGATTTAATGCATGTTTCGACGTAGATTTTAGTTTGTTTGACAGCCGGAGGTGTAATTGTAACTGGCTGTGGTGTCGGGAGATAAAAACTAGAGGAAGACAAGGATACAAAACATCTCTTAGTTCAAATAGATAAAGATTCCGAAAACAAGACATTGAATGTCAACAAATGTAATTAGCTAGTTTCTATTTCAGTTTTATACCTTTAGTTAGAGTTTGACAAATGTGTTTGATCATCTCTAGTGTCGTAAGATAGATTCCAAGTCTTGTATTATCTTATTTTACGACTCTTACCTCATTGAACTGTGTGAAACCATTTGATTTGGAAGGAGGTGTAGAGTTGTAGTAACAGTAATTATTCTTTGTCGAAAACTATCATGATTTTGTAATGAAAAGATAAGGGTGGGAAATCTGCATTTTGTGTCTAAATTAAGTTGCATGCGATGATTTTTGTGTCGCTATTACCTTGTAGACCCTTATGAGTCTAAAACTTAAATTTTGGGCTTACGAGAAATTGTTTTATATACTTGAGTATGTTGTATAAGCATATGGGAACCAAATAGCCTAGTTTGAAACCACTTAGGAGTGGGTGTTATTAAACGATGTTTTATATAAATATGGGATTATGAATCCATAAACTCGGGAATAGAGTAAACATTTGCGCCATGCGCTATTGCATGAGAAAATCCAAATACCTTGAGGTCATCGAGGTCAACATTTGTATAAACCTTATAAATAGGAAACTATAGGATTGCGATCAATTCAAGTCAAGTAGGGTGGTTGAACTAAGTTCATGCGTTCATACAACGCTATTTAAATCCAAATCCTTTGGCCAAGGTGATGCACGATCCTCAAGTGCATTGAATGTTCACTGTGACTGGATGGTGTTTCTTGTGGAGAGTCGTGCATGACTATAGGGTATCTAGGGATCTGCATGATAACAAGACACGTAAGTTACAACACCAAAGCTCAGATGGCATACACCGATGGTTATCCCAAGTCTATCCTCTTGAGTAGGGTAGGGCCACTTCCGGTTAGGAAGGAGTGTGGGAGACCGACGGTCTGTGGTTGGAGGTTAAGCTCCTTGAAGATGCTTTCTCTTCCAAATATTAAGGATTGCCGAGTCTTGAATATGATGGATCGACAATCGAGATGCATGATAACGGTATGTTTCCAATATTATTTTGTTTCAAGAAAATTTCATATTGTTAGAAATCAAAATGTTTATGATTTATCATTTCTTTAAGCTTTGTGAAAAATGAAATTATGTTCATTGTTAAAGTGAAAAATGTTATACTTGATAGTAGTTAAATTCTTTTGTATTTGATTACATAGAAAGAAAAAAAAAATTTACCTATGTCAAAAACCTAGTTTTCAAGTAAAATTAGATATGGATGTTACATATGGTATCAGAGCTAATCAGGTTCAGCACTAGGGCTGATGAGTCCACTAACCTGATTAGGAAATCAACATTATGCGAGTAGCTAATGATTTGATTTACTGTGCCAGAATGGTACGCATCAAGAAAACTGCAAGAAAATCCTTCGCGGGTAAGGAACCTTATCTGTAAGCTAAGCAGAAATGGATTACGATGATCAAGACCATTGAGAAAACTAATGACGAAAATGACATTTGGCTTGATGATGTGGAAACCTTTGCCAATGCCTTGTCATGACTTAAACGAATGAGAAGAGAACTCCTAGAGGTAGCGACGACGGTGGCTTGAATCATGATCAACTGCTGCCCCATTATTGTACCTAATAGTGTACCTATTAGTGTACTTGTTAGTATGCTTGTGAGTGTACCTATTAGTATACCAATGATCACTAGGGATCCTCGTATAGCACCTAGAGCTGAGATCATTGAGCTATCATCTGATAGTGAGTCTGAGGGGTATACACCTCGTGATTATGTCTCAGACAATGAATCTGAAGGTTACACTCCACTAGATAATACTGAGTAAAAAACATGAGATTTGTCTATCTCTATTTGATGTTGGAACAATTTTGCAAATTGAGTAAAGACAAAACTTTGGTTTGAGAACAATTATGATTATGATCAATTGTTGTTTTCTTTTGATGATATATAATATGATAAGCATAAAACTGATTAGTATATGTTTAATCAGGTGAGAAACTAAACTATCATGGACCAATCAGAGTTTAATGAGGGGGAGGATCAGGAAGGTCATAACTCTCAGGAAAACTCCACTGACAAGTTGGATAGGATTCTAAATATGCTTACTGAAACCAAGGAAAGGTTGAACAAACTAGAAAAGAAAATGGATGAAACTGTTGGCAAGTATGAGGTGAGCCAGTGTTGTCATTGATGTCAACATACTCATACTGCACTGACAAGAAGGATTTGATGAGCTTTGTGCTGAGGATATTGAGAAAATTAGCCTCAGTCAGGAACAGTGAAGAACAGTGATGAGAAGAAGGTAAATATACTGTATAGGATGAGAACCGGAGGATGCGGATTAAAGGGTTAGTAGATATGAATCTTGAGATGCTACAGTTAAGATTTCAGAGGTCCGCATGAAGATCTAAAGGAGTTATGGCTGCCGGTATAGAACCGGGTCCGGCAAGTATCCGGAGGTGACAGAGGATCACAAAAAGGTCCGGTGAGGTCCGGAATTGTATTATCATAATCTGCGGATTGGAAGGAGTGTTTGAGATGTCCTTGTGATGTGTCATCCTGATTTGTGTGTGATTTGGAGGTCCGGAAGTACCTCTTGCATTATGACAGTGGTGACAGACTGTGTTCTTGAAGTTCCGGATGAGGAAGACAAGAGATCCCAGTAAGCAGAGGAAGTGCGGATGTATCCGGACCTTCAGACAGGCTTGTGAAGGTTCTTGGATCATGTTTAGGTTGTGTTGTTGGTCCGCATTGATGGTAGAGCCCGGAATTGAAGTTATTCTTCCGGATGAAGTTATTGCTCTGTTTAGCCGACCGGATGAGTTGTTCATCCTGCGAATGTTCTTGTGATGGCCGACCGGATGCGTTATTCATCCTGTGGATACTCCTATGGTTGTTTGCCGACTTAGATGCTTGTTCCTAAGTTGATGTCTTGTATAAATAATGATTTGTGAATTCATTTCAGTGTGTGTGGCATGTGGGTGAGCATGATATAGCGAAGAAAGGTGCGAAAGGCAGAGCAGAGATTGTTGGGCTTAATTGGAACTGATCCGGACATGTTAGAGATGTCATTCTCCAGTTCAAGACTGTGATTTTTATCACTTTGTAGACAGTGTGTCTCCTTGTAGGCAGTGGGCCTCTTTGTGAGCAGTGTGCTCGGGCAGTGAGCCCTTATTGGCATGTGCCATTCATTTTTCCTTATTCTTCTAACAGAGAATAATTCTTGGGTTAATCACCCCGTGGTTTTTCCCTTAACCGGGTTTTCCACGTCAAAATCTTGGTGTTCAATGTGTTGATGCTTATCTGCTCTTGTGTTTATGTATTGTGCTTCCATGAATGATTATTTGATATGCTGCTAACTAACAACAGAGAATAAAGTGTTTGAAATAGAACAAGTTCTATACAACTGATTCACCCCCCCCCTCTCAGTTGTATGCCCTAGATCCAACAATTGGTATCAGAGCCAAGTTCCTCTGATAGGAGCTTAACCGCTTGAGGTGATCCAGGATGTCGTCATACAAGAAGGATAGTCCGAAGTTTGATGGAACCAACTTCACTCTCTGGAAAGGTCGCATGAAGTGTCATTTGGAATGTATGGGAAAAGCATACTTGGCTATGATTTCAAAACCATATATACCCCCACAAGGTGGTCCGACAACTCCAGATGAAACCACAGAAGCTGAAAACAATCTGCGGACCAAGGAAGCTCTTCTAAGCGCATTGAATGACTCAGATCTCTCGAATGTCATTGACCTACCAACTGCATATGAGATCCTAACTAAACTGGAACTTCTGTATGAAGGAGATGAGTTTGTCAAAAGTGCAAGGTTGCAAAGTCTGAAAGGGAAATTTGAAAGATTGAAAATGAGAGATGATGAAAACATTACTACCTTTATGCCAAGAGTAAATGAGCTGGTATGTGGAATCAGAAATGCTGGTGGAACTCTAGATGAAAATGAGATTGTCTGCAAAATCCTAAGATCCCTTCCTGCTGCCTACAAAATCAAAGTTGCTGCCATTGATGAATTCAGAGCCCACACAACTGTCACAAGAGAACAACTGGCTGGCAAACTAGCTGCATTTGAAATGACCGAGTTTGGAGATGATCCACCCAAGACTGAATCTGCTTTTAAAGCCAGTGCCTATGTGAAAGGCAAACAGAGATTTGATCCGGGTGAAAACTCATCAAGGAAAATGTCATGGTATGATCAAGCAAGAAGAGACATGGAAGAAGAAGAAGCAGAAACAGCTCAACTTGAAGCCCTCATTGCAAAGAGACTGCCCAGAGGATCCGGTAAGTATGAAGGAAAACTACCTTTTAAGTGTTTCAACTGCAATAAGATTGGTCATTTTGCCTCAAGATGTCCGGAGAGATCTGCAAGATCTAATACTCATAGACAAAGGTTTCAAAAAAATTGCTATTATGTTCATGAAGAAGATGACAATGAAGGAGTAACAGATGATGAATCAGATCCAGGAAGCAAATCCGGAAATGAGTGGGTGTTTATAGCCATCAAGGAAGAAGATTCCTTGCTCTCTGAATCTGTCAATCACAAAGTTGTTGAAAAAGCCTTGGCTGCTCAAGTGGAAGAAAAGGATGATTGGGTTATTGACAGTGGATGTTCTCACCATATGACTGGTGACAAGAATAAGTTCTTAGACTTGGAAAGATATGAAGGAGGAATGGTAAAGTTTGGTGACAATTCTGCTGGCAGAATTAGAGGTAGGGGAACTATTTCCTTTGATGGTAAGAGCAAAACAGGTAATGTACTATATGTTGAAGGATTGAAGCACAATCTTCTCAGTGTTGGTCAGTTAGTGGACAAAGGCTATGATCTCCGGTTCAAGAATGGAAAATGCAGAATCTTTACAAGCTCCGGAACTGAAATTGCATCCGGTACTCAGACAAGAGGTAACATCTTTCATCTGGTTGGTTCAAATAAAAGTTGTTTGTTTGTTCAAATTGATCAGAGTTGGTTATGGCATAGAAGAATGTGTCATGTAAATTTTGATAACATCATCAAAATAAGCAATACTCAGGCTGTGAGAGATCTTCCAAAGTTGATAAAACCTACAAACAGTGTGTGTAAAGAATGTCAGTTAGGCAAACAAAGCAGAGTCTCTTTTAAAAGCAAAGATCAATCTTCTACCGGATTGTTGGAATTAGTACATACTGATCTATGTGGTCCGACAAGAATCAAGAGTCTGCAAGGTGATAGATATTTCATGTTGTTAATTGATGATCATTCCCGGATGATGTGGGTTACCTTTCTAAAAGAAAAATCAGAAGCTTTTGAGAAGTTCAAAATCTTCAAAGCTATGGTGGAGAATCTAACCGGATTGAAACTAAAGTGTCTAAGGTCTGATAGAGGTGGTGAATTTACATCTGGTGAATTCATTGACTTTTGTGAGAAACAGGGTATAAGGAGACAGCTGTCTGCTCCTAAGACTCCACAGCAGAATGGAGTAGTTGAGAGAAAGAACCGGACCATCCAGGACGCTGCTAGGACAATGATGTTGGAAGCAAATGTTCCTCAAATGTTTTGGAAAGAAGCTATCAGCACTGCAGTCTACACTCTCAATCGAGTTCAAATCAGAAACAACACCGGTAAGACCCCCTATGAACTCTGGTTTGGCATCACTCCTACTGTGAAGTATTTCAGAGTATTTGGTAGCAAGTGTTATATCAAAAGAGATGAAGATCTAGGAAAGTTTGATGCTAGAAGTGATGAAGGAATTTTCTTGGGCTACTCCACTCAAAGCAAAGCATACCGATGTTACAATAAGAGATTGAGGAAAATGATAGAAAGCACCAATGTAAAGGTTGATGAAGGAATTAAGAAGCCTTCAAGATTTTATGAATTTGATGAAGATGACCAAGATAATGTTCAAGGACCTCAATCCTCTCCGGTGAAACAGAGTCAGCCTGATCCGGTAAATCAGGAAGAAGAGTTAGGTTTGAATGAGCCTGATCAAGAAACAGCAGTACTGGATACTCCCAAAATTCCAAGGTATGTAAGACTGAATCACTCTGAAGATCAGATCATAGGTGACAGAAGCAAAGGTGTACAAACTAGAAGGAATATTGCTCAAGATCAGAATGAATGTTGTCTAATTTCAAAGATTGAACCTAAAACAATAAATGAAGCCTGCAATGATGAAAACTGGACCAAAGCAATGGAAGATGAACTGATGCAAATTGAGAAAAATCATACTTGGGATCTTGTTCCCAGACCTAGAGACAGGAATGCAATTGGAACCAAGTGGGTCTTCCGGAACAAACTAAATGAAGCTGGTGAAGTAATCAGAAACAAAGCTAGATTGGTCTGCAAAGGCTACTCTCAAATAGAAGGAATTGACTTTGAAGAGACTTTTGCTCCGGTAGCAAGAATTGAAGCAGTCAGATTACTTCTTGCATTTGCTGCCTTCAAAGATTTCAAGGTATATCAGATGGATGTCAAGTCTGCCTTCCTAAATGGTGATCTGGAAGAAGAAGTCTACATTGAACAACCGGATGGATTTCAATTGTCTGATAACAATGATATGGTCTGCAAGTTGAAGAAAGCTTTGTATGGATTGAAGCAAGCCCCAAGAGCATGGTATGAAAGGTTGGATAAGCATCTTGTGCAGATTGGATTCAACAAAGGTACTGCTGACAGCAACTTATATTTCAAAATTGATCATGAAAACATCCTGATTGTTGAAGTGTTTGTGGATGATATCATTTTTGGAGGAAGAGATAGTATGTGTAAAACTTTTGCAAATCAGATGAAAAGTGAGTTTGAAATGTCTATGCTTGGTGAAATGAATTTCTTCTTGGGTCTGCAAATTACTCAAACAAAAGAAGGGATCTTCATCTCTCAGACCAAATATGTGAAAGAATTGTTAAAAAAATTTGGTATGGAAGACTCAAAGCCTATGAACACTCCTATGGCAACCGGATGTAAGTTAAGCAAAGATGATGATTCTCCAAAGGCAGATCAGACAAAGTATAGGTCAATGATTGGTGGATTGTTGTATCTCACTCAAACTAGACCAGATATAATGCAAGCTGTTGGTCTTGTGGCAAGATTCCAGGCTGATCCTAGAGAATCTCATGTTATGGCAATCAAAAGAATTTTTAGATACTTGAAAGGGACAGTTGAGTATGGTCTATGGTATCCTAGAGATCCGGATTTCTCTCTTCATGCTTACACAGATGCAGATTGGGCAGGAGATGTGGATGACCGGAAGAGCACTAGTGGTGGAGCATTCTTTTTGGGGAAGAGATTGGTTTCTTGGCTAAGCAAGAAACAAGATGCAATATCTCTGTCTACAACTGAAGCAGAATACATTGCAGCAGCAGGTAGTTGCACTCAAATCTTGTGGATGAAGCAGATGCTAAGAGACATCAAAGTTGAATATGAGGAGCCTATTACAATTTTCTGTGATAATTCAAGTGCAATTAATATTTCCAAGAATCCGGTATTGCATTCTAAGACTAAGCACATATCTATCAAATTTCACTTTTTGAGAGAACAAGTAAACAAGGAAGAAGTCAGATTGGAGTATGTTCCCTCCAAGGATCAGATTGCAGATATCTTTACAAAACCTCTTCCCAAGGACTCCTTTGAATATCTCCGGGAGAAGTTAGGGGTCATGGCCCCTCCGGTGATGAACTAAGATGCACTGATGTGCATCAGTCCGGTGACTATCACAGTCATATCTTGTGATCCGGACTAATGGGGAGCTGCAACTAAGGGCGAGCAGCTGGTATGATTCTGATGCATGAGAATTGCAAGTATGAGCCCTTTGCCATTGATGTCAAAGGGGGAGAGAAGACATGTGAAAAACAAGTGGTTGATGATCAAAGGGGGAGCAGCAAAGGAAGACATGTGAAGAGTTGTTGTTGATAGGGGGAGCTGTGACAGAAAAGAGAAGTTCTTGTCTTGATGGTTTTTCACATCATATGTTGCCATCAATGACAAAGGGGGAGATTGTTGGCAAGTATGAGGTGAGCCAGTGTTGTTATTGATGTCAACATACTCATACTGCACTGACAAGAAGGATTTGATGAGCTTTGTGCTGAGGATATTGAGAAAATTAGCCTCAGTCAGGAACAGTGAAGAACAGTGATGAGAAGAAGGTAAATATACTGTATAGGATGAGAACCGGAGGATGCGGATTAAAGGGTTAGTAGATATGAATCTTGAGATGCTACAGTTAAGATTTCAGAGGTCCGCATGAAGATCTAAAGGAGTTATGGCTGCCGGTATAGAACCGGGTCCGGCAAGTATCCGGAGGTGACAGAGGATCACAAAAAGGTCCGGTGAGGTCCGGAATTGTATTATCATAATCTGCAGATTGGAAGGAGTGTTTGAGATGTCCTTGTGATGTGTCATCCTGATTTGTGTGTGATTTGGAGGTCCGGAAGTACCTCTTGCATTATGACAGTGGCGACAGACTGTGTTCTTGAAGTTCCGGATGAGGAAGACAAGAGATCCCAGTAAGCAGAGGAAGTGCGGATGTATCCGGACCTTCAGACAGGCTTGTGAAGGTTCTTGGATCATGTTTAGGTTGTGTTGTTGGTCCGCATTGATGGTAGAGCCCGGAATTGAAGTTATTCTTCCGGATGAAGTTATTGCTCTGTTTAGCCGACCGGATGAGTTGTTCATCCTGCGAATGTTCTTGTGATGGCCGACCGGATGCGTTATTCATCCTGCGGATACTCCTATGGTTGTTTGCCGACTTAGATGCTTGTTCCTAAGTCGATGTCTTGTATAAATAATGATTTGTGAATTCATTTCAGTGTGTGTGGCATGTGGATGAGCATGATATAGCGAAGAAAGGTGCGAAAGGCAGAGCAGAGATTGTTGGGCTTAATTGGAACTGATCCGGACATGTTAGAGATGTCATTCTCCAGTTCAAGACTGTGATTTTTATCACTTTGTAGACAGTGTGTCTCCTTGTAGGCAGTGGGCCTCTTTGTGAGCAGTGTGCTCGGGCAGTGAGCCCTTATTGGCATGTGCCATTCATTTTTCCTTATTCTTCTAACAGAGAATAATTCTTGGGTTAATCACCCCGTGGTTTTTCCCTTAACCGGGTTTTCCACGTCAAAATCTTGGTGTTCAATGTGTTGATGCTTATCTGCTCTTGTGTTTATGTATTGTGCTTCCATGAATGATTATTTGATATGCTGCTAACTAACAACAGAGAATAAAGTGTTTGAAATAGAACAAGTTCTATACAACTGATTCACCCCCCCCCTCTCAGTTGTATGCCCTAGATCCAACAGAAACTAGTAACACAGAGGGTGAAAATGAGAACTCACATTATACAAGCAAAAGTAAACATTGGGAAAATGGCACGTCAAGTGAAAATCCTGATGACAGTGAAGTTCAAAGAAAAACCAAAGATAAACTTGCATTAGAGTTATCTAAGGATATGAAGAAGGTTAACCCTCCTAAGTTCGATGGAACAAAAACTGGAGATGCAGCAGAAGCATGGTTAACAGAGATGGAGAAATATTTTGAGATCAGAAATTACTCTGAGGTTACTAAAGCAGTGTGGGGAGCATATTAGCTTTCTAGGGAAGCGTCCACTTGGTGGATGAATAAGAAAATGGAGCTAGAATTAAGTCCCTTGAAGGTGACATGGAATGAGTTCATGGAACTATTCCAAAAACGGTGGCTACCTCAGTTATATTTTGATCAAAAGTTAATAGATTTCCAAAACCTCAGGTAAGGTGAACTATCTATAGTTGAGTATGCAGAAAAATTCACTAAACTACTGAAGTATGTCCCTCAATACCAAAAGGATGAAAGATTCTGAATCAGAAAATTCATCACGGGACTCAATCCTTAGATTGGCGGTGAGGTGGAGGTGCATGGTCCAAGCACAATGGATCAAGTATATGAGAAGGCAATTAAGTAGGAGTAGAAGATCAAATCTGTCTCTACTTACCGTGATAAGAAATGCAAGAAGTTTGATAAGAACTACAACGATCAGTCATATAAAAGGAAGAATGAGAAGGGATATGGAAACAGGAGTTTTGATAAGGGAAATCAAAAGAATCAAGGGGGATTTGGTAATGAGTGAAGAGGTGAAGATTATAAGAGAAATGTTAATTTTAAGCAGAATGATGATTCTACAAGCAGGCCATCTGAGAAGCGAGGACCTATAGGAGGATGCTTTTCTTGTGGAGGAGATCATTATGCCAACCGTTGCCCTAACAAGAAGCAGAATGGGAAGCCTAGGAACATGGAACCTCCTTTGCAACAAGAAGCATTTCAGCAAAGGATTCATGCCGCTCTTGACAATCGACAAGCGGAGTATTAGATCACCCCTAATGAGATGACAGGTACCTTATTTGGAGTTCCTATTTCTATTCTATTTGATATTGGTGCAACAGAAAATTTTGTGTCACCTAGAGTCTTAAGTAAATTTTCTAGAAATGTTGGCTTTATGTCAAACCCATGGACAGTTGAGTATGCAAATAACTCAAAGGCTCGGGTAGAGTAATGTTTGTTCGAGGCTAAGATTGATATTTCTAACTTCACCACTGAGGCAAATTTATACGTAGCGCCTTTAGGGTCCTACGATGTCATCTTAGGAATGAATTGGTTGTGGAAACATCGAGCCAAGGTAGATTGTTTTCATAAAACAATTGAGTGTCTGGATGAAGAGGGCAATTCAGTAAATCTTCAAGGAATTCAAAGGGAAATAAGGATTAGATCCATTTCATCAAAACAACTAAAACGGGCTAGGCGAAAGGGATGTCAACTTTTTGCAATCAAAATGGACCTAGTAGAGGAAACCTTGGAGAAGCAAACATTTGAGGAAAAATATCCATATCTTTAGAATTTCAGGGATGTATTTCCCGAGGAACTACCAGGCTTGCCTCCAAAAAGAACATTTGACTTTGGCATAGATATTAAACCAGGATCAGAGCCAATCTCTAAAGCTCCGTATCATATGACCACCACTGAACTTATGGAATTAAAAGCTTAGTTGCAGGAGCTATTGTCTAAGAATCTAATTAGGCCAAGTGTATCACCATGGGGGGCCCCAGTTATATTTGTCAAAAAGAAAGATGGAACTCTAAGGTTGTGTATAGATTATAGGATGCTTAACAAGGTGACAATAAAGAACAAGTATCCCTTGCCACGTATTGATGATCTATTTGACCAAATGCATGGTGCATCAGTCTTTTCTAAGATAGATCTGAGATCTGGATACCATCAGTTAAGGTTGAAAGATGAAGATATTCCCAAGACAGCATTTAGAATGAGATATGGTCATTATGAGTTCACAGTGTTGCTGTTTGGATTGACCAATGCACCTGTTGCTTTCATGAATCTCATGAATAGCATTTTTAGAGATTGTCTTGATAAGTTTGTGCTAGTTTTCATTGATGATATTCTGATTTATTCCAAAAATGAAGAGGACAATAGACATCATCTTCAAATAGTCTTGCAACGATTAAGAGAACACAAATTGTATGTGAAACTCTCAAAGTGCACCTTCTTTCAGAAAGAAGTATAGTATTTGGGGCATATAATATCAGCCGATGGGATATCAGTTGATCCGGCCAAAATAAAAGCTATTATGGAATGGCCGAACCTTCCAATGTTTTAGAGGTACGAAGCTTCATGGGATTGGCTGGATATTATAGGAAATATGTGTTGAATTTCTCAAGCATTGCTAGCCCAATTACCTCCTTGCAAAGAAAAGGAAAAAGGTTTGTTTGGACGGAAGAATGTCAAAAGGCTTTTGACTTGTTAAAAGAAAAATTAACAACCGCTCCAATTCTGAAAGTTCCTGATCCTGAGGGAGATTTTGAGGTTATCACTGATGCCTCGGGAGAAGGATTAGGAGGTGTGCTTATGCAAGATGGCAGGGTAGTAGCCTATGAATCAAGGAAGCTGAAAAACTATGAGTAGAACTATGCTCCTCATGACTTAGAAATGGTAGCAGTGATTCACGCCCTTCAGATGTGGTGGCATTATTTGTTGGGAAGGACATTTATATTAAAATCCGATCATCAATGTCTTCGCTACATATTTACACAACCTAATCTCAATGCAAGGTAGGGGAGATGGTTGGAATTAATATCAGATTATGACTTTGAGATTTCTTATATCAAAGGCAAGGAAAACCAAGTAGCTGATGCCTTAAGCAGAAGAAGGCACATAGCTTCTATAATCTCCATACATGCTAACTTTAAAGACTTAGTAATGCAAAACTTATCTGGAGATGAGTATTATGAGCAAGTGAAACAGGCTCTGCACTTAAACCCTAAGGACCCAAGATATGACAGATTCAGTTTTGAATCGAATGGATTGATGAGATTCAAGGGAACAATCTACGTTCCTGATTCAGTGGAACTTAGAAACCTTGTGTGGAAGGAAGTTTATTGTGCTCCTTACTTTGGACACCCTGGTGTAACAAAACTGTTAGCGGATGTCAAGCCACTATATTTTTGGAAGGGAATGAAAAGCGATGCTGCAAGGTTTTTAGCTAGTTGTTTGGAGTGTCATAGAGTTAAGGCGGAACACAAACATCCTGCTGGATTGTTATACCTGCATGATATTCCAGAATGGAAATGACAGGTTGTTAGTATGGATTTTGTCCAGGGGTTACCAATGTCTAAAAATAGGCATGATGCAATATTGGTTGTTGTGGATAAACTAACCAAGGTCGCACATTTCATACCGGGAAATTTGATGGATGGAGCTCATCTTTTGGCTCAAAAATTTGTGCAGGAAATTTTTAGATTGCATGGTGTACCTGAAAAGATTATATCTAATAGAGATGCTCGGATAACTTCACGGTTTTGGCAAACCTTATTTTCTGCATTAGGGACTAAACTTAATGTGAGTACTGCTTATCATCCTGAAACTGATGGACAAACAGAAAGAGTGAATCAGGTATTAGAAGACCTCTTGAGAATGTATTGCATGGATCAACAATATAGATGGGAGGAATATCTACCTCTTATCGAATTTGCCTATAACAACTCCTATCATTCTGCCATTAAGATGGCGCCATTTGAAGCATTATATGGAAGGAAATGCAGAACTCCTATAAGCTGGGATAAGCTGGAAGGTAGGATAAGCATTGGACCTGAAATGCTTGCTAATATGGAAGAAAAAGTAAAAATGATTAGGAAGAGGTTGGCAGAAGCCAATGACAGGCAAAAGAGTTATGCAGATTGCAAACGAGTGCCTAGACACTTCTCTGTTGGCGAGAAAGTGTTTTTGCGAGTGAAACCCCAAAAGAGTTCAATAAAATTTGGTAAATCATCGAAATTGGCTCCTCGTTATGTCAGACCTTTCGAAGTTCTTGAGATTATCAATCCAATTGCCTACAAAGTTGCTCTACCTCCAGCCTTGTCCAAGATGCATAATGTTTTTCATGTTTCATATTTAAAGAAATATTTTGTAGGCAATAACCACATCCTTAACTGGAATTCCTTACATATGCAAGAACCTGGGGTGGTTGTGATCGAGCCACTCAAGGTGTTCGAAATACATAAACTTTGTTTACGTAATAAAGAAGTTTTGCAATGCAAAATTCAGTGGGACCAATATGGCGAGGATAGCGCCACTTGGGAAGACTATAAAGACATTTACCAAAGATTTCCTAAACTTTTCAAAGACATTAATGTTGAACTATAAAAAGTTTGTTTTAAGTTTAATTTTTGCTTGATAAACTTAATCATCGAGGACGATGATTTTTAAAGGGGAAGGATATGTTACATCCCTCCTTTTTGGAATTGATAATGCTATTTACTTTTCTTGCAAATTTTAGTTATATAATATGTTGTGGACAACATGGAAACCGGTGATATATTTAGACAAAGTTAGTTCTATGAAATTTTGGAATCTATTGATTATGATCAATGTGATATTGTAAACTAAAATGTCTTTTTGTTAAGAGAAAATGATGTTTGGATATATTATGCTTTGAATTGGAATATAGGTTCTTTGACCACAAAATTGTATGTGAGACTGTCGTTGCAAGAACAGGTGGACCATGTTCGACAAGAAGAGAAAGTATCTTTGAGAGAGAGTATAGACTCTAGAAATTAACCATGGGTGTTTGTTACTGAAAACACCAAGCAGGTAGATAAACCTTGAAGCATTCAATTTAGTCATGTTTACGACTGAGATAGTTTGAGACTAGATGTCGATGTCTGAAGATAAGGTTTAACACCCTTTTTCGTAAGTCGTCATATAGAATTTTGGAATCGACGTTGTTGTCGCAAGTCCACCAAAATGAGTCCTCTCATATAGATGATTATTATTTCATTTGTAGCTAAATAAATAAACCTATTTGTGGCAGAATTGTGAATCATGTCTCGTAGTCAAAAGATGTGAGAAGTCATTTTGTGTGTCAAACGATTTAGAAAACTTGTTTTGTGTTACGCCCAATCTGTCGTGATTGTCGTAAAAACACGTTGATCATGTGTTGTGAATTTGTTCCTTTTTGAAAATTGATGGAAGTCGAATGTGAAGTTGATTTAAGCTATAACTGTTTTGGACGTTATTTGGAAGGATATTCCAAAATTGCTTTAGTCATAACTTGGTTAACAAGAGGTATTTTTCGTTAGTTTGCTTGATGTCAGTTTTCTCGTCAAGTCAAGTTGGTTTACACCCAAGCTCTGTCATTTTGGACATCTTCCTTTTGAATGTGCTTTTTCTCTTCAAGTTTACGACTTGAGTTATCTTTAATCAAACCCATACTTTCTTACTTTAGTCGATCTTGATTCTTTATCTCTTTTTCGACCTTGGAGACACTTTGTCCATTTATTATT
Organism: Cunninghamia lanceolata; assembly: GCA_027924645.1. Classification (NCBI taxonomy): domain Eukaryota; kingdom Viridiplantae; phylum Streptophyta; class Pinopsida; order Cupressales; family Cupressaceae; genus Cunninghamia; species Cunninghamia lanceolata. The sequence continues at coordinate 1,072,434 of BSBN01000742.1, forward strand.
TATCACCTTGTAAGAGTTTTATTCCTCTAGCAGTGTTAGTTGCATTTTTTGAAGGTTAGAAGTCTTCTTGTGGAGGAAATGGATGAGGTTGTTATGCCAAGTCGCCATTTAGAAACCTCCATCTTGATAGTGGCTGCTGCAAGTGAGGGAGTCGGGTAGCTACAGTTATATCGACCTCCTTTTACTAAGGCATGTCACGGCAGTGATTTTAATGCCCTATCTTCCATCACTGTGGGTGCTCGGGTAGGAGGTTATGCCATTGAGAATAAAGTGGAATGGTGAGCTAAATGCATACACTCCATCATTGTGGGTGCAGAAAGGTATTAGTTTTTGGCTATTGTTTAAGAAACTAAAAAAAACCACAGAAAAAGACCATTGATCTTCTTCACTATGCGTGGTTTGGAGGGGAGTAGTGAGTGTTTAAGAAACTAGAAAACCGTCAAAAAAAGATCATTCTTCTTCTCCACGATGCGCGGCCTGAGCTGGAGTCTTCTGTGGTTAAGAAACTAACGAGAGGAGGACACGGGAGGAGGACGTCGTTGAGAGCTCGGTGAGAACGAGTTAGCAATAGTAGACCTCTAACTCCATCAATAGGTTCCATTCTTTCTTTTTCGCAATCTATGATCAGTATTGGTGTCTCTTCTCTGCGATGATAGTGTAATACGTTTACAACGTATCGGATGCAATAATAATGTCTTTTTACTGCAAGTTCTGTATGAGTTAAATTACATTGATTAAGTATCATTGTTGTCTTCTTAGAGTTTGAACTCATGACTGTCTTCACAGAAACAATAACATTGCATATCATGAAAGAAACCATAATGATAATAGAACACAGTCTTCAAATGTATACACACCAATGATTGATCAATGCATGATGCAAGTTGTGAAACGGTATCCTTTTAGCTGTCGGCCTGATGTATGCATTGAGTCGATATTATATAACTGTAACTCAGTTTAAAACTATCTTGTGTGTACTTGAAACGATAGTTTCATAGTGAGAAACCACATTACACCACGTGCCTATTGTTTAAGGAAACCAAACCTCAAATTTAATGCATGTTTCGATGTAGATTTTAGTTTGTTTGACAGCCAGAGGTGTAATTGTAACTGGCTGTGGTGTCAGGAGATAAAAACCAGAGGTAGACAAGGATACAAAACATCTCTCGGTTCAAATAGATAAAGATTCTGAAAACAAGACATTGAACGTCGACAAATGTAATTAACTAGTTTCTATTTCAGTTTTATACCTTTAGTTAGAGGTCAACAAATGTGTTTGATCATCTCTAGTGTCATAAGATAGATTCCAAGTCTTGTATTATCTTATTTTATGACTCTTACCTCATTGAACTGTGTGAAACCATTTGATTTGGAAGGAGGTGTAGAGTTGTAGTAACAATAATTATTCTTGGTCGAAAACTGTCATGATTTTGTAATGAAAAGATAAGGGTGGGAAATCTGCATTTTGTGTCTAAATTAAGTTGCATGCAATGATTCTTGTGTTGCTATTACCTTGTAGACCCTTATGAGTTTAAAACTTTAAATTCCGGGCTTACGAGAAATTGTTTTATATACTTGAGTATGTTGTATAAGCATATGGGAACCAAATAGCCTAGTTTGAAACCACTTAGGAGTGGGTGTTATTAAACGATGTTTTATATAAATATGGGATTATGAATCCATAAACTCGGGAATAGAGTAAACATTTGCGCCATGCGCTATTGCATGAGAAAATCCAAATACCTTGAGGTCATCGAGGTCAACATTTGTATAAACCTTATAAATAGGAAACTGTAGGATTGTGATCAATTCAAGTTGACTAGGGTGGGTGAACTAAGTTCATGCGTTCATACAACACTATTTAAATACAAATCCTTTGGCCAAGGTGATGCACGATCCTCAAGTGCATTGAATGTTCACTGTGACTAGATGGTGTTTCTTGTGGAGAGTCGTGCTTGACTAGAGGGTATCTAGGGATCTGCACGATAACAAGACACATAAGTTACAACACCAGAGCTCAGATGGCAAACACCGACGGTTATCCTAAGTCTATCCTCTTGAGTAGGGTAGGGCCACTTCCGGTTAGGAAGGAGTGTGGGAGACCGACGGTATGTGGTTGGAGGTTAAGCTCCTTGAAGATACTTTCTCTTCCAAATATTGAGGATTGCCGAGTCTTGAATGTGAAGGATCGACAATCAAGATGCATGATAATGGTATGTTTCCAACATTGTTTTGTTTCAAGAAAATTTCATATTGTGAGAAAACAAAATGTTTATGATTTATCATTTCTTTCATCTTTGTGAAAAATGAAATCATGTTTATTGTTAAAGTGAAAAATGTTATACTTGATAGTAGTTAAATTCTTCTGTATTTGATTACATAGAAAGAAAAAAAAAATTACCTATGTCAAAAACCTAGTTTTCAAGTAAAATTAGATATGGATGTTACACCTGTTCATAAAAGGATTGGATAAAGAATCAAAATAGGCACTGGACCTAATGGGAAAAGGGAACATTAACAAAATGGAAATACCTCATATAGAGGAACTCTGTAGGAACTATTCCAGAACCCAAGATGGAGTAAGGTCATCCAAAACTTTTAAAGGGAAGAATAAAATAGGACAGTTGATGGAGGAAATTGCAAATCTAAAAACAAACATTCTGGTCCAACTAAATACCACATTGGATGGGATTCAAGCAAAAATCAGAACAACTAATCAAAACAGAGCAACTGAACCGCTCTCCATCTATTGTCCTAGGTGTAGAAACAAACACCTGTTGAGAGAATCCCCCTTGGACAAATCAGAGGTCTATCAGACCTATGATAGGGAACATCCTACTAGTCAGTGTATTCAACTTCCAGCCTTGAAAAGATTGAGGAAAAAGAATGCTGAGATAGAAGAGGAATTGAACTATGTGGGACAAAAACAAACCAGAAATTTCCCTTATAATCAGTATCCAAACCAATCTTCTTACAGGGGTCCTTCTAATTGGGGAAATAATCAGTGGAATCCAACTTGGCATGGCCCTCAAAATAATCCTCCTTGGGGATGGCAAGATTGGCCAAGTCAACATTGGCAAAACCAAAACTAGCAAAACCAGAACTGGCAAAATCAGCCTTGGGGAAACCAACAGTGGCCACCACAGTTTGGATCACAAAACATGCAACCTCAATGGGGTCCTCAACAGGGATATCATCAACAATACCAAGGACAACCTAGACGTTTCCAACCTCAACAGCAGGCTTTACTAACTGGATCCTCCAACACACAGTGACAAACACAAAATGAACCAGTTAGTCAACCACCTTTACCAGCTTAGCCTATACCAAACCCACGGAATAAACAAGGAGCAGCTGTCTACATGACAGAGCAAGAAAATCTGGCTAGAATTAATGCTATATATTCAAATAATCTCCAGCTGCGTTCTGGGAAAGCATTCCCAAGACCTTCTCCTCCAACTATAGTTGAAATAACCAATGACAAGGAACCTAAAAATCCATCCAATCAAGCCCCAGAGGAGATTACTAATGAAAAAGTGCTAGAAAATTCATCCACAGACAACTCCGGAGTTACTCCTAAAAGGGCGGCTCCAGAGAATGGTCTTGAACATAATTCGGATAAGAGCTCCGGAGATGCTCCAGAGATGGAAAAACTAGCACCATACCCAAAACGGCTTAAATAGAATGCTCACCAGTGAAAGATCCTACAAAAACAAATCCAAACCAATCAGGAATCAAAACTTTTACAAGAAATCAAACAGTTAAACATTGAAATTCCTCTTCTCCAGGCCATTAGAGATGTACTGGAACTAAATTAGTTCATCAAACAGTATTGCATCAAGACACAGGGCAGAAAGAAAAGCTTTCCCTCCACAATATAGGTGGAAGGAAAAGTAGTGGATCTATTGATGGGAGAAATTCTCCTCCCAAAATATGGAGACCCTGGAAATCTTGTCATAACTATTTTCATCTCAGGGGTAGAAATTTCAAATGTTCTGGTTGATTTAGGAGCAGCAATTAATGTGATGACAGTTCATACAATGGACAAGTTAGCTCTATTAGGTATCCAATCCACAACTACAATTCTTCAACTTGTTGATCAATCAGTAGCTGTTCCAAAGAGAGTGATCACTAATGTACCTGTTGTGATAGATTCATGGGAATTCCCAGTGGATTTCTTAATACTAGAACCTAGAAACCAAAGAAATGCTTATCAGCTGATTTTAGGAAGACCATGGCTGGCTACTGCAACAGCATCTATTGATTGTCGAACTGGAGATATGGTCATTTCTAATGGGATAGATTTAAAGAAAATATCTCTGTATCCTCTAGCTAAACCATCGGTGCATTACACAGGAAGAGTATGGGTGGATGAACCAGATAACATGGACAACAGTGCCTCATTAGCTATGGTAACCATTAGGGAACATCTGGGAGAATTAGAAGAAGAAGCATACTATGATACAATGGAAGACTTCAATCACATCCTAATTAATAAAGATGTGATGGAACTCACCCAAGATCCTCAGAGAGAACTTCTTGTTTCTTCTCATTATACCCTTGCCAACATTATTCCTTGTTGGGAAACCTTTTACAGAGACTTAGCCACCTTCCACATGTTACTCCCACATTCTTGTCCTCTCAATACCATGACACCAATGTATGGATCTACCACATCTATGGATCAAATAACAAAACAGGTCATGATTTTGCCAGGGAAAACACTTAATATAAGTACTCAGTTAACAACAAGTTAGGAAGAAAAACTTATCCAACTTTTGGTCTCCCACTCAACATCTTTTGCCTGGGAATACCAAGATATGAAAGGCATACCTCCTGAGATCTATACCCATCATATTTACACTGAGGATATTAAACCTGTCAGGCAACCACAAAGAAGATTGAATCTTGCTTTAAAGGACATTGTCAAAACTAAAATAGAAAAATTACTCCAGGCAGGGTTCATATATCCAATCTCAGACAGTCAATGGGTCTCACCCCTTGTCATTGTGCCTAAAAAGAATGGGAAATGGAGGGTGTGTATTTATTATAGAGAACTCAACAAGGCCACAAAAAAGGACTACTTTCCCTTACCATTTATTGACCAAGTTCTGGACAACCTTACTGGGACAAAGTATTTTTCTTTTCTTGATGGATTCAGTGGGTATAATCAAATTCAAGTAGCACCTGAAGACCAAGACAAAACCACCTTCACATGCTCTTAGGGAACCTTTGCTTACAAAGTTCTTCCCTTTGGGCTATGCAATGCCCCAGCTACATTTCAGAGACTGGTTCTAGCTATCTTTACTGAACTGGTTAATGAATGCATGGAGGTCTACATGGATGACTTTACTGTGTATGGGGATAACTTTGAGCAAGCTCTCACAAACCTTGGGAAAGTACTAAAATGCTGTGATAAAAATCGACTGTCCCTTAGCCATGAGAAATGTTTTATGATTGTTGAAGAAGGAATTGTTTTAGGACACCATATTTTAGAAAAAGGGATCAGAGTGGATCAGAACAAGATAGAAGTAATCACACAGTTGCCTTCACCCAAAAATTAGACTGATGTCAGAAGTTTTCTGGGTCATGTAGGCTATTATAGGAGGTTCATAGAACATTTTAGCAAAATAGCTGCCCCCCTGTTTACCCTGCTTAACAAAGAAATAGAATTTCTGTGGACAGAAGACTGTCAATCAACATTTGAAACTTTGAAGGAGAAGCTTACTGTCACACCAATTTTAAGGGGACCTAATTGGACTTTACCATTTCACATACAAACTGATGCTTCAAATGAATCCATTGGGGTAGTTTTAGGACAAAAGGAGGAAGGAAAGAGTATGCATGCCATTTATTACATCAACAAAAATCTTACCCCTGCAGAAAGAAATTATACAACAACTGAAAAAGAATTCTTGGCAGTTATCTATGCTATAAACAAATTCAGGCATTATATCACTAGATATAAAATATTTGTGCACACTGATCATGCAGCCATCAAGTACCTAATGAATAAACTAGTAGTAGGTGCAAGGATCATCAGGTGGTTATTGCTATTGCAGGAATTTGATATTACCATAGTTGACAATCTAAGGAAGTTTAATTTGGTTGCTGATTTTCTGTCAAGGTTGCATACAGGAGGAGAAGACCAATCAGTGGAGGACAAATTCCCAGATGAACATCTTTTTGCCATATCCACTACTACACCTTGGTTTGCTGACATAGCTAATCTTTTAGCTACAGGCTTGTATCCATCCCATTTTACTTCAAAACAAAGAAAACGTTTGGTTAAAGAAAGTTTATCCTACAAATGGTTGAATGGTTTACTATTTAAATGTGGTCTTGATTTCATTCTACATAGGTGTTTGAAGGCTGATGAGACTTTTGATGTGTTGAGAGCATGTCATGATGAACTATCTAGTGGCCACTACTCTTTCCATAGGACAGTCCACAAGATCCTTGGAGCTGGTTACTACTGGCCTTCTCTTCATAAAGACACAAAGAAGTATGTGCAGCATTGTGACTAGTGCCAAAGGATGGGGCATCCAGCCTTTACCCAAGAAATGCTGCTACATCCTCAAGTCATGATGGAACCATTTGAGCAATGGGGTCTAGACTTTGTGGGACCAATTTCACCGCCATCATCAGGCAAGGAGTATATTCTAGTATATACAGACTATGTTACGAAGTGGGCTGAGGTTTAAGCATTACAGTTTGCAAGAGAAGAAAAAGTTGCTGATTTCCTCTACCATAAAATTTTCTTGAGATTTGGAGCCCCAAGATCAATAGTTTTAGACAGAGGACCTCAGTTTACTTCACAGGTAATCAGGGCATTCATAGATTTATACCAAGTAAAGCACAGAAAATCTTCACCTTACCATCCTCAAGCAAATGGGCAGGTAGAAGTAACTAATAGAGAACTTGAGAATATCCTAACAAGGACAGTGGCAATGAACATAAAAGATTGGGCTAATAGACTACTTGAAGCAGTTTGGGCTTACAACACCACTTGGAAGTCCACAGCAAAGTTTTCACCATATGAACTGGTTTATGGGAAAAAGCCTATATTATCTATAGAATTTGAACTCCAGACACTTAAAACTGTATTGGATGTTGGTCTGCCATTATCTGTAATTCAGCAGAACAGAATTCTTCAGCTCAACAAGTTGGATGAGATTCAGAGAGAAGCCATTCAGCAAACAGAACTGGTTCAATACCAGAGGAAGCGATGGCATGACCAACACATTAAGAGGAGGACATTTCAACAAGGAGATTGGGTTCTCCTTTATGATTCTAAATTCAAAGAATTCAAAGGGAAATTGCAGACTCACTGGCTGGGTCCTTATCAAATAAAAGACGTGTTTGAAAATGGAACTGTATTATTGCAACCAATTGATGGGAGCACAGACACATTTCTAGTAAATGGTCACCAAATAAAGCTCTACAAAAGACCATCTACTAAAGAAGAGTTTCTGAATAATCTATGTTTTGATACAGGGGATACCTCCTTTGTCATGGTGTTGGATTGAATGACATTTTTGAAAAAAAAAAAAAGAGGAGGTTGAAAACTAGCAATGGCTACCTTCTGAAAAAAAAAAAACAAGGAGGTTGAAAACCAAAAATGGCTGCCTTCTAAAAAAATAAAAAGAAAAAAAAAAGAAGAGAAAGATGGAAAACTAGCAAATGGCTGTCTTTCTCGACCAAGGGAGTTGAAAACCAGTAAAATGGCGGTTCCCTTCTTCAGGACAGTTGAAATAAGTAAGCTCTGGATATGATCAGTTGCTAGAAATTGGCCCAATGCATCTTTGGCGCTTCTCAAATGGGAGCACCTTAGGCGCTTTCCAATAAGGAGCATCTCTGGTGCTTTGCAATTAGGAGCACCTCTGGCGATGTTAATAATGCCGTCAATCTCTATAATAAGGGAGGGACCCACCTCTCCAGGTGGTAAAGTAGACAACTCATATGATGAGGTCATCATAACTCATCTTCTACTCCATCACAAAGAATAATTAAGTTAGAATAATAATAATTGCAGGAGTGTCCACGATCCGGCACTGACATCACCTAAGGGCGTGGATTTTAGAGTCACTCAGTGCAATGATTACGGGTTGCATGCAAGTGGGAAGTGGACATCATTTCAGGCCGCTGCTCAATTGCCATGACGCGTACAGTTTCCAAAACGACGCAGCATTTCTCCCGTGTACATCGCCTCATCATTAAAACTGGTCCAGGTAAATCTGTTTTTAATTAATCATTAATTAGTAACTGTCCTGTCTTTCTGTTTTAGGTGCTGCCAAGATGACACGTCCCTCTGCCGTCATTTCCTTCTTCACATCCAAGCATGCCGCCATTTGTGCCTTAATGCCACCTTACCTCCGGAGTGCCTTTTTAGTCCGTTACATTTATGGCTGCCTTAGTCCATTAACCCATCTGCATAAGCCTAGCCTGAAAATAATAGCATCCCTCATTCAAACCTCCAGAATAGACTGAAGCATAAGGTAAATTAAACAAGTCTCTGAAGTCTACAGAGCAATTTGAACAATACTCTAGAGCCCACAGAGATAAGAGGGAAAGATAGACTGCAAATTGGGGAGGTAAAAGAATAAAACATAGAAGGTGCCATCAATTCAGCAATGGGGGTCAAGAAGAAATCTAAGCTAGAAAGTACTGCGAGTCTTCTGAAGGATGCAGCTGCAGCAAACATTTTAAGGGCTGCTGGATGGTTAGATTTCCTAGACAAGTTTGAAGGGTTTTAGGAGGATATTGTGGACGAATTCCTTAGGAATTTAAGAGACAACCAAACAACTGTGAGAGGAAACCAAATCAGTCTCTCCTCAGCAATTATCAGCCACATCTTTGGACTTCCCAAACAAGGTGAGAGGTTCTACCACCTGAAAACCTTATACACTAATTTAATTAGAAATTTTTCTGTTCGTGGTGAACCCGCTATTCAATTGCATATGAATAAGAATGAAGTTAAAGGAATTTTGAGGGCCACACTTCCAAACCCTTGGGCAAATGTTACTACCTGGTTAATGAAGTACTTTACCTGTGATGGCCAATTCTTCATAGTATTAGGGCCCATAATGAAAATGCTGATTTTTCTTAGACATGGAAATAGGCACCCCGAATATAGCATAAATATCCCTAATTTCCTGTATTCTGCCATCAAGGCAACTACAGAGAAGTATCAGTAGGGTAAAGGACCCATGAAACATCATGGCCTCATCTTTCTGGTAGTCAACCACCACTTCCTATCTCAAGCTAATGGAGAAGAACTATTATAGAACTTTCTTAAACACAACCCCCTAGTCAGAGAACCAGAAATTGCACAACCAGAAGGGGAAAGTTCTCCCTCTCACCAGGATGAGGAAACTGAACCTTCAACCTCCTCCACAGCTATTCACAAAGGGAAGTCACCCTCACAAGAGGCTACATCATCTACAACCCCTGTTCCTGACAAAAAGAGGAAAGGCAAACAAATTGCAGAAGCTGCTCCTACATGACCTCTATACATGACTCAGTTAGTCAGGTGAAAAATGACTCTACCTGAAGAATCTTGGCCTAAGGAATTAACAGAGGAAAATTCAAGACAGGGAATTGAGGAAAGGTGGTGGGCTGAAGAACCATCCCATGATTCAAATGAGATCCCTCTGGTCAGAAAGAGGAAGCAAAGTGAAAATTCTCCAGCACCATCTGTTCATGTGGAGTCAAGCCCAGTTTCAATACCGCCATGTGCTCTGGAGACAGGAAACTTACCAACTGTTACTATCTCCTCAGATTCTGAGGAAGGGAGACCTGCTCCAGAGGCACCAGTCCCACCTATGCTCCAGAGAAGCAAAAGAAAGAGGCAGCTCTCACAAGCTGAGAAGGATACAGCTCTGCTCGCTGAGGCACTCCTGGAATTGAGAACATGTGAAGATAAAGCGAGACCTTCATCAGTGCCAACAACAGTAGAGGACCCTCAAGACAGGAACACTACAGAAGGAGGAACCGGGCAAATGGATACATTGGGAGAAACAGGGCAAATGGCCATGGACAACATTGATGATCAGCCAACAGCCACAGAAATAGAGGCAGAAACTCTATCTCATCCCTCTAACCAAGAGGATATAGAAATCTCAACAGAACAACAATTAATGGAAGAAATTGAAAATTTAAAAAGAATGCTCTAGGGAAAGAATTGATTATTACTGACCTCAAGAAGGTCAGAGTAGAGATGGAGATGGAGCTGAAACAAACTATTGCAAATATCAAACAGACTTCCAAAATAAGGATAAAATCATCCAGGAGAAAGAGGCAGAGTTGGAAGCACAAAAATGTGAGGCAGCCAAATTGATGGAAGAAAAAGAAAAAGAAACAGCACAGAAGGTTTTTGAGCTCACCATGGCCAGAGACAACGGCCTCACCATAATGGCAGCACTGATTGAAAGGGTACAAAGCTAGGATAAATAGTTAACTTGGGCCAATAACAGACTGGATGACCAAGAAGAATATATTCAAGAATTATCTGGCCCAAGGGCAACCAATGAGCAGGAAATTCAAATAGATGCCTATGTGGGTCCAATCCCCATTGACATTCCCAAAGCCCTGTTTCATTGGGAGAAAAGGTGTAGGGAATTTGAGGCCTCCAAACCAATGTTGCAATTACAAAGGGCAGTCACTGCCAGAGCAGAAAGAATAGCAACTTTGGAAAGAAAAATCATTCAAAAGGCCTCCCTTTCCTCAGAAATTCTATCCTGTAAGCCTCCAAGTGCCAGCTATTCAATGTTCCTACAGGAAAGGGTACTGCAAAGGAAACTCTCCTTAGTCCTGTCTGACATAATTGAGGATACCAAAATAGCAGAAGGGTTCATGGCAGCTTACACCAGGAGCAATGATGAAGACAAAAACTTCCTATGTGAATTATACCTCCATGGGTTATGTATTAATGATATAGCCTTCATCATTACTCACTTTGTGGGAGAATGCCAACTTAAGGCATTCATGTCCCTAATGAGAAACCACCAGATCTGGAATGACAGGATGGAAGATCATCTTCAAAAGGATTTAAAAATAGATCTCTTCATCAGGAAAGAATGTCCCAATCCTTTTGCTTTTCAGACCCAATTCAGGTCCCTTATCTATCATCTTGCAAGTGCAACCAGAATATTGCCATTATACCTGAAAAGTTTGCAGGAATGCTCCATTGACTTTGGTCTTTTTATGATTAATTCAACAAATTCTGTACTTGCTATAGCAAAGAGGAGATGGAATATTTTGACCCTAGAGCAGAAGCTTAGGGAGGTGGTCACCCCTGCAAACTTGAGATTGTTCATGAGAAAGGCAAAGTTGATATCCAAACTGATGGATAAACATAAACAGGAATAGATAGGAGGACAGTTCAGGCCTCCTCTGATAATTGAACCACTCCCTGTATGGATAGAACAGCTGGAGGATGAAAAATTGCAAGACTGGTTGAAGCAAGTTGACAAGTACAGAGGAAATGGTAACACCAACAGAACCACTTGGACCACCTATCTTCAGGAGTATAGCCTGACTGACAGACTGCTTCGCCAAAATAAATCCAGGATGTGAAAAGTAGGAGGACCTGCCAAACCTTAGGTATGGGGGGGATGATGAGTGCCAAATTGTACTCATGAAATACACCTTTTTGCCTCTCTTTTTCCCCTTTCTCAGTTCATCTTCCTTGTGTCTACACCCAAATAAGTTAGCAAGATTGTTCTATTTTGTGATTAATTAAGATAAGATTACTTAAGATTAGAATTTCTGATTAGGTGACTAATGTGCGTGGGATTAATGGAAAAATGCAGAACTTCTCTCTCTTTTTGAATCAACAGGTGTAGATGCCAGGAACAGCGATTTTGTGCATCTCCGGAGATCGTCTTCAATGATCTCTAGAGACAATACCAAGGAACCATAACACCTGAAGTTTTGAAGATATGGGGAATGCCTCTCCAGAGCTCTGTGAGAGTCTGGAGTATCTCCAGAGCTGCTGATAGGAATAGCTATCTTTGGTGCCTCCTGAGAACAGGGCATGTTTCCAAGCAGAGCTGCCAACCAGACACTTTCAGTGGCGATCTTATTACCCCTCACTTCACTCAAATCATCACCTGTGTGGTGAAGGGTCAACTATCAGTTAAACTGGTGAAGTTTATCTTTTCAAAGATTTTGCATGAGTTACGAATTGAACTAATCCAATATCCTTATTTTCAGGGCTTTGATGCCCAAGTGTATTAAGACTTAAACTTAGACCTCTAAGTGGACTTCTGTTCCACTCAAGTCTACCTTTCTCACATGGTGATTTTTTATAAGGTAGATAGTTAAGTACAAATAAGAGATGGTGTCATCTCATAGAAAGACTGGTAGATAAGTTCAGTGATATATCATCACTCATTTTTATATATACTCTCAGAAATAGTAATAGAACAACAATGATAAAATTATTCTGATTCTCAGAGATCTCAATTCTGTTATAGCCATATTTTCATGAATGTAGAAATGAATGAATTGGACTGAATTTAGTTTGGATCATCTTTTGTGTTGATTTCCTGCTATAGCCTTCAGCCTCAAGGGTGTGGAGCAAGGGCCCACTCTCACCACTCAGGCAGGAGGCTAGTATAACTGTTTCATTGTTTTAGTTTTCTCTTATAAAAGTGTTTCTTGTTTTAATAGATAGATGCATGTTATTGTTTCTTTTCTTAGAGTACATTTCCTATTTTACTCTATTTTCCAGCATTCATTACATTTATTCAACAAGCAGATAGATTAATCTTTCTTTTAAAAAATTAGGACTAGCTATAAACTGGTAACTATAGAATCCCTAGTTGCAGACAGCCGTGGACACAGCCCTGGTTCTTTGACATCTAAAAACAGATTAAATGATGAGGTACAGTGACACCTTATCAATAACTCCTTTACATTTTCATGTGGACCTCTTAAATCTTGACTGGATCATCTTCAAACACATATCTACAAACCCTTTGATGCGTATTCACTAAAATTCATCTAGTTGGGATCTTCACTTCATAGAGCTTCACTGTTCTTCATTGTTCTTCTCTGTTTCTGATAGGACTGATTTTCTCAATATCCTCAGCACACAACTCATCGAATCCTTGACATCAATGCAACAGAAGTATGTTGACATCGATGACAACACCAGTTAGGCCCATACTTGCAACAATCTCCTCCTTTGCCATTGATGGCAACATATAATGTGAAAAACTATTTTAACCATCAAGACAAGAACTTCTCCTCACTGACTGACATAGCTTCCCCTATCAACAACAACCATTCACATGTTTTCTCTTCATTTACTACTCCCCCTTTGATCAACAACCACTTCTTGTTTTTCACATGTCTTCTCTCCTCCTTTTGACATCAATGGCAAAGGGCACATACTTGCAATCAATTCTCATACTTTAGAATCATACTGATTGCTCCCCCTGAGTAGCAGCTTCCTAACACCAATCTGGATCACAAGATATGACTGTGGGATCCACTGAAGTAATGCACATCAGTGCACCTTAATTCAGAACTGGACGGGTAATAACCCCTAACGTCTCCCTGAGATACTCAAAAGAGTCCTTAGGTAGAGGTTTAGTAAAAATGTCTGCAATCTAATCCTTTGAGGGCACAAACTCCAGTCTGACTTCATTCTTTTTCACCTGTTCTCTCAAAAAGTGAAACTTGATGGATATGTGTTTTGTCTTTGAATGCAACACTAATTTTTTTATATGTTTATCACATTTGAATTATCACAGAAGATTGTGATAGTTTCTTCATACTCCACTTTGATGTCTCTTAGCATTTTCTTCATCCACAATACTTGAGTACAACTGCCTACTACTGCAATATACTCTACTTCTGCAATGGATAGAGATATTTCTTCTTGTTTCTTACGTAGCCAAGAAACTGATCTTTTTCCCAAAAAGAATGCACCACCACTGGTACTCTTCCGATCATCCACATCTCCTACCCAATCAGCATCTGTATATGCATGAATAGAGAAATCATGATACTTAGGATACCATAATCCATACTCAACTATTCCCTTAAGATATCTAAGAATTCTCTTGATTGCCATGACATGAGACTCTCTAGGATCAGCTTGGAATCTAGCAACAAGACCAACAACATTCATAATGTCAGGTCTAGTTTGAGTAAAGTAGAGTAGTCCTCCAATCATTGACCTATACTTTTTCTGATTAGCATTGACAGATTTATCATCTTTACTCGGCTTACATCTGGTTGCCATGGGAGTATTCATTGGCTTTGAATCTTCCATCCCAAATTTCTTCAACAATTCTTTCATATATTTGGTCTGTGATATGAAGATTCCTTTATTTGTTTGAGTTATTTGTAGACCCAAGAAGAAATTCATTTCTCCAAACATAGACATCTCAAATTCACTTTTCATTTGATTTGCAAAAGTCTTGCACGTACTATCTTTTCCTCCAAAAATGATATCATCAACAAATACTTCAATAATCAAGATATTTTCAAGATCAATCTTGAAATATAGATTACTGTCAGTAGTACCTTTGTTGAAACCAATCTTTTATACTAGGCTCTTGGGGCTTGTTTCAGTCCATACAATGCCTTCTTCAACTTGGAGACCATATCTCCATGATCAAAAAATTGAAATCCATCTGGTTGCTCAATGTATACCTCTTCTTCCAAATCATCATTTAGGAAAGTAGACTTAACATCCATCTGATACACCTTGAAATCTCAGAAGGTAGCAAGAGCAAGAAATAATCTAACTACTTCAATTCTTGCCACCAAAGCAAAAGTTTCTTCAAAGTTAACTCCTTCTACTTGAGAATAACCCTTACAGATCAATCTGGCTTTGTTTCTTATTACTTCACTATCTTCATTCAGTTTATTCTAGAAGACCCATTTAGTCCCAATCACATTTTTGTCCTTAGGTCTGGGAACAAGATCCCAAGTGTGATTTTTTTCAATCTGCATCAATTCTTCCTCCATTGCTTTAACCCAGCTTTCATCATTGCATGCTTCACTTACTATTTTTGGTTCAATCTTTGAAATCAAACAATACTTCACTGAATCTTGAGCAATTTTTCTTCTTGTTTGAACACCTTTGCTTCTATCTCCTATGATATGATCTTTAGAATGATTCAATATTACATACCTGGGAGTTTTGGGATGCTCTTACACTTCTAATTCTTGGACAGGTTCATGCAGACTTGTCTCTTCTTCTTGTATTTCAGGATTCTCTGGATTAGTCTGAATCTAAACTAGAGTTGGCACTTATTCTTCTTGATCTAAGACATCATTCTAATCATCTTCTTCATACTCATAATACCTTGAGGGACTTTCCATGCCTTCATCAACCTTCACATTTACACTTTCTACAATCTTTCTCAATCTCTTGTTATAACACTGATATGCTTTGCTTTGAGTAGAATATCCCAAGAATATTCCTTCATCACTTCTAGCATCAAACTTGCCAAGATCTTTGTCATATAGCATTTACTACCAAAGATTCTAAAAGACTTCATAGTAGGAGTGATGCCAAACCAAAGTTCATAAGGAGTCTTACCAGTATTGCCTCTGATTTGTACCCGATTAAGAGTGTAGACAGTAGTGCTTATAGCTTCTCTCCAATAGATTTGAGGAACATTTACTTCCATCATCATGGTCCTAGATGCTTCCTAGATGGTTCAGTTCTTTCTCTCTAGTACTCCATTCTGCTGTGGAGTCCTTGGAGCAGATAACTGTCTCTTTATCCCATGTTCCTCAGAGAATGATATGAACTCACCGGATGTGAATTCTCCACCTCTATTAGACCTGAGGCATTTTATGTTTATGCCAGTTTCTTTTTCTACCATAGCCTTGAATATTTTGAACTTCTCAAGTGCTTCAGATTTATCTTTCAAGAAAGTTACCCATATCATCCGGGAGTGGTCATCAATCAACAACGTGAAATACCTATCTCCATGCAGACTCCTGATTCTAGCTAGACCACAGAGATTAGTGTGTACCAAGTCTAACAATCCAATTGAAGATTGTTTCTTACTTTTGATTGAATGTGACTCTATTCTGCTTACCCAACTGATATTCTTTGCACAAACTATTAGTAGGTTTCACCAGTCTTGGAAGATCTCTTATAGCCTGAGTGTTGCTTATCTTGATGATATTATCAAAATTTACATGACACATTCTCCTATCCTACAACCAACTCTGATCAATTTGAACAAATAAACAACTTTTGCTAATACCAACCTAGTGGAAGATGTTACCTTTTGTCTATATACTGGATGCAATCTCAGTTCCAGAGCATTCAAAGATCTTGCATTTTCCATTTTTGAATTAGAGATCATAGCCTTTGTCCACTAACTGTCCAACACTAAGAAGATTTTGCTTCAGACCTTCAAAATATAGAACATCACTGGTTTTGTTCTTTCCATCAAAGGAAATACTTCCTTTGCCTCTAATTCTGCTAGTAGAATTATCTCCAAACTTTACAACTCCACCTTCATATCTTTCCAAGCTTAAGAACTTACTCTTGTCACTAGTCATATGGTGAGAGCATCCACTGTCAAGAAACCATTCATCCTTTTCTTCAACTTGAGCATCCAAAGCACTTTCTATCATCTTATGATTGGCAGATTCAATAGGCATTTGATCTTCTTTCTTGATGGTAATAAACACCCAGTCACTTCCAGATTTGTTTTCTATCTCAGATTCATCATTTGTTACTCCTTCATCATCATCTTCTTGAACATAGTAACACTTCTTCTGAAACCTTGATTTATTAGGGTTTGGCCTTGAAAACCTTTCTAGACATCTTGAGGCAGAATGACCAATCTTATTGTAGGCAAAGCATTTAAAAGGTAATTTTCCTTCATACGTACCAGATCCTCTTGGCAGTCTCTTTGCAATGAGGGCTTCAAGATGTTCAGCTTCTAATTCATCCTCTTCCAGATCTTTTCTTGCTTTCACATACCAATTTGATTTTCTTGAGGAACTTTCTCCTGGATCATATCTCCGTTAACCTTTAGTAGACGCACTAGCTTTGAAAGAAGATTCAGTCTTGGGAATTGCATCACCAAACTCAGCCAACTCAAATGCAGATATCTTACCAACCAATTGATCCCTTGTGATAGTTGTTAAAGATCTAATTTCCTCAATAGCAGCGACTTTGAGTTTATATGTAGGAGGTTATGATTTGAGAACTTTAGCAACAATTTCATCTTCTACTCCACCAACACATCTCATGCCACATACAAGCTCATTTACTTTTGTCATATATAAAGTGATGTTCTCATCTTCGCTCATCTTTAAGTTTTCAAACTTTCCTTTCAAACTTTGCAACTTGGCACACTTAACATACTTGTCTCCTTCATATAGATTTTCAAGCTTTGTCCAAATTTCATAATAGTCTTCAATCCCATAACATTTGTTAGCTCTGAATCAGACAAGGCACTCAGTACAGCTTTTTTAGCTTGAAGATTATTTTCTGCATCTCTAACTTCATCTTTAGTTGTTGGCTCATTCCTTGGGGGAACATATTTAGTTCAGGTTATGTTCCAATACTGATATCCCATGCATAGTAAGTGACATCCCATGTGGTTCTTCTAGGCAGTGAAGTTTGTTCCATCAAACCTTGGACTGTCCTTCTTGTAGGTCGACATCCTAGATCTCCTCAAGCAGTTAAGATTCTTCTAGAGGAACTTAGCTCTGATACTAATTGTTGGATTTAGGACAAACAACTGAGAGGGCAGGTGAATCAGTTGTCACCAAACTTCTATTGTTTATATACTTTAAATATTTTTCTATTTTAATAGCATATCAAAGATTCAATCATGAAGTATAACGCATGAATTCAAGAGTAGAAACAAATTCAACACATACAACACCAATATTTTAATGTGGAAAACTCGGTTAAGGGAAAAATCACAGGGTGACTAACCCAAGATTGTATTCTCTGTTAAAAGAATAAGAAGAATAAAATGGCACTTGCCAATTAGGGCTCACTACTTGAGCACACTGCTCACAAGAGGCTCACTGCCTACAAGAGACACACTATCTACAGAAGAATATAAATTTTACATACTTGAATTGGAGATTAGCATCTTCACTATGCTTGAGTTAGTTCCATTTAAGCTCAATGCCTCTGCTCTGCTTTTCCCTCTTCTTGCCTACCACCTTCTCATCGCTACAAGGATACATTTGAATGACTTCGTAATTCTTATTTATACAAGACATTGACTTTGGAATGATCATCAAAGTTGGTACAACATACACTTGTTTTATTATAGAGAAATTACAAAAATACAACTTGACTTATTACAAAAACGTCATGCGCATTACTACACTATCGACCACACATAGCTAGGACTTCAATCTTCTTTCAGGAACATGTCAAGCTTCGCAAAACATCTTCAAGATCATCCACAACATGTACAAAACATCCAGTCAGCCAAGACTAGGAAGAACACCATCACTGGAAGGTAAATCTTCAATTACAAGCTCTATCTTCAATGCGGACCACCAACATGAACTGGACACAATCTAGAGACCCCCACAAGCCCAAGAACATTCACACACTCCTTACTATAATTATTTGTATCTGCATCCATAACCTCTAGAACACAATCACCCATCACTGTCACATTAGAAGGATTGCTTATGGACCTTCAAACCATGAAACAATTGAGTTGTCAATTCAAATTAGCCTCCCAAACATGCCACCAGATCCACAGAACATGATATTGTATTTACGGATCTCATTGGACCTATTTGTGTCACTCTGTCACCTGTGAACAGTTGCCAGAACTAGTTTTACTCTCATGGCCATAACTCCTTCACATTTTCATGTGGACCTCTTAAATCTTGACTGGATCATCTTCAAACACATATCTACAAACCCTTTGATGCAAATTCTTTGAACTTCATCTAGCTGGGATATTCACTTCATAGAGCTTCACTGTTCTTCATTGTTCTTCTCTATTTCTGTAGGACTAATTTTCTCAATATCCTCAACACACAACTCATTTAATCCTTGACATCAATGCAATAGGAGTATGTTGACATCAATGACAACACCAGTTAGGCCCATACTTGCAACACTTACTATGTTGAAT
Source organism: Cunninghamia lanceolata (assembly GCA_027924645.1). Lineage (NCBI taxonomy): Eukaryota > Viridiplantae > Streptophyta > Pinopsida > Cupressales > Cupressaceae > Cunninghamia > Cunninghamia lanceolata. The sequence goes on from BSBN01000742.1 coordinate 1,091,546, forward strand.
GTATTACTGCTGGTGTTGGTAGCATTTGTGCATTGAAGTGGTTGGATATCTTTAGTTTTGGATCACTGTTGTGGATGGTTTATCTATTGATATATTGTTCAAAGTGGTGATTATATGGTGTATGATGTTGATTTGAGTTTCTAAATATTGTGGTGGTGGAAGTCTTTGTACTTCTAGTTATTTGAAAAAAAAATTATGCCCTTATTGCTTTCTGGTTAAAATCTCTGCCTTTATTTTTGCTTTTTGGTTAAAAGCAATCTTGGTTTTTCATTCATAAGAATATCTATCGAAGGTAGCTGTGCCTTGTAAAATAAATAGAGTGCCTTTATAAAACACCAATATAATAGGCTCAACTATTGATTACATTTGTCATATGTCCGGGCGTGAGAATATAGAGTTAGGTGACAAATCTGTTAATCAACACCTACCTGGGTAAAAGTATATTTTATGGTTTAATGATCAAGTGATATTTTCTCAACATTCTCCTATCAATTCTTAATGTTTTAAATTCTTCTTACTTTTGCAATGAATCAAATATCTCTGAAAATTGCTTTCATAAATATATATATGAATTTATTCTTTATGAATGTAAATTTTATTACACTTATAAATGTAATAACCATCCTAGTTACTAATAATTTGTTTTTCATTACTCCTCAAGTACTATCTTAATCAAATAAGCAATTTCAATCTAATTTAGATGTGTTAGCTTGATCTCCTTACCTATAATAGACATGGAAGCAACTCTATGTCACAATATTATGTACTCACACTAAACATGGTAAGATCCCAAATATCAAGGTCATCCATAGACCCAAGCCTAAACTTTGAGGATTCATTTGTAATGGCCCTACCTACATATCCCTTTTTTGGAATCAATGGCTCCATAGTTCACATGCAAAGAATGGAGAGGCTTCATCCTCTCCTTTGGGAGACCTTTGATTTCACTTTTAAATCATGGCCATTAATTTATTTCATGCTTCCAATTCAATCCATACACAATAGTATGATAGAAAATGCATTCCATTGAAATGTTAGTTCAATGACAACCTCAATGTATGATCACACACAAAACCACATAGAGTCTAGCTCATACATATATCACATTCACACATAATGTTTATCACATACATGGAACAAATGTACACAATATAACTAACTCATAGATACATCACATACACATAATCTAAATAGCTCAAGCATGCAACTCATATACACAATGTAATTATCTCATGCACACAACACATGTAAGAAATGTGACTAACTCATGGATACATCTATTATGTACCTAGTGATATGTTATTTTAATGTATTTAAGTAGATGGAGATACTAACATGTGGCACACATCACTTAAGTTAGTTATATTGGGTCTTGTGGATAACTTGTGTAATTAATTATATTAGGTGTTGAGTAGGCCTTCATTAGGATTACCCCTCCATTATGTTATTAGGACGAGGTTTATGCAAAGAAGATGAATATCATTGTGAGGATGTGTGTTGAGTATGATATTGTGTTTCGGATCACTTAGAGATATAGTGTGGAGGGGATTCTTCCATAAGGAGAATTGTACAATGTTAGCCTACCTTAAGGGTCTATTCTATTTCTATATTTATTGGATATTAGAACACCTTAGCAAAAAACATCTCTTGTGTGGTGTGTGATCTTTATTCTATATTACGTTATTGAAATTATTATATTGTGGATCTTATCAAGTGGTATCAACGCTACAATTTTAGAAAAGGTGGAGAAAACCCTAATTTTTGAATTTATTCACCTACACCTTTCAAATGGCTATGTTCTAAGTTGGAAGATCATATAAGGAAGCTACAATTCAAAAAATAGGTTTTTATCATCAATTTTGAGCAAGTTATTGTAATTTTATGATTTTTCATAAATTTTCTTTCTAAGCCCCAATTCAAGGAATTTTTATGATATTTTTACATTTTTGTAAATCTTGCCAAAATTTATTATGTGTCTATTATTTGTATTTTTATTTTTGAGACCAAACCAATTATGAAATGATACAATCAATGTCAGGTATGTGGTAGAAATTTAGAAACCCTAGTTTCAATGGAGGTTCCTATGTTTTTTGAAATCTTGCCAAAATTTATTATGTGTCTATTATTTATATTTTATTTTTGAGAGCAAACCAATTATGAAATGATACAATCAAAGTCAGGTATGTGGTAGAAATTTATAAACCCTAGTTTCAATGGAGGTTCCTATGTTTGATGAAAATGGTAATGGTAGAGAATGTTGGGTTGGAAAATGCTAATTTTTCAGAAACTAAAATACAAAATCAAAGAATTGGATTCAAAATTGTAAATAGAAAAGATAAACTAACTTGGCACTGAAAGATGGATTTTGTTGTCTCAAACTCTATTGTGGCACATAAATGTCCATATGGTGTGTTGTAGTCCAAGTCACACACTATTGTCCTAGTCTCATGCTCTTGTCCAAAAAAGTTCCAAAAATCAAAGGTTTCACTAGACTTCAAACTCACCTACACAACAAGAAATAGGAACAACTAAAACAACAAACTAGGGGATACTAGATAATATAGAAATGATAGAATAGAGCTAAACTAACTAAAATAAATGAACAAGATAAATGAACAAGAGAAGGAAAGAGATACTAGAAAACCTCTATGTGGTTGAATGTCTTCAAAATACCTACAATTGAGAGATAAAGAAAAATGTTTGGGGCTATTTGGGAGTATGCATTCAAGTCAATCCCCTATCTTGATCTTTCAACTTCTATGAACAAACAATAATAAAGAGCTAGTAGAAAAAATAGTGTGTACTCTTATCCTACATGCATCTAGGAATTAAGAGAAATGACAATAAAAATAAATCTATTAGTATCAACATTGGTCTACGAGGAAGAATAACCCAGTGTGCATAAAAAGATAAACAAAGTGGTGGCCTACACTGAAAGATCTACCAATATAAATTGAATGTGATAAAGAAAAGAAATATTGCTAATGCTTTGATCAAACAAAAAGAAAACTCATCTAAACAAGATTACCAACATGATATAGAAGGTGAAATAGCACTTGTAGTTCAAGAAGATTTTCACAACATGCAACTTCAAAAAGTTTCAACCATGTGTGGAAATTAGGATCTATCTTGGAAGATTGCCAGTACCAGTACAAGGAGTCATGAGAGATAAAATAATTGTATACTCAACACTATCAAAGACATAAGTAATATGCAAGGAAAACACTAGATGATCTACTAGATCACATAAAAAAGTACATATAGGCATAAGTCTCCTAAGAATAGATGTGTTGGAAATAGGAAGGAAATCTTGAGAATAGTAGTGGCCTAAAGATAGGCATGCAACTACTTAACTCAAGATAAGTGACCTTAGACACCTATTCTAAACATAGACGTGCTAATTAAAGCATTGAGACTCCTAATCTTGGCATGTGCTGAAAATAGCCACAAAAGCCAAAAGACTAAAAATAGCCCTATCCTAAGTGACCTTAATATACACTAACACCCATTTTAAGCAAATTGCTTAGGTGAGGAAATGAAGATAGGTCTTGGTAACTAGGCCTGATTAGGTACCCATGTACAATGCAATATCTAATAAAGTAGAGAAAGGGAGAAAACCTCATGGGAAAGAACTCACCCCCAAAAGAGAGAAAAAAGAAAGTGGAGAAGCTAGAAAGCCCCCTCGAGGATGTTGTTGCTGATGAAGTGGACCGTACCCCAAGAAGAGCTCACAAATGTGAGCTTGCTCTTAGTAAAGGGTTTGGTGAAGATGTCAGCAACCTACTCTGATGACTAGAAAAAGACTAAATCAATGACCTCTTCATAAATAAGCTCTTGAATGCAATGCATATGAACCTCAATGTGCTTGGTCCTCTGATGCTGGACTAGATTCCTACATATCTTAATGGTGTCACAATAGATGACTATGGGATGTTAGAATGGAATGCCAAACTTAGTGAGAATTCCCTGAAGCCAAAGAGTCTCAGTAGCTGCATTAACAACTCCCCTATACTATGTCTCTATGGATGATAAAGAAATAGTGTTCTACTATTTTCTAGACCAACTGATAGGAACAGAACCAAGTGAGAAATTGTAACTGGAAGTGGACTTGTGATTCTGAGTATCACCAGCGCAATTTGAATCTATGTATCTAACTAAGTTAACCTCAGTGCCATATGTGTAATGAATCCCAAAGCCAAGAGTCCCCTGAAGGTAGTGAAGGATCCTCTTAGCTGCTTTCCAATGCAACTCATGAGGCTGTTGCATGAATCTTGAAACCATACACAATTGCATATGAAATATTTGGCCTGATATGGGTCAAATAGATGAGACTGCCAACTAGTTGTCGATACAAGGTAGCATCAACCAATGGTGTAGCACAATCATCCTCAAGCTTAACTCTGGATAGAGAAGGAGTAGAAGATGGCTTACAATCAGTCATGTGAAACCAAGAAAGAAGATCAAGAGTGTACTTAGGTTGTGTTAAAGTGATCCCTGAGTCTATCTGTGAAATCTCAAAGCCAAGGAAGTAATGTAGTAAGCCTAAGTTTGTCATGTCAAACCTATCCTGAAGAGCTTTCTTCACTACTTCAATAACTGATGTATAGCTCCTAGTGATCAAAAGATCATCAACATAAACTACCAATATCAATAATGAATCATCCTATTGTAGGAGATAAACATTGGGATCTAAGTGGTACCTAGTAAAACCTGAAGAAAGGAGGAAGGAATCCATCTTGGCATACCAAGCCCAAGGGGCCTATTTGAGGCCATAGAGAGATTTCCTAAGTCTACATACTAAGGGGGAATCCTGAAGATACCCTAGTGTTTGTTCAATGTAGATCTCCTCCTCAAGGTCTCCATGAAGAAAATCACTCTTCACATCCATCTGGTGCACTTCCCAACCATGTGCTATGGTAATAGCAAGTGTGAGTCGTATGGAAGTCATCTTGGCCACAGGTACAAAGGTCTTTGTGTAGTCAATACCAACAACTTGTGAAAACCCCTTAGCTACCAAACATGCCTTGTATTTATCAACTAACCTGGATCTATTATATACTTGGTTTGATGGACCCATTTGCATTGAACCATATTTCTTCCCTTAGGAAGAAGTGTCAAATCCAAAGTGTGATTTATCATTAAGGAATCATATTCCTCATTCATAGCATCATCCCACTCAGGTATGACTGAAGCCTCTCTGAAGGTCTATGGATCAGAGGCTGAGGAAAAGTAAGCATGTGGCCCACTTTGATAACCTAACCATGTACGTCTCCCATCTGCTAGATTCCATGCCCATGTCCTTGCACTCTGAAGTGCCTGCATTGCCCAAAGGGATTGTGATGTGGGTGAATCAGGTGCAGGAGAGATCAACCTCCAAAGCAAGCCCATAATAGGATGAGGAAGAAACCCCATCATGGTCCTCATTGTCAGAACTAGAAGAAGGAATCCTATCTTAGGAATTAGTCGTGGATGGTCTGTTGTCAGAAGATGTATCATCAAAATCAAATGAGTCCACAAAGGAAGGAGGAATGTCAAGTGAAGAGTCAGTGTGAAGAGTCAGTGGGACTTTTCTAGAACTTAAAACTCCACTCAATGAATAGCTCATGTGTGGTCAGATATAGGAAATGATAACCTTTCACACCTTCTAGATACCCTACAAAGTTGCAAGGTTTGGACTGAGGTTCCATTGTCTTGCAATTCTGAGAAGGTATTCATGTCATAGCTAGGGATTTGAAGACTTTGAAGTTCTCAAATGAAGGTTTCCTTCTTTTCCAATCTTCAAAGGGTGTGATACGCTTCAAGTCTTTGTGAGGAACTCTATTATGAATGTAACATGCACAGTTGATTGCTTCTATCTAGTAGTATGGTGTAAGGTCCTTGGAATGTATCATGCAATTTTCCATCTCTTTCAAGGTTATGTTCTTACACTCTACAACTTCATTCTACTGAGGAGTATAAGGAACTATGTGTTGCAAATTTATTCCCTCTGCTATGCAAAACTGCTCAAACCTATTATTAACAAACTCTCCTACTTTATCTATTTGAAGAACCTTGATGACATTCCCTGATTGTTTCTCTACAAGAGCCTTGAAATCTTGAAAGTGGTCAAAGACTTTCTTTCGAAGGAAGTAGACCCATGTGTACCTAGAGAATTCATCTATGAAGTTGAGGACATATCTAGCCTTAGTGAAATATGGATGGGGAAAAGCCCCAGATACATCGTTGTGAATAAGCTCCAAGTTCTATGTCAGTCTCCATGATTTACCTTTGTCAAATCTCTCTTTAGGATGCTTCCCAAGGGCACATCCCTCACAAAGACCCTTAGAGAATCTGACTCTAGACAATCTTGTAACCATAGATCATGATGTCTAAGCTGCTCAAGATAGCGGTAGTTATGATGGCCAAACCACTCATGCCATAGTTTGCTAACCCCATCTAATTGAGTAAGAAATGTGGTGGGAGAAACATCAGGGGGAAAATGTGAAAAAGTATACAACCTAGCTCGGTGATCTACCCTTCCCAATTCTACTAAGCTATTGTTGTGCAACTCTCTGATCTCAACTGAATTTGGTGTAAACTATACTCTCATGCCCTTGCCTACGTGAGTAATCTGGTACACATGTAGGAGATTAGCTAAAAGTGAAGGTACACTAAGAAAATTAGTGAATGTCCCCACTCAACTTCAATAGAACCTCTCCCAACAATTGTTGCTATAGTGTCATCACCTAGGGTAATGGTGGACATGTTGTGAGGTTCTAAGGAAGTGAACTTAACTTGTGAAGAACCCATATGGTGCAAGGCATTGGAGTCAACGATCCCTAAAAATGCTAAAGATCCAACTACAAAAAGAGCCTTGCCCTTGAATTTCTCTTTATCTTTTGACTTAGAAGTTTCTTGAGTTGATGAGAACTATTTGAAAGATTTAGGTACACCTATTTTGTTCTTCTCTAAGAGATAAGTGAGGTGATCAACCTTCTTCATACACTTGTTCTCGTCATGCCATGTCTTCTTATAGTGGGAACACTTTATTTTGTCCTTTTAGGTTGCCCTTGTTTGGATGAAATTTATTTGTGACTTTTAGATGTCTCAAGTTTCTATTCTTTCTTTGTCTCCTGATCCTTTTGAGTATTCTATTTCCTTCCTTTGATGCTTGAAGCCTATTGTTGTTTACTATTTCTAGCTACTAGGGCTTGAACTTTTAAGGACTTCATGTACCCATGTGGAATAACTTGTCTTGCTCTCTAGTTAGGTTGGCAATGAAGTCATCTAGAGATGGCATTTTCCAAGTGGCTCCAAGATCTCTCTTGGTGGAATAGAATGTAGACACAAATACAAAATATTTAGGACCTAGTTTGGAGAGAATTGAGAGAACTAGTTGGTCATCTTTTTTTATCAATTCCACATTCTTTTGACTGCAACCTGATATATTTAAACTTGGTGAAAAAATCTTCTAATGTGTTAAATGTGCTTGGACTCAAACTGATTAACTCATTATCTAGTTCATGATCTCTCATCTCATCTACCTTCTCAAAGAGCTTCTCTAGGGCGATCCATACCTTGTTTGGAGTTGACCAAGATTCTACATGAAAGAGGAGTTCAAGAGAGATGTTGAGACATAGACAATTGAAGGCCTAATCACACTTTTTAAACCATTTAAATTTAGTGTCATCATTATATGATTCTATTTCAGTGCCCATTGTAACCCTATATAACCCTTTGTTCTTTAACATGAGCTAAATTTTAGATTTTCAGTCATGATAAGTAAATATGGTTAAAGGAGAAATAGACTGGTTAGACTCCATGTTGTAAGCAATGTAAAAAAGAAGACAACACAACCCAATAAGACACCATGTGATTATTTTGAATACCCCCCATAGTTGTGGCACTTTATAAGTAGTGTGTGGTCAAAAATTGCCTATTACATGATTTTAAATGCACTTTTAGTTTAATTTGCCAAATAATATGTAGACAAAAATAAACTTTTACAAGGAGTATCACTTTTGATTTGCAAACAAATGTTTTTTAAATCAAGTTCAAATATAGCTTTTCTTAAAAAGCCCTAATTTTTTAGAAAAAACACAAAGATCAGTGAAACATGCCCTAATTGGATGAAAAACTTCAAAATCAGGAAAAAACTAGGTCAAAAATCTACAAAATTAGGTAAAGACCATATCGATTCACCTCTATTTTGTTGTTTGCAGGGGTGATTTGGCATCTGAAGGGTTGATTTGGCCACTAGAGGATCGATTTGGCATGTTATGGGCAAATTTGGGAGCGTTTGGGCAAACTTGAAGGGGCAACATTTGATTTCAGCACTTAGGCCTCTTTTGCAACAAAAAAAACCCCTGTTTTGACACCTTTCCATGTCTTATATGCACCTATGGTGATGTGTAGGGATTTTGTGGCTGTAAAAACTACAAAAAGACTAGTAAAAATGCCTTCTTCAAGAAAAAAATGCCTTCATGTTAAAAAATTCCTCCATGGAAAAAAAAAAACCTCCACAATAGATTAAAACGCCTACACAATAGGTTTGAATGCCCCCTCAATAGATTAAAATGCCTACACAATAGGTTTTAATGCCTCCAAAATAGATTAAAATTCCTCCACAACAAAAAAAATAAAGATCCACCACAAAACAAACATCCACCATGAAAAACATATGTTGTGCTCAAGATTTCAACAATGCAAACTTTACCAGACTTGCAACTTGACCCATTCCTGCTCTGATACCATGTAGAAATCACAATCTATCTTGGAAGATTACGAGTATCGACACAAGGAGTCATGAGAGATAAAACAATCACACACTCAACATTGTCAAATACATAAGCAATATGCAAAGCAAACACCGAATGATCTATTAGCTCACATAAACAAGTACATACAGGTACAAGTCTCCTAAGAATAGACATGTCAAAAATAAGAGAGAAAGCTTGAGAATAGTAGTGACCTAAAGATAGGCATGAAACTACTTAACTCAAGATAAGTGACCCTAGACACCTATTCTAAACATAGATGTATGTTAATTAAAGAACTGAGACTCCTAATCCTAGCATGTGCCAAAAATAGGGACAAAAGCCAAAATACTAAAAATAGCCCTATCCTAAGTGAGCTTAATATACACTAACACCATGGAGTTTGTAGCCAAGCATAATAGAGAGAAGAGCGCCAGAGATAGATTTCTTATGTTTGAAGAATAATATTTTAGGTTGCAAGAGAATAGAATGAGATAGCTTGTTATCTAGATTCAAAAATTATTTTTGCATAAGGATTGTGTTGAAGTTGAAGGGTTGGACTTGAGTGCTAAAGGCATTTTTCTGACAAACAGTTATAGCAAGTAGCGACAGACAACTTGGTGAGAAGCAACATTTTAAATTTTTGGAAACTCACAAGACACTAGTGGGTCATGTGGACAATCATGAATCATGCTAGTGTCCTAGAGAAATCACTCAAAATTAAGTATCTCTACATTTGTGCATCATGCTTGTGTCCTAAAGAAACCACTTAAAATTTAGCATGTGTTCTTAAGATAATGAGAAGAATTAGAATCTAATAAATAAATTTAGCAATTTGGTGAAGGAAAAGGATAAGGTTGAGTTAAATCACTCCTAAAACATGCTAAGGAAGTGGACACTAGAACAATCCCAAAATGTAGCGTGAAATTGCAAGGGTGTGCAATTTTTGACATTACACATAGATAGATGGGCTCAAGAAGAACAAGAAGAAGAAGAAGAAAAAGAAAGAGAACAAGAACGAGAACAAGAACAAGAATAAGAAGATGAAGATGAAGAATAGGAAGATGAAGAAGTAAAAGAAAAACAAGAAGAAGGAGAATAAGAAGAAGTAGGAGGAGAAGGAAAATAGGATGATAAAGAAAAGATGAAGAATACAAGTACATGCACTTTAGTTCCAAGAAGGAAGATTCAATCTTTCAATTTCATGGATGTATTCAAGGAAAAGATTATTGTTTCTATAAACCCTACCAGCAAGTGTAAATTCATCAACATGGAATTAGCCAAGAAGCTACAGGTACAAGTAAAGCACATCAAAGATAGTAAAATATCAGGTAAATATATTCAATTTTTTTAACATTTAAATCTATAAATATTTCATTCAAACTTTCATGATTTGGATATGGATGGGTTGGATATTGGTTTTGGTTATTATAATGTGATCCCCCCTTGATTTTGGCACTTTATAAATAGTGCATGTGAAAAATTTGCCAATTACACAATTTTAAATGCTCTTTAATTTTTTTGTCCAAATTTCTTTTTCTCTCTTTTTGGGTGGTAGTTTTTTCCCACTGGGTTTTCTACCTTTCTCTGTTGAAAAACCATGCCCACAGGAGAAAAAAGCTCTGTTCTCGAAGAAAAATGACCTAGTTGTCAAAGAGTTGGTCTTCTCTGCAACAAGGAACTCTGCCAAAGAAGAAAAATGACCTCTATGTTGAACCAAATATGCACCAGAAAGCTATGGTCAATGAAATCGATAGAAAATAGGTTTACAACTGTTCCATTCCTGCTTTGATACCATGAAGAATTGAGCAAGATTGAATAGAGGATTACAAACACTGAGATGAGTCACGAAGGATAAACAATCACACACTCAAAGCTATCAAAGACACTAGCAATATGCAAAGCAAAACTGGATAATGTATTAACTGACATGAATGAGTACATATAGGCCAGAGTCCTACTATGTTTAGACATGCCATAGATACAAAAGCAAGCCTAAGAATAGTAGTGGCCTAAAATTAGGCATGCAACTACTTAACATAGGATAAGTTGAGTTAGACACCTGTTCTAAACATAGACGTGCTAATAAAAGCACAAGAGCACCGAAAATTAGCGTAGCTAAATATAGTCAACTAAGTGAGCTTAATTATACTAACAAAGTTTTAGCTCATTTAAAGATTTTTCTAATGCATTAATATTTAAGGAAAATAAGGAGAATTTGTAGCTATCACAAGGTATACATATTCAATTACAAGAAAAGTGCAAAGAGCAATCTCCTATGAATGAGAGGTTAAACATTGAAGAGTTCATAAAAAAATGAAGACATGGAATGATTCTTGGCTTCCTTGGAAGATGATCCTATAAATTTGGCACAAAAGGATATTCCCCTTTCTCAATTTGAGGAGTGAGCATGATAAGATAGCATTGGTCACCCCTTAGAGCATGACGAGGTTGATCAATTTAAAGATTTGCCCAATTTTGTGGAGAAAGACATCAATGAAATCAATGAAGATTGTTTACATGCTAATGAGGAAGAACACTTGTGTATGCAAGACCAAGAAGAGAACTTTGAAGGAGAAGAGTTTGGATCAAATTTAGTGTCCTTGTTTGTGGATTCTAATAATGATAAAACTCATATTTTAACTCTTGATTAACTTGAGGGCAACATTAAGTGTGAATTTAAAAATGCCATCTCAATTTTTGGGTAAAAGGAAAGTTATTTTGGTGTGTACTTTGATGAAGAGGATTTTGAAGTTTCAAATTTAAGCCATGGTCAATGCACCATAATCATACATACAAAGAGGTTTTGAACCATCATTGGAAGCATAGTTGTGTTGAGGTCCAATTTTGACATCTCCCCGAGCAATAAAGATCATGAGAAAAATAAATAAGATGTAATCATTGAGGTCAGACCACCATGCATGTTTGGTTACAAATAAGGATATACACTTTGCCAAATTGGTCCCCCCTCCCAAGCCCATCCAAATGGAAAAAAGCACTCAAATAAAAGCAACCAACAAAATGGGCCAAAGGAACAAACACCAAAGCATCAAAAGTCCAAAAGGTAATAATTTAGATCCTATTTTTCTTATCCATTTTGTATGGTTCATCATGATCTCAAAGTTGATCACATGAAGTTCAAACAATCATAAAGTAGGGATGCTATCATATAATCATTGTGAATGGGCATGTTCCCTTGTTTTCTGCATGTCATATATGTGTGTGTGTGTGTGTGTGTGTGTGTGTGTGTGTGTGTGTGTGTGCGCGCGCGTGTGTGTGTGCATGCATGTGTGTGTGCGTGCGTGCATGCAGCTGTTATGAATCTGAGTGTTTATTTAATAATGTATGGCGGCCTTCTTTTTGCCGAATTCCCTAAAATAGCATGGGTGTGGTATGAATCATTTAGTTCTGACCGCTCCATATTCTCCACCAACATTTGATTTTGTGGTGATTGCTAATTCGTTTGATTGGTTGTGTATTTGGATTCTAGATTGACTAAATCATGGGGGAGACATCATGCACGCAATTGGGATTCTCTGCACAATGAGGTTAGCATATAAATCATGCGGCTAGTGTTGTCTATTGGCATGAACAGAAAGTAGAGTGATTTGTGATATTGAACTGGCAAGCTCAATTGTTTTGTTTTGTAGGAGTTGTTGTTGGGTGTGACTGGTATGGCAAACTTTGTAGATTCTCACTTTAGGAAGATTGCAGAGTTTAAGTGAGGATAGAGGCAATGAAAATGAGATACGGTTTAGTATGTTCACATCCTCGAAGCTGCTGGTTAAGAGTATATAATGTCTTTAAATAGAGCTGCTGCTCTCATACACCAAAAGGGAACAAAACATACTTAATCTAAAAACTAGATATCCCACGTAGCTGAAAACATTTACTCAGTCAAAATATGGTAGCAGCAGAGGTATGGGCTACATTACAGATGACTTGACTACATTTAAGATTATGGACAGAACTGCAATTAAAATTATGGACAAGACTGACTCCTCCATACGCCAGAAAAGGAGGCCATGCCTCTATGACAACAACACTGCAAAGATTAATTGAAAGAGCACGATGGCAGGGGAAAGTAGAAAAGTCAAGAGGAATTGTTATCTTCATTAAGTGTGGTGAGTAGTTGGGATACTATTCCAACACTCCCCCTTAATCACAACTACCGCCTTCTTTGATACCCAAGCGATCTCTTTGAAACACAAAACTTTCTTTCCCTAATGCCTTGGTGAAAATATCTGCACACTGATCTTCAGACCTACAAAAATCCAAAAAGATCTCTCCATTGTTAATCAACTCTCTAATGAAATGATATCTTGTATCTATATGTTTACTCCTCTTGTGAAAAACTGGATTCTTTGATAATGCTATAGCTGAGTTGTCACAATAGATCCTTGTTGCCTCTTTTTGTTCTTGCCTGAGATCTTTTAGCATTCTTCTCATCCAAACTGCTTGACATGATGCACCTGTGGCTGCTACATACTCTGCTTCAGCAAATGAGAGAGTGACTATTGGTTGTTTCTTTGAAGCCCATGAAACTACACTTGTTCCAAAATGAAAGACATAACCAGAAGTACTCTTCCTATCATCAATGCTTCCTGCACAATCACTATCTGTATATCCAATCAGCTTGAACTCATTTGATTTTGCATATTGAATGCCATAGTTCCTTGTTCCACTCACATATCTAAGAATTCTCTTTCCTGCTTGCCAATGAGAGTCCTTTGAAGACTCCATGAACCTTGAAATGAGACTAACTACATACATTATGTCAGGCCTTGTGGCTGTTAAATACATGAGGCCACCAACAAGCCTTTTATACAAAGTTGGATCAATGTTGGCTCCTTTGTCATCCTTGCTTAATTTCAGTCCCATGACAATTGGTGTTGGAGCTGATTTACAATTTGTCATATTAAACCTTCTCAAAACGTCATTTGCATATTTAGATTGGGAGATGAAAATACCATTATCATTTTGATTCATGTCAATGCCAAGAAAATAATTCATGAGACACAAATCAGTCATCTCAAATTCCTTTTTCATAGCTCCTTTGAACAAATCAATTGCCAAATCACACTTGAATATCAAATCATCAACATACAAGAAAACAATTATTATCTCACCTTGCTCATTCATCTTGGTATACAATGTAGGCTCACTGGTACACCTATTGAAGCCATTTTGCAAAAGATAGGAGTCAATTCTACTATACCAAGCTCTTGGGGCTTGCTTGAGTCCATAGAGTGCCTTTTTCAGTTTGTAGACTTTGTCTTCTTACCCCAAAATCTCATACCCAGGTGGCTGCTCCACATAAACTTCTTCTTCAAGGTAACCATTCAAAAAGGCTGATTTTACATCCATTTGGTAAACTGGCCATTTGTTTTGAGCTGCTATTGCAAGTATTGTTCTCACAGTGTCTAAACATGCTACTGGAGCAAATGTCTCATTGTAATCAACCCCAGGCTGTTGTGAATATCATTTTGCCACTAGTCTTGCTTTATGTTTTTGTACATCACCATTTGCATCTAATTTAGTTTTGTAAACCCACTTCACTCCTATAACATCCTTGTCTTCTGGAAGACTCACTAACTCCCATGTTTGATTCTTTTCTATTGCATCAATTTCATCATCCATTGCATTTACCCATTTTTCATGTTTGATAGCATCCTCATAATGAATTGGATCTTCTACTTGTGAATAAAATGCAAAAAGAGAAATCAGACCAGCATTGTTCTCACCTTCATTTTGATCATAAATGTCTCTCAAACTTCTGATTTTTTGTCTCCTCAAGCTTGCCAATGTAGGATTTGATATATCACTTGAACTTGGACTTGTGGAATGTGGACTTGATGGTCCTGCACCTTGATTGCCACTTGTAGATGGTGTTTGTTGTACATTTGAAGGAGTGGATGCTTGAATGCGTGGGGCTGTCCTTACACTTGATGATGGTGTCATTTGATGACCACTTTGTTGAGCCTGAATGGGTGTGGAAGGAGTCACATTTGATGGAGTACCTGCTGGTGTAAAATCTTCTCTATCTTCTTGAGGTAAGTTGGCTGCAATATTGATTGTTTTCTCTAAACTTCCATCCCATGCTTCATCTTCTATGAATTGCACATCTATGCTAATTATAACTTTCTTGGTTATTGGATTGTATAGTTTGTATGCCTTGGATTCATCACTATAACCAACAAATATACATTTTTCTCCTTTGTTGTCCAACTTTCTTCTCAACTCATCTGGCACATGTGCATATGGCACACATCCAAAGACTCTCATGTGAGCAACACTATGTTTTCTTCCAGTCCATGCTTCTTCAGGAATCATATTCTTCACACTTTTGGTTGGACATCTATTCATAATGTATGTTGCACAAGCTATAGCTTCAGCCCAATATTCATTTGACAAATGCTTTGCTTTCAACATGCTTCTTGCCATTTCCATGATTGTTCTATTTTTTCTTTCAACTACCCAATTTTGTTGAGGTGTGTACCTAGTTGTGAATTGCTTGTGAATCCCATGGTCTTTGCAAAAATGTAGAAATTCATTGGAGTTGTATTCACCACCTCTATCTGTTCTCAATGCTTTGATGTAGTGCCCACTTTGCTTCTCAACAAGTGCCTTGAATTGACGGAAGTAATCAAACACTTCATTCTTTTGCCTTAGAAAGTAGACCCATGTTTTCCTTGAATAGTCATCAATAAAAGTCAAAAAGTAGAATCTTCCACCAATTGAGGGTGTTTGCATTGGCCCACATAAATCTGAATGAACAATCTCTAAAGGTGCCTTTGCTCTAATTGACTTGCCAGTTGGAAATGTCTCTCTATGTTGCTTTCCCAAGATGCATCCTTCACATACTCTTTCCGGTTTCTCTATTAGAGACATACCCTTTACCATACTCCTCCTATGAAGCAAATTTAAACCTCCAAAGTTGAGATGCCCAAATCTTAGATGCCATAACCAATTTTCATCTTTTATTTCTGCTTGAAAGAGGGCTTGTGTAACTGCTGCAACTTCTTCTTTATCCTCTTGTGGGTTCATTGTGGGTTGTGCTTGAGCATATTCCACATTCAAATCCAACTTAATCTTTAGGGGAAACATTCTATTGTTTGTCATTTGCACTTTGGCAATAAGTTGATTACTTGGAAATTTATCTAGAATAGTGCATTCTTTGTTTTTGAAGAAGACTCTATACCCCTTTTGAACAAGCTGCCCAATACTCATTAGATTGTGTTTTAGACCAGGCACAAAATACACATCTAAAATATACTTCTTCTCCCCCTGTTTAGTTAGAATATTGATATTTCCTTTTCCCATAACTGAAACTTTGTTGTCATTACCCAATGTGACATCTGATTTTACACTTTCATCTAAACTTGAAAACATTTCTAAGTTCCCTGTCATGTGATTGCTACAACCTAAGTCTAAGAACCATACATCCTTCTGATTTTCTTGTGCTACATTGCATGCTATGAACATATTGCTTTGATTTTGGTTTTCTCTTATAAAGTTTGCATTTTGTCTGCTGAAATCATATTATTTTTTTCCTACATTCATTTGAATAATGCCCATATTTCTTACAATAATGACATTGAATTTGAGACTTGTCATACCTTTGACCTTGTGGTTGATTATGAGATGGGTTTGGGCTTAAGTTTTGGCTACTGCCTCTTCCACTTGAGTTTGATGGACTGCTTCTTCCACCTCTATAAGAATTCCTTCCTCTACCTCTGAAATTCGATCTTCCTCTGCCTCTACCATGGCTGATTGAAACTTGTGACTTGAATGCATGCTCCAATGAGGTGTTTGTTGACCTGCTTAGCCTATGTTCATGTGAAATGAGAGATGCATGGAGCTCATCAACTGAAAACTATGAGAGGTTCTTTGTCTCCTCTATGGTCACAACTATGGATTCAAACCTTGTGGGTAAACTCCTTAAAATCTTTTCAACAATCCTTCTATCTTCTAGTGTTTCACCATGAGATCTAATTTGATTAACTAAACCCATCACTTGTGTGAAGAAAGTGTCTATTGAATCTGATTCTTTCATGAAAATTGTTTCAAAATCCCTTCTCAACATTTGCAACTTAGTTGTCTTCACTTTTGCCATTCCTTGATGGCTATTTAGAGTATATCCCATGCTTGTTTGGACTTAGTTGCTGTGCAATCCTTGGAAAAATGCTCTCATGCACAGCCTGAAATATGTAAAAGAGTGCTTTGGAGTCCTTCTTCCTATTATCCCTCAACAAATCTTTCTCTTCTTGTGTCAATGCATTGTATGCTGCTGCATCAGCTGGCTGTAGAAAGCCATTCTCAACAAGCTCCCAAATATCTTGAGAATAAAACAAAGCTTTCATGGTGATTGCTCAGTAGTCATAATTCTTTCCATTAAACTGTGGAATTTGTGGGTTTGTCAAGCTTGTGCTTGCTGCCATTGTTGTCTATGAACCTTGCTTCTTGAAAAAAAAACCTTTCTTAAAAAAACTTTCCCATTGATAAAACCTTGCTTGAAACCTTCAGCTCATGACCATGGCTCTGATACCACTTTGCTGGTTAAGAGTATATAATGTCTTTAAAATAGAGCTGCTGCTCTCATACACCAAAAGGTAACAAAACATACTTAATCTAAAAACTAGATATCCCACGTAGCTGAAAACAAACTCAGTCAAAATATGGCAGCAGCAGAGGTATGGGCTGCATTACAAATGACTTGACTACATTTAAGATTATGGACAGAACTACAATTAAAATTATGGACAAGACTGACTCCTCCATACGCCAGAAAAGGAGGCCATGCCTCTATGACAACAACACTGCAAAGATTAATTGAAAGAGCACGGTGGCAGGGGAAAGTAGAAAAGTCAAGAGGAATTGTTATCTTCATTAAGTGTGGCAAGTAGTTGGGATACTATTCCAACAGAAGCGGCAGAGGGAGGATGAAGTGAGCCCAAATGGAGTGCTAGAGAAGGAAATGAATTATCTTGGCAATCATGGCTGTGGAAACCCAAAAGATAGAGATTGCCATGGCAGTGAGAGTGAGTTCTGTGATCCTGATACTAGTAACAACAACATTAATATCACAGAGAGCTCCATGCGAGAGGAGATAGCTCAGCTTGGAGGATCTAGGCTTGAGAAATTGGATCATGGAAGTGATGGGGTGACTAATGAGTTAGGATCAGTCTCTGAGCCTAAGTTTAAGGTTCCTCTCAGACTGTTTGGGTATGAGATTAAGCAGGTCTGTGAAGGCCCACAGTGTAGCCAGATGCCGAGCAAGAAAAGTAAGGTCCAGAAGACGCAGGAGGAATCGGGCGAGGTGGATGTTAACAAGGCCTCCATTGGCAGCAACTGCACTGGATCGGCTCAAGAGAGCCGAAAGCACGAATGCCAGTACTGTTGCAGAGAGTTTACCAGTTCACAGGCCCTGGGAAGCCACCAAAACGCACATAGAGAGGAGAGACGGCAGGCCAAGAGGGCTCGGTTTCAGGCAGGCAGAAGCAGTGGCAGTAATACTAATCTATATGGCCTGCAACGTTGCCCTGGCTCTTTCTCAGTCTCCAATCTTCTCGCATGTGTGACACAGCCATGCCCATCATCCAACCCATTCCTGCTGTTTTTGGCTACAATACCCAACACCCATCTCTGTGGGGAGGGCCTCCTGCCATTAAGCAAGGATCTGCAGTCATCCATCATAATAGCAATCCATTGATTTATAATAATCCACAATGCCAGGAGTTTGGGTCTGGGCTTTCCTCTATCATGTCGTATGCTCCCAACATCTATTCCTTCCAGTCTTCATCCAATCATTTACCAAACTTCCCAGCACCACCATTGCCCTTCCAGCCAAGACATTTAAGTAACTTGTTGGATTTTCAACAGCAGGAGGTCGTTGCAGATGCTGAACAACATAAACACAGTAGTAATCATAATAATAACAGCAACGATAATGATAATAATGCAGGTTTGCATAGAGTTATACTTGGGTTGATCGTAGTTTTTTATTGGGCCATAGCCTAAAAAGGCTTAAGGCCTCCATCCAATGTCTAAGCAGATATTCTTTTACTCTACATTTATTTATTTATTTACATTCATTTATTTTATCAGACAGTCTAAGAAGCTCCTCATTTTTCTTGTTTGGTTCTCCTTAACTTTTCATTTACATTTTCGCATTTTTGAATCCTCAAAATAGGAAACCAAATTTCAAGTGGGATGTAATGTATGATTGAGTATTATACCCATCTGACTTAGGCTAGGTTCATTGACAATTGGGTTTAAACTTCTATAAAATTTGTCTTTCCTTTTTTATTCAAAGCTCGATTGAACGCTCCATTAATGTTACTTTCGAATTCAAACCTTGCTTATTAGAAACACATATTGGGTTCTTAGCTATCTACAGTCTGAAATTACAGTAACTAGTAGTTTATCTACAGTCTGAGGAACAATTTAAGCTAACAAAGTTTTGATTAAGGAAATGTAGTTTTACGATTATGGCAAATACGGCTTTTTCGATAAAGTAAAGATCAACCTAGAAGAAATTACAATCCATGTTGTCAAAAGAACAACGTTTCTAGAGTTAAAAAGTGCATCACGGAGGAAAAAGTTGAGAAGTCTGGTCTTAAAGAGAGGCGAATCAAAATGTCTTTCATCTTTACACACAGTTTTTCGCAACAAATTTGTTTTCCTACAAGTTCTCTAAAACCTTATCAAAATTTTCATTTAAACTCTGCAATTTATTTGTCTAACGAACTGCTCAGTTCTTTTACGGCTAATTTCTCCAAAACCTTGACATTTATTATGGTATTTACGGCTTATTTCATAGAGCTGAAGGGAATGATGTTCACACATCAGATTGACATGACAGAATAAATTAAAAACTGTTACTTTTAAATTGGAGAATAGAGGAAAAAGAAGTCCCATAAACTTGTACAATAGAAGTAGTGTATATACAATTTGAAACAAAAAGCAGAATAATAGAAAGCAAAATCAATATACAATATTTCATTTGAGACTCCGGAACACAATTAATTTTTTCACCATTTCAAAAATTCTAGTGTTCTCCAATACAATAATAAATCTCTCACTTCACCTTTAAGCATGTGCCCACATCCAAAGGAGTTTTATGCATTCTGTGAAATTATGTAAAAGATAAATATGAGCATTATAAAATATGGGAAAAAATAGAAAATACCCAAAATAACACTTAAATTTTTTTTGCAAAAGCTGTGTTATCCAAAAAAATGCTAAATCAATTTTTCCATTAACTTGTGAGGTTGATCCCACCCTAACTATTAACCATGGAAAAACACTTATCCAACATTCTCCTACTTGTTGGATACTTTCCATAAGGGCTACACTCTTCAAGTGTCAATAAATCAGCAACATTGATTTTCTATACCATCTTTTTCCAACACTTGTGTACTTTCAACTATTTCTTTCACAAAATGATACTATACTCAAGTATGCTTTGATTGATCATGATAAATAGGATTCTTGGCCAAATATATTGCATTTTGACTCACTATGAATCCTTACCATCTTCTATACTAGGCCAACTATTGAGCACAATCTTTGTAACCACACTACTTCCTTACCTATATGAGTGGCTGCCAGTACTCTAGCTTTGTTGTAGATAATGCAACCACTATCTATCCTTTTACATTCAGTTTATTACTCTTCCCAAAAGATTGTAAGCATAGTCATTGATAGATCTTTGACAATCAACATCTTTAGCCTAATCGGAACCCACAAATCTTTGCAAACTCAAAGTTTTGGTTTCATCCACTCTTCCCTAGAAACAAATTGCATAATTTGAGGTGCCAAATAAGTACTTTTTTTTCACAACAATCCATTGTTCTTTACTTAGTTTGGACATATATCTATTCACAACACCCACTATATGTGCAATGTTAGGTCTAATACAAACGATTGCATATATGAGGCTACCAACAATAGTAACATAAGGAACTTGACATGATTGCATATATGAGGCTGCCAACAATAGTAACATAAGGACCTTGATACACTTTCTCACTTTCTTCTTTTGTTTTAGGACACTATTCAACAAACAATTTTGGATTAATAGGAAATGGAATACTTATAGGTTTACTATCCTACATCCTAAATCTCTATAAAATCACCTCAACATATTTCTATTGATGTAACCACAATTTACTATTTGCATGATCCCTTTTGATTTCCATGCCCAAATAAATTTTGAGGCACCAAGATCTTTCACATGAAATTTTGAAGACAACTAAGACCTAAATAAACTATTCATTGTCATATTGTTACCAATTAATAACATGTCAACTACATAAAACACTATGGAAAATATATAACACTTATCCACAAAGAAGAGTAATGACTATCACATAATTATATGAATTTTATTTTTTTATCACAAAAAATAAGACATAAATGTTTGAAATCAATTCACAAACTGATTTAGCAATCGCATAAAATTTTGAAATCAATTCAATGATTTTTGGGATCACTCCAACCTTAGTGGAAAATGTAGAGATATGTTATAAGGAATAGTTTCTCTTGCATTCTATTGATAGGCATGCCATTCTAAAAATCCAAGGTTCCATCCCTCTTACATTAACAATTAATTTTTGTACTTTTTGCAATTAATTTCTTTAAAGATTTGAGGTGGCCCACTAGTAATTCACTCTCCTTCTCTTTTAATTCCATTTACATTCATCTTCACCCTCCCCTTCCCATTTCTTGGACACTTAACACCAAATGGAATTGTTCTTTGTCTTTACTAATCAGACGTATCTCAACAATAAACAATGGAATTCAAAAGTTGTTACATAGGTCCAAATTATTGCTTGCAAGGTATTCCACTTTAATCTTCCCACTAGTAGTTGGCTTCACTTCGTATATTCCATTCCCTCTTTTCCTCTATTCTTTAAATGTGAAACCTTTAAACATGTGTTCTATTTATTCTCCAATTCATGTAATGCCCCTCATTTTGGCTTGTGATAGTTGGTAGTTTTATATTGCACTTTGATAGTTTGAGACATTTGAGTTATTAAATTTATGGATTATGCTTATTATGATCATGATGGACTATGTTTGACCAATGTGGTTTTGACATGTATTATGAGTTTTATGATGACATTATTGATATTCCAGTTTATGGTGTGATTGACATGATGAATAGTGATTAGATATTATCATGCTTTATGTGATTTGTTGGTATCTGACTTATAGTTAGAGGTGTTTATGTTATTATCATGCTTTCAGAGAGGGCACAGTGTAGTATTGCTCATTCAGAGCACCCTACCACGCTGCAAATCCCTAACTCTATGTGTGTGCTATATATGTATATACTCGAATGCAACATATTGTTTTGATGCAGGTTGCAGGTACTGGGCATCAACTCCACCTAACTTAGTAGGTTTGACTGTACCCTTGTGCCAATGGGTAACGTTGATGGGAGATAACATGGGGTTTCCCTAGGTCAGTTTCTATCTTCAGTTTGTGGTCGTAAGTCTGGGTGTCACTCTTTGGTCCTTGCCTCAGGTTTTTGGTCATCATGTGATATGTTGAGTTATTGTCGAGTTTGCTTATATAGCCAATGTGTATTTTGGAAATGCATTAATGAATTTATTATTATAATACTAATGTTATTAATAAGTTAGATATAGTATTATTTATTATTCGTTATTGAGCAATGCAAAATTAGGAATATTATTTAAGTAAATTTTAATAAGGATTAAATTAATTATTTTAATGATTTTAATAGAATATGAGTCATAAGTATTTAATATGGTTAAAATAGTATATGGTAATTCAAAATTAATATTAGTTAATAAATTATGTCATGTGAGTTGTCGTATAAGATTTTGGTCTTGGAGAATCTCTTTGGGAAGTAAAAATTAATTGCTTTTAGGGTGGTGGAATTTTCTATAACAAATTTGTGGTAGCGGAAATTTATGAGACTTGGCTATTTTTGTTTTTTGGGGGTGTATTTTGAGGGGGATTCGTTTAGAGGAAGATAGAGAGAAATTGGGGAGAAATTGTTATAGGAAACAGAGGAAGAATGGGAGGTAGCTAAAGAATTTGAATCTTTGATCAAATTTTTGAGTATGCTTACTTATGTTTTTTGTAGCAATTTAGACAAATTAGTTTAAATTCTTATTGAATCTCTTGTGTGTATTTGAACCTGTCTCTTTATCCTAGTAGAATTCTTGCCTTCTTGTCACCAATCGAAGTTCCCTATAACTCTGTATTTGATAGTTTGCTTTTCCATTCTTGAGAAATTTAGGATTCTCTCCTTTCGTCTTGTTGAAGCCTCAGTTGATTCAGATGGGAAATCTAGAAAGTTTATCAAACAAATGGATCAATTGAAATTGATCTAATTAAATCTTTTACCAGACCTTACCTATCTTGTTGCCCTCAGTAATGGAATTCAGCCTACCCAACTTTTGTAACTCTGAATACATAGCTGGAAAATGAGATTTTGAAACCATGCATTGATATGAAATTTCTATGGCATTCTATCAAAAAAAATTTACCTGTCTATACCCACTCATGTCCCTGATTCTACCTGGTGATATTGATTTTATTTTGGGTCGATTTGTGCCAAAAATTTAAATTGTAATCCTCAACCTCTTCTAGCCATCACCATATGACCATACCCTTTGTTCCTCTGAATTCTATTTGCCTAAATAATCTTCTTTAGACTGAGAGTATAGGATGTCAACTGATGTTTTTTTGTTATTAGTTTTCTTTGTTTTTGTCCTCATCTCTATGCACAGCCGTAAAGCGGCTTCTAAACTCTATTATTACAAACTAAACATCAAATATTTTACCTGAAAATAGAGAGAGCTGCGATCTAACTTTCTTTTCTTTACAATCCTTATCTTCCTCTGCAAATTTATTCATTTTGACCCTTGCAATCTCTCTGACGGTATGCCGTGGGTATTGGGGATCTGTTGTTTTTGTTCATAGCTCTCTCTGAATATCACGCCCTTATTTGAAAATCCAGTCTCATTATCATTTATGCATTTTAGCAAGAATCTTGAAGCTTACATAGAAGGATTAGTAAATAGGTTTTTCGTTTAGAAATTTTCTAATTAGACTCCTTGAACAACTAGTAAATCTTGCCTAGAGATTATTTTTTTGTTTTAGTAAAATCATTACATTGATTTTTTTTATCAAACTCATTAATGATAATGGTGATAAAACTAATATTAGTATAGCTCATAAAATTATTAGGATATATTTGTAATATTTCATCTTGTAGAGCAATTATCTTTATTGAGAATAGAATTGAACTAGTAGATGTAGGAATATTCAATGAATAAATTAGAGTTTTAGGTGAAATAGATGATTATGGCAATGATGGTATTACAATTTCTACAATTAAATACATTGAGTTGAATATTAGTTATACTCATTTTATCTTATTAAATATAAATTTGTTTAGTTATGATTTAGTTATATACTATCTTGTGGTACACTGATTTTAGTAAGTAAATAAAAAATTAGAGTTTTAGTGTGAATTGATTTATTATATTAGATGGACTTATAGTCTAGAGTGGAATGGTATTTTGATTTTACATATAAGAGAGTGAAAACCTTATAGTGCTTTCCATTTTAAGTTGTTCATTGGTGTTATGTTGAGTTAAGTTTAAATATGGTCTTGCTTGAAATTCCATTGTTAGTTATTCTCGTCAAGTAGTAATGAGGTAATTGGTTGATTATGTTATTATTTGGTTTTGAGTCATATTATTCTAATGGAATGTCATAGTCGTTTAAACCCTAGTTCCATATCGGAAGATGGACTTATCTATAGTGGTATTGAGTTCAACTTACCAATTCTAGAGGTTAGGCTACTTGGGTTCCAGTGCAGCATTGTGTCATGTCATTTTTAATATTTTATTTTGATATGAGAATTTGAAGTGGATATGGGAAATATTTGTTGTTTGAGGTCTTGATTTGAAATTGTCTATGTAATGTATTGGTATGCAAGAGGATAGATGCCTTGCAGTCCCTTGTCCATGCATGTCACTTATTGGTTTCTGGATGTTGGTTAGGGGTTGCTAGTTGCATGTAGGAGAGTGGCTTCCATGGTGGGGCTGGTGCCCAAAGTGGTTGCTTAGATAACCCCATGGAAGTTGTAATCAAGTGATAACTTAATAATCTATCTAAGTGGGTTGGGTAGTAATTCATATAACAAGATAAGTATGATGCCTCACCCATGCCTTGAGTGCTCTCATAGGCTAAGGATGGGATGAGAAGGCCTAATTGGCAAGGTCGACCTCCTTGTCTCCATGAGAGGATAAGTCAGATCTACATGTGTCACCCTATGGGGCTAGTGCCTAGAGAGAGGTCGTGAGGATAACCATAGATGGGGGCTAATTTCTAGTGAGAGATAGCCTGGATAACCCATGCTAGGACCATGCAATGACACTCTCCCTACTGCAGCTTAGTTACTTCCTCTTTATCTTTTGTTGTAGCCTCTGGAGTACCTTCTTGTCTTGATGATCTATCTTGTCTTGATGATTTGTGTAGTCCTAATGATCTGATTTGTCTAGGTCAAGTCTGTATCTGCTTGCTTGTATCCTTTGACTTAGTGGAACCTCATTATTATCTCCTAGCTCAGGGGATGGACCTCAGGGTTCCACATGGTTGGGTGGAAGAGCTTAATGCATTAGTTTTCTTGTTCCTCCTGGTTTGTGTTTCACAACTAATGTGGTACTAGTTCTAGTTTTGTACTTGCATCTTTAGAGTTGCTTCATACTTTCAGAATTGTATAATCTTGTTGCATATTGTAAACCGATGTAATTGGTCATGAATCTTATAATCCTGTAATCTGGTATTTAAACTTTTGTAATTATTTATATCTATAAATGAATAATGTAATCGTGCTGTATCATAATGTGTATTACTTGTATTATTATGAATTTATTTTTATCTGATGTAGTTATATTTCCCTAGAGGTGTTAGTTGATCATTTTGTGTAAATGTTGTAAATAGTGTAATCTTATCTAATAATTAATGCATTTACTTGCTTCAAAAAAATATTTCTATAAATTTTTGCACTTGTTAGTCTAACACTCTAGGGTTGCATGATAGGGCATCACATTTGGTATCAAAACCAGGTTTAAACATTGGGTACTCTAGTTATAATTGAGCCCATTATGTGACCTAGTGCTTAAACTCTGTAGATTAACTTTCATCCATGTTGATTCTCTCTTTGTGTGTAATAAATCATCCTTTGGTGTTGTAGGTAGATGCCTAGAGGCAGAGGTCGAGGTTGTGGTAGAGGTAGGGGTCATGGGAGAGGTGGTGGCGGTACACCTCCTCTTAGTTCTCTTCATGAGAGTGCCCATGAAGGTGGGGGTCAGAATAGGGAAGGTCAGGGTCAGCCTGAGGGAGCCTAGTTGTGATAGTTACTTGAGGAGGCCCATGCCCGTTTAGGCCCTACACAAGAAGTAGAGTAGCCTAGAAGGGGACAGGAGGTAGATCAGTTGGAACCTAGAGAAAGAGAGAGATCTCCTAGGCGGAGAGATTTGATAGCTGAGCAGGAGGCCACTTTAGCTAGTCATATGAGAGATCTTCTAAGGGCACGCCCTCCCACCTTTGATGGATCCGGTAGTGGTCTAGAGGCAGAGACATGGTTATTGGATATAGGTAGGTGTTTGGCCATGCATCCATATGGCAACAACACCAAAGCTAGATGTGCTATTTTGCATCTTAGAGGTCTTGCTTCGACTTGGTGGCATTTAGAGGAGTAGAAGCTGCACTTGGATATTAGCACCATTTCTTAGGAGTTGTTCTTAGAGAGATTCAGAGCTCATTTCCTATCAGATCATTAGAGACAACATTGCGCAGATGAGTTCCATGAGCTGAGGTAGATGGCCATGTCAGTTGAGTAGTATGAGCACAGATTCTATGAGCTCAAGTAGTATATAGGTATCAGAGATGATGAGATTATGTTAGTGTAGCATTTTATCAGGGGCTTAAATGCCCAGATCAGTGGAGGGGTTTGTGTAGTCAAATCTAAGACTATGGAGATAGCAGTGGAGAAAGCCTGGTTAGTGGAGGAGAATTCGACTATGGCACTCAGAGGGCATATAGGTGTGCATATTGGTAGTACACCTCTTACAAGATTTAGTTCTCATGGTGGTCATCCTTAGGCATCAGGATCTCATGCACCCTCAAAGGGTGGATAGCAGCAGCAATACTCTTAGGCCAAACTAAAGAATTCTCAGCCACAATAGGGTATTAGATTTCAGAATAAGAAGAATCAAAATTAAGCATTCTAGATAGGATCATGTTGATTGATCCGCTCAGAGCATGCAATCTGTAGTGAGCAGGGGTAGTTTGCAATAGTCTAATGTCTTTCAGGGTGGCGGTGGTTTTGGTTGAGGCACAGGGTGCTTCTCTTGCGGCCAACAAGGCCATATTGCTAGACAGTGTCCTTAGTAGGGTGCGTCAGGGTTTGGACATCAACCAATGGCTTTAGAGCCAATGGTTGGTGATGCAGACAGATCGCACAAGGTCTTTGCAATGGTTAATAACTGCCAGGCCTAGTATTAGGGCACTGTGGTGGAGACTTCAAGTTTTATGCGAGGTATTGGTTTTTCTATTCTCTTTGATTCTGGTGCTTCTAATTTGTTCATTTCCCCTTCTCTTATGGAGTGTTGTGGTTTGGTGGCAACGAAGTAGGATGATAGGTGTCAAGTTGAGTTAGCTTCTGGGGCTAAGGTCACAGTTGAGTCTTTTACACACAATTGTGAGTTAAGGATTGGCTCTCTATAGACTAGAGTAGACCTTCACATCCTACCCCTTGGTTCATATGATATAGTTTTGGGTATGGATTGGTTAGAGGCCCATCAGGCAGTGATCGATTGTCGACATAAGTCTGTCAAATGTGTGGATGATTCTGGAAGAGAGGTGGAGGTAGTTGGTATCTAGAGACCTATTTCCCTACATGTGATCTCTGCTATGCAGCTTAAGAGATGTATGCGTCAGGGATGTCAGCTCTTTTAAGTAACAGTTAATGACTTGGAGATAGAGGAGAGTCGAGAGACACTCTTGATGATCACCCACTTCTGAGAGAGTATACTGATGTTTTTCCTTTTGAGATTCTGGGGATGTCACCTAAGTGTGACATCAACTTTAGGATTGATCTTGTTCCTGACGTAGAGCCTATCTCACGAGCTCCATACAGGATGACCACTCAGGAGCTTAGGGAGCTTCGATTGCAGTTGGAGGAATTATTAGCCAAAGGATTCATTTGACCTAGTGTTTCTCTATGGGGAGCACCTTTGATCTTTGTGAAGAAGAAGGATGGATCTCTACGACTATGTATCGACTATCGATAGCTCAATAAGGTGACATTGAAGAATAGATACCCCTTGCCTCGAATTGACGATCTATTTGACCAAATCAAGGGAGATAAGGTGTTTTCTAAAATTGACCTTAAGTCAGGGTATCATCAATTGTAAATATTTGACGTAGATATTCATAAAACAACATTTCACACCTGTTATGGCCATTATGAGTTTACAATTGTTTCATTTGGGTTGACAAATGCACCCCTGGTTTTCATGAGCCTTATGAACGGTGTTTTTTACACTTATCTCAAGACCGGTTTGTCCTTGTATTTCTGGATGATATATTGGTCTATTCAAGGACTATGGAGGAGCATGAGGAGCATTTGTGTCAGGTGTTACAGTGTTTGAGAGAAAATCATCTTTATTCTAATTTGTCAAAATGCAAATTTTTTCAAATAGAGGTGAAGTATTTGGGTCATGTCATTTCTGGAGAGGGTATTACGGTGGATCCTTCGAAGATCCAAGCTATTATGGATTGGCCTACACCTACTAATGTTTCTGAGGTCCATAGTTTTATGGGTTTGGCAGGCTACTGTCGCCATTTTGTTATGGGGTTTTGAGGATTGTCCCTCCTATTACTTCTCTTCAGAGGAAAGGGAAGAAGCTTGTTTAGTCAGAGCAGTGTTAGAGAACTTTTCAGACCCTTAAGGAGCAATTGACTAGTGCACCTATTCGAGTAGTTCCTAATCCTACCGAGGACTTTGTTGTGTACAGATGCCTCTTTGGAGGGTTTAGGAGCAGTTTTGATGCAGGATGGTCGCGTGATTGCCTATGAGTCTCACAAACTCAAGGACCATGAATTGAACTATCCCAATCATGATCTAGAGTTAGCCACAGTTGTGCATACCTTGGTGAGGTGGAGGCATTTTCTTTTAGGATATTAGTTTGAGCTGCACAGTGATCATCATACTTTGCAGTATATTTTTACGTAGACAAAATTGAATGTGAGGCAGAGGTGATGGATGGAGTTCTTGTGTGAGTATGAATTTGAGGTCAAGTATATTCACGACAAGGAGAATGTGGTAGCAGATGCTCTTAGTCATCATAGACATGACGTCTCAGTAGTCACTCTCACAGTTGACTTGAGAGGTCAGATTCTTGCAGCACTTCCTATCAATAGTTGGTATTAGGAGATGAAGTCTGGGGTCTACACTCTCACAGTTGACTTGAGAGATCATATTCTTGCAACAGTTCCTACCGACAATTGGTATCAAGAGGTGAAGTCTGGGGTTGAGTTGGGTAGACCTTTGGAGGGTAGATTTGTGGGCTACTCTCTTGAGTCGGATGGTCTTTTGCGACATTTGGGTCATATTTATGTTCCTAGTTCAGAGGGTCTTCGTACCCTAGTTTTGTCAGAGGCACATCAGGTACCCTACTCTGCTCATCAAGGTGTCAAGAAGATGCATGCAGATCTTCGTTAGCTATACTTTTGGAGTGGCATGAAGCGAGATATTGCTGATTTTGTGTCGAGATGTCTTGAGTGTCAGAGGGTGAAGGCAGACCACCAGCACCCTACAGGTCTTTTGCAACCCCATCTTGTTCTAGAATGGAAATGGGACATCATTTCGATAGACTTCATTATCAGTTTGCTAGTAGCCTCCTATCGTCATGATGCTATTATGGTCACTATGGATAGGTTGACGAAGGTAGCCCACTTCTCTCCCATCTGTTCATCTTATAATGCTTCTACGGTGGTCAAAGTGTTCATGGAGGACATAGTCAAACTTCATGGGATTCCTCATAGGATCATCTCTGATAGGGATCACGTGTTTACTTCAGCCCTTTAGACTTCTCTGTAGCATGTCTTGGGGACACAGCTAAATTTTAGTTCATCCTACCATCCAGAGACTAATGGTCAGACTGAGAGGGTTAATCAGGTTCTCGAGGATATGCTTAGGATGTATGTGATGGATCAGTAGAGCCATTGAGAAGACTACTTGTATCTGGTGGAGTTTGCATATAATAATGGATATCATAGTTCTATCAGCATGTCTCCATTTCAGGCTTTGTATGGTCATCCTTGCCGGACCCCACTAAGTTGGGATCGTCTTGAGAATAGAGTTTTCTTAGGACCAGATATGCTTAGAGATATGGACCAGCAGGTTGAACATATTAGAGAGCATTTGGTGGCAATGCAAGATAGGTAGAAGAAGTATGTAGATGCTCATAGGATTGATCGACAGTTTTTAGTTGGGGATCAAGTGTTCTTACATGTGCAACCGTGAAAGAGTCTGATTCATTATGGAAAGGGCTCTAAGCTAGCACCACGCTTTGTTGGACCTTTGAGGTGTTGGAGAGGATCATCTCTATTGCTTATCGTCTTGCTTTGATGCCTAGCCTTTCATGCATCCATGATGTGTTTCATGTTTCTATACTTAGACCTTACTATCAAGATATTGTTCATGTTCTTGATTGGACTTCTCTACAGGTAGAGGATGGGCAGCTAGCTTTGGAGCCTGTAGGCATTCTGCAGCATAGGAGACTCGCTCTCAAGGGCAGAGATGTGGACCAGGTCAAGGTCCAGTGGGATCCTAATGATGAGACTTCTACTACCTAGGAGGATGCTTCCAGGATGAGAGAGTTATACCCTTACTTATTTGTAGGCTTCCAAGAGTAAGCTTGATTCTAGGGGGGAGGATGTAATGCCCCTGATTTTCACTTCTGATAGTTGGTAGTTTTATATTGCATTTTGATAGTTTGAGACATTTGAGTTATTAGACTTATGGTTTATGTTTATTATGATCATGATGGAGTATGTCTAATTGATGTGGTTTTGACATGTGTTATGAGTTTTATGATGACATTATTGATATTCTAGTTTATGATGTGATTGACATGATCAGTAATGATTAGATATTATCATGATTTATGTGATTTGTTGGTATCTGACTTATAGTTAGAGGTGTTTATGTTATTTTCATGCTTTCAGGGAGGGGATAGTGTAGTATTGTTCATTTCGAGCACCCTACACTGTGAATCCCTAACTCTGTTTGTGTGCTATATATGTATATACTCAAATGCAACATATTGTTTTGATGCAGGTTGCAAGTACCGAGCATTGACTCCACTTGACTTAGTAGGTCTAAGCATGCCCTTGCACCAATGGGTAATGTTGATGGGAGATAACATGGGGTTTCTCTAGGTTAGTTTATGTCTTCAGTTTGTGGTCATAAGTCTAGGTGTCACTCTTTGGTCCTTGCCTCAAGTTTTTGGTCCTCATGTGATATGTTGAGTTATTGTCGAGTTTGCTTATATAGCTAATGTGTATTTTGGAAATGCATTAATGAATTTATTATTATAATACTAATGTTTTTAATAAGTTAGATATAGTATTATTTATTAGTCATTGTTTAGCAATGCGAAATTAGGAATATTATTTAGGTAAATTTTAATAAGGATTAAATTAATTATTTTAATGATTTTAATAGAATATGAGTCATAAGTATTTAATATGGTTAAAATAGTATATGGTAATTCAAAAATAATATTAGTTAATAAATTATGTCATGTGAGTTGTTATATAAGATTTTAGTCTTAGAGAATCTCTCTGGGAAGTAAAAATTAATTGCTTTCAAGGTAGTGGGATTTTCTATAACAGATTTGTGGTAGTGGAAATTTATGAGACCTGGCTATTTTTGTTTTTTGGGGGTGTATTTTGAGGGGAGTCGTTCTGAGGAAGATAGAGAGAAATTGGGGAGAAATTGTTACAGGAAATGGAGGAAGAATGGGAGGTAGCTGAAGAATTTAAAGCTTTGATCAAAATTTTAGGTATGCTTATTTGTGTTTTCTATAGCAATTCAGACAAGTTAGTTTAAATTCCTGTTGAATCTCTTGTGTGTATTTGAACCTATCTCTTTATCCCAATAGAATTCTTGCCTTCCTATCACCATTCGAAGTTCCCTATAACTCTGTATTTGATAGTTTGCTTTTCCATTTTTGAGAAATTTAGGATTCTCTCCTTTCATCTTGTTGAAGCCTCAGTTGATCTAGATGGGAAATTTGCAAAGTTTATCAAACAAATGTATCATTTAAAATTTATCTAATTAAATCTTTTGCCAGACCATACCTATCTTTCTGCCCTCAGTGACAGAATTCAGCCTACCCAGCTTTCGTAACTCTGAATACATAGACGGAAAATGAGATTTTGAAACCATCCATTGATATGAAATTTCTATGGTATTCTATCAAAAAAATTTACCTCTGTCTATACCCACTCATCTCCCTAACTCTGCCTTGTGATATTGATTTTATTTTGGGTCGATTTGTGTCAAAAATTTAAACTGTAATCCTCAACCTCTTCTAGCCATCACCATACGGCCGTACCCTTTGTTCCTCTTAATTCTATTTGCCTAAAGAATTTCCTTTAGACTGAGAGTATAGGACGTCACCTGATGTTTTTTTGTTATTAGTTTTCTTTGTTTTTGTCCTCATCTCTATGCGCGGCCGTACATCTGGCCATACAGTGGCTTCTAAACTCTATTATTACAAAGCAAACATCAAATATTTTACCTAAAAATAGAGAGAACTATGATCTAACTTTCTATGTGTTGCAATCATTATCTTCCTCTGCAAATTTATTCATTTTGACCCTTGCAATCTCTTTGACCATACGCCGTGGGTATTGAGGATCTACTATTTTTGTTTATAGCTCTCTCTCTAAGTATCACATCCTTATTTGAAAATCCAGTCTCATTATCATTTATGCTTTTTAGTAAGAGTTTTTAAGCTTACATAGAATGATTAGTAAATAGGATTTTTGTTTAGAAAGTTTCTAATTAGACTCCTTGAACAACTAGTAAATCTTGCCTGGAGATTTTTTTTTGTTTTAGTTAAATTGTTACATTGATTTTTTATCAAACTCATTAATGATAATAGTGATAAAGCTAATATTAGTATAACTCATAAAATTATTAGGATAGATTTGTAATATTTCATCTTGTACAGCAAGTATCTTTATTGAGAATAGAACTGAACTAGTAGATGTAGGAATATTAAAGGAATAAATTAGAGTTTTAGGTGAAATAGGTGATTATGGTAATGATGGTCTTACAATTCCTAAAATTAAATACACTGAGTTAAATATTAGTTATACTCATTTTATCTTATTAAATATAAATTTTTTTAGTTATGATTTAGTTATTTACTATCCTATGGTACATTGATTTTAGTAAGTAAATAATAAATTAGAGTTTTAGTGTGAATTGAGTTATTATATTAGATGGAGTTATAGTTCTAGAATGGAATGGTATCTAAATTTTACATATAAGAGAGTGAAAACCTTATAGTGCTTTTCCTTTTAAATTGTTCATTGGTGTTATGTTGAGTTAAGTTTAAATATGGTCTTTCTTGAAATTCCATTGTTAGTTATTCTCGTCAAGTACTAATGAGGTAATTGGTTGATTATATTATTATTTGGTTTTGAGTCATATTATTCTAATGGAATGTCATAGTCGTTTAAACCCTAGTTCCATATCAGGAGATGGACTTATGTATAGTGGTATTAAGTTCAACTTACCGACTCCAGAGGTTAGGCTACTTGGGTTCCAGTGCAGCATTGTGTCATGTCATTTTTAATATTTTATTTTGATATGAGAATTTAAAGTGGATAGGGAAAAGATTTGTTGTTTGAGGTCTTGATTTGAAATTGTCTATGTAATATATTGCAATGTAAGAGGATAGATGGCTTGCAGTCCCTTGTCCATGCATGTCACTTATTGGTTTCTGGATGTTGGTTAGGGGTTGCTAGTTGCATGTAGGAGAGTGGCTTCCATGGTGGGGCCGGTGCCCAAAGTGGCTTCCTAGATAACCCCATGGAAGTTGTAATCAAGTGATAACTTAATAATCTATCTAGGTGGGTTGGGTAGTAATTCATATAACAAGATAAGTATGATGCCTCACCCATGCCTTGAGTGCTCTCACAAGCTAAGGATGGGATGAGAAGGCCTAGTTGGCAAGCTCAACCTCCTTGTCTCCATGAGAGGATGTGTTGGCCCCGCATGTGTCACCCTATGGGGCCGGTGCCTAGAGAGAGGTCGCCAGGATAACCATAGATGGGGGCTAGTTTCTAGTGAGAGATAGCTTGGATAACTAATGCTAGGAACATGTGATGACACTCTCCCTATTGCAGCGTAGTTACTTCCTCTTTATCTTTTGTTGTAGCCTCTAGAGTATTGTCTTGTCTTGATGATCCCTCTTGTCTTGATGATCTATCTTGTCTTGATGATTATTTTAGTCCTGATGATCTGATTTGTCTAGGTCAAGTCTGTGTCTTCTTGGTTGTATCCTTTGACTTAGTGGAACCTCATTATTATCTCCTAGCTCGGGGGGTGGACCTCAGGGTTCCACATGGTTGGGTGGAAGAGCTTAGTCCATTAGTTTTCTTGTTCCTCCTGGTTCATTTTTCACAACTGATGTGGTACCAGTTCCATTTTTGTACTTGCATCTTCAAAGTTGTTTCATACTTTCAGAATTGTATAATCTTGTTGCATATTGTAAACCAATGTAATCGGTCATGAATCTTATAATCATGTAATCTGGTATTTGAACTTTTGTAATTATTCATATCTATAAATGAATAATGTAATCCTATTGTATGATAATGTGTATTACTTGTATTGTTATGAATTTATTTTTATCTTGTGTAGTTATATTTCCCTAGAGGTGTTAGTCGATCATTTTGTGTAAATGTTGTAAATAGTATAATCTTATCTAATAATTAATGCATTTACTTGCTTCAAAAAAAAATATTTCTATAAAATTTGCACTTGTTAGTCTAACACTCTAGGGTTTCATGACAGGGCATCACAATTCACACTAAATTTAGAGTTCTCTTTTTGTTTCCCTCCCCACCATCTTACTTCACAACTAGTGACAGAAAGATACTTTATTCATATTACCTATTTCTAATAATATTATGGTTGAATATTGTAGACAAGTTATATTTAATTTCTTGTGGAAATTCAAATGATTGGCTATGTTCTTATATGTATTTTGTCCTCATAAGTTGAAACAAAATAACTCTACTATATCCTCTCACTTTAGATTAAAACTTTTCCAATATTCTGTAGGACCATCTCAAGATTAAAAAGGAGATAGAGCAATGAGTTACCAATCTTCATGAGCAATGCAAGGCTCTTTAAGATAAGAATGAAGATTTGGCTCAATGGTTGGATAAGATTATGAAAGATTTTAAGATACTCTTTCTCTTTGGGGTACCCTCCATAAAGAAGGGCACATCAACATAGCTAACTATCTTTATTTTTAGAACCTTCAACCAATACTAAACCATATTTCTAATAGGACAAGTTTGGAAATTAAATAGATAGTGGTGGATGAATTTGAACTATAATCTTATGAATTTTTTCATGCTCAATTTTGGTCCTACCTATTACTTAATAAGTTTGATGTGTATTCCCCATTTCATAATAATCAAGTATGTTATTATGTAGTATTGAATGTGGTCTATTAACTCTATTAATTGATTTGATTTAATTTTGAAAATGCATTCTCTTTCTCAGTTTGGATATGAATCATGTACCCTAGTCTCTACTAAGACTTTTCTCTTGTCATTCCCTCATCTTCCCATAGTTCTCAATGATGTTGTCATGTTTGGTTGTGATGCAGCAGTGAGGGACTCTATTTTTGCTAGTCCTATTGCATTTGCATCTAGGTGTAGGCTCATGTTCATTATGACCTCATCTAATTGTATCTTAGTGCCTAATACTAGGGCTCCTTCCTAGCCTACTTCATCTAATTTATTTTTGGAGGTAGGTGACAATTAATGGTGGCTCAATATCTAGTCTATCTGGGAGTGGCATTCATTGCTCCTATGTAGTGGCTATTGGTCAAGATTCTTTTCCTATGGATGGCTCTTGATTCTCTCATCAAGGTAATGTGGAGCCTCTTCCCTATGATCAATCATCCCCTATAGTGCTTCTTGGATAGGATGTGATTGAGAAGGAGGATTATTATGCAAAAATAGGGTTGATCAATAGATATAACTACTTGTGACCTTCCTTCCTTGATTTAAGTCATTGGATCTTAGTGCACTCATGGCCTATTGTTAAGAATATAATTGAGATTTACTCCTATGTAAGGGAATTCTTAATTGCGGCCTTTAAATCAACCTTTGATAGGGATTTGGTGATAGATGGAAGACTTTGGTTGTGGGGCTAGCATTCCCTTATGCTCAAATCCTAGCTCCCTTCTTTCAAGCCCTTCAACGAAACCCTCAATATTGTTGTAGGTTGGATTAGACTACTTAACATGCCTCTCCAATTTTGTTGTGACTCTTGCTATAAAGTAATTGACAGTGCTATCAAATGTTTCCTAAAGGTCAATTCTTCTACATCAAGATTCTCCAACACAACCTTTATTGCATTTTGGTAGACATCAACTTATCTAAGGCCCTTCTAGCGGATATTGCTTTATAGGTGTTGGGTAATCCTTGGATCCAACCTCTTGACTATAAGGGTATCCCCTTCCATTATTAGTGATGGTTTGCTACCCAACATCTTTCTTCCAACTATCCTTGTTCCTATAGCAAGTTTTTGGGTTAAACTTCTTGGTGGAAAAATTCCCTTCCCCATCACCTAACCATTTATCCTGATGATTTTGACTCTCAAATGGAGGAATCTTTTCCTATTTTACCACCTTTGGCTACCTTTGTTGCTACTTTAGATCATTCATCTTCTATCAAGTAATCTCCCCCTACTCAAGAATTTTGTACAACTACTCTTTTTGCCCCTTAGGAATAAATTTATTTTGGATCATGCTCCTATTGTGTGCACAACTTTAGTTTCCACCCATGACTGGTCAAGTCTACTCAAGTGGCTTCATCATTGGTTAGGCATTCTAGACCCCCTCTTACTTGTGTAGATCTCTAGTTTTGGGTGATGGAGGGAGATTCCCATCCCTTGTCCCTCGCTTTGATAAGGTGGACAATCTTGCTTTATGGATAGTTGTGTAAAAGAGGAAGAAATGTCTTCCTAAGTATGTTTCAAATTCCTACACCTAGATTAAGGGTGTGTGAGCTACTAGTCAGGGTCTAGTATAGTGTAGGCCTTTGGCCACCTTGTCTATGTAGCTATTGATGCATTGTGTTATCATAGCCTAGTCTCTTGTTATATCTTTGTAAGGTTGTTTCATCTTGATTTTTTGTTTTATGTTTGTACAAGAGTTTAGGCCCTTTCAAAAATGCACTTTTACCCATACTAAACAATTATGTAATCTATTATTTAGATAGACTTTTACTCATTATACTTTTACTCATTAGTAGAAAACAAAGTCATTTTATTTATTTATAATTAGACATAAATCAAGGTAGGGTGCTTTTATTTCTCCACAAAAATTCATCATATTTATTTCTAATTAGACATAAATGAAGGTAAGGTGCTTCTTTTTCTCCAATCTCTAGTATCTACATGAATATGAATTAACCAAGAGGATGAATACCTATTTACGTGAAGTGTATAATTTTCTTTCCACATGATAAGAGTAATCTTGTGATTTTGAATAAAGAACAAATGGAGAAGATGGATGTTTCTGAAGACGAGAGTATCTTTGAATAGTGCCAATTTGAA
Organism: Cunninghamia lanceolata; assembly: GCA_027924645.1. Taxonomy (NCBI): domain Eukaryota; kingdom Viridiplantae; phylum Streptophyta; class Pinopsida; order Cupressales; family Cupressaceae; genus Cunninghamia; species Cunninghamia lanceolata. The sequence goes on from BSBN01000742.1 coordinate 1,129,223, forward strand.
GTGTAACTAGTACTCTTATGTTAGCAACAGCTATCCAACACACTAGATGAACCCATCCCAGATATGGGTATATACATCTCCATAGTTTAAATTACATCACTTTTGTGATCATCCTATATGATTATACTATCATACATGTTAGTATTATTTTTCATATGGCACCTCTAATTCAATGCATAGAATGCTAGAAACCCTTTAACATAGAATCTGTGGGGTCTAACTAATATTGTTTTAGATATTTATTTGATATTATATTTTTGGTGTGTGTGGTTAGATAATAGTTTTGTTTGATGTTGAACCAAGAACATTACTCTTATTATATTATTGTTAATATTGTTTTGATTATGGGAATTAAATCTTTGTGTATTTAATGGATATTTAATTATTTTTATGGAAGAAAACAATAAGTTTAGTTAACATATGATTAGACAATTACTTGTTTTATTATTTCTTTATGAAAAAGGTGTTATGAGGAGATATATAGTTTTCTTGATCAAATTAGTTTTTTTTTTTAAGAAAGGAAATACAAAGAGTTGGGGGAAAAAGAAATAAGAAATAATTGTATTGCTTGAGTTGCTGAGAAGAGGGAAATACATCTCAGAAATTTCTATGGGAGGAGCTGAGTTTGCACAGCCAAGGTAAGAAAAATCAATTATATTTTTGTTTTGTATGGACTTTATGATGAGAATGAGTGTATGTAACTAAAATTTGAAAGAAATCTGTTCTAATCTTGTTGTATATTTGATTTGGCAAGATGGATGAATTTTTATTTTAATATTATCATGATAGTTGGTATTGATGTTGTGATGGAGGGTTTTGCTGGGAGTTGATGATATGTGAAATGATAATATATGTTTTGAGATCTGATTGTTCTTGGGAGTTTTTGGGAGATTATTGGTTTATGGAGTTTTGGGAGATTATTATTTAATGGAGTTTTGGGAGATTACTGTTTCATGGGAGCTTGGCAGATTATTGTTTTTGAGAGTTGTTGCTAAAGGGAGATTTTGGGAGTTGTTGATAAAGGGAGTTAATGTTTAAAGGGAGATTGATGCTTATGGGAGTTATTGTGTTAGATTTGTGATTTAGATTCTTAAAAAATATATTCATTTTCTATTTAATTTGTTGATCATCAAGAAAATGTGGACTCTTAAAATGTTTCTCTTAATTGGTCGAATCCTATGATTAGGTGGTGAGCAATTATGGTTGTTATAAATTTTGTGTGTGCAGATTGAGAACTAATTTGGATATTGTGATGTAAAAATTAGTTTTGTAGTGCTAAAGGATATCTTTCAGAAAAGAATCTAGAGAGGAATTTGACAAAGCAATAACTTTGAGCAAGTAATGATTGGCTATTCTTAAATATCATCCACTTCAATAGTCAAAGGTCAATTTTGGCCAATAAAAATAGGACAAATATTTAACACTTTTTATTGTGAATGAGGGGTAAAATTGCTATTGATTGTTTAACCATTGAAGTCGATGATATTTAAGTAGAGGGATAATGAATTTACAAATTATCTTAGTTCTAAGTTTTAAATGCTGTAGTGATTTATATTTGATTGTTGTATAGTAGTACGAGAGTTTCTTTTTAGACGCAGACAATAATATTTCTGAGTAGACAATCATTTGTTTTCTGTAATTGACTATCCGTCTGAATCTCTTCCTTTATACTAAACTTATCAAATAAATCCTATAAAACTAGTTTAAACTATTTATAGTTTAAGATAATATTGATGATTAGTATCGATTTAATTCTAATAGCTATTGTGTTATTCATAATGTATCAAAAGAAAGATTCTTAGCGATGAATATTAAGTTCACTGTGTAGAATTTATAATGCAAGATCTATTTTTAAGTTGTAAGAGGTGTTGTGTCGCCACTGAGTCTTAAGTGCCGACTGATGCCAGCATAGCCACCCAGTCTGGCATAAAATCATGTTAGGATTGTTCTCAATATTTTCTTAAATGTAATTACTACATGCATTTAATGGGAAACTGCTATGTTTTGCAATAATTTAATAGTTTAAAGCATTATAAATATTCTTTTGGATGTAAATATATCATGCTATTAACTGATAACTGTATGATTCACATTACTCTATCATTATATTGATAATCATTTAAAGTTCCTAGGTAGTCTAAAGTATATACTGTTGTCTACAATGGACCGATGGATGAATATAATCAAATGTATATTATAGCTTAAAAGATTTGTTTAAAGGTTCCTTTTTCATGTATTTTTACGATTGCTATAATATAATATAATATAATATAAAAATATATATATTAGTTATTTTCTAAAGAGAGTAATTATTAATCTTATTAGATTTGAGTAGCTGCAGTAGTCGTTTTCCTGGCACCATGAATAGTCACAGTTTGGTGCAAATTATTCTCGATAGCACTTGTTTTAAATACAGAAGTAACGCTTGGTAATAATAAACATTTATATATTTATTGTTGTATTCATTGAATTACATCATGCTTCAAAATGATATTTAGTTAATAACTGCCACCCTAATTTTTAGATCTTGAAATTAATCATTTTAGACATACGTTTTAGGTGAGAATTACGATATAACATTGTAGATTTTGCCAGTGTAACAAGAGACGCATTGCGTCAGGTTCCTGCCGACAATGTTTGTTGTAATTAATAATTGTTGTCTTATTATATGCGTCTATATTGAACTTGCATGAGGATGATCATTAACTTTTTCAAACCAACTCCTTGCTTTGGTGTTTAAATTTTAATTAATTGGCAGAATTTAAAACAAATTAAAGTTAAAAAAAAAAATTAGTCTTACACTGGATATTGTTATAGTAGATTAAATGTTTGAACAAGTAATAAATAAGGAAATGAATTAAACCATTTGGATCGTCAATTTTAACAAATGCTCTCAACTTGATGGATGTTCCACATATTGTTCAAGGTATTTAGGCACATGGCACATGTAGTCTTTCCTCAAGTATAAGTCCATTCTCAAATGTTTGAATAAGTAATAAATAAGGAAATGAATTAAACCATTTAGATCGTCAATTTTAACAAATGCTTTCAACTTGATGGATGTTCCACATATTGTACAAGGTACTTACGCACATGGCACGTACAATCTTTCCTCTAGCTATGAGTTCATTCTTGGATCTGATGATATGTTGGCATATATAATCAAATCAGTAGAAATATTGCACATATTTGCAATAAAAAAACATGTATAGACTTACTGTTACATAATTAATTGTATAATATTAAAAGATTAATTCATAATATTTGTAAACTCACTTAAAAATATATTTAAATGTTACCTTTAATTTCCTATCAAGTGCAAGTGCTAGTTTAAATGTTACCTTCAATTTCAAATCATGTTTACTAACATCTTCATAGCTACATGATATGTAATTAGATAGATTGGGTTAACTCCACCTTAAAACTTGTTTTGTAAATTTTATAACCAATAAAATTTTTAAAATTGAAATTGAAATCTTTGTTTTTAAATTTCATTTTATCAAATTTGTAATAAGTATTACCCAATTTAAAATTTTCACTATAAAATCTATATTATATGTATTTAAATAATTAATCCATTATCTATAACAAAAATCACATACTTTAATAAAAGTTGTTATGTTTAAAGTTGGTTTTATTAATTCTTTTATAATAATTGTGAAATTTAAGCTAATTGAAATGAAAGTTGTTCTGTATAAAATTTATTGTATTAATTTTTTAATAATCATTCTGAAATGTAAAAAATAAAATTAACAACCAATGTCATGACTTCTAGAAATTGTCATTCTCGCAAACAAAAGTGAAAAACATTCATACAATTTGAAACTTAATTGTCTTCCCATCTAACTCTATAGTTTTGATTTTCTATCAGCGATGTGACAAGATTGAAGTCAATTTATAACAAAATAAAACAAAAATTTATTTACTAGCAAATTAATAGTAATTGTATTGTAATAGAAAATACCATTAATTTGTTCACATACATTCAATATTGCACGTAATTGCAGGAGACACCCCCAATCTACAAATGGTTAAAATACCAAAGTCTAAGATTAACAGATTAGGCAAAGAGGGTTTACCTTACACAATTGGGCTTTTGCCAATGGCAGTGAGCAATTCATCTAACAGTCTGGCATAATCCATGGGTCATTAGGATTGTCTAGCCTTGGCAACCAAGATTGCCCTACCTTGCTAGAGAATTTTGGCACTTATAGATCAAACCATTTGAATGATTTCTCCAAACTCAAGAACTGCTAAGCTAATTGGAACCTATTCTCCTGTTCAAAAATGTGCACCATGATTCCAAATTAAAAATGAAGTTGAAGTGTCTTGTTACACAAAAAGGCTAAAGATTGTGAAAGAAACAACATTGCAGCATCATACTTAGGCTCATTCCAGGACACCCTAGCCAAGAAGCCTCAATTTGATAGGATACACATTCTTGCTAGATATGGATAGAACTATTGGGGTTTACCATTCACTTGGATTGGGTGATCCCTCATCTTCCAATTAGGAGTGACTTGTGTCATCAAATCACATGGCCTCACTTGTCAAATGGGTATCATGTTCTACAGAGCTTCTCCATGGTCTCATCTTTGAACTCGAGAATCGTAATAAATGCTATATTTAGAATTGTTGGCTTACACCAGGACAATCAGCCATGCATCTGATGATGCCTATTTGGGTAGGGAAAACTTTCTTGGAGGGTTTAGGGTTTAGAGGGTCAGGGCTCAAACACAATCATGCTTATTTGCCACCTAGGTATAAGCTCTTCAAACCAAGCAAGAGGACTTGTTTACCAAATTGAAATTTTCTCATTAGCCTTCAAGCATTAAACCCCCAAAACTCAAAATAAAAAACCTTTTGCTAGATATTCTTCATAAAATCTTCTTAGTACTTAGCATATTTAATAATTTTTCTAGTGTTCCAAAAATCAAAAAATACAAAAAAATGCACTTATCATACATCCAAGAAACCAAAGTCTATACCATTTCAAGGGCCAACATAAATTCAATTCTTGTAGAATTCTTTAAAAATAAAAACACTAAGGGTTACTATTCTAGCTATATTGGATCCATTATAAATACCAAATTTGATAAATAATCTGTTTCTTAAAGGATCAAAATTACTATAAACTCCAATCAATACTGCAGAAAATTGAAATATAAATGTATGCTGGCCTTTGAGTTGTGAGCTTCAAAAAGTCTTTTGCATTGCTAGGTGCGTTATCCAAAAGATCATTATTTCACATATATTTTAAGGTACGGTTGGATTTCAGTACAACTGAGAAAAAAAAACATTTCTTGAATATCTCAAGGTAATTAATATAAACATCATTTGAGGGTTGTCATAAGTTCTATAGCCATGAAACTCCCACAAACACCTATCATTAGCACTACAATTGAAGTGGAAACAGTACACTCACATTACTCAGCTAAAAATATAATGCACCATATAGGGTCTAAAATCTAAATCATAGTTGTGAGGTTTGGCGAGTCTAGGGAAACATATCATGTCCTAGATTGAGTGAGCCAAGCCAGTCCAGCTGACTCAGCTAAAATCAGACTTGGCACTCATTGCAAAGACATGTGAAAATAAAGGTGAAACAAAACTTAAAGCTACAACTACTCCTTCCCTCCCTCAATCTCAAATCTAAAGTTTTTTGTAGCAGCACCCACAACTGAAAACATCATTCCCAACATAGAGAACTCAATTTTAGCAATTTTATTCAACATTTGGGTAGTTCTTGAGGGGAGAAAAATGAGACGTGTCATGCTCCAGCAAAGCCTCTTCGATATAAAAATTTCAGGTGCTAATTATAAAAAGCATACAGCTATCACATACAGTTGTCTTTTACTTACTGATTCTTAAATTTAATCATCAACCTCATGGTTTCCTAACCACCACCTCAAACTACTCATCCTAATCCATATTTGTTAGCTATAACATTTGATACTATCTGTGGCATTAAGCTTAACTGTTAACATCAACTACATACATTAACATCAAATTTAACCTTGTACAATTTCTCCATGATCTTAGTGGTGGTGGTAGTTGTATATGATGACACATCATTAAAAAAATTCATTTCTCTCTCTATGTGTAAACATTATAAAGCATTGATTCTATTTAAGTGACATCTATTCAGTGGTGGAGAAGAATCCATTGACATGTCAAGTAAGGCTGTTCTAAATTGTGGAAGAGAATGAAAGAGCAGAAATATCTAATGAAAAAATCAACTCCAGACATTATGGCCACGGAACAGGGAGAATCCTACTTAAATGAACTCGAGACATTATGGCCATGAAACAGGAAGAAACCAGATTTACTACCCACAAGTCTGCACACAAAATTGACAATGGTACAATTTTTTCCATTTCATTTCTACTCACATTTCACTAAGTTACCTTGCCTTTTATAGACTGTTAAATGCATGGATAGCTGTTATTAATACAGTTTAATTATTTCTTGCAAATCTGTATATTATAGAGGGCCAATGCTCTTGAGAATTGTGAAGGGTGTTCTACTAAAAAATAATGTCTCATGGTATAAGAGTCTCTAGAATTGGTAAGGGTGTTCTGAAATAATATAGAGATGAACAATTTTTAAAAAAATACAATAGGGAAAAAAAAAGCAAAAACTGGATGAATGTCACAGAATATCTAGCTCACATCCAAGATGTGAGCCTTAAACTCCAGTCTGTCCTTAAAGTTGGCAGGTTGAATATATTGCTTCTTTCTAATGCCATACTGAAATGCAAGCTTTGACTAGAAAAGAAAAAAAATTCTGCTTAGGGATGTGAAAGACAATCTTGACCATTCATAGACATCAAGTTGCCACCAGGCTATTTCTGGAACATTTCCAGACCGGCCATGGGCCGAGGATGGCTTTGGGGACATTTATGAGGTATCTCTATGTCCCTGAAACATGATGGGAATTGGGACACCCAGAAGAGACCCGGGGCCATTTGGCCATATTATTCTTTAGGCCATATTATTGTTTAGGCCATCATTAAAGATTTTCGTGACTTGGAAGGCTACACATCAAATTTAAGCTACAAATGCGCATCTTGAAAAAGTTTCAGAATTGGAGATATTTAAGCAAATGTACTTGGCAAGCACAGGGGCAAACGTACATGTATAACTTGTGGAAAGCTTTTGTATATGTATGTTACACACACATGCATACACGCTCACATTTTTCGCACATAGATCTATCTTAATATGGATTTCTAAGATGAATCTCATTTGTGCCAAGAGATATTCAAAAGACTTGCGTCATTGCAACCATGAAACAAGTTCCACATAAATACATTGGACATGGTTTAAAATTGATCCATGCAAGTTTTAAAATTTATGACAGTTCACATGTTTTTCATGTTTTTTAACTGTAAAACACTCACAATTTTTGTCTGCCTCGTCTCCCTTAAACTTGCAGTATTAAAACGTAACTGTCAAATATATACATATATGATATATAGAAAATTATTTATCAAAAACTGTTAAAATAAATGATGGCTGCCTCTTCAATTCTCTTAGTACATTAAACATTGTAGAGCCATGTGCAGTCTGAAGGACAATCTTAAAAAATAGGTGCCCCTCAAAATTTGCTTGATTGGAATGACTGTCTAATTTAAACCCTGAATACAAGCAAATACACATTACTTTCACACTCATCTTAAAAAGGGTCTTTAAGATGAATGTGATTGTGTTCACTACCAAGAAGTATCCATAAGGCTCAGTGTGCTAATGAAATGCAAATGCACTTGGCAGGCACAGGGCCAACCTTGTCAACATGTATGATAAGACTGAAATATATATATATATATATATATATATATATATATATATATATATATATATATATATATATATATATATATATATATATATATATATATATATATATCCACCTTAATATTGTTCTTTGAGATGAATCTCATATGGAGTAAGAGATATTCAAAAGATGTGAGGTGGCATTGCTGTCATGAAGCAGGTGCACATTGATACACTTTACAGGGTTTAAAATACATGCCTGTTTACATACTTTTTGTATTTTTAACCATAAACCAAAGATGAATATATGCAAAACCTAAAAATACACAATATATAAACATTGAGTATGTGAAACCAATTGTAGATACACAAACCTAAAAAAAACCCAAATATATAGTGTATATAAAAACATTTTGAGATGAAACAAGGATATACGATGGAGATTGCTCTAGCCATCCAGAGGACTACTAGATTCTGAAGAATTCATGGGGCATAGACTGGGGTATAAACAGATATTTGTACATCAGAAGAAACACATATTTACCCACCACACTTCCGCCATACAGCTGCCATAACAGTCCCAGATCTGACAGTGCCACCGTCTGGTTTTCCCTCGGCGCACATCCGCCGCACAGCCTCTGAAGTGCACAAATTCCTATATTACTACCAAAAGAAGGAAGGGCAAATTAGCATGGCAAAGTGGTGGAGCATGTGTTTGAAGGGTAGTTGGGTGATACTGTTCAATACATGCCTAGAACTGGAAGGAGAATTTATGAACTATTTGAAAACAATCACTGGTCGGCGCGTTCTTCCCATGGGAGTTCTGATGACCGATCTGGCTCCGCCACCAGCTAGTGACAGTTGCGTGGCCTGGCTAGATCTGCAGCAGCCCTATTTTGTAGTGGTGGTTTCCTTTGACAGCCAGTGTATTCTCACCGCTCAAGAGCTCGGAAGTGTAGTGGCAGGATTACAAAAAAGTAAGGTTCCATTTCTCTATGTTAAATAGCTGGTTTAAGAGTTGTGTTTGTTTCCGATAGTCATCTCACCGTTCATTTTGATTGTAATCAAGGAGGTCTGTTGATTATTATCTGTGTGTTTGTAATGTGATTGGTTGGAAATTTCTAAATCATGGATCGATTCTAACTTTTACCAAACGTAATAAATGATTTATTGAATGTCTGAGATCACAGATGAGAATTAAATATTTATGGCATAATTTTTTTTTTTAAATGATTTTTATCATTACTGTTTATAATATCAGCCAATAGAAAAATAGATAAATCACTTTTTTCCAATTATGAAATAGGAAAAATAAATTACAAACTATAGTTTTTTGGCTCATATTTTAAATTCTACCTTGCTATTGGCTCAGCGAGTTGAAATAATAGCATCTAACGGATGCATTAGTAATCCTACCAGCGGTAGGAACTAATAATAGGCCATGTCTTTTATGAATTATTTGGATATCCTTTACGTAGGTAATATCTTAAAACACTTATTATTAATCTTTCCTTATAGCAACATTTCCTATGCGATATACTTCGTTCATATGAATATTATACTTAGTAAAGGTAATGTAATAGCAACCAATAGTTCTTATATTATTAGACTGCAAGTATGATTTATAATTGAATGATAGTTCTATGTTAAAGTTTATTTAATGCTCAGTTGTGCTAAGCATTTTTCCAGACAAGTAGTCGAATTTCTATTTTGTAGAAATATAAATATTAATATAAAAACTTTATTACTCAACAATATAAATACAGGTTCTAGAAAGAGAGCTGAATTCATACCAGACACAATGATCATAAGTGATCTGCACAAGGGGTCTATAATTGATGTAGGAAAAGCTGATAACCAATCACAAGTATATCACTTTTCTCATTTTGTTCCTGATTCTCCTTCACTTGCATTCTCACTTACTCAAACGAGGTGAGTTGTTTGTGGCATCAGTGGTTTGACCACTTGAACTATTGCTATTTATAGGATCTCAGTCAACATGACATGGTTAAAGGGTTTCCTTCTATTCAATTTTCTGATGGAGTTTATCAAGGTTGCATTCTTGGCAAGCATCCTGAAGAAAAATTTTATAAAGGCAAAGCATGGAGAGCCACACAACTCTTGGAGTTAGTAAAAAATGGTTTGGCTGGTCCATTTCAGCATCCTTCATTTAGTAGAGCTAGATATGTATTGACCTTCATTGATGATTTTTCTTGATACACCTTTGTATGCTTTCTCAAACAAAGTCTAAAATCTTTGAGTCTTTTCAAGAATTCAAAGCTTTTATAGAGAAACAATTTGGGAAGGTTGTTAAGATTTTGTGCACTGATAATGCAGGGAATATGTCAACCAAAGGTTTGAGTAGTTTTGTACCTCAGAGGGCATTCATCTTCAGCACAGAGTTCCCTATAGTCCACAGCAAAATAGAGTTGCAAAATAGAAGAATTAGTCATTGAAGGAAATGGCCAATTGTATGATTCACTCCAGATCATTGGCACCTCAGTATTGGGTAGAGGCCATCAATTGTGCATGTTATATCCAAAACTAGGTTCCTCACTGACTTGTGAAGGGGGTAACTCATTTTCAAGCTTGGACCAGTCAGAAACCCACAGTCAAGCACTTCTGAGTGTTTGGGTCTCTTACATGGGCCCACATTCCAGTAGAGAAATACAAAACTATGGATTATGAGAATCTAGAATCAACAAAGTCATAAACTAGTATCAAATCTTGAGTAGTTTGATTAGGTAAGTAGTTGAATACATATAGGTGAGCTGAGTGAGGAGGTTGAGTCGACATATAAAGGCTAATAAGAAGCTAGAGAAGCAAGTTACCAATCTTCATGAGCAACTCAAGGCTCTTGAAGATAGGAATGAAGATTTGGCTTAGTGGTTGGATAAGAAAACCAAAGATTTTGAGACACTCTTTACTCATTGAAATACCCTCCATCATGAAAATACATCAACATGGATAACTAACTTTATTTGTGGAACCTTCAAGCAATAGCGAACCATATTACTAATATGAATGGCCTAGAAATTAAATATACAATGGTGGATGAATTTAAATTATAATCTTTTGGCTTTGTTCAAGCATAATTTTGTGCCCACCCATTGGTGAAGAAATATTTTGAGCTAATCAAATTGTTGAGAAAGTTGTGTTGTACACATCACATAATGTTAATGATCCAAAATAAATATTTAATGTCTAGGACAACAAGAGAAGTGGATACCACATGGGATAGGCATTCTTGGGAACACCTATATGTTGTATGTGACATTATGATAAATATTTAATTTGTGTGACACTTAGGACAAAATAGTCAATTTTGGGGGTCAAGGTTTATTGAGCTAATGGTTTTGGGGAGCATGGTTTATGTAATACCACTTAATGGTTTTATGCAAGCTTGTTTTATACAAAAAAGCACATGAGTAGTTGTTGGGGTTGGTTGTTGGTTGGATTGAGTATCTCTTGCATATTGCATATGCGATTACAATAATCATGGATTAAGATGTGTGGCTACATTGTTCTCATTTTCTTGTTCACATGGAGGAATGCAATGGAGTTGCTTGATGCTTCATAGGCCTTGCATTAAGATTCGACAAGTATATTGTAATCTTATTATTGAGATAATGCACTAAGTTATGTGGGTGCTTTTGGAGGCTGAAGTTTTCTTGAAAGGGTTTTCCCAAGGCATATATCATCTTACGTTGTTAGTATGCTTTGTTATTATTTTGCATTATGGATTTCAAATACTTGTTTTTTATTATTTCTCTCAGAAGGGTTCTGTGGAATTGATATATTTTGCTTGTAATTTCCCTTCATTTGGTATTAAAGCCTAGTTTCTAGATTTTAGGAGGAGACATCTTCCTAGTATTGTTAACCCTCTATTTCAGTTGAACTTGTGTATAGTTGAATCCATGGTCATGTAGGAAAATATTGAAGTCATTTCAAGGTTTTAGATATGTGTTTGTAGATTTGGGAATTTTTAGATCTAGGTTTTTTTATTGATTCAAAAAATGAGTTTTTGTGGGTTTTTATTTTGCGAGGGTTTTGAGGAGAAGTTTTGTAGATAGCCTCTAGGGATAAAATAGACCTCATAATTGGATATAAAAGACCAAAAACCTATACATCGACATAAAGCGTGATAGGGTTTGGACCTCACAAAAACTATCCATTTTGGGGGTTTGGAAGAATTTTTGGTAGTCAAAATTTGTAGTCATAGGGATCTGTATGGTTTGTATGGCCTCCTAGACTATCATAGGCATTAGATTGGTATATTGTGTGGTATATTGTCTAGGACTACACCACTCTACTTCATTATAGTATAGTGTGTATGTGTAGTAGATTATGACTGGTTCATTAGTATGAATTTCTCTATCTTTTTCAGTGGGGTATGGTGGTAGGAATATATTAAAGTTAGTTGGAAGAGTTTTTGGTGAGGCTAATAGTCATATTAGGATTGACCACTCAATCTCCATCCTATGATCACCCAAGGTGCCTATCCCTAATCACAACTAACCTATGACTACCACCACTCCACCCAAGAGCAACCCAGATGAACCACCACTCTAGATGCACCACCTACCTACTTTGTGCATGTGGCACTAACACCACCACTTAGTTAACAATTCCTCCCACCTACATTTGAGTGCCACACAAATAGTGTAGAGTTATTTTTTATTTTTGCATAAGGGGGCTATTTTGGGGGGAGTATAACCTTCACCCATGGTGTTACATTTTTGACTTATTAAAGTCAATGGAATATTGCATAGTGATATCAATGGTTTTTCCATATTTTTCTATTTGATAGAAAATTATAGTTGGAAGATGGTTTTTCTCTTATTTATTGGATAGGTCATACCTTGTGCCCATGGTTTCTAATTTTAGGCTTCTTATATGTGAAAAAGAGAATTTTTTGATTAATTCATAGTAGATCAAGTGCTTTGTCACTTGGTAGAGTCTAGAGATTTGTTTACTTGTCTAGTTACCTAGTGGAGGTAGATCTTTAAGGTATTGTTAGTTAGTGTTGATTATTGTATAGAAAAGCGTTTGGATGTCTTCTACTTTTGAGGACATGGATGATACAGAGGAAAATGAACTATTACTAATCTCAGAGAAGAAAATGAAGAAAGTGCCATTATGGGGTCAGAGTCAATTCTTGATGGCCAAGACCTCCTAGATAGATAGAGAAAAACCTATGATCCCCCACCTATCCCATTGGTTGTATAACTCAATAGTTTGACTATATTTGGTTTTTTAAACTTCTATTTTAAGACGTCATCTTACCTAACTATAAGGAGTAATTCCTTTTCACACATTTCTTATTATGAAATAGTATAACATATCTTTTTAGGTTCTATATCATACACTCATCCATTAGAAAGCTAAAAAATAATAAATAAAAAGGAACTAACATGAATTCTAATGCATATAAGATCTCATATGCAAAATTGTGTCTACTCGACGTCAAACCTAAATCTTTACCCTTTCATAATGACTAATGCTTGATATAAAACCTAGGGTCACATGGCTAGCAATCCTTCCTTCATGCTGGACATGAGGACAAAAGAAATGAACATTTCACTTTGTTTGATCACCACATCTATTGTGACCAAGGAAATTATCTTTTATGGATAGAAAAATCTAATTTTGAAATGGACCATGGGTATTTCTTCCTCTAACTAGTGGCTACTAATAGTTAAATTGTCTAAACGCCTTAATTTTATTCCCCTTCAGAATCTATTGCAGACTGTTTGGAAGTTAATTTTTATAGGCCACATTCATTTTGTGTAATGGCTTAGATAGGTGAGGGATCCAAGGTAGGATTGTGGGCATTTATCACATGACCTCTACTATCAAATACTAATGGTACAATTTTATGTCATACATTACTACCTCTAGTCCTCTTATGGTAGCAATTACTTCTACTAAATAGGATATATCATGTTACCTATAAAAATTCATAGCCACAAGCAATTTGGTGTAACCAAATTAGCCTAGTCAAGAAAGTCAATGCTCCAATTATTAAACCCTAAGCCATTATTAACAAGAACTCTCTAAACATGTGTTCTTTTATAGTCTATCACAATAAGTGGCTGTAAATATTACTAAACCCAACCAACCACTAAATCCATATACATATGGAGTAGCAATGTTGCCAGCATGAGACATAAGAACATTTTTACCCTTCAAGTTGGTACTATTCGAAGACACTCTAGGATTTAAAAAAATCCATCCTCTCCATTTTCTCTTTATTCAAAATGACAAAAATACTCTTGTGCAAAGAAAATTATATAATTCATCTACATAAAATCATTTGTTCAAATGTATAATTATATAGATAGAGAGTGGAGAAATAAAAGCATTAATTAAAAATATTTTTTGGGCATCTTTTATATAGATTCTTTTAAAGATAGGTATACTAGTAACATCTATAGTTGCAACATGTAAATACCATTATTTTAATAGTAAACTAAAGTAAAATAAAATATACCTATTGACTAATATTATTGATCTTTGTAAGGCTTCATATGGATTAATATAGCCTAATTCAGATTTTTTAAACAATTACATGTATATATTGTATAAAACACCAATAAAATGTGACAAAAAAATCCAAGAAAAGAAGCCATAGAATTACACTACTATTCTATATAAAAATATAATCTATTTAGATAGATGGCTTCTATCTAAGACTAATTATTTAAAAAGCATGCAGACATTCCAAGAGTATATAAGCATGTTTAGAAATCCAAAATAATTTCTATTACACTTGACAAAACCCTATTTTATATAATGGTCATTGAAATCCTAATTGAGAAAGGACTTGTTCACTATAGGTTAAGGCTCAAATAAAGGAAAACTTCCTTTCAGTAACATAACTTCATATACACTATGTTATTGAAAGGAAGTGTTCCTTCACCTAAACCTTAACTTCTAGTCAACAAGCCCTTTCTTGAGCAATTAGGATTTCAATGGTCATTACATAAAATAGGGTTTTACCAATTGCAAAAGAAATTGTTTTGGATTTATATACACTTATATACCCTTGAAATGTCTACATATTTTTTAAATAATTAGTCTTAGATAGAAGTCATCTATCTAAATAGATTATATTGTCATATAGAAGAGTAGAATAATTCTATAGCTTCTTTTCTTTGACTTTGTTGTTACCTTTTATTGGTGTCTTTTACAATATATACATGTAATTGTTTAAAAAAATCTGAATTAGGCTATATTAATCCATATAAATCCTTACAAAAGATTAATAATATTAGTGAATAGGTATACTTTATTTTATTTTACTATTAAAATAATAGTATTTACATGTTGCAACTATAGATGTTACTGGTATACCTATCTTTAAAAAAATCTATATAAAATATGCCCAACAAATATTTACAATTAATGTTTTTATTTCTCCACTCTCTATCTACATAATTATACAATTGAACAAAAGATTTTTTGTAAATGAATTATATAATTTTCTTTGCACAAGAATATTTTTCATTTTAAATAAAGAGAAAATGGAGAAGATGGATGTTTTTAAAGCCTATAGTGCCTTTGAATAGTACCAATTTGAAGAGTAACAAGTGTTCTTATGTCTCATGCTGGTAGCATTGCTGCTCCATATGCATATGGATTTAGTGGTTGTTTGGGTTCGGTAACATTTACAACCACTTATTGTGACAAGAAAGAAAAAGCACATGTTCAAAGGGTGCTTTTTAATAATGGCTTGGGGTTGAATATTTGGAGCATTAACTTTATTGACCATGCTAATTTGGTTACTTCAAATTGCTTGTGGCTATGACTCTTTACAGGAAATAGCTTGTATCCTATTTAGTAGAAGCAGCCGCTGCCATAAGAGGGTTGGAGGCAGTAATACCTAGAGGAAAACTACTACCATTCTAGTATCTAACAATGGAGGCCATGTGACAAATGCCCACAATCCCACCTTGGATCCCCCCGCCTGCCTAAGCCATTACATAAGATAAATGTGGCTTGCAAAAAATAACTACTCGTAACATCAAAAACTGCATACTGTTGAAATTTCATGCTATGTTTTGCACTAATTTTGGTGTCCTCTCCCCTAGTATGTTCTTAGGATCATTTTAGCCATGCCTTAGCCTTTTTCCCTAACCCACACATGTGTTTTTGTGATGTGTTTGAACCTTTGTGTTTATTTTTGTCAAAATGTGTTTTAGTGTCTTGTTCTTCTCTTAGCTTAAGGTGTTTTATGTGACCAAGAACTGGAGTCACTTGGATGATAGTGCTTAGCATGGATGTATGTGCATTGAGCTAGCATCATGTGTCTATCTAGCGGCAAGAGATTATTTTTGGGCATTACTGGTCACCTTCAGCAACACATGAGATTCTTTGAAATACCTTTGCACCTCTCAAAATGGCCTTCTTTGACCTATTCTCTCATTTTCCCCTCTATTCTTGCAATTTTGAATCAACTCTTTCATTCTTAAGAAATTCGTCAAGAACTCTTTAGCTCTTCTCTACAACTTTGTGAGAAATCTGTGAAGTATTTCTTCTATTGTGCTCATCTAACACTCTCTATTTTTTCATTCTCAAGGATGCTCTGTGGTTGTGTTGTTGTATACATGCTCATGTGATATTTCTTGTGGGTTTTGTGGATTTTTCATGGGGTTTATTGAGACCATTGCTTGTTGGATTGTTCCTCTTCAGTAGGGTAGATTGCACTTGTGTTTATCAGATGATTGAGTTTCATTTACCCTCTCTTATTTCTCTTTTGTAGCTTAATCCATTATTTTCTTGTTGCTGTTACATCTCTTTTTTTGGAATCAATAACACTATTTACTTTTTCTTGAATATTTCAGTTATGTAATATGTTGTTGACGTCATAGAAACTAGTGATGTGGATAGAGAAAGTTAATTCTATGAAATTTTGGAATCTATTGATTATGATCAATGTGATATTATAAACTAAAATGTCATTTTGTTATGAGAATGTAATGATTCGATATATTATGCTTTGATTCGGAATATAGGTGCTTTGACCACAAAAATTGTATGTGAGACTATCATTGCAGGAATAGGTGGACCATGTTCGACAGGAAGAGAAAGTATCTTTGAGAAAGAGAATAGACTTTGGAAATTAACCATGGGTGTTTGTTACTGAAAATGCCAACCAAGTAGATAAACCTTGATGCATTGAATTTAGTCATGTTTGCGGCTAAGATAATTTAAGTCAAGATGTTGACATCTAAAGTAAAGGTTTAGCACCTTTCCTAAGTCGTCATATAGAGTTTTGGATATCGACGTTATTGTCGCAAGTCTTCTTAATCATGTCTTCCAATAGGGACGACTAATATTCTGATTATAGGTAAATAAATGAACTTATTTGTAGCGGAATTGTGAGTCGCGTCTTGATGTCGAATGACGCGAGAAGTCATAATTGTGCGTAAAATGATCTAGAAAATTTGTTTTGCATTATGCCCAATCCATCGTGATTGTTGTAAAAATGCTTTGGACATATGTTGTGAACTCCTTCCTTTTTGGAAATCGACGAATGTCAAATTTGAAGCCAAGGTGAGCTATAACCTGCTTTGGTTGTTATTTGGAGGAATATGCCAAAATCACATTAGTTATATTTTGGTAAACGTAAGGTATTTCCTTATTCCTAAAAGATGTCAATATTCTTGTCGAAGCTTGAGTAGGGACATGTTCAAGTTCTATTTTTTTTTTATGTCTTCCATTTCGAATGAGTCTTCTTCCTTCTAGCTTAAGACTTTGAGTTATTATTGATCTAACCTTTATTTTTATTAAGTTGGCCTTTGTTTATTCTCTTGATTGACCTTAGAGACACTTTATTCATTTATAATCTACCACCTTGCAAGAGCTTAAACACCACTATTCGATGTAGTTGCAAATTTAGAGGTTTAGAAGCCTTCATGTTTGAGTAGTGGACGGGGTTGTTATGTTCACCAGCTACCACGTCGCCATAAGAAGCTCCATAATGTGAAGTGGTCCCTGAAGGATAGGGGTCGGGTAAGCATGCCAAAAGTAGATTTCCTACTGTTTAGGCATGGACGGCAATATGAGTGCTAAGATTCCTTCAATGTGCAAGTATGGGGGATGGTATTTCTTGGGAAAGAGGTTACGAAAAGGAAAGGAGAAAAAAAGCTGTGGTTAGAGTCTGAGGAGGAACTTGGAAGGACGTCGCTGAGAGATCAGCAAGGTTGAGCTTGTTTGAGCAAATTTCCTTAGAGCTACGACAGGTTCTCATCTTTCCTCTCTGCGCAGACTTTATTCACTGATTGTATCTTATTTTTGGCAGTGTTTGTGTTGGTTCTTTCAACGTAAAAGAATATGCAAGTATTGTTTTTATCTGTAAGCTCTCTGTGAGGTTTGTCTTCAATGAAAATGATAGACCTGCATGAAGTGCCACCCTACACCACGCCACTATGAAGGATTTTATATCTTAGTTTTTAATACATGTTTTCGACAAAGGTTTAGATTGTTTAGACAGTCTGTGGTTTTGTATTAACTGGCTGTGATAACGGAAGATGAAGCCAATGTTTAGAAGGTTTACAGAACGCCTCTCTGTCCTAGCACAGTAGAACCCCGAAGGCATGGTAGGAAAAATGGATTCACACTATGTTTTTGTTTGTTTGTTACTCAAAAATGTGAGTACGTGGTGCACTCTTGATATCTAGTGTTTAGTCAAAGTTCTAACTAATTTTGGTTCCAAAAACTCACCAAGGTTTAACTTCGAGGACATAAGATATAAGCTTAGTTGGCTTGTTGTTAATTTCAATAACCTATCCCATTAGAGTTTAGAGGTGTGACAATCATTTGCAGATAAGAAATTTAGATCAGATTAAATGCCGACAAATGTATTTAACTAAGTTTTGTATCTGGTATTAGCTCTTAAGTTGATGGTCGATAAATGAGAATGATCTTCTCTAGATTCTTAAGATAGTTTCCAAGTCTTTTAAGATCTTTATTATATAACTCTTACCACATAAAACCATTTAAAACTGTTTGTATTGGAAGGAGGGTGTAGAGTTTTGTAGTATAAGTAATTATCTCTGGTCAAAAACCGTCATGCATATAAAGTAAAAGATAAGGGTGGGGAACCCACATATTTTGTTTTAGTTAATTAATTTGCATGCAATGTTCCTTGTATTTAGAAACATTTTGATATATCGCTAATACCTAGTACATTGAAGACCTTTATGAGTCTTAAAACTTAAAACTCCAGGCCTTCAGGTATTCATATTTTATACTTGGGTAAATTGTAAAAACTTTTGGAACCGTATAACCAAGTTTAGAGACCACTTATGAGTGGATAATTTTAAACAATGATTTAGACTGTTTAGAGATTATTATTGCATTACAAAACATTATCCATATAAACACTATACTAGAAAACCATTCTTACATCGTGAAAATGGAGAGGTTTCCATAAGCTCAGGTATAGAGTAAACCTTTGCACCATGCGCTATTGCCTGATGAAATTCTAATACCTTGAGGTCATCGAGGTTAACATATATATATATATATATATATATATATATATATAAACTTTACAAATAGGAAAAATGTAGTATTGTGATTAATTCGAGTCGAGTAGGGTGGGTGAACTTAATCTATGCGTTGATGCAACGTTAAAATAAAATTTAAATCCTTTGGCCAAGGTGATGCATGATCCTCAAGTGCATTGAATGTTCACTGTCACTAGATGGCGTAGCTTGTGGAATGGTCATGCAAGACTAGAGGGAATCTAGGGGATTGCATGATAACAAGTCTCGTAGGTCACAACACCAGAGCTTAGATGGCAAACACTGATGGTTATCCTAAGTCTATCCTCTTGAGTAGGGTAGGGCCACTTCCGGTTAGGAAGGACTGTGGGAGACTGATGGTCTGTGGTTGAAGGTTAAGCTCCTTGAAGATACTTTCTCTTCCAAATATTGAGGATTGCCGAGTCTTGAATGTGAATGGTTGACAATCGAGATGCAATGATAATGGTATGTTTCTAATATTGGATTTGTGTTAAGAATTTTCAAATTAGTAAGAAAACTAAATGTTTATGGTTTATCATTTCTTTTAGCTTTACGAATAATGAAATCATGTTTATTGTTAAATCAAAGAATGTTATACTTGTTAGTAGTAAAATCTTTTATGTTTGATCACAAAAAAAAATAATAATAAAATACCTATGGTAAAACCTAGTTTTCAAGTTAATTCAAATTTGGATGTTACGTATGGTATCAGAGCTAACCAGGTTCAGCACTAGGGCTGATGAGCCCACTAACCTGATTAGGAAATCAACATTAAGTGGGTAGCTAATGATTTGATTTACTGTGCCAGGATGGTACGCATCAAGAAAACTGCAAGAAAATCCTTCGCGGGTAAGGAACGTTATCTGCAAGCTAAGCAGAAATGACTTACGATGATCAAGACCATTGAGAAAACTAACAATGAAAATGACATTTGGCTTGATGATGTGGAAACCTTTGCCAATGCTTTGTCACGACTTAAACGAGTGAAAAGAAAACTCCTAGAGACAGCTAGGATGGCGGCACGAATCATGGTCAATTGCTGCCCTATTAGTGTACCTATGACTGTACCTACTAGTGCGCCTGTGAGTGTACCTATTAGTGTACCAATGATCACTAGGGATCCCCGTATAGCACCTAGAGCTGAAATCATTGTACTGTCATCTAATAGCGAGTCTGAGGGGTATACACCTCGTGATTATGTGTCAGACAATGAATCCGAAGGTTACACCCCACTTGTCAATACTGAGTAAAAAAAAACTTGAGATATGTCTATCTCTATTGAATGTTGAAACAAATTTGTAAAGTTGAATAAAGACAAATTTTTTGGTTTGAGAACAACTATGATTATGATCAATTGTTGTATTTTGGTGATATATAAAATGATAAGCATAAAACTGATTAGTATATGTTTAATCAGGTGAAAAACTAAACAATTATGGATCAATCAGAGTTTAATGAGGGGGAAGATCGGGAAGGTCATAACTCTCGGGAAAACTCCACTGATAAGTTGGATAGGATTCTTAATATGCTTACTGAAACAAAGGAAAGGTTGAGCAAACTAGAAAAGAAAATGGATGAAACTGGGAACACGGAGGGTGAAAATGAGATTTCTCATAATGTAAGCAAAAGTAAACAATGGGATAATGGCACGTCAAGTGAAAACCCAGACGATAGTGAAGTTCAAAGAGAAACCAAAGATAAACTTGCACTAGAATTATCTAAGGATATGAAAAAGGTTAACCCCCCTAAGTTCGATGGAACGAAAACTGGAGATGTAGTAAAAGCATGGTTAACAGAGATGGAGAAATATTTTGAAATCAGAAATTACTCTGAGGTTACTAAAGCAGTGTGGGGAGTGTATCAATTATCTGGGGAAGCATCCACTTGGTGGATGAATAAGAAAATGGAGCTGGAATTAAGTCCCTTGAAGGTGACAAGGAATGAGTTCGTGGAACTATTCTAAAAAAGGTGGTTACCTCAGTTGTATTTTGATCAAAAGTTAACAGATTTCTAAAACCTCAGGCAAGGTGAACTATCTATGATTGAGTATGCAGAAAAAATTACTAGACTACTAAAGTATGTTCCTCAATACCAAAAGGATGAAAGATTTACGATCATAAAATTTATCATGGGACTCAATCCTCAGATTGGCGGCGAGGTGGAGGTACATGGTCCAAGCACAATGGACCAAGTGTATGAGAAAACAATTAAGCAGGAACAGAAGATCAAATCTATTTATGCCTACCGTGAAAAGAAACGTAAGAAGTATGATAAGAACTACAACGATCAGTCATATAAAAGGAAGGATGAGAAGGGATATGGAAACAAGAGGTTTGATAAAGGAAATCGAAAGAACAATGGGGGATTTGGTAATGAATGAAGAGGTGAAGATTATAAGAGAAATGACAATTTTAAGAAGAATGATGATTTTACGAATAGGCCATCCATGAAGCGAGGACCTATAGGAGGGTGTTTTTCTTGTGGAGGAGATCATTATGCTAACTGTTACCCTAATAAGAAGCAGAATGGGAAGCCTAGGAATACAAAACTTCCTTCATAGCAGGAAGCATTTCAAAAAAAGATTCATGCCGCTCTTGACAATCAACAAGCGGAGTATCAGATCACCCCTATTGAGATGACAGGTACCTTATTTGGAGTTCCTGTTTCTATTCTATTTGATACTGGTGCAACAGAAAATTTTGTGTCACCTAGAGTCTTAGGTAAATTTTCAAGAAAAGCTAGTTTTATGTCAAAACCGTGGACAGTTGAGTATGCAAATAACTCAAAGGCTCGGGTAGAGCAATGTTTGTTCAAAGCTAAGATTGATATTTCTAACTTCACCATTGAGGCAAATTTATACGTAGCACCTTTAGGGTCCTACGATGTCATCTTAGGAATGAATTGGTTGTGGAAACATAGGGCCAAGGTAGATTGTTTTCATAAAACAATTGAGTGTCTGGATGAGAAGGGCAATTCAGTAAATATTCAGGGAATCTAAAGGGAAATAAGGATTAGATCCATTTCTTCAAAACAATTAAAACGGGATAGGCAAAAGGGATGTCAACTTTTTGCAGTCAAAATGGACCTAGTAGAGGAAACCTTGGAGAAACAAACACTTGATGAAAAATATCCATATCTTTGCAATTTCAGAGAGTATTCCCCGAGGAGCTACCAAGCATGCCTCCAAAAAGAAAATTTGATTTTGGCATAGACATTAAACTAGGATCGGAGCCAGTATCTAAAGCTCCATATCGTATGACCACCACTGAACTTATGGAATTAAAGGCTCAATTGCAAGAGCTATTGTTTAAGAATCTAATTAGGCCAAGTGTATCACCATGGGAAGCCCTGGTTATATTCGTCAAGAAGAAAGATGGAACTCTTAGGCTATGTATAGATTATAGGATGCTTAATAAGGTGACAATAAAGAATAAGTATCCATTGCCATGTATTGATGATCTATTTGACCAAATGCATGCTGTATCAGTCTTTTCTAAGATAGATCTGAGATCTGGATACCATTAGTTAAGATTGAAAGATGAAAATATTCACAAGACAACATTTAGAACAAGATATGGTCATTATGAGTTTACGGTGTTGCCATTTGGATTGACCAATGCACCTGCCACTTTCATGAATCTCATGAATAGTTTTTTCAGAGATTGTCTTGATAAATTTGTACTAGTTTTCATTGATGATATTTTGATTTTTTCCAAAAATGAAGAGGAGCATAGACAACATCTTCAAATAGTCTTGCAACGATTAAAAGAACACAAATTGTATGCAAAACTCTCGAAGTGCACCTTCTTTCAGAAAGAAGTGCAGTATTTGGGGCATATAATATCAACTGATGGGATATCAGTTGATCCAGCCAAAATAAAGGCTATTATGGAATGGCCTGAACCTTCCAATGTTTCAAAAGTATGAAGTTTTATGGGATTGGCTGGATATTATAGGAAATTTGTTTTGAATTTCTCAAGCATTGCTAGCCCAATTACTTCCTTGCAAAGAAAAGGAAAAAGGTTTGTCTGGACTAAAGAATGTCAAAAGGCTTTTGACTTGTTAAAAGAAAAGTTAACAACCACTCCAATCTTGAAAGTTCCTGATCCTGAAGGACACTTTGAGGTTATTACTGATGCCTCAGGGGAAGGGTTAGGAGGTGTGCTTATGCAAGATGCCGGGTAGTAGCCTATGAATCAAGAAAGTTGAAAAACTATGAGCAGAACTACGCTCCTCATGACTTAGAACTAGCAACAGTGATTCACGCCCTTCAGATGTGGCGACATTATTTGTTGGGAAAGACTTTTATACTAAAATCAGATCATCAAAGTCTACGCTACATATTCACACAACCTAATCTCAATGCAAGGCAGAGGAGATGGTTGGAATTAATATCAAATTATGACTTTGAGATTTCTTATATCAAAGGCAAGGAAAGCTGAGTAGCTAATGCCTTAGGCAGAAGAAGACACATAGCTTCTATAATCTCTATTCATGCTAACTTTAAAGATTTAGTATTGCAAAGTTTGTCTGGAGATGAGTATTATGAGCAAGTGAAACAGGCTCTGCACTTAAACCCTAAGGACCCAAGATATGACGGATTCAGTTTTGAATTGGATGGCTTGATGAGATTCAAGGGAAGAATCTACGTTCCTAATTCAGTGGAACTTAGAAACCTTGTTTGGAAGGAAGTTCATTGTGCACCGTACTCTGGACACCCTGGTGTAACAAAACTTTTAGTTGATGTCAAGCCGCTATATTTCTAAAAGGGAATGAAAAGCGATGCTGCAAGGTTTGTAGCTAGTTGTTTGGAGTGTCAGAGAGTTAAGGCAGAACACCAACATCTTGCTGGATTGTTATACCCGCATGATATTCCAAAATGGAAATGGCAGGTTGCTAGTATGGATTTTGTCCAGGGGTTACCAATGTCTAAGAATAGGCATGCTGCAATATTGGTTGTTGTTGATAAACTAACCAAGGTAGCACATTTCATACCAGGAAATTTGATGGATGGAGTGCATCTTTTGGCTCAGAAATTTGTGCAGGAGATATTCATATTACATGGTGTACCTGAAAAGATTATATCTGATAGAGATGCTCAGATAACTTCTCAGTTTTGGCAAACCTTATTTTCTGCATTAGGGACTAAATTTAATGTGAGTACTGCTTATCACCCTGAAACTGATGGACAAACAGAAAGAGTGAATCAAGTATTAGAAGACCTTTTAAGAATGTATTGCATGGATCAGCAATACAGATGGGAGGAATATTTACCTCTTGTCAAATTTGCCTATAACAATTCCTATCATTCTGCCATTAAGATGGCGCCATTTGAAGCATTATATGGAAGGAAATGCAGAACTCCTATAAGTTGGGATAAGCTGGAAGATAGGATAAGGATTGGACCTGAAATGCTTGCAAATATGGAAGAAAAAGTGAAAATGATTAGGAAGAGGTTGGCAGAAGCCAATGACAGGCAAAAAAGTTATGTAGATCGCAAATGAGTGCCTAGATATTTCTCTATTGGTGAGAAAGTTCTTTTGCGAGTGAAACCCCATAAGAGTTCAATTAAATTTGGTAAATCATCAAAATTGGCTCCTCGTTATGTCAGACCTTTTGAAGTTCTTGAGATTATCAATCCAGTTGCCTACAAAGTTGCTCCACCTCCAGCCTTGTCCAAAATGCATAATGTTTTTCATGTTTCATATCTAAAGAAATATTTTGTAGGTAATGACCACATCCTTAACTGGAATTCATTATAGATGCAAGAACCCGGGGTGGTTGTGATCGAGCCACTCAAGGTGCTTGAAATGTGTAGACTTCATTTACGTAATTGAGAAGTTTTGCAATGCAAAATTCAGTGGGACCAATATGGTGAGGATAGCGCCACTTGGGAAGACTATAAAGACATTTACCAAAGATTTCCTAAACTTTTCAAAAACGTTAATGTTGAACTATAAAAAAAATTATTTTAAGTTTAATTTTTTGCTTGATAAACTCAATCATCGGGGACGATGATTTTTAATGGGAAGGATATGTTACATCTCTCTTTTTGGAATCAATAACACTATTTACTTTTTCTTGAATATTTCAGTTATGTAATATGTTGTTGATGTCATGGAAACTGGTGATGTGGATAAAGAAAGTTAATTCTATGAAATTTTGGAATCTATTGATTATGATCAATGTGATATTATAAACTAAAATGTCATTTTGTTATGAGAATGTAATGATTTGATATATTATGCTTTGATTCAGAATATAGGTGCTTTCACCACAAAAATTGTATGTGAGACTGTCATTGCAGGAGTAGGTGGACCATGTTCGACAGGAAGAGAAAGTATCTTTGAGAAAGAGAATAGACTCTGGAAATTAACCATGGGTGTTTGTTACTGAAAACGCCAACTAGGTAGATAAACCTTGATGCCTTGAATTTAGTCATGTTTGAGGCTAAGATAATTTAAGTCAAGATGTTGATGTCTGAAGTAAAGGTTTAGCACCTTTCGTAAGTCGTCATATAGAGTTTTGGATATCGACATTATTGTCACAAGTCTTCTTAATCATGTCATCTAATAGGGATGACTAATATTCTGATTATAGGTAAATAAATGAACTTATTTGTAGCGGAATTGTGAGTCGTGTCTCAATGTTAAATGATGCCAGAAGTCATAATTGTGCATAAAATGATCTAGAAAACTTGTTTTGCATTATGCCCAATCCGTCATGATTTTCGTAAAAATGCTTTGGACATATGTTGTGAACTCTTTCCTTTTTGGAAATCGACGGATGTCAAATTTGAAGCCAAGGTGAGCTATAACCTGCTTTGGTCGTTATTTGGAGAAATATGCCAAAATCACATTAGTTATATTTTGGTAAACGTGAGGTATTTCCTTATTCCTGAAAGATGTCGATATTCTTGTCGAAGCTTGAGTAGGGACACGTTCAAGTTCTGTTTATTTTTTATTTCTTCCATTTCGAATGAGTCTTCTTCCTTCTAGCTTAAGACTTTGAGTTATTAATGATCTAACCTTTATTTTTATTAAGTTGGCCTTCGTTTATTCTCTTGATCGACTTTAGAGGCACTTTATTCATTTATAATCTACCACCTTGCAAGAGCTTAAACACCACTATTCAATGTAGTTGCAAATTTAGAGGTTCAGAAGCCTTCATGTTTGAGTAGTGGACGGGGTTGTTATTTTCACCAGCTGCCACATCACCATAAGAAGCTCCATAATGTGAAGTGGTCATTGAAGGATAGGGGTTGAGTAAGCATGCCAAAAATAGATTTCCTACTGTTTAGGCATGGACGACAGTATGAGTGCCGAGATTCCTTCACCATGTGAGTATGGGGGATGGTATTTGTTACTTCCCTCTTTTTTGAATCAATAATGTTATTTACTTTTCTTGCAAATTTTAGTTATATAATATGTTGTTGACGTCATGGAAACTAGTGATGTAAATAGACAAAGTTAGTTCTATGAAAGTTTGGAATCTATTGATTATGATCAATGTGATATTATAAACTAAAATGTCTTTTGTTAGGAGAAAATGATGTTTGGATATATTATGCTTTGATTTGGAATATAGGTGCTTTGACCACAAAAATTGTATGTGAGACTATCGTTGCAGGAACAGGTGGACCATGTTCGACAGGAAGAGAAAGTATCTTTGAGAAAGAGAATAGACTCTGGAAATTAACCATGGGTGTTTGTTACTGAAAACGCCAAGCAGGTAGATAAACCTTGAAGCCTTAAATTTAGTCATGTTTACGACTAATATAATTTAAGACTAGATGTCGATGTTCGAAGTTAAGGTTTATCACTTTTCGTAAGTCGTCATATAGAATGTGGGAAATCGACATTGTTGTCGCAAGTCCGCTACATCAAGTCGTCTTAAAGAGATGACTAATATTCTTATTATAGGTAAATAAATAAACCTATTTGTGGTAGATTTGTGAGTCGCGTCTCGAAAGATGCAAGGAGTCGTAATTGTGCATCAAACGAACTAGAAAACTTGTTTTGCGTTATGCCCAATCTATCGTGATTGCTGTAAAAACGCTATGAACATGTGTTGTGAATTGATTCCTTTTTGAAAATTGACGGAAGTCGAATTTGAAGCCGAGAAGAGCTATAACCTATTTTGGTCATTATTTGGAAGAATATTCCAAAATCGCCTTAGTTATATTTTGGTAAACGTGACGTATATCCTTTAGTTTGTTTGATGTCGATTTTCTCATCAAGTCGAGTAGGTTTACGTCCAAGTTCTGTCGTCTTTGGACATCTTCCATTTTGAATGCGTCTTTTCCGTTCGAGCTTAAGACTTGAGACATCATTAATCTAACCTATATCTTCTTCATTAAGTTGGCCTTTATTCATTCTCTTATTTGACCTTAGAGACACAATATGCATTTATTATGCACCACCTTGTAAGAACTTAACTCCACTAATCGGTGTTATTTGCATATTCAGAGGTTTAAAAGCCATGATGCATCGAGCTAGTGGAGGGGGTTGTTGTGCCATGTCGCAATATAGGAGCCTCCATCATGTTTAGTAGTCACTGTTTGATAGGGAATCGAGAGCATGCAGCAACTGATCTCCTTTTGTTTAGGCATAGAAGGAGAGGTAGATGCCATTATACTCCTTCACCATAGAGAGTCTGGGCATTATGTTTCTGTTGTTAAGAAATTGAAACCAGAGAGGGAAGAAAACAGGAAAATCTGGGAGGAAGGATGCCGCTGATAGAATAGTGAGGTCGTGCTTACTGGAGCGAAGTCCTCAAAACAGCGACAGGTTCCCATCTTTCCTTCTTATGCAGACTTTATTCACCTTTTGAGACTTATCTTCTGGCAGTGTATGTGTTGTTTCTTACAATGTAGAGGATAATGATAACAATGTTATTTTATTGTATATCCGAGTGAAGTTTGTCTTCTAAGAAAACGTTAGTTTCTTAGTAAAGAGCCTTTCTGTCCTTCGCCACTATGTAGGATTAATGATAGGTGTAAACCTTAGTTTTCATTCATGATTTTGACGTAGTTTATGATTGTTTAGATAGCCTGTGGTGTTATATTACCGGGCTGTGGTGTCAGAGGATTAAACTAGTGTAGGAATATGATTTGAAAGTGTTTTTCTGTCCAAGCACAATAGAATTTCTAAAACATGATTAGGCAGAATGGTTACACACGGTGTTTTTATGGTGTTTATGTCTGGACAGTGCGAGTAGGTGGTACACCTTTGTCAGTTAGTGATTAGTCGAAGTTCTAACCAATGTGGTTCCAAAACCCTCCAAGGTTCAACTTCAACGACTTATATGACGTAAGATACAAACTTAAATTGGCTTGTTGATTTATTTCTATAACCTGTCCCATAGAGTTTTAAATGTATGACAACCTTGGCAGATAAGAAATTGAGATCAGAGTGAATGCCGACAAATGTATTTAACTAGTTTCTTATTCAGTTTTAGATCTTCAATTAGAGGTCAATATATGAGTATGATCATCTCTAGATTCTTGAGATTGATTCCAAGTCTTTTAATATCTTTATTTTATAACTCTTACCTCATTGAACCATGTAAAACCATTTGTTTTGGAAGGAGGGTGAAGAGTTGAAGTATAAGTATTTATTCTTGGTCAAAAATCGTCATACTTTTGAAATGAAAAGATAAGGGTGGGAAACCTGCATCTTGTGTTTTAGTTAATTAAATTGCATGCGATGATCCTTGTGTCACTATTATCTTGAAGACCTTTATGAGTATAAAACTTAAAAAATCTAGGTTTACGGGTAATCGTATTTTATACTTGGGTATTTGTATAAACTTATGAAAACCATATAACCAAGTTAGAGACCACATAGGAGTGGATATTATTAAACAATGTTTTAGACGGTTATGGGATTATTAATGGATTACAAATGCTATCCATATAAACAATGAAATAGAAAACCCTTTATACATTGTGGAAACGGAGATGATCCCATAAGATCTGAAATAGAGTAAAACTATGCGCCATGCACTATTGCATGAGGAAATTCAAATACCTTGAGGTCATCGAGGTCAACTTTTATATAAACCTTACAAATAGGAAAACTGTAGGATTGCGATTAATTCAAGGCGAGTAGGGTGGGTGAACTTATTTCATGCATTCATAGGATGCTATTTAAATTCAAATCCTTTGGCCAATGTGATGCACGATCCTCAAGTGCATTGAATGTTCACTGTGACTAGATGGCATTTCTTGTGGAGGGTCATGCATGACTAGAGGGTATCTAGGGATCTGCATGATAACAAGACACGTAAGTTACAACACCAGAGCTCAGATGGCAAACACCGATGGTTATCCTAAGTCTATCCTCTTGAGTAGGGCAAGGCCACTTCTGGTTAGGAAGGAGTGTGGGAGACCGACAGTCTGTGGTTGGAGGTTAAGCTCCTTGAAGATAATTTCTCTTCCAAATATTGAGGATTGCCGAGTCTTGAATGTGATTGGTCGACAATCGGGATGCGGTGATAATGGTATGTTTCTAACATTGTATTTGTTTTAAGAACTTTCAAATTAGTAAGAAAACTAAATGTTTATGGATTATCATTTCTTTCAGTTGGTGAAAAATTAAAATCATGTTTATGTTAAATCGAAGAATGTTATGCTTGATAGTAGTGAATTCTTGTATATATGATTACAAAAGATATATATATATATCTATGTTAAAACCTAGTTTTCAAGTAAAATCAGTTATGGATGTTACATATGGTATTAGAGCTAACCAGGTTCAGCACTAGGGCTGATGAGTCCACTAACCTGATTAGGAAATCAACATTATGCAGGTAGCTAATGATTTGATTTACTGTGCTAGTATGGTACACATTAAGAAAACTGCAAGAAAATCCTTCGCGGGTAAGGAACGTTATCTGCAAGCTAAGCAAAAATGGCTTGCAATGATCAAGACCATTGAGAAAACTAATGACGAAAATGACATTTGGCTTGATGATGTGGAAACCTTTGCCAATGCCTTGTCACAACTTAAATGAATGAGAAGAGAACTGCTAGAGGTAGCGACGATGGCGGCTCGCATCATGGTCAATTGCTGCCCTATTATTGTACCTAATAGTGTACCTGTTAGTTTACCTATTAGTATACCTATGAGTGTACCTATTAGTATACCAATGATCACTAGGGATCCCCGTATAGCACCTAGAGCTGAGATCATTGAGCTATCATCTGATAGTGAGTCTAAGGGGTATACATCTCGTGATTATGTGTCAGATAATGAATCCGAAGGGTACACCCCACTTGATAATACTGAGTAAAAACATGAGATATGTCTATCTCTAATGAATGTAGGAACAATTTTGCAAATTGAATAAAGACAAATTTTTGGTTTGAGAACAATTATGATTATGATCAATTGTTGTTTTCTTTTTGTGATATATAATGATAAGCATAAAACTAATTAGTATATGTTTAATCAGGTGAGAAACTAAAATATCATGGACCAATCAGAGTTTAACAAGGGGGAAGATCGAGAAGGTCATAACTCTCAGGAAAACTCCACTGACAAGTTGGATAGGATTCTTAATATGCTTACTGAAACCAAGGAAAGGTTGAACAAACTGGAAAAGAAAATGGATGAAACTAGTAACACAGAGGGTGAAAATGAGAATTCTCATAATACAAGCAAAAGTAAACATTGGGATAAGCATAACCAAAGAACAGTGAAACTAGTAACCCAGACGACAGTGAAGTTCAAAGAAAAACCAAAGATAAACTTGCATTAGAATTATCTAAGGATATGAAAAAGGTTAACCCTTCTAAGTTTGATGGAACGAAAATTGGAGATACAGTAGAAGCATGGTTAATAGAGATGGAGAAATACTTTGAGATCAGAAATTACTCGGAGGTTATTAAAGCAGTGTGGGGAGCATATCAACTATCTAGGGAAGCATCCACTTGGTGGATGAATAAGAAAATGGAGCTAGAATTAAGTCTCTTGAAGGTGACATGGAATGAGTTCTTGGAACTATTCTGAAAAAGGTGGTTACCTCAGTTATATTTTGATCAAAAGTTAACAGATTTCCAAAACCTCAGGCAAGGTGAACTATCTGTGGTTGAGTATGTAGAAAAATTTACTAGACTACTGAAGTATGTTCCTCAATACCAAAAGGATGAAAGATTTAGGATCAGAAAATTTATCATGAGACTCAATCCTCAGATTGGAAGTGAGGTGGAGATGCATGGTCCAAGCACAATGGATCAAGTATACGAGAAAGAAATTAAGCACCATGAAAAGAAATGTAAGAAATTTGATAAGAACTACAATGATCAGTCATATAAAAGGAAGAATGAGAAGGGATATGGAAATAGGAGGTTTGATAAAGGAAATTGAAAGAACCAAGGGGGATTTGGTAATGCACAAAGAGGTGAAGATTATAAGAAAAATGACAATTTTAAGAAGAATAATGATTCCACGAGTAGGCCATCTGAGAAGCGAGGACCTATAGGAGGATGTTTTTCTTGTGGAGGAGATCATTATGCCAATCATTGCCCTAATAAGAAGCAGAATGGGAAGCCTAGGAACACAGAACTTCCTTCACAACAAGAAGCTTTTGAACAAAGGATTCATGCCGCTCTTGACAATCGACAAGCGGAGTATCAGATCACCCCTATTGAGATGACAGGTACCTTATTTGGAGTGCCTATTTCTATTCTATTTGATACTGGTGTAATAGAAAATTTTGTGTCACCTAGAGTCTTAAGTAAATTTTTTAGAAAAGCTGGTTTTATGTCAAAACCATGGATAGTTGAGTATGCAAATAATTCAAAGGCTCAGGTAGAGCAATGTTTGTTCAAATCTAAGATTGATATTTCTAACTTCATCACTGAGGCAAATTTATATGTAGCAACTTTAGGGTCCTACAATGTCATCTTAGGAATGAATTGGTTGTGGAAACATCGAGCCAAGGTAGATTGTTTTCATAAAACAATTGAGTGTCTAGATGAGAAGGGCAATTCAATAAATCTTCAAGGAATTCAAAGGGAAATAAGGATTAGATCCATTTCTTCAAAACAACTAAAACGGGCTAGGCGGAAGGGATGTCAACTTTTTGCAGTCAAAATGGACCTTGTAGAGGAAACCTTGGAGAAACAAACATTTGAGGAAAAATATCCATATCTTTGCAATTTTAGGGATGTATTTCCCGAGGAGCTACCAGGCTTGCCTCCAAAAAGAACATTTTCTTTTGGCATAGATATTAAACCAGGATCGGAGCCGGTCTCTAAAGCTCCATATCGTATGACCACCACTGAACTTATGGAATTAAAAGCTCAATTGCAGGAGCTATTGTCTAAGAATCTAATCAGGCCAAGTGTATCACCATGGGGAGCCCCGGTTATATTTGTCAAGAAGAAAGATGGAACTCTTAGGCTGTGTATAGATTATAGGATGCTTAATAAGGCAACAATAAAGAACAAGTATCCATTGCCACATATTGACGATCTATTTGACCAAATGCATGGTGCATCAGTCTTTTCTAAGATAGATTTGAGATCTGGATACCATCAGTTAAGGTTGAAAGATGAAGATATTCCCAAGACAGCATTTAGAATGAGATATGGTCATTATGAGTTTACAGTGTTGCCATTTGGATTGACCAATGCACCTGCTGCTTTCATGAATCTCATGACTAATGTTTTCAGAGATTGTCTTGATAAATTTGTGCTAGTTTTCATTGATGATATTCTAATTTATTCCAAAAATGAAGAGGAGCATAGACAGCATCTTCAAATAGTCTTGCAACGATTAAGAAAACACAAATTGTATGCAAAACTCTCAAAGTGCACCTTCTTTCAGAAAGAAGTGCAGTATTTGGGCCATATAATATCAGCTGATGGGATATCAGTTGATCCAGCTAAAATAAAAGCTATTATGGAATGGCCTGAACCTTGCAATGTTTTAGAAGTGTGAAGTTTTGTGGGGTTGGCCGGATATTACAGGAAATTTGTGTTGAATTTCTCAAGCATTGCTAGCCCAACTACTTCCTTGCAAAGAAAAGGAAAAAGGTTTGTTTGGACGGAAGAATGTCAAAAGGCCTTTGACTTGTTAAAAGAAAAATTAACAACCGCTCCAATTTTGAAAGTTCCTAATCCTGAGGGAGATTTTGAGGCTATTACTGATGCCTCGGGGGAAGGGTTAGGAGGTGTGCTTATGCAAGATGGCAGGGTAGTAGCCTATGAATCAAGGAAGTTGAAAAACTATGAGAAAAACTACGCTCCTCATGACTTAGAAATGGCAGCAGTGATTCACGCCCTTCAGATGTGGTGGCATTACTTGTTGGGAAAGACTTTTATATTAAAATCTGATCTTCAAAGTCTTCGCTACATATTCACACAACCTAATCTCAATGCAAGGCAGAGGAGATGGTTGGAATTAATATCAAATTATGACTTTGAGATTTCTTATATCAAAGGCAAGGAAAGCTGAGTAGCTAATGCCTTAGGCAGAAGAAGACACATAGCTTCTATAATCTCCATACATGCTAATTTTAAAGATTGAGTAATGCAAAGCTTATCTGGAGATGAGTATTATTGTTATTCCTTCTAGACACACATAGAAATTAGCAACACACACTTTTATTCTCAATATTTTCCATCCATGGAGGTCAAAAGACTAAAATAGGGGCTTGACCTGAAGGAAAGTTCCCAAGCTGCCCCAACAAATTTTCCTCTATTTTACAAATTATAGATTTGAGTGGAGAAGCTCCATTTCCCCTTCACTGGTTTTGCAATCACTCTTCTCAAACCCTTTTATTTATGTTATTCATTTCAATTATTCCAAGTTGTATTGTTCATTTCTTTTTATTTTTAGCTTATTTTTGTCACTTGAAGACTATAGGTACGATATGTTATACTACTTCTTTTTGGATAATCTTTTAAATGGATGAAACTGTATATGGATTTTTAAAAGATAAAACTTTCTATGTTTTTGTGTTTCAATTTTTTGATATAATCTAATCTATTGTAAGTGAATGCAATTGATCTAAGATCTTGTAAAAGAAAGAAAATATAATCTAAGAGTTAATATAGCAAGGAATGAAATTCTAAAACCAAACCAAGAAGAAATAATGAATTGACTAGTAGTTATTTCAAAATGAAAGAACTTGGAAAATAATGTTCAATGCTAGTTCAAGCATGTGTCCTCAGGGATCCATCTTTTTCTATATATCCTTCTTTGAAATAGTTGGGCCGTCTACTTGAGGATAGGAAATAATAGGGACGTGAGGGAAACTAGGATTGATGTAAGAAGCTTTAGAAACTCAAAAAAGTAGAAAGTAAAAGGCACATGTAATCCTTAGAAGCATTAGACTCTTATGGGGTCTACAATACAAAAATCATAATCATCTAAAGGTAGAAAGGAAAGAAATAATACAAAAATATAAACAACCTCCTCTAAAATTGATTGTGAAGGAGGTATTTATTGTTGGAAAATCAAAACCAATAGTGGGATTGATTGGGAGAAGATAGAAGAGTTGATTGTGATATCATAGAGGATTGATTGGAATTTTGCAGGGGACTGATTGGGAGTGAACTAAAGACTTGATTGAGATTCAAGGGGAGAAAAGAATCAATCGGGACCTAAATAGTGGTTCAATCAAAACTGGACAAGACTCTCAATCACAAGTTAAAACTAAAGCATACTGGCTGGAATTGAAAGAGATCAAGCATGCCAAAAGATGATAGGGTCAACCCTTTTATGAATAGGGTCACCCATTTTTCTAGGGTTGGTCACCTAGGTGACCCTCCAGTTAAGAATCTACAAAAGGTTTTCTGACAAATGCAAGGTGTTGGAACTCAGTTCAAGGGTAGAACAAGATGGTCAAGGGGCTAAATAGGTTAAGTGAAGTGTCATGAATCCTGAAACTACTAAGAGAAAGTGTAATAGATTGTGATCTAGATCACCAAATCATCATTAGATTGCCATGTCAACCTATGTGATTTTGAGTACTTACAGAATCTAGTTATTGTCTCTCACTTGCCACATTTGTTGGTATGATTGACAAAATTTGATTAATATATAATAAGAATTTAAAATTTTTTTGTGATGGTCTTCTTTTATTGCATTGGGGTACTAATGATTTGCTAGGGATAACTAAGAATGTTCACTTGTAATAAGAAGTAAAATGTTTGTTTGATATATTATTTGATGAACTATACAAGCATTTATACAAGAGAAATACAATTAATAAAATTGTAATTGTATACCCGGTAGTTGTAACTACATAACTGTTGTCTTATTAAACAATGTAATATGAAATGTTATGCTAACATTCCCCCCTTATTACATTGTTCCTGCAATAGTACCAAGGGACCCCCCTTGAATCCTAATATACTCAACAAAGCTGATTACATAATATGAATACATATTTTAAAGAAGATCTTCTCCCAAAGAAGAAATATTGAACCAAGCAGGGCTCCATCATGCTATCTTGTCCACCCTCGGAAAGGCATAGCTTTGATCTATGTTCTTGAGCTCTTTAGTCCTGAACTCTCAAATCACAGAGTCTTGAATTATTCGACAACAATCCCTAAGAGATACGACAGATCTCTATCATTGTCTAGTGACCGCAAAAGGGTATAATTCTTGATCATATACTTTGAAGCTCACTGGACAACAATCCATATTGAGCTCAACACCAAATCCCAAACCTGTCTCCAAAACAAAATCTTCACAAAACATACATTCTTCAAATATGTTAGCATCAACAAAGAAAAGCAAAACAACCAAAACCAAAAACGCTTCTCATGCAAAGCATTATCTCAAAGCGAGAAGCTAACTTGAGATGATGGAAAATCCTCCATCCTCTTATGCCACCTACCTCCAATATGACCCTATTACACTTTAACCAACTGATGTCTTGGGTGAGTCTTTGGAGGCCTCATAATGAATAGAAAAGATTGCCCTGAAAGCATAAGCTATCTTTGGCATATGTGCATTCATGATTAAAAGATGATAATGTCAATTTGAACCAATGATAGACCCATACACTAATCAACCTTGTATCTCCAAGATATTATTAAACATTCATCAAATTAAGCCTTCAACAATTTTTACCTTATTACTCCAAATAAAATTATAAAAACACTAGAATTTCACAACCACCTTTGTTATATTTGACCATAACAAAATTATCACACTTTCTCAAAATTTAAGATCACTCTTTGAATTTCTGACCACCACTTTAAAATATTCACGTGCCACTTCAAAATAGAAACCAAAAGCAACTTTTTCTTACCTTATACCTTCACACTTCCAAATAATTGCCTTTCCCTAAAACTTTCTTTTGATCTAATTTTTAAAACCTAAAAAATTCTTCAATCTTAAAATCTTTGTGCACATAATCTCCTCAAAAGCAATGAATATATGAAGTATAGAAGCTCTAATCAGATTTTGACCTTTAATCTGCTAATGGTTACCCAGAATCACCAATAGCAAAAGCAAGAGTAATGGAAGCAGACCCAAGTGCATATCAAAACTTTTATATGAATGATTGCCCATGTAGTGTTGTCTACGAATCAGCAAGAAGGACGCGTCTTAAAGCGCCATTTCTGATCACTAGAAAATCTTAAAAACAAATATCAAAACCTTCAAACATATTTTAATCCTTTGATAAATAAATTTGTGTTCCACATTCCAACAAACAAGCCTCATCAAATCTTCAACTCTTCATAGAATTGTTCATGCCACTGCAAATGCCAGACACTTCTATCTCTGTAGATATTTCATGTAGCATTGTGCATTTCTTCTTTACCTTCAAAAGATATGGCGCAACATATAATATTAAAATCTTCACACTTTAGAAGATGTAAGTGGGCAAAGGCTTCTCTAGCGCATTTCAAAGGTTTTCACTCTCCAACAAACTTGCAACTTACAAAAACAAAATGTAGTCATACCTCTGTATTTAAATGCCTTTACACAACAAATTTCCTATAGGCACAACAAATGTGCTGCAGTAGATTATGAAAAAGCATTTGGCAGATCAACGCTATCTCCATGTTTTTCCATCAAATGGATGCAATAGACTAAATCGTGCCTTCCTCACATTGCAGAAGCTCTAATACCAATTAATAAGAAGTAAAATGCTTTATTGATATATTATTCGATGAACTATACGAGCATTTATACAAGAGAAATATAGTTAATAAAACTATAACTATATACCCAGTAGTTGTAACTACATAACCATTGTCTAAACTAAGCAGTTGGTTAGTTATGAATTATTAAACAATGTAATATGAAATGTTATGCTAACAACTTGTAGGTTACCTTATCTTGTGAGTTTGCACGCATGTGCAAGCTTTTTTCTAATGCTTATTTGTAGGCATCTCTTCATCTTATTTCTCAACTATGACTTTATTTCCCAATGGAGTGGGCACTAATCTAATTGGTGAGAGGCCAAACACTTTCATTTTAAACACCTCTCTTTCTAGCTATATGATTAGTTCAATTTTTACCATACTTGCCTTATTCAATATTGCAACTTATGTGTCATCCTTAATAATTCAAAACTGAAATATAGTTAGAGGATTATGCTAGTATGTTCTTCCTCTTACCCATGTATATGCGATGTTAAGTGCATTCATTCTTAGGTATACAACATTGTTGTTATCTTTTATTGCATAGAAAGCACAAGCTACAATCTACTTATTGGAGGTCTTGTACATCTATGTTGTCAATGCTAACATGAACCTAGTGACAAATCTTGGTGTTCATAGCATACCAGGTATGGTTGCTTAAAGGCCTTGACTCTCATGTTTTATTTCTCTTTAATTACCCTATTGATGAGACCCCAAGGAAAACCCCCCTTGGCCAAGCAAAGCCTAACGATGAAGGTGAGTCTACCCACTCAAATATTTGGCCTTAATCACTCACAATCTGTTGATGAGCCCATGTCTCATCCTCTTGAAAACAAGTCCCTAGCCTTGAAGATGAGATGACACTCTAGGATTGTGGAGCCACGATTTGAGACCCAACACAAACAATATACCTATCCTCCTTAGGGAAATCTAAAATATCAAAGCAAGTTATATTAGGTCTCCAGAACATTTTTAGATGATACAAGGGATAGTTTGTAACTAACTACAAATAACCACAAAGTATGATGAGATCTTCTTAGAAACATCACTTGGCAACCCTTCAAGCACGGGGATGAAAGGAAGAGGGAAACAAACAATATTTGGATCAATATTGATCATTTATAAAAAAAAAATAGTAGATATAAAACATTTTTTAAAGGATTGAAGCTCACCTCCAACAAGTCAACAACCATCCCAGCTCCATAATTTGAGTTCTGTTCGTAGCTAAAATTATAAAGAAGCTCAAATTAGAACATTTTGAAAAAGAGGAAGAAAAAAAATCAGAGCTTGGATTAACACTCATGAAACAAATCCTTGTATTTTTTGTAAAACAAGATATAAAACACCTTCTTGAGATGGAAGCTCACTTTCAATGTCCTATCCAGCCTCACTCTTTCTTGTTCAACAGCTCAAGAACTGACAGGATCACAGTCAGCTTCATCACCCGAGGTCCAATGCTGATAACTGCTTTCTGATTCCTGAGAGCATGAATCAAAACATTTTGTGGGACTTAACTGCAATGACATTTTTTGTCTGCATTCCAATGCCGTATATAAAGCATTTACGTGTCTCCATTATCTGAGTAGAAGCAAAAGAAATAAACAGATCTCCGATTGGCCTATTAAGAACAAGGAAAGCCTCTTCAATTTGACTGAATTTGGAGCCGTCAAAGCTATGAAATCTTTACAGTAACTCCCTGAGATTGCTCTTGTGTAGAATTTGAAGAATTTATAGATGGATTTTTAGAGGCCTTATCCTTTACGGATTTTGAATTCTTCGTTAGACAAGTGCGCCTTATTTTAGAAGCTTCAGAGCTCTCTTCTCGAGCCAATATTTTTATGGCTTTGCAAATGCTGTTTCTAATGGAAACCGAACTATTATCAAAAAACTTAAACATTTTCTGCTCTGATATTGGGACTTTGTTCCTCTTGCCCTAACTTTTATAGAGGCTCTCCTATCTGGCAAAGGACATTTTCCATCATTCTCTTTTGGTAGTTACAAACCCGTTTTTCTTCTTTCACTTCCTTACTGGTTCCACTACATTAGAATACCCACAAGTACACATCGAGAGCTCAAATCTCCACTACGCGATGAGGTCAAATTGCTATATTTTGGCAGACGAATTTTCTCAGCTGCACAAATTCAAGAGATTTGCTGTAAAATGGTTCTATGTTGTCTGTTTTCTTCAATAGTTGGAAAAAAAAAAAAAAAAAATGTTGTCCAGTGTTTCCTATTTAAACAAATAGCTCTGCCATCTATCACGCCTTTTAAAATTCCGAGATTTTGTTTGATTTTAAGCTACTTTGAATTCTGAATACTGCCAATTTTTTAAAAACGCGTCGTCTTAATTGGCTAACACTACAAAAAACTTCGGCTTTTGCGCCTTTTTAACCGTCTTAATTGGCAACTCGTCAAAATTATTGGCGCAAATGCTTTAGCGGAAGTTATTGTCGGAAAGTTTCTAAATTTAACATCTGCTTAACAAAATGCATGTCTGGATTGTAAATCTAAGGAGTCTATAAAATTAAGTCGTCGGCGTATTCTGGAATTAGAAACAATTTAAAAATTATGGGAGTTCTGAAGCCGGGCCATGGCTGCCATTAATATAGCTTGTTTCTATTTAGTATTTTGCTGTTTTTATTTATTATTCTTCCTCCTCCGTCGCCTTGAACCGTTGCACTTACGCAGTCAGAAGTCTGTCTTTCTTTGCCTTGAGGAAGAATTTCAATGTATATCTGAAATTATTTAAAATAAGTTGAGAAATGTCAAATAATATTGTAATAATTATATTACTAGTACTTGCACCCATAGGAGGTTCAAGGAATACGCTGATAGGAACAACCAACACTTTATAAAATTTTCTGGTGTGAATTTTATGGTGTGAGACAATTCCAATGCTCACATATAAAACCCTGTCAGCTAAATACCATTAGTTTATATATGATTAGTATGCTTACTATCTCAAAATTTGAGAAACTCAAAATTTCTAATGAGTTAATTCTAACTCGTTCATGCTTGATCTCCACTAGAGGTCCTCCTCTTATACATAGATGTGATTTGATGTAGACAATTGACTACAACAACCTAATTCACTATAATCTTTAATATATCCAAATGTGTGTAAAGATAGATGGTATTTGGAGTTATCTTTAGGAATGTTGTTAGATCACTAAGGTCAAGTTCTCCTAGGTCAACCTCCTAGATGGACAAGCTTTATAACCTTGGGCAAATATTTAAAAAAAACACTCACAAGTATACAAATGGCCTATATGAGAATCTGGATGCAATAGATTCATTTCAAACTTCAAATCCAAATGTTCCCAAAATGTTTGCTCCTTCATAATTGGATGATTATTGATTGTTATTTGTGTTTAATTGCATAAATGAATGTCTTTAAATACCAAGACATAACATGTTGCACAAATGTGTACCAAGTCAGCTCCCAACAACTAGTAGAAAAGGGACGGGAACTTGGGAATTTGAATTCTAGGGTCAATTCTAAGCCCCTTGGGATTGAACTTGAAAGCCATGGAATTAACTCAAGATATGGAAATATAAATCTCAAGATTAGGAACAAGTGCATTGAAGTCTAGGTTTAAAATGGGGCATATGTGTAGAAATAGGTTCAAATGGGGTTGGGATAAGATTGTATGTATGAAATTATGTGTTAGTAGCAATAAATGGAGACAAATAAAGAGTGAATGAGCCAAACTTAACGGATGAATGTGTCACTTGCAATATGTAATTGTATTAAATAGTGCATCTATCCAATTGAAACAAAGTGCCCACACAAACACACTTAGCTAGCACTACAACACTTTGCACCATCTTACACTGTCCACTAGAAAAGACAACCTACACACTCAAATTATTAACTTTGTTAATTGATAACAAGTTACGTACCAAACCAAGGATGTGTAGGACACCATTGATCCCATCACTTGTACATCTAAGAATTGATACAAACTCTACCATGGCTAACTATGGTCTAGTGAGAGTCATCATTGAGGTACAACTTCCCACCATCATATTATTCATAATTTAAAAGCCACTCTTAGTGGGAGGTCATATGGAAGGAATCTCTATAGTCTATCAAGCACACACCTACTGACGCATGAGATGCGAAAGCCATGACAAAGGCATCAGCATAATCTTGAGAAGATTTTTTATACTCATCTAAATCATTTTCTTTTTCTTCTTCTCCTCTTTGTGATCTCTATGATAATGCCTAGGCTTTCCATAGTTCCAACACTTAGCCTTGAACATTCCTAAAGATTTAGATCTTCTATAGGATTTGAATCTTGACTTTTCTTTCTTCTTACCATTCTGCTTCAATCTTTCACAAATATCTAGGGCCTTCTTAGTAGATTTAAATGCTTTTTGGCATGTTTCCTCTAAGAATAACACAACCACTACCTCATCCATTTTGAGTTCTGATGCAGTGCTCCCAATTACTATCACCAAGTGATCTCATGAGTCTACAAAAGAACACAAAAATGTTATGCAATGATCTCCTCCATTTTCACTCTAATAAAGTGTAACTAGGCCACAATCATATTGAGTTTTTTATTCAAATGCTTTCCCACATAAACACCATCATCTA
Organism: Cunninghamia lanceolata; assembly: GCA_027924645.1. NCBI lineage: Eukaryota > Viridiplantae > Streptophyta > Pinopsida > Cupressales > Cupressaceae > Cunninghamia > Cunninghamia lanceolata. The sequence continues at coordinate 1,171,250 of BSBN01000742.1, forward strand.
TTCTTGAGGTGTAAAAATTAATTCTTAAGAAAATTTGGTTAATTACATATTTAGTCTAAGGGGTTAAGTTTAATTGGTTAAAATGTTGGGTTCTCATTATGGAGACCCAAGTTCAAATCCCCATAAGGGCATCTAATGTGGAAGTCTAAGTTGTGACTCTTGGTCTTCCACAATTGGCTTCTAATGTAGATGTGGTTTCTAAATAAAGTGGATTTCTAAGTAGTGACTTTTTGTCTTCCATAAGTAATTTCATGTGGATGTGGTTTCTAAATAAAGTGGATTTCTAAGTAGTAACGTTTTGTCTTCCATAAGTAATTTCTAGTGTGTTTGCTCTTAAAGAGCTTGTATTGGTCTCATTATGATGCTCGTATGAGTAGAATATGTGTAAATGATATGCAATAAAAAATAAAAATAAAAATAGATATTTAGCTTAGTACAACTCTTGCAACATCTTCCAAAGAACTTATACAATGGCTTCTTCATATATATTCAACAAAATAGAATCTACCAAGTATAGCCTAATGAGGCCTTTCACCATTTTGTCTAATAAGGCCCAATCATGTTGTGATATTGCAATAGGTTTGGATCTAGATACAACCCATAGATCTTTGTCTAAAAGCATATCATCCATCTTGAGCTTCCACAACTCAAAGTTAGTGCCTATAAATCTCTCCATCCTTATTCTTAATGTGCTTGCCATTTTCCTACAACAAGATCTCCTACATAGGCTCTCACTCAATCCAAGATTAGTAAAAAAATCCTTGTTCCTAACACCTAAGACCAAAGATGATCAAGCTCTAATATCAAATGAAAGGAAATATAGGTGTAAAATAAGCTTTGTACACTAATCTATGAAAGTGTGTATATAAAAAAGCGTATACAACCTATCTCATATTTTTTCCTAATCTTCAACTTGACGAATTATGGAATGCGATCAGAAATGTAACTACTAAAAAATTATACAAAATTAAATTATATCTACTCCTCATAATTACATTTCTTATGTATGAATAAACATGGATAAATTATTGTTGTATTCAATTATTTAAAATTTATGAAGTAAACTATAGATACTTATGGGTAAGAGCCTTTGACAAATAGAGTCAAACTTAGATTTATTAAATTTATTAAATGTCCATGACTACTATTTGGCATTTTTTTTTGGTTTCTTTGAAATCCAAATGAAAAACATTTTGTAGTATGAAATGAAAGAAAGCTTCAAGAGTGATTTTGAAAAAAGACAAATAATTTGTTGAGAGGGAAAACCATTTCTTGATTGTAATTTTTGAAGTCCTTTCTGCAACCTTGGAATTGAATTATATTAGTAATTATTGTGACAAAAAGAGTTATAATGGAAGTACTTTAAAAATGGGAGAAGTGGATTATTGGATTTTCATTTGAAAGGCAATAATGATTCAACTTTTATTTGAATGATGTTTACAGTTGCTGCTTAATATGCTGGACATAAACATTTAGTTGGATTATAAGAGATAAGAAAAATAGGTATTTTTTTGCATTGTATCAAATTATGTTGTTTTATCAAAAATTACTATGTAGTTTTTGAATCAAACATATTGACCCATATTTCATGATTAGTAGTTCACATGAACTGATGCAAAGCACCCATGCACATACCAACCCAAAAAAAACATGTAAAGGCACTTGAACAAGTATTTGATGTAGAAGGGGGAAGAATTTGGGCTTTGCAAGCCAAAATATTAAAGACATGCAGTTGTAGGTGACTTGTTTGACAAATTGTCTCTTCCTAGTAGCCCTATTTTAGGAACATTTTGAGGGAACAACAATTTTTATAATGTATATTTGGAATTTAAACACATATTATGACACCCTTTATGGGCTTAGAACTCCCCATGCAATGGAAACTTCCAGTTTGAAAATTAAATCCCTCAAAAATGCAAAATACAGTCCTAGTTAGCCCGAGTCTAAGTCTTCAAAATTGAGTTGTTTTTGCAAATATGCACTCACATGTGCCAAAACAAAATAAAAACACCTTTAATAGATGAAATATGTTGGGACAGACCTACAGTAGTAATTTTGGCTCTTGGTAAGGTATCTAACTTCCAAAATGCAAAATCTCACTTTTTTCCTAGGTAGGGTTTTGACAAGCTAAAAAGGAACAATGATTGTTTTTCATGGTAAATTTTTGTTTTGAGAACTCTAACTTAGTTTTAAAGGTCTGTATTTATATTCCCCACCTCTAGGAAAAAGTTTGAGGTTTGCTGGTTACCTACAACTCATAAAAATTGAGATTTACCAATCTAAAAGACTAAAAATTCATTGGTACATCACTGTCATGCAGAAATGAATGAATTTCTTTTTCCCAATGAATGATATGGGTCCATTTCACCTAGATAATATTGAATAACTATGGTATTATGCTCTAGATATAAGGAATCAACCTAAAACATTGAAAATCTCATTTATTTGCCAATTTCAACACACCAAAAACCCTGTTCACATCCTGCCAACATACCTGTAATACAAAACCCAACTTTTCCACATGCTCACACTTGGAGATTGATGAAAAACATTATACTAAACTCGATAAATAATAAAATAATCTAAAATTCTTAGAAACTTCCTCCATTAATCAAATTTTAAGGTCTAAACCCTGCTACAAGGATGCCAATGCATACCTTCAATTTTCATTGCATATACCTACAAATTCCAACCATTTTTACAAAGGAACCTAAAACAAAAGTTCTTTGAGATTTTCTATAGTTTTTCTTGAGCCCTTAAGGCTCTCCTACTTTCACACACACCTCTCTTTTACCATGCCTTCTTTTTTTTCTCTTACATACTCTTAGGAGTAGTTATGTGCTCCAAAAACCTAACCTAAGTTGGTAACTCACTTACAACCCCACTTGGGTGGGTTAAGAGGTTCATTATAATATTATTTTCCCTTTTACAATATTTACAACCTCCTTAAATAACATTACTAACTTTTGACCTCCTAGGACTCCTTAACAAATTCAAATATTTAAACATAGTCTTTTGGAGGGAAACTCCTCTAGACCTTATTACATACTCAAAAGGATCCCATTGAATGGGAATCCATGCTAAAACACTAAAATGGACCTCTTCATGAACTTTCACATCAAAATCCAAAACTTACATTTTCAAGTTGTTATATGCTCCTGCACCATACTCCCTAGGTGGGAGAAATTTGAGTTCCATCTCAAATGATGGTTTTCTTTTTCTTTTTCTTTTTCTCTTCTTCCAATTGTGTTGCATTCTTAGCTATTCTCTGACCTCCTCTTGATCCTCTCTATGCTTGGCTTTATCAGCTCTATGTTTCTTGGTTTTCACTCTTTTGTTTCTCTCTTTCTTCTTGTATCTTCTCCTTCTTATCTCCTTCTCAGTTGTGTTGCCTGAAAAATTTAAAATTTTCAGTACATTCTCCACTATGCCTCATTTCTGAGTCAAAATGTTTTACCATTTGCAAGTTTTTAAAACTTTAATTTTTTGTAGTCCCTACAGTCCAAAAGTTTCCTAAATTTCCTGATTTCCTGATTTCATTGTCAGAGATGCTCATAGTTTTTGAACTTCATCTTGACGGTTCAAAGGTTCTCAAAAAAGCCCGACTTGCCAACTTACCCTTTCAAAATTAGAGATTGAAGAACTTTTGAGAAGTGTTTTATTCCTTGTCGGAAAAGTTGAAGGTTTTTTAACATCGTTCCAATAGTTCAAAGGATCATTAGAGCTCCAACACCCTGACCTCACTCATTGTCAGGAGTTTTCAAATCTTGTGAACTCCTCCTTAAGGTTCAAGGTTTGGAACCTATCCTGACTCCTGACTAATCAACATCTTCGCAGTGCCCATGTTAAGTTAAGATGTACATCGAGGCACTACTGAAGTAAATTTTGATATGAGGTTTGATGGTTGTGTTTCCTAGTTTTCAAGATATCATCAGCTCATCTGATTACTCGTGTGGTATGTAATGAGAATGTCTTTTCAGGAGTTATGAAACACGAGCTCAATCTTAAGGCTCATTTCTCAAAGTGCAAAATCAATGATGCATTAATTACCTCTTAAATGAAAAGTGTAATGGAGCTCACTAAGGTGGTAGCATGACATTAACAAGTTTAAAAACCATCATTACCTATTGCCGTAATTAAATAAACCTGACTGTAGAGAAAGGTGATGGTGTTCTCTAGGTTCATTCTTTCTTATCGACCAAGCTTTTAGAATGGGACTTCCTGTGAATAATGAAATTTAGGATGATGAGTCTTTGCCTATCCTACAACTTGATTTACATTGGCCCAAGGAGCAGATTGATATCATCTCCCAATTGCACATAGTTGTTTAAAAGGAGAAAACTAGTTATGCTGAATACTGTAGGGTAATTTTCATCCTGGAAGAATAAGAAGAATGTGCTGAGTTGCACCAACTTTTTATGGAAATACGCCTGGAATTAAGAGTTTCCCCCATACCTAGGGCAGTCTAATGTCACTTGTCTTGCATGTATGAAGTTCTTTTGTAACTAGCGATGGTAACCACAATTTTGATATAATGTAACCATTTCTATTTTAAGGTCAATTTCTTGATGGCAATTACTTAAAAAGACCGTTTCAAATAGTTATAATTTTTGAGGTTTTGAAAAAATATAAAGGAAGGACTCTGGAGGGGAGGGGCATCTTTTCTGGTCTAGTTGTGAACAAAGGGAAAGAGTAGAAAGTTTATTTTGTATTTCCAACTATCTTTTTCTTAACTCAACTTATGTAAGGAGCATTTTCAGAGACTTTGAGTTTTGTTATGTGGAAGAAATGAAGAACTATTTTTAGAACTTTGTGTCTCAAGATGTCTTCTATGATTGCAATTGTTCTCAAGCATCAATTCATAATCTATCTTCCATATTGTTCCTGTTATATTTGTATGTGTTGAGAGAAGTATATCTATTTCTTTCATTAATCATTTTATCATTTGTGGGTAAATGGGTTGTGCATCATTAATCTACATTCTTTTGAGTCTGAATTAATCTTTTGCACTCACTTTCATGGTTATGAGTGGGTGTTAGTTTGCCTTTCCTGCTTTTTGGTTAAAAGTATACCCTGATTTTCATTCATCATAAATCATTAGAAGGTAGTTGTGCCTTGTAAAATAAGCAAAGAGCACTTGCAACTATCATTACAAGTGACTCAACTATTAGTTAGACCATCACTGTTATGGGCAAATAGAGTATAAATTGAGGTGACAAATCTATCAACCAACAAGCTGCAAGACTCCAAAATTCTATTTCTCTTTCATATGCCTCATTACTGCTATCCATTTATTCATCCTCTTCATTGTCTCCTTGGTCTACACCTATACAAACATTATCATCAACATACATTAGATAAAAACCATGAGGGCAATTTGTCTCTTCATTAGCTCCTTGTGCTTGCTTTCTTGTTTCTTCCTTTATCTCAACTATACCTATCTTCTTATCGACTTTCTTATCATAACCAACCTACTAGTTCCTTGAATGTATCTCTTTCCAATGGACCTTTGTATATGTGTCTTCTTGAGAACATTGTTCTCTCATTACTTCTACACTTGCTCTTATTCTTCACTTAGCTTGAAGACACTCTTGATCTTCCTTCATGCCAATGCCAATTAATTTCTCTTGTTTATTTGCTTCATCTTCTAGTTGTTGATATGAATACTCATGCTCTATGGAGTCATCCATTTGTTCTTCTTGAATCTCTCTCTCTGTTGGACCTATACAGACAGCAAATGTATTAGACAAAATCACTTTTTCATTCTTCTTACTCCACTTCCATGCATAGCTTATTTCTTGGGTGCATTCACATCTTTCTTGTTTATTTTCAACCTTCCTTGATCTCAACACATCATAGTCTTCTGCAAGGTAAAGGTGTTTCTGTACTGGAAGTTCCTATGAAGATCGTTGAGCTGGATACTGGAATTGATCCTAAGGGTAGCAGTGAAGGCGGAGTGGCTGTCAATTCGAGGATTCGTAGGTCCAAATGAATCACTGATAAGCTGTTGGTGAACCCCCAGGGGATGGAAGTTTCTAATGATTCTTAGTTTGTGGAGGAGATGATGGAGGAAGGTGGGGATGAAACCCCCACTGATTCTATCCATGAAGTTGAGGGTACCAGTCATTTCACCTCTATGAATTAATCCAGTTCTGAAGGCTTGGGCAACACTGTGAGGGCTTCTGTTGGTCAAGACAAAAAGGGGAGTTGTGCCTTGTGTGACAATAATGCAGAGGATATTTAGCACCTCTAGAGGAGAATGGAAACCCTGTAGAAGAAGTGGAAGCTAATGGCAGAGTTTGTGGCCAAAGCTCTGCACCAGGCTACTTCCATCTTCATTGCGGTTAAAGAATTGGATGAAAAAGTCAAGCAGATGGGGATCGACAGCTTGGGAGATTATAAGGAGATGGTTGATTTGCTTGCTAATTTTGGGGCGACTGACAACCCATAGTTCCTTGTCCTTATTTTTTGTCATTTTTATTGTTTATATTGTTTTTGGTTAGTTGTTTTTTGGTCTGCTGTTCTAGTGCTATTTAACTATTATTTCTGGCACGTTAATGGCCTGATGCCCGGGGGGCTATTTTGTTAAAGGGATTTGGACCCTCTTTTCCAGCTAAACTAATAAAAAACACATCATAGTCTTCTAAAGGATCCACCCTTGGCTTCTTGTCATCTTCAACTATTTGCTTTTCCACCATATCCTCAAACAATGTCTCATTCAAATCTTCCTTCACCAACTTGCTTTGTCCTTACTTTGATCTTGGATGGCTTGATCCTTCCATGAGCTCATCAATGAACCTTTGATGTTTATTTGAACCTGCAAACAATTCTTTTGGAGGACTAAATACCTCTTCTAACCTCCTCATTTCTTCTTTCAATGAAAGATCATCTATCTCCCCACTTTCTTCCTCAAATATAGGGGCTATTTGCCCTATTTATTTTCCATTTTCTTCTTTGGAACTAGCCTGCACTTCCTCAAGTGTGCAAACTGATTTTATACCCCTAAGATCAGGAAGATCTTCTTCTAAACTATGTCCCTCTTTCTCACCTAGCATGCTTCTTACTTGAGCTACTCTATCCTTTTGTTCACTAGTCATCGTCATAGGTCTAAAATCTACCTTCATTCTTTCTTCATTATATTTCAACTTAAACCCTTCTCTCTACTACATATTAGTTACCACAAACATTTTCTTCCATGCCTAATCTTCTCTTTCAAAGATCTCATGCAATGACTCAAAAGCATCATTATTTAAAACATCCAAATCAACTTGCTTACCTTTAATCTTTCATGTGCTCTCCTCAAGTTTCTTCCAAGTTTCTATTGAAAATATTTCAATCTTCTTGGGCTCTTCATCACAATTTTTAGCTTGTTTCCTTATACTACCGTATTGCAATATCATCTTTTCATCATTAGTTGATAATTGTTCATTGTTGCACTCATTCTCCTTATTCCATAGGCTAACTACTACTCTAGAACACCTCCTTTATGCTTCCATTCTTGAAAACTTGCCCTATAGTCTTGGTTCCCCTTGAACTCTATCATGCCCTTCATGCCTTGGGCCTACCCGCTGCTAGAAATTCCATCATAAGTAGCCTCTTGTTTGAACTTTGTATGCCTCACCTCAACAACTGATTTATTAAGCCAATTTGGTACCTTGTATCCATGATTACTTGCAAGGCTTGAGTACTCAAATTTGCTCTTCTCCCTATCAACATTTATAACTACATTCTTATTTCCACATATATGATCAAAACCAATATTTTTTCTTCCATTTACCTATTCAATGGCTTGTTGTATGGATTTTATTTCTTCCTTGACTTTATTTCTTGCAAACTCCTCCTTTTTGTATTCTCCATTTCCTTCTTCTATAGCATTCTCCAAGGCAACATGGAACTCTAGTTCATCTTCAATTTCTTCATTGTCATGTTGGAAGACTTCAACACCATCATCATCTTCATCTTTAGGCACTTTGCAATGTATCTCTTCATGGTGGACTGCTGCAAATTGTTTTTGTCTCTTTTTGGTAGATTGTTGCAAATTGATTATGTATCTCTTGTTGCAAATTGATTATGTATCTCTTCTTCTTGCACATTTGTCTTTGTCCATGGATGCTCTACTTTCCCATCTCTTACCAATTTCAAGTTCTTATTATTTACCTTCATTACAAGGTTTCTCATACCTGCGTGTACAACTCAAACATAGCATTAGATAATAAAACAAGAGAACAAAATGTCTCTAGGAGTGCCTTTTTCTTGGACACTCTTTCTTTAATCTTTTTTTCAAGTGCTTCTTTTTGCAATTCTTTCTCTCTCCATTCTTTCTCATTTTATTTCATGTTCTCCACAATGAGAACTTCTTGTTGGCAAGAGACACTATATGGATTCATTATTGTTGTCATTGATGGCAACAAAGTTCATCCCACACATCCGCAAGACATGGTGTGTCTATACCGGAAGTCAGAGTGAAGAATGTTGTGGTCTGGTAAGCAAGAACAAAGCATGTGGCGAGGTCTGACAGTCAGGTCCGGATCTCTCAGAGGAAGTATCTTGGTGAAGTACAGATTTGGGTAAGTCAAGAGGACTACCTTGACTGATAGATTCCAAGGATTTAGCCTCCGGTTTTAGATGAATAAAAAGATATGAATACTTGAGTATCAGGTTCCTGATTGGCAGTGTGGACAGAGGAAGAACTGACCGGCAAAACATTAGACATTATTCCGGATGTGTTACTGATGATGGTAAAGGTTATTAAGGCATAAGTTATGATTGGCCGACATGATTGATGACTTCTACAAGTATATCCTTGATCCACATTACTTGGTAAGCAAGGATTCAGCCGACAGATCAGAGTTTGTGGAAAAGATTGACTACTCCGGATGCCGACTAGAAAGATGATGAAATCACTTATGCGGATATATATACATGATTGATTTAGATGTGAAGGAGTAAGTGTTGTGTTGTGATGTGTGAAGAAAAGTAGTAGAGCAAAGTAAAAGCAGTAAGGAAGGTCTGGTATGTGAAAGGAGAGCAGCACAAAAGAAGAGGAAAGATGAAGTGCAGCAGATCAGTGTACTGAGCCTAACCGGAACTAAACTCTAGCATATATAGATGCTCTTTATCAGTTCAAGTATTGTATTACACTCTTTATAACTTGTAGGTAGTGTGCCTCTTGTGAGCAGTGTGCTCAGGCAGTGAGCCCTAATTGGCAAGTGCCATTTTGTATTTCCATTCTTCTAACAGAGAATACAATCTTGGGTTAATCACCCCGTGGTTTTCTCCCTTAACAAGGTTTCCACATAAAAAATATTGTGTCATGTGTATTTCCATTTCATGGTTATGTTTGCTTATTTGAATTAATGCTGCATTGATTAATAAGAAAGTTCATAAAGCATAAATAATTAGGATAATTAATTCACCCCCCCTCTTAATTATCAACAATTGGTATCAGAGCCAAGTTCCTCCCAACAGAGCCTAACAGCTTGAGGAAGATCTGGGAATTCAAATGGATGTGTATGGTATGAGGGAGCAACTTAAGTCTGCCCTAGATGATCTTAAGCAGTCAAATTCTAAAGTCAATGAATTGAAGGAAAGACTCAAACAGGCTGATGATTTCATAAATGAACTAAAAGGGAAACTAAGTCTCTCTATGAAAAAGAGAAAAGAGCACCTTCAGCAATTGGCAAGTCAAGGTGAAGCCAATGATACAAATGAAGATCTGAAGGAGAAAACCAAGTTGTGTGAAAAGTTATCAAAAGAGATCATCATGGTAAGACATGAGATGGAATCAGGAGTTATGAATTTTACCCAAGAAATTGAAGAGAAAAGAAAAACTGAAGATGATCTAAGACAATCTCTCAAGGAGAAATCAGAAGACTACCACAAGATGGATAGAATAATCAAACACCTTGAATCTGATCTTGAAGATGCTAAAGATAATGAAGAAAAACTTGAGGATCAAATTGTCTCTCTTAAAAGGGATCTTCAAACAGCAAATGAATATAAAGAAAAATTCAAGATAAGTTATGCTCAACTTGAAGTTCTTGTTGAAAGTCAAAAGAGGGTAGATGACAAGTGTGGTTTGGGGTATGAGAAAGGAGAAAGCTCCAAATCTGGTTAGAAGAATTTTGGATCAGAAAATCCAAGGAACAGGCCTAGAAGACCTCTGGTAAGACAACCTTATGCTCAAAGATATCCATCCTTCAATGGATACTGCCACAACTGCAATAACTTTGGTCATAGAGCTAATCAGTGCAGAAAGAGAATGAATCAAACTAATACATCCTTCTCCGGATAGTGTTTCAACTACAAAAGGTATGGTCACAAATCTCATGAATGCAGAAATATGCAAATGAACAATTCATTCAATGGTAGATGCTTTGCATGCAATAGAATGGGTCACATGGCTAATCAATGTAGATCAAGAGGATATCAATCAAATATGCAAAGAAATGTTGTTTTCCAAATTTGCAATAGATCTGGTCATATTGCAAAATTCTGTAGAAGCAAGAATCAGGGCAAAAGAGGTCCGGTACATCATAATCAGAATCAAGATAAGGGAAAACAAAAAGTAAATGCAGATGAAGTTCAAAGTGAGATGAACAAGATTTGGGTGAAGAAAAGTACAGAGAATGTAGGGGATGGATCTGCACCAGATTCTAGTGCTGATATTCCTTCTAGAAATTAAAAAGTGAGCTCTGGCTCAGGGGGAGACACAAAGAAAACCTTATTCCCCCAGCCAGTCAATTGGTGTCGGAACTGGCACAAGAAGAGTTGCAGATTAAAGGATTCATAAGAGAAACATCCAAATAAACTATGATTAAGATTTGGAAGATCCACAAGATGTTTAAGACCAAGATTGATCTGGTTCTTCAAGTCATCTGAATAAGGCAAACAGGAATGACTTAGGTCGAGCATTTATTGCAACTTGACATTAGGGTTTGCGGAGCAATATAAGGGTTTTTTCATTAAGCATTTGTTCATTCTGCATTCAAGAAGAAATGAAAAGAGAAGCTCTGCAACAAAATTCCTCAAGCTCATCAAAGATTATTTGCAGAAGTCATTTCATCCAGAAATTGATCCGGCTAACTCCATGAAACCGAAAGATGCAAAAGGTATTTTTCGTTCTAAAAATATCTCTCTGCAAATCTCTTTAAAAGATGTCTACTCTGAATATAGTGAAGATCACTGATAGGCCTCGCCACAAATTCAAGAAACATCCCTACAAATCTTTTGAAATAGATCCCCTAGGAGCTTTTTCCAGTGTTCCGCATGGTGTCCTGCATACAGAAGATATTAGGGTTTACATTCACACAAACATTGAAGAATTTAGAGTGTCCAAATTGAGGGATATCTACCACAAACAGCTAATAGATGATTCATTTGAGATCAAACCCCAATACAAGGCCCTCTGGGAGAAGCACTTTGCACAATGTATACATTTCCCCTGCTTTGCTGAGGACGAATGGGTCCGGTATGTCTTGAGTAGAATAGATGACAACTTCATGTGGTGGAATGGACCATTCAAGATCACAAAAGATGCCATTAGGGTAGTTACTAGTTTGCACTCATCCGATGGTATACCTATTCTCAAATCGATCAAGAATCTGACTGTAAGTGAGGCTACCGGATCTAGGTTTGATAAAAGAGCAATGACAGTAGATGACATCACTAATCCGGATGTCAAGTTTGCATCCATGATCATCGGCTACAAGATATATCATTCTAGTAGGGAGAATTTAGTACCTGGAACTGCTATCTACACTACCTATGAAATGTTGAGAAAAAATGTAGACTATGACCTGTGTGAGCTCCTTCTAAACCAACTCTTGGAGAACCTACAGAAGATAAAGGACAAGAAGAATTCCTTCAAATTTGGTGGTCTAATACTCTGTCTATTCTTCTACTTTATGAATGAGCTACCCAGATCCAGTGGATGGGTATGGAAGAATGACAGACCAGTTGCCATACAAATCAGGGATTATTTGCATGGACTTGGTGATGACAAAGCACAAAACACAACTCTCTAGGGTTTCTTTAAAAACTTTCAGAACATGATGCAAGCTAGAGAGAGAATTCCCCAATCTCTAGTTGAGAAATACAAAGACATAGTATGCTTTATGGTAGAGACTGATCAATGCCTAATGGAGGCAGTGGAACCAAGAATAGTGTGGATCATGCCAATGGGATATGAAGTTGATGAGAACATTGTGGAGCTGTATGTTCAACACATGCTCAGTCAGCCAATGGATCCTAATGTAGAAAGGTTTGGAACCTTTCAAGAACTAAGTGTGAAAATCCATGTAGAGCTAAGGTAGCTAGAGATCAAGAGAAAGGTAAGAAAAGAAGTAGAAAACATTGCCAAAAGCTTTGGGATCTCAAAAGAGGCACTTGATGTCAATAGGGAGAAGATGGAAAGAGTAGAGAAAGAGAAGGAAGGTGCTGAAAAAGAAAGTGGTTTGGTAGAAGCCCCCACCCAGACAAGATCCTCTAAGAGGTTTGCTCCTACCACTGACAAGAGCTCAAAAACATCAAAATCGGAAGTAAAATCATCCGATAAAGTAGAGAAGAGAACAAAGAAAAAGGCAACAAGGTCCTATGCAAGCCAAAAGGATGAAGAAGAAACTAAATCAGATGAGGAGATAAAGAAAATGAAGAAGCAGAAGAAGGAAGGATCCGGTGAACGCTTTACCGGTAAAGACAAGGAAGAGATGACAGAAGAATTCGTTGAAAGGCCTACTCTGTCATTAGATGATGTCATCAAATCAATCACTGTGGATGGAAATCTCCAACCAATGGCTGAATTCTATGATGATTATAATGAAGTTGATCAGAAGATATTGCAAGATGCTACAGTCAGGTACCTAAATATCTACAACAAAGCATTTATTGAAATTATATCTCTAATCCCCAAAAGCTTGGAGAAGGAACTTGAAATAAGAAAGAACAATGCCCAAGCCAAAGGTCTAGAAATCTGGGAACAGATAGCAATTCAGCTATATCCTTCAATCAATCCCAAGAAAATGAATATGATCTTCAAAGATTGTAAGGATGAGTTCAAGAACAAAGCAAGGATGAATCAACTTATGCTCGGAGAAACTGACAGAGTTGCAAAAGAGATAGAAGAGATCCTCTGGAATGCATTCAAAAGATTCAACATTCCAATTATAGAGGACTTGGGTACTGATCCCTCAACTACACGTGTTACAGAAGAGTCTACCGAGAAAATGACAAAAGAGGTAATGAATACCGGTGCAAAAACAAATAAGGACTTGGAATCCTCTGCTCCGGAAGAGGTGGCCCATGAACAGACTAACATTTCTCCTCTAATTTCCCCTGATGACTGTAGATCTAAAGAAGAAGAAATAATAAAGGAGAAAGAAAAAGAGGTGAAAAGTAAAGAAGGAAGTCAAGCTAAAAGGAACATAAGTGACACTGCAGAAGAGAAGAAGAATCTGTCTCTGGCAAGAGACACTGCAGAATCTGTCAAGGACTTCTTGACAAAAGAAACTAATGAGATAGATGAATTGAAATTACTAAAAGGGCCATTAGATTTTGACTCTCTATCTCTAGTACAAACAATGATCACTGCATTTGCAAATGCGAAGGCCAAAGAGAAACTACTAAAATCTCACATGGAAGACTGTGAGCTTATAGAGGTAGCATCTGGAGTGTTGGAAAAGATCATGCCATCTTTTCAGAAGGATCCCACAGCCTCCTCTTCTAGTAATCTCAAAACTCTAGTCAATAGTGTTAGCACACATTTTGATTCTCTAGAGAAGTCAGCTGAAGAAAAGGTCTGGAAGGAGTTTTTGGATAAGAGATTCTCTGAAGTACAGGGTCTAATAACAAATGATAGGAGAGTTATGGATATTGGGATAAAGAGCTTGGAAAATGCTCTTAAAGATGGCGGAAATATGTATAAATTTTGCTTATCTTGGCCCACAGTGACCAAAGATATTGAGAAGAAAGTAAAAGAGAAAGAGGATAAACTACTAAGTTTGTCTCAAAGTTTTGATCCTCTCTCATCCTGCATAGTAAATCAAGAGTGTCAGACTATTGCAATCACAAACGCAATAAATAAATTTGAGAAGGAAAGGAAGAACATAATTAGCCGGATGGGTGAACTTAGAGGGATCATTATCCCTAAGTTAGAGGCCATGCATGAGGCCATAAGTGATGCTTAGACTACCGCCTGAACCAATGATCTAATAGATCTTAAGAGGGCAGAAGATTTTACGTTCCTGTTGACTGGTCACATCTCAATTTTGGACAGGATGAAGGTGAGTTGGGCGATAGAAGTTGTACAATTGACAAATACTTTTGAAGATATACTAAAGTTTATGTAAAGTATAATTGGAAAATATACTTATGTGACTAAGTATAGTTGATTTTTTGAGAATTTTGGTGTGCGGACCCCACCCTTTGCCATTGATGTCAAAGGGGGAGTGAGAAACAGTGAAAAATGTGGACTTCAGCCAAGGGGGAGCTCCGGTAAAATGTACAATAGAACAAAGCATCAACCAAGGGGGAGTGTAGTATCACACTTAGTCCTTTTTCACTAAGTGTTGCCATCAATGCCAAAGGGGGAGATTGTTGGCAAGAGACACTATATGGATTCATTATTGTTGTCATTAATGGCAACAAAGTTCATCCCACACATCCGTAGGACATGGTGTGTCTATACCGGAAGTCAGAGTGAAGAATGTTGTGGTCCGGTAAGCAAGAACAAAGCATGTGGCGAGGTCTGACAGTCAGGTTCGGATCTCTCAGAGGAAGTATCTTGGTGAAGTGTAGATTTGGGGAAGTCAAGAGGACTACCTTGACTGATAGATTCCATGGATTTAGCCTCTGGTGTTAGATGAAGAAAAAGATATGAATACTTGAGTATCGGGTTCCTGATTGGTAGTGTGGACAAAGGAAGAACTAACTGGCAGAACATCAGACATTATTCTGGATGTGTTACTGATGATGGTAAAGGTTATTAAGGCATAAGTTATGATTGGCCAACATGACTGATGACTTCTACAAGTATATCCTTGATCCACATTACTTGGTAAGCAAGGATTCAGCTGACAGATCAGAGTTTGTGGAAAAGATTGACTACTCTGGATGTCGACTAGAAAGATGATGAAATCACTTATGCGGATATATATACATGATTGATTTAGATGTGAAGGAGTAAGTGTTGTGTTGTGATGTGTGAAGAAAAGCAGTAGGCAAAGTAAAAGTAGTAAGGAAGGTTCGGTATGTGAAAGGAGAGCAGCACAAAAGAAGAGGAAAGATGAAGTGCAGCAGATCAGTGTATTGAGCCTAACCGGAACTAAACTCTAGCATATATAGATGCTCCTTATCAGTTCAAGTATTGTATTACACTCTTTATAACTTGTAGGCAGTGTGTTCAGGCAGTGAGCCCTAATTGGCAAGTGCCATTTTGTATTTCCATTCTTCTAACAGAGAATACAATCTTGGGTTAATCACCCCGTGGTTTTCTCCCTTAATAGGGTTTCCACATCAAAAATATTGTGTCATGTGTATTTCTATTTCATGGTTATGTTTGCTTATTTGAATTAATGCTGCATTGATTAATAAGAAAGTTTAAAAAGTAGAAATAATTAGGATAACTGATTCACCCCCCCCCTCTCAGTTATCAACACTTCCTTTACCACTTCCTATGCATGTTGCTCACTTGAAAACTCTACTACCTTTCAATGTTGCTCACTTGGAAACTCTTTATTTTTCAAACCTCTATGGGCTTTTCTCATGTTCTTCTCTTCTCTTCTCAAGGAAGCCATCCTTTGCCTTCTTCTTCTCTTGACATGTAGCTCTATAGGCAACTTCAATCTCTTTTTCAATTGCCAACCATATTCTTGGCTTCTTTCTTCTAGCCATAGCTTCACCAAGAGCTTATGTAACACCCAGTTTAGTTTTCACCCTAAAAACTAAGTTTAACCAAAGGTAATAATTTTTTTTAAAGTTTAAAGCAGAAAGATAATTTGTTTTCCATTTTAAAACCAAGTAGTTCATCCATCGAATAACAATAATCATTAAATCATAAGTTATACAAAAGGAATCTACCATCTACAAAATTATACAATATGATGATTAAAGTTACTTAGAACATTTTCGAAATAAAAAATTACCAAAGTTGTTGCATCTCGATTCTTGAACATCCAAATTCAAGTCTCGGCAAGCCTCTGGAAAAAAGAAGAGAAAGTATGTTCAACGACCTTAACCACCAACCACAGACCGTCGGTCTCCTGCACTCCTTCCTATCTGAAAGTGGCCCTACCCTACTCAAAGAGGATAGACTTAGGATAACCAATGGTGTTAGCAATCTGAGTATTGGTATTGTGACCTACGTAACCTGTTATCATGCAATCCCCTAGATACCCTCTAGTCAAGCATGACCACTCAACAAGCTACACCATCCAGTCACAATAAACTATCAATGTACTTGAGGCAGGTGCACTACTTTGGCCAAAGGATTTGAATATAATTAGTGTTGTGTCAACGCAAGTAGTAAGTTCACCCACCCCAACTCAACTTGAATTAATCGTAATCCTACAGTTACCTATGATTAAGTATAATATAACCACCACGATAACCTCTTGGTGTTTCAACTCATCATGCTTCATTGCATGGCAGTTAGGTTTACTTCTCTCTTTTTGTCTCTTGGAGACATTTCCATCCATATGTTAAAAGAATGGGATTCTAGCTTACCGGTTAATCGGTTGATGCTATAAGTTTATCAGTTGATCTCTAAGTTAGTCCACTGCTTTAAATTATCCAGTCAAGAGAGGACACTAAACTTAACTAAGTAGTTTCATCTAAGTGGGTTTAACAATAAACCAATTATAAAATTCAAGTAATCAAAGACCCAGAGTTAAAGTTTAAATACTCTAAAAAGTCTTCTTTGACCTATTGAATCTTTGACATAGCTTAATCTTTTATCAAACTAAGCATTTAGAAATCCTATCATGTTGTTTCTATTTGCAAGAAGAATGCATGCAAGTTTAGACTAAACACTTAGCTATAGACTCATTGTGTCTGCTCTAAAACTTCATTATCTAACATGTTTGACAGTTTAAACCAATAATAACTCTATACCCTCTTTCAAATACACAACAGTTTGAATGTTTTTAAAGTAAAAAGAGTTATATACATTAAATAAATGGACTATAACTAGTTATCATTCGTAGCAAGAAAAGTATATTCTCTATGGTCGGGCAACCAATTATAGATTCAGAAATTGTGGAAGACTGAGTAGTCATACATACATCGACATACATTCCACACTATTGTTCCCCATTTGCCGACAGGATGACACATTCTTCAAGTCTTTTATAAAACTATTTGTTTTTAGATATGACAAGACGAACTGTAAATAGTTGGCAGGCCAACTAATGACACTTCCAACATCGACCAAGGTTAGACTACTACATCTTAGGATATCTTTATAGCTAGCTTTCGACCAAAACTCAGTCTACTAAGTCCTCTCCACATATCCATATATTTCTGAAGTTAAACGAATACAACTACAGAGTTTAGATCGACCATCGAAGATGCTTTGAGGAACAAGTGTGTTACAACTATGAGTTTTACAACTGTGGTGTGGTTCAAGGAACAAATAGCATTGTTTATGTTTTGAAAGAAGTGAAATCACACAGATCTCAAGCTGGTAACCAATTCACATATTACATCATCAGTAAAATACTAGGTTCCTTCGTATTACAAGTGGAGCCATTCCTATTAAAAAAAATCCTATTTAACCATGACAACGTGAAAAAGAGTAGAGAAGGAACCTGTAGGAAATCTTTTGTGACTACTTATAAACTGGTCTAAAAGCTCGTTCTCTTCTTACCCGCTCACATACTCCTTCCCTCAGACTCCTGATAGCATCTTTTCTCCGTTCTATTTCTGTGTGTCAAACCCATTTCTCCTCTTTCTCTATATCTCATTCTCTCTCTGAAGAAAAACTAACTTCCCCACTCTCTAAACCACACCCTATCAACTTGGTAACTACCCTGCATGTCTTAACCATCTCCTCCTTTTTACGACCACTACACAGAAATGGTTTGGTTTCCCACTAGATTCGCAACTACTCTGCAAAGTGGAGCTCAACATTATGCAAGGTGGCGGTTTCAGTTAGACATGATGCCACACTACTCTTAACTGATTATGAGTTTAAATCAAATGCATAACTAGAAATAATGGCTGAGCTAACAACCCATCCATAAAGTTTAAAGCTCAAGAATAAATAGATTGTTTTGGAATAGAAGACATCATAATAACGACTTGAGTGAGCCCTTTGAGCTATTGCCTGATTACTAACATCATAAAAGAATAAAAGAATTACCCCAAAACAACTATTTAAATATAACTAATATAATTTTGTATATTCCATTACAATATGACCAATGGTATTACCCTTGATGGTCTCAAGATTTAAAACATTATTTAAACCTTTTATTATACGATAATAGCCCATAATAGAAACAATTCTACATTCGTCAAATTTTGCAAGTAAAGATTTTCGTCATACGTTCATAGAGCTTTATGACGATGATGACGATTTGAGCGTAAACACAATACAAGGTTTGGGGTCGGCTTACGCACAACTTTCAACTTTTACACCAAACCAATAAACAAGACACGACATACAACTCATTCTCAAGTGTGTGTATATATGTATATATATATATATATATTGGTTGTCCATATTTGATGACATGATTCAAAGTATTATGACACAGATGTCAATTTCCCATACTCATTATGACAAATACGAAAGGAAGAAAGACCTATTCTTGCAAACCTTGACATTCTCATCTAAAACTAACTTAGCCCAAAATCAATACTTATCTCAAGGCAACTAGGTTTATCTTCCTAATGTTTGTTTTCAGTGGCAAGCACCCAAGGGTTATTCCAGAGTCTATTCTCTCTTTCTCAAAGATACTTTCTCTTCTTCTTTCTTCTTGGTGAACATATTCCATCTATTCCTGTCATTGACAATCTCACATACAATTTGTGGTCAGAGTACCAATGTTCTGATCAAAACACATTTACATCAAATCATTTCATTTTCATATCAAAAAGACATTTTAATTCATAACATCAGATTAATCATAATCAAGTAAAAATCCATGATTTCATAAAATTAACCTTTTCTAATCATATCATCATTTTCTATGATGTTAAAACCTATTCACATGACTATATTATTTAAGAAAAAGTAAATAGTAATATTGAATCCAAAAAGGGGATGTAATATATCTTTCCCCTATAGAATCATCATCCCCGATGATTGAGTTTATCAAGCAAAATTTTAACATAAAAACAAACTTTTACAGTTTAACATTAATGTTTTCGAAAAGATAAGGAAATCTTTGGTGGATGTCATTATAGTCTTCCCAAGTGGCTCTATCCTCACCATATTGGTCCCACTAAATCTTGTATTGCAAAACCTCTCGATTACACAACCGAAGTTTATGCATTTCGATCACCTTGAGTGGCTCGATCACAACCACTCATGGCTCTTGTATCTATAAACAATTCCATTTAAGAATGTGGTCATTACCTACAAAATATTTCTTTAGGTAAGAAACATGAAAAACATCGTGCATTTTGGAAAAGACTGGAGGTAGAGCAATTTTGTAGGCCACTGGATTGATAATCTCAAGGACTTCAAAAGGTCTAACATATCGGGGAGCCAACTTTGATGATTTACCAAACTTGATTGAGCTTTTATGGGGTTTCACTTGCAAAAGAACTTTCTCACCAATAGAGAATTGTCTAGGCACCTATTTGTGATCTGCGTAATGTTTTTGCCTGTTGTTGGCTTCCGCCAACCTTTTCCTAATCATTTTCACTTTTTCTTCCATATCTACTAGCATTTCTAGTCTAATGCTTATCCTATCTTCCAGCTTGTCCCAACTTATAGGAGTTCTACATTTCCTTCCATATAATGCTTCAAACGGTGCCATCTTAATGGCAGAATGATAGGAATTATTATAGGCAAATTCAACAAGAGGTAAATATTCCTCCCATCTGTATTGCTGGTCCATGCAATACATTCATAAAAGATCCTCTAAAACCTGACTAACCATTTCTATTTTTCCATTGGTTTCAGGATGGTAAGCAGTGCTCACATTGAGTTTAGTCCCTAGTGCTGAGAATAAAGTTTGCCAAAATTGGAAGGTTATTTGAGCATCTCTATCGGATATAATCTTTTTAGGTACCCCTTGCAATCTAAATATTTCTTGTACAAACTTCTGAGCCAAAATATGACTCCATCTCTCAAATTTCCAAGAATAAAATGTGCTACTTTGGTTAGTTTATCTACTACAACCAAAATTGCATCATGTCTATTCTTAGACATTGGTAACCCTTGAACAAAATCTATACTAACAACCTGCCATTTCCATTCTAGAATATCATGCAGGTATAACAATCTGGCAGGATGTTGGTGTTCTGCCTTCACTCTCTGACATTCCAAGCAACTTGCCACAAACCTTGCAGCATCGCTTTTCATTCCTTTCCTGAAGTATAGCGGTTTGACATCAGCTAAAAGTTTTGTTACTCCTGGGTGTCTAGAATACGGTGCACAATGAACTTCCTTGCAAATAAGGTTTCTTAGTTCAACAGAATTAGGAACGTAGATTCTTCCCTTAAATCTCATTAATCTATCTGACCCAAAACAAAATCCATCATATCTTGGATCTTTGGGATTTATATGCAAAGCTTGCTTCACCTGTTCGTAATATTCATCTCCAAATAAACTTTGCAGTACTAGATCTTTAAAATTAGCATGAATAGAGATTATAGAAGCTGTGTCTTCTTCTACTTAAAGCATCAGCTACTCAGTTTTCTCTACCTTTGATGTAAACAATCTCAAAGTCATAATTTGATATTAGTTCTAACCACCTCCTTTGTCTTGCATTGAGATGAGTTTGCGTAAATATGTAACGAAGACTTTGATGATCTATTTTTAGTATAAAAGTCTTTCCCAATAAATAATGTCGCCACATCTGAAGGGCATGAATCACTGCTACTAGTTCTAAATCATGAGGAGCGTAATTCTACACATAGTTTTTCAACTTTCTTGATTCATAGGCTATTACATGCCCATTTTACATAAGCACGCCTCCTAACCCTTCTCTAAAGGCATCGGTAATAACCTCAAATTGTCCTTCAGGATTAGGGACTTTTAGAATTGGTGTTGTTAACTTTTCTTTTAGTAAATCGAATGCCTTTTGACATTCGTCTGTCCAAACAAACTATTTCCCTTTTCTCTGCGAAGAAGTGATTGGACTAGCAATACTTGAGAAATTCAGAACAAATTTCCTATAATATCCGGCCAATCCCATAAAACTTCATACTTCTAAAATATTGGAAGGTACAGGCCATTCCATAATAGCCTTTATTTTAGCTGGGTCAACTGATATCCCTTTTGTTGATATAGTATGTCCCAAATAAAGCACTTCTTTCTGAAAGAAAGTGCATTTCAAGAGTTTTGCATACAATTTGTGTTCTCTTAAATGTTGTAAAACAATTTGAAGATGTTGTCTATGCTCCTCCTCATTTTTGGAATATATCAAAATATCAACTATGAAAACTAGGACAAATTTATCAAGGCAGTCTCTGAAAACACTATTCATGAGATTCATGAAAGCGACTGGTGCATTAGTCAACCCAAATGGTAACACAGTAAACTCATAATGACCATATCTTGTTCTAAATGCAGTCTTGTGAATATCTTCATCTTTCAACCTCAACTGGTGGTGTCCAAATCTCAAATCTTTATTAGAAAATATTGCTGCACCACGCATTTGGTCAAATAAATCATCAATACGTGGCAGTGGATACTTATTCTTTATCGTTGCCTTATTTAGCATCCAATAATCTATACATAGTCTAAGGGTTCCATTCTTGATAAAAATAACCAGAGCTCCCCATGGTGATACACTTGACCTAATTAGACCTTTAGTCAATAGCTCCTGCAATTGAGCCTTCAATTCCATAAGTTTAGTAGTGGTCATTCGGTATGGAGCTTTAGATACTGGCTCAAATCCTGGTTTAATATCTATGGCAAAATCAAAGGTTCTTTTTGGAGGCAAGCATGGCAGTTCCTTAGGAAATACATCACTGAAATTGCAAAGATAAGGGTATTTTTCTTCAAATGTTTGCTTCTCTAAAGCTTCCTCTACTAGGTCCATTTTGACTGTAAAAAGTTGACATCCCTTACGCCTAGCCCATTTTAATTGTTTTGAAATAGACCTAATCCTTATTTCCCTTTGAATACCCTAAAAATTAACTTTGTTTCCTTTATCATCCAAACACTCAATTGTTTGATGAAAACAATCCACCTTGGCCCTATGTCTCCACAACCAATTCATTCCTAAAATGATGTCGTAGGACCCTAAATGTGCTACATATAAATTTACCTCAGTGGAGAAGTTTGAAATATCAATCTTAGCTTTGAACAAACATTGCTCTACCTGAGCTTTTGAGTGATTTGCATATTCAACTGTCCATGGTTTTGACATAAAACCAGCTCTTCTAGGAAGTTTACTTAAGACTCTAGATGACACAAAATTTTATGTTGCACCAGTATCAATCAGAATAGAAACAGGGACTCCAAATAAAGTACCTATCATCTCAATGGGAGTAATCTAATACTTAGCTTGTCGATTGTCAAGGGTGGCGTGAATCCTTTGTTGAAACGCTTCTTGCTACGAAGGAAGAATCGTGTTCCTATGCTGCCCATTCTACTTTTTATTAGGACAATGGTTGGCATAATGATCTCCATCACATGAAAAACAACCTCCAATTGGTCCTCTCTTCTCAGATGGTCTACTCAAAGCATCATCGTTCCTCTAAAATTGTCATTTTTCTTAAAATCTTCATTTCTTCATTCATTACCAAATCCCCCTTTGTTTTTCTGATTTCCTTTATCGTACCTCATGTTTCCATATCCTTTATCATTCTTCCTTTTATAAATCTGATCATTGAAGTTCTTATCAAATCTCTTACACTTCTTTTCATGATAAGTAGAAATGGATTTGATCTTTTGTTCCTTCTTAATTGCTTTCTCCTACACCAGGTCAATTGTGTTCGGACCATGCACCTCCACCTCACCACCAATCTGAGGATTGAGTCCCATAATGAATTTTCTTATCCAAAATCTTTCATACTTTTGATACTAAGAAACATACTTCAACAATCTAGTAAATTTTTTCACATATTCAACCATGGACAAATCACCTTGCCTACGATTTTGGAAATCTGTTAGCTTTTGATCAAAATAGAGCTGTGGTAACCACCTTTTTTGAAAAAGTTCCACAAATTCATTCCATGTCACCTTCAAGGGGCTTAAATCTAGTTCCATCTTCTTGTTCATCCACCAAGTGGATGCTTCTCCAGATAGCTGATATGCTCCCCACACTTCCTTTGTAATCTCAGAATAATTTCTAATTTCAAAGTACTTCTCCATTTTTGCTAGCCATGCTTCTGTTGCATCACCAGTTTTTGTTCCATCAAATTTGGGAGGAATAATCTTTTTCATATCCTTAGATAGTTCCAGTGCAAGTTTGTATTTTGTCTCCCTCTAAGATTCACTATTCTCTTGATTCTCACTTGACATACCATGCTCTCATTGCTTACTTTTACTCGCATTATTAGAATACTCATTTTCACCCTCCGTATTCCCAGTTTCATTCACTTTCTTTTCCAATTTGCCCAATCTTTCCTTAGTTTTAGTAAGCATATTAAGAATTCTATCCAATTTATCAGTGGAGTTATCCTGAGAGTTGTGACCTTCCCAATATTCTCTCTCATTAAACTCTGATTGATCCACGTTTATTTGTTTTCTCACCTATTTTTAGTAAGTACTAATCAGTTCTAAAATTTATCATTTTGAATATTATCAAAACATATCAATTGCTCATAACCATAGTTATTCTCAAGCCAAAATTTGTCTTTATTATATTTTGCACAATAGTATGTACATTCTTTAAGAATAGACACATTTCATGTTTCACTCAGTATTTACAAGAGGGGTGTAACCTTCAGATTCATTGTTTGACACATATTCACGGGGTGTATATTCCTCAAATTCGCTATCATATGATAGTACAATGATTTCAGCTCTAGGTGGTATACGAGAATCCCTAGTGATCATTGGTACACTAATAGGGCAGCAATTGACCATAATTCGAGCTGCCATCCTAGATGTCTCTAGGAGTTCTTTTTTCATTTGTTTGAGTCATGACAGAGTAGTGGCAAAAGTTTCCACATCATCTAGCCAAATGTCATTTTTATCATTAGTTTTCTCAATAGTCTTAATCATCACAAGTCATCTCTACTTAGCTTGCAGGTAACGTTCCTTACCAACGAAGGACTTCCTTGCAGTTTTCTTGAGACGTACCATCTTGGCACAGTAAATCAAATCATTAGCTACCCGTATAATGTTGATTCTTAATCATATTAGTGGACTCATCAGTCCTAGTGCTGAACCTGGCTCTGATACCATATGTAACACCCAGTTTAGTTTTCACCCTAAAAACTAAGTTTAACCAAAGGTAATAATTTTTTTTTAAGTTTAAAGCAGAAAGATAATTTGTTTTTCATTTTAAAACCAAGTAGTTCATCCATCGACTAACAATAATCATGAAATTATAAGTTATACAAAAGGAATCTATCCATCTACAACATTATACAATATGATGATTAAAGTTACTTAGAACATTTTTAAAATAAAAACTTACCAAAGTCATTGCATCTCAATTGTCGACCATCCAAATTCAAGTCTCGGCAAGCCTCTGGAATAAAGAAGAGAAAGTATCTTCAAGGAGATTAACCTCCAACCATAGACCATCGGTCTCCTGCACTCCTTCCTATTCGAAAGTGGCCCTACCCTACTCAAAGAGGATAGACTTAGGATAACCAATGGTGTTAGCCATCTGAGTACTGGTGTTGTGACCTAAGTAGCTTCTTATCATGCAATCCCCTAGATACCCTCTAGTCAAGCATGACCACTCTACAATCTACGCCATCTAGTCACGGTGAACTATCAATGCACTTGAGGTAGTTGCACTACCTTGGCCAAAGGATTTGAATATAATTAGCATTGTGTCAATGCAAGTAGTAAGTTCACCCACCCCAACTCAACTTGAATTAATCGCAATCCTATAGTTACCTATGATTAAGTATAATATAACCACCACAATAACCTCTTGGTGTTTCAACTCATCATGCTTTATCACATGGCAGTTAGGTTTACTTCTCTCTTTTAGGCTCTTGGAGACATTTCTGTCCATATGTTTAAAGAATGGGATTCTAGCTTACCAATTAATTGGTTAATGCTATAAGTTTATCAGTTGATCTCTAAGTTAGTCCACTGCTTTAAATTATCCAATCAAGAGAGGACGCTAAACTTAACTAAGTAGTTTTGGAAGGGGGTTTAATAATAAACCAATTATAGAATTCAAGTAATCGAAGACCCAGAGTTAAAGTTTAAATACTCTAAAAAGTCTTCTTTGACCTATCAAATCTTCGACATAGCTTAATGTTTTATCAAACTAAGCATTTAGAAATCCTATCATGTTGTTTCTATTTGCAAGAAGAATGCATGCAAGTTTAGACTAAACACTTAACTATAGACTCATTGTGTTTTCTCTAAAACTTCATTATCTAACATGTTTGACAGTTTAAACCAATAATAACTCTATACCCTCTTTCGAAGACACAACAGTTTGAATGTTTTTTAAAGCAAAAAGAGTTATATACATTAAATAAATGGACTATAACTAGTTATCATTCACAGCAAGAAAAGTATATTCTCTATGGTCGGGCAACCAATTATAGATTCAGAACTTGTGGAAGGCTGAGTAGTCATACATACATTGACATACATTCCACACTATTATTCCCCATTTGCCGATGGGATGACACATTCTTCAAGTCTTTTATAAAACTAGTTGTTTTTAGATATGACCAGACCAACCATAAATAGTCGGCAGACCAACTAATGACACTTCCAACGTCTGCCAAGGTTAGACTACTGCAGCTTAGGATATCTTTATAGCTAGCTTTCGACCAAAACTCAATCTACTAAGTGCTCTCCACATATCCATATATTTCTAAAGTTAAACGAATACAACTACACAGTTTAAATCGACCATCGAAGATGCTTCGAGGAACAAGTGTGTTACAACTATGAGTTTTACGACTACGGTGTGGTTCAAGGAACAAATAGCATTGTTTACATTTTGAAAGAAGTGAAATCACACAGGTCTCAAGTTGGTAACCAATTCACATATTACATCATCAGTAAAATACTAGGTTCCTTCCTATTACAAATGGAGCCATTCCTATTAAAAAATTTCCAGTTTAACCATGACAGCGTGAAAAAGAGTAGAGAAGGAACTTGTAGGAAATCTCTGGTGACTGCTTATAAACTGGTCTAAAAGCTCGTTCTCTTCTTACCTGCTCACATACTCCTTCCCTCGACCTCCTATCAGCTTCTTTTCTCTGTTCTATTTCTGTGTGTCAAACCTATTTCTTCTCTTTCTCTATATCACAATCTCCCTCCGAAGAAAAACTAACTTACCCACTCTCTAAACCATGCCCTATCAACTTTGTAACTACCCTGCATGGCTTAACCATCTCCTCCTTTCCGCGAACACTACACAGAAATGGTTTGGTTTCCCACTAAATTCATAACTACTCTGTAAAGTGGAGCTCAACATTATGCGATGTGGTGGTTTCAGTTGGACATGATGCCACACTACTCTTAACTGATTATGAGTTTAAATCAAATGCATAACTAGAAATAATGGCTAAGCCAACAACCCATCCATAAAATTTAAAGCTCAAGAATAAATAGATTGTTTTGGAATAGAAGACATCATAATAACGACTTGAGTGAGCCCTTCGAGCTATTGCCCGATTACTAACATCATAAAAGAATAAAAGAATTACCCCAAAATGACTATTTAAATATAACTAATATAATTTTGTATATTCCATTACAATACGACCAATGGTATTACACTCGACGGTCTCAAGATTTAAAACATTATTTAAACCTTTTATTATATGATAATAGCCCATAATATAAACAATTCTACATCTGTCAAATTTTGCAAGTAAACGTTTTCATCATACGCTCGTAGAGCTTTATGACGATGACGATGATTTGAGTGTAAACACAATACAAGGTTTGGGGCCGACTTACGCACAACTTTCGACTTTTACGCTAAACCACTAAACAAGACACAACATACAACTCATTCTCAAGTGTATACATTTATATATATATATATAAATATATCGGTCATCCATATTTGACGACATGATTCAGAATATTATGACACAGTGTCAATTTCCCATACTCATTACGACAACTACGAAAGGAAGAAAGACCTATTCTTGAAAACCTTGACATTCTCATCTAAAATTGACTTAGCCTAAAATCAATACTTATCTCAAGGCAACTAGGTTTATCTTCCTAATGTTTGTTTTCAGTGGCAAGCACCCAAGGGTTATTCCAGAGTCTATCATCTCTTTCTCAAAGATACTTTCTCTTCTTCTTTCTTCTTGGCGAACATGTTCCATCTATTCCTGTCATTGACAATCTCACATACAATTTGTGGTCAGAGTACCAATGTTCTGATCAAAACACATTTACATCAAATCATTTCATTTTCATATCGAAAAGACATTTTAATTCATAACATTAGATTGATCATAATCAAGTAAAAATCCATGATTTCATAAAATTAACCTTTTCTAATCATATCATCATTTTCTATGATGTTAAAACATATCCACATGACTGTACTATTTAAGAAAAAGTAAATAGTAATATTGAATCCAAAAAGGGAATATAACAGCTTACACCTCTCTAGACCCCTTCTCAACTCAATCATATCTCTATCCCACTTTGAATCTTGTTGTCTTATATTTGTCTTCACATTGCCTCTCTTCTTGTAGCTTTCTTCCTTAGCATGTTGCTGCATCTTTCTATCTTTCTCTATTTTCAACATCTCACTCTACCCTCTAACAAATCTAGGTGACCTTGATTTCTTGATAACTCACCTTAAGCTTCTTTCCTTTGTCTCTTTCACCATCTTATAACTTCCTTCACACTTACCCAGTCACTTCTAGCTCTAATACCAAAATGATGTAGAGCACCCATGCACAGACCAACACAACAAAACATGTAAAGGCACTTGAACAAATATTTGATGCAGAGGGGGAAAGAATTTGGGTTTTGGAATATGAACACATATTCTAACACCATTTATAGGCTTACAACTCCCCATGCAATGGAAACTTCCAATTTAAAACTTAAACCCCTCAAAAATGCAAAATATAGTCCTAGTTAGCTGTCTAAATCTTCAAAATTGCATTTTTTTGTAAATATGCACTCACACGTGCCAAAACAAAATAAAAACACTTTGAATAGATTAAATATGTTGGGACAGACCTACATCAGCAATTTTGGCTCTGGGTAAGGTCTCTAACTTCCAAAATGCAAAATCTCACTTTTTCCCTAGGTAGGGTTTTGATAGGCTGAAAAGGAACATCGATTGTTGTCCATGATAAGTTTATGTTTTGAGACCTTTAACTTAGTTTTTTAGGTCTATATTTATATTCCTCACCTCTAGGAACAAGTTTGAGGTTTGTAGGTCACTTACAACTCCTGAAAATTGAGATTTACCAATCCAAAACACTAAAAATGCATTGGTACAACACTGTCATGAAGAAATGAATTAATATCTTTTTCCCAATGAATGATATGGGTCCATTTCACTGGATAATGCTGAATAAATATGGTATTATACTCCATATACAAGGAATCAACCTTAAACATTGAAAATTTCATTTATTTGACAATTTTGAGGCACCAAAAACATTGTTCACATCCTGCCAGCATACTTGCAATACAAAACCCAACTTTTCCACATGCTTACACATAGAGATTGATGGAAAACATTATAGTAAACTCTATAAATAATAAAATAATTTTAAATGCTTGGAAACTTCCTCCATTAATCAAATTTTGAGGTGTAAACCCCTGCTACAAGGCTGCCAACGCATACCTTCAGTTTTCATTGCATATACATGTAAATTCCAACCATTTTTACAAAGGAACCTGACAAAACAAAGTTATTTGATATTTTATATAGGTTTTCTTGAGGCTCTCTTACCTTCACACACACCTCTCTTTTCCCACGCCTTCTTTTTTTTCTCTTACATGCTCTTAGGAGTAGTTATGTGCTCAACAAACCTCACCTAAGCTGGTAACTCACTTACAGCCCCACTTGGGTGGGTTAAGAGGTTTATTATAATATTATTTTCCCTTTTACAATATTTGCAACCTCCTTAAATAATTCAGTACTAACTTTTGACCTCCTAGGACTCCTTAACAAATTCAAATATTTAACCATAGTCTTTTGGAAGGAAACTCCTCTAGACCTTATTACATACTCAAAAGGATCCCATTGAGTGGGCATCCATGATAAAACACCAAAATGAACCTCTTCATGAACTTTCACATCAAAATCCAAAACTTACATTTTCAAGTTGCTAGATGCTCCTGCATTATGAACCCATCTCTCATGAGTATGAATGGTCCATTTAGCACTCATTGTATCTAGGTCATGCTTATAGAAATGAAGCAGTAAATATTGCAAATATGTGCCTATGATGTGTTGTCATTGATGCCAACATATCTCTTTGTCAGAGACAATGAAGATAGTGTAGTTTAGTGAAGTAGATTGCCTTGCATTTCCAGTGAGATGGAGATCAAAGTCTGCGTACTAAAGGGTTTGTAGAGGATTGTCTAAAGTTACTCTAGTTACGATTTGAGAGACCCACAAGAAGAATTGGTGAAGTTATGGCCATCTGAGTAGAACCAGGTTTTGTTGTTGTTTAGAGGTGATAGAATGACAGAAATTTGGTCCAGATTGCTCCACATTGGAATATTATGGTATGTGGTTCTAGAGGTATATTTGGGATGTTGGTGTGTATCCTCAACTCAAGTGGTTCGTGGTTTGGAGTTCCTCAAGCAATCTTTCTAGTGTGACAATCATGACAGTGAGTGCTCTTAAGTTCCCAGATGAAGATGCAAGTGTTTCTGGTGAATTGTCATGGTGCGGTTATTCTTGTTGATTTCATTGTGCTTGTTGTGGTCTCTAGATCATGTGCCTATTATGTTGGCGGTCCGCATTGAGGATTGAGCTCGTGGTTGAAGATTTCTCCTTGGGTGTTGTTGTTCTTTCCAATCTTAGCCAACTAAATGTTTGGTGCATGTTGCAGATGATCTAAGAGAAGTTCTATGGAGCGTGGCATGTCATTTGAGGAAGATTTGTGTCCCAACTATGTTTGGCCAACAAGGTAGTGATTCACATTAGGCATTTTTGTATTTGTGATTGTAATTATTTGTAATGCCTCTCTTGGAGAATGTTCCAAATAAATGATTATAAGGCTGACTCTAATGTTCATTCCAAAGTTAATGTCATGTATAAATAGGTGTTGTGAAGTCGTGGAAATGTGTTGATGTGAGAAAAGATGTGGAGGTAGTGAAGAAGTGTTTAAGGGCAGAGCTGAGGTGTTGTGAGCTTCAATGGAACTAAACCTTGTATGAAGAAGATGTTGTTTCTCAGTTCAACCTTTTAGTGTTAATCTTGTGAATTTTCTTGTAGGCAATGAGCCTCCTTTGAGCAGTGAGCTTTGGGTAGTGCACCCAAAGGCAAGTGCCTTCCCATTTTTCTATTCTTTTAACAGAGAATAAATCTTGTGGATTAACCCCCACCATGGTTTTTCTCTTAACTGGGTTTCCATGTAAAAATCCTAGTGTTATGTGTGTTGATAATTTTTCTGCTCATGTGTTGTTGATTTATGCTTTCATGGTTATATCATTAATCTGTTAATAACTGTTGAAGAAGATTAAATGCTGCAAAAGATAATGTTTTGTGACAAATGATTCACCCCCCCTCTCAGTTGTCTTCCCTAATTTCAACAATTGGTATCAAAGTCAGTTCCTCTAAAAGAAGCTTGATTGCTTGAGGAGATCCAGGATGTCGACATATAAGATGGATAGTCTAAGATTTGATGGAACAAATTACTCTGGAAAAGTCACATGGAGTGCCATTTGCAATGCATGGGTGATCCTTATTGGCTAATAACTAAGAGTGAGTATATTCCACCAAAGAATGGTCCTACAACTCTAGATGAAATCAAAGACACTGAAAATAACATTCGGGCTAAAGAAGCATTATTGAGTGCCCTGACTAATACAAAAATGACAAATCTCTTGGAATTGCAAACTGCTCATGAAATTTGGAAGAAGTTGGAAACTCTATATGAAGGTGATGCATATGTCAAATGTGCTAAGTTGCAAAGCCTGAAGGGTAGATACGAAAGTTTGAGGATGAGTGAAGATGAAAACATCACTTCCTACATGTATAAGGTGAATGAATTTGTGTGCAGTATCAAATGTGCTAGTGGAAAACTGGAAGAATTAGAGATTGTTGGCAAGGTACTTAGATCCTAACCTACTTCATACAAGCATAGAGTTGCTACTATTGAGGAAATCAAGAATGTGACAACTGTTACAAGGGATCAGTTGGTTGGTAATCTTTCAGCATTTGAAATGAGTGAGTTTGGTGACTCCCTTCCTAAATCTATATCTACATTTAAGGCAAGTGTTTTTGGAAAGCAAAGAATTGATCCAGGTGAAACCTCTTCAAGAAGACTAACCAGATATGAGAAGGCAAGGAAGGAACTGGAAGAAGATGAATCAAAGCTTGAAGAACTTGAATCCCTTATTGCCAAAAGATTACCAAGAGGATCTGGTAAGTATGAAGAAAAGTTACCTTTCAAATGTTTTGCTTGCAATAAGATTGGTCATTTTGCTTCAAGATGTCCAGAGAGGGTTTCAAAGCCAAACCCTAATAGACCGAGGGTTCAGAAAAAGTGTTACTATGTCCAAGAAGTTGTTGATGGAGTCACAGATGATGAATCTGATAAGGGGAGTACCTTTGGAAATGAATGGGTGTTCATTGTTGTCAAAGACACAGATCAGGTGCCTACTGAATCTGCTAGCTGTGTGAATGTGGAAAGAGCCTTGGCTACTTAGGTTGAAGAAAATGATGAATGGGTGATTGACAGTGGATGTTCTCATCATATGACAAGTGATAAGAGTAAGTTTGTGAGTATGGAAAGGTATGAAGGTGGAATTGTGACATTTGGAGACAATTCGGCTAGTAGAATCCATGGCAAAGGATCCATCTCTCTTGATGGTAAGAACAACACTAATGTTGTTTTGTATATAGAAGAGTTAAAGCATAATATTCTCAGTGTTGGATAGTTGGTTGACAAAGGATATGATCTCTGATTCAAAGATGGAAAATACAGAATTTTGGAAAGCTCCAGAACTGAGATTACATCTGGTACATAGACTAGAGGTAATATATTTCATTTAAGTGGTACTGGTAAAAGTTGTTTGATTGCTCAAATTGATCAAAGTTGGCTATGGCATAGGAGAATGTGTCATGTAAATTTTGATAACATTGTCAAGATAAGTACTACTCAGGGTGTACGAGATCTTTCAAAGCTTGTGAAACCTACCAATAGCATGTGTAAGGAATGTTAGTTGGGCAAACAAAATAGAGCTACATTCAAAAGTAAAGAACAATTTTCAAGTGGATTGTTGGAAATTGTGCACACTGATTTGTGTGGTCCTACCAGAGTTAGGAGTTTGCAAGGAGACAGATACTTCATGTTGTTGATTGATGATTACTCCCAAATGATGTGGGCCACTTTCTTAAGAGAGAAATTAGAGGCTCTTGACAAATTCAAGGTGTTTAAGGCTAGGGTGGAGAATGAGATTGGTGTGAAGCTAAAGTGTCTGAGATCTAACATAGGTGGAGAGTTTACCTCTAGTGAGTTTAATGTATTTTGTGAAAAGCATGGAATAAGAAGATAGTTATCTACTCCTAGGACTCCTCAGCAGAATGGAGTTGTGGAAAGGAAGAATTGGACTATTCAAGAGGCTTCTAGAACCATGATGATGGAGGCAAATGTTCCACATGTCTATTGGAGAGAGGTTGTGAGTACTACTGTCTACACTCTCAACCGAGTAAAGATAAAAGGTAATACTGGTAAAACATCTTATGAACTGTGGTTTGGTAATGCTCCTTGTATGAAATATTTTGGAGTTTTTGGTAGTAAATGCTATATCAAAAGAGATGAAGATCTGGGTAAGTTTGATGCAAGATGTGATGAAGGAATATTTCTGGGTTACTCTAACCAAAGCAAGGCATACCGATGCTTTAACAAGATATTGAAAAGGATTGTTGAAAGTGCTAATGTCAAGGTTGATGAAAGCAAGGAGAGACCTTTCAAGTCTTGTGGATATGAATCAAATGATCAATATGAAAGTCCAGATAAAGGAAAGCAAGTTTAGATTGCTCCAGAGAATCCAGTGACTTAAGAAGCTAGTGCAAATGTTGAGGAACAAGTTCAAGAATTAGAAGTTCAAGAAAATCCCAAAAATCCCAGGTATGTAAGGTTGAATCATTCTAAAGATCAGATCATAGGAGAAAAAAAGAAAGGTGTTCAAACTAGAAGAAGAATTGCTGAAGAACAAGAAGAGTATTGTTTGATTTCAAAGATTGAACCAAAATCAGTGAATGAAGCTTGTAATGATGAAAGTTGGGTAAAAGCAATGGAAGAAGAATTTAATACAAATTGAAAAGAATCATACATGGGATCTTGTTCCTAGACCTGAAAACAAAAATGTAATTGGAACTAAATGGATCTTCTAGAATAAATTGAATGAAGATGGTGAAGTTGTGAGAAACAAAGCAAGATTGGTGTGCAAAGGATACTCTTAAGTAGAGGGAATTGATTTTGAAGAAACTTTTGCTCCAGTGGCAAGAATCAAAGTAGTTAGATTATTTCTTGCCTTTGTTACTTAGAAAGATTTCAAAGTTTACCAGATGGATGTCAAGTCAACATTCTTGAATGGAGAGTTGGAAAAAGAAGTCTACATTGAGCAACTGGAAGGATTCTAGTTGTCAGATCAAGGAGATAGGTCTACAGATTGAGGAAAACATTGTATGGACTTAAACAATCCCCAAGAGCCTAATATGCAAAACTAGATAAGTATCTGCTAAAGTTAGGTTTTAGCAAAGACACAACTGATAGTAATCTTTATCTCAAAATTGATCATGAACACATCTTGATTGTTGAGGTATTTGTTGATGATATCATCTTTGGTGGAAATGAGAGCATGTGTAAAATATTTTCTGATCAGATGCAAAGTGAATTTGAGATGTCCATGTTTGGTGAACTAAATTTCTTCTTAGGTCTGCAAATCACTTAGTCAGATAAGGGCATCTTCATATCTCGATCTAAATATGTGGAAAAATTGTTGAAAAAGTTTGGAATGGAGGATTCAAACCCAGTGAGTACTCCTATGATAACCGGATGCAAGTTGAGTAAAGATGATGATTCCCCTAAGGTAGATCAGAAAAGGTATAGATCAATGATTAGAGGACTACTTTATCTAACTCAAACTAGACCTGATATTATGAATGTCGTTGGTTGTGTTGCTAGATGTCAAGCTGATCCTAGAGAATCTCATGTTGTAGCAGTCAAAAGAATTTTTAGATACCTAAAGGAGACAACTGATTATGGCTTATGGTATCCTAAGGATGATGATTTCACTCTTCATGCATATACAGATGCTGATTGGGCAAGAAATGTGGATGACATGAAGAACACAAGTGGTGGTGCATTTTTCTTGGGAAAGAGATTGGTTTCTTGGTTGAGCAAAAAGGAGGCAATATCTATGTGTATTGCAGAGGTAGAGTATATAGCAGTAGCAAGTAAGTATACCCAAGTTTTGTGGATGAATAAAATGTTGAAGGATATCAGAATTTGTAGCATAAAATATGAATTTTTAGCGAAAACCCTAATAATGCCACATTTTAAAAACTATAGAAAGATCAAAGATTAACCAAACAAAAATGAATGTTACCTGAAAGAGAGTTCAAATGTGGTTACTCATAATATAGCATAACTCCAATGTAAATTTGTCTAGGGGTCCAAATGGAAAATGAGATAGGTTTTTATAAAAGTTGGTGAAAATTGGTTTAGGAAGTTGAATGGGTAAAAGTTAGTTGAATGGGTTTTGAACAAAATGGTAGGTATTTTACGGGTTTTGATTTTTATTTTATTTTTTGATTTATGTTAATGTGTGGTAAATAATAAACTAAATTTCTTAAGTTTAATTTATTATTTACGGGAAGATAAAAAGGTGAGATTTAATTAATTTTAATTAATTAAATCCCATATGAAGTTTAAAGAATAAATAAAGGATAAATTGGAATAATTGAAGGATAATTAGAAATAATTATGGATAAATTAAGGGTAAATAGGGATTCGATCGGTGGTCAAATTTTTATGTCTACATTTTGCCCCTTTTGAGATGACATTGTAAGTTAATGTTATTTCAAAGAAGATTAAAAAATAGGTTTTTGGATGGATAAAATAAGTTGGATTAGGTTGGATCGGATGGGGCTCATAAAAATGAAGGTAAAAATGAAGGACTAGATAGATGATGCCCCCTCAAGAGGATATGCAGGGAATGAGGGAGATGAATATACTCTTGAAAAAGGAAAATAGAGGAAAGGAAGTGGAGTTACGCTAATTAAACTTTGAGTAACCTAATGTTTGATATAGCACCTAATGTTATGCACCATGGTATAAAGACCAGGGTGACGATGTGTCAAATGCATAAAAGATTAAAGTCACAAGAAAACATATGCCAAAGGCACCATGATATGAAAGACCATGATGACGTCGTGGCAAGCATGTTACAAGGACTGATAAGACACACACACACCAACAAAGCAAGCAAACATGCATATAAGATGATACAAAAACATAAACAATCATGATGTTGCCCCTAGTTAAACTGAAAATCAATGATTCATTGGATTGATTATGATTGGGTTGGATAGTGGGGGGAAACGATATATCCCAGTGATGATGATGATAATTGATAGCATTGTGAATGCAATAATGATTTATTTCAAGAACAAAGTGAGGATTGTATTGTTGGTATGGGAACGATATATCTCAAGAACAACACTAAGATTTGGGAATGGTACATCCTAATGAGGATTTGATTAGCTTGATTGATTGGATTAGGATGATCAATATTTTTAGCAAGGCTAAGAACAAAACTAATGGATGGTTTAATCAAAACCAAGGTTGTCCAAATCAAGATAGGGGTAGTACAACATGACTTTGTCAGTGCTCTATGTATCAGCTAGATATAGCGATGCTTGAGAACTTGATGATGTATATGAGGTTTGATAGTAGCCAATTTATATATTGACATCATTGTACTTTGACACTTATATGATTATTTATGCAAGGCTCTATGATGCTAAGGATTCTATGATAATGTATTCTATATGATACTATTATGGGTCTATAAGATGTGATGAATACAACTTGGCTAAATATTGTATACTATGATGTGATGATGTCAATTTCTTATGATGCAATAGGATGATGTGGAATGATGTGTGCATATAAAATTCACTACATGAATATGTTGTGTGATCATAGGATGCTACTATATGATATGAATTTGATGTGTTTATGGTGTACTATATATGAGGATGCTTATGAAGAAATTCTAACATGTAATGAATGCAATATGGTATATGATATGCATAATGAACATGTGGATGTGTAGGGTATGCAGCTAATGCAAAGATAATCCTATGTTTTTGGTGTGTCATAGTACTCAGTCACTCAGTGCAGGACTATTGAGGTTATTATGGCAAGATTAACAAATAGTCTAATTGCAAATGAAAATACACATCAAACAGTTAAGGAATGCCCCTTGTCACATGAGACCCATATGTCCTCAATGATCTTAGACAATCATGTCCTAAGACAAATGGCCATGTTAATAAGGAACAATTCATAGACAACCAATAAGTGAACATGTCCCATCCTCGCCTCTCTAGTTAGAGACATCCTGGAGAAGCTAAAAGACATGTCACCAAAGACAATCAAAGACTTACAAACAAATAGTCATCATGCTTCATGTTGAAATTATTCTTGTCATAGTTTGTGTTTTTAGTTTGGAAAAGTTGATAGAAATATTACAATGACTGCTTGATTGTCAATCATGTCATATCATGATTTTGTTTGAGTTCAACACTGTGTGTCTATCTAAAAATGTACTTCAATCTACAAAGTGGATTTTTATTATGGAGCAAGGATCAAACGATGTGGATGAATGTTGTAAGTGAGAATTTATTATGGATTATGAGCGGGAAGACAGACAAAAGATGATGGCTCCTCCGACTGTGAGATATTAGGAACTATACCCATAGCTAAAATTAAGGGCATGCCCCAGTGATAGATAAAACTTAACTTATTATGTATGGGAATAGGTGCAAGCAAGAAAATGCAAAGCAATTGGGGAAATGCAAAGCAATTTACAAGCCATGGTGAGTGTGAAAGGTTTATAATGAAGTGATGGGGAAATGGGTGTGAGATGGAAGGATCAAGTACAATCCTGAAAGAGGGAGGAGAAAAATCCCTACAATTGGTGCTGGTTTCTTGGTTTTCACCATGGTACTTGCTCAAGGCGCCACCGAAGTGATTTTCACCATTGAACGAATTTCTTTCTCTTTACTTTTTTTTTCGGTATAAAACCTGCGAAGGTGCATGCTATTAATGGGATCGGCAAATGATTCACCTTCTGGAGTAGCTAACTGATCTGTTCCTGATCCATATACAGTAGTGATAATGTATGGACCAAGCCGGTTAGGTTCAAACTTGCCCTTATTCTCTCTATTTTGTTGATTTCTAGGATTTTCTCTAAGGACAAGATCACCAATTTCAAATGTTCGTGATCTCACTCGATGGTTATAACTTCTACACATATGCTGCTAATATGATATGAGGTGATTAAAGGTAGTCTATTGTCTTTCATCTAGTAGTTCTAACTCTTGCAAGAGGGAGACTATAATCTTCATCATTGATCAAATTATGCAAAGAGACTCGTAAGAAAGGAAACTCGACCTCAATGGGTAGGATAGCTTTAGAGCCATAGACAAGGGCATATGGAGTGGCACCTGTGGGGGTGTGAACACTTGTGCAATAAGCCCACAAGGCTGGATTAAGCTGAATATGCCAGTCACAACCAGCTTCATTGACCATCTTTTTGAGTATTTTGAGGATAGTTTTATTAGAGGCCTCAGCCTAGCCATTACCTTGAGGGTAATAAGGAGTAGAAAAATGGTGTTGACTATGAAACTTCTCACAAAGCTCATGGACATACTAATTTTTGAAGGGACAACCGTTATCTATGATAATAGAAAAAGGAACACCATACTGGCATATGATGTAGTTAAGGATGAATGCAGCGATTTGTTTACCAGTGACATGTGTTAAGGGAATAGCTTCAATCCATTTCATGAAATATTCTGTGGTAGTGATAATAAATTTATGGCCATTGGAGGAAGGTGGATGAATTTTACCCACAAGGTCAATTCCCCATTGACAAAAAGGCCAAGATGTAGCAATTAGTTGTAATTCTTGTGCGGGCATGTGTATCAAGTCTCCATGTATCTGGCATTGCTTGCATTTCTTAACAAACTAATAGGCATCTTTTTCCATGGTAGGCCAATAGTAACCAACACGTAAGAGTTTCTTGGCTAAGGTAGGACCACTAGAATGTGCCCCACATATACCCTCATGTACTTCTCATAAGGCGGTGTTGGCCTCATCACGCTCAAGACATCTAAGTAAGGTACCATCAAGACTTCTTTGGTAAAGGGTATCAGCTAAAATGACATAACAAGAAGCTCAACGGATGAAGGTCTTACAGGATTTATTTGATAAGGTAGGTGGAAAAGTATTGTTACGTAAATAGGTATAAATGTCTCCATACCATTGGGAATCAAGACCAATGATAAGACATATCATCTCAGATTATGATATATTATAGGCAGGTTCCAAGAGAGATTCCACCAAGAACTCACAGCATGTAGCATTACTTTGACATTTGTATAAGAGACCCTATTGTAGCCATGGCATCGATAGCTCTGTTGTTATCTCAGGGAATTTGCTCAAAGGTAATCAATGTGAAATAAGCTTTAAAGTCATCCACTATTCTCTTATAAGGCAACAATTTTTCATCTTTTGTTTTGTAATCATTATTAACCTATTTGATTACCAATTGAGAGTCATCAAAAACATGTAACTCAAGAATCTTCCATTGTACGGCCATACGAAGTCCATTGATCAATGCCTCATATTCTATGACATTATTGGTACACTAAAAATGTATCTTGTAAGCTTTAGGTATGTAATCCCCTTGAGGAGTGACAAAGAGAATGCCAGTGCCAGAGCCACCCTGTGTGTAGGAACCATCAAAATATAAACTCCAAAGTTGTGTAGATTCTATAGTAAATATTGATTCATCAAGTAATTCAACAACAATTGGATGATCATCTATTATAGGAGCATCTGCAAGTTGATCTGCTATAGCTTGTCCTTTCATCTCTTTTCTTTCCACATACTCAATGTCAAATTCACTAAGAATAATTACCCATTTAGCCAATCATCCTGTAAGAGCTACTTTAGTTAGAAGATACTTAAGAGGATCAATCTTTGCAATGAGTTTTGTCTGATGTGTAAGCATGTAATGTCATAGCTTTTGAGAAGCAAAAACTATGGCAAGGCAAGATTTATCAATGGTGGTGTATTTCAACTCATATCCTACTAGAGTCCGACTGATATAGTATATAGCACATTCTTTTCCTTCTAAATCACGCAGTGCCAAAAGTGCCCCCAATGTTGTAGTACTTGCCGATATGTAAAGAAGTAAGGGCTTATCATCTGTGGGAGGTACTAACACTGGTGGTGACATCAAATATTCCTTAATCTTTTGAAAATCTTGTTCACACTTGTCATCCCATCTAAATGGAACATTTTTACATAACAGGTGTTGAAATGGTCGACATTTATTTACAAGTTGTGCTATAAAATGACGAATAGATTGTAACTTCCCTTGTAATGGTCGTAACTGATTGATGTTCTTAGGTAGAGGCATTTCTAGTATGGCTTTCACTTTGGCCAAGTTAGCTTCAATTCCTTTAGCAGAGATAATGTATCCCAGGAGTTTCCCAGAGATCACCCCAAAGTCACATTTTTTTAGAATCAATCAAACTTTGTATTTTTCTAACCATGTGAATATTTTATCCATGATTTCTAAATGGCCTTCTCTAGTGAAATATTTTCTCAATAAATCATCCACATAATCTTCCAAATATGTGTGCATTATATCATGAAAGATAGTGGTCATTGCACGTTGATAGGTAGCTCTGACATTTTTCAATCCAAAGGGCATGACATTCCAACAATAGGTTCCCCAAGGACAAGTGAATGCTATCTTGATTTGATCCCCAGGAGCAATTTTAATCTAGTTATAACCCAAAAATCCATCCATAAGTGATAACATCTCGTGTCCTATCGTTAAATCTACTATCATGTCAATGTTTGGCAATGGAAAATCATCTTTAGGACAAGCTTTGTTTAAATCCCTGAAATCTGTACAAACACAAACACTTCCATTGGGTTTTGAAGTAGGTACTAGATTTGAAATCCAATCTGCATAATCAATAGGTTTTATGAATCTAACATCCAATAATTTTTGTAGCTCAGCTTTTACCAATAGCACAACTTGTGGGTGCATTTTCCTCAATTTCTGTTTGACAGGTTTTGCCGCCGATGGTAAAGACAAGTGATGCATGAAAAGATTAGGATCAAGTCCTGGCATATTGGCATAGGACCAAGCAAATTTAACCTGTCTTTTCTTATCAAATTGTGTAAATTTTTCTCTTTCAGTAGGTGTTAATGATTCTGCTAGTTGTATGATTTTCGGCTTCTCCTCTATACCCAAGTTTGCTATCAATGTTTTCTCAACTAACATGGATGACTTTTCATGTTATGATGATCGAGGAAGTGTGTCAAGCCTTCCATCCTCAAGTGCCTCAGAGAGGTTTTCACCCTTGGATACATCCTTTATTTTTACTTTTTCTGAGTCTAATAGTGTCATAAAATGGTTTTCACTAGAAGACCTATTTATATTCTCTATAATTTTGCAACTGAAATGCTTGGCACCCTCTCTAAAATAAGCTGCTCTATTAAGTTCTATAATGAAACCAGCTCTATGGTCCCCAAAAGGTATGTTACTTCAAGCTCCAAGAAAGTTTACTATTTCTTCATCATTTTGAAATGTGTCAAATTAGGGTGGTCCTTGTTGATCCCAATCAATAAGCTCAAGATGAATAAGGGGTAAAGGATCGTGGTTAGTTTCTAGATTATGGCTTGGTTGAAGGGTACAAATGTTATCACACTCATATACGTCTATAAAGTCATCGATGGTACCTTCCTCATTAGCTTGTGTTTCACTAGAGGTCTCTCCTACCTTACTTGACTGACACTTAGTACTCAAGGTCTTACCTTTATGCATATCCTGACCTAAGCCAAGACTTTTTATGCACAAGTAGGTTGTATTGGCTCTAAGATTCCTTGTTTATGTAAACCAAGAGGACTCTTACCGTCATATCCCATTTGTTTCAAGATCTCAAATCCTTTGCCATACCATTCAACAAGTAGCTTAATCTCTCATTTTGTTCCTTTTTTATATCTTAATCTTTGTACAACCAACCTGGAGATCTTCTTCTTCCATCTCATCATATAAGGCTCCCCATCTTGTAAAAATTATGGATTTGCAAGAAATTGTAGTGGTTTTAGTCATTTGTGGTTTGCCATAGGTTTAAGGAGACAAAGGTAGCTTCCAAATGCAAAGAGCATGACTCATAGTATATTCTCCTACTCCTTGTTCTTTGACTTGTATTTTGACCTTAGTTTCATTGGATTTGGAAGTGGATGCTCTTAAGGATTCAGAATCAACATATTTTTGAGAATAAGGTGCTTCATGATTGCTTGGGATTGTGGATTCAATTTGAGGATTTAGATTATTACAATACATGAAGGGATTTGGATCCCTTGTTATAGTGATCTCAACATCATTATACAAAAAAAATATACATTGATGATATGTAGAAGGTACGGCTTGCATTGCATGGATCCATGGTCATCCAAGAAGAATATTATAAGTCAAAGGGATATCAAAAACTGGCAAACCATATCCTTCACCATAGGTCCAACCCTAATGGGCAATGCAACTAACCTTTTGGATGAGTGTTCTTCTTCATCATAGGCTTTTATAGTCATTTTATTTTTCAGATCCACTGTATTCTCAGAAAAGCCTAATTCTGTGATCACTTTCAAAGCACAAATATTTAGACTTG
Source organism: Cunninghamia lanceolata (assembly GCA_027924645.1). Classification (NCBI taxonomy): domain Eukaryota; kingdom Viridiplantae; phylum Streptophyta; class Pinopsida; order Cupressales; family Cupressaceae; genus Cunninghamia; species Cunninghamia lanceolata. The sequence goes on from BSBN01000742.1 coordinate 1,213,678, forward strand.
CTCCTCCATCTATCAAAACTCGTTTGATCTTGGCTTTATGGATGAAGGCTTCAATAAATAAGGATGAATTGTGTGGTTGGTGCATGGATAAATCATCATTTTCTATGAAAGTTATGGTATGAGAAGAAGCAATATGTCCCACCATGGCCTGAAATTGATCTACATATGGCTTTATGCTCAGGAGATAAATGCAAAAGCTCAAATATAGAAATTTGTGCTGGTGTCTTTCCTAATAGCTCTATAAGGTTATATTGTGTGGCTGATGTGGCAAGCTTAGTATTAGGACTATGAAGAATAACTATAGCAAGCTTAGGGTTAGGACCTTGAAGGGTAACAGTACCTCTAAATGTGGTGACATTACATTCAGGATCCTTACTTTTTATGATGAAGGTATTTACATGGTTATCTACTTCACTGATGTGATTTATGCAATAGTCATATTTAACATTGGTATAGTTTACACCATCACCAGATTTAGTGGCCTTCCCTTTATCTTATTCATGCCTAGGGAGGGGATCCTTAAACACCTCATGATCAAAGTTGCCAGAAGGAGTATGTCCATCAACTGCAATCTTACCATCATCAATAAGGTCGTGTATCACATGTTTGAGTTGATTACAACTATTTGTCCTATGTCCTTTATGTCAATGATAGTCACAAAAATGATTGTCATTCCACCACAGGGATTTGATTGGTGGATTATATTCCCCTATTTCTAGTAGTTTTATGAGATTATTTTCAAGAAGTTCTTTCAATCCTAATTCAAGTGGCTGTCCTAATGGCGTAAAATTTCATTTTGGAAAAGTCTTTTGTTTCTCTTTTCCTTTGTTTGAAGATAAACCTTTCAGATTGTAAATTGGTTGTGTGGTTTTAACCATTTTTTAATCGACAACTCCATCATTTACCACATTTTTGTTTTTAGCCCAAAAGGGTGTCTTGTTGTTACTTGAACTAGAATTTCCTTTCTGGTCCTTGTCACTATATAATTTGATAGTACCATCATCAATAAGAGTTTGTTCAATTCGTACTCCCATTTCTATTACTTCTTCAAAAGAATCTAGGCAATTAAGATGAAGTTCCTTTCAAATTTCTTACAAGTTCAAGTTTCAACAAAAGAGGTCAACTAATTGCTTGTCAGGAATGTTGTAAGGTGCTCTTTTAGTCAAGTGCCTCCATCTTTGTAAAAATGAAACAAAGGATTCCCCTTGTTTTTGTTTAGTGTTAAAAAGATCTGTCATGGTCACTTCATGTTCACAATTATAAGCATAATGTGCAATGAATTTATCAGACAATTCTTGAAATGTTTTGATAGTTGGCAGTAATCAGGAAAACCATTCCATTGCACTTCCTCTAAGACTACGAGGAAACAATCTCATAAGGTATGTTTCTTCCACAGCAAATTCCAAGGTAGCAGCACAAAATTCTCTCAAATGATCTTTAGGATCTCCCTTTCCTTTATATTTGTCAAGTTTTGGAATCTCCCAATTACTAGGAAATGGTGGCATCGGTATGCTTGGATCAAAAGGATAAGGGCATATGTCTTCAAGAGAAAACTCATGGGATGAAGTCTTAGCATTCTTGAGATTGTCTAATTCTTGTCTTAGTGCTCTAATTTCATCCAAGATGGGATCATTTGTAGGTGGTGGCTTTGATACCTTTGTAGAACTCTTATAGCTTGGTTGCAAATAAAAAGGTCTATGATCTTTCACTTTATCATCATTGTTTGTCTTGATATTTTTAGATCCACTAGATCCTGCCTTTTCATTTGCTATGAGTAAAGAGGCATCAAAATCATATGGTATTTTTATCCCCTCATCAGCAATGGCTTTAAAGAAATGTTTTGGATTATATTTGACCACTACTTTGAAGATTTTGAGGAACTTTTCATCATTGAGTGTTTCTATTATATGTTCTTGGGATATGTCTTCATCATTTGTATTGTTTTGTTCTTCCTCATCTGCAACACTAATACGTTCTTCCTCATTAATATCCTCATGATGTCTTTCTCTTTCTTGATCCATTTCTCTTTTTGTTTGAAATCTTGTCTTAGGGGGCATGTGTGATAATTCTGATCTTTGACCTAGGATGAGTGAGATAACAAGATATAAGGATGCAAGGTTGTAATGTAATGCAAACTTTAGGATATGAAGACAACCTAAATGAGTATGATGTGACTAAATTTCAAGTGGGTTGATGATGACTCTAAAATAGATTAAGGTAACTCTAGGTCTGAAAATAATTGTGACATGAGGCTTTACCTGTGCTATGATAGATAAACACAAGGACAAGTGATCAAGAGAGGGTGTGCTAAAGTATGAGATAATAAACTCCAAGCAGGTTACCCTATCCTAGGATGTTGATATGTTCCCTAACTCAAGGATGATGAACCTTAAGTGATACGGGTGATTAATAGCTGATGTTTAATTTCAAGACCTAAGAAGAGCAACCTAAGTACAAGCTAAAGGTTTTTCTTGAATAGTGATGGATATTGCAAGTGTGTATGACTCACTAGGATATTCTAGATATGCAACGACTCAAGACTAAAACCCTAGAAGATCAGAAATAAAGAATGATGCCTAAAAGACTGGATATGACTGTGTTTTCACTTCTTTGTTTAGGAACAATGGATTGGTATAGAGGGATAGTTTTGTAGTTGTTTGATTTTTTGAGGTTTTGTAAGGTTGAGATGTTCAAATTCCTCGGTGTGATGTTTACTTGAGATTTGTTTCAAGAACACACATCAATCATAGAAGACACATGGCAATCAGATTGGGTATTTTTGATGACATCTTGATGTTTTGCAAACACTTGTAGATATGCACAATCCTAGGCTAGGAAAGGACAATACTTTTTGAGTTCCCACTTGGTTTTACCCAGTCGCGCCTACTTATGGTGTATGGCTCTAGGAACTTGGGGCACAAGATCCCCCTTACAGTACACTCACTTCTCAGGCACACCAAGTTCCAAGTCCTTAAGACACGCAGATCTTAAGATACTTTGCTATCTCTTCCATAAGCCACAAAAATGTGGGATGACTATCAGAGATCTATCATCTGACCTCCTATATCAGTAAGTAGAGTGTTTTTGGCCACTAAACAAAGAGGTTCTAGTGTATATCTAGGGGACTGACACCTTACAAGCGTCCAGCAAGCCACTTAAGGCTTTAACTAACTTTACTAGGAGTTTTAATATACACAAAGGTACGCCTCCTTTTGAGCTAGCACTATACGGTAAGCGCTAATACTAGTTAGACTTGGCTTTCGCCTTATCCTCAATTTATATAGTGGACTGGATGAAAGTACCACTTGGGGTCACAAATGAGTTCTCCTTGTCGATGTGTCTCAAGAGTAGGCCCACTCTAAAAGGTAACACAAAAGCAAGACAAGTACATGTTTCTGATCTCTAGGCTTGTACTAAGACGTAAGGAGAGAGCATACACATGCAACTTGCTCACACTTGCATGGGGTTCATTTTAATTCCAAATCCAAATGTGTGGGTGGTTATACAAAATGTCAAAGGAATGCTTTTGATTCTCAAGATTGCTGAATGGCGCAAGAGAAGAGCATACACATTCAATGACAAAAAATAAAACCACAAGACATGGCAAACACTTGTTAATTTTAACTCTTTCTTGTGATGAGACAAACACTTGAATTTACGAATCCAAATGTGATCTAATCTATAAAAAGAAGACAATGTTTCAAGATTAAATTCTCTGACAATCGAACCTGCAGCACACTGATTAGTAGTTTGCAAAATAGTCTTTGATAGGCGTAAAGATGCAAGTAAAATGTTAGACCAGTATGAATGATCCTGCAAAAGTCCACACAAAATGTTAAATACACCGCGAGATGAAAAATGTTTGATGATTTGCAACAAAAGGCTGAATTTTAAATGGTTATACCTACAAATATTAGATGTTCCTAGATGAATGGCTTGTACTATTGTGAATCTCTCCAAATCCCCTTTCCAACACCTATAAAAATGTGAAAATCTGATGAAAATCAAAAAAGTTATGCCAGTTTGAACAAAATAGCCTCCTAGGGCTAAAAACGGGCACCTTGGTGGTTTGATCTGTCACTGATGGTTTGCAAAAAAAAGTCAATCCTATCACATGAGGTAGTTTGATTTGAAGGCTATCTCTAACAAATTCTAGTGGTTGAAAATTTGGTTGTTAATGTTAACTACTAAAGATTCCACAGACTGAGTCTTGTCACCAGACCACAACGATGAGCATTTATATTAATAGAGACTCATCATTTTACTTTCACCAGTAACTATTCAATTTCTTAAGTTCTCATCTTGTGAAGTGTATCATTTTTCCTCCATTATAGTGAAAATATCAAAACAATTTGATCCTTTTTAAGAATAAATAACCAGTGTTGGATCAACTATTCTGCTCCTCAATCAACCCTTGGCCATGATCTTATTTTGGTTCGGGCTTGGCTTCAGAAAAATGTTTCAAAAATATCCCAGCTAATTCAAAGATGGGAGCAGAGAGGTTTCTTATGGCGCATTAAATTTGTATTGGACAACAACTACAAATTAGGAGAAATGAGACAAAAATTCTTTACAAGCATAACCAATGAGTGTTTCTAGTTTCTCATATGGAATATGCACCTTAGCATCAAAAAACACGAACTAGAATACCACAATAGACTTGTATCTATTCCATTTATCATTTTGAAACTAACAACACCAATGTTTGCATTTAAACTATAGTGAAACAAATGTTTAGCTGGAATTCATTAATAGATGAAACAGTTTAAAATCAAGCCATTATAGAATTTAATGCCATGCTCAATTCATCGGCGCTTAAGCATTCAAGTTCACAGCAAGATGATCTACACAGTGGTAAAAAAAAAACAATTATATTTAGAACCTACCTTTGATTGCCACTTATAATTGACCTCAATAAAATCATGATTCCATAAGGTTATTGCTAACATTTTCAGGCAAATGCCATATGCAATGATTATAGAACTCCAGTATAAACTAACAAAGAAAAGATTGATAGATTGTAGCCATTGATGAATACGTGAGGAGAAGCGGCTAATGCAGGATAAATGAGAGCCAATGAAAGAACTATCACACTTTGCTAGAATCCTTTCGGTCTACACCCAAATGTGAACTTTAAGATTTTGTTAGAAATTGCATTTGGGAATGCTCAGATGGTAATGTATGCAAAATGTGAAAGAACAAGGCACACAATCAGAACAGTTTGGAGGCAATCCACTAGACAAAACCTGCAAACAAACTCAACACCAGAGCTTACACTAACAATTGATTATCAGTAGGGGGTTCATGTCGGGTTCACCAATAAATGTAGCATAAATTATGAATTTTCAGCAAAAAACCTAATAATGCCACATTTTAAAAGCTATAGAAAGATCAAAGATTAACCAAACAAAAATGAATGTTACTGAAAGAGAGTTCAAATGTGGTTACTCAGAATATAGCATAACTCCAATGTAAATTTGTCCAGGGCGTCCAAATGGAAAATGAGATAGGTTTTTATAAAAGTTGGTGAAAATTGGTTTAGGAAGTTGAATGGGTTTTGAATGGAATGGTAGGTATTTTATGGGTTTTTATTTTTATTTTATTTTTTGATTTATGTTAATGTGTGGCAAATAATAAATTAAATTTGTTAAGTTCAATTTATTATTTACGGGAAGATAAAAAAGTGAGATTTAATTAATTTTAATTAATTACATCCCATATGAGGTTTAAAGAATAAATGAAGGATAAATTGGAATAATTGAAGGATAATTAGAAATAATTATGGATTAATTAAGGGTAAATAGGGATTTGATCAGTGGTTAAATTTTTATGTCTACAGAATTATGTTTGAAGAGCCTGTTACAATCTTCTGTGATAATTCAAGTGCAATAAATATTTCAAAGAATCCAGTGTTGCATTCAAAGACAAAGCACATATCCATCAAGTTTCACTTTTTGAGAGAGAAGGTGAATGAGAATGAAGTCAGATTGGAGTTTGTTTCTTTAAAGGATCAGATTGCGGATATCTTCACTAAGCCTCTACCTAAGGATACTTTTGAGTATCTCAGAGTGATGCTAGGGATTATCACCCCTCCTATTCAGAACTAAGGTGCACTAGTGTGCATCAGTCTGGTGGAACTCACAGTCATATCTTGTGATCTAGATTGGTGTTAAGGGGATGCTACTCAGGGGCAGTAGTTAGTATGATTCTAGAATAAGAAACAAAAAGAGGAAGAGATGATTGCAAATATGTTCCCTTTGCCATTGATGTCAAAGGGGAAGAGAAGTCATGTGAAAAAATTGGAAGTAAGCAGTTGCTGGTGAAAGGGGGAGTAGTAAAGAAAGTGGTTGCAAGTATGATAAGAGAAAGGATGAGAAGTATTTGTCTTGATGATTGAAATAGTTTTTCACATCATATGTTGCTATCAATGATAAAAGGGGATATTGTTGCAAATATGTGCCTATGATGTGTTGTCATTGATGCTAACATATCTCTTTGTTAGAGACAATGAAGACAGTGTAGTTCAGTGAAGTAGATTGCCCTACATTTCTAGTGAGATGAAGATCAGAGTCTACGGACTAAATTGTAGGGGATTGTCTAAAGTTGCTCCAGTTAAGATTTGAGAGATCCACAAGAAGAATTGGTGAAGTTATGGCCATCTGAGTAGAACTGGGTTTTGTTGTTGTTTAGAGGTGATAGAGTGACAAGAATTTGGTCTGGATTGCTCCGCATTGGAATATTATGGTCTGCGGTTCTAGAGATATGTTTGGGACATTGGTGTGTATCCTCAACTCAAGTGGTTCATGGTTTGAAGGTCCGCAAGAAATCTTTCTAGTGTGATAGTCATGACAGTGAGTGTTCTTAAGTTCCCAAATGAAGATGCAAGTGTTTTTTGTGAATTGAGGTGATGCAGTTGTTCTTGTTGATTTCATTGTGCTTGTGGTGGTCTCTAGATTGTGTGCCTATTATCTTGGTGGTCCGCATTGATGATTGAGCTCGTGGTTGAAGATTTATCCTTGGGTGTTGTTGTTCTTTCCAGTCTTAGCCAACCGAATGCTTGGTGCATGTTGCGGATGATCTAAGAGAAGTTCTATGGAGTGTGGCCTATCGTTCAAGGAAGATTTAAGTCCCAGCTATGTTTGGCTAATAGGGTAGTGGTTGCATATATAACATTTTTGTATTTGTGAGTAATTGTTTGTAATGCCTATCTTGGAGAATGTTCCAGATAGATGATTGTAAGGCCAACTTTGATGTTCATTCCAAAGTTGATGTCATGTATAAATAGGTGCTGTGAAGTCATGAAAATGTGTCGATGTGAGTGAAGATGTGGAGGTAGCAAAGAAGTGTTTGAGGGTAGAGCAGATGTGTTGTGAGCTTCAATGGAACTGAACATTGCATGAAGAAGATGTTGTTTCTCAGTTCAACCTTTCACTGTTAATCTTGTGAATGTTCTTATAGGTAGTGAGCCTCCATTGAGAAGTGAGCTCTGGGTAGTGCATCTGAAGGCAAGTGCCTTCCCATTTTTCTATTCTTTTAATAGAGAATAAATCTTGTGGGTTAACCCCCACCATGGTTTTTCCCTTAACCGGGTTTCCATGTAAAAATCTTGGTGTCATGTGTGTTGATAATGTTTTTGCTCATGTGTTGTTGATTTATGCTTTCATTGTTATATCATTAATTTATTAATAAGTGTTGAAGAAGATTAGATGCTACAAAAGATAAAGTTTTTGTGACAACTGATTCACCCCCCTCTCAGTTGTCTGCACTAATTTAAACAATAAAACTTTCTGAAAGGTCATCCATTTTAATACTATTGACTCAAGAACATGCTTAAACATGGAGTTTCCCCCCGAGATTAAGCCTACCTAGCAAGCTAGCCCATTAAACTTTAAAAGATTTAGTAAGCATTGTGCTTTATGAACCATTCATTAAAGAACCCCTTTAGTTCATCCAATGACAAGTAGGAGGTATTTTTCATAGTGTATCAAATTATGGTTTTTTATTAGAATTCAACTTCATAGTTCTTTTTTTAAAAGATAATGTGCCTGGTAAACCTTTTAATGTGACTGGTGACACTGGCGTGACACGCCCTCCAGCTCCAAGGGAATGCTTTTGCCCGAAGCTATGAACTAGTGAGGCCACAACATGGGGGACCTCATCCCCTAGCACAAACACTTGCATTAACACTACAAGTTCAAACCCGTGAGCTTGTTGGTGCAACGAAGGTGTAAATCTTGTGAGCTCATTGGCCTAGCAGGGATTTGAACCCTTGTAGCCATCACTACAACAGAGTGACTTAACCACCGAACCATGTCCGTAACGGTCAACTTCATAGTTCTTGATCCAAATGCATTGACACATATTTTATGACTAGAGTGGTTCACATAATTTGTTGGCCACAAATTAGGGGCCATGATGTGTCATACAACCACTTGAATAGTAATCATCTTGACAAGATGCTTAGAATAGTTCAACACAACAAGGAAGGTAGGTAGGGAAGGTCATTTGAGCAACAATAAGGAATTATTCATAAACTTGGACTTTCAAAGAGTTATGTAGACAAAATTAGCAACCTCAACATAAACAATTGTGTTTAGTATATTGTTCGATGGATAAGTAAATATTTGTGCTACTTCTTAAAAATTCTGAAGAGAATATGATGAGGTGTTTTACTATAATTTACATTAAAAAATTATTATATGAAATTAATTAATATTATATCCCAAATCATGGATCCTCTACCCTCCACACCATAACTAGGGACATCAAATCTCTCCACGCCTCTCAAGTACTTATGCATCAAGATCTTAGCCCAGGCTTGGTCCTAATTAGTGCACCACTTCCAATAAAGTTTCACGGCAAGGGTTGACCAGTGGGAACAACCTGTCGTAGCCCAAGACCCACTTCCTTTTGAGATCTACATATGTCCTCCCACTTCACCAAAGGCCACTTAGAAGCATCCAAGATCCCAAACCATAAAAACTATCTAGATAAAGAGTACAAATCTATGATAAAGCAAAGAGGAGCCACTTGCGCCATACATCTGTAAATAGGGAGAGCCTGAACCACTAACTTAAGAAGAAGCACTCTGGCCACAAAAGTGAGCCACCAAATAGTCTAATGTCTAACTCTACCCCAAAACTTATTAATAATCTTTTTCCAAGTAACCTGAGGAAAAGGTCCCACAGAAATAGGAATTCCAAGGTACTCCAAGGAGAGGGATCCAATTTGAAACCTGAGAATCCTAGCAATTTTATTGACTGAATCAAAGGAGTATTAAAGAAATAAATGGAAGACTTGCCTTCATTAATATTGTGTCCTGACGTAACCAGATAAATATCCAGCACCCATCTGAAATTGTTAGCTTCCCTAATCTTTACAATCCCCATCAAAGCAGTATCATCAACAAACTGGAGTTGAGACTAAGAAAGAAGACCGATCCCCCAACTCCACCCATGGATGAGCCCTTGTCTCACATACTACTTTAAAAATCTTCCAAGACCCTTAGCTAAAATGATGAAGAGATATGGAGAGAGGGGATCCCCCTGCCAAAGACCATGAGACACCCCAAACAAATCAAAAGGCTCCTCGTTAATAAGAATTGAGAAGGAAGTAGAGGTAAGACAACTCATAAACAACTCAATCTAATCATTTCCAAACCCAAAAGCATTAAGGATGTTTTGCAAAAAGGACCATCTCACCCTATCATAACCTTTAGCCATGTCCAATGTCATGAACATAGCCTTTTCCTTGGAATTAGCCATCAAATGGATAGCCCCAGCCGCAATCACAACATTGTCCAAAATTTCCCTACCAAAAATTAAGCCCTCTGGCTCTTTTGAGATAACTCTATAGAGCCATGGTTTAAGTCTCTCTGCCATAAGATTAGAAATGATCTTGTAGACCATGTTGCAAATAGTAATTGGTCTAAACTGATCCAACAATTTTGCTCCTACCCTCTTGGGAATGAGAGCTAGAAAAGTGGCATTCAAAGCTCTCAGCATCTGTTTATTAACCTAAGATTCTTACGCAACAGACAATTAATCATATTTGACAATATCTCAAAACTCCTAAAAGAATTCAATAGGAAATCCATCTGGTCCAGGTGCCTTCCCTTTCTTCATCTAAAAAACAATCTCTTTGACCTCAGCAAGAGTAATAGGCCTGCCCAGGCTCTAATTTATCTCATTAGTGACCACAAAAGGAATTCAATTCAAAATAAGATTCTCTTCCAACAAGGCATGAGAGGAATCCTCCTTGAATAAAGAAGAAAAGTACTATGTAGCTTCCTTAATAATTTCAGGGAAGGAGGAAAGTTGGCTTCCCTAAGATGACACCAAAGAAGAAACTAGGTTCCCATGTCTTCTATCTTTAATAGAATTAGAAAAGAAAGTTGTATTCCTAACACCCTCCTGAAGCCAATCAATCCTAGACTTCTGCTACTAGTAAATCTCCTCCCGTAATGACCATTCTTCCAAAATCTTCAAATCTTCACCTTCTTCCCAAAGGGTTTTCTCTGAAAGACCTTGATCCCGGATATGTCTGGTGATCGTATCAAGGCAAATATGGGCAATAGCTTTGGCCTAGAAAATATTCCTAAAGCACTTCTTATTCCATTTCTTAAGCTGAAGCTTGATGTATTGAACATGTTTCACAAAGGAATACATGGCAGTGTCATGCATAGGCATACCTCTCCACCACCAATCCCTCACCAGCTCTTGCAAAGAAGGATCCTGTAGCCACATCAATTGGAACTTGAAAGAGGGATTCTTATTGACACCCAACTTGGATGTAGAGAATTTGATAGGCCAATGATCGAAGCCTCTCTAGTCTAGAATCTTCAAACAACTCACCCACCCATTACCAATCCAAAAGCAAGAAACTAAAAATTTGTTAAGCCTCTCAGAGATGGAATCCACCCCACACCTCCTATTGCTCCATGTGAACATACCATTGCTAGGCTTGATATCAACCAGATTTAAACATTAGATAGAATCCCTTAGAAGAATGGAAGAGGCATCCAACCTAGCCACACCCCCTCTCTTTTCCTCCAAACTAGAAATAGCATTAAAGTCTCCTGAAAGAATCTAGAGGAGAAGAGGGACCAAAGATCTTACCTACTAAATATGGGTCCAAAGACTAGATTTGCCAGGTAAATTGGTAGGAGCATACACATTAGAAAGAAGAAGTTCCCTTGAGAGAAATCTAGAAGCAGCCATTGTCAAATAATATCTACTGGATATCCACCAGAGAGGAGTGATCTTCCATGGATCCCAGAAGCTCACAACCCCACCTACCCTACCATGTGCCCCAATACACTGATATTGACTACTATTCCATAACTTAGGTGCAATACAAGCCACTTCAACAATCAACACCTTAGACTCCTGAATAAACAAAACATTGGGAGAGTGCACTTTAATTAGCTCATGAACAACCTTTTTTCTAGGGATGTTGTTCAAACCCCTTGCATTCCATGACAAAAAAATCATTTATGACGGTTAGAAAAATGGTATTCAATAGGCTTAATTGACGTCGATTCCACCAATTTTTTTCCCATTAATTTCATTTTATCCTGATCCTTTTTCCTCCCTACTTTAGAAGGCTTCTCTATAACTCCTTTTTTTGAGATTCTTTTGTTGCAGCCCCAAATGAGGCAGGGCTTTGCTACCAGTCCTAGGGGGAGAAACCTCTTGTTCCAGCCTCATAATCACATTATGCCCTAAGGTAGATAGAGTCACAGTAGCACCCAAAACTAGACCCAACTCACAAGACCCTGTCTGTGCATGAATTGTAGCCAAATGGAGCACTAGATGCTCAGATTCTTTCCTAATCAAGTTGACATCCTATATGTCCATCATCTACTCTTCACCCATAGGGGAAGCCTCCAGGAGCATACTATTTGGATTCCCCTCTAGCAAGTTCAGATCCTCCAAAGCCTCAAAGTGATTGAAGGAGTCATCTATTTTCTTGTCTTTGAGAGAACATTTTAGACCCCTCCCTCTATTGTGGGGTTTAACAGGAATAAACCCCTCTACATCTACTGACCCCTATGTTATCGGAGCCTTTCCTTTGGTATTCATCTATTCAGCATGGGCTAGAGTTTTGGTTGAAGCACTACAAAAATCCTTCCCTGAGGGGTTAACTTTAGGAAACTTCCTTTACAAGTGCCCATACTCATGGCAGATCTGACACTAGAAAGGAAGAGCTTCGTAATCAAGTTATTGAATCCACATGGTATTCCCAACCTGTAATTTGAGAGAATCTAGTAAAGGGTTATTTAAGTCAATTTCGATACAAATGCGGGCATAAGAGATTACCTTATTATCTATAGTCTGTTGCGACAAGCCTACTGGTTTGCCAAGAAAAAGCCCAATCATATACATAATGTCATTCCGGCAGAATTACAATGACAACCATGGAAGGCAAACCCAAACTGGCACTTTTGACGGGAGCTCCTCTGAAGGATTAAAACCAATATACCACGGTTTAATGAAGAGGCCAACCTGATTGTAGAAATATGGTCCTCCCTTATAGGCCTTGTTGTGATCCGTCAGGTATGAAAACACCACAATGAAATAATTATTTGCAGCCATCATCACCTCCATATCATCCTCCAGATTCCAAGTACGGTGAGTCCACAATTCCAAGAATGGAAGCGAAACCCGAGAACCCATAAACTTACAAATGAGAGCATGATTACACAAATATGTAACATCCTCCATCACTGAATCTTGTTGGATCACTAACACCGGATGAGTAGCACTCCTCTCTAAACATCCATTCAAATTTAGTGGTCTCTAGCCACTAGATTGGGATGACCCACCAACATGCACCAATCTATTTAGAAGATCATGCACCTTTGCATGAGTGGAAAAGGGAGGATCAAACCCTGAAACAACCTCAGAAAAGGACATGCCCTGACTAGAATCCAAAGCTACACATGCATACATACCCATGCCAAGAATAACACATCCCTAAAAAAGAGTAAACCCCACTAACCACACACCCTGAGCCCACAAACACCTACCCCCAATAATGCACAAACCCCCATGTGGACACCCACGCCCCTCAGCCTACATGCAAGGAAAAAGGTAGAAAAAAGTAGGTCGTGACTTCCTACAGGCCGTGGGCCTGCTCAAAAAATGCACCACATAGCCATCCTCTTTAAAAAACTTATATTATTACAATAGCCAAAACAATATTAATACAAAAGTTCAATTAAATTCAGTTATGGAAATACACAAACACCATCCTCCTTGTTTCTTTCTTCAATTATTACATCAACAATTTATCTATAAATTACATTCAAAATAGATACAAATATTTAATAGAAAAGAAATTATTTAAATCTAATACAAACAAATTTGAAATGATTTAAATCTAATAAAAATAAACTTAAAAGAAAAGAAAATATCTATGTATTTTGTTTCTTATGTACCAATTTTTTTCTTTATTTCATACCTAACCTATCTAGGTAAAAATATTTTTTATGGTTTAATAATCAAGTGATATTTTCTCAACATTCTCCTATCAATTCTTATTGTTTTAAATTCTAATTACTTTTGCAATGAAACAAATATCTCTCAAAATTTCTTTCATAAATATATCTATGAATTGATTATTTATGAATGTAAATTTTACTACATTTATAAATGTAATAACCATCCTATTTACTAATAATTTATTTTTCATTACTACTCAAGTACTATCTTAATAAAATAATCAATTTCAATCCCATTTAGATGTGTTAGGTTGATCTCCTTACCAATCATAAACATGACAACAACTCTATGCCACAATATTATGTACTCACACTAAACATGGTAAGCTCCCAAATATCATGGTCATCCCTAGACCCAAACCTAAACCTTGAGGATTCATTTGTAATGGCCCTACCTACATATCTCTTTTTGGGAATCAATGACTCCATAGTTCACACACAAATAATAGAGAGGCTTCATCCTCTCCTTTAAGAAAACTTTGATCTCACTTTTAAATCAAGGCCATTAATTGAACTTATGCTTCCAATTCAATCCCATACACAATAGTATGATAGAAAATACATTCTATTCAAATATTAGTTCAATGAAAACCTCAGCATATGATCACACACAAAACTTCATAGAGTCCAGTTCATACATACATCACATTCACACATAGTGTTTATTTCATAGATGCAACACATGTATATAATGGGACTAACTCATAGATACATCACATAATGTGACTAGCTCAAGCATGCGACTCATATACACAACACATGTACACAATATGACTAACTCAAGGATACATCGGTTATATACCTAGTGATATGATATTGTAATGTATTTAGGTGGATGGAGATTCTAACATGTGCCACACATCACTTAAGTTAGTTATATTGGGCCTTGTAGGTATCTTGTGTAATTAATTATATTAGGTGTTGAGTAGGCCTTCATTAGGATTACCCCTCCATTATGTTATTAGGAGGAGGTCTATGTAAAGAAGCTGAATATCATTGTAAGGATTTGTGTTGAGTATGATATTGTGTTTCAGATTTCTTAGAGATATAGTGTGAAGTGGATTCTTCCATAAGGCGTATTGTACAATGTTACCCTACCTTAAGGGTCTATTCTATTTCTACATATATAGAATATTAGGACATCTTAGAAAAAACATCTCTTGTGTGGTGTGTGATCTCTATTCTATATCACATTATTAAAATTATTATATTATGGATCTTATCAAGTGGTATCAGAGCTACAATTTTGGAAAATTTGGATAAAACCCTAATTTTTGAATATTCACCTATATCTTCCAAATTGATATGTTCTATAATTGTTCTACTAAAGTTGGAGGATCATATAAGGAAGCTATACAGTCCAAACAATAGGTTTTTTATCATCATTCTTGAGTGAGTTATTGTAATTTTATGATTTTTCATAAATTTTCTTTCTAAGTCCCAATTCAAGGAATTTTTATGATATTTTTATATTTTTGGAAATTTTGCCAAAATTTATTAGGTGTCTATTATTTGTATTTTTATTTTTTAGGCCAAACCAAGTATGAAATTATACAATCAAAGTCAGGTATGTGGTAGAAATTTAGAAACCCTAGTTTCAATGGAGGTTCCTATGTTTGATGAAAATGGTAATGGTAGAGAATGTTGGTTCCAATTCAAAGAGCTTATGGTAGACATGAACCTTAGAGTGAAAAATTTAGTTGGCTTTGAAATGGTATTTTCAAGTGTGTAATGACATTTCTTCTTTAGAAGAAATGGAACTAGCTTTCTTAGTGTAGAGGAGGAATTAAGCTACTCTTAGCTTTCATATTACATTACATATAAGTTGGTTTAGAAATGCTAATTATAGGAAACTAAAATACAAAATTTAAGAATTAGATTTAGAATTGTAAATAGAAAAAATAAGCTAACCTGGCACTGAAAGATGGAGTTTGTTGTCTCAAATGCTAGTGTGGTGCACAAATGTCCACATGGTGTGTTGTAGTTCAAGGCACACACTATCATCCTAGTCTCTTTCTCTCATCCAAAATTTTTGTAAAACTTAAATTTTTCACTAGACTTCAAACTCACCTACACAACAGGAAATAGGAAGAACTAAAACAACAAACTAGGGGATGCTAGATAATATAGAAATGATAAAATAGAGCTAAACTAACTAAAACAAATGAAAAAGACAAATGAACAAGAGAAGGAAAGAGATACTAGAAAAACTTCATGTGGTGGAGTGTCTTAAAAATACCTATAATTGAGAGACAATGAAAAATGTTTGGGGTGTTGGGACTAGACAACTGAGAGGGGGGGTGAATTAGTTGTCCCACAATTAAACTTTTCTTCCTTTAACCTTCTTTATTATCTTCTATCAGATTAGAGATGTAAACATTAAAGCATAGATCAACAACATAAGAGCAAAAACATAATCAATGCCACTTGACACCAAGATTTTGATGTGGAAACCTAGTTAAGGGAAAAACCACGATGGGGGTTAACCCACAAAATGCGTACCCTATTAAAAGTACTTAATAAAATAGAAGGCACATGCCTTCAAGTGCACTACCCAGAGCTCACTGCTCAAAAGAGAGGCTCACTGCCTACATAATTTATTTAGAAAGAATTAACTGAGAAATAGCATCTACTTCATGTCTGATTTAGTTTCAATGAATACTCAAGAACTTTCACTTTTCCCCAAACTCTTCTTCACACTCTATACTACTCTCACTCCTTTTCTTCTCTCCTTTACTCTTGATCCTTTCTTTAGATTTTATCTGTTTTGCACAAGGATGATGTTTGACAACTCTTCAACAAGTATTAATACACTTTATCCATCTTGGAATGATCAACAAAGTCAGCCAAACTTAATGCAGATCTTTATACTATCGGTCAATCATAGCTGAGACTTGAGTCTTCCTCCATTAACACGCCATTCTTCATAAACTAATTTTTAGATCATCTACAACACAATAGGAACATCTAGTCAGCCAAGACTAGGAAGAACAACAACAACTAAGAGGAAACCTTCAATCACGAGTTCCTTTGTCAATGCAGACCATGAACACAATAGCCACACGATCCAGAGACCACCAAAAGCACAATTAAGTCAACAGGAATAACCACACCACTTCGCATCACCAGAAACACTTGCATCTTCATACTGAACCTCAAGAACACACACTACCATGACTGCCAAACTAGAAATATTACTTCTGGATCTCCAAACCATGAACCACTCAAGTTGAGGGAACACACCAACATCCCTGACATGCCTCTAGATCCACAAATCACAATATTCTCATACCAAATGAATCTGGACCAACTTCTTGCCATTCTATCACAACAAAACAACTGCAAAAACCTGTTCTACTCAGAGGGCCATAACTTCACCAAATCTTCATGCAGACCTTTCAAATCTTAATTGGAGCAACACTAGATAACCCTATACAAACCCTTTAATCTATGAACTCTGATCTTCACCTTATTAGAAATATTGATCACTCATTTGCACTGTCTTCACTATTTCTGACAAAAGGATATGTTGACATCAATGACAACACATCAGGCACATATTTGCAACAATCTCCCCCTTTATCATTGATGGCAACATATGATGTGAAAAACTGATTTAGCCATCAAGACAAGAACTTCTCCCCCTTTCTCTTATCACACCTACAACCACTTTCTTCACTACTCCCCCTTTCACCAACAACTACTTACTTCCAAGTTTTTCACATGATTTCTCTCCCCCTTTGACATCAATGGCAAAGGGCGCATATTTGCAATCTTCTCTTCCCCTTGTCGATCAAACTGATCTCCAACATTTACATATTGACTACTCCCTAGAGTAGTATTCTCTCAACATCAATCCAGATCTCAAGATTTGACTAAGAATTCCACCGGACTGATGCACCTTAGTGCATCTTAGTTCTATTCATGAGGGGTAATAACCCCTAACTTCTCTCTGAGATACTCAAAAGTATCCTTGGGAAGAGGCTTAGTGAAGATGTCTGCAATCTGATCTTTGGAAGGCACAAACTCCAACTTGACTTCATTCTCATTTACTTTCTCTCTCAAGAAATGAAACTTGATAGATATATGCTTTGTTTTTTAATGCAATACTGAATTCTTTGAGAATGGTTATTGCACTAGAATTATCACAAAAAATTGTGACTAGCTCCTCAAACACAATTCTGATGTCCTTTAACATTTGCTTCATTAACAAAACCTAAGTGCAATTATGTGCTATTGCTATGTACTCTACTTCTGTAGTAGACAAAGATATTGCCTCTTGCTTTTTTTCTTATCCAAGAGACCAATCTTCTCCCCAAGAAGAATACACCACCACTTGTACTTTTTCTGTCATCCACATATCCTACCCAATCAGTATCTGTATATGCATGAAGAGTGAAGTTATTGTCCTTTGGATACCATAGTCCATAATCAATTGTCCCCTTGAGATATTTGAAAATTATTTTGACTACCATAACATGGGATTCTTTTGGATCAGCTTGAAATATGGCAACAAGTCCAACTGCATTCATGATGTCAGGTCTAGTCTGGGTTAGATAAAGCAATCCTCCAATCATGGATCTATATCTTTTCTAATTTGCCTTAGGAGAGTCATCATCTTTACTTAGCTTGCATCCGGTTACCATAGGTGTACCTACTGCCTTTGAGTCTTCCATTCCAAATTTCTTTAACAATTCTTTTACATACTTGGATTAAGATATGAAGATACCTTTATCTGATTAAACAATTTGCAGACCTAGGAAGAAATTCATCTCACCAAACATTGACATCTCAAACTCATTTTTCATCTAATCAGCAAATGCTTTAAACATGCATTCATTTCCACCAAAAATGATATCATCAACAAAAACTTCAACAATTAGAATGTCCTCATGATCAATTTTCATGTAGAGATTACTATCAGTAGTACCTTTACTAAATCCTAGCTTAAGCAAATGCTTATCCAATCTGGCATACCAGGCTCTTAGAGCTTGCTTGAGTCCATACAAGGCATTTGTCAATCTACAAACCATATCTCCCTGATCAGACAACTGAAATCCTTCTGGTTGCTCAATATAGACTTCTTCCTCCAAATCTCCATTCAGAAATGTTGATTTCACATCCATTTGATATACTTTAAAATATTTGAAGGCAGAAAATGCAAGAAATAATCTACCTGCATCTATCCTTGCCACCAGAGCAAAAGTTTCTTCAAAATCACTTCCTTCCACTTGAGAGTAGCCTTTACATACAAACCTTGCCTTTTTCCTTACCACCTAGCCATCTTCATTTAGTTTATTCCAGAAGACCCATTTGGTTCCAATCACATTTTTGTCCTCGGGTCTAGGAACTAGATCCCATGTGTGATTCTTTTCAATTTGCATCAATTCCTCTTCCATTGATTTGACCCAGTTTTCATCATTGCAAGCTTCACTTACTGATTTTGGTTCAATCCTTGAAATCAAACAAATCTCTTCTTGATCTTTAGACATTTTTCTCCTAGTTTGAACACCTTTACTCTTATCTCCTATGATTTAATCTTCAGGATGATTTAAACTTCCATACCTGGGAGTTTTGGAGATTGTTTGAGATTTTGTTTCTTGAACTTGTTCCTCATCATCTGTGTTAACCTCTGGAGTTACCGGTTCAAATTGAATCTGAGTCTGATCTTGAACTTGCCTTCCTTGATTTTGGCTTTCATCCTTGTCATCTGAATCATATCTGGAGTACCTGGAATGTCCTTCTTTGCTTTCATCAACTTTAACATTCGCACTTTCAACAATCTTCTTCAATCTTTTATTGAAGCACCGGTAGGCCTTACATTGAGTTGAGTATCCCAAAAATATTCCTTCATCACTTCTTGCCTCAAACTTACCTAAATCCTTATCTCTTTTGATATAACATTTACTACCAAAGACTCTAAGGTATCTCATAGTAGGAGGATGACCAAACCAAACTTCATAAGAAGTCTTGCCAGAATTTCCTTTGATCTGCACCCAGTTAAGAGTGTAGAGAGTAGTACTCACGACTTCTCTCCAATAAAATTGAGGAACATTTGTTTCCATCATCATGGTTCTGGTAGCTTCTTGAATGGTCCATTTCTTTCTTTCCACAACTCTGTTTTGCTGAGGAGTCCTAGGAGTAGATAATTGTCTTTTTATTCCATGCTTTTCACAGAAAGCATCAAACTCACTGGAGGTAAATTCTCCACCTCTGTCAGATCTCAGACACTTTAATTTACCACCAATCTCATTTTCAACCATCATCTTGAACACTTTAAACTTGTCAAGGGCTTATAATTTTTCTCTCAGAAAAGTTACCCACATCATCCGAGAGTAATCATCAATTAGCAACATGAAATATCCATCTCCTTGCACACTCCCAATTCTAGCAGGACCACAGAGATCAGTATGTACCAGTTCCAATCTCTCACTTGAACCTTGTTCCTTACTCTTGAAATAATTTTTTTTGTGTTTGCCCAATTGACATTCTCTACATAAGTAATTAGGTTTCACAAGTCTTGGAAGATCTCTTACAGCTTGAGTGGAACTTATTTTGACAATGTTGTCAAAATTCACATGACACATCCTCCTATGCCATAGCTGACTTTGATCTGTCTAAGCAAACAAAGAAATTTTTCCAAAACTACTTAAGTGAAAGATGTCACCTCTGGTTTGAGTACCAGATGCAATTTTAGTTCTGGAGCTTTCCAAGATTCTGCATTTTCCATTCTTGAACCAAAGATCATAACCCTTGTCAACCACCTGTCCAACACTGAGAAGATTATGTTTCAATCCTTCCACATACAGAACATCATTGGTGTTGTTCTTTCCATCAAAAGAGATGGATCCTCTACCATGGATTCTACCAGCTGAGTTGTCTCCAAATTTCACAAGTCCTCCTTCATAGTTTTCAAAATTCACAAACTTACTCTTGTCAGTAGTCATATGATGAGAACACCCACTATCAATCACCCATTCATCCTTTTCAATAACCTGAGTAGCCAAGGCACTTTCCACATTTTCACAGCTAGCAGATTTAGTAGACATTAGATCTTCTTTGATAGCAATAAACACCCAATCATTTTCAGAGGAGCCTCCATGATTAGATTCATCATCTGTTACCCCTTCTTCTCCATTTTCTTGGACATAGTAACATTTCTTCTAACTTTTATACCTGTTAGGGTTTGGTTTTGAAAACCTTTCCAAACTTCTTGAGGCAAAATGACCAATCTTATTACAAGCAAAACATTTGAGTGGCAATTTTCCTTCATACTTACCGAATCCTCTTGGCATTCTTCTAGCAACAAGGGCTTCAAGATCTGTTGTTTCTATTTCAACATCTTCAAGATCCTTTCTTTTCTTCATAAATCTATTTGATCTTTCACCCAGATCATATCTTTGTTTTCCATACACATTGGCCTTAAATGCAGATTCAAACTTGGGAAGAGAATCACCAAAATCACTTAATTTGAAGGCTAAAATTTTGCCAACCAGATGATCTCTTGTAACCTCTGAGACTGTCCTGATCTCTTTTACAGCTGCAACCTTATGTTTGTATGAATCTAGTAAACATCTGAGTACTTTTGATACAATTTTTTATTCTTCCAAAGTTCCACTAGCACACCTGATGCCATACACAAGTTCATTTATCTTTTGCATGTAGATTGTGATTTTTTCATCTTCGCTCATCCTCATAGTTTCAAATTTTCCCCTCAGACTTTGCAGCTTTGCACATTTGACATATTTATCACCTTCATACAGATATTGCAACTTTTTCCAAATTTCATAAGCAGTTTTTAGACCAAAGACATTTGTCATTTCTGAATTAGTCAGGGCACTCAACAAGGCTTCTTTAGCTTCAAGATTATTTTCAACATCTTTGATTTGATCAGGATTTGAAGGACCTTTCTCTAGAGGTCTATACTCAACACTTGTTATTGTCCAATAGGCATCACCTATGCATTGCAAATGGCACACCATGTGATTTTTCCAAACAGAATAATTTGTTCCATCAAATCTTGGACTATCCTTCTTGTAGGTTGAAATCCTGGATCTCCTCAAGCGGGTAGGCCTTTATGAGAGGAGTTGGCTCTGATACCAATTGTTGGAACTAGACAACTAAGAGGGGGGGTGAATCAGTTGTCCCATAATTAAACTTTTCTTCCTTTAACCTTCTTTATTATCTTTCTATTAGATTAAAGATGTAAACATTAAAGCATAGATCAATAGAATAAGAGCATAAACATAATCAATCACACTTGACACCAAGATTTTGACGTGGAAACCTGGTTAAGGGAAAAACCATGGTGGGGGTTAACCCACAAAATGTGTACCCTATTAAAAGTACTTAATAAAATAGAAGGTACATGCCTTTGGGGGCACTACCCAGAGCTCACTGCTCAAAAGAGAGGCTCACTACCTATAGAATTTATTTAGAAAGAATTAACTGAGAAATAGCATCTACTTCATGCCTGATTTAGTTTCAATGAATGCTCAAGAACTTTCACTTTACCCCAAACTCTTCTTCACACTCTATACTTCTCTTGCTCCTTTTCTTCTCTGATCTACTCCTGATCCTTTCTTCAAACTTTATCTATTTTGCACAAGGATGATGTTTGACAACTCTTTAACAAGTATTAATACACTTTACCCATCTTGGAATGATCAACAAGGTCAGACAAACTTAACGCGGATCTTTATACTTTCATCCAATCATAGCTGAGACTTGAGTCTTCCTCCATTAACACGCCATGCTTTATAAAATGATTTTTCGATCATCTACAACACGCTAGGAACATCTGGTTGGCCAAGACTGGGAAGAACAACAACAATTAAGAGGAAACCTTCAATCATGAGCTCCTTTGTCAATGCAGACCACCAACACAATAGCCACATGATCCAGAGACCACCACAAGCACAATTAAGTCAATAGGAATAACCACACCACTTCACATCACCATAATCACTTGCATCTTCATACTGAACCTCAAGAACACACACCACCATGACTGTCAAACTAGAAAGATTGCTTACGGATCTCTAAACCATGAACCACTCAAGTTGAGGGAACACACCAACATCCCTAACATGCCTCTAGATCCATAGATCACAATATTCTCATACCAGACCAACTTCTTGCCATTCTGTTACAATAGAACAGCTACAAAAACCTATTCTACTTAGAGGGCCATAACTTCGCCAAATCTTCATGCGGACCTTTTAAATCTTAACTGGAGCAACACTAGGCAACCCTATACAAACCCTTTAATCCACAAACTTTAATCTTCACCTTACTAGAAATACTAATCACTCATCTACACTGTCTTCATTGTTTCTGATAGAAGGATATGTTGACATCAATGACAACACATCAGACACATATTTGCAACATGGGGTTGTTTGGGAGCATACCTTAGGTCAAGCCCCTATGTTGGTCTTTCAACTTCTATGAACAAACAATGATAAAAAGAGTAGAAAAAATAGTGTGTGCTCTTATCCTATGTGCATCTAGGAATTAAGAAAAATCACAATAAAAATAAATCTATGAGTATCAACCCTGGTCTACAAGAAAGAATAATGTAGTGTGCATGAAAAGATAAACAAGGTGGTGTCCTACATCAAAAGATCTGCCAATATAGATTGAATGTGATAAAGAAAAGAAATATTGCTAATACTTTGTTCAAACAAAAATAAAACTCATCTAAATAAGATTACCAACATGACATAGAAGGTGAAATAGCACTTGAAGTTGTTCAAGAAGATTTTTGCAACATGCAACTTCAAAAAGTTTCAACCATGGAGTTTGTAGCCAAGCACAATAGAGAGAAGAGAGCAAGCGATAGATTTCTTATGGCTGGAGAATAATCTTTTAGGAGGCAAGAGAATAGAATGAGATAGCTTGTTATCTAGATTCAAAATTTATTTTTGCATAAAGATTATGTTGAACTTGTGTTACCAATTTTCACTCCCAACTCAAATTGGCAGAACTGGTACATTACAGTTCAAATTTTTAAAAGTGAAAATTCATAGCATTTTTGGTGGCATCAGTTGTATAAGTTATCATAACAGATTGGTTCAGTTTTATTAGCTATTGTTATGCAGAAGAAATTACAAATCAGTTAACATTCATTGCTTGTTTCAGTACTCATCATTGATTAAAAGATGTCTCATTATACATTGCAGTCTTTTATTCATATCATCAGATGAGATACATAAGATAGAATCAAATTGCATTCAATAAAGAATGGGAGAGAGCAATTATTTGTCCCATACAAGCCATGGGAGTAGCTAAACCAGAATATCAAATACAATATACTATGCAACTATGAAAGGAATAAACTAACAAAGCATATGAATAAAAGGATGTCAATCATTGCCTAAGTTCAGAGGCGGGTTGATCACGTTGTAGCTGCTCCTTTGTTGTCGAGCTCTGAAGATACCTAAACCTGCATTGGAGGAGAGAGAAGAAGGGGTTAGAACTCATGACATGCTCTCATTCATACACTGCATTAGTCAAAACATAATGCATAATAGACTGTATGTGATAGACAGGATCAAAAAGTACAATATCCATTAGGAGAAAGAGAAAGAAATGAAACAACATCACTAAGCATCATTGTTTTTTAAACTAATGTGTTTGTTTCATGTGCAGGTATAGGATAAGTCATGTAGCTATTTTGAAGACATATCAGCATGTGGTATAAAATGGGCTCCCACAAGGGTTGAGCTCAATGTGCTGCCCTCGATTCTCAGAGGGGATGGATTGCAGATACATCATATTGCTCAATCAAATCAATTAAATTGAAGGAGTACAATATCAATCTAATACTTGCAGTTCAAGTCATGATGAAATGCAAGTATTAAAGTGACCTGAAATTGTAAAGGACAACATTCAATGCATAAACAACTGTCAGTATTGCTACAAAGATCAAAAGACAGAGTACATTTGCTACAACAATAGCAATATACTAGCAAATGTGAATAATACTGAAATGTTTGGTGTTCATCATTAAATCCTCATATAGCATTGATAGTGAGTACATACAAAATGAAGAAGAATGCAATGAAAAGTCACGGCTTGTGTATGCTTAGAGGGTTTTAGTCTATTTTTGCAGGTTTAGAATGGAGAAAGAATGCATATATTTCCACAAGTTTCAAGCTCATATATTGGAGCCATTATTCACTAAAGCATACAAAAAGAAAAGTGCATAATAATGAAACTCAATGAAACCCTTATTTCATCAATGTCAGTCCTAATAGTAAGAGAGTTTATTAGTGTGCATACCCAGATGCCAAAAAGGCCATGGCCTTTATATTTGCAGAATTTCATTACATTCTTGGCTGGAAATAATGGGTAAATATGTGCATATTTTAGTGTTTGTTGGGGAGCTCATTCAAGCCATAATAATGTAAGATGATCAACAAACCCTAGAGGTTTCTCACAATTCCATGAAGTCATAAATCCATAGCATTTTACATACCCAGAATACCCAAGGGCCGCGAGTTTCAAAATCTATAAGTTTTGGTTTTATATTCAAAGAGGAAATGAAGAGAAATGTATATATTGTTATAGTTTCGAGTTCATTTGAGCCATAACAATGAAGGAAATGTAAGGGAAATAGTAAAGTTTTCACAGTTGAGAGCTTACCTTGTGAATAGAAGAAAAGAACAACAAAAGCTAGGCCGTGGGTATGTCTTTTGGTTGCATTTTCCAAGCTTCAAACTTAGATTTTGGGCATCTCAACAACAAATAAAAACATAATAACATCAAACAGCAACAATATCTATGAGAAACTAGTAATACTCGTGGATTTTGGGGCAAGAAATCTTAATTTTTGTGCATAAAAAGAACTCAAAATAGAGATAAAAATGATTACCAGTGATTTTGAGGCCTAGATCTATAAAAATGGCATAAAAATTAGTAAAGATGGAGATTTTGGATGCTTGAAACCCTCATACCTGTGGCAGCCAGAGCTCTCATCTTCAAACATTGCAAATTCAAAATGACAAATGAAGTTTAGGGTTTCAAATTTTGTTGGAGGGCTCACTTTGCCCTAAGAATTAGGTGGGATTTTTTTTAATCACATTTTTATTCATTTTGATGCCACACTAATGCCATCGTGGGGTCTTATACCCTAATTTACTTGCCTTAGTGCCATATTTGTGAAGGCTTAAATGCCTAAGGGGTTAGAATCATATTTGGAAGGAAAATTATGTCTTAGAATATTCTTGCAAAATCTTAAGAGGTGCAGATTGGCAAGTTCATGCCTTAGATATATTTTTGAAATCTAGGAGTGGTGGAGGGTTCCACATGCTATTTTTATCCTTTCAGAAATATCTAATTATTCTATATTTTTTATGATTTTTTATGAGAAAAATCAAATCATTGTAAAGCAAATAAAACTTCAAATATCATGTAAAATAATGTTTTAAAGTAATATCCATAAATTGCTTTTAAAATATTATTATTTTTATGCAATTAAATCAGATTTAGGAATTTTTCCTGATTGGCTTTCTTTGGGCCAAATTAGGAGAAATCAGATGATTTGGAGCAGATTTGGGAGAGATAAGGCATGTTTTATTGCCGCTTTTTGGTGGGACCCCTTTGGGGATGAGCTTAGGAGCTTTATTTTATGTTTTGGAGCAGTTATCAAATCTTTTTCAGGGCTTTTCTGGAGGAACTCAAATTTGGAGATAGAGTTTCTTCCTAGCTTTATTTTTTGGAGATATATGTGGCAGCTTCTGGGTTCTTATGGGCATGAGAGATCAGTTTATGGAGTAGCAATGGAGATCAAAGTTTAGGACATCAGAGTCTTCCTCTCACACTGAGAGTGTTGTATTCCATTTCATGTGTACTCATTATTCCTTTAGTTTATAGAGCAGCAGTTTTCCTTCACTTTTTGCCTCTACTTATGCAAAGTTGATTTGATATTACACTGTGATAAATATTTATCCTCTATTTTGTCTTGATCTTGTGATAGTTATGCAATTATTTTGCTTGATTCAGGTTGCATGTCATGTTCTGTTGAACCTTCATGCAAAATATTTATGGATTAGGTAGAATCAAATTGTTGTGAAGACTAAAGTTTTGTAGTCTAATTGTGAGTAAGATCTGATAGGAGTTTAGTATTGGTGCATTGCCTTAGAGGTTAATTTCAGTTATTTCAATACACCTCTCTCATCCCTTTTCTCAGACAAGTCAATAGTTTAGGAAATCTATCAGGGGAACTAGCCCCACATCTGGAGATTCACTCTCAACATAGATTACCCACAATCTAAGAGTGTTTCCATGTTGCAACAGGATAGTAAAGTTTGTCTTTGCTAAGGGTGCAATCCTGATTGCCAACAGTTTTTGGCATGCCTACTAGGACTCTGAAAGCTTTTTCAGAGAAGTTTTAATTCTTAAAAGATGTTGTTCTGGTATATGCAGCAATGTTCTAGCCTTTGGAGGCCTTTTACAAGTATACCTAGCGACTCAATCTTCTCTGGTCTTACATGCAGAACTAGTACATTCAGCTCTTTAAAAATTAGATCAGGACCAAGTTTGACTTTTTCAATCCAAAGTATGATCATTTATCATATTATTTGGTGTGTGTATCAGTATTCCAGCCTTTGGAGGTAGAAAATCAAACACATCTGGTGACTCTAAGTGCAAGTTTACTGGTTTCAGTATGATCAAGTGAGTTGGTATGTTATAAAAATCATCTTTTCATTCCATTTTCCATCTTACATATGAGTAGACATGTTAGATTTTCATAGGGAGTATGAATATCCACCACCATACTATGAAACTGCTATCCATAGGGCTCCTTATCAACCATATCAAACCAATCAAGCTGTTGTTTTCAATTCCATGGCTTCTCAAAATCAGCATGCACAATATAATTACTACCCTCCCACCCCTACTCAGCTTCCTTACCAGCCATATACAAACAGCTATGATGATGGTTTTAGTCCAAATACTCAGGATGCTTACCGCATGCCCATTCCTACCTAATCTCCTAGTCAGCCAAAACAGTCTAAAATGACGGAGCTTAAAGACATGATGAAAGACATTATGTCAGACCTCAACAAGTAGATGGAGGATATTAAAAGGCAACATGAGTATAATCAGCACTAGGAGGAACTGGCTTATCAAGCCTATCTTCATGAGCATGAGTTGGAGGCACAAAGAACACAGTTTGAGTTGGAGATTGCAAGCATGAAGAGTTATCAATATCAACAAAGAGGGGGATTTCAACCAAGGCAGTATGAAGAGTCTGATTTATAGATGCAAGAGTTGAATCACCAAGTTTACTTTCAACAGCCAGAGTAGCCACCCTATGAGACCTTTGGTTCTGATCAGGAGTGGGAGACACAAAAGAGATAGTTTGAAGAGAATCTGGAGAGAGAGGTATCTCCACAAACAAAGCTTTTTCTTGCTCGAGCCCAAGAAACCCTTTCTATTCTAGAACAACCTACTCAAAGAGAGGTACGTAAGTATAAATTTCCAAGTTTCAAACAGAATGAACCTCTTGATGCCCCTAAAGTTGAAATTTTGAGTTTTAAGCAAACTGAATCCTTTTCCTCCTAAGAGCTTAGTTTTGAATGCAAACAGACTCCCCAGAAAATCAAAATCCCAAGTTTTAGAGGTTCTAATTTTGTTGAGGAGCCTGTTGGCATTCGAGACCAGTCCATTAACCGACAACAGGAAGCTAGGCAGGTAAATTTACTACATATAACTATGGAGAAATATTGATTAGAGAAGTGGAAGGTCAAACTAGAAAAGACTCCTCCTGATGAACCTTTCGATATTCTCATTAATGATCCTCCTTGTTTTGTAAAAGATCATAAAATTCTTTTAGAAAGTCATGTAGTGCAAAAGATGATTCACATGAAACGGTTGCTGTTGTTTGTGTAGAGCAAGTTGATTCAAATATGACCCTAAATCCTCTGCATTTTGATTCCTTTGAAAAAATTTCTAATGTTGTTCATAAGATGCATGAAAGTAGGGTGTAGAAGTCACAAGGTGAAAGTTTTCAGTTGCAAAGACTGAAAGCCCAAGTCTCATCCAAGAAGGCACCAAATAATGAATAAAATTCAATAACTTTGTTCAATCAGTTACCTAGTTTTGTAGGATTAGATGAGGAGAACATGCTCATACCAAAGGTAGCAGTTTCAGAGCAGCATGAGGATCCTCCACATTCTCAGGAGTTGCTAATTGATGCTGAACAATCTGACAGGGAGGTCTTGGAACAAGTGAAAAAGTGTGAAGATAAGTCTGCCATGGAAGTTACATAGCTGACTAAAGACTATCATAAGGTAAAAAACAACCCTCTTTTATTAGAAAATCAAGAGGATTGTGATGAAATCACATTTTGGGATGACCTTGATAATTTTGTTGCAAATTTAGACAATGCGGAAAAGTTTTCAGTTAGTCTGCTTGATGACCTTCCTAGCTTTGATGTTGGAGATGAAAATAGTATGATTATGCCAAGTTTTGACTATCAAAGTATTGTAGAATATCCAGACAATGTGTTGATTCATGAACAAGTATATGAAAGCAAACCTACTTTGATTGATGAAGATTTGTTTCAACATGAAATTGAGTTGTTCTATTTGTGCTTAGATACTATGTCGACACCTTTGGAGAAGGACAGTGTTGATCAAAAGAAGCAGCCTGTAGAGGAAGGTTACTTGGGGTAGCCAGATCGGTAGGGTGAAGGGACAACAAATCCTAAGCAGCAAACCAGTAGTGAAAATTCAAGTTTTATCCTTTCAAGAGGTTGCCCCATTAGGGATTTAGCCAATGAAGTGACCCGCAAGCTTCAAAATATTTTCAATGCCCCTAAGAATGAGATTGCAGTCAAGGAACAGCAGATAAAACTTGCCCATTCATGAAAAACTAGAGGTATGTTTGAATAGAATCAAGGGATTCAAACCTTTGGTTCTACTCTTCAAGTTGCAGTACAGTAATTTATAAGGTGTGTTCTTATTGTTCACTCCTTATTTTTAGTTGGTAAACATAAGAAGCATCCTCAGTTGGTTAGGAGGGGGAGTTATTTCACCCAATCAGTGAATGGTTTTGTTTGACCAGCTTCTTTGGCTAGTAAGAGTAGGTTAGAGTAGTGTTTTCAGTCCTCTAAGTACTACTGCACAGGTTTTTTGGCCACCAAGGCCTTCTAGTTTGTTTTTAGTTTGGTTTGCTTTTATTTTCTGCTACTGTTTGGAGTAGTGTACAACTGAGTTTCAGTGTTTTCTAAGTTTGAGATGAGCAGACTATGACTTTATGCCCAATGGATATTCACGGCAACTGATCCCGATGCTTAGTAGGAAAGTATATAGAAGAAGTCACCAAAAATGTTACCAATTTTCACTCCCATGTCAAATTGGTAGAGCTAGTGTATTACAGTTCATTATTTTAAAAGTGAAAATCCATAGCATTTTTGGTGGCATCAGTTGTATAAGTTATCATAATAGTTGGTTCAGTTTTATCAGCTATTGTTATGCAGAAGAAAGTACAAATCAGATAACATTCATTGCTTGTTTCAGTGCTTATCATTAATTAAAATATGTTTCATAATACATTGCATATCATTAGATGAGATAAATAAGATGGAATCATATTGCATTGAATAAATAACAGGAGAGTAATTATTTGTCCTACACAAGTCGTGGGAGTAGCTAAACTAGAATATCAAATACAATTTATACTATGCAACTGTGAAAGAAATAAACTAAAAAAGCATATGAATAAAATGATGTCAATCATTGCCTGAGTTCAGAGGCAGGTTGATCGCACTGCAGCTGCTCCTTTGTTGCCGAGCTCTGAAGATACCTAAACCTGCATTGGAGGAGAGAGAAGAAGTGTTTAGAGCTCATGACATGCTCTCATTCATACACTACTTTAGTCAAAATAGAATGCATAATAGACTATATGTGATAGACAGGATCAAAAAGTACAATATCCATTAGGAGAGAGAAAGAAATGAAACGGCATCACCAAGCATCATTATTTTTTAAACTAATGTGTTTGTTTCATGTGTAGGTATAGGATAAGTCATGTAGCTATTTTGAAGACATATTAGCGTGTGGTATAAAATGGGCTCCCACAAGGGTTGAGCCCAGCATGCTACCCCCGATTCTCAGAGGGGATGGATTGC
Organism: Cunninghamia lanceolata; assembly: GCA_027924645.1. Classification (NCBI taxonomy): domain Eukaryota; kingdom Viridiplantae; phylum Streptophyta; class Pinopsida; order Cupressales; family Cupressaceae; genus Cunninghamia; species Cunninghamia lanceolata. Next base: position 1,244,325 of record BSBN01000742.1, read on the forward strand.
AGATACATCATATTGCTCAATCAAATCAATTAAATTGAAGGAGTACAATATCAATATAATACTTGCATTTCAAGTCATGATGAAATGCAAGTATTATAGTGACCTAAACTCGTAAAGGACAACATTCAATGCATAAATAGCTGTCAATATTGCTACAAAGATCAAAAGATAGAGTACATTTGCTATAGCAACAACAATATACTAGCAAATGTGAACAATACTAAAATGTTTGGTGTTCATCATGAAATCCTCATATAGCATTGACAGTGAGTACATACAAAATGAAGAAGAATGCAATGCAAATCCATGACCTATGTATGCTTAGAGGGTTTCAGTCTATTTTTGCAGGTTTAGAATGGAGAAAGAATGCATATATTTCCACAAGTTTCAAGCTCATATTGGAGCCATTCTTCACTGAAGCATATAGAAAGAAAAGTGCATAATAATGAAACTCAATGAAACCCTTATTTCATCAATGTCAATCCTAACACCAAGAGGGTTTATTATTGTGCATACCCAGATGCCAAAAAGGCCACGGCCTTTATATTTACAAAATTTCATTATATTCTTGGCTAGACATAATGGGCAAATATGTGCATATTTCAAAGTTTGTTGGGGAGCTCATTCAAGCCATAATAATGTAAGATGATCAACAAACCCTAGAGGTTTCTCACAGTGCCATGAAGTCATAAATCCATAACATTTTACATACCCAAAATACCTAAGGGCCACGAATTTAAAAACCTATAAGTTCTGGTTTTATATTCAAAGAGGAAATGAAGAGAAATGTATATATTGTTGTAGTTTCGAGTTCATTTGAGCCATAACAATGAAGTAAATGTAAGGGAAATAGTAAAGTTTTCACAGTTGAGAGCTTACCTTGTGAATAGAAGAAAAGAACAACAAAAGCTAGGCTACGGGTATGTCTTTTGGTTGTATTTTCCAAGCTTCAAACTCAAATTTTGGGCATCTCAACAACAAATAAAAACATAATAACAGCAAACAACAACAATATCTATGAGAAACTGGTAATACTCACAGATTTTGGGGCAAGAAATCTCAATTTTTGTGCATAAAAAGAACTCAGAATAGAGATAGAAATGACTGCCAGTGATTTTGAGGCCTAGATATGTAAAAATTGCGTAAAAATTAGTAAAGATGGAGATTTTGGATGCTTGAAACCCTCATACCTGTGGTGGCTAGATCTCTCATCTTCAAAAATAAAGCAAAGTCAAAATCACAAATGAAGTTTAGGGTTTCAAATTTTGTTGGAGGGCTCACTTTGCCCTAAGAATTAGGTGGTATTTTTTTAATCACATTTTTATTCATTTTGATGCCCGCTAATGCCATCATGCAGTCTTATACCCTCATTTACTTGCCTCAGTGCCATAGTTGTGAACGTTTAAACGCCTAAGGGGTTAGAATCATATTTGGAAGGCAAATTATGCCTTAGAATATTCTTACAAAATCTTAGGAGGGGTAGATTGGCAAGTTCATGCCTTAGATATATTTTTGAAATCCAGGAGTGGTGGAGGGTTCCACGGGCTATTTTTATCCTTTCATAAATATGTAATTATTCTATATTTTTTATGATTTTTTATGAGAAAAATCAAATCATTGTAAAGCAAATAAAACTGCAAATATCATGTAAAATAATGTTTTAAAGCAAATCCATAAATTGCTTTTAAAATATTATTATTATTATGTAGTTAAAGATGATTTAGGAGTTTTTCCTGATTTGCTTTCTTTGGGCGAAATTAGGAGAAATTAGATGATTTGGAGCAAATTTGGGAGAGATAAGGCATGTTCTATTGCCACTTTTTGGTGGGACCCCTTTGGGGATGAGCTTAGGAGCTTTATTTTATGTTTTGGAGCAGTTATCAGATATTTTTCAAGGCTTTTCTGGAGGAACTCAAATTTGGAGATAGAGTTTTTTCCTAACTTTATTTTTTGGAGATATATGTGGTAGCTTCTAGGTTCTTATGGGCATGAGAGATCAGTTTATGGAGTAGCAGTGGAGATCAGAGTTTAGGATATCAAAGTCTTCCTCTCACACTGAGAGTGTTGTATTCCATTTCATGTGTACTCATTATTCCTTCAGTTTATGGAGCAGCAGTCTTCCTTCACTTTTTGCCTCTACTTATGCAAAGTTGATTTGATATTGCACTATGATAAATATTTATCCTCTGTTTTGTCTTGATTTTGTGATAGTTATGTGATTATTTTGCTTGATTCAGGTTGCATGTCGTGTTCTGTTGAACCTTCATGTGAAATATTTATGAATTAGGTAGAATCAAAGTGTTGTGAAGACTAAAGTTCTATAGTCTAATTATGAGTAAGATCTGATAGGAGTTTAGTATTGGTGCATCACCTTAGAGGTTAATTTTAGTTATCTCAATACACCTCTCTCATCCCTTTTCTCAGACAAGTCAATAGTTTAGGAAATCTATCAGGGGAACCAACCCCACATCTAGAGATTCACTCTCAACATAGATTACCCACAATTTGAGAGTGTTTCCATGTTGCAACAGGATAATAAAGTTTGTCTTTGCTAAGGGTGCAATCCTGATTGCCAACAAGTTGAAGGGTTGGATTTGAGTGCTAAAGGCATTTTTCTAACAAACAATTATAGCAAGTAGCAACAGACAACTTGGTGAGAAGAAACATTTTAAATTTTTAGAAACTCACAAGACACTAGTGGGTCATGTGGACAATCATGCATCATGATAGTGTTCTAGAAAAATTGTTCAAAATTTAGCACGTGTACATTTGTGCATCATGCTAGCGTCCTAAAGAAATCACTTAAAAGTTAGCACATGTTCCCAAGATAATGAGAAGAATTAAAATCTAATAAATAAATTTAGCAATTTGGTGAAAGAAAAGGCTAAGGTTGGGCTAAATGACTCCTAAAATATGCTAAGTAAGTGGGAACTAAAGCAAGCCCAAAATGCAGCGTGAAATTGTAAGGGTGTGCAATTTTTGACACTACACTTAGATAGATGGGCTTAAGAAGAACAAGAAGAACACCAAGAAGAAGAAGAAGAAAGTGAAATAGAAATAGAACAAGAACAATAAGATGAAGATGAAGAAGTAAAATAATGATAAGAAGAAGGAGAATACAAAGAAGTAGAAGGAAGAGAAGGAAAATAGGATGATAAAGAAAAGATGAAGAATATAAGTACATGCACTTTAGTTCCAAGGATGGAAGATTCAATCTTTTAATTTCATGGATGTATTGAAGGAAAATATTAGTGTTGAGCTATAAACCCTACCAACAAGTGTAACTTCATCAACATGGAATTAGTCAAGAAGATACAGGTACAAGCAAAGCACATCAAAGATAGTAAAATATCAGGTAAGGATATTCAAATTTTTTAATATTTAAAGCTCTCTCTCTCTCTCTCTCTCTCTCTCTCTCTCTCTCTCTCTCTCCCTCTATATATATATATATATATATAATTCAAACATTCATGATTTAGATATGGATGGATTGTATATTGTTTTTGGTTATTCTTGGTTAGAATCTTTGGGAACATCAAACATCAATGTGCAAAAGAAGTTCATGGAGCTTTGGTATAGGAGGAAAAAAGTTACATTACAAGATATTACACATAACGAGGCCCAGAAAGTCAAGGAAGAGCAAGCTCAAGAATATATTAAAGATTATACCAATGACCTAAAGGACAAACAAGAGGAGTAAGATGTAGAGAAAAAAGAGGAGACAAGTAATTCTTTTTAACAACCAATAAAATAAGTCACAAAAAAAGAATTAAAGAAGGTTCAAGTGATAGTAAAGGGTGTACAATGTATAGGCATACACATTGTTGAGAGAGGAAGGAATCATGGAGGACACCATCCTGGAGGCATGATAATATAGGGAATCAACAAGCCAATCACTATGGACCTACATGGAATCAAAGGAACAACTACAACAATCAGTGGTACCATAGAAGAATGGCTATTCATGGTAGTAGGGTAGGACTTACTATGATAAGGAGTGAAATCAAATGGGTGTAGGAAAGTATGTATCAAGGATGGGATCTAGGAACTATCAAGCTAAAACCACTGTAAGATTTAGATAATTGTTCATGGTGTCATATTTGTAATGGCTTGTGATAGTCATACTATTTGGCTTCTTCTCGTGTTTCAAAGATGATGTGTTTTTTCATGAAAGATGCATGCACCTAAAATATATAAATATTAAATATATAAAGGATTATAAAAAAGGCCCCGAAAGATGGTCAATTCAAACTTCTACATCATCATAGCCAAAGCCAAAACAGAGGCTAAGAAAAGGTATTATAAAAGTTCACAAAATAAGCCCTAAAAGGCCATAAAAGAAGGCCAAATACAATAGTTACAACACTAAATTTGAAGCTAAAAAAGAGACCAAGAATGGAGAAAAGTCACCAAAATAGGTCAAATATAGATAAATAGCAAGGCTTGATAGAAGCCATTAGTAGACATAAGACAAGGGATACAATATAGCCAAGAAACTAGAAATTGATCATAGTAGACCACTATAGAGTATTAGTTGATAGAAATTCTAGTTCTAAAGTCTACCCAATTGTAGAATAACTAGGGTTTGATAGCCTCCTAGGATTTCCAAATTCTTATGGAAACAAAGTGCCATAGATTTACACATGCTCATTCATGATGGAAATAGAGTGAAAGCCTAATCCTTTCCAAGCTTGTCTTCCATGACAAAGCCCAAAAGCAATACAATGCCACAAAAATATTTTTCAGGTCTCATTACCTTCAAGAGCCCTGATAAACCATGTATAGCATAGGACCAATGCTTGGTGATGGGCATATGATGTAGAGCGCACAACAAAAGTTGACCAACAGATCAACAGATCAATTCATGTACATTGTTGAACTGGTTATTGCCGGTTCACATGCACCGATTCACCTTTACACTCGATCACTACTTGTATCAACGACGAACTCCTTGTTCATCGTCCCGATGTGCCGTTACACATTGACTGCGTTGTGACTTTGATTTCCATTGGATTCCTGCAAGCTCTCACCGCCAGTCTTAACTTCAACTTTCAGTGAACTTGCACTCCTTGGCCGATGCGTTGATCGTCTCAGCTCCTTCAGTGAGACTTACTCCTCAGTCGTCGACTCACAGAGCCCCCCTAATGAACCTCCGTTGTTCTTCATTCACTGATGAGTCATTTACCATCAGCCGCCTAGGGTTTGCTTCACCGATTTTCCAATGCATAGTCTGCCTTCCTCGAACCCTAGCACATAGAAATGCTAGGACATCTACTGTGTACGACCCACGATCTGGGACAGCTGCATTGCCAAATCTTGAAACATAACAGGAAACAAAAAACACATACTGTACAACGAAGCCATTCCACTAATTTTGACAGAAATCTTATCAGTGGAATGCTTCATATCGACATAATGCAACAATGGGAAAATAGAAAGGAAAGGAAATCTACAGCTAAGTAATTTCATATCTACAGAGAGTTCAAAAAGCAAATTGATGACACAGAGTAGTTGATTTCTTCTTAACATGATGCGGTTACATTTAATCGATCTGACTACAATACTGATCATCATGCCTGATCTTGTTCATTTCCCTATCTTTATAGATTTGCCCAAGGTAGCACCAACTGACTCCAAGCAGCTGGGAGATCGATTCCAAGCAGTTGGGAAACACTACTGCCTATTTTTGGCATTATTGCTATTTTTAGCATTACAGGATTACAATTGACAAATACAACCTAAGTACTTGGGACTTACAAACATAAATTACTTGCATTAGTCAAATAGACCTTATTACAACCCAAAATACGATTTAAAACAAAACATGAACTTAAATGACTTGTGTTAGGTGCCCCTGCACCATACTCCTGGGGTTTAAATGAACTCAATTCCCTTGAGGAACCAAGTCTAAACTATTAACACCATGCTTGATGATGTCTTCCTCGCTCATCCAGGTAGCATCCTCATTAAGCAAGCCACGCCATTTGACCAGATACTGCTTGTAGGTTTTATGTCTAGTCTTCTCTGAACTTTGGTGTCCAAAATACATTCCAACTAAACTGGTTGGTTGGGTGGAAGATCATAAATCCATTTTACATCTTCTACGCCTATCTCTGCTGCATTAGCCCCTCTGAATGGAAACAAATCTGCCACATTAAAGATGGGTGAAATTGCTAATCTAGGAGGAAGTTCAATTTCGTAGGCATTAGGCCCAAATTTGTGTACAACCCTGCATGGACCTATCTTCTTCATAAGAAGCTTTGTGGGCTACCCCTTTGGAAGTCTTTCCTTCTTTAGATATGCCATTACCAGATCTCAAACTTTGTATTAGACATCCCTTTTCTTCTGATCAGCTCTCTCTTTATATTTCCCTGTGTGCTTCTATATAGTTTCCCTTACAGCATCACGGATATCCTTCATGCTGACTACAAAATCTTCTCCTTGTGCACTTCTTTTTGCCATATTCTAGAGATCCCTAAGTTCCAAAATTCCCCTGGGATGAATCCCATATACAAATTCAAAAGGGCTCTTTCCTATGCTCCTATTAACAGAATTGTTGTAGGCAAACTCTACTTGTGGGATGATCATATCCCATGCTTCTCCATGCTGTTTAGTCAAACACCTCAAAAGATTACCTAGTGATCTATTCACTACCTTAGTTTGTCCATCCGTCTGAGGGTGATATGCAGATGTGAAAGACAATTGGGTGCCCAATTTCTTCCACCGTGTCCTCCAAAAATGTCCCACAAACTTGGGATCTCTGTCAGTAACTATGTTCAATGGTAAACCATGAATTCTTACTATCTCCTTGAAGGAAAGACCCGCAACATGTGAAGCATCGTTAGTACATTTACATGGCACAAAATGAGCCATTTTACTAAACCTGTCAACAACCACAAACACACTATCAAATCCTCTTTGAGTCCGGGGAAGACCCAAAACAAAATCCATACTGATGCACTCCCATGGCCTTTGCAGAATTGGAAGTGGTTGATAGAGACCTGCATTTGATGAAGTCCCTTTGGCTCTCTGGCAAATGTGACAACAGTCTACAAACTTTTTGACATCTGTTTGCATCTTAGGCTAGAAGTAAAACCTTCTCACTTGCTCCAATGTCTTGTCCAGTCCAAAATGACCTCCAAGACTACCGCAATGTTTCTCTTTTATGATGTTCTCCCTCATGGAACACCTACGTACACACAGTTGGCTGCCTTTGAACAATAGCCCTAGCTGTAACAAATATTCAGAAAAATCAGAATGATAAGAATCTGAGAATTGTGAACAAATTGCATATACCTCCTTGAAGTCCTCATCATCCTGGTACATGTTCTTGAGAGAATCCACTCCCACACTCTACAACTGGATCTCCTGTATAGTGCACACTCGTCTACTCAAAGCATCTGCCACTTTGTTGGCTTGTCCCTTCCTATGTTTGATGGAAAAAGTATACACCTAAAGTTGTTCAACCCACTTCATATGCCTATGATTTAGCTTCTCCTACGAATTCAGAAAACTCAAAGCATGGTTGTCAATATAAACAATGAATTCCTTGGGCAAGAGATAATGTCTCCATTTCTTCAATGCTTGAACCATTGCATACAATTCCAGATCATATGTGGAATACTTTCTTTTAGTATCATTCAGTTTTTCACTAAAGAAAGCAACAGGTCTGCCTTCCTGACTCAAGACAACACCAATGGCAAGGTTACTAGCATCACATTCCACAGTAAGCAACTTACTAATATCAGGCAAAACCAAAATGGGTTTCTCTGCTATTTTCTATTTGAGAATCTCAAAAGATTCATCAGCTGCTCTATTCCAAACAAACTTACATTTCTGTCCTCCTTTTATGGTATCCAAAATGGGTGCACAAACATGACTGAATCCTCTTATGAATTTCCTATAAAATATTGCTAACCCATGAAAACTTCTTACATCACTTACTGTTCTAGGCGCTAGCCAAGACAGAATAGCATTTACCTTCTCTAGATACATTTTCAAACTGCCCTAGGATATAACAAATCCAAGGTATGTGAGTTCTTCCTTCATGAAGATACTCTTCTCCATATTGATCATTAGTTTATCCTCATACAGCTTCTTCAACACCTGTTCCAAATGCTACAAATGTTCTTCTTTTGTCCTGCTGAAAACCAAAATATCGTCAAGATAGACAACAACAAACTTGCCAATAAAATCTTTCAATACCTCATTCATTAGACACATGAAAGTACTTGGATCATTGGACAGTCCAAATGGCATCAACAACCACTCATAAAGACCTTCATTAGTCTTAAAGGTTGTCTTCCATTCATCCCCTTCTCTAATCCTGATCTAATGGTATCCACTCTTGAGATCGATTTTAGAAAAATACCGAGCTCCTCCTAAACAATCCATTAGGTCTTCTATTCTGGGCATAGAAAACCTATATCTGATGGTGATCTTATTTATGGATCTTGAATCAGTACATAACCTCCATTTGCCATCCTTCTTGGGAGCTAAAACTGTGGGTACTGCACATGGACTAAGACTCTTCCTCACTAGGCCTTTATCCAATAGTTCTTGTACTTGTTTAGCAATCTCCTCATTCTGATTAAGTGTCATTTTATAAGCTGGTTTATTTGGCAATGTGGATCCTGGGATGAAGTCAATCTGATGACTTATGTCTCTCACAGGGGGTAGTACATGGGCATATCCTCCACCATGATACCCTTATATTTATCTAACAATTCCTGCACTTCCTTAGGGACTTTTTCCTTGTTGTTTTCAGACAAATCAGAATTGTCTTTAGGTTTCAAAATCATAGCATACCCCTGGGTTCCCTCTTCTTTTAGAGTATAGAGAAACTCTTTCCCACTCATTAACATGATACTTGAGCCTACATTCTTGTCTACACCCTCTTCTGGTAAAGGATTCATCTTATATTGTCTACCATTCTTAGTGATCACAAAGGAATTTGGCTTACCATCATGTTGGGCTTGTACATCATACTGCCAAGGTCTACCTAATAGTAAATGGCATGCATCCATGGGAATTATATCACACAAAAGTTTATCTCCATATTCCCCTATCTAAAATTCTACCCAAGCTTGTTCATCAACCAAGACTTGTTGCCCTTAGTTCAGCCATGACACTTTGTATGGACTCACATGTGGCAATCTTTTCAAGTTCAATTTCTCTACCATTTCTACTGAAACTAAATTTTTAGTTGAACCAGAATCAATAATTACCTTACAGTTTTTGCCAGAAACTATACACAGAGTTCTGAATAGTGTCTTCCTCTGGGGTGGTTCCTTGTTCTATGGCACTTTCAGCATTGTTCTTCTCATCATGAGACTCTCTCCACCTTGTGCTGGATCTGCACTTCCCATAGGTAAGTTCACACTCTGACAATCTTCTTCTTGAATCAGCTGGTTCCTTCTCTCTCCTCCATGAGAGCTTGAGGCTTTCTCCGGACACCTGCCTGCTATGTGCCCGATTTGGTTACAATTATAACATCTTCCCATGAAGATGTTAGGGCCTCTACCTGGTCCACCAAATTTGCCTCTCCCATTGGGTCTCCTTCCTTTGAAACCCTCTCTAGAACTGGATTCTCCACTATGTTCTTGTTGACTGGACTCCCCTTGATTTTTCTGGAACTGATTTCTGCCACCAAAGCTATTTTTGCCTCTGAAATTTCTTCCACCTCTGCCTCTGTTCTGCTGGTCTCCCTTTCTTTTTTGCTTCTCTTCTACTCTCAGTGCCACTTGGAAACATTTGTCCATGGTTTCTGGTGTCAAGATGGTAATCTCATCTTGTATACTATACTTCAGGCCATTAATATGCCTGGCAAGTCTTCCTTTCTCATCCTTAGCATGTCTACACCTTAGAGACAATTTATGAAATTCCTCTGTATAGGTAGCTACATCCATATCCTTCTGCTTGAGGTTCTGCATTTTCCTGTATATCTGCACTTCGTAATCTGCTGGTAGGAACTGAGCCTTGATCCTTTCTACCATCTGACTCCAAGATGAGATCATGCTCTTCCCACTCTTCACCCTTTCCCCTTGGGTGTAGTTCCACCATGTGAGTGCCACGCCCTTCAATTTCATTTTTGCAAACTTGACTCTTCTATTCTTCGGTACCTCCTTGTACTCGAAGTAATTGTTCAAAGCCTTGACCCATTCGATGACTTCATCTACATCCATCTTTCCACTGAATATCGAAATCTCCATTCTTGATTTAGATGATTCCTTACCGAGTGATTTTATGGCCTCCAGAAATTGTTTTTGATCTGTAGATATATCTGTCTATCCTGAGGTTGTTTCCTCTTCCCCATCTTCTTCTTCTCCATCAAACTTCTTGTCTGGTTTCTTACCTTTTCCTAAGGTTTTTAACTTAGCTTGGAGTGCTTCCTTGACTCCAGTCTTGATCATATCCTCCATCTCCTTGAATTTCTTGGCCACTTCAGTGGTCATCCCCTTTGGAGGCATCTTGCTAGCCCCTTCTTCACTTTCTCTGTCTAACATAAACATTCACAGACAATGCTAACACTTTTATAGACCCTTAACTTGGCTTTGATACCAAAATGATGCAGAGCGCACAACAAAAGCGGACCAACAGATCAACAAATCAATTCATGTACATTGCTGAACTAGTTATTGCTGGTTCACATGCACCAATTCACCTTTACACTCGGTCACTACTTGGATCAATGGCGAACTCCTTGTTCATCCTCCCGATGTGCCGTTACACATTGACTATGTTCTGCCTTTGATTTTCAGCAGATTCTTGCGACCTCTCATCGCCAGTCTTAACTTCAACTTTCAGCGAACTTGTACTCCTTGGCCGATGCGTCGATCATCTCAGCTCCTTCGGCAAGACTTACTTCTCAGTCGTCGACTCATAGAGCCCCCCCAATGAACCTCTGCTATTCTTCGTTCACTGATGAGTCGCTTACCATCAACTGCCTAGGGTTTGCTTCACCGATTCTTTAATGCACAGTCTGCCTTCCTTGAACCCTAGCACATAGAAATGCTAGGACATCTACTGTGCGTGACCCACAATCTGGGACATCTGCATTGCCAAATCTTGAAACATAACAGGAAACAAAAAATACATACTGTACAACGAAGCCATTCCACTTATTTCGACAGAAATCTTATCAGTGGAATGCTTCATATCAACATAATGCAACAATGGGAAAACAGAAAGGAAAGGAAATCTACAGCTAAGTAATTTCGTATCTACAAAGAACAAAAAGCAAATTGACGACACAGAGTAGTTGATTTCTTCTTAACACGATGCGGTTACATTCAACCGATCTGACTATAATATTGATCATCATGCCTGATCTTTTTCATTTCCCCATATTTATAGATTCACCCAGGGTAATACCAACTGACTCCAAGTGGTTGGGAGATTGATTCCAAGCGGCTGGGAAACACTACTGCCTATTTTTGGCATTATTGCTATTTTTAGCATTATGGGATTACAATTGACAAATACAACCTAAGTACTTGGGACTTACAAACATAAATTACTTGCATTGGTCAAATAGACCTTATTACAACCCAAAACACAATTTAAAACAAAACATGAACTTAAATGACTTGTGTTAGGTTGCCCCTGCACTAGTATAAATGAGATGAAGACCTCTAAAGTCATAAGTAAGAAAAATAGATTCCTAGGCAACTTGATGGAAACCCTTTCCTTGCTCAAAAGAAGCCCATAAAAAATCCCTTAATATATTGTTTTTCCCTACTACACTCCTAGCCTTCAAATAGCTTGGGACTACTATTCTTTATATGAAACAACTATATCCTATTCATAAGAATCAAGCACTGTAATAAAAGGAATTGCCCATGATTCACAATTGGTGAGGAGGTAATAATGCCTCATAGAAAACTGGTACCATTAGTATTTAACAATTATGGCTAGGTGATAAATGCCCACAACCCTACCTTGGATCATTAGCATTAGGATGAGCATCCAAGATGGGTAAGCCATTAGACAAGATCAATGTTGCTTATCAAAAGTAAGTGCCAACAACCTTTAATAGCTTCTCCCAAAGAATAAAATTAAGGTGTTCAACCAATGTAACTGTTAAGTCCTACCCTACTACCATATCATAGTAAAGGACAAATTTGTGGGTCCCAACAAATATGGTGATCAAATAAGGTGAAATGCTAGTTATTTTGTCCTCACGTCCAACATGAAGGGAGGACTACAAGTGATGTGGGCCCCAGGAGGCTAGAAATAATACCATGACCCCACCTTAGAGATAAAAGCCTAGAATTTAATATTCCTTATGCAATGTTTGAGGGTACATGGGTGCCATAGCAACCACTCAACAAACATGAATCTCATACAATGTAGAAGGTAAGGAGATAAGTGTGGGCCCTAGGGAATTTAATAGTCTTTAGAATTGAAACTACTAAGAAAATTATCTAAACAAGGAAATTGTCATCTTAGCCACATAATAATGTGGGCTCTACCAAATAAACTATTTTATAAGAATAAACTACCAGAGCAATGGATACATAGGTCCTAGTCTAGAGCATACACCAACTAAGCACATGGGCCCATCAATGAACTATCAAAACTAAAGAAGCCTAAAACTAGAGGTGAACACCCAAACCATATGCAATATGATAACCAAACTAACTAAATGTCAAAGGAATGGAATAATTGGGATTAAATTATACAAGGAATAATAATCATGCTATTTGTTAGACATCATAAGACTTGAAGCAATAAACTAAAAAGACATGCTAGCAAAGAATAACTTGAAAATAGACACCAAAATTAGAGAAAAAAACTAAAATTGAACTTCCACTATTTTTTGGGTGGCACAAGATTACCTTGAACCCACATATTCCTACATCATCTAAGCATAGTCTCATCTTCTCTTCTTTCTCTATTTGGTGGAACTTTCTAATCCAGTATAACGAGCAATAGACCTAAAGGGAAACTGTTGTTTAGGAAGGTAATCATGTGTTCAAACATCTTTGCGATCACTCCAAACTTTGATGGAATAGGCAGATGGGAGCCCAGCATTTAAAGCGCGGTTACATCAACAAGAGAGCATGGAGGGAGAATTCTTGCTTTCTTTTTAAACTATTGCTTCTAAGAGTACAGACCTCATAGGATGCCCGTGCGAGTGTGATGCATTCATTATAAATTCTAGTTTTTCTTTGGTTTCCCACCTTTGCTGCTCTTCGTCTCTTATAGCTTTGCCTCTTTTCAAAGGTTTTAGTAGCTTGATTTTATCAGATTGCAGGTTTTTGATTTTGCGGGTGGTTGTTAATTTGTTTGATTGGTTGTGTATTTGGATTTTGGATTGCCTAAATTGATGCAGGATTCAAGAGCATCGAACACCTTTCTCTAAAATCCTTTGCCGGAACCTTTCCTTGCTGGATTCAGTAGGACCCGCGGAATAATCTTCTTGGCTGGGCGTTCAAAATAGCACTCAGAGTCAGAATAATGATTTCAGCGAATTTAAAAATAATGGCGTGGCAGTTTGTTAGTGGGTTTATCTTTGGCTGGGCGTATAACTTCAAAGAGTACACATATATATTGTGTTGGTGCAGCTTTATGAATCTGGGTGTTTATTATTGTTGGCGTCTAAAACTGGTGAATTCCTTACAATATCTTTGGCATAATGTGGTGTAATGGATGGCGGCCTTCTTTCTCGCGACTTCCCTAAAATAGCAGGGGTGTGGTATGAATCATTTAGTTCTGACAGCTCCGTATTCTCCACCAACGTTTTGGTTTTAGTGATTGTTAATTAGTTTGATTGGTTGTGTATTTGGATTTTGGATTGCCTAAATCATGGGGGAGGCATCATGCATGGGATTGGGATTCTGCTGCACAATCAGGTTACCATATAAATCATGTGGCTAGTGTTCTCTATTGGCATGAACAGAAAGTAGACTGATTTGTGATCTTGAACCGGCAAGCTCAATCGTTTTGTTTTGTAGTTGTTGTTGTTGGGTGTGACTGGTATGGCAAACTTTGTAGATTCCCACTTGACCTTAGGAAGATTGCAGAGTTTAAGCGAGGATAGAGGCGATGTAAATGAGATACGATTTAGTATGTTCACATCCTCGAAGCGGCAGAGGGAGGATGAAGTGAGCCCAAATGGAGTGCTAGAGAAGGCAATGAATCATGGCTGTGGAAACCCAAAAGATAGAGATTGCCATGACAGTGAGAGGGGTTTCTGTGATCCTGATACTAGTAACAATAACAATAATATCACAGAGAGCTTCATGCGAGAGGAGATAGCTCAGCTTGGGGGATATAGTGTTGAGAAATTGGATCATGGAAGTGATGGGGTGACTCATGAGTCAGTATCAGCCTCTGAGCCTAAGTTTAAGGCTCCTCTCAGACTGTTTGGGTATGAGATTAAGCAGGTCTGTGAAGGCCCACAGTGTATTCAGATGCCGGGCAAAAAAAGTAAGGTCCAGAAGACGCAGGAGGAATCAGGTGAGGTGGATGTTAACAAGGCCTCCATTGGCAGCAACTGCACTGGATCAGCTCCAGAGAGCCGAAAGCACGAATGCCAGTACTGTTGCAGAGAGTTTGCCAGTTCACAGGCCCTGGGAGGCCACCAAAACGCTCATAGAGAGGAGAGACGGCAGGCTAAGAGGGCTCGGTTTCAGGCAGGCAGAAGCAGTGGCAGTAATACTAATTTATATGGCCTGCAACGATTTCCCGGCTCCGGTCTTCTCAGTCTCCAATCTTCTCGCATGTGTGACACAGCCATGTCCATCATCCAACCCATTCCTGCTGTTTTTGGCTACAATACCCAACACCCATCTCTGTGGGGAGGGCCTCCTGCCATTAATCAAGGATCTGCAATCATCCATCCTAATACTAATCCATTGATTTATAATAATCCACAATGCCAGGAGTTTGGGTCTGGGCTTTCCTCTATCATGTCCTATGCTCCCAACATCTATTCCTTCCAGTCTTCATCCAATCATTTACCAAGCTTCCCAGCACCACCATTGCCCTTCCAGCCAAGACAGTTAAGTAACTTGTTGGATTTTCAACAGCAGGAGGTCGTTGCAGATGCTGAACAACATAAACACAGTAGTAATCATAATAATAACATCAACGATAATGATAATAATGCAGGTTTGCAGCTGCATGAGGCTGAGGATGGATTGGATCTTCATTTGGGTCTTGGACCTTCTTCGAATCACTAGACTTATACTTGGGTTGATCGTAATTTTTTATTGGGCCATAGCCTAAAAAGGCTTAAGGCCTGCATCCACTGTCTAAGCAGATATTCTTTTACTCTACATTTATTTATTTATTTACATTCATTTATTTTATCAGACAGTCTAAGCAGCTCCTCATTTTTCTTGTTTGGTTCTCCTTAACTTTTCATTTACATTTTTGTACTTTTGAATTCTCAAAATAAGAAACCAAATTTCAAGTGGGATGTAATGTATGATTGAGTATTATACCCATCTGACTTAGCTAGGTTCATTGACAATTGGGTTTAAACTTCTATAAACTTTGTCTTTCCTTTTTTATTCAAAGCTCGATTGAACGCTCCATTAATGTTACTTTCGAATTCAAACCTTGCTTATTAGAAACATATATTGGGTTCTTAGCTATCTACAGTCTGAAATTACAGTAACTAGTAGTTTTGTTGGCAGAAAAAACAGGGGATGGGCAGAATGCTGTTCCTCAGATGCAATGCTACAGCAATAAAGAACAGCAAACAAAAATGCAAACACACAGAAGAAAACCAAACACAGAAGAGACAGCAATATATTTTATATATATATTTTCTTCAACTAGAATACATTCAAAACTTCATTCACATTACAGATTTAGAGCTGCTGCTCTGTTTTCATACTCTGCCCCAATCTCTGGAGCTGCACACTGTATATCCGGAGTTGTTAGGAACTCCGTAGCTGTCTACTGTTGCTGCTACAACATTCTATCCTCTGCTGTTCTCCTTCTGCTGTTCACTGTTGGAATCTTCTCATTCCTCTGCTGCTGCAGGTTCAACACATTCTTCTGCTGGCTGCTGACAACAGTTCATTCCCTTTCTTTTGTCTCTTCTACATGCCCAACAAAATGAGTGCTCAACCATTTCAAATTTCAAACTTACCTACCTCAATAACTTCTGGCAGGCCAACGGTGCTGGAGGAGGATGTGGGAGATCCCCAGGTCTGACGCAGGGGCAGTCAGCAATAAATATCTGACGGAGGATTAAATTTCCAACACTCCCCCTTAATCTGAAGTCAGACGTCAATTTGCAATTTTCATTCCGAAACTGATCTCCGGAGATATACATTTGCCTTTGCCTTTTCGGAGCAAGTCCCCAGAGCTCTTTCTGTCATGCTGCATCATCTCCGGAGCTACCCTCTGCATCTCCGGAGCTCCCTGTCTGCATCTCCGGAGCTGACTTCCCTTTTCAGCGTCTCTGGAGCATCTCCGGAGCTGACTCTCTGCAACTCCAGAGTTCCTTTTCTGCATCTCCGGAGCATCTCCGGAGCTGCACAGACATTCCAGAGTTGAGTCTCTGGAGTTCTCCTGTTGTCTTTCCAGATCTGAACCTCCGAAGCTATCTTCTTTGTAGGACTGCGCACCTCCGTAGCTGTCCTCTTTCCGGAGCTGCACACCTCCGGAGCTATCCACAATGCCGAGCCTATCCCTTAGGCATTCAAAGGAATCTTTCGGCAATGCTTTTGTGAAAATATCAGCGAGCTGTTGCTCGGATCTGCAATACTGCAACTCAATCTCTCCTCGTTCTACCAACTCCCTAATGAAGTGATAACGGATCTCAATGTGCTTGCTTCGTCCGTGGAAGACTGGATTTTTTGTCAGGGCTATTGATGAAACATTGTCACAATGAATGGTTGTACCATCTTCTTGCTGCTCATACAAGTTTGCAAGGATTCTTCTCAGCTAAATAGCCTGACAAGCTGCTGCATTTGCTGCAATATATTCAGCTTCTGTTGTAGAGAGAGAAACAATGGGCTGCTTCTTGGATGCCCAAGATATCACACCTGAACCCATGTGAAATACGTAGCTGGATGTGCTCTTCTGGTCATCAACATTTCCTGCCCAATCATTGTCTGTGAAACCAGCCAGCTTAAACTCATTAGAAATATTATACAAAATGCCATAACCTGTTGTGCCATTGACATACCTCAGGATCCTCTTTCCTGCTTGCCAATGTGTGTCCTTAGGCTTCTCTATGAACCTAGAAATCAGGCTTACAGCATACATCAAATCAGGCCTAGTTGCTGTCAAGTACATGAGGCTTCCAACCATGCTCTTATAGAGGGTTGGGTTTACTTCTCTGCTGCTGTCCTCTTTACTCAACTTCAGACCTGTGGCTGTTGGTGTAGGGGCAGGTTTACTGTTTTCTATTTTAAACCTCTTCACAATCTGTTTGGCATAGTTAGTTTGCGAAATAAATATGCCATGCTCTGTTTGCTTGACCTCAATGCCAAGGAAATACTTCAGCAGACCTAAGTTTGTCATCTCAAACTCATTCTTCATTGCCTCTTTGAATTCAGCAATGAAAAGATCACTATTTCCAGTAAAAATCAGATCATCTACATACAAAATAGCAATCAAAATTTTGCCTTCAGCTGCTTTGATGTAGAGAGTGGGCTCACTGCTGCTTTTGCTAAGGCCATTGCTCACCAAATATGAGTCAATCCTACTGTACCATGCCCTAGGAGCTTGTTTCAGCCCATAGAGGGCTTTCCGGAGCCTGTATACCTTATCCTTTTGCCCTGGGACTTCATAGCCAGGTGGCTGCTCCACATACACTTCCTCTTTCAGCACTCCGTTCAAGAAGGCTGACTTTACATCTATTTGAAACACCTTCCATCTATGTTGGGCTGTAATTGCTATGACTGCCTGAACTGTTTCCAGCCTTGCAACTGGTGCATAGGTCTCATCATAATCTCTTCCAGGCTGTTGTTTGTACCCTTTGACAACCAGCCTTGCCTTATGTTTTTCTATCTTTCCTTCAGCAGTTGACTTGGTCTTATAGACCCACTTAACTCCAATCACTTGTTTACCCTTAGGTAAATCAGTTAGGTGCCATGTGTCATTCCTCACTATGGCATCCAATTCTTCATCCATGGCTTCACACCATTTCTGTTCTTTCACAGCTTCTTCAAAGTAGATTAGATCACTAGAAGAAAATAATGCAAAATTCAAATCTTCATCATCATCAGCATACCTTGTGCTGTCATAAATCTCCTTCACACTCTTTGTCCTTCGTGGAATCAATGATGCGAGTGTGGGATCTGAATTGCCTTCGGAGCTACTGCTATTTTGACCTCTGGAGCTATAGCTGTGACCTCCGGAGCTGTAGTTCTGATGACCTCCGGAGCTGCTGTTATAACGTCCTCTGGAGCTGCTGATCTCCGAAGCTGCAATACTGCTGTCTACCTCCGGAGCTGCTATTTTCTAGTGTTCTACGGTAGTTTCTCCCCGAGCTTGCTCTCCGTAGCTCCTCCAGAGTTGCTGTCCTCCGGAGCTTCTTCATCTTCAAGGGGTATTGTGACTGAAATACCCATGGTGCTGTCCACCGTTCCATCCCATGCTTCATTCTCTATGAATTCAACGTCTCTGCTGATCACAAGTTTTTTGGTGATGGGATTAAACAATCTGTAGGCTTGTGATTCTTCACTATAACCTGTGAAGATATATTTCTCACCTTTATCATCAAATTTCTACCTCTTCTCTTTAGGCACAAATGCATATGCCACACACCCAAAAATTCTTAGGTGCTCAACAGTCGATTTGCTGTTTGTCCACGCCTCTTGTGGAATCTGATCACGTACTGCCTTTGTAGGACACCTATTCAATAGGTATACCGCTGTTGCTACAGCTTCACCCCAATAATCATTTGATAGTCCCTTTTCCTTCAGCATGCTTGCTGCCATCTCTATGATGGTTCTGTTTTTCCTTTCAACAACTCTATTTTGCTGTGGAGTATACCTTGTAGTGAACTATTTACGAATGCCTTCATACTTCCAGAAATTCAGAAATTGTTTAGAGACATACTCTCCCCCTCTATCTGTTCTTAGGGCCTTGATATGTCGGCCGCTTTGCTTTTCAGCCAATGCCTTAAACTCCTTAAACTTCTCAAAGGCCTCTGATTTGTTTTTCAAGAAATAAATCCATATTTTTCTGCTGTAATCATCAATGAAGGTCATGAAATATACATTCCCACCTAATGTGGGAGTTTTCATAGGGCCACATAAATCTGAATGCACCAACTCCAATGGTGCTTTTGCCCTTCTAGAATACCCTGATTGAAAGGGTTGTCTATGCTACTTTCCTAAAATGCAAGCTTCACACTTGCCATCAGGCTCTACAATATTCGGTAGCCCTCTAACCATGCCTTTCCTAGACAATAAACTCAAACCAGAAAAGCTTAAGTGCCCATACCTCAAATGCCACAATTTGGATGGGTCTTTGATGACTATCTTGAAGGATGTTTGTTGTCCCACTGCTGTGAGCGCCGGAGATAGTGCAGGAAACTGCGCTAGAGATAGCGCCGGAGTTAGCGCCGGAGATGGCGCCGGAGTCAGCGACAGAAGAAACATTCTATTTCTCGTCATCTGCACTGCTGCAATGACCTTCTTGCTGCCTCCTCTATCAAATATAGTGCACTCTCCATTTTCCATCAGGATTCTATAACCGTTTTGGACCATCTGTCCAATGCTTAGTAGGTTATGTTTTATGCTAGGGGCATAATAGACATCATGGATCTGCATTTTCTCACCTTGCTTGCTGAGGACTGTTATGATGCCTCTTCCTATGACAGGAACCTTTTGGCTGTTCCCCATCATGATTTCAGACTTGACATTTCTGTCAATGGAGGCAAACAAGTTTTCATTACCACTCATGTGGTTGCTACACCCGCTGTCCAAATACCAGACTTCAGGGCTGCTCTTCTCAGCAAGGTTGCACACAATAAATACCTTGGACTGTTTCTCATTTTCAGCCCTATTCTCATTTGCTACATTAGCATTTTGGCCTCCATTGTCTTGTTGTTTCTTTCTACACTCACTAGCATAATGGCCGAATTTATGATAGTAATAGCATTGAATATTACTTTTGTCATACCTTTGATTAGAACTGTTGTTCTTCTTCATTCCTTGATAGCTTGGTTGTGAGCTATTTGCCTCTTCTTGGCTATTTGAAACTCCCCTTCCGGAGTTGCTTCTTCCTCTACCTCTTTGACCTTTACCTCTGCTATTTCTTCCTCTTCCCCGACCTCTTGCATTGGTCTGAGCCTTGAAGGCTTGCTCAAGGGAAGGAGCGGATTTATTCAACCGCTGCTCATGGCTTTGTAGAGAGCCTATCAACTCATCCACTGTCATCTTGGACAAATCCTTTGTCTCTTCAATGGTTATCACAATAGTGTCAAATCTAGAAGGTAGGCTCCTTAGGATTTTCTCAACAATCCTTTGTTCATCCATGGTTTCTCCATTTATCCTAAGCTGATTCAGCATGGTAGAAACCCTGGTGTGAAAGTCTGAAATAGACTCACTCTCCTTCATCTGAAGCATCTCAAAATCTTTTCTAAACAGCTGGAGCTTGATTGACCTCACTTTGTCAGTTCCCTTATAGTTGTTCTGCAGTATATCCCAAGCCTATTTTGAATAGTTTGCTGCTGCAATGCAGGGGAAAATAGCCTCTGTCAAGGCTGCCTCAACTAGACTAAGGGCTTTAGCATCTTTCATCCTAGTTTCCTTCAACTGGTTTCTTTGTGCATTCATTAGGGCTGCATAGGCTGCTGGGTCTGTGATGTCTGTGAACCCATTAGTGACTAGCTCCCATAGGTCATTCGCAACCAAAATGGTCTTCATCTTTTTAGACCAAATATCATAGTTTTGCCCATCAAAACTTGGTGGTTGCTGCCATCCTTTGCTATCCCCATGTGCCATGAATGCCTAGACAAACTAGGGCTTATAGAATACCCACACAAACTTGACTGGACTACCCAGAAAAATAGGGCTCTGATACAAATTGTTGGCAGAAAAAACAGCCCGGATGGGCAGAATGTTGTTCCTCAGATGCAATGCTACAGCAATAAAGAACAGCAAACAAAAATGTAAACACACAGAAGAAAACCAAACACAGAAGAGACAGCAATATATTTTATATATATATTTTCTTCAACTAGAATAAATTCAAAACTTCATTCACATTACAGATTCAGAGCTGCTGCTCTATTTTCATACTTTGCCCCAATCTCTGGAGCTGCACACTATATATCCGGAGCTGCCAGGAACTCTGTAGCTGTCTACTGTTGCTGCTGCAACATTCTATCCTCTGCTGTTCTCCTTCTGTTGTTCACTGTTGGAACCTTCTCATTCCTCTGCTGCTGCAGGTTCAACACATTCTTTTGCTGGCTGCTGACAATAGTTCATGCCCTTTCTTTTGTCTCTTCTACATGCCCAACAAAATGGGCACTCAACCATTTCAAATTTCAAACTTACCTACCTCAATAACTTCTGGCAGGCCAACACTGCTGGAGGAGGATGTGGGAGATCCCCAGGTCTGACGCGGGGGCAGTCAGCAATAAATGTCTGACGGAGGATTAAATTTCCAACAAGTTTATCTACAGTCTGAAGAATCAATTTAAGCTGACAAAGTTTTGATTAAGGAAATGCAGTTTTACGATTATGGCAAATATAGCTTTTTCGATAAAGTAAAGATCAACCTAGAAGAAATTACAATCCATGTTATCAAAAGAACAACGTTTCTGGAGTTAAAATATGCATCATAGAGGAAAAAGGTGAGAAGTCTGGTCTTAAAAAGAGGCGAATCAAAATGTCTTTCATCTTTACATACAGTTTTTCGCAACAAACTTGTTTTTCTACAACAAGTTCTCTAAAACCTTACCAAAATTTTCATTTAAACTCTGCAATTTATTTGACTAACGAACTGCTCAGTTCTTTTACGGTTAATTTCTCCAAAACCTTGACATTTATTATGGTATGTACGGCTTATTGCATAGCGCTGAAGGGAATGATGTTCACACATAAGATTGACATGACATAATAAATTAAAAACTGTTACTTTTAAATTGGAAAATAGGGAAAGAGAAGTCCCGTAGACTTGTACAATAGAAGTGGTGTATATACAATTTGAAACAAAAAGTAGAATAATAGAAAGCAAAATCAATATCCAATATTTCACTTGGGATTGGGGAACACAATTAATTTTTCCACCATTTCAAAAATTCAAGTGTTCTCCAATACAATAATAAATCTTTCTCACTTCACCTTTAAGCATGTGCCCACTTCAAAAGGAGTTTTATGCATTCCATGAAATCATGTAAAAGATAAATATGAGTGTTATAAAATATGAGAAAAAATAGAAAATACTCAAAATAGCACTTAAAAAAAATTGCAAAAGCTGTGTTATCCAAAATAATGCTAAGTCAATTTTTCCATTAACTTCTGAGGTTGATCCCACCCTAACTATTAACCATGGAAAAACACTTATCCAACATTCTCCTACTTGTTGGATACTTTCCATAAGGGCCACACTCTTCAAGTGTCAATAAATCAGCAACATTATTTTCTATACCATCTTTTTCCAACACTTGTTTACTTTCAACTATTTCTTTCACAAAATGATACTATACTCAAGTATGCTTTGATTGATCATGATAAATAGGATTCTTGGCCAAATATATTGGATTTTGACTCACTATAAATCCTTACCATCTTCTATACTAGGCCAACTATTGAGCACAATCTTTGTAACCACCCTATATGAGTGGCTGCCAGTACTCTACCTCTATTGTTACGCCGAGAGACATTCTACATTCACAGTAGGGTGGAGTTGAAGAGCTGAAAGATTCCAAGATTCCGTGTAATTTTATAAGATTCCAATCTAAAAAATAAAAAAATAAAGAAGATTTATATGCATTAGATTATTAAGATAGAGGATCATAATGAAACTCCACAATAAATACAACACTAAATGTGCCACCACTCTCAAAGATACTTTTTCTATTTTAAACCAAAATGCAAATATTTTAGATGTGAGTAATTTATAAGATGTTTGTGCTATTTTAAACCAAAATGCAAATATTCTAGATGGAAGTAATTTATAAATGCTAAGAATAAGAAATATATTTAAATGGGAAATGAAACACTTACATTCTAGCTGCCAGTAATTTATGAAAAATTAAAAATCAAAAGCAAAAAGCAAAAAGCAAAAAAAAATTGGAAGATATCTCTCGGCGTACTGTAGATATATTTTTTAAATATAAATATACTAGTAGATAATGCAACCACTAACTATCATTTACCATTCAGTTTATTTCTCCTCCAAAAAGATTGTAAGCATAGTCATTGATAGATCTTCTACAATCAACATCTTTAGCCCAATCAGAACCCACAAATCTTTGCAAATTCAAAGTTTTAGTTTCATCCACTCTTCCCTGGTAACAAATTGCATAATTGGAGGGGCCAAATAAATACTTTTTTTTTACAACAATCCATTGTTCTTTACTTAGTTTGGACATATATCTATTCACAATACCCACTATATGTGCAATGTCAAGTCTAATACAAATGACTGCATATATGAGGCTACCAACAATAGTAACATACGGAACTTGACACGATTGGATATATGAGGTTACCAACAATAGTAACATAAGGAACTTGACACATTTTCACACTTTCTTCTTTTGTTTTATGACACTATTCAACAAACAATTTTGGATTAATAGGAAATGGAGTACTCATAAGTTTACTATCCAAACTATTTCCTCAACATATTTCCTTTGATGTGACCACGATTTTCTATTTGCATGATCCCTTTTGATTTCCATACCCAAAAATTTTTTTGAGGCACCAAGTTCTTTCATGTGAAATTTTGAAGACAACTAAGACTTAAATAAACTATTCATTGTCATATTGTTACCAATTAATAACATGTCAACTACATAAAACACTATGGAAAATATATAACACTTATCCACAAAGAAGAGTAACAACTATCACATAATTATATGAATTTTAATTTTTTATCACAAAAAGTAAGACATAAAATTTTAAAATCGATTCACAAACTAATTTAGCAATTACATAAAATTTTGAAATCAATTCAATGATTTTTTGGGATCACTCCAGCCTTAGTGGAAAATGTAGATATATGTTATTAGGAATAGTTTCTCTTGCACTCTATTGATAGGCATGTCATTCTAAAAATCCAAGGTTTCATCCCTCTTACATTAACAATTAATTTTTGTACCTTTTGCAATTAATTTTTTTAAAGATTTGAGGTGGCCCACTAGTAATTCACTATCCTTCTCTTTTAAATCCGTTTACAGCCATCTTCACCCTCCCCTTCCCATTTCTTGGATAGTTAACACCAAATGGAACTATTCTTTGACTTTACTAATCAGATGGATCTCAACAATAAACAATGGAATTCAAAAGTTGTTACATAGGTCCAAACTATTGCTTGGAAGGTATTCCACTTTAATCTTCCCACTAGTACTTGGCTTCACTTCCTCTATTCCATTCCCTCTTTTCCCCTATTCCTTAAATGTGAAACCTTTAAGCATGTGTTCTCTTTATTCTCCAATTCACGCTAAATTTAGAGTTCTCTCTTTGTTTCCCTCCCCACCATCTTACTTCACAACCAGTGATGGATATATACATTATTCATATTACCGATTTCTAATAATATTGTGGTTGAAAATTGTAGACAAGTTATATTTAAGTTCTTGTGGAAATTCAAATGCTTGGCTATGTTCTTATAATTATTTTGTCCTCATAAGTTGAAACAAAATAACTCTACTATATCCTCTCACTTTAGATTAAAACTTTTCCAATATTGTGTAGGAGCATCTCAAGATTAACAAGGAGATAGAGCAATGAGTTACCAATCTTCATGAGCAACTCAAGGCTCTTTAAGATAAGAATGAAGATTTGGCTCAATGGTTGGATAAGATTATGAAAGATTCTAAGATACTCTTTCTCTTTGGGGTACCCTCCATAATGAAGGGCACATCAACATGGCTAACTATCTTTATTTTCAGAACCTTCAAGCAATACTAAACCATATTGCTAATAGGACAAGCCTGGAAATTAAATAGATAGTGGTGGATGAATTTGAATTATAATCTTATGAATTTTTTCATGCTCAATTTTGGTCCTCCCTATTGCTTAATAAGTTTGATGTGTATTCCCCATTTCATACTAATCAAGTATGTTATTATGTAGTACTGATACTTTTAATGTGGTCTGTTAACTCTATTAATTGATTTAATTTAATTTTGAAAATGCATTCTCTTTCTTAGTTTGGATATGAATCATGTACCCTAGTCTCTACTAAGACTTTGCTCTTGTCATTCCTTCCTCTTCCCATAGTTCTCAATGATGTTGTCATGTTTGATTGTGATGTGGCAGTGAGGGACTCTATGTTTGCTAGTCCTATTGCATTTGCATCTAGGTGTAGGCTCATGTTCATTGTGACCTCATCTAATTGTATCTTAATACCTTAGACTAGGGCTCCTTCCTAGCCTACTTCAGCTAATTTATTCTTGGATGTAGATGACAATTAATGGGGGCTCAATTCCTAATCTATCTAGGAATGGCATTCATTGCTCCTATGAAGTGGCTATTGGTCAAGATTCATCTCCTAAGGATGCCTCTTGATTACCTCATCATGGTAATGTGGAGCCTCTTCCCTATGATCAATCATTCCCTATAGTGCTTCTTGGATAGGATGTGATTGAGAAGGAGGATCATTATTATGCAAAAATATGGTTGATCTATAGATATAACTACTTTTGACCTTCTCTCCTTGATTTGAATCATTGGTTCTTAGCACGCTCATGGCCTATTGTTAAGAATATAATTGAGATTTACCCCTATGTAAGGGAATTCTTAATTGTGGCCTTTAAATCAACCTTTGATAGGGATTTGGTGATGGATGGAAGACTTTGGTTGCGAGGCTAGCATTCCTTTATGCTCAAATCCTAGTTCCCTTCTTTCAACCCCTTCATCAAAACCCTCAATATTGTGCTAGTTTGGATTAGACTACCTAACACATCTCTCCATTTTTGTTATGACTCTTGCTATAAAGTAATTGGCAGTGCTATCAAATGTTTCCTAAAGGTCGGTTCTTCTACATCAATCTTCTCCAACACAACCTTTGCTTGCATTTTGGTAGACATCAACTTATCTAAGGCCCTTCTAGCGGATATTGCTTTACAGGTGATGGTTTGCTACCGGACATCTTAATTCCAACTATCCTTGTTCTTATAGCAAATTTTTGGGTTAAACTTCTTGGTGGAAAAATGCCCTTCCCCATCACCTAACCATTGATCCTGATGATTTTGACTCTTAAATGGAGGAATCTTTTCCTCTTGGACCACCTTTGGCTACCTTTGTTGCTACTTTAGATCATTCATCTTCTATCAATTAATCTCCCCCTACTCAAGAATCTTGTACAATACTCTTTTTGCCCCTTAGGAATAACTTTATTTTGGATCATGCTCCTATTGTATGCATAGCTTTATTTCCCACCCTATGACTAGTCAAGTCTACTCAAGTGGCTTCATCATTGGTTAGGCATTCTAGACCCCCTCTTACTTGTGTAGATCTCTAGTTTTGGGTGATGGAGGTAGATTCCCCTCCCTTGTCCCCTCGCTTTGATAAGGTGGACAATCTTGCTTTATGGATAGTTTGTAAAGGAGGAAGAAAGGTCTTCCTAAGTATGTTTCAAATTCCTACACCTAGATCAAGGGTGTGTGAGCTACTAGATTAGGGTCTAGTATAGTGTAGGCCTTTGGCCACTTTCTCTATGTAGCTATTGACGCATTGTGTTATCATAGCCTAGTCTCTTGGTATCTCTTTGTAAGGTTGTTTCATCTTGATTTTTTGTTTTATGTTTGTACAAGGGTTTAGGCCCTTTCAAAATCCCACTTTTACCCATACTAAACAATAATGTAATCTATTATTTAGATAGACTTTTACTCATTAGTAGAAAAAAATTCATTTTATTTATTTATAATTAGACATAAATTAAGGTATGGTGATTTTATTTCTCCACAAAAAGTCATCCTATTTATTTCTAATTAGACATAAATGAAGGTAAGGTGCTTTTATTTCTCCAATCTCTAGTATCTACATGAATATGAATTAACCAAGAGGATGAATACCTATTTACATGAAGTGTATAATTTTCTCTGCACATGATAAGAGTAATTTTGTCATTTGAATAAAGAATAAATGCAGAAGATGGATGTTTCTAAAGATGAGAGTATCTTTGAATAGTGCCAATTTGAAGTGTAACTAGTACTCTTATGTTAGCAACGGCTATCCAGCACACTAGATGAACCCATCCCATATATGAGTATATACATCTCCATACCTTAAATTACATCACTTTTGTGATCATCCTATAGGATTATACTATCATACATGTTAGTAATATTTTTCATATGGCACCTCTAATGCAATGCATAGAATGCTAGATACCCTTTAACATAGAATCTGTGGGGTCTAACTAATATTGTTTTAGATATTTATTTGATATTATATTTTTGGTGTATGTGGTTAGATAATAGTTTTGTTTGATGTTGAACCAAGAACATTAATCTTATTATATTATTATTAATATTGTTTTGATTATTGGATCATATGGGGTCTAACTAATATTGTTTTAGATATTTATTTGATATTATATTTTTGGTGTATGTGGTTAGATAATAGTTTTGTTTGATGTTGAACCAAGAACATTAATCTTATTATATTATTATTAATATTGTTTTGATTATTGGATCATATGACTAGTATATTTATATTTAAAAAATATATCTACAGAATTTTTTTTTGCTTTTTGCTTTTTGGTTTTGATTTTTAATTTTTCATAAATTACTGGCAGTTAGAATGCAAGTGTTTCATTTCCCATTTAAATATATTTCTTATTCTTAGCATTTATAAATTACTTCCATCTAGAATATTTGCATTTTGGTTTAAAATAGCACAAGCATCTTATAAATTACTCACATCTAAAATATTTGCATTTTGGTTTAAAATAGAAAAAGTATCTTTGAGTGTGGTGGCACATTTAGTGGTGTATTTATTGTGGAGTTTCATTATGATCCTCTATCTTAATAATCTAATGCATATAAATCTTTTTTATTTTTTTATTTTTTTATTGGAATCTTATAAAATTACACGGAATCTTGGAATCTTTCAGCTCTTCAACTCCTGCTGTGAATGTAGAATGTCTCTCTACGTAATTAGGCAATAACTTGTTTTATTATTTCTTTATGAAAAAGGTGTTATGAGGAGATATATAGTTTTCTTGATCAAATTATTTATTTTATTTTTTTAAGAAAGGAAATACAAAGAGGTGGGGGCAAAAGAAATAAGAAATAATCGTATTGCTGTGAGTTGCTGGGAAGAGGGAAATAGATCTGGGAAAGTTCTATGGGCTGAGCCGAGGAAGAATCAATTGTATTTCTGTTTTGTATGGACTTTATGATTGGATGGTGAGCAATTATGGTTGTTATAAATTTTTTGTGTGCAGGATTGAGTGGAGAGGAATTCGACAGAGCAATAACTTTGAGCAAGTAATGATTTTACAAATTATCTTAGTTCTGAGTTTTAAATGCTGTAGTGATTTATATTTTATTGCTGTATGGTAGTTCAAGAGATTCTTTTTAGACGCAGACAATAATATTTCTGAGTAGACAATCATTTGTTTTCTGTAATCGACTGTCCGTCTGAATCTCTTCTTTTATTTACTAAACTTATCAAATAATTCCTATAAAACCATTTAAGAGGAAGAAATAATAGTAGAATCCCATCTCAGAGTTAAAAATCCAAGATTTAATTGGGTCCAAACAGATAGGTATCTCATCCAGCTCACAAGTTAAGGGGAATAAGTGTGGGCTTCAGGGAAAGATATTCATAATTTAAACTGCCCAGGAAATCATCTAAACAAGGAAATCGCCATCTCGCAACTGTAAACAAAATAAACAAAAATCTTGACTGCTGAAAAATTAATTATGTAAATCAACAAAAATCTTGACTGCTGAAAGAAATGTAGGAAATGCCCAATTTTTTTTAAACAGAAAGTTATTGCTTAAAATTCCTGAGTCAAAATTATTGGCGAAAATGCTTTAGCGGAAGTTATTGTCCAAACGTTTCTAAATTTAACAACTGCTTAACAAAATGCATGTCTGTATTGTACGTTTAAGGAATCCATAAAAATAGTTCATCGGCGTATTCTGGAATTAGAAACAATTTAAAAATTATGGAAGTTCTGAAGCGGGGCCATGGCTGCCATTACTATAGCTTGTCTTTTACGTCGGCTTTAGTATTTTGCTGTTTCTATTTGACAGTTGTATAGTTGTATTTAGGAATTTTTTCTGTAAAATACAATCAAAATTTTAAAAAAGACTGATTTTGGACAAACTGTCAAAATTCATGTAGGATTATGATGATATACATATTTGATTTTTGCTACTGATTAGCTTATTTTGGCTAGCAGCTGCTCAATTTTTGGAGCGAGTGACCACATGAATATTATTTTTTACTGTATAAAAAAAAAAAAAAATTATCTTAATTTAAAAGAAATTTTTTTTTAAAATGAGGGAAGGACAACCACATGGAATATGCAGTGGCTGCTTATTTCCAGCTCCACTTTTTTTCCACAAGTTATCTACAATTCTTAAACAGTAGCTGCTCCACAAAAATAGGGAAAGATTGTATATTATCCTTTCACATAATTGTAAATTTCCATGGAGCCAATCCAACTGCTTAATTTTAAGAAGAAAAATAACTTAAGCAGCCGCATGGGGACATGGGGTTACTTATACAATTCATCAAGTCCATAAGTGTGGGCATATCGCGCTACCCAGCTGATCACTATGGGTACCCCCACGAGACACATGCACCTAATGTGCTCAAGAAGACACAATTTTGTATATGAGATCTTCACAAAATGATACTATACTCAAGTATGCTTTGATTGAGAATGATAAGTTGGATTCTTAGTCAAATATATTACACTTTGACTGTCACTATGAATCCTTACCATCTTCTATCCTAGGCCAACTATTGAGCACAATCTTTGTAACCACACTACTTCCTTACCTATACGAGTGGCTGCCAATACTCTACCTATATTGTAGATAATGCAACCACTATTTATCCTTTTTTCATTCAGTTCATTGCTCCTCCAAAAAGGTTAAATAAATATTCAACGATGCATCATAGCAATCAACATCTCTAGCCTAATCAAAATCCACAAATATTTGCAAAATCAAAGTTTTAGTTTCATCCACTCTTCCTTGGTAACAAATTGCGTAATTTGAGGTGCCAAATAAATATCTATTTTTTCACAGCATTCCATTATTCTTTACTTGTTTTGGACATATATCCACTCACAACATCCAGTGTATGTGCAATGTCAAGTCTAATACAAGCAATTGCATATATGAGGCTACACACGATAGTAGCATAAGGAACTTCACACATTTTCTCAATTTCTTCTTTTGTTTTAGGACACTGTTCAAAAAATAATTTTGGATTAATATAAAATGGAGTACTCATAAGTTTACTATCCTACATCCTAAATCTATATAAAATCACCTCAACATATTGCCTTTGATGTAACCACAATTTTCTATTTGCATGATCTCTTTTGATTTCCATTTCCAAAATAAATTTTGAGGCACCAAAATCTTTCATGTGAAATTGTGAAGATAACTAAGAGTTAAATAAACAAATCATTGTCATATTGTTACCAATTAATAACATGTCAACTACATAAAACACTGTGGAAAGTATATAACACTTATCCACAAAGAAGAGTAATAGCTATCACATAATTATATGAATTTTCATTTTTTATCACAAAAAATAAGACATAAATTTTGGAAATCAATTCACAAATTAATTTAACAATCACATAAAATTTTGAAATCAATTCAATGATTTTTTAGGATCACTCCAACCTTTAATGGAAAATGTAAAGATAGGTTATAGGGAATAGTTTCTCTTACACTCTATTGATAAGCATGCCATTCTAAAAATCCAAGGTTTCATCCCTCTTACATTAACAACTAATTTTTATACCTTTTGCCATTAATATTTTAAAAGATTTGAGGTGGCCCACTAGTAATACAATTTCCTTCTTCCCTTTTAAATCCATTTACATTCATCTTCACCTTCCCCTTCCCATTGCTTGGAATCTTAACACCCAATGGAACTATACTTTGTCTTATACAAATCAAATGGATCTCAACAATAAACAATGGAATTCAAAATTTGTTTCCTAGGTCCAACTTATTGCTTGGAAGGTATTCCTCTTTAATCTTCCCACTAGTAGTTGGCTTCAATTCCTCCATTCCATTCCCTCTTTTCCTCTTTTCCTTAAATGTGAAACCTTTAAGCGTGTGTTCTAGTTATTCTCCAATTCACTCTCATTTTAGAGTTCTCTCTTTGTTTCCCTCCCCACTATCTTCCTTCACAACTAGTTGTGGAAAGATATTTTATTCATATTATCTAATTCTAATAATATTATGGTTGAAAGTTGTAGACAAGTTATAAACTTAAGTTATTCTAGAAATTCAAATGTTTGCCTATGTTCATACATTTATTTTGTCCTCATAAGTTTAAACATAATACTATACTATATCCTCTTAATTTAAATTAAAACTTTTCCAATATCATGTAGGAACACTTCAAGGTTAACAAGGAGATAGAGCAATGAGTTACCAATCTTCGTGAGCAACTCAAAGCACTTTAAGATAAGAATGAAGATTTGGCTCAATGGTTGGATAAGATTATGAAAGATTCTAAGATACTCTTTCACTTTGGGGTAACCTCCATAATGAAGGGCACATTAGCATGGCTAACTATCTCTATTTCTGGAACCTTCAAGCAATACTAAACCATATTGCTAATAGGACAAGCTTGGAAATTAAATAGCTAGTAGTGGATGAATTTGAATTATAATCTTAAGGTTTTTTTCATGCTCAGTTTTGGTCACACCTATTACTTAATAAATTTGATGTGTATTCCCCATTTCATACTAATTGTTATGTAGTATTGATACTTTTCATGTGGTCTATTAACTCTGTTAGTTGATTTGATTCAATTTTGAAAATGCATTCTCTTGCTCATCTTGACTATGAATCTTGTACCCTAGTCTCTACTAAGACTATACTCCTAACATTCCCTCCTTCGCTTCCCAAAGTTCTCAGTGATGTTGTTAGGTTTGGTTGTGATGCTACAATAAGGGACTCTATTTCTATTCCTATTACATTTGCATCTAGGTGTAGGCTGATATTCATTGTGACCTTGTCGTATGGTCTCTTAGTGCCTAAAACTAGGGCTCCTTCCTAGCCTACTTCAACTAATTTATTCTTGGATGTGGGTGACAATTCACTAGATTCCCTACCTATTTATGGGGCTCAATACCTACTCTATTTGGGAGTGGCATTCCTTGCTCTTATGCAATGGCTATTGGTCAATATTCTTCTCCTATGGATGCCTCTTGATGCCCTCATCATGATACAGTGGAGCCTCTTCCCTATGCTCAATCCTCCTCTATAGTGCTTCTTCGATAGTATGTGATTGAGTAGGAGGATTATTATACAAAAATAGGTTGAACTATAGATATAACTACTTGTGACCTTCTCTCCTTGATATGAATCGCTGGATCTTATATCACTTATGGCCTATTGTTAAGAACATAATTGAGATTTACCCCTATGTAAGGGCATTCTTTATTGTGGCCTTTAAATAAACCTTTGTTAGGGACTAGGCGATGGATGCAGACTTTGGTTGTTGGGGTAGCATTCTCTTATGCTCAAATCCTAGTTCCCTTCTTTTAACCCCTTCATCAAAACCCTCAATATTGTGCTAGTTTGGATTAGACTATGTAATCTGTCTCTCCATTTTTGGTGTGACTATTGCTATGAAGTGATTGGCAATGCTATTAGATATTTCCTGAAGGTCTATTCTTCTACATCAAGCTTCCCCAACACTACCTTTGCTTGCATTTATGTATACATTAACTTATCTAAGGCCCTTCTAGTGGATATTGCCTTACATCTGTTGGATCATCCTTGGATCCAACCTCTTGACTATAAGGTTATCCCCTTCCATTATTAGCAATGGTTTGTTACTAGACATCTTTCTTCCAACTATCCTTGTTTCTATACCAAGTATTTTGGTTCAACTTCTTGGTCGAAAAATGCCCTTCCCCACCACCTAACCATTGATCCTGATGATCTTGACTCTCAAATGGAGGAAACTTTTCCTATTGTGACACCTTTGGCTATTTTTGTTGCTACTTTAGATCATTCATCTTTTGTCAAGTAATCCCCCCTCCTCAATAATCTTGTACAATTTCTCTTTCTGCCCCTTAGGAAGAATGTTATTTTGGATCATGCTCCCATTATGCACACAACATTAGCTCCCACCCTATGATTGGTCAAGTATACTCAAGTGGCTTCATCATTAGGTAGGCATTATATCCCCCTCCAACTTGTGTAGAGCTTTAGTTTTGGGTGATGGAGGTAGATTGCCCTCCCCTGTGCCCTCACTTTGATGAGGTGGACAATCTTGCTTTATGGATAGTTTTGCAAAGGAGGAAGAAAGGTCTTCTTAAGTATGTTTCAAATTCCTACATCTAGGTCAAGGGTGTGTGGGCTACTAGATTAGGGTCTAGTATAGTGTAGGCCTTTAGTCACCTTGTCTATTTATCTATTGATGCATTGTGTTATCATAGACTAGGCTATTGTTGCCTCTTTTTAAGGTTGTTTCATCTTGATTTTTCATTTCATGCTTGTACAAGGGCTTGGGCCCTTGCAAAAACCCACTTTTACCCATAATAAACAATTATGTAATCTATTATTTAGATCAACTTTCACTCATTAGACTTTTACTCATTAGTAAAAAATGAAGTCATTCTATTTATTGATAATTAGACATAAATTAATGTAGAGTGCTTTTATTTCTCCATTATCTATCTACATGAATATACAATTAATCAAGAGGTTTATCAATAATGCACCTTTTTCTTGCTCTCTCAAGTTTATCTAGATGAGTATTTACATGAAGTTTATAATTTTCTTTACACATGATAAGAGAAGTTTTGTCATTTTGAATAAAGACCAAATGGAGAAGATGGATGTTTTTAAAGACTAGAGTATCTTTGAATAGTGCCAATTTGAAGTTTGAATAGTGCTTTTAGGTTACCAATGGTTATTCAACATACTGGATGAACCCATCCCTGATATGGATATATACATCTCCATACTTTGAGGTACATCACTTTTGTCTTCGTCCTGTATGATTATACTATAATACATGTTAGTAATATTTGTCATATGGCACCTCTAATGAAGTGCATAGAATGCTAGATACCTTGAGCATAGAATGCCAACCATCATCAACTTATTAAGAATATAAAATTTCATACCTTAAGAATCATTATAATAACTTTTTTATAATTTTTAAAAGTTAATTTATTTTTTAAATTGTAAATGTTATTTAATTAGTTAAATACTAATTATTTTTAAGTAGTTCTAAAATTAAAACCAAATAATATATTTAATCTTGTTTTCATATTAATGTTTAGTGCATTTCAACATTGTTAGTGTAGGTTTTTTATTCCTTATCATAAGGTTTTTCCTACACATTTATGTAGCTTGCTTAGGTTAATAAAGTGGGTTAATTAGGTGAGTGGATTATGAGGTGTCGCAATGTTACAAGGGAGCACCCATTAGCTATCTTGGGAAGATACTTTACTATCTCTAGACTGATAGACGGTTTCTTCTTATTGGTTCACGTTGCCAGCTCCACCCTCTCTCCTTTCTATGTAAACTCACTACCTAGCTTGTAATTTCATTCTATATTGGAGATAATATTTTGATGCTATTTTGACATTCGAGCAATTCACATCAGCCTCTTGGTATCATTGTTATGCTAGTCCAATTGCCTTTTGCATTTACAGTATATGTTTCTAACTCTTTCAATTGATTCTGGGTTATAATCTGAATTATAGATTCTAACATGGTATCAAAGCAGGTTTTGTGAGGTTAGATTCTTTGTAGAGATCTTGCAAAATCCTGTATTCTCTTCTCTTGCATTTTTGAATGAACTGGAGAATCAAAAAGGATTTATGAAGATCTAGTAATCTTTGATTTGCATTTATGTTTCTATGAGATCTGGGTGATTGCAGCATCTTCGAGTAGTCTCGCAGCATTTTAGACTATTTCGTTGGATCCATCACACTCTTGAAAGTCATTTTTGGCTTTCATTTCACTCATTTTGGAGATCATTGGTCATACCTGTAAACAAGGGTTTTACAGCTCATATATGGGAGTGAGATTTCAAACGGTGCATTTTCATGCCAAAAGGCCCTCACCATTGCATCTAGGAGGCCTCATAGGTGAAATTTGACATAAAATTTGCCCCATTTCAGTGTTGAGAGATTTTGAGAAAAAAAATTAGCAAGGGGTCATACGACCTCCCTGCACATAAATTAAGGTAAGATTTTTTTAAAAAAAATAGCGCTCACAGCACTTTACACTTTAAGTGTTCTATGCTTTGATTTATGGATTTGGCCTTAATAAGAGGGGCTCGAGCCTCTGTTAAGCGGGTTTCGCCCTAGCTTAGTCTCATAGGATTTAAGCCTCGCAAGGACCTTAGCCATGGCAGCTACCTCCTCATGAGTTTCAACAGCGCCGCCACCTCCGGTCTGCCACCCGAGTGGTGCCTCCCCAGATCCGCCACCCAAGTGGCTAGACACCACCAACTTCGCCATATCCTCCACCCTTGCGGCCACCAGCCAACGATGCTGCTCATTGGCCACCAAGGCCTCTTCAACAAGCCTAATAAGGAGTTTTTTTTTGCATAACTTTGTCATACGAAGGTGAAATTCTGCAAACAAAGAGTCTATGGAAAGCTGGCGAGGATTACTTTCCAATGACAAGGTTTTTGTCTAGTTTTAGTGCTTTTTTTTTACCTGCTTTCAAGGTTGAATCTAGTACTTGTTATGTGCTTTGAAGGGACATATCTTGCGCCCTGTTGCTCCATTTTTTTGAATTGAATAGGCATTAGAAAGGTCTTGAGGAGTACTATACAACTAATTAGTTATTGTTTATAGATCTATCATTGCAACTCATTTGTATCAAAAGTTGGTTTTTTGACAACTTTTTTCTCTTGTAATCTTTGTCAACTAGTAAAAGCCTTGTAAGTTAACACTAAACTATAAAGTGCCAAACTTATAATCTCAGGGGAGTGATTTCTAAACTAGTGAAAATGGGGGGGTGTCTTGTGTGTCATTTCTGTATCTTTTCTTTCCTACACAACAACAACAACAACAATCTATTTCTGCATTAAGATGGATGAATTAACAGTGCATGTTCTAACACACTATAACTACTATGAGTGGAAGTCCAAGATGACTATACAACTTAAGAAGTTAGGATTACATAGGGTAACAATGGGCCTTGAAACTAAACCAATAGTAGATGCAGAAAAATCTAAATGGTTTAACAAATGTGATGAGGCTTATGACACTTTATGTATGTATGTATCTCTTGATCTTCTTTTTCATGGTGAATCTGCTAAAACACCAAATGATGTATGGACTACTTTGGAAAATATTTTTCGTAAACAAGATGAATTAAGGGGACATCAATTGGAGAATGAGCTAATCTGGTTAAATCCATGTAATTTTGATACAATTCAAGACTTCTTCACAAAGTTAAAATCCATTAGGCTATAGTTGAAACAATGTGGGATTGATAAGAAAGACACACATTTGATCTTAAGTATTATTTCCAAGCTTGGCCCTAACTATTTTGTATTTGTTTCCACATTTCATGCAACTAAAAATGTCTTTGGAACCAATTATACAATGCCTTCTCTTGTTGATTTTGTAAATAAACT
Organism: Cunninghamia lanceolata; assembly: GCA_027924645.1. NCBI lineage: Eukaryota > Viridiplantae > Streptophyta > Pinopsida > Cupressales > Cupressaceae > Cunninghamia > Cunninghamia lanceolata. Next base: position 1,281,263 of record BSBN01000742.1, read on the forward strand.
CACAAAAGAGTAAGATAAACTAGTACACATGGGCACAATTAAGCCTTATAAGTCTCATGCCTTGGCTATAAATCAAGGCACTAAAGATCATAAAGGAAATGGCAAGAAAAATAAGAAACAAAAGGATCAAGGAGAGAAGAAACAAGATCCAAAACAAGCTACAACTAATGTAGCTCTTGAGTCTTCCTCTAAAGACAATACATCTAAAAAGGAGAAGGCAAAGTGTGTCTTTTGTAATAAATCTAGTCATGATGAGCATAAGTGTTTGAAAAATCAAATAGCTCATCTCTCTTATCTTCTTGAGAAGAATAATATCAAAATGCCAGATTCAACTAAGCAAGATTCGTAAGAATCTTCAAAGGAGATGAAAAATAGTAAGGGGAAGGGAAAGGCCCTTGTTGTATTTGCTTCACTACCAAATAGTTAGGTAATTGACTCAGGTGCTTCCCACCACATGGCCAATACAAAGAAAAGTTTCTCATCCTTGGAGTCATGTTTTGTGCCTGATATTCTTATGGGTAATGATACACTAGAAGAAGTTCTTGGGAAAGAGTCATTTGATGTTGGTGATGGGACATTCCACGATGTTCTATGTGATCCTTCTTTGTCAACTAACATCCTATGTGTCTACCAAATCACCCATACAGGTTCTGGAAAGAGAGTCAAATTCACACTAGACACAATGACCATAAGTGATCTGCACAGGGGGTCTACAATTGATGTAGGAAAAGCTAATAACCGATCACAACTCTGTCACTTTTCTCATTTTGTTCATTATTTTCCTTCACTTGCATTTTTCACTTACTCAAACGAGGTGAGTTGTTTGTGACATCAGCGGTTTGACCACTTGTACTATTGTTATTTCTAGGAGTTCAGTCAACATGACATGGTTAAAGGGTTTCCTTCTATTCAATTTTCTGATGGAGTTTATCAAGGATGCATTCTTGGCAAGCATCCTGAAGAAAATTTTGATAAAGGCAAAGCATGGAGAGCCACATAGCTCTTGGAGTTAGTACAAAATGGTTTGGTTGGTCTATTTCAGCATCCTTCATTCACCAGAGCTAGATATGTATTAACCTTCATTGATGATCTTTCCTGATACACCTTTGTATGCTTTCTCAAACAAAAGTCTAAAGTCTTTGAGTCTTTTCAAGAATTCAAAGCTTTTATAGAGAAACAATTTGGGAAGGTTGTTAATATTTTGTGCACCGATAATACGGGGAATATGTCAACCAAAGGTTTGAGTAGTTTTGTACCTCAAAGGGCATTGATTTTTCAGCACACAATTCCCTATAGTCCACAACAAAACAACGTTGCAAAACAAAAGAATCAATCATTGAAGGAAATGGCCAATTGTATGATTCACTCCAAATCATTGGCACCTTAGTATTGGGTAGAGGCCATCAACTGTGTGTGTTATATCCAGAACTGGGTTCCTCACCGAGTTGTGAAGGGGGTAACTAATTTTCAAGCTTGGACCAGTTGGAAACCCACAGTCAAGCACTTCCGAGTGTTTGGGTCTCCTACATGGGCCCACATTCCAGTAGAGAAATGCAAAGCTATGGATTATGAGAATCCAGAATCAACAAAGTCATAAACTAGTACCAAATCTTGAGTAGTTTGATTAGGTAAATAGTTGAGTACATATAGGTGAGCCGAGTGAGGAGGTTGAGTTGACTTAAAATTCAACTTCAACACTCCACTCACTAAGTGTCTAACTAGTGTCAACATGTGTCATTAGAGAGTTGTGTCAAACTCTCCAAGTTGACACATACCTACCTAAGGTGGATTAACACCATGTACTAAATATATTACTTAGAATAAGTAATATATGACAAAGTTTAGCTCTAACACCCCCCCTTAAGCATGGCTTAGGTGGGTACAAGAAGAGATGGGTCCCAGCTACTAGGCCTAGTGAGGTACCCATGTACAAAACAAATTCTCAAAAAATGGAGTAAGATAGAAACCCCAGTGGGAAAAACTATCCTCCAAAAGGAGAGAAAAAAGAAGGATTTAAGACCTTCTGAAAAGATGTCCCTTGATGATAGGAACATCATGATGAAGAACTCCTAAAGTATGTAGAAGTTGTAAACTCTTCCGATGATGAACTGGTGTCTACTTGAATTATTGAATCTTCAAGAAATGTAGATCAAGATAAGAGATAGAAAATACTACATGAGTGAACATTCGAACACTACTCAACAACGTACACAAAGTCAATCAAACATTGTGAAGTTGAAAATACAAATAGCATTGTGATTAGGAGTACTAGAATCTCAAAATGTGATCCACTGAAATAAATCCCCAATACGAGAGATTAGAAATGAAGGATTTAGGACCTTCAAAAAAGATTCCTCCACTGCTTCATTGAAAGAAGCATTAGCATGTAGCATTTCATTCAATATTAATGTAGGAGACTATAACCTTTCACATCTTTTGGATACCCTACAAAGATGCAAGGTTTGGACTGAGGTTCCATTGCCTTGCAAATCTGAGAAGGTATACATGTCATAGCTAGAGATCCAAAGATTCCGAAGTGCTCAACTAATGGTTTCCTTCCTTTCCATACTTCAAAATGTGTGATACCCTTCAATTCTTTGTGAGGAACTCTATTCTAAATATGACATGCACAGTTGATTGCTTCTACCCAGTACTGTGGTGTAAGGTCCTTGGAGTGTATCATGCAATTTTCCATCTCTTTCAAGGTTTTATTCTTATGTTCTGCAACTCCATTTTACTGAGGGGTGTAAGGAACTATGTGCTACAAGTTTATGCCCTCTGCTGTGCAAAACTACTCAAACCTAGTATTAACATAATCTCCTCCATTATCTATTCAAAGAACCTTGATGACCTTCTCGGATTGTTTCTCAACAAGAGCCTTGAAATCTTGAAAGTGGTCAAAGACTTCAGACTTTTACTGAAGGAAGTATACCCATGTATACCGAGAGAAGTCATCTATGAAGGTGAGAACATATCTAGCCTTTATAAAAGATGGATGGGGAAAAGGCCCAGATACATCACTGGGAACAAGCTCTAAGATCTATGTCACTCTCCATGATTTGCCTTTATCAAATATCTCTTCATGATTCTTCCCAAGGGCACACCACTCACAAAGACCCTTAGAGAATCTAATTCTAGGCAATCTTGTAACCATATCATGCTGACTAAGCTGCTCAAGATAGTGGTAGTTTACATGGCCAAACCGATCAAGAAATATGGTAGGAGAAACATCAGGAGAAAAATGTGAGAAGGTATATAGCCTCGATTGGTTATCTGCCCTTCCCAATGCTACTAAGTTGTTGTGAAACTCTCTTATCACAATTGAATCTAGTGTATATTGAACTCTCATGCCCTTGTCTATGTGAGTGATCTGGTACACAGATAGGAGATTAGCTAAAAGTGAAGGTACGCTAAGAATATTAGTGAATGTCCCCCCTCAATTTCAATAGACCCTCTCCCAACAACTGTTACTGGAGTGTCATCACCTAGGGTAATGGTGGACATGTTGTGGGGTTCTAAGAAAGTGAACACAACCTATGAAGAACCCATATGGTGTGAGGCACCGGAGTCAATGATCCATGAAGATGTTGAAGAGCCAACTACAACAAGAGCCTTGTCCTTGATTTTTTCTTTGCCTTTTGATTTAGAAGTTTCTGGGGTGGATGAGGATACCTTGTAGGATTCAGGTACACCTATGTTGTTCTTCTCTAAGAGATGAGTGAGGTGATCAACCTTTTTCTTCATACAATTGTGCTCATCATGCCCTGTCTTCTTGCAGTAGGCACACTGAACTTTGTCCTTTTTAGGTTGCCCTTGTTTGGATGAAGTTTCTGTGTGACTTTTAGATGTCTCAGGTTTCTGTTCTTTCTTTGTATCTTGATCCTTCTGAGTGTTTTGATTCTTTCCTTTGTAGTTTGAAGCATGTTGGTGTTTACCATTTCAAGATACTAGGGCTTGAGGTTTTGAGGACTTCACAATGTCCATGTGGATTAACATGTATTGCACTCTAGTGAGATCAGCAATAAGTCATCTAGAGATGACATTTTCCAAGTGGCTCCAAGAGCTCTCTTGGTGGAATAGAATGTAGATGCAAATACAGAGTAGTCAGGACCATGTTTGGAGAGAATTGAGAGAACTAGTTCTTCATCATTTTTATCAATACCACATTCTTTTAACTATAACCTAACAAATTTAAACTTGGTAAAAAAGTCAAGATTCTAGTGTGGTAAATATGCTCGAACTCAAACTGATTAACTCATTCTCTAGCTCATGACCTCTCATCTCATCTACCTTACCAAAGAGCTTCTCAAGAGCGAGCCATACCTCATTGGGAGTTGACAAAGATTCAACATGAAAGAGTAATTCTGGAGAGATACTGAGACATCAACAACCGAAGGCCTGGTCACACTTGTTAAACCATTTCCCTTTAGTGTTATAGTTAGAGGGTTATGTTTCAGTGCCCATTGTAACCCTATATAACCATTTGTTCTTCAACATTAGTTGGATTTTGGATTTCTAGTCATAATAATTAAAGGGTGTTAATGGTGAACTAGAGCCTAATTAGAATCCATATTTGCAAGTTTGACCAAAAAAGCGGAAAGAGAAGACACACCACCGAGAAAAATCCCTGCAACTATAATGTGATCCCCCCCTGATTTTGGCACTTTATAAATAGTGCGTGGGAAAAATTTGCCAATTACACAATTTTAAATGCTCTTTAATTTTTTTTGTCCAAATTTATTTCTCTCTCTTTTTCGGGGGTAGTTTTTTCCCACTCGGTTTTCTACCTTTCTCTGTAGAAAAACCACACCCACAAGAGAAAAAAGCTATGTTCTTGAAGAAAAATGACCCAACTGTCAAATAGTCAGTCTTCTCTACAACAAGGAACTCTGCCAAAGAAGAAAAAAAATCTTTGTGTTGAACCAAATGTTTTGGGGTAAAAATGGGGGAGGGTTAATGTTTTCTTTAGTTTGAATCCTCCTTTCCTCAAAACATTCCAAGGGCTTTTCAGCCGAGTGCTTATCTTATCAAGAGGAGAGTTGGCTATCAGGTTTGAGTTGCCACTTGGTTTTCTGCTAGGAAATTCAGATGTGATCACACAAGATTGCCACTTAATGCTTTTATGCCCTTAAAACCCTAATTTAAGCAAAACAGTAATCAAATCTACAAATTATGACAAATGCAACAGGAAATAAGTAGAGGGTAGAGAACCTTAGCTCACTATTTTTCGTAGTTGGAAAATGGAAAAATCTGGGACAACGGTGATGGTGCCCTAGTCCAATGTGCCACTTTTTTCGCACAATCCCGATCTCCTTCCAACACTGATCTCTATTGTGTCTTTTGTTTCCTATGATCTGAAAATGGAGGACAAGGTTGATGGCGCCCTTGTCCCAAAAAATTGAATAGTGTCCGCTTCTTTTTATATTCAGAATCCTCAATGTTTGCCTTCCTGTTCTGCAACTCCACTTTTTCCAGATCCGACACCTATAACATGCAATCACAAGGAGTGTGGGAGGGGATTGTGGTGTTTAGAGGCTTGCATTGGTCAATCCCCGAAAAGACATTCAAGTCTTCCGAACACCGTTGTCAGAGAGAGTGCGTGCCCTCGGGAGGTAGAGGCAAAAACCAAATGATAATGATTGATAAAGCACAATAAATGATACCTTGATGATGAAGCTCTCATGGAAGGAAGAAGCTCTTCAATGCCATGAGAAGAATCTTGATGTAATCCAACCTACAAACAAACACAATAACAATGCTATGCTCTGCAACACAATGAAAATCACAAGTATGCCAATAGCTCAAGTTCACAATAATCTTCTTCTCTCTCTAAATGCAAATGATAACCTAAACATGCTTATATATATGCAACTATTAAGATTCCCGCCAAGAATTTCGTATTTGAAACTTATCATGTCACTCTGGAGACCAAATAACGGTCACAAAACTAACATTTCAAATTATGGCAGACCCAAAATAGGGCTGGACTAGGGCACTAGCACCCTTGTCCACCACCTGTTTTTGCTCAAGGATCATTAAAGTGCAGCCCCCTAGGTCCTAATTGCCACAAGACCCTTGGGTTTTCTCATCGAGAGTCTGATTTAACATGCAAAATGCTCTAAATGCAAATCTAAAGACCTCGGAGCTAAACCTTTAGGGAAAAGCCCCCAAATACGCACAAGAAAGCTATGCTCAATGAAATCGATAGAAAATAGGTTTATAACCGTTCCCTCCTACTTTGATACCATGAAGAATTGAGCAAGATCGAATGGAGGATTGCAAACACTAAGATGAGTCACGAAGGATAAACAATTGCACACTCAATGCTATTAAAGACACAAGCAATATGCAAAGCAAAACTGGATAATGTATTAGCTGACATGAATGAGTACATATAGGCTAGAGTCCTACTATGTTTAGACGTGCCATAAATATGAAAGAAAACCTAAGAATAGTAGTGGCCTAACATTAAGCATGCAACTACTTAACATAGGATAAGTTGAGTTAGACACCCGTTCTAAACATAGACGTGCTAATAAAAGCACAAGAGCACCTAAATTTAGCGTAGCTAAATATAGTCGACTAAGTGAGCTTAATTACACTAACAAAGTTTTATCTCATTTACAGATTTTTCTAATGCATTCTTTAAGGAAAATAAGGAGAATTTGTGGCTATCACAAGGTATAAACCTTCAATTACAAGAAAAGTGCAAAAAGCAATCTCTTATGAATGAGACGTTAAGCATTGAAGAGTTCATAATAAAATGAAGACATGGAAGGATTATTGGCTTCCTTGGAAGATGATCCTATATATTTGGCACAAAAGCATATTCCCCTTTCTCAATTTGAGGAGTGAGCATGACAAGATATCATTAGCCACCCCTTAGAGCATGACGAGGTTGATCAGTTTAAAGATTTGCCCAATTTTGTGGAGAAAGACATCAATGAAATCAATGAAGATTGTTTACATGCTGATGAGGAAGAGCACTTGTGCATGCAAGACCAAGAAGGGAACTTTGAAGTCTAAGAGGTTGGATCAAATTTAGAGTCCTTGTTTGTGGATTCTAATGATGATAAAACTCGTATTTTAACTCTTGATGAACTTGAGGGCAACATTGAGTGTGAATTTGAAGATGCCATCTCAATTTTTGGGTAAAAGGAAAGTTGTTTTGGTTTGTACTTTGATGAAGAGGATTTTGAAGTTTCAAATTTAAGCCATGGTCAATGCACCATAAGCATACATACAAAGAGGTTTTGAACCATCCTTGGAAGCATAGTTGTGTTGAAGTCCAATTTTGACATCTTCCTGAACAATGAAGATCATGAGCAAAATAAATAAGATGTAATCATTGAGGTCAGACCACCATGTATGTTTGGTTACAAATAAGGATATACTCTTTGCCAAATTGGTCCCCCCTCCCAAGCCCGTCCAAATGGAAAAAAGCACTTAAATAAAAGCAACCAACAAAATGAGCCAAAGGAACAAGCACCAAAGCATCAAAAGTCGAAAAGGTAACAGTTTCTCCTATTTTTCTTATCCATTTTGTATGGTTCATCATGATCTCAAAGTTGATCACATGAAGTTCTAACAATCATAAAGTGGCTCATATAATCATTGTGAATGGGCATGTTCCCTTGTTTTCTGCATGTCTAATACTTCAAAGAATTCATATATGTTTAGTTAATAATGTATGGCGGCATTCTTTCTGCCCAATTCCCAAAAATAGCATGGGTGTGGTATGAATCATTTAGTTCTGACGGCTCCATATTCTCCACCAACATCTGATTTTGTGGTGAGTGCTAATTCGTTTGATTGGTTGTGTATTTGGACTCTGGATTGCCTAAATCATGGGGGAGGCATGATGCATGGGATTGGGATTCTCTGCACAATCAGGTTAGCATATAAATCATGCGGCTAGTGTTGTCTATTGGCATGAACAGAAGTAGACTGATTTGTGATATTGAACTGGCAAGCTCAATCGTTTTGTTTTGTAGTAGTTGTTGTTGGGTGTGACTGGTATGGCAAACTTTGTAGATTCCCACTTGACCCTAGGAAGATTGCAGAGTTTAAGCGAGGATAGAGGCGATGAAAATGAGATACGGTTTAGTATGTTCACATCCTCGAAGCGGCAGAGGGAGGATGAAGTGAGCCCAAATGGAGTGCTAGAGAAGGCAATGAATCATGGCTGTGGAAACCCAAAAGATAGAGATTGCCATGACAGTGAGAGGGGTTTCTGTGATCCTGATACTAGTAACAATAACAATAATATCACAGAGAGCTTCATGCGAGAGGAGATAGCTCAGCTTGGCGGATATAGTGTTGAGAAATTGGATCATGGAAGTGATGGGGTGACTCATGAGTCAGTATCAGCCTCTGAGCCTAAGTTTAAGGCTCCTCTCAGACTGTTTGGGTATGAGATTAAGCCGATCCAGAAGACGCAGGAGGAATCATGTGAGGTGGATGTTAACAAGGCCTCCATTGGCAGCAACTGCACTGGATCTGCTCCAGAGAGCCGAAAGCACGAATGCCAGTACTGTTGCAGAGAGTTTGCCAGTTCACAGGCCACCAAAACGCTCATAGAGAGGAGAGACGGCAGGCTAAGAGGGCTCGGTTTCAGGCAGGCAGAAGCAGTGGCAGTAATACTAATTTATATGGCCTGCAACGATTTCCCGGCTCCGGTCTTCTCAGTCTCCAATCTTCTCGCATGTGTGACACAGCCATGCCCATCATCCAGCCCATTCCTGCTGTTTTTGGCTACAATACCCAACACCCATCTCTGTGGGGAGGGCCTCCTGCCATTAATCAAGGATCTGCAATCATCCATCCTAATAGTAATCCATTGATTTATAATAATCCACAATGCCAGGAGTTTGGGTCTGGGCTTTCCTCTATCATGTCCTATGCTCCCAACATCTATTCATCCAATCATTTACCAAACTTCCCAGCACCACCATTGCTCTTCCAGCCAAGACAGTTAGTAACTTGTTGGATTTTCAACAGCAGGAGGTCGTTGCAGATGCTGAACAACATAAACACAGTAGTAATCATAATAATAACATCAACGATAATGATAATAATGCAGGTTTGCAGCTGCATGAGGCTGAGGATGGATTGGATCTCCATTTGGGTCTTGGACCTTCTTCGAATCACTAGACTTATACTTGGGTTGATCGTAATTTTTTATTGGGCCATAGCCTAAAAAGGCTTAAGGCCTCCATCCACTGTCTAAGCAGATATTCTTTTACTCTACATTTATTTATTTATTTGCATTCATTTATTTATCAGACAGTCTAAGCAGCTCCTCATTTTTCTTGTTTGGTTCTCCTTAACTTTTCATTTACATTTTTGCACTTTTGAATTCTCAAAATAAGAAACCAATTTTCAAGTGGGATGTAATGTATGATTGAGTATTATACCCATCTGACTTAATTAGGTTCATTGACAATTGGGTTTAAACTTCTATAAAATTTGTCTTTCCTTTTTTATTCAAAGCTCGATTGAACGCTCCATTAATGTTACTTTCGAATTCAAACCTTGCTTATTAGAAACACATATTGGGTTCTTAGCTATCTACAGCATGAAATTCCAGTAACTAGTAGTTTATCTACAGTCTGAAGAATCAATTTAAGCTGACAAAGTTTTGATTAAGGAAATGCAGTTTTACGATTATGGCAAATACGGCTTTTTCGACAAGTAAAGATCAACCTAGAAGAAATTACAATCCATGTTATCAAAAGAACAACGTTTCTGGAGTTAAAAAATGCATCATAGAGGAAAAAGGTGAGAAGTCTGATCTTAAAGAGAGGCGAATCAAAATGTCTTTCATCTTTACATACAGTTTTTCGCAACAAACTTGTTTTTCTACAACAAGTTCTCTAAAACCTTACCAAAATTTTCATTTAAACTCTGCAATTTATTTGACTAACGAACTGCTCAGTTCTTTTACGGTTAATTTCTCCAAAACCTTGACATTTATTATGGTATGTACGGCTTATTGCATAGCGCTGAAGGGAATGATGTTCACACATAAGATTGACATGACATAATAAATTAAAAACTGTTACTTTTAAATTGGAAAATAGGGAAAGAGAAGTCCCGTAGACTTGTACAATAGAAGTGGTGTATATACAATTTGAAACAAAAAATAGAATAATACAAAGCAAAATCAATATCCAATATTTCATTTGGGATTGGGGAACACAATTAATTTTTCCACCATTTCAAAAATTCAAGTGTTCTCCAATACAATAATAAATCTTTCTCACTTCACCTTTAAGCATGTGCCCACTTCAAAAGGAGTTTTATGCATTCCATGAAATCATGTAAAAGATAAATATGAGTGTTATAAAATATGGGAAAAAATAGAAAATACTCAAAATAGCACTTAAAAAAAATTGCAAAAGCTGTGTTATCCAAAATAATGCTAAATCAATTTTTCCATTAACTTCTGAGGTTGATCCCAACCTAACTATTAAACATGGAAAAACACTTATCCAACATTCTCCTACTTGTTGGATACTTTCCATAAGGGACACACTCTTCAAGTGTCAATAAATCAGCAACATTATTTTCTATAGCATCTTTTTCCAACACTTGTTTACTTTCAACTATTTCTTTCACAAAATGATACTATACTGAAGTATGCTTTGATTGATCATGATAAATAGGATTCTTGGCCAAATATATTGCATTTTGATTCACTATAAATCCTTACCATCTTCTATACTGGGCCAACTATTAAGCACAATCTTTGTAACCACACTACTTCCTTACCTATATGAGTGGCCGCCAATACTCTACCTCTGTTGTAGATAATGCAACCACTATCTATCCTTTACCATTTAGTTTATTGCTCCTCCAAAAAGATTGTAAGCATAGTCATTGATAAATCTTAGACAATCAACATCTTTAGCCTAATCAGAACCTTGCAAATTCAAAGTTTTAGTTTCATCCACTCTTCCCTCATAACAAATTGCATAATTGGAGGTGCCAAATAAATACTTTTTTTTTACAACAATCCATTGTTCTTTACTTAGTTTGGACATATATCTATTCACAACACCCACTATATGTGCAATGTCAAGTCTAATACAAACGACTGCATATATGAGGCTACCAACAACAGTGACATACGGAACTTGACACGATTGCATATATGAGGTTACCAACAACAGTAACATAAGGAACTTGACACATTTTCACACTTTCTTCTTTTGTTTTACGACATTGTTCAACAAACAATTTTGGATTAATACGAAATGGAGTACTCATAAGTTTACTATCCAAAATATTTCCTCAACATATTTCCTTTGATGTGACCACAATTTTCTATTTGCATCATCCCTTTCAATTTCCATACCCAAAATAAATTTTGAGGCACCAAGTTCTTTCATGTGAAATTTTGAAGACAACTAAGACTTAAAAAAACTATTCATTGTCAATTAATAACATGTCAACTACATAAAACACTATGGAAAATATATAACACTTATCCACAAAGAAGAGTAACAACTATCACATAATTATATGAATTTTAATTTTTTATCACAAAAAGTAAGACATAAAATTTTAAAATCGATTCACAAACTAATTTAGCAATTACATAAAATTTTGAAATCAATTCAATGATTTTTTGGGATCACTCCAACCTTAGTGGAAAATGTAGAGATATGTTATAAGGAATATTTTCTCTTGCACTCTATTGATAGGCATGCCATTCAAAAAATCCAAGGTTTCATCCCTCTTACATTAACAATTAATTTTTGTACCTTTTGCAATTAATGTTTTTAAAGATTTGAGGTGGCCCACTAGTAATTCACTCTCCTCTTTTAAATCCATTTGTAGTCGTCTTCACCCTCCCCTTCCCATTTCTTGGACACTTAACACCAAATGGAACTGTTCTTTGTCTTTACTAATAAGATGGATCTCACCAATAAACAATGGAATTCAAAAGTTGTTACATAGGTCCAAATTATTGCTTGGAAGGTATTCCACTTTAATCTTCCCACTAGTACTTGGCTTCACTTCCTCTATTTCATTCCCTCTTTTCCCCTATTCCTTAAATGTGAAACCTTTAAGCATGTGTTCTCTTTCTTCTCCAATTCACGCTAAATTTAGAGTTCTCTCTTGTTTTCCTCCCCACCATCTTACTTCACAACCAGTGATGGAAAGATACTTTATTCATATTACCTATTTCTAATAATATTGTGGTTGAAAATTGTAAACAAGTTATATTTAAGTTATTGTGGAAATTCAAATGCTTGGCTATGTTCTTATAATTATTTTGTCCTCATAAGTTGAAACAAAATAACTCTACTATATCCTCTCACTTTAGATTAAAACTTTTCCAATATTGTGTAGGAGCATCTCAAGATTAACAAGGAGATAGAACAATGAGTTACCAATCTTCATGAGCAACTCAAGGCTCTTTAAGATAAGAATGAAGATTTGGTTCAATGCTTGGATAAGATTATGAAAGATTCTAAGATAGTCTTTCTCTTTGGGGTACCCTCCATAATGAAGGGCACATCAACATGGCTAACTATCTTTATTTTTAGAACCTTCAAGCAATACTAAACCATATTGCTAATAGGACAAGCCTGGAAATTAAATAGATAGTGGTGGATGAATTTGAATTATAATCTTATGAATTTTTTCATGCTCAATTTTGGTCCTCCCTATTGCTTAATAAGTTTGATGTGTATTTCCCATTTCATACTAATCAAATATGTTATTATGTAGTACCGATAGTTTTAATGTGGTCTATTAACTCTATTAATTGATTTAATTTAATTTTGAAAATGCATTCTCTTTCTCAATTTGGATATGAATCATGTACCCTAGTCTCTACTAAGACTTTGCTCTTGTCATTCCTTCCTCTTCCCATAGTTCTCAATGATGTTGTCATGTTTGATTGTGATGTGGCAGTGAGGGACTCTATGTTTGCTAGTCCTATTGCATTTGCATCTAGGTGTAGGCTCATGTTCATTGTTACCTCATCTAATTGTATCTTAGTACCTTAGACTAGGGCTCCTGCCTAGCCTACTTCAGCTAATTTATTCTTGGATGTAGGTGACAATTAATGGGGGCTCACTTCCTCATCTATCTAGGAGTGGCATTCATTGCTCCTATGCAGTGGCTATTGGTCAAGATTCTTCTCCTAAGGATGCCTCTTGATTACCTCACCATGGTAATGTGGATCCTCATCCCTATTATCAATCATTCCCTATAGTGTTTCTTGGATAGAATGTGATTGAGGAGGATCATTATTATACAAAAATATGGTTGATCTATAGATATAACCACTTGTGACCTTCTCTCCTTGATTTGAATCATTGGTTCTTAGTACACTCATGGCCTATTGTTAAGAATATAATTGAGATTTACCCCTATGTAAGGAAATTCTTAATTGTGGCCTTTAAATCAACCTTTGATAGGGATTTTTTGATGGATGGAAGACTTTGGTTGCGAGGCTAGCATTCACTTATGCTCAAATCCTAGTTCCATTCTTTCAACCCCTTCATCAAAACCCTCAATATTGTGCTAGTTTGGATTAGACTGCCTAACACGCCTCTCCATTTTTGCTGTGATTCTTGCTATAAAGTAATTGGTAGTGCTATCAAATGTTTCCTAAAGGTCGATTCTTCTACATCAAGCTTCTCCGACACAACCTTTGCTTGCATTTTGGTAGACATCAACTTATCTAAGGCCCTTCTAGTAGATATTGCTTTACAGGTGATGGTTTGCTACCAGACATCTTAATTCCCACTATCCTTGTTCCTATAGCAATTTTTTGGGTTAAACTTCTTGGTAGAAAAATGCCCTTCCCCATCACCTAACCATTGATCCTGATGATTTTGACTCTTAAATGGAGGAATCTTTTCCTCTTGTACCACCTTTGGCTACCTTTGTTGCTACTTTAGATTATTCATCTCCTATCAAGTAATCTCCCCCTACTCAAGAATCTTGTACAACTACTCTTTTTGCCGCTTAGGAATAACTTTATTTTGGATCATGCTCCTATTGTATACATAGCTTTAGTTCCCACCCTATGACTAGTCAAGTCTACTCAAGTGGCTTCATCATTGGTTAGGCATTCTAGACCCCCTCTTACTTGTGTAGATCTCTAGTTTTGGGTGATGGAAGTAGATTCTCCTCCCTTATCCCCTCGCTTTGATAAGGTGGACAATCTTGCTTTATGGATAGTTTGTAAAGGAGGAAGAAAGGTCTTCCGAATTATGTTTCAAATTCCTACACCTAGATCAAGGGTGTGTGAGCTACTAGATTAGGGTCTAGTATAGTGTAGGCCTTTGGCCACTTTGTCTATGTAGCTATTGATGCATTGTGTTATCATAGCCTAATCTCTTTTTATCTCTTTGTAAGGTTGTTTCATCTTGATTTTTTCTTTTATGTTTGTACAAGGGTTTAGGCCCTTTCAAAAACCCACTTTTACCTATACTAAACAATAATGTAATCTATTATTTAGATAGATTTTTACTCATTAGACTTTTACTCATTAGTAGAAAAAAATTCATTTTATTTATTTATAATTAGACATAAATTAAGGTATGGTGATTTTATTTCTCCACAAAAAGTCATCCTATTTATTTCTAATTAGACATAAATGAAGGTAAGGTGCTTTTATTTCTCCAATCTCTAGTATCTGCATGAATATGAATTAACCAAGAGGATGAATACCTATTTACATGAAGTGTATAATTTTCTTTGCACATGATAAGAGTAATTTTGTCATTTTGAATAAAGAACAAATGCAGAAGATGGATGTTTCTAAAGATGAGAGTATCTTTGAATAGTGCAAATTTGAAGTGTAACTAGTACTGTTATGTTAACAACGGCTATCTAGCACACTGGATGAACCCATCCCATATATGGGTATATGTAATGTCCCTTTCTCGCAAGCCCAAAATTTTCCAACCTTGCACACAAATTCAACTTTCCAAAAGAGAACATTAGCATTCAATTCTTCATAATTCATCATATAAATCATAATTATAAGTCAATTCTTAAATCATAACTCATATACATTATCCTTTTCTCTATTTCATTATTAAAGATCATAGTTTTCTTTCCTTAGCTCACTATACAAAATCATGGTTTCTTCTCAAGAGAGATTTCATTTGGACCCATCATGTTAATCCAATGATACACCCAACAAGAGAGGGTTCCTTGGGCACAATCTTGTCATAGGTTCAATATCTTTCCTTTGATCTAGAATGGAACTCCCAACTAGAGTCAAAGGCCTATCCACTTGCTCCATACTTGGCACTCTACACCAATGGAAACAAGGGCCATTTTCTCTTGTCCATATTGGCACTCTACACCAATTGGAACAAGAGCCTTTATCCACTTGTCCATATCAGCACTCTACACTAAGTGGAACAAGGGCCTTCATTCACTTGTCCATATTAGCACTCTACACTAATTGGAACAAGTGCCTTCATCCACTTAACTCAAATTAGCACTCTACACTAATTGAGTCAAGGGCCTATCTCTACTTACCTCATATTAGCACTCTTCACTAATAGAGATAAGGGCCTTCTCAGCTGAGTACTCTTTACCTCTTAAGAACAAGCACTCTTCACTTGCCTTGGAGGATAAGAGCCTTATCAGCTCAAGCCTTCAATACCTTGGTCAATTGTCAAAACACTTGGTCTCTACTTCTTGGTGTGATGGATTAACAATGATGTTCATTTCTCATTCTATTTTCATACTTTCTTGTAAGTCAACATTTTAACTTTTAATCAAGATAATCATTCATATAAACATAAACATTCATTCTTGTATATTCATCTTATGAATAAAACCTTTCATTCCTACATATCTTTATACTAAACATAAATTAAATATACATACTTACAAATCTTACATTTAATAATTATAAGATAAGCATGTTAAATATACTTACCTGCTGAAACTTTTATTTACCTCTTATTCTTTTTCTTTGTGCAGATTTGATTTATTATGGAGCTCTTGATTTATATTCACTGTTTTGAACTGCTGAGTCTATCTTTCCTTGTATTCTCTTATTTCTATTACTGAATTTTCTTTTCTTCTGATGATGTTTTCCTTCTATCTCACAACCTTTATTTATTTTTCCTTGTATTCTCTTATTTCTATTACTGAATTTTCTTTTCTTCTGATGATGTTTTCCTTCTATCTCACAACCTTTATTTATTTCCCTTTCAAGGGATATATTCGAAGAGGCATGTCTCTTATTACTTTATATTAATTCCTTTTTGTGGTAAAACTAGTTCTAACCATAATTAAATCCGTTATCATAAGAGGATAGGTTAAAAGATGTTTATTTATTTTATTTATATTTATATTATATCATTTATATTATAATAAATGATATATTATATATTTTATATTATTTATACTATATCATTTATATCATAATAAATGATATATGATTTATATTATATTATTTGTATTTATATTATAATGTAAGATAATTATAAGAATATTCGTATTTATATTATTAGATATATTTATAATATATTATATTTATATATATATTGTTATTTATAATATGGATATTATATTTTAATTATAATAAAATATTCATACAATAATATTATTTATTAAATAATATATAATGTATGTAATTATGAAATAATATTTTACAAACCATCTTTATCATGTTCAAATCTTTACTTTAACCTGGTTATGGGGACATGACAACCCTCCCCACTCAAGATTGCTTGTCCTCAAGCAACTATAATTAGGTATCCTATAATATCTTATAACATTATATTTTTTTGATTGGCTTTATAACATTATATTTTATTGAGGTTTATGTACACAATAAATATTTTGAGCTAGTTGTTTAATATACATATATTTTAATTTGTTTTTTATTTTTTATTTATTATTATTATTATTATTATTATTATTATTATTATTATTATTATTATTATTATTATTATTAAACTATTATTCACAGGATGGCAGGAACCTAGCTCTGATACCACTGTAATGTCCCTTTCTCGCAAACCCAAAATTTTCCAACCTTGCACACAAATTCAACTTGCCAAAAGAGAACATTAGCATTCAATTCTTCATAATTCATCATATAAATCATAATTATAAGTCAATTCTTAAATCATAATTCATATACATTATCCTTTTCTCTATTTCATTATTAAAGATCATAGTTTTCTCTCCTTAGCTCACTATACAAAATCATGGTTTCTTCTCAAGAGAGATTTCATATGGACCCATCATGTTAATCCAATCATACACCCAACAAGAGAGGGTTCCTTGAGCACAATCTTGCCATAGGTTCAATATCTTTCCTTTGATCTAGAATGGAACTCTTCACCAACTAGAGTGAAAGGCCTATCCACTTGCTCCATACTTGGCACTCTACACCAATGGAAACAAGGGCCATTTTCTCTTGTCCATATTGGCACTCTACACCAATTGGAACAAGAGCCTTTATCCACTTGTCCATATCAGCACTCTACACTAAGTGGAACAAGGGCCTTCATTCACTTGTCCATATTAGCACTCTACACTAATTGGAACAAGTGCCTTCATCCACTTGCCTCAAATTAGCACTCTACACTAATTGAGTCAAGGGCCTATCTCCACTTACCTCATATTAGCACTCTTCACTAATAGAGATAAGGGCCTTCTCAGCTGAGTACTCTTTACCTCTTAAGAACAAGCACTCTTCACTTGCCTTGGAGGATAAGAACCTTATCAGCTCAAGCCTTCAATACCTTGGTCAATTGTCAAAACCCTTGGTCTCTACTTCTTGGTGTGATGGATTAACAATGATGTTCATTTCTCATTCTATTTTCATACTTTCTTGTAAGTCAACATTTTCACTTTTAATCAAGATAATCATTCATATAAACATAAACATTCATTCTTGTATATTCATCTTATGAATAAAACCTTTCATTCCTACATATCTTTATACTAAACATAAATTAAATATACATACTTTGAACTGTTGAGTCTATCTTTCCTTGTATTCTCTCATTTCTATTACTGAATTTTCTTTTCTTCTGATGATGTTTTCCTTCTATCTCACAACCTTTATTTATTTCCCTTTCAAGGGATATATTCGAAGAGGCATGTCTCTTATTACTTTATATTAATTCCTTTTTGTGGTAAAACTAGTTCTAACCATAATTAAATCTGTTATCATAAGAGGATAGGTTAAAAGATGTTTATTTATTTTATTTATATTTATATTATATCATTTATATTATAATAAATGATATATTATATATTTTATATTATTTATACTATATCATTTATATCATAATAAATGATATATGATTTATATTATATTATTTATATTTATATTATAATGTAAGATAATTATAAGAATATTCGTATTTATATTATTAGATATATTTATAATATATTATATTTATATATATTGTTATTTATAATATGGATATTATATTTTAATTATAATAAAATATTTATACAATAATATTATTTATTAAATAATATATAATGTATGTAATTATGAAATAATATTTTACAAACCATCTTTATCATGTTCAAATCTTTACTTTAACCTAGTTATGGGGACATGACAACCCTCCCCACTCAAGATTGCTTGTCCTCAAGCAACTATAATTAGGTATCCTATAATATCTTATAACATTATATTTTATTGAGGTTTATGTACACAATAAATATTTTGAGCTAGTTGTTTAATTAACATATATTTTAATTTTTTTTATTTTTTATTTATTATTATTATTATTATTATTATTATTTTTTAAACTATTATTCACAAGATGATAGTAGGAACCTGGCTCTGATACTGTTGTAATGTCGCTTTCTCACAAGCCCAAAATTTTCCAACCTTGCACACAAATTCAACTTGCCAAATGAGAACATTAGCATTCAATTCTTCATAATTCATCATATAAGTCATAATTATAAGTCAATTCTTAAATCATAATTCATATACATTATCCTTTTCTCTATTTCATTATTAAAGATCATAGTTTTCTCTCCTTAGCTCACTATACAAAATCATGGTTTCTTCTCAAGAGAGATTTCATTTGGACCCATCATGTTAATCCAATCATACACCCAATAAGAGAGGGTTCCTTGGGCACAATCTTGCCATAGGTTCAATATCTTTCCTTTGATCTAGAATGGAACTCTTCACCAACTAGAGTGAAAGGCCTATCCACTTGCTCCATACTTGGCACTCTACACCAATGGAAACAAGGGCCATTTTCTCTTGTCCATATTGGCACTCTACACCAATTGGAACAAGAGCATTTATCCACTTGTCCATATCAGCACTCTACACTAAGTGGAACAAGGGCCTTCATTCACTTGTCCATATTAGCACTCTACACTAATTGGAACAAGTGCCTTCATCCACTTGCCTCATATTAGCACTCTACACTAATTGAGTCAAGAGCCTATCTCCACTTACCTCATATTAGCACTCTTCACTAATAGAGATAAGGGCCTTCTCAGCTGAGTACTCTTTACCTCTTAAGAACAAGCACTCTTCACTTGCCTTGGAGGATAAGAGCCTTATTAGCTCAAGCCTTCAATACCTTGGTCAATTGTCAAAACCCTTGGTCTCTACTTCTTGGTGTGATGGATTAACAATGATGTTCATTTCTCATTCTATTTTCATACTTTCTTGTAAGTCAACATTTTCACTTTTAATCAAGATAATCATTCATATAAACATAAACATTCATTCTTGTATATTCATCTTATGAATAAAACCTTTCATTCCTACATATCTTTATACTAAACATAAATTAAATATACATACTTACAAATCTTACATTTAATAATTATAAGATAAGCATGTTAAATATACTTACCTGCTGAAACTTTTATTTATCTCTTATTCTTTTTCTTTGTGCAGATTTGATTTATTATGGAGCTCTTGATTTATATTCACTGTTTTGAACTGCTGAGTCTATCTTTCCTTGTATTCTCTTATTTCTATTACTGAATTTTCTTTTCTTCTGATGATGTTTTCCTTCTATCTCACAACCTTTATTTATTTCCCTTTCAAGGGATATATTCGAAGAGGCATGTCTCTTATTACTTTATATTAATTCCTTTTTGTGGTAAAACTAGTTCTAACCATAATTAAATCCGTTATCATAAGAGGATAGGTTAAAAGATGTTTATTTATTTTATTTATATTTATATTATATCATTTATATTATAATAAATGATATATTATATATTTTATATTATTTATACTATATCATTTATATCATAATAAATGATATATGATTTATATTATATTATTTGTATTTATATTATAATGTAAGATAATTATAAGAATATTCGTATTTATATTATTAGATATATTTATAATATATTATATTTATATATATTGTTATTTATAATATGGATATTATATTTTAATTATAATAAAATATTCATACAATAATATTATTTATTAAATAATATATAATGTATGTAATTATGAAATAATATTTTACAAACCATCTTTATCATGTTCAAATCTTTACTTTAACCTGGTTATGGGGACATGACAGTATATACCTCTCCATACTTTAAATTACATCACTTTTGTGATCATCCTGTAGGATTATACTATCGTACATGTTAGTATTATTTTTCATATGGCACCTCTAATGCAATGCATAAAATGCTAGATACCCTTTAACATAGAATCTGTGGGGTCTAACTAATATTGTTTTAGATATTTATTTAATATTGTATTTTTGGTGTATGTGGTTAGATAATAGTTTTGTTTGATGTTGAACCAAGAACATTAGTCTTATTATATTATTATTAATATTGTTTTGTGGGGTCTAACTAATATTGCTCTAGATATTTATTTAATATTATATTTTTGGTGTATGTGGTTAGATAATAGTTTTGTTTGATGTTGAACCAAGAACATTAGTCTTATTATATTATTAGTAATATTGTTTTGATTATGGGATCATATGATTAGACAATTACTTGTTTTATTATTTCTTTATGAAAAAGGTGTTATGAGGAGATATATAGTTTTCTTGATCAAATTATTGATTTATTTTTTTTAAAAGGGAAATACAAAGAGGTGGGGGAAAAAGAAATAAGAAATAATTGTATTGCTGTGAGTTGCTGGGAAGAGGGAAATAGATCTGGGAAAGTTCTATGGGCTGAGCCGAGGAAGAATCAATTATATTTCTGTTTTGTATGGACTTTATGATTGGATGGTGAGCAATTATGGTTGTTATAAATTTTGTGTGTGCAGGATTGAGTGGAGAGGAATTCGACAGAGCAATAACTTTGAGCAAGTAATGATTTTACAAATTATCTTAGTTATGAGTTTTAAATGCTATAGTGATTTATATTTTATTGTTGTATGGTAGTTCAAGAGATTCTTTTTAGACGCAGACAATAATATTTCTGAGTAGACAATCGTTTGTTTTCTGTAATCGACTATCCGTCTGAATCTCTTCTTTTATCTACTAAACTTATCAAATAATTCCTATAAAACCATTTAAGAGGAAGAAATAAAAGTATCTAATCCCATCTCAGAGTTAAAAATCCAAGATTTAATTGGGTCCAAACAGATAGGTATCTCATCTAGCTCACAAGTTAAGGGGAATAAGTGTGGGCTTTAGGGAAAGATATTCATAATTTAAGTAGAAAAATAACTTAAGCAGCCGCATGGGGACATGGGGTTACTTATACAATTCATCAAGTCCATAAGTGTGGGCATATCACGCTACCCAGCTGATCACTATGGCTACACCCACTAGACACATGCACCTAATGGGCACAAGAAGACACAATTTTGTATATGAGATCTTCACAAAATGATACTATACTCAAGTATGCTTTGATTGAGCATGATAAGTTGGATTCTTAGTCAAATATATTGCACTTTGACTGTCACTATGAATCCTTACCATCTTCTATACTATGCCAACTATTGAGCACAATCTTTGTAACCACACTACTTCCTTACCTATACGAGTGGCTGCCAATACTCTACCTCTATTGTAGATAATGCAACCACTATTTATCCTTTTTTCATTCAGTTTATTGCTCCTCCAAAAAGGTTAAATAAATATTCAATGATGCATCATAATAATCAACATCTCTAGCCTAATCAAAATCCACAAATCTTTGCAAAATCAAAGTTTTAGTTTCATCCACTCTTCCTTGGTAACAAATTGCGTAATTTGAGGTGCCAAATAAATATCTATTTTTTTCACAGCATTCCATTATTCTTTACTCGTTTTGGACATATATCCACTCACAACATCCAGTGTATGTGCAATGTCAAGTCTAATACAAGCAATTGCATATATGAGGCTACCAACAATAGTAGCATAAGGAACTTCACACATTTTCTCAATTTCTTCTTTTGTTTTAGGACACTATTCAACAAATAATTTTAGATTAATATAAAATGGATTACTCATAAGTTTACTATCCTACATCCTAAATCACTATAAAATTACCTCAACATATTTCATTTGATGTAACCACAATTTTCTATTTGCATGATCCCTTTTGATTTCCATGTCCAAAATAAATTTTGAGGCACCAAGATCTTTCATGTCAAATTGTGAAGATAACTAAGACTTAAATAAACTTATCCACAAAGAAGAGTAATAGCTATCACATAATTATATGAATTTTCATTTTTTATCACAAAAAATAAGACATAAATTTTTGAAATCAATTCACAAATTAATTTAACAATCACATAAAATTTTGAAATCAATTCAATGATTTTTTGGGATCACTCCAACCTTTAATGGAAAATGTAAAGATAGGTTATAGGGAATAGTTTCTCTTACACTCTATTGATAAGCATGCCATTTTAAAAATCCAAGTTTTCATCCCTCTTACATTAACAACTAATTTTTATACCTTTTGCCATTAATTTTTTAAAAGATTCAAGGTGGCCCTCTAGTAATTCAATTTCCTTCTTCCCTTTTAAATCCATTTACATTCATCTTCACCCTCCCCTTCCCATTGCTTGGAATCTTAACACCCAATGGAACTGTACTTTCTCTTATACAAATCAAATGGATCTCAACAATAAACAATGGAATCCAAAATTTGTTGCCTAGGTCCAACTTATTGCTTGGAAGGTATTCCTCTTTAATCTTCCCACTAGTAGTTGGCTTCAATTCCTCCATTCCATTCCCTCTTTTCCTCTTTTCCTTAAATGTGAAACCTTTAAGCATGTGTTCTAGTTATTCTCCAATTCACTCTCATTTTAGAGTTCTCTCTTTGTTTCCCTCCCCACTATCTTCCTTCACAACTAGTCGTGGAAAGATATTTTATTCATATTATCTAATTCTAATAATATTATGGTTGAAAGTTGTAGACAAGTTATAAACTTAAGTTCTTCTGGAAATTCAAATGCTTGCCTATGTTCATACATTTATTTTGTCCTCATAAAGTTGAAACATTATACTCTACAATATCCTTTCAATTTAAATTAAAACTTTTCCAATATCATTTAGGTACACTTCAAGGTTAACAAGGAGATAGAGCAATGAGTTACCAATCTTCATGAGCAACTCAAAGCACTTTAAGATAAGAATGAATATTTGGCTCAATGGTTGGATAAGGTTATGAAAGATTCTAAGATACTCTTTCACTTTGGGGGTAACCTCCATAATGAAGGGCACATTAGCATGGCTAACTATCTCTATTTCTGGAACCTTCAAGCAATACTAAACCATATTTCTAATAGGACAAGCTTGGAAATTAAATAGCTAGTAGTGGATGAATTTGAATTATAATCTTAAGGTTTTTTTCATGCTCAATTTTGGTCACACCTATTACTTAATAAATTTGATGTGTATTCCACATTTCATACTAATTGTTATGTAGTATTGATACTTTTAATGTGGTCTATTAACTTTGTTAGTTGATTTGATTCAATTTTGAAAATGCATTCTCTTTCTCA
The DNA here is from genome assembly GCA_027924645.1 of Cunninghamia lanceolata. Taxonomy (NCBI): domain Eukaryota; kingdom Viridiplantae; phylum Streptophyta; class Pinopsida; order Cupressales; family Cupressaceae; genus Cunninghamia; species Cunninghamia lanceolata. Next base: position 1,305,201 of record BSBN01000742.1, read on the forward strand.
GCTTGGCTATGAATCTTGTACCCTAGTCTCTACTAAGATGTACTCCTAACATTCCCTCCTTCGCTTCCCAAAGTTCTCAGTGATGTTGTTAGGTTTGGTTGTGATGCTACAATAAGGGACTCTATTTCTATTCCTATTGCATTTACATCTAGGTGTAGGCTGATATTCATTATGACCTCGTCTAATGGTCTCTTAGTGCCTAAAACTAGAGCTCCTTCCTAGCCTACTTCAACTAATTTATTCTTGGATGTGGGTGACAATTCACTAGATTCCCTACCCATTTATGGGTCTCAATACCTACTCTATTTGGGAGTGGCATTCCTTGCTCCTATGCAATGGCTATTGGTCAATATTCTTCTCCTATGGATGCCTCTTGATGCCTTCATCATGGTAAAGTGGAGCCTCTTTGCTATGCTCAATCCTCCTCTATAGTGCTTCTTCGATAGTATGTGATTGAGTAGGAGGATTATTATGCAAAAATAGGTTGATCTATAGATACAACTACTTGTGACCTTCTCTCCTTGATTTGAATCATTGGATCTTATAGCAATTATGGCCTATTGTTCAGAACATAATTGAGATTTACCCCTATGTAAGGGCATTCTTTATTGTGGCCTTTAAATAAACCTTTGATAGGGATTGGGTGATGGATGCAGACTTTGGTTGTGGGGGTAGCATTCTCTTATGCTCAAATCCTAGTTCCCTTCTTTCAACCCTTTCATCAAAACCCTCAATATTGTGCTAGTTTGGATAAGAATATGTAATCTACCTTTCCATTTGTGGTGTGATTGTTGCTATGAAGTGATTGGCAATGCTATTAGATATTTACCGAAGGTCTATTCTTCTACATCAAGCTTCCCCAACACTACCTTTGCTTGCATTTATGTATACATTAACTTATCTAAGGCCCTTCTAGCGGATATTGCCTTACATCTATTGGATTGTCCTTGGATCCAACCTCTTGACTATAAGGTTATCGCCTTCCATTATTAGCAATGGTTTGTTACTAGACATCTTTCTTCCAACTATCCTTGTTTCTATACCAAGTCTTTTGGTTCAACTTCTTGGTCGAAAAATGCCCTTCCCCACCACCTAACCAATGATCCTGATGATTTTGAATCTCAAATGGAGGAAACTTTTCCTATTGTGACACCTTTGGCTATTTTTGTTGCTACTTTAGATCATTCATCTTTTGTCAAGTAATCCCCCCTCCTTAATAATCTTTTACAATTTCTCTTTTTTCCCCTTAGGAAGAATGTTATTTTGGATCATGCTCCTATTCTACACACAACATTAGTTCCCACCCTATGATTGGTCAAGTCTACTCAAGTGGCTTCATCATTATGTAGGCATTATATCCCCCTCCTACTTGTGTAGAGCTTTAGTTTTGGGTGATGGAGGTAGATTTCCCTCCCTTGTGCCCTCACTTTGATGAGGTGGACAATCTTGCTTTATGGATAGTTTTGCAAAGGAGTAAGAAAGGTCTTCTTAAGTATGTTTCAAATTCCTACATCTAGGTCAAGGGTGTGTGGGCTACTAGATCAAGGTCTAGTATAGTGTTGACCTTTAGTCACCTTGTCTATTTATCTATTGATGCATTGTGTTAGCATAGCCTAGTCTAGTGTTGCCTCTTTTTAAGGTTGTTTCATCTTGATTTTTCATTTCATGCTTGTACAAGGGCTTGGGCCCTTGCAAAACCCCACTTTTACCCATAATAAACAATTATGTAATCTATTATTTAGATCAACTTTCACTCATTAGACTTTTACTCATTAGTAAAAAATGAATTCATTCTATTTATTTATAATTAGACATAAATTAAAGTAGAGTGCTTTTATTTCTCCATTATCTATCTACATGAATATACAGTTAATCAAGAGGTTTATATATAATGCACCTTTTTCTTGCTCTCTCAAGTTTATCTAGATGAGTATTTACATGAAGTTTATAATTTTCTTTACACATGATAAGAGTAATTTTATCATTTTGAATAAAGACCAAATGGAGAATATGAATGTTTTTAAAGACTAGAGTATCTTTGAATAGTGCCAATTTGAAGTTTGAATAGTGCTTTTATGTTAGCAATAGTTATTCAGCATACTAGATGAACCCATCCCTAATATGGGTATATACATCTCCATACTTTGAGGTACATCACTTTTGTCTTCGTCCTGTATGATTATACTATAATGCATGTTAGTAATATTTGTCATATGGCACCTCTAATGCAGTGCATAGAATGCTGGATACCTTGAACATAGAATGCCAACCATCACCAGCTTATTAAGAATATAAAATTTCATACCTTAAGAATCATTATAATAACTTTTTTATAATTTTTAAAAGTTAATTTATTTTTTTAATTGTAAATGTTATTTAATTAGTTAAATACTAAATATTTTTAAGTAGTTCTAAAATTAAAACCAAATAATATTTTTAATCTTGTTTTCATATTAATGGTTAGTGCATTTCAACATTGTTAGTGTAGGTTTTTTTATTCCTTATCATAAGGTTTTTCCTACACGTTTATTTAGCTTGCTTAGGTTAATAAAGTGGGTTAATTAGGTGAGTGGATTATGAGGTGTCACAATACTATAAGGGATCACCCATTAGCTATCTTGAAAAGATACTTTGTTATCTCCAGACTGATAGATGGTTTCTTCTTATTGGTTCATGTTGCCACCTCCACCCTCTCATTTTTCTATATAAACTCACTACCTAGCTTGTAATTTCATTCAATATTGGAGATAATATTCTGATGCTATTTTGACATTCGAGCATTTCACATTAGCCTCTTGGTATCATTGTTATGCTAGTTCAATTCCCTTTTGCATTTACAGTATATGTTTCTAACTCTTTCAATTGATTCTGGGTTATAATCCAAATTACAAATTCTAACATGGTATCAAAGCAAGTTTTGTGAGGTTAGATTCTTTGTAGAGATCTTGCAAAACCCTGTATTCTCTTCTCTTGTGTTTTTGAATGAACAGGAGAATCAAAAATGATTTATGAAGATCTAGTAATCTTTGATTTGCATGTATGTTTCTATGAGATCTGGGTGATTGCAGCATCTTTGAGTAGTCTAGCAGCATTTCTGACTATTTTGTTGGATCCAACACACTCTTGAAAGTCATTTTTGGCTCTCATTTCACGCATTTTGGAGATTGTTGGTCATACCTGTAAACAAGGGTTTTATAGCTCATATCTGGGAGTGAGCTTTCAAACAGTACATTTTCATGCCAAAAGGCCCTCACCATTGCATCTAGGAGGCCTCGTAGGTGAAATTTGACATAAAATTTGCCCCATTTCGGTGTCGAGAGATTCTGAGACAAATAAATTAGCAAGGGGTTGTACGACCCCCCTTCACATACATTGAGGTAAGATTTTTTTTAAAAAAAATAGCGCTCATAGCAATTTACACTTTAAGCGCTCTATGCTTTGATTTATGGATTTGGCCTTGATAAGAGGGGATCGAGCCTCTGTTAAGTGGGTTTTGCCCTAGCTTAGTCTCATAGGATTTAAGCCTTGCAGGGACCTTAGTCGTGGCAGCTACCTCATCACGAGCTTCAATAGCGCCGCCACCTCTAGCCTGCCACCCGAGTGGTGCCTCCCCAGATCCACCACCCAAGTGGCTAGACACCACCAACTCCACCATATCCTCCATCCTTGCGGCCACCTGCCAACGATGTTGTTCACTGGCCACCAAGGCCTCTTCAACAAGCCTAATAAGGAGTTTTTTTTGCAGAAATTTGTCATACGAAGGTGAAATTTCACAAATAAAGATTCTACAGAAAGATGGCAAGGATTAATTTCCAGTGACAAGGTTTTTGTCTAGTTTTGTTTATATTTTTTTACCTACTTTCAAGGTTGAATCTAGTACTTGTTATGTGTTTTGAAGGGCCATATCTTGCGCCTTGTTGCTCCATTTTTTGGAATCAAATAGGCATTGGAAAGGTCTTGAGGAGTACTATACAACTAATTATTATTGTTTATAGATCTATCATTACAACTCATTTGTATCAAAATTTAGTTTTTTGACCACTTTTTTCTCTTGTAATCTTTGTAAACTGGTAAAAGCATTGTAAACACACTAAACTATAAAGTGCCAAACTTATAATCTCAGGGGAGTGATTTATAAACAAGTGAAAATGGGGGGTCTTGTGTGTCATTTTCTGCATCTTTTCTTTCCTACACAACAACAACAACAACAATCTATTTTTGCATTAAGATGGATCAATTAACAGTGCATGTTCTAACACACTATAACTACTATGAGTGGAAGTCCAAGATGACTATACAACTTAAGAAGTTAGGATTACATAAGGTAACAATGGGACTTGAAACTAAACCAATAGTAGATGCAGAAAAATCTAAATGGTTTAACAAATGTGATGAGACTTATGGCACTTTATGTATGTATGTATCTCTTGATCTTCTTTTTCATGGTGAATCTGCTAAAACACCAAATGTTGTATGGACTACTTTGGAAAATCTTTTTCGTAAACAAAATGAATTAAGGGGACATCAATTGGAGAATGAGCTAATCCAGTTAAATGCATGTAATTTTGATACAATTCAAGACATCTTCACAAAGTTAAAATTCATTAGGCTGTAGTTGAAACAATGTTGGATTGATAAGAAAGACACACAATTGATCTTAAGTATTATTTCCAAGATTGGCCCTAACTATTTTGTATTTGTTTCTACATTTCATGCAACTAAAAATGTCTTAGGAATCAATTATACAATGCCTTCTCTTGATGATTTTGAAAATAAACTCACAAAAGAGTAAGATAAACTAGTACACATGGGCACAATTAAGCCTTATAAGTCTCATGCCTTGGCTACAAATCAGGGCACTAAAGATCATAAAGGAAATGGCAAGAAAATAAGAAATAAAAGGATCAAGGAGAGAAGAAACAAGGTCCAAAACAAGCTGCAACTAATGCAGCTCCTAATTCTTCCTCTAAAGACAACAAGTCTAAAAAGGAGAAGGCAAAGTGTGTCTTTTGTAATAAATCTAGTCACGATGAGCATAAGTGTTTGAAAAAACAAATAGCTCATCTCTGTTATTTTCTTGAGAAGAATAATATCAAAGTGTCAGATTCAGCTAGGAAAGATTCTTAAGAATCTTCAATGGAGATGAAAAATAGTAAGGGGAAGGGAAAGGCCCTTGTTGCATTTGCTTCACTACCAAATAGTTGGGTAATTGACTCAGGTGCTTCCCACCACATGGCCAATACAAAGGAAAGTTTCTCATCCTTGGAGTCATGTTTTGTGCCTGATATTCTTATTGGTAATGATACCCAAGAAGAAGTTCTTGGGAGAGGGTCCATTTGATGTTGGTGATGGGACATTCCACGATGTTCTATGTGATCGTTCTTTGTCAACTAATATCCTATGTGTCTACCAGATCACCCATACAGGTTCTAGAAAGAGAGTCAAATTCACACTAGACACAGTGATCATAACTGATCTGCACAGGGGGTCTACAATTGATGTAGGAAAAGCTGATAACCGATCACAACTCTATCAATTTTCTCATTTTGGTCATGGGTCTCCTTCACCTACATTTCTCACTTACTCAAACGAGGTGAGTTGTTTGTGGCATCAGCGGTTTGACCACTTGAACTATCACTATTTGTAGGAGCTCAGTCAACACGACATGGTTAAAGGGTTTCCTTCTATTCAATTTTCTGATGGAGTTTATCAAGGATGCATTCTTGGAAAGCATCCTGAAGAAACATTTGATAAAGGCAAAGCATGGAGAGCCACACAGCTCTTGGAGTTAGTACAAAATTGTTTGGTTGGTCCATTTCAGCATCCTTCATTTAGCAGAGCTAGATATGTATTAACCTTCATTGATGATCTTTCTAGATACACCTTTGTATGCTTTCTCAAACAAAAGTCTAAAGTCTTTGAGTCTTTTCAAGAATTCAAAACTTTTACAGAGAAGCAATTTGGGAAGGTTGTTAAGATTTTGTGCATTGGTAATGCAGGGAATATGTCAACCAAAGGTTTGAGTAGTTTTGTACCTCAAAGGGCATTGATCTTCAGCACACAATTCCCTATAGTCCACAGCAAAACAAAGTTATAGAACAAAATAATCAGTCATTGAAGGAAATGGCCAATTGTATGATTCACTCCAAATCATTGGTACCTTGGTATTGGGTAGAGGCCATGACTTGTGTGTGTTATATCCAGAACTGGGTTCCTCACCGAGTTGTGAAGGGGGTAACTCGTTTTCAAGCTTGGACCAGTCGGAAACCCACATTCAAGCACTTTCAAGTGTTTGTGTCTCCTACATGGGCCCACATTCCAGTAGAGAAATGCAAAGCTATGGAGTATGAGAATCTAGAATCAACAAAGTCATAAACTAGTATCAAATCTTGAGTAGTTTGATTAGGTAAATAGTTGAGTACATATAGGTGAGCTGAGTGAGGAGGTTGAGTCAACTTCAACACTCCACTCACTAAGTGTCTAACTAGTGTCAACATGTGTCATTGCAGAGTTGTGTCAAACTCTCCAAGTTGACACATACCTACCTAAGGTGGCTTAATGCCATGTACTAAATATATTACTTAGAATAAGTAGTATATGAAAAAGTTTAGTACTAACACCCCCCCTTAGGCATAGCTTAGGTGGGTACAAGAAGAGACATGGGTCCCAGCTACTAGGCCTGGTGAGGTACCCATGTACAAAACAAATTCTCAAAAAATGGAGTAAGATAGAAAACCCAGTGGGAAAAACTATCCTCCAAAAAGAGAGAAAAAAGAAGAATTTAAGACCTGAAAAGATGTCCCTTGATGATAGGAACATCATGATGAAGAACTCCTAAAGTATGTAGAATTTGTAAACTCTTTTGATGATGAACTGGTGTCTATTGGAATTAACGAATCTTTAAGAAATGTAGATCAAGATAAGAGATCTACAAAATAAGTACTACATGAGTGAACATTCAAACACTACTCAATGATGTACACAAAGTCAATCAAACATTGTGAAGTTGAAAATACAAATAGTATTGTGATTAGGAGTACTAGAATCTCAAAACGTGATCCACTGAAACAAATCCCCCATGTGAGAGATTAGAAATGAATGATTTAGGACCTTCAAAAAAGATTCCTCCATTGTTTCATTGAAAGAAGCATTAGCATGTAGCATTTCTTTCGATATTAATGTAGTAGACGATAACCTTTCACACCTTCTGGACACCCTATAAAAATGCAAGGTTTGGATTGAGGTTCCATTGCCTTGCGAGTCTGAGAAGGTATACATGTCATAGCTAGAGATCTGAAGATTCCAAAGTGCTCAACTAATGGTTTCCTTCCTTTCCAAGCTTCAAAAGGTGTGATACCCTTCAAGGCTTTGTGAGGAACTCTATTTTGAATATTAAATGCACAGTTGATTCCTTCTGCACAATACTGTAGTGTAAGGTCCTTGGGGTGTATCATGCAATTTTCCATCTCTTTCAAGGTTTTATTCTTATGTTCTGCAACTCCATTCTACTAAGGGCTATAAGGAACTCTGTGCTACAAGTTTATTCCCTCTACTGTACAAAATTGCTCAAACCTAGTATTAACATACTCTCCTCCATTATCTGTTTGAAGAACCTTGATGACCTTCCTAAATTGTTTATCAACAAGAGCCTTGAAATCTCGAAAGTGGTCAAAGACTTCAGACTTATACCGAAGGAAGTATACCCATGTATATTGAGAGAAGTCATCTATGAAGGTGAGAACATACCTAGCCTTTATAAAAGATGGATGGGGAAAAGGCCCAGATACATCACTGGGAACAAACTCCAAGATCTATGTCACTCTCCATGATTTGCCTTTATCAAATATCTCTTCATGATGCTTCCCAAGGGCACACCCCTCACAAAGACCCTTAGAGAATCTAACTCTAGGCAATCTTGTAACCATATCATGTTGACTAATCTACTCAAGATAGTGGTAGTTTAGATGCCCAAACCGTTCATGCCATAATTTGCTAACCCCATCAGAATGTGTAAGGACCTGCTTGGTCCAAACTCAAATTTTCAAAAATTTCACTCTATTAACAAGTTCTTATGAGATATATCAAGACTTTGATTGAGTACTCAGGAAAAACTTTAGCCAAAATGGGCCATATGTTCAAAATGGAACATTCTTAAGCCAACTCGGGCTCTTCTATCCTTTGGGCAAATAGGTTCATACAGAACCAGGTCAAATGAACCTTATCACTACCTGATTCGGGTAGAACAAACAGTGGCCAAAAGGCTTAGTGGGTCAAACGGACCAATACTCTATCCAATCCGGGATAAATAAACATAATAGCCTAACGGGCTAAAGAGGACAGGAATCATTATGCTTTGGCCAGAGACTTCTGACTCCCTCGAGACCAATACAGGTTCATGAGTCACTTCTTGGGGACCACAATTTGCCCAGACACTATACTCAGGATGTCAACCAGGGAACATATAACATCAAATTGTACTCACCTCAGTTTACGAAAAAGCTAGGTACAAGTAATCCACCTCAGGGATTCTTCTGAGTACTAGGAGAGTTCTTAAGTTACCTAGATAACCTTTAAACTAGAGATCAAGATTATGAAGTTGATTATAAGGAGTATACTATATCCGAGGGACCTTAGTACTGGGGGCATCCTTCACCATCTAGACTGCCTACATACCCTGTATCCATGGGATCAAGGCCCTCTTCAGATGTGATCTACACGACGAATGCGAACATGTAGTTCTGTCTTACACTATGTTTAATTTAGTTGTGAGTGGGTACACAGCTCTTCGCCGATTGCCACCCACTCGAGTGATACAATGGACGGAATTCCTAAGGAACTATTTTGCAAACACATCTCCCGGGAGTGTTTGAGGTTTAGGTTTTCAAGTGTGAATAGTTTACCTAACACGCATATTTCCCCGACGAGGTCTTCCCATTGATCATCCTACAACAATTTTCGATAGTCTCACCTTTTCTTTTAATTAATCTTTTTAGTGAGGTATTCGAGGAGATTTTCCCTTCCTGCAGATTTAACTTAGACATGTTCCTTATTACTCCCTGACGATTTAGAGGGACGGTGCCCAGGCGTTGTTGTTGCAGCTATGTTAGGTGGAGGTACTTGGTTCAACGCGATGACATTACCTGTAAACGTGACCCAGAGGTACCGTAAATACCGAACACTACGAATGTTTGAGTTTGGACTTTTTTTACAAGGTTTACCTATCTAGAAAAGAAAACTTATATGATAGCTTATAAGGAAATGAGAAGAATTAAACTTCTTTGCTTGCATGTAAAGAATAAGGCTAGATGTTTCTATCCATTCATAAATACATAAGGAAGAGTAAAGTAATGACATTCAAACAATTGTAAACATAATTTCAGAAGATACTAATTCACTTACGTTAATCACAAACATAAATTAGAAAAGATACTTATTCATTCAGTTTCAAGGTGATATGATAGTTAATTTGCCGTATATCAAGTGATCTTTATTCAAGGTAAAACAATGATGTATAATCACATATCAAATTAATCTTTGTTCCAAGAGTAGGATACTAGATCATTTCCTTGCATAATTATTTCAAACCAAATTAAGGCTTGTAATCATAATAGGATAAGTTATCCCACATGAATTTAACTCAACTTCTTTAGTTGAGAATTAACAATTCCTAAATAATGTTGATTTCTAATTAGGGGTTCTTTGATCACATTTTGAGATTAGGGGAAATTGTTTCAAAACACTGGGTTTTCGTTTTGTTCTTTCTAAAGCATTTAAGATTTACGATTGTATAAAGAATTATTGCAATCCATCTTTGATTCTCACTATAGGCTTCTACTAAATATTTGACCCAACCCTTTACGTTGCAATATATTCCCAAGGAACAAAAGTTTATGTATTTCCTTGATGATATCATTAGTTCAACATTGTTCATTAAGATATTCTAATAAAACATTATACTTCTTCCATTATCATCCAAGGAAATGTAAACTCATATAACGGGACTCTATCCTTCACTTTGTCATATAATTGAATTCCAATATCTACTTAAATAGTTAGGATTGAAGTGTGTAACACTATTATTGGTTTTATCAATAGTATTGAGCAATAGGGTACCATTGATCAAAGTCTATAAAGTACCCATCCACATATTTCATGTTTGTTTATTGCATTCATCCATTTGGAAGACCTTTGTTTTTTAAACATTATGCTTAAGGGGCAAGTTAGTTTATTTACTTTGGTTTTCCTTAGTAAACCTTATTGTTGATTTAAGTAAATTTAGTGTATTCTTATCCAAGGGAGCATACACATTAAGATGACATTTTTTTATTTATTGGTCTATAACAATACTTAAGCATATGGTTGTTTGTTCAAGAAATGAGGGGATAGAAATGTAAAGTTAATCTATTATCTAAGTCCATTTATAATTATTAAGGCTAAATGTTTTAATATTACATAATTAATTATGCCTATATTTATTTTGACTATAAATTCATATTTCTATAAGTAATGGCATCTATTTATTCATCCTACTAAGACTTGTGTGTCAAATAAGGTGATTCGTTTTCCCACTTAATAGTCTAAAAAATATTTTTACAAGGCAATTCCATTATAGGCTATGTGTCTATGTTACAAGTACTCAAAAGAATTACTGAAGATTTAATTTGTAGAATTATAGTGGTTCAAACAATAGTTAGAGTCTTATTTTATGGAGATTACAACCAAAGAAAACTAAATATGTCATATCATTTTTATTGCTACTGAGACTATATTTTAAAAGATTCAACATCTAATATAAACCAAAATTGGCTTAGAATCAGACATATTTACCTTCTACATTCTTTTGCCCAATCATATAAAATTCCAACAACAGTGACCATGTCTGTATTCTACAGTTGAAGAAAGTTCAATTTGGAGAGATTTGCAAAGAAGGGAGGAATTTCTCCTGACAGCATACAAAATGTGGAAGAATAGACAAGGCACGTCAATTGTTTTGACAGAATGTCTTAAAGAAATGTCATCTCATGAAATGCAAGGATTGCAGGGTATCACAAAATGGATCAGTTGAATAGGCTTTAGAAACTTTCAAGCGAATGAAATGGGCAGGCATGAAGTCAAATCACTCAGCCTTTACCAATTGTCCTCCCTACCTGTGCACAAACTGAAGTTAGGGAACAGGGTATAACGAAGCAAAAAATATGTCAAATGTTGTAAAGAATGTGAACCGTTTGACAAAATGCCTCAAAGAGAGGTCTTTTTCGTGGGATGCATGATTGCAGGAATTTCACAAAATGGATTTGTTGAAAAGTCTCTAAAAACATTTAAGCAAATGCAATTGGCAGGTGAAATTCCAAAATCTACGAGCTTTGCCAATATCCGCTCTGTCTGTGCCTACGTGGGAGCTTTAGAATAGGGCATGGACCTACATCAGAGCATAAAGGAAATACCAGATGTTGTAGTTGCAAATGCCCTTATACACGTGTCTACAGATTGTAGAAGCATACACAAGCACATGAACTGTTTGACAACATCCCTCAAAGAAATGTTGTCTCATGGGTTGCAATGACTGCAAGACTTGCACAAGATGGATTTGATGAAAAGGCTTTAAAAACTTTCAAGTAAAAGCAATTGGCCAATTTAAAGCTAGGCTCCTCAACCTTTGCCAGCATCCTCTGTAGCTCATAGCTTGGAAATAGGGAAGGTCATCTATCAACCCACGGACAAAGTGGACGTACAGCAGCCCAGCCAAGACGTCAGCTCATGAAATGCAATGACTGTATGATCACACTAAATGAATTTATTGAAAAGGGATTTAGAAATTTTTAAATAAATGAAATTAGCAGGTATAAAGCCAAATTCCACAACTATAGCTAATGTCCTCCCTACCGGTGCCTAGTCACAGGGTATTAAAACAAGGTATTGAATAGGGTATGGATGGCAGAAGGCTGAGGGATGGGGGCAGAGAGGAGAGGCAATTGGTTTAAGGGGGTTTATTTCAACAAATGCTACCTCTATTCATCAAAAACTTTCATAAAAACTTCAACACAGTTATTAAATTTGCAACATATCATCAACATGAATTTGAACTAAAATTAATTAACAAAATGCAAGAACTAGTCATTCAAGATAAACAAAACAAAATAATGAAGGAGAGAGCTCATACAGATTTCTCCAGCACTCCCAAACTAGAGATCAGTGGCTTCTTCCTCACAATCTAAGAAAATTTATAGAAAAACTTGACCCTCATGGAAGAACTCCAAGTCTTCAGTCAAGTCTTCATCTTAAATGCTTCCTCTCCATTTTCTAAGTTGCCATTCAATGCTTGTGGAAATGGACTTAAAAATCTTCAATGTATCCTCAAATTTTCCAATGGTAATAAATTTTAAGGAGAAAATGGATTCATCTCATAAATTGGGGTCTTGACTTGAGGAATGGAGGGAAGGTTCCTTATTAAGGCTCATTCTAGAAGTGTCCTTACCCCATTTGACATTTAAACTTGTTTATTATTTTATTTTTTTTAAATGAAACTATATCTATCTCATTTATTTTTCAAATTCAAAATTCAAAAAAATTGAGTTGTGACATCCTTCTCCCCTAAATTTATGCATCATCCCGATGCATGTTAGAAATAAGATCAAAACATATACATATAAATCCATAGAAATAAGCATTGCTTACATCAGTATATTTATCTACTTTTAAAGTCCATCCTTCAACAAAGCAGTTTATCATAGATTAAGTGTAATTGTCTGTATCATCTAAACATCATTGTCTTTAATCAAAATTTGAAATTTGTCAAGCTTATAAATGACTAGAGTTTATTCAAAATAAGTGCAAATAGAGTTGTTGCATTTCCATTGTGTCTTCCCATGTAGCATTCTTAGGTGAGTACTGGTCCCATTGGACCTTAGATTGATCCACTATCCTGTTGCGGAGCTGGAACTAATGCCTCTCGATGATTCTGCATGGCTCTATTGTTATTGTACCAGGTTCTTCCACCTGCAAGGCATTCCAATTAAGAATATGCTTAGAATCAGGTATATACTTTTTTAACAAGGATACATGGAACACATCATAAATGCGGCTTAGTGCAAGAGGTTGTTGGCAAGAGACACTATATGGATTCATGGTTGTTGTCATTGATGGCAACAAAGGTCATCCCACATATCCGCAAGTCATGGTGTGTCTCTACCGGAAGTCAGAATAAAGATTGTTGTGGTCCGGTGAACAAGAACAGAGCATGTGGCAAGGTCCGACAGATTGGTCCGGATCTCTCAGAGGAAGTGTCTTGGTGCAGTGCAGATTTGGGGAAGTCAAGAGGACTACCTTGAGTGGTATATTCCAAGGATTTAGCCTCCGGTGATGGACAAGGAAAAAGATATGAATAATTGAGTACCGGATTCCTGAGAGACAGTGAAAACAGAGGATGAACTGACTGACAGAGTATCAGACTACTTTCCGGATGTGTTACTGTTGATGATAAAGGTTGTGAAGGCATGAATCATGTTTGGCCGACATGATTAATGATATCTACAAGTATATGCTTGATCCGCATTGCTTGGTGAGCAAGGATTCAGCCGACAGAACAGAGTTTGTAAGAAACTAGACTGTTCCGGATGCTGACTAGAAAGGTGATGAAATTACTTGTGCGGATATATATAGAGGATGGATTTAGTTGTGAAGTGTGTGATGATGTTAAGAACATATGCGAAGAAGAGCAGAACAGAGCAGAAGTACCAAGACAGATCCGGTATGTGAAAGGATAGCAGAATAAAGAACAGAGAAAAGATGAAGTGCAGCAGATCAGTGTACTGAGCCTAACCGGAACTGAACTCCAGCATATGCAGATGCTTCCAATCAGTTCAAGACTGTGATTCTTATCACTTCGTAGACAGTGTGTCTTCTTGTAGGCAGTGGGCCTCTTGTGAGCAGTGTGCTCGGGCAGTGAGCCCTAATTGGCAAGTGCCATTTTGTAATTTCCTATTCTTCTAACAAAGAATAATTTTGGGTTAATCACCCCGTGGTTTTCTCCCTTAACAGGGTTTCCACATCAAAAATATTGTGTCATGTGTTTCTTATTTCAGGGTAATGTTTTTGTGTTTGATTCAATGCTGCATTAATTAATAAGAAAGTTCAAAAAGGAAATAATTAGGATAACTGATTCACCCCCCCCTCTCAGTTATCAACAGAGGTAAGGCCAAGCGGTAAGCTACAGGATTGATTTCCTCAAGTACTTCAAAAGGCCCGACATAGCGAGGAGCTAGCTTTGACTTCCTTCTAAAAGAGATCGAACTTTTATGAGGTCAAACTCTTAGGAACACCTTTTCACCAACTTGAAATCTTCTGGGTGTCCTATTCTTATCTGCATAACTTATCTGGTGATCCGAGGCTTCCTTCAACCTCTGTCGAATAAGTTGCACTTGGTTATCCATATCTTTCAACATTTCAGGGCCAACTAGGATCCTATCTTCCAGTTTATCCCAACTCAATGGTGTTCAACAAGGTCTCCCATAGAGAGCTTCAAAGGGTGCCATACTTATTACTGCTTGGAAGGAATTGTTATAGGCAAACTCAACTAATGGCAAATATTCCTCCCATTTAGTCTGTTGATCCATGCAATAAATACGAAGGAGGTCTTCCAGAATTTTGTTGGTTCTTTATGTTTGTCCATCTGTCTCAGGATGATAGGTTGTGCTGAAATTCAACTATGTTCCTAAGGCAGCTTGCAATGTGGTCCAAAATCTAGAAGTGAACTTTGCATCTCTATCAAAGATGATTTCTCAAGAATTCCATGCAACCTAAAAATTTCCTTTATGAACCTTTTTGCTACTGCTGGTGCATCATCTATTAGGTTTCCTGGTATGAATTGGGCAACTTTAGTGAGTTTATCTACCACCACCAAAATACAATTATGCCTATGAGATGTCATCGGTAGCCCTTGGAAAAATCCATACTTATGACCTGTTGTTTATAGAAAGGTACATCATGTGGATAAAGAAGTCCTACTGGGTACACATGTTCTGCCTTAACCCTTTGACATTCTAGGCATCTAGCAACTGTGTCTACCACATCCTTCTTCATTCCTGGCCAGAAATATAATCTTTTGAGATCTGCATACATCTTATTCACTCCTGGATGTCTTGAATATGGAGCCTTATGTCCCTCTGTCAGGATCATACTGTTGATAACTGAGAGGGGGGGTGAATCAGTTATCCTAATTATTTCTTCTTTTGAACTTTCTTATTAATCAAAGCAGCATTGAATCAAACAAACAAACATTACCATGAAATAAGAAACATATGACACAGTATTTTTGACGTGGAAACCCGGTTAAGGGAGAAAACCATGGGGTGATTAACCCAAAGATTATTCTCTGTTAAAAGAATAAGGAATTACAAAATGGCACTTGCCAATTAGGGCTCACTGCCCGAGCACACTGCTCACAAAGAGGCACACTGCCTACAAGGAGACACACTGTCTACAAAAGAATTTTATACAATACTTGAACTGATTGGAAGCATCTACATATGCTGGAGTTCAGTTCCGGTTAGGCTCAGTATACTGATCTGCTGCACTTCATCTTTCCTCTGTTCTTTATTCTGCTATCTTTTCACATACCGGATCTTTCTTACTGCTTCTGCTCTGCTCTGTATTTATTCGCATACACCTTCACATCATCACACTTTTCACAACTAAAATCCATCCTTTATATATATCTGCACTAGTGATTTCATTATCTTTCTAGTCGGCACCCGGAATAATCTATCTTCTCACAAACTCTGTTCTGTCGGCTGAATCCTTGCATATCAAGTAATGCGGATCAAGCATATACTTGTAGATATCATTAATCATGTTGGCCAAACATGATTCATGCTTTCACAACCTTTACCATCAACAGTAACACATCCGGAAAATAGTTTGATACTCTGTCAGTCAGTTCTTCCTCTGTTCTCACTGTCTCTCAGGAATCCGGTACTCAACTATTCATATCTTTTTCTTTGTTCATCACCGGAGGCTAAATCCTTGGAATATACTACTCAAGGTAGTCCTCTTGACTCCCCAAATCCGCACTGCACCAAGACACTTCCTCTGAGAGATCCAGACCAATCTGTCGGACCTTGCCACATGCTCTGTTCTTGTTCACCGGACCACAACAATCTTCATTCTGACTTCCGGTAGAGACACACCATGACTTGCGGATATGTGGGATGACCTTTTTTGCCATCAATGACAACAACCATGAATCCATATAGTGTCTCTTGCCAACAATCTCCCCCTTTGGCATTGATGGCAACACTTAGTGAAAAATGACTAAGTGTTTACACTATGCTCCCCCTTGGCTGATGCTCTATCTTTATATACAATTTCTGAAACTCCCCCTTAGTTGGATTCCTCATTTTTCACTACTCCTCACTCCCCCTTTGACATCAATGGCAAAGGGTAGGGTCCGCACACCAAAATTTTCAAAAATTTTCTATACATAGCCGCATATTTACATACTCACAGATACTGAAGAATGTCTGCAAAAGATGTCTTCAGTTGGATCAGTTTTGTAGCCCAACTTTGCTTCATTCTATCCAAAATTGAAATGTGACCACTCAACAAAAATGCAAATGCATCTGCCCTTTTTAGATCTTTTGGATCACTTGTCTGGGCTGTGATTTGAGCTTCTGCTATGGCCTCATGCATGGCCTCTAGCTTAGGGACAATTAACCCCCTGAGCTCACTTAACCTGCTTATTCTATTTTTCCTTTCCTTCTCCAATTTCTTGATTTCACTCAAGACTGCAATAGTCTGACATTCTTGATTTGTTATAGAGGAAGAAAGAGGATCAAAACTTTGAGACAAGCTGAGTAGTGTGTCCTCTTGCTCTTTTATTTTCTTCTCAATGTCCACTGTTACCTTGGACCAGGAGATACAAAATTTGTATATTTCACCGTCATCCTTAAGAGCATTTTCTAAGCTCTTTATCCCAATGTTCATGTTTCTCCTATCATTAATGATCAAACCCTGAACCTCGGAGAACCTTTTATCCAAAAACTCCTTCCGGACCTTTTCTTCGGCTGATTTTTCTAGAGATTCAAAATGTGTATTAACACTGCTGACTAAGGTTTTGAGATTACCGGAAGAGGAGGCTGTGGGATCCTTCTGAAAAGATGGCATGATCTTTTCCAGCACTCCAGATGCTACCTCCATAAGCTCACAGTCTTCCATGTGAGATTTTAGTAGTTTCTCTTTGACTTTCTCATTTGCAAATGAGGCTATTTTCATTGTTTGTACCGGTGACAAAGAGTCAAAATCTAATGGTCCTTTTAGCAGGTCCGGTTCATCAATTTCTATAGTGGCTTTTGTCAAGAATTCTTGAACAGTTTGTGCAGTGTCTCTTGCCGAAGACAGATGTTTCTTCTCTTCTGCAGTTTTGTCCTTTGGAATCTTTTCTCCTTCCTTACTCTTACCACTTTCAGTTGTGGTTTTCTCTATTGGGGTCTTCTCTTTCTCTGCATCCTTGGTGCTGTCAACCTCTTTTTCTTTAACTGCTGCTTCTTTCTCCTGTAGTTTCTCTTCTTCTTAGGATCCGGAGTGTTGACTTTTTCCCAGACTGGATGCTTATTCCCAGATTTCCCTACAAGGTAGCCATCAGTGATCAACAGGATCTCTGGGCCAGGGGCCAACAGTGTAGGAGATAGACTCTGTATTTTATCTCCTCTTCTTCTTCAGGCTCTGCAAAACCTAGGGGGGTATTCCCTACTCAACATCCATGACGATATGCATACAAAGGCTGGGATGCTGACAGAAAGTAGATAAGTCCTCCTGTAAGTAGACCAAAACTGAAAGATAAGAGCAAAGGGGCTAGCTTTGGGCCTATTTGCAGTTGTAGACAGAGGACTGAGGATCCTAAAACTAATTCTAATGTCCTAATGGTTGTTTTAGATTTTGATTTGGATTTTAAGTTTGGATGCAAAGCTGGACATGGTTGTAACACAAACACAAAGCAAGATTGGTGCCTATCCAGGGCCTGGAGTCAGTAGACATACACCTGTGAATGATCAACATGAACAGCTAAAACTGGATTTCAGGGGGATATATGTGATACCTGCCTTACAGATATCTCCCAATACAGAGTGTTAAGTTATCTCTACTTATGGCATCCCTATTACAGTATACCCTTCCCAATGTTCAACCTGAAAACAGTTTAATCTACCCCTTGAGCGGAAGTTAAAAGATTAGACATTCAACATAGGAATTCTATGCTCTAGAATCTAAACATTACCCAAATATCCAGATTCAGAAGAAGAATACATGCAATATTGGAGACAGAATTAACAAAACACATGCTAAGATAGCATTTCTCATATAAGATTAATCATGAAATCAGTGGGTTCGTGCCAAAACATACAACAAGAGATACATAGACTCACAGGTTTAGCTGTACAGAGCAACCAGATCAGCTTGTTTTGAATTACAGAGCCAAAAATCTTCAACTTTCAACAACCAAAAATGAGTAACACTTCCTGCTTATAACAGCCAGGTAGTGTACCACAGCAATTAATTACATGGTTGACCAAAAATCCCGCCAGATACACAGTATCAGAAAAATGGCGCTCAACGCATTACCAGATTGGCGCCCAAACATGAATGCAGCAGGTAGGGGAGGAGACAGGAAGAAACCTCGAGCCCTGTGCCACTATCCGTTGATGTACACCTTCAATCGAGTACCAAATCCGTCCATACCTCTGCAACCTTCGCCATTAATGGCGCACCAACCCGCGGCCTCGGGAAAACATCAAACTGTGCATCACAACCATTTCCAGCCAAGATACCTCATCGTCATGATATTTCAAATATGCAGGATATCAATTATCCCACATGCACCCCGCGGCGACCTTTTCAACACTTTATATACTAGGCCACGAGCATATATAATGTCGGTGCTTTTGCTCCTGACGACACTAGTATAAGACTTCATCATCATCCTCCAACAGCATGATATCCTGTTGCTTGAAATATCACCCTGACGTCAGCATCATATCGCAATATAACCTGCATGATAATCGCCTTCATCGGCACAACCTGATCCATCGGAGGAAGATCCTCCTGCTTAGCCGATACCAAAAGTCTGGCTGATGAACATCCTGATGACGTCATCGTCATATCCTGCTGATGTCATCAGCATATCTGCCTACTGCGCACCTCCTCATATCCGGATGACGTCATCATCATATCGACATCAAGATGATATTCGGAAGATAACCAGATATTTGGAAATATCATCCTGATGCACAAATATCATGCTGCACTGTAGCTCCACTATAAGATCGGGGTGATAGATGAATATGCTAGATATTTGAAAAGATCACCCCCCACTAGATAATGCACGAAGCCGGCAGGCGGATATCTCCTTGATATCAGCATCATCAGGATGATAAAACAACGAACATGAAGTGATACAACAACATCAGGATGATATTGACTAAGATCATCCTGACGTCCAAAATATGATGACCACGATGAAAATCGGGTCACACTTAGAACTTTACAGCAACATCATCAGGATGATCTTAACAAAGATCACCCGATGTTAAAATATCACCCCAGCGAAAGATCATGCAGGTAGACAATATGATGACCCTCGCAAGCAACACGGCGATAACTGGAAATATGATCATGATGATGACGACCCTTAAGAAAAATAGGCCGGGTTGAACAACTTAGAAAATGACCCCCTCGGAAGATCGGGGTGACATCATCATCATAAAAGGGCAGGGTGATAATTGGAAGATCACCGGATATTTGAAAAATCACCCTCCGCAAGAAAATTAAGGCACATTGTAGCTCATCAGCAGGATCAGGATGATATCCAAACATCACCCGATATTGAAATATGATGATCCTGATGAAAAACAAGTCGACAGAAAACATGAGATGCTGACCACCATCGAAGCAAACATGATGATGATGACTTCCTCCTCAAAGAAAATATGATGCTGCAGCTGAAAAATGCCGAGGAGGTCCAACACTTAGGAAAATGGGCAAGAAGATATAGGGTTCAAATGAAGAAACCCCCTAAACATGAAAAAACAACCTCCAGGTCAAAATGAGTGCTAACACTGGCTCCGAATGGGGACGTGCAGCTGAAAACCTGCAACGAGAACCAGATCTCCGAGCAGACCAGGCAAAAAACCAAAAAGCACGAACTGCACAAGACATTTACACTACATACATGTTTTTACAAATGTGTACAGCGACAAGTCATTTATGCAAAATAGAACTTAAGGAATTGGCCATGCACAGGCAATTCCAGAACTTCACCATCTAGGGCCTGGAGGAAATAAGAATCCTCCCCATGAGTGCTGCAAATCTGATATGGGCCCATCCATAAGGGTTCAAATTTACCATGTTTACCCTTTTCTTGACCTTTTGCATTCCAAATGAGCACCAGATCATTGACTTGAAACTTCCTTTTTGTAGTTCTCCTGTCAAACTGATATTTCACATCTTGTTGTCTTTTGAGATTGATCTGGTGGGCTTTCCTTCTATTTTCATCCAATGCAACCAGCTGGTTCACTCTTTCTGTCATGGAGTCTTCAATCTCCTCATCATTTTCCTGAATGAATCTGTAAACTGGTAGGAGATTGTTTATGGGCAATCTGGCTGATGCACCATATACTAGCTCAAAAGGTGACATCCCAATAGCCCTTTTTACTGTCACTCTGTCAGCCCATATTGCTAAGTTCAATTTTGAGTCCCAAGCTCTCTTATTCTTGTCCAGTATCCTCTTGATAATTTTCATGATGCTTTTATTGCTTGATTCTGCTTGGCCATTCCCTTGTGGGTGATATGGTGATGTATATGATAGATTTATCCCATACCTGTTGCAAAAATCAACAAATTCACCTGATCTGAAGCACATAGCATTATCAGTGACTATCTTGAATGGTACTCCAAACCTGATGATAATATTTTCTAGCATGAAATCTGTCACCACCTTACTTGTAGCTCTCTTAGTTGGAATGGCCTCAATCCATTTGGTAAAGTAATCAGTTGCCACCAAAATCCAACTGTGTCCCCCACTTGATTTATCTGCAATTTCCCCTATGAAGTCAATTCCCCATTGCTGAAATGGAGCATCTACAGTTACAGTTCCGAGGGGTAAAGCACCATCATATTTCAGCTTTCCTGAAAATCTTTGGCAAGGGTCACACTTCCTCACTAACTTTTGTGCATCTGAAAAGAGAGTGGGCCACCAATATCCTGCTCTGAGAATTTTATGAGCTGTTGTTTGGGCGGTATAATGTCCACCACACAATCCTTTATGCATATCAATCAAAACATTGTTAGCCATATCCTCATCCACATATCTCAGCAGCACACCATCAGGGTTTTTCCAGTATAGCTCACCTTGAACAATAACATACCTGATTGCATGTAACTTTAAAGTCCTCTTTTGACTGTCACTGAAATGGGAAGGACAATTCAGATTTTGCAAGTAGTAGATAATATCCTTGTACCATTTAGATCCTGATACATTTACACTCTCATTTTGGACTGCATTAACTTGGCATGCTTCCAAGTTTGACTGTGCCATCATCTTGGCTAATCCTTGTCCTCTTATCAACTTGGTAACTTGTATGTCTATGTTGAACTCTTGCAGTTTGTTTATCCATCTGCACCTTCTTCCAGTCACCTCCTGCTGAGTGAAAATGTCTTTGACTGCTGCATGGGGTACATATGCAATTATATATGATCCTACCAAGTATGGTCTGAAACTTTTGATGGCTCTGACTAGTGCATATGCCTGTTTTTCTATAATATCATACTTCAACTCAGAGGCCTGCAAGGACATACTGAAGAAAGTGATGGGCTGTTCAAAACCATCTTCATTTTTCTGTAGCAAACATGTAGCAACAGTATGAAAGGAAGCAAATGAAAATACTTGGAATGGCCTAGAAAAATTAGGAGATTTAAGAACAGGGGCCATCTTGATTGCCTCTTTGATACTCTGAAATGATTCTATTGCTTCCCTTTCCCAGTGGACAGTTGCATCCTTCTTCATCATCTTGGAAATGTTCCTTGTGGTTTCTGCAAAGTTGGGAACAAATCTCCTAACAAAATTTATCTGTCCAAAGAAGGACTGAACTCCTTTTACAATTTTTGGCATTTGAATTCTGTCAATAGCAGCCACTCTCTCTGGATCTATCCTGACTCCATCCTTGGAAACAATATGTCCCAGGAGCTTTCCTTCAACTACCCCAAAGGCACACTTCTTTGGATTTAAAGAAATACCATACTCTAGTGCTCTTATGAAAATCTGCTCCAGATGCAAACAATGCTGCTCTTCTTTCTTTGAGTAAGCAGTCAAGTCATCCTGATATACAGCCAGAATTGAATCAATCAGCCCTGCAAAAGCAACATCCATTGCTCTTTGAAATGTAGCACCTGCATTGGTTAGTCCGAAGGGCATTCTAACATACACATAAGTTCCCCATGGAGTGGTAAAGGCGGTCTTATACTGTTCTGATTCATTTACCTTCACCTGATTATAACCTGAAAATCCATCCATCATGGATAAGAGTTCACAACCAGTCACTCTCTGCAACATAGCTTCCATATTAGGCAGTGGATAGTTATCCTTTAAAGAGGATACATTCAAGTTCCTAAAGTCAACACAAAGCCTAATATCACCATTCTTTTTTCTGACTGGGACAAGGTTAGACACCCAAGTTGAATGCCTGATTGGCACAATTATTCCAGCTTCCCTGAGCCTTTTGAGTTCTTCTTACATCTTGGGAGCTAAGGTAGGATTAATAGGTCTTTGTTTTTGTCTAAATGGCTTAGCTCCAGGCTTCAATGGGATCTCATGCTGGAATAAATCTTCCCTATAGGCTTTTAGGTCCTCATATGACCAAGCAAAAATATGTTTATACTTTTTCAGTAATGCAATCAGCATACTCCTAATGTGTGGTTTGAGCTGTTTACCAATGTATACCTTCTGAAGGGCCTGAGATGTCCCCAAATTTATCTCTTCTAAATCTTCCTTATTTGTGGGAGATGTCCTTGTGACCAATTTATCTCTACTATCAAAAGCTCTTTCCAAAGCTACCAACCCTCTAGGGATTTTATTAGTCTTCAATTGAATTATCTCTTTTCCCACAAGAGTTTCTTTTCCATCTATAGTCTCTACAAAAGCTTGGAAATCAATTTCTTGATTCTCATATTCATCTATGCAGTGCAAAAATTTCAACAAATCCCTATCATCATTAAACACTTGCCAACTGCATATATTTTCTGGTACTGCAGGCCTAATTTTAACTTCTACATTTGTAACACCTGACAGAGTGATGTCATCTGGCCTTATTGCAACATTGGCTAAGAAATCAGCCATAACATTCTTTGACCTCTCTACCCAGCCTATTGAAAATGCATCAAATAGTTCAATGGTATCCCAAACAGCATGCTTGTACTGTTTCAATCTTTTATTTTTTGAAGCATACTTATCTCTAATTTGGGATACAATCAGCTCAGAATCCCCAAATACTCTTAACATTTTAATTCCATGTTTGAGAGCAATATTTAGGCCTAAGAGTAAAGCCTCATATTCTGCAATGTTGTTTGTGCAATCAAACCTCAGCAAGAAAGAGAATTTGAGGAGCTTACCAGTTGGAGACAGGAAAATAACTCCAGCTCCAGAGCCTTCTTTTGCACAAGCTCCATCAAAAAACATGGTCCACAAACCTCGTTGATCCAATTCTTCAATGCAAGCATTTTTCTTTTTATCTTCTGTATCATCTGAGACAACCTTGAAGTTATCACAGTCAGTGTCTACAAAGCATACCTATTCCTCTGCTTCTTGGTCTTCCACTGTCTCTGATGATCTTTGTTCTCTGATTAGCTTAACATCCCTGCCATTCATTGGAATCATGGCATATGACAGGTCCAGCTGCATACTTCCACCAATTAGTGCTGCCCATCTTCTTGACAACAACATACCATACTGTGGCTTGATGTCAACCACTGTTATATTCATTTTATATCTCTTTTCAGGAAATGCTGCCAGTTTGAAATCTACATCCTTCATGATTCCAATAACTAGTACCTCTCTGGCATCCATAGCATAACATTTTCCACATGCCTTGTCAATTTTCAATCCAGCTTGTTGCATGATGGCCAAAGGCATGACATTTGTAGATGCTCCAGAGTCAAGCATACAATTTCTAATTATTTTTCCATTTATAACCAGGGAAACATAAAATGGTTCCACTTGTGAAGGACACTTTGTCATAGTCACTCCTAAATAGACTTCAGGAGTCTCATCTTCTTCATTACACATGACATGTTTTTCACCATGGATCTGAAAATTTTGTTTAGCTTGAAAGGGCACCCCTGAAATTAGGGATATTGTCCTATTCTTGATCTCTTCCACTTTCATGAGTTCCATAAGTGGAACAGAGACTTTTACCTGAGAGAGGACCTGAGCTATATCAAATGGAGCATAATTTTGTATAACAGTTGTAGCTTGCTCCACAATCTTGTTTTTATCCTGAGCTGATTTAGCTTTTACTTTCATAGTTCCCTGATCATCATTCTTGTCTTGGGAACCTTCACTTTGATCTTCAGCCTGAGGGATTTTGTTTTCTGGTCCTTGAGATTCATGACCTGTTCTATGTCTAAAATTCTGTTTATTATTTACCCACTGCCTTTTTTGTGGTTCAATTCCTTTATGACCATGCACTAGCTGACTTGCAGAAATATCTTCTGGCTGATGTGGGCTGCCTACTTGATTTTTACCTCTGAGATTGTAGTTGCTCTTGACTTGAGCAACTGCTGCAGCTGTGAAGGCTCTAATTTCCTCATCAGAAGGTCGTTGTAAGTTACTCAGAAAATTGTGTGAGCTCTGAGCATACACATAGTTATCTTCATTATCTTCATCATATGGGAACTGTTGGCAGGCCTGAAATTGATGATATGTATTCTCATTAGCATCATAAAGAGTGTATCCATTGCCTATGGACATCATATTAACATCATCATCTTGCACATAATGTGGCTCATTGCATTCATTACAAGATGTAGCATTATCATACAAGGATTGAGCAATCATACACTGTAACTGTGAATGTGGCATCTGGCAAATTATACACCATGGAGCATCATCAACAATATTTATAGCTTTCTTTAGAGGATCAGGAGTTTCTTTGACATGTTGAGCCCTCTGATTTGTGTGGTTACGTGGGAAAATAGGCTTACCATCATGCCAATTGGTATTATAAGGCATATCATGCAATGATGGCCTCTTTTCCTGCCTTTGATAGACTTGCCTATCAGGACCCATCCCTTTTTCACTTCTAGCTAATCTATAGCTTAGGTCCTTAACAACATTTGCCAATTTGTCTATCTTATCTTCAGGGGCAGATGTATTACCTTGAGTGTTCTGAGGCTTGTTTGGATTCTGCAGAATTTTTATATCATCCCTTCTATTTGTCTTGCCTGATGCTTTCCTGTTGTTTTCAATATTCACTGCAATTCTGAAAGCATCTCTGAGAGTAGCAGGACCTTTATCTCTTAATCCATATGCAGTTTTTGCATCAAAGGCATTGATATACAATATTATGCACATTGGTTCATTTGGCCTCATGTGATGTGGCAATTTGTTTAACACTTTAGTAAATCTTGCATTAAAATCTGCAACCTGCTCATTTGACCCTTTAGTGATACTAGTGAACTCATTTACAAAAAAGCTAGGGTCAGTTTTGTCACCATATTGCTCCTTGAACATCCTTTTAAAATCATCCCATGATGAAATACTCCGGTCAGGCAGATTCTTGTACCATTCTCTTGCCTCATCTATTAAGGATTGCATGAATGACTTCATGAAAACATCCTCATGTTCAACCTCAAAGTTATCCATGACATTTTGAAAAGCTTTTAGATGATCTTCTCCTGACATTGTGTTGTTTCCTGAAAATTTAGGCACTTGCAGCCTCAGATGCTTGTCAATGGGGTTAGGATACCCAGGAATACCATCAAACACCAGCTGCCTGAATCTATCTAACTGCATGGGCTGTCTGTTTAACTGATTAACATTAACATTTCTGTTTGCATACTGGTTTCTTACATTGTTCAGTGGTATCCTAGCATCATTCACATTTTGTCTCTCATCATTATGCTGATGTTGCACTTCATTTCTTTGCTGATATCTCTGCACATTTGCATTCTCTAGGGTAGGAACTGAATCATTTTGGGCAGTTCTTAAAGCTTGCACTTTCTGCTTCATATCATCTCTGATTTTCATGGCTTGTAGATATTCTAGTTCTGCTCTTAGATTTCTGATTTCTTTAGCTAACTGTTCATCCTTAGGCATGGAGGTAGATGGTCTCATACCATTCTGGTCATCATCTTCATCATCCCTCAGAGACTCTGCCTCTTCAAACCTTTCACTAGGGTCTAGAAATGGGCGTTCTTGGAACACCTCTGACCTCATTCTCATGCTACCACCCTGTTGCCTCTCATATGCACCTTGAATATCAGCTTCTGCATTTGAAAAGTAAGGCTCACGCTGTCCTGATGGCCTAGGGTTATCTTGTACATCATCATTTTTTCTGGGGGAACCCTCATGACTAACTGAGACAGCTCCCTTTCTTCTGTACATCATTCTTCTTGTTACTGGTAACTCTTCAAATAAAGGATTTTGTTGGGATCTTCTCCCCTGCATATAAATTTTACTTTGACCAGTTGGGAGATTACTTCGGAGTCACCACCTATTACTAGGAACTGTTTTCTTTTGAAAACCAGGGTTCTTTCACAAATAACAATTTTCAAATCACCGTCCCCAGCGGAGTCGCCAATTTCTGTTGACTTTTTCCCAGACTGGATGCTTATTCCCAGATTTCCCTTCAAGGTAGCCATCAGTGATCAACAGGATCTCTGGGCCAGGGGCCAACAGTGTAGGAGATAGACTCTGTATTTTATCTCCTCTTCTTCTTCAGGCTCTGCAAAACCTAGGGGGCTATTCCCTACTCAACATCCATGACGATATGCATACAAAGGCTGGGATGCTGACAGAAAGCAGATAAGTCCTCCTGTAAGTAGACCAAAACTGAAAGATAAGAGCAAAGGGGCTAGCTTTGGGCCTATTTGCAGTTGTAGACAGAGGACTGAGGATCCTAAAACTAATTCTAATGTCCTAATGGTTGTTTTAGATTTTGATTTGGATTTTAAGTTTGGATGCAAAGCTGGACATGGTTGTAACACAAACACAAAGCAAGATTGGTGCCTATCCAGGGCCTGGAGTCAGTAGACATACACCTGTGAATGATCAACATGAACAGCTAAAACTGGATTTCAGGGGGATATATGTGATACCTGCCTTACAGATATCTCCCAATACAGAGTGTTAAGTTATCTCTACTTATGGCATCCCTATTGCAGTATACCCTTCCCAATGTTCAACCTGAAAACAATTTAATCTACCCCTTGAGCGGAAGTTAAAAGATCAGACATTCAACATAGGAATTCTATGCTCTAGAATCTAAACATTACCCAAATATCCAGATTCAGAAGAAGAATACATGCAATATTGGAGACAGAATTAACAAAACACATGCTAAGATAGCATTTCTCATATAAGATTAATCATGAAATCAGTGGGTTCGTGCCAAAACATACAACAAGAGATACATAGACTCACAGGTTTAGCTGTACAGAGCAACCAGATCAGCTTGTTTTGAATTACAGAGCCAAAAATCTTCAACTTTCAACAACCAAAAATGAGTAACACTTCCTACTTATAACAGCCAGGTAGTGTACCACAGCAATTAATTACATGGTTGACCAAAAATCCTGCCAGATACACAGTATCAGAAAAATGGCGCTCAACGTATTACCAGATTGGCACCCAAACATGAATGCAGTAGGTAGGGGAAGAGACAGGAAGAAACCTCGAGCCCTGCGCCACTGTCCGTTGATGTACACCTTCAATCGGGTACCAGATCCGTCCATACCTCTACAACCTTCGCCATTAATGGCGCACCAACCCGCGGCCTCGGGAAAACATCAAACTATGCATCGCAACCATTTCCCGCCAAGATACCTCATCGTCATGATATTTCAAATATGCAGGATATCAATTATCCCACATGCACCCCGCGGCGACCTTTTCAACACTTTATATACTAGGCCACGAGCATATATAATATCAGTGCTTTTGCTCCTGACGACACTAGTATAAGACTTCATCATCATCCTCCAACAGCATGATATCCTGTCGCTTGAAATATCACCCTGACGTCAGCATCATATCGCAATATAACCTGCATGATAATCGCCTTCATCGGCACAACCTGATCCATCGGAGGAAGATCCTCCTGCTTAGCCGATACCAAAAGTCTGGCCGATGAACATCCTGATGATGTCATCGTCATATCCTGCTGATGTCATCAGCATATCTGCCTACTGCGCACCTCCTCATATCCGGATGACATCATCATCATATCGACATCAGGATGATATTCGGAAGATAACCGGATATTTGGAAATATCATCCTGATGCACAAATATCATGCTGCACTGTAGCTCCACTATAAGATCGGGGTGATAGATGAATATGCCAGATATTTGAAAAGATCACCCCCCACTAGATAATGCACGAAGCCGGCAGGTGGATATCTCTTTGATATCAGCATCATCAGGATGATAAAACAACGAACATGAAGTGATACAACAACATCAGGATGATATTGACTAAGATCATCCTGACGTCCAAAATATGATGACCACGATGAAAATCGGGTCACACTTAGAACTTTACAACAACATCATCAGGATGATCTTAACAAAGATCACCCGATGTTAAAATATCACCCCAGCGAAAGATCATGCAGGTAGACAATATGATGACCCTCGCAAGCAACACGGCGATAACTGGAAATATGATCATGATGATGACGACCCTTAAGAAAAATAGGCCAGGTTGAACAACTTAGAAAATGACCCCCTCGGAAGATCGGGGTGACATCATCATCATAAAAGGGCAGGGTGATAATTGGAAGATCACCAGATATTTGAAAAATCACCCTCCGCAAGAAAATTAAGGCACATTGTAGCTCATCAGCAGGATCAGGATGATATCCAAACATCACCCGATATTGAAATATGATGATCCTGATAAAAACAAGTCGACAGAAAACATGAGATGCTGACCACCATCGAAGCAAACATGATGATGATGACTTCCTCCTCGAAGAAAATATGATGCTGCAGCTGAAAAATGCCGAGGAGGTCCAACACTTAGGAAAATGGGCAAGAAGATATAGGGTTCAAATGAAGAAACCCCCTAAACATGAAAAAACAACCTCCAGGTCAAAATGAGTGCTAACACGGAGACTGTAGGGGAAACCAGAGGAGAGATGTTAGTCTATTCAAGGGCCACTTCTTCCGGAGCAGATGATTCCAAGTCCACAGCTGTTTCTGCACCTAAGTCCTCTACAACAGGAAGATTAAACCTTTTGAAGGTTTTCCGGAGAATCTCTTCAGTGTCCTTGGCTACCTTGTCGGTCTCACCAAGCATAAGCTGATTCATCCTTGCTTTGCTCTTGAATTCATCCTTGCAGTCTTTGAATACCATGTTCATTGTTTTGTGATCAATTGAAGGATATAGCTGAATAGCTATCTGTTCCCTGATCTCAAGGTCTTTTGCCATGGCATTGTTCTTTCTTATCTCTAATTCCATCTCTAGGCTCTTTGGGATTTCAGAGATAATCTCAATAAAAGCTTTATTGTAGATGTTCAATTACCTTATTATAGCTTCTTGCAGGATCTTTTGATCTACCTCATTGTAGTCATCATAGAATTCAGCCACCAGTTGAAGGTTCCCATCCATAGTGACTGATTTGACTACACTGTCTAGAGACAGAGTGGGCTTTTCAGCAAATTTCTCTGCCATTTCTTCCTTGTCTTAGCCTGTGGAGGGTTTCCCGGATCCTTTCTTCTTCTGCTTCTTTATTTCTTTTACTCCCTCATCTGACTCAGTTTCCTCTTCATCCTTTTGGCTTACATAAGCCCTTGTGGCTTTTGTCTTAGATCTTTTACCGGATGCCTGGACTTCCGGTTTTGAACTTTTGGTTGTGGGAGGTGCAGATCTTTTTGATGATCTGGTCTGGGTGGAAGTTTCAACCGGAACACTTTCTTTACTTTTCTTTTCTTCCTCAGCCTTTCTCCTCTTTTCCCGGCTGGCATCAAGTGCCTCTTTTGAGATGCCTAGGCCTTGAGCAATATGCTCTACTTCTTTTCTCACCTTCCTCTTTATTTCAGGTTCCCTGAGTTCTACATGTATCTTTACACTCAGTGCCTCAAAGGTTCCAAACCTTTCTGCCTTTGGATCTTTGGGCTGACTTAGCATGTGTTGAACATGCAGCTCCACTATTTGTTCATCCACTTCATACCCCATGGGCATGATCCAGACAGTCCTTGGCTCCACTGCCTCCATTAGGCACTGATCAGTGTCCACCATAAAGCACACTGAGTCTTTGTATTTTTCAACAAGAGACTAGGGAATTCTTTCTCTTGCTTGCATCATGCTTTGGAAGTTTTTGAAGTATCCCCATAAGGCTGTATTTCTTGCTTTGGCATCCCCAAGCCCATGTAGATAGTCTCTTATTTGGACTGCAACAGGTTTGTCATTCTGCCATGCCCATCCACTTGATCCGGGCAGCTCATTCATGAAGTAGAAGAATAGACATAATATAAGAGTACCATACTTAAAGGAATTCTTCTTGTCCTTGATTTTCTGTATATTTTCCATTAATTGGCTTAAGAGCAGTTCGCAAAGATCATATTCTGCATTCTTCCTTAGCATTTCATAGGCAGTATACACTGCAGTTCCGGATACAGAATTCTCCCTGCTGGCGTGATAGATCTTGTATCCTATTATCATGGATGCATACTTGATATCCGGATCTGAAATATCTTCAACGGTCATTGCCCTCTTATCAAATTTTGATCCGGTGGCCTCAGTTACAATGTTGTTCTTGACAGATTTGAAGATAGGTATCCCTCCGGAAGAGTATAGACCAGTTACTGCCCTGATTGCCTCTTTTGTGATTTTGTAAGGTCTATCCAGCCATAGGAAGTTGTCATGCATTCTGCTCAATACATATCGGACCCATTCTTCTTCTTCAAAGTAGGGGAAATGAATGAATTGATCAAACTGTTTCTTCTGGATACCCTTGTACTCTGGTTTAAGCTCAAAAGCATTGTCTATCAGTTGTTTGTGATAGAGATCTCTCAATTTGAATTCCCTGAATTCCTCAATGCTTGCATGTATGTAAACCCTAATGTCTTCTGTGTGTAAAACTCCATGAGGAACACTAGAAAATGCTCCTAAGGGATCTACCTCCAATGACTTGTATGGATGTTTCTTAAATTCAGGTCGGGGCCTATCTGAGATTTTTACTATATTTGGAGTAGCCATTTCTTCAAAAGATTTGTAGCAAGATATCGAAAGTGGAAAATACCTTTTGCGTCTTCGGTTGCACGGAGTGGCTGGATTGATTTCTGTATGTAATGATTTCGGCAGGAGATCTTCGGTGAACTTGATGAGTTTTGTTGCAGAGCTCCGCTTTTCGCTTCTTCTTGGATGTGGAATGATCAAGTGATTGTTGAGAAATCCCTTATATCATTTCGCAAACCCTAATATCTGTTTGCAATAAATGCTCCACCTATATTATTCTGGTTTGCCTTATCCGGATAGCTTGGAGTATCCCGGATCAGTTCTGATCTATGAACATCATGCGGATCTTTCAATCATGAATAAATCGAGATGACACATTATAAGAACATCCCAAACATTCTGTCCAGTCCGCAGAGCAAAATAATGTACTTCCAGATCTCTCCGGACCCTTTTGTAGTCCTCTGTCATTCCGGAGCATCTCCCGGAATAGGTCTTACTTGATCGATCACAACTTCTTTGCATCTTCATGCGGACCTCTGAAATCTTGTCTGGATCATCTCAGGACTTATATCTTCAAACCCTTTACTCCGCATCTTGTATCACATCCAGTACCACTTGATTGGCTGGGGGAACAGGATTTTCTTTGAGTCTCCCCCTGAGCCAAAGCTCACTTTTTAATTTCCGGAAGAAATATCAGCACCAGAGTCTGGTGCGGATCCAACCTCTACATTCTCTGAACTTTTCTTCACCCAAATCTTGTTCATCTGATTCCTAACTTCATCCACATTCATCTTTTGTTTACCCTTGTCTTGATTCTGATTATATACCGGACCTCTTTTGTCCTGATTCTTGCTTCTGCAGACTTTTGCATTATGACCGGACCTATTACAAATTTGGCAAATAACATTTCTTTGCATATTTGACTGATAACCTCTTGATATGCATTTATTAGCCATATGACCTACTCTATTGCATGCAAAGCATCCACCATTGAATGATTTGTTTATTTGCATATTTCTACATTCATGAGACTTGTGTCCATACCTTTTGCAGTTAAAGCACTGTCCGGAGAAGGATGAATTAGTCTGATTCATTCTCTTTCTGCACTGATTAGCTTTGTGACCAAAGTGATTGTAGCTGTGGCAGTATCCATTGAAGGATGGATATCTTTGAGCATTGGGCTGTCTTACCGGAGGTCTTCTAGGCCTATTCCTTGGATTTTCTGATCCAAAATTCTTTTGACCGGATCCGGAGCTTTCTCCTTTCTCATATCCCAAACCATACTTGTCATCTGTCCTCTTTTGACTTCCAAGAAGTACTTCAAGTTGGGCAGAACTTATTTTGAATTTTTCTTTATATTCATTTGCTGTTTGAAGATCTCTTTTGAGAGAGACAATTTGATCCTCAAGTTTTTCTTCATTATCTTTGGCATCTTCAAGATCAGATTCAAGATGTCTGATAATCCTGTCCATCTGGTGGCATTCTTCTGATTTCTCTTTAAGAGATTGTCTTAGATTGTCTTCAGCTTTTCTTTTTTCTTCAATCTCTTGAGTAAACTTTATAGTTCCTGATTCCATTTCATGTCTTAACATAATGACTTCTTTTGATAACTTTTCACATAACTTGGTTTTCTCAGTCAATTCTTCATCTGTATTGCTTTCTTCACTTTGTCTTGCCAATTGTTGGAGTAGCTCCTTTCTCTTTTTCATAGAGAGACTTAATTTGTCTTTTAGTTCTCTCATGAATTCATCAGCCTGTTTGAGTCTTTCCTTTAATTCATTGACTTCAGAATTTGACTGTTCAAGATCCTCAAGGGCAGTCTTGAGTTGCTCCCTTAAACCATATGCATCCATTTGAACTCCCAGATCTTCCTCAAGATGTTAGGCTCTATTAGGAGGAACTTGGCTCTGATACCAATTGTTGATAACTGAGAGGGGGGGGTGAATCAGTTATCCTAATTATTTCTTCTTTTGAACTTTCTTATTAATCAAAGCAGCATTGAATCAAACAAACAAACATTACCATGAAATAAGAAACACATGACATAGTATTTTTGACGTGGAAACCCAGTTAAGGGAGAAAACCACGGGGTGATTAACTCAAAGATTATTCTCTGTTACAAGAATAAGGAATTACAAAATTGCAATTGCCAATTAGGGCTCACTGCCCGAGCACACTGCTCACAAAGAGGCACACTGCCTACAAGGAGACACACTGTCTACAAAAGAATGTTATACAATACTTGAACTGATTGGAAGCATCTACATATGCTGGAGTTTAGTTCCGGTTAGGCTCAGTATACTGATCTGCTGCACTTCATCTTTCCTCTGTTCTTTATTCTGCTATCTTTTCACATACCGGATCTTTCTTACTGCTTCTGCTCTGCTCTGTATTTATTCGCATACACCTTCACATCATCACACTTTTCACAACTAAAAT
Organism: Cunninghamia lanceolata; assembly: GCA_027924645.1. Taxonomy (NCBI): domain Eukaryota; kingdom Viridiplantae; phylum Streptophyta; class Pinopsida; order Cupressales; family Cupressaceae; genus Cunninghamia; species Cunninghamia lanceolata. Next base: position 1,339,081 of record BSBN01000742.1, read on the forward strand.
CCATCCTTTATATATATCCGCACTAGTGATTTCATTATCTTTCTAGTCGGCACCTGGAATAATCTATCTTCTCACAAACTCTATTCTATCGGCTGAATTCTTGCATATCAAGTAATGCGAATCAAGCATATACTTGTAGATATCATTAATCATGTCGGCCAAACATGATTCATGCCTTCACAACCTTTACCATCAACAGTAACACATCCGGAAAATAGTCTGATACTCTGTCAGTCAGTTCTTCCTCTGTTCTCACTGTCTCTCAGGAATCCGGTACTCAACTATTCATATCTTTTTCTTTGTTCATCACCGGAGGCTAAATCCTTGGAATATACTACTCAAGGTAGTCCTCTTGACTTCCCCAAATCTGCACTGCACCAAGACACTTCCTCTGAGAGATCCAGACCAATCTATCGGACCTTGCCACATGCTCTGTTCTTGTTCACCGGACCACAACAATCTTCATTCTGACTTCCAGTAGAGACACACCATGACTTGCGGATATGTGGGATGACCTTTGCTGCCATCAATGACAACAACCATGAATCCATATAGTGTCTCTTGCCAACACATACCCCTTAGTTCTGCGTTATCAGGAACGTATATTCTTCCCTGGTACCTCATTAGCCCATCGGAATCAAAAGCATAATCCACATACTTAGGTTCCGCAGAGGTATTAGCTAGAGATGCCCTAACCTGAGTGTACCATGGGTCATGTTTCTGCTCAGAGAATACTTGTTGCTTTAGGTCTATGTGCAAGTTGGATATGGCCATTATATGCCTCCTCCTGCTGAGAGCATCAACCACCCTATTTTCTTTCCCCTTGATATATTGAATATCAAAATCATACTCACTTAGGAACTCTAACCACCTTCTCTATCTTGCATTCAAATGAGGTTGAGTGAAGATATATTTTAGTCCTTGATGGTCTGTTTTAAGCTCAAATGGTTTTCCCAACAAGAAATGTCTCCATTTTTGCAAGGCATGAACTATGGCTGCAAGTTCAAGGTCATGGGGGGCGTAATTGACTTCATGGATTTTTAGTTTCCATGATTCATAAGCCACTATCCTTCCTCTTGGAAAAGAACTCCTCCTAGTCCTTCTATGGATGCATCTGTTACTACCGTGAAGTTACCATTAGGATCGGGCACTTTTAGAATTGGATGTGACATTAGCCTTTCCTTCAGTATTTGAAATGCCTTATCACACTGCTCAGTCCAAATGAACTTTTTGTTCTCATTTTGCAAGGATGTGATTGGATTGGCTATCCTTGAAAAGTCTTTCACAAATCTTCTGTAGTACCCTACCAATCCCATAAAACTTCTTACTTCTGTTACATTTGTAGGTATAGACCATTCAATGATGGCTTTTACTTTATCAGGATCTACCGCTATACCCTCGGCTGAAATGATATGCCCTAAATAGTGAACCCTCCTTTCAAAGAAGGAACATTTAGATAGCTTCCCAAACAACTTATGCTTCCACAACCTTTGTAAGACTGCCTGTAGATGGGCTAAGTGTTATTCTTCATCCTTGGAATATATTAAAATGTCATCTAGAAACACAATCACAAACTTATCCAGAAAATCATGGAACACACTATTCATTAGATTCATAAAGGCAGCCGGAGCATTTGTTAGCCCAAATGGAACTACAGTGAATTCATAGTGGCCATACCTAGTCCTAAATGTTATCTTTGGGATGTCCTCTTCTTTTATCCTTAATTGGTGATAGCCCGAGTGGAGGTCAATTTTGGAGAACACTGAGGCTCCTCTCATTTGGTCAAATAGATCATCAATACGAGGCAAGGGATATATGTTCTTCATAGTGGCCTTATTCAACATTCTGTAGTCAATGCACAACCTTAATGTCCCATCCTTCTTCTTTACAAATATGACTGGTGCTCCCTAAGGTGATACACTAGGCCTTATCAACCCTTTCTCTAGCAATTCTTGCAACTGTATTTTCAACTCTTGGAGTTCTGCAGTGTTCATCCTATATGGGGCTTTAGATATAGGTGCGGTTCCAAGAAGTATATCGATTGAGAAATCAAATTCCCTTTTAGGTGGTAATCCAAGTAGTTCTTCAGGAAACACATCCTTGTAGTCCCAAAGGAACGGACTATTTTCAAAGGTAGGGGCTTCTTTCTCTTCTCCCTTGTCATCTAAACATACTAAGAATATCTGATTTCCTCATTTTCACCTTGCCTTCATAAGTTGCATAGCAGAAATGGTCCCCACTGATATAGGTTTGTAAATTCCTTGGATCCTAACTCTACACCCCTTATCATCTACACACTCCACCACTTTGTTATAGCAATCTATGTTAGCCTTATGACTCGTTAGCCAACTTATTCCAATTATGACATCATAGGCTCCCAGGGGTACGACATATAAGTTGGCTTTGGTTTCTAATTTAGGAAACTTAATGAGGGCTCCTCTTATGTACTTGTTCACCTTCCATATATCCTTGTCACCATACTGAACCGTGCATGATGATTCCATATTCTTAGTTTGCAAAGACATTTTTCTTACCAATTCTAGAGAAATAAAATTCTCGGAGGAACTAGTATCTATCAAAATAGTTATGGGTTTACCAAAAAGCATACCTCTTGTCTACATAGGTACATTTTGATGGAAAGTTTGTTAATTTCTGATGGCAGCATGTATTTGATGTTGCCGAGGTTGCTGTGGCTGATCGTACCCATTCCTTTTTGAACAATCCCTTGCATAATGATTGCCTCCACACATAAAGCATCCACTGGGGGGTCCATTAGAAATTTGGGGTGGTGCATTCCCATCATTCCTCCTGGCATTACCATTGTAATTGTTCCTGTGATCTGGATTACCAGCAGCTTCTATTCTACCCCAGTCTCTCCTCTTGTTCTTTTGAGCTCCTCTATTGCCTCGATTGTCTAGTTTCCTTTTGAAGGCAAATTGTTTGTCCCGAAAGTTTTGCTTTGCCACTGATAGTGCATGTAATTTCTTTTCCTGTTTGAGCGCCTTCTCCAAGACTTGATTCATGTTCTTAGGGGCAAACATATCCACTTCTGCCCCAATATCAGTATTCAACCCCAAAAAAAACTTCCTTGCCTGAGACCTTTCATCCTTTTTATAGATAGGAACATATTTCAGTAGCTTCGCAAATCTATCCCAATACTGTTGGACTGTGAGATTTCCTTGTCTAAGATTCAGAAAATCAATCATCTTCTCATCATAAAATAGTTGTGGAGCCATCTCTCACAGAAGTGGCTCACAAACTACCTCCAAGTTAGGTTTTCCTTTGAATAAAAATATTGTTCCTTTATGTTTATCCACCAACTAGCAGCTTCTCCCTCTAATTGATAGGCACCCCAGGTTGCCTTGATATTCTCTGAGTAGTTTCTTAGTTCAAAATATTTCTCCATTTCGGTGAGCCATCCTTCTGCAGCATCCCCCACATGTTTACCATCAAATTTAGGAGGAGTTATCTTCTTGAGGTCTTGTGAGATATCTAGAATGATGGTTTCTTGCTGAGACCTAGGAACCTCTAGCTCATTAGTTGTTTGATCTATGTGTACTTCTGCACCTTGATGTTCATCTTCAGGTTCTAGAATGTTTTCTATGGTCCCTTGTCTAGTCTTCAAGTCTTGTACAATTTTCTCAAGGTTTTCCAACTTTTCTCTCTGTTCTGTCAACAACTGAATAATTGCTTCTATACCAGCATTTGGGTTCTTAGGTGAGTTTTCAACTGGTTCTTGGTTGACCGGTTCCTCTCCATGCAGATCTCGCAAATTTTGGGTTCTCGCCATTTAATTCTGAAACAAGGAGAGAGGTGATTTACCACTTGCTACAATTTTTGGTTTACAACATGCAAATTGACTATAATTAAATCTATTACAATTCTTATTTTAAATACCAATTATTATGAATTTTGAGTTAGTAGGCCTCCAGGCCGAGTGTTTGAACCACGCTCTGATACCACATGTAAGGACCCACTTGGTCCAAACTCAAATTTTTAAAAATTTTACTTTATTAACAAGTTCTTAAGAGATATATCAAGACTTTGATTGAGTACTCAGGAAAAACTTCAGCCAAAATGGGCCATATGTTCAAAATGGAACATTCTTAAGCCAACCTAGGCTCTTCTATCCTTTGGGCAAATAGGTTCATACAGAACCAGGTCAAACGGACCTTATTGCTACCTAATTCAGGTAAAACAAATAGTGGCCAAAAGGCCTAGTGGGTCAAATGGACCAATACTCTATCCAATCTAGGATAAATAAACATAACAGCCTGATGGGCTAAAGAGGACAGGAATCATTATGCTCTAGCTAGAGACTTCTGACTCCCTTGGGACCAATACAGGTTCATGAGTCACTTCCTGGGGAGCACAGTCTGCCCAGACACTGTACTGAGGATGTCGGCTAGGGAACACATAACATCAACTTGTACTCACCTCAATTTATGGCAAAGCCGGGTACAAGTAATCCACCCCGGGAATTCTTCTGAGTACTAGGAGAGTTCTTAAGTTACCTAGATAACCTTTAAACTAGGGATCGAGATTATGAAGTTGATTATAAGGAGTATACTATATTCGAGGGACCTAAGTACTGGGGGCATCCTTCATTGTCCAGACTACCTACATACCCTGTATCCACAGGATCGAATATGTAGTTATGTCTTGCACTATGTTTAATGTAGCTGTGAGTGGGTACACAGCTCTTCACCGATTGCCACCCGCTTGAGTGATACAATGGACGGAATTCCTAAGGAACAATTTTGCAAACACACCTCCCGAGAGTGTTTGAGGTTTAAGTTTTCAAGTGTGAATAGTTTACCTAACACGCATATTTCCTCGATGAGGTCTTCTCATTGATCATCCTACAACAATTTTTGATAGTCTCACCTTTGCTTTTAATTAATCTTTTTAGTGAGGTATCCAAGGAGATTTTCCATTCCTACAGATTTAACTTAGACATGTTCCTTATTACTCCCCAACGATTTAGAGGGACGATGCCCAGACGTCGTTGTTGCAGCTATGTTAGGCACGAGGTACTTGGTTCAACGCGATGGCATTACCCATAAACGTGACCCAGAGGTACCGTAAATACTTGAGGAATGGAGGGAAGGTTCCTTATTAAGGCTCATTCTAGAAGTGTCCTTACCCCATTTGACATTTAAACTTGTTTATTATTTTGTTTTTTTTAAAATGAAACTATATCTATCTCATTTATTTTTCAAATTCAAAATTCAAAAAAATTGAGTTGTGACAGAATGAGTAAGAAATGTGTTAGGAGAAACATCAGGAGCAAAATGTGAGAAGGTATATCTAGCCTTGATTGGTGATCTTCCCTTCCCAATGCTACCAAGTCGTTGTGAAACTCTATGATCACAATTGAATCTAGTGTAAATTGAACTCTCATGCCCTTGCCTATGTGAGTGATCTAGTATACAAATAGGAGATTAGCTGAAAGTAAAGGTACACTAAGAATATTAGTGAATGTCCCCCCCTCAATTTCAATAGACCCTCTCCCAACAACTGCTACGGGAGTGTCATCACCTAGGGTAATGGTGGACATGTTGTGGGGTTCTAAACAAGTGAACACAACCTATGAAGAACCCATATGGTGTGAGGCACCAAAGTCAATGATCCATGAAGATGTTGAAGAGCCAACTACAACAAGATCCTTGCCCTTGAATTTTTCTTTGCCTTTTGATTTAGAAGTTTCTAGGGTGGATGAGGATACTTTGTAGGATTCAGGTACACCTATGTTGTTCTTCTCTAAGAGATGAGTGAGGTGATCAACCTTTTTCTTCATACAAGTGTGTTCATCATGCCCTGTCTTCTTGCAGTAGGCACACTGAACTTTGTCCTTTTTAGGTTGCCCTTGTTTGGATGAAGTTTATGTGTGAATTTTAGATGTCTCAAATTTCTGTTCTTTCTTTGTATCTTGATCCTTCTGAGTGTTTTGTTTCTTTCCTTTGTTGTTTGAAGCCTGTTGGTGTTTACCATTTCAAGATACTAGGGCTTGAGGTTTTGAGGACTTCACAGTGTCCATGTGGAATAACATGTATTGCACTCTGGTGAGATCAGCAATAAAGTCATCTAGAGATGACATTTTCTAACTAGCTCCAAGAGCTCTCTTGGTGGAATAGAATGTAGACACAAATACAAAGTAGTCAGGACCATGTTTGGAGAGAATTGAGAGAACTAGTTGTTCGTCATTTTTATGAATACCACATTCTTTTAACTGTAGCCTAAGAAATTTAAACTTGGTAAAAAAGTCTTCTAGTGTGGTAAATGTGCTCAAACTCAAACTGATTAACTCATTCTCTAGCTCATGACCTCTCATATCATCTACCTTACCAAAGAGCTTCTAAAGAGCGAGCCACACCTCATTGGGAGTTCACAAAGATTCAACATGAAAGAGTAATTCTAGAGAGATACTAAAATATAAACAACCGAAGGCCTGGTCACACTTGTTAAACCATTTCACTTTAGTGTTATCATCAGAGGGTTATGTTTTAGTGCCCATTGTAACCCTATATAACCCTTTGTTCTTCAACATTAGTTAGATTTTGGATTTCCAATCATGATATTTAAAGGGTGTTAATGGTGAACTAGCCTGATTAGAATCCATATTTGCAAGTTTGACCAAAAAAGCAAAAAGAGAAGACACAACACCGAGACAAATCCCTGCAACTATAATGTGATCCCCCCCTGATTTTGGCACTTTATAAATAGTGTGTGGGAAAAATTTGCCAATTACACAATTTTAAATGCTCTTTAATTTTTTTTGTCCAAACTTCTTTTTCTCTCTTTTTGGGGGGTAGTTTTTTCCCACTGGGTTTTCTACCTTTCTCTGTTGAAAAACCACACCCACAAGAGAAAAAAGCTATGTTCTTGAAGAAAAATGACCCATCTGTCAAAGAGTCGGTCTTCCCTGCAACAAGGAACTCTGCCAAAGAAGAAAAAAGACCTATGTGTTGAACCAAATGTTTTGGGGTAAAAATGGGGAGGGTTAATGTTTTCTTTAGTTTGAATCCTCCTTTCCTCAAAACATTCCAAGGGCTTTTCAACCGAGTGCTTCTCCTATCAAGAGGAGAGTCAGCTATCAGGATTGAGTTGCCACTGGTTTTTTGCTAGGAAATTCAGATGTGATCACACAATATTGCCACTTAATGCTTTTATGCCCTTAAAACACTAATTTAAGAAAAACATTAATCAAATCTGCAAATTATGACAAATGCTACAGGAAATAAGCAGAGGGTAGACAACCTTAACTAACTATTTTTCGCAGTCAGAAAATAGAAAAATCTGGGATAACGGTGATGGCACCCTAGTCCAATGTGCCACTTTTTCCGCACAGTCTAGATCTCCTTCCGGCACTGATCTCTGCTATATCTTCTATTTCCTTAATCTGAAAATGGAGGATGAGGTTGATGGTGCCCTTGTCCTGAAAAGTTGAATAGTGTTCGCTTCTTTTTAGATCTGGAATCCTCAATGTTTGCCTTCCTCCTCTGCAACTCCACTTTCTCCAGATCCGACACCTGTAACCTGCAATCACAAGGAGTGTGGGAGGGGGTTGTGGTGTTTAGAAGCTTACCTCGGTCAAGCCCCAAAGAGACATTCAAGTCTTTCAAACACCGTTTTCAGAGAGAGTGCATGCCCTTGGGAGGCAGAGGCAAAAACCAAATGTTAATGATTGATAAAGCACAATAAATGATACTTTGATGATGAATCTCTCATGGAAGGAAGAAGCTCTTCAATGCCATGAGGAGAAGATGCAATCCAACCTGCAAACAAACATAATAACAATGCTATGCTCTGCAACACAATGAAAATCATAAGTATGCCAGTAGCTCAAATTCACAATAATCTTCTTCTCTCTCTAGATGCAAATGATAACGTAAACATGCTTATATATGCAACTATTAAGATTCCCACCAAGAATTTCATATTTGAAACTTATGATGTCGGCCTGGAGACCAAATAACGGTCACAAAACTGACATTTCAAATTAGGGCAAACCTAAAATAGGGCTGGACTAGGGTGTTAGCGCCCTTGTCCACCCCCTGTTTTTGCTCAAGGATCATTAAAGTGCAGCCCCCTAGGTCCTAATTTCCACAAGACCCATGGGTTTTCTCATCGGGAGCCTGATTTAACATGCAAAATGCTCTAAATGCAAATCTAAAGACCTCTGAGCTAAACCTTTAGGAAAAAGCCCCCAAGGGTGCATTTTTCCATCATAACATTTAGCCCCCACTTTAATGTATGCATTAAAGGCAAGGCCAATACATGCATTAAAGTAAGGTCCACAAACACAACAAACATGCCAAGCACGGAGAAGACACACCAAACACATTGAAGACAATGACAGGCACGCAAAACATGGAGAATACAGTATTGAAGACACATAGAGCATAGAGAATACAATGATTATTTTCTTTTTTTTATTTTTCCATATGAAATGCAAAATGCAAGTACAAGGAAAGTAAACAAACAAATCTCAAAGAGTGTAGAGGAGTTGTTCACCACCAGTCTTGCACTTTTTGAGAACAAACACGCCAAACAAAATCCCAAGGTGTAGAGGAGTTGTTCACCACTACTCTTGTACCTTGAGAACAAACACGCCAAATAAATCCCAAAGTGTAGAGGAGCTCATCGCCACCAGTCTTGCACTTTTAGAACAAGCATTCTAAAGACACGGAGAAAACATGACAGACAAGCGATGGAGTGTTCCTATTGCTAGGCTCATCACCATCTCAAGCACATTACAGGCACACACTAACAATTGAGCTTCACCACAACAACCGTTGAAAACACGCTTATGGGTTGAGTTAGTCACAGAACCGCTCCCCGCCTCACAATGAGGACTTTTGAAAATGACAGGATAATGCAATCTGCTCCGATAAATACACCATCCCCCCCTCGCGATGAGGGCTTAAGATAAAAGGATATGCTCGATATCCCACCTCTACGGAGGGCTTAAATGATTTGATTGATTTTTAGATTGTTCAAACACGCTTTACTATGATCTAAAGCAGACATCTTACCTTATATATGCCTCCACCTTAAGGTGGTTGATATCACGTTCTGATATCAAGCACGTTAAGGTAGGAAGAAAACACACTAGGGAACACGAGCTCTCGTAAAGCCCATGCCCCTTGGAGGTGACATGTACTTTACGATTGCTGAATGTTCCGACAAACACAACTTTGCAAGAAAAGTGTTAGTCTCCAAATAATCATGATAAACAACAATGCATATGATCAACTACATGAAAGAGCCAAGCAAGGTGATATTTATGATAAATAAAGTGTGCAGAGCAGCAGTATTGTTAAATTGTTGTTAGGAAAATAAGATAACATTGACATCAACATCAAGATAAAGAAATCACGGAGTGATTCCACTAGCCAAGCGTCGGATAATTTGTTACAACCCTGTCGTCATATAGGAACTAAGCTCATTTTTTTGATTTCTCTCGAAAGGGACACTAGGTCTGCATCAATATAGTATGTTTTTCGTCATCCGCCCGCTAGATGGAAACACTAGAGGAAGGTAAACAATAAATCAGAGAGGAGAACAAGTGTCTTAGGGACAGTCACGTAGGAGGGTCCCCCAATTCACCAACTGCAATGCTATAGATCCATAAGACACAACACACAACAATAAAATTAGAGGAGAGGAGATATAGAAGAATGATTATACAAATAGAAGAAGGTCACAACAGAGGCAGTCTCCTAGTATCCTTGACCTTACAAGAGAATCAAGGGTCATTCTAGGAGGCCTAACAACACATAACACATCACAGGGGAAGCATATCATGAAGAGATAAAGGGTTAGAGATACTTACCTATAGAGAGGTCCATACTAGAAGTCATCATCGAGGAGGTCATCATCCTCCCAATCCTAAATGCTAGATGAAAGAGGTGTGTAAGGTACCAAAGCCCAACTGTTGTTCTTGTTTTCAACTTGTTCATCGTTAAGCTCTTCTTGATTCTTAATGTTAGGTTGAATGTTCTCTTATTCATTTGCAATCCGTTGGGCATAAGCTTTTCTTCTCCTCTTCCTTTCTTTTGCTATTCTATTCCTTCTTGTCTTGTTGCTTATTTGAAACCATTGTTGTGTTTTTCCATTGTTTGTACAGTAGAGGAGGAAGCACCGTGTTCGAATCTCATTGGTCTTGGTAGAATATTTTGTTGTTGATGAAAGCCTCCTGATCCTTTTAAGGATGACAGGGGAGGAACCTCAGCGTAGATGTCATCTCTCCATGGATGAGGTGGGTCATGAGACCTTTCCTTATCCACATTCCTTTTGTCAAAAAATTTCTCAAAGCCATAATAGTCTTGTTTAATACTTGTTTCTTGTTTTTCTCTTATTGGATGCAAAGGAGACCTGGCCACCCGAGCTAGTTGTTTTTCTTTGTATTTTCTGTATTCTATGAAAGTTCTATCTCTTCGTGGCTCGGGATCTATCTCCGGTTGCAGCCAAAAGTAATCGAGAATAAAGTTCTTATCCTTAGTTAGAGGTTGATAGTCATTACGATGGATAGTAGGGATCTCTCCATGCAAAAGAAATTTAATGCATTTATGAATAGTGGAAGGAACATCAATAGCTTTAAGCCAAGGATGTCCAAGTTTTACACGAAAGAGGTTAGATAAGGGGATTATATCAAATGATTGATCCACAACTTTATCATAGACCGAGACCATTAGAGTTATTTTGCCAATTGGTTTCATGAAAGCTCCATTATGTGTTTTAATTCTCAAACCCGATGGTTCATAAGATTCTGTGCCATTTCTTGTTTAAGGAGGAAATCTTCCATGACCACATTCTTCATGCAATTAGGATCTATGAGTGTTCCATGCACAGGTTGTTCAATTATCTTTACTGTTATATAAAGAGGCCCTTCAGTATTTACCATTTCTTCATCATGAGGTGTGAATGTTATTTCAAGCTCAGTGGCTCTTCTTTTCAGATGAGGCCTAGGAACAAACCTAGCATTATTATTATATTGAGAAGGAATTTGTAATTTTGCAAAGGAGTGTCAAATTAGATTTTCTAGATCTTCCAAAATTTGTGCAAAAAGCAAATGCAAAAGTGATGTCAAAATATGCCCTAAAATGCTTAATTTTTCAACTTTTCTCAGTGTGAACAAGTGAATGAAGCGGTGTTGTAAAAAATTTCAAGAGGGAAAACAAATTATATGCCTAAAAACAGTCCACCAATGCAAGAATACCTTTCACAACACACTTTCGAAGCAACTCTAGAAAGTTGATAAGCCAAAACCTAGTGAAAATATGTGATTTTTCACCAAATCTTCATGCAAACAAATGAAAGAAGAGGTGTTGTGAAGATTTTAAAGAGGGACAGAAAATGATATGACTAAAAATAGTCCACTAATGCAAGAATTCCTTTCACAACACGCTTTAGAAGCAACTCTAGAAAGTCGATAAGCCAAAACCTAGTAAAAATAGGCCAAAATATGTAATTTTTCACCAAATCTCCATGCAAAAGAGTGGGGCAGCAGGTGTTGTAAGGAAAATGATGATGGAAAGAAACTTATAATAGTAAAAACAGAAACCTAATGCCAAAAAATATGTTACAACATGCCTATAGTGCCTCTCTAGACCAAACCCTAGTGCAAAGATAGCAAAAATATGTCGATTTTCCCAAAATTTGAATGCAAAAGCCCAAAATAAAGGGTGTTGTAAGTAAATTGAGAAGGGGAAGAAAATTAAAAGGCTAATAACAGCCAATTAGTGCATTAAAATCCCTTACAACATGCTTGGAGTGCAAATCTAGCAAGACGATACGCGCAAATCTAGTAAAAAATGCAAGTTTTCAAACCTTAGGCATGAAATTTCACAAGGAGGCCACTATAATGCAACACTACCATCAAAGATCAGACCTAATGAGTGTTTTGACAAGGTATTAAAATCTGAGACAAGATTTTGACTACAACCCTAGCTCATGCAAAACTAGGTTTTCACCAAAAATGCAAGATTTCAAGCAAATTTTGACAAATCAAACATGCAAATGAAATACAAATGAATTGTAAATGATGAATTTCTGTATTTTGGATCAAATCTAATGTAAATGATAGAAATTAATTTAAATTAGATGCCAATTAATTCAAATTTTACAAAAATGCAAGTCTAACATGCCAATTTTTACAAATTTTCTAATTTTTTTAATTTTTTTTGTAATTTTTCAAATGTAATATTGAAAATAATTAATTGAATGATGATAAATTTCAGATCTGATGTAAAAATTAGAGAATTAATTAAATCCAATTGAATGAATGCAAACTATGTCCAAAAATCAAACCCTAAAATACAATTTTTTTAAATTTTCCAAATATATCAATTTTTTGTAAATTTTCTAATGCAATAGAATGAATGAATGCAAATTTGTCAAACAACACTCAGCAAGGTGCCAAAAATTTCCAAACATGGGTTTACAAAAATGTTTTGGGGTAAAAATGGGGGAGGGTTAATGTTGTCTTTAGTTTGAATCCTCCTTTCCTCAAAACATTCCAAGGGCTTTTCAACCGAGTGCTTCTCCTATCAAGAGGAGAGTCGGCTATTAGGTTTGAGTTGCCACTTGGTTTTCTATTGGGAAATTCAGATGTGATCACACAAGATTGCCACTTAATTCTTTTATGCCCTTAAAACCCTAATTTAAGCAAAACAATAATCAAATCTGCAAATTACGACAAATGCTACGGGAAATAAGCAGAGGGTAGAGAACCTTAACTCACTGTTTTTCACAGTAAGAAAATGGAAAAATCTGGGACAACGGTGATGGCACCCTAGTCCAATGTGCCACTTTTTCCGCACAGTCCCGATCTCCTTCTGGCACTAATCTCTGCTATGTCTTTTGTTTCCCGTGATTTGAAAACAGAGGACAAGGTTGATGGCACCCTTGTCTCAAAAAGTTGAACAGTGTCCACTTCTTTTTAGATCCAAACTCCTCAACGTTTGCCTTCCTGTTCTACAACTCCACTTTCTCCAAATCTGACAACTATAACCTGCAATCACAAGGAGTGTGGGAGGGGGTTGTGGTGTTCAGAGGATTGCCTCGGTCAAGCCCCGAAGACACATTCAAGTCTTCCGAACACTGTTGTCAGAGAGAGTGTGTGCCCTTGGGAGGAAGAGGCAATAATCAAATGATAATGATTGATAAAGCACAATAAATGATACCTTGATGATGAAGCTCTCATGGAATGAAGAAGCTCTTCAATGCCATGAGGAGAATCTTGATGTAATCCAACCTGCAAACAAACACAATAACAATGCTATGCTCTGCTACATAATGAAAATCACAAGTATGCCAATAGCTCAAGTTCACAATAATCTTCTTCTCTCTCTAGATGCAAATGATAACATAAACATGCTTATATATGCAACTATTAAGATTCCCGCCAAGAATTTCATATTTGAAACTTATCATGTCGGTCTGGAGACCAAATAATGGTCACAAAACTGACATTTCTAATTAGGGCAGACCCAAAATAAGGCTGGACTAGGGCACTAGAGAGGAGAGACGGCAGGCTAAGAGGGCTCGGTTTCAGGCAGGCAGAAGCAGTGGCAGTAATACTAATTTATCTGGCCTGCAACATTTCTCTAGCTCCGGTCTTCTCAGTCTCCAATCTTCTCGCATGTGTGACACAGCCATGCCCATCATCCAACCCATTCCTGCTTTTTTTGGCTACAATACCCAACACCCATCTTTGTGGGGAGGGCCTCCTACCATTAATTAAGGATCTGTAATCATCCATCCTAATAGTAATCCATTGATTTATAATAATCCACAATGCCAGGAGTTTGGGTCTGGGCTTTCCTCTATCATGTCCTATGCTCCCAACATCTATTCCTTCCAGTCTTCATCCAATCATTTACCAAACTTCCCAGCACCACCATTGCGCTTCCAACCAAGACAGTTAAGTAACTTGTTGGATTTTCAACAGCACAGTATTAATCATAATAATAACAGCAACGATAATGATAATAATGCAGATTTGCAGCTGCATGAGGCTGAGGATGGATTGGATCTTCATTTGGGTCTTGGACCTTCTTCAAATCACTAGACTTATACTTGGGTTGATCGTAATTTTTTATTGGGCCATAGCCTAAAAAGGCTTCAGGCCTCCATCCACTGTCTAAGCAGATATTCTTTTACTCTACATTTATTTATTTACATTCATTTATTTTATCAGAGAGTCTACTTCTTTTACTCTACACATTTATTTATTTATTTACATTCATTTAGTTTATCAGACAGTCTAAGCAGCTCCTCATTTTTCTTGTTTGGTTCTCCTTAATTTTTCATTTACATTTTTGCACTTTTGAATCCTCAAAATAGAAAACCAAATTTCAAGTGGGATGTAATGTATGATTGAGTATTATACCCATCTGACTTAGGCTATATTCATTGACAATTGGGTTTAAACTTCTATAAAATTTGTCTTTCCTTTTTTATTCAAAGCTCGATTGAACGCTCCATTAATGTTACTTTCGAATTCAAACCTTGCTTATTAGAAACACATATTGGGTTCTTAGCTATCTACAGTCTAAAATTACAGTAACTAGTAGTCTATCTACAGTCTGAAATTACAGTAACTAGTAGTTTATCTACAGTCTGAAGAATCAATTTAAGTTGACAAAGTTTTGATTAAGGAAATACAGTTTTTTCGATAAAGTAAATATCAACCTAGAAGAAATTATAATCCATGTTATCAAAAGAACAACGTTTCTGGAGTTACAAAGTGCATCATGGAGGAAAAAGGTGAGAAGTCTGGTCTTAAAGAGAGGCGAATGAAAATGTATTTCATCTTTACATACAGTTTTTCGCAACAAACTTGTTTTCTACAACAAGTTCTCTAAAACCTTACAAAAATTTTCATTTAAACTCTGCAATTTATTTGTCTAACGAACTGCTTAGTTCTTTTACAGCTAATTTCTCCAAAACCTTGACATTTATTATGGTATTTACAGCTTATTTCATAGCGCTGAAGGGAATGATGTTCACACATAAGATTGACATGACAATAAATTAAAAACTGTTACTTTTAAGAGAATATGGGAAAAAGTGTTGGATCTAGGGCATACAACTGGGGGGGGGTGAATCAGTTGTATAAAACTTGCTTTTTACTTCAAACACTTGATTCTTCTTTGTTAGTTAACAGCATATCAATTAATCATCCGTGAAAGCATAATGCATAAACACAAGAGCAAATAAACATCAACACATTGAACACCAAGATTTTGACGTGGAAAACCCGGTTAAGGGAAAAACCATGGGGTGATTAACCCAAGGATTATTCTTTGTTATAAGAATAAGAAAAAAGAATGGCACTTGCCAATTAGGGCTCACTGCTCGAGCACACTACTCACAAAAAGGCCCACTACCTACAAGAGACACACTATCTACAAAGTGATAAGAATCACAATCTTGAACTGGAGAATGACATCTCTACCATGTCCGGATCAGTTCCATTTAAGCCCAAAAGTCACTGCTCTGCCTTTCGCACTTCTCTTCGCTATGTCACACTCATCCACTCGATCCACACTACAAAATAAATTCTCAAACACTTATTTATACAAGACATCGACTTAGGAACAATCATCTAAGTCAGCATTCAACCATAAGGACATTCGCAAGATGATTAATACATCCGGTCGGCCACCACAAGAACATTCGCAAGATGAATAACTCATCCGGTCAGCTAGTCTGAATAAGAACTTCATCTGGAAGAATATCTTCAATTCCGGGCTCTACCACCAATGCGGATCAACAACACAACCTCAACACGATCCAAGAACCTTCAAAAGCCTGCCTGAATGACGAGGTACATCCGCACTTCCTCTACTTACTGGAATCTCTTCTCTTCCTCATCCGGAACTTCAAGAACACAATCTGTCGCCACTGTCACAATGCAAAAGGTACTTTCAGACCTCAAAATCATACACAACTCGAGATGACACATCACAAGGACATCCCAAACACTCCTTCTAATCCGCAGATTAGGATTATACAATTCCAGACCTCACCGGACCTTTCTGTGATCCTCTGTCACCTCTGAACACTTGCCAGAACCGGTTCCACACAGACAGCCATAACTTCTTCAGATCTTCATGCGAACCTCTGAAATCTTAACTAAAGCATCTCAAGACTCATATCTACAAACCCTTTAATCCGCATCCTCCGGTTCTCAACCTATACAATACATTTGTCTTCTTCTCATCACTGTTCTTCACTGTTCCTGACTGAGGCTAATTTTCTCAATATCCTCAGCACACAGCTCATTCAATCCTTCTTGTCAATGCAATATGAGTATGTTGACATCAATGACAACACTGGTTCACCTCATACTTGCAACAAAAAGAAGTCCCATAAACTTGCACAATAGAAGTAGTGTATATACAATTTGAAACAAAAAGTAGAATAATAGAAAGCAAAATCAATATCCAATATTTCACTTGGGACTAGGGAACACAATTAATTTTTTCACCATTACAAATATTCAAGTGTTCTCCAATACAATAAGAAATCTCTCTCACTTCACATTTAAGCATATGCCCACTTCAAAAGGAGTTTTATGCATTTCTTGAAATCATGTAAAAGATAAATATGAGTGTTATAAAATATAAGAAAAAATAGAAAATACCCAAAATAACACTTAAAAAAAATTACAAAAGTTGTGTTATCCAAAAAAATGCTAAATCAATTTTTCCATTAACTTGTGAGGTTGATCCCACCCTAACTATTAACCATGGAAAAACACTTATCCAACATTCTCCTACTTGTTGGATACTTTCCATAAGGGCCACACTCTTCAAATGTCAATAAATCAGCAACATTATTTTCTATACCATCTTTTTCCAACACTTGTTTACTTTCAACTATTTCTATCACAAAATGATACTATACTCAAGTATGCTTTGATTGATCATGATAAATAGGATTCTTGGCTAAATATATTGCATTTTGACTCACTATGAATCCTTACCATCTTCTATACTAGGCCAACTATTGAGCACAATCTTTGTAACCACACTACTTCCTTACCTATATGAGCGGTTGCCAGTACTCTACCTCTATTGTAGATAATGCAACCACAATCTATTATTTTCCATTCAGTTTATTGCTCCTCCAAAAATATTGTAAGCATAGTCATTGATAGATCTTCGACAATCAACATCTTTAGCCTAATCAGAACCCACAAATCTTTGCAAACTCAAAGTTTTAGTTTCATCCACTCTTCCCTGGTAACAAATTGTAGAATTTGAGGTGCCAAATAAATACTTTTTTTCACAACAATCCATTGTTCTTTACTTAGTTTGGACATATATCTATTCACAACACCCACTATATGTACAATGTTAGGTCTAATACAAATGATTGCATATATGAGGCTACCAACAATAGTAACATAAGGAACTAGACATGATTGCATATATGAGGCTACCAACAACAGTAACATAAGGAACTTGACACATTTTCTCACTTTCTTCTTTTGTTTTAGGACATTGTTCAACAAACAATTTTGGATTAATAGGAAATAGAGTACTCATAAGTTTACTATCCTACATCCTAAATCTCTATAAAATCACCTCAACATATTTCCACTGATGTAACCACAATTTTCTATTTGCATGATCCCTTTTGATTTCCATGCCCAAAATAAATTTTGAGGCACCAAGATCTTTCATGTGAAATTTTGAAGACAACTAAGACTTAAATAAACTATTCATTGTCATATTATTACCAATTAATAACATATCAACTACATAAAACACTATGGAAAATATATAACATGTATCCACAAAGGAGTAACGACTATCACATAATTATATGAATTTTAATTTTTTATCACAAAAAATAAGACATAAAATTTTGAAATCAATTCACAAACTGATTTAGCAATCACATAAAATCTTGAAATCAATTCAATGATTTTTGGGGATCACTCCAACCTTAGTGGAAAATGTAGAGATATACTATAAGGAATAGTTTCTCTTGCACTCTATTGATAGGCATGCCATTCTAAAAATCCAAGGTTCCATCCCTCTTACATTAACAATTAATTTTTGTAACTTTTGCAATTAATTTTTTTAAAGATTTGAGGGGGCCCACTAGTAATTCACTCTCCTCCTCCTCTATTAAATCTATTTACAATCATCATCACCCTCCCCTTCCCATTTCTTGGACACTTAACACCAAATGGAACTGTTCTTTGTCTTTACTAATCAGATGGATCTCAACAATAAACAATGGAATTCAAAAGTTGTTGCATAAGTCCAAATTATAGCTTGGAAGGTATTCCACTTTAACCTTCCCACTAGTAGTTGGCTTCACTTCCTCTATTCCATTCCCCTTTTCCCCTATTCCTTAAATGTGAAACCTTTAAGCATGTGTTCTATTTATTCTCCAATTCATGCTAAATTTAGAGTTCTCTCTTTGTTTCCCTCCCCACCATCTTACTTCACAACTAGTGATGGAAAGATACTTTATTCATATTACCTATTTATAATAATATTATGGTTGAAAATTATAGGAGCATCTCAAGATTAACAAGGAGATAGAGCAATGAGTTACCAATCTTCATGAGCAACTCAATGCTCTTTAAGATAAGAATGACGATTTGGTTCAATGGTTGGATAAGATTATGAAAGATTCTAACATACTCTTTCTCTTTGGAGTACCTTCCATAATGAAGGGCACATCAACATGGCTAACTATCTTTATTTTTAGAACCTTCAAGCTATACTAAGCCATATTGCTAATAGGACAAGCTTGGAAATTAAATAGATGGTGGTGGATGAATTTCAACTATAATCTTATGAATTTTTTCATGCTCAATTTTGGTCCTACCTATTGCTTAATAAGTTTGATGTGTATTCCCCATTTCATACTAATCAAGTATGTTATTATGTAGTACTGATACTTTTAATGTGGTCTATTAACTCTATTAATTGATTTGATTTAATTTTGAAAATGCATTCTCTTTCTCAGTTTGGATATGAATCATGTACCCTAGTCTCTACTAAGACTCTGCTCTTGTCATTCCCTCCTCTTCCCATAATTCTCAATGATGCTGTCATGTTTTGTTGTGATGTGGTAGTGAGGGACTTTATTTTTGCTAGTCCTATTGCAATATTCTTTTGGATGTAAATAATTTATGCTATTCACTGATAGCTGTATCATTCACATTACTCTATCATTATATTGATAATCATTTAAAGTTCCTAGGTAGTCGAAAGTATATACTATTGTCTGCAATGGACTGAGGGATGAATATAATCAGAATGTATATTATAGCTTTAAAAGATTTGTTTAAAGGTTCTATTTTCATGTATTTTTATTATCGCTAATTAATATATATATATATATATATTATTTTCTAAAGAAGAGTAATTATTAATCTTGCTGCAGCAGTTGTTTTCCTAGCACCATGAAAATTATTCTCCATAGCGCTTGTTATAAATACAGAATTAACGCTTGGTAATAATAAACATTTATATATTTATTGTTGTATTCCTTGAATTACATCACGCATCGAAATGATATTTAGTTAATAACTGCCACCCCAATTTTTAGATCTTGAATTTAATCCTTTTAGAGATATGTTTTAGGTGAGAATTGTTAGAAAATTTAATCTGGAGTGTGCGTGCATTTAATGCACCAACCCCATCAGAGATCTCCGTAGATCTCCCTCCTTCCGCACCTAACCAAATAGTAAATGCCATTTGTTGGCCTGTCTCGATTCAATGCTGGTCAGTCTCCATTGAATGTTGTTAGGTGAGTTCAAATTTTGAGTGGCAAATTTTTGGGTGAAGTGGTAAGACAAAAGGAAGGAATGAGAATGTAGAGTGTAGAGAAGAGAAGATAGAATATTATGAGCAGCAACAGCACTGTAGTGCAGAATAGAAGGAATGTTTGTTGCAGTAGCAACAAGAAGAATACAGCAGTGAGAGAGTGCAGAGAGGATAGAGCTCTAGGCAGCTCCAGATAAGCACAACGATTGGTTAGAGGAATGAGCATTGAGCAGCTCCAAACAGAAAGGGACAACAGTGATGTCCAACAAGCTCCAAAGAGAGTAGTAGTTGTAGGATAGAAGGAAATAGAGTTGTAGCTCTGAGTTGTATTTGTTTTATGTAAAATAGTTTTTGTTGATAAATAGAAATCTCTATTTGTGCAAGTTTTTGTTGTGTCTCCTCTCTCCTGTTTGTTTTATTCTTCCTCCATTTGAGTGGTATCTGAGCCATACCACTTTCTAACATGGTGTCAGAGCTATATTTTTAGAAGATCTAGAGTTTTAGCTTTCTGGGTATTGAGGAAAAGCCCTAAGATTTTCTGGGTATTATCAATCTTCTTTTTTATTTAGAGAAATGGCTGGAGGAGACAGCAAGAGTTGGCAATAGCCACCTGTGTTTGATGGAAAAAACTATGATGTTTGGGTGAAGAAGATGAAGACCATCTTGGTTGCAAATGATTTGTGGGAACTTGTGGTCAATGGGTTCACAGATGTGACTGACCCAAATGCTTTTATAGCCTTGTCCAATGCCCAGAAGAACCAGCTAAAGGAGACAAGAAGAAATGATGCAAAATCCCTCAATTTGATTGAGGTAGCCTTGACAGAGGCTATTTTCCCTAGAATAGGAGTAGCTAACTATGCAAAAGAAGCATGGGAAACATTGCAAAACAGTTACAAGGGAACTGACAAGGTGAGATTAGTGAAACTCCAACTGCATAGGAGAGATTTTGAGACCCTACAGATGAAGGACAGTGAGTCCATTTCAGATTTTCACATAAGGGTTTCCACCTTGGTTAATCAGTTGAGGATAAATGGAGAAACCACATATGAGCAAAGGATTATAGAGAAAATCCTTAGAAGTTTTCCCCCTAGATTTGACCCAATAGTCATTACCATAGAAGAGACAAAAGACCTCTCAAAAATGGCACTTGATGAGTTGATGGGTTCTCTTCTTACCCATGAGCAATGGCTAAATAGATCCGCTCCTTCCCTAGAGAAAGCATTCAAAGCACAAGGAAATGTGAGAGGCAGGGGAAGAGGAAGAAATGGTAGAGGAAGAGGTTAAAAGGGCAGAGGTAGAAGCAACTCTGGAAGAGAAAGCTCTAACAGTCAAGAGGAGGCCAGCAGCTCCCAAACAGACTTTCAAAACAAGAAGAGCAGTAACTCCAACCAGAGGTATGATAAGTCAAATGTGCAGTGTTATTACTATCATAAGTTTGGTCACTTTACAAATGAGTGCAGGAAGAAACAGCGTGACCAAGGGAATCAAAATGCCAATGTGGAAAATGAGAACAAGGCTAAAAATGAAAATCAGTCTAAGGTCTTTATTGTGTGTAACCTTGCTGAGCAGAGCAGCCCTAAAGTATGGTATTTGGACAGCGGATCTAGCAACCACATGAGTGGTAATGCAAACTTGTTTGCCTCTATTGACAAGAGTGTCAAATCTGAGATCATGATGGGGAATAGTCAAAAGGTTCCTGTCATAGGAAGAGGCATCATCATAGTCCTATCCAAGCAAGGTGAGAAAATGTAGATCCAGTATGTCTATTATGCCCCTAGCATAAAACATAACCTATTGAGCATTGGACAGATGGTCCAAAATGGGTATAGAATCCTAATGGATAAAGGGGAGTGCATCATTTATGATAGAGATGGTAGCACAAAGGTCATTGCAACAGTGCAGATGATGAAAAATAGAATGTTCCCCCTTAGGTTGCAGTCTCCAGCACTCTCTGGAGCTACACCTATCAAGTTCCAAATGGCTCTAGATGGCTCTGGAGTCAACCAAATGGTGTCTACAGTAGTGGCTTAGCAGTCAGCCTTCAAGATAGTCATCCAAGACCCATCCAAGCTTTGGCATTTAAGGTATGGGCACTTAAATTTTTCTTGTTTAAGTCTTTTATCCAAAAAAGGCATGGTTAGAGGGCTTACAACAATTGTTGAGCCTTATAGGAAATGTGAAGCCTGTATTTTAGGAAAGCAACATAGGCAGTCCTTTCAATCAGGGCATTCAAGGAGGGTAAGAGCACCATTGGAGTTGGTGCATTCAGATTTGTGTGGCCCCATGAAGAGTCCCACACTAGGTGGGAATGTATATTTCATGACCTTCATTGATGATTATAGCAGAAAGACTTGGGTTTATTTCTTGAAGAATAAATCTGAAGCATTTGAGAAGTTCAAAGAGTTTAAGGCCTTGGCTAAGAAGCAAAGCGGCCATTATATCAAGGTCCTCAAAACGGACAGAGGGGGAGAATATGTCTCCAAGGAATTTACGAATTTCTGCAAGTATGAAGGCATTCATAAACAGTTTACAACTCGGTACACTCCACAACAAAATGGAGTTACTGAGAGGAAAAATAGAACCATCATAGAGATGGCAGCAAGCATACTGAAGGCAAAGGGACTGACAAATGATTATTGGGACGAGGTAGTCGCAATAACATTATACCTGCTAAATAGAAGTCCCACGAAGGCTGCACGAGACAGAATTCCACAAGAAGCGTGGACAAATGACAAATGGAGTGTGGAGCACCTACAGATTTTTGGGTGCGTGGAATATGCATTCGTGCCTAAGGAGAAGAGATAGAAGTTTGATGACAAAGGAGAAAAGTGCATCTTCATTGGGTACAGCAAAGAATCCAAAGGCTACAGGCTATACAACCCTATCACCAAGAATGTTATAATCAGTAGGGATGTTGAATTCTTTAAAAATGAATCATGGGATGGCACAGTTGACACCACCACAGGTATCTCAACAACGATACCCATAGATGATGAAGAAGGTGGAAATGAAGTAGGAACTTCCAGCAGTGAAGCAGATTTAGCACCGAAGCACTCTGGATCCAACTCTGGAGCTCTCCGAAGCCATCCCCAGAATAGTTCAAATTCAACCAGTTCTAGACTGCAACAGCACTGTCAGCTCTAGAGCACTCTGGAGTCAAGCAGCAGTAACTCCAGAAGCATTTTAGATCCTATGCTCACTTCTCTAATGCTGAGAAAGACAAGGAGTGTTAGGGAAATTTATGAAGATACAAGGTATGATGATTTAGATGAAAATCTAGACTTTTCTTTGTTCTCTCATGGTGATCCAACAATTTTTGAAGAGGTTGTGAAGGAAGAAAAATGGTGTAATGCCATGGATGAAGAGTTGGATGCAATAGAAGGGAATGAGACATGGAAGCTAGCTACCTTACCCAAGGGTCAACAGGTTATTCGAGTGAAGTGGGTCTATAAGACCAAAAGTACTGTTGAGGGAAAGATTGAAAGGCATAAAGCAAGGCTGGTTGTTAAGGGATATAAACTGCATCCTGGAAGAGACTATGATGAGACCTATGCACCAGTTGCAAGGTTAGAGACCGTGTAGGCAGTCATAGCAATTGTATCCCAGCACAAGTGGAAGGTATATCAAATGGACGTGAAGTTAGCCTTCCTGAATGGAGTATTGAAGGAGGAGGTGTATGTGGAGCAGCCACCTGGCTATGAAGTTCCAAGGCAGGAAGACAAAGTATACAGGCTCTGGAAAGCTCTATACGGGCTTAAGCAAGCACCTCAGGTATGGTACAACAGGATAGATTCATATCAACTAAGTAATGGCTTTAGCAAAAGTGGTAGTGAGCCCACGCTCTACATCAAAGAAGCCAATGGTGAGATTTTAATTATTGTTTTGTATGTAGATGATTTGATTTTTATTGGTAATAGTGATCTCTTCATTGTTGATTTCAAAGAGGTGATGAAGAACGAGTTTGAAATGACTGACCTAGGTTTGGTGAGATATTTTCTTAGCATTGAGGTCCAACAAACTGATCTTGGCATATTTATTTTGCAAACTAACTATGCCAAACAGATTTTGAAAAGATCTAAGATGCAGAACAGCAAGCCTGCTCCAACACCAACAGCTACAGGTCTGAAACTGAGCAAGGAGGACAGCAGCAATGAAGTGAACCCAACCCTCTACAAGAGTATGCTTGGAAGTCTAATGTATCTGACTACTACAAGGCCTGATTTAATGTACGCAGTAAGCCTGATATCTAGGTTCATGGAGAAACCTAAGGACACACATTAGCAAGCAGGAAAGAGGATCCTGAGGTATGTCAATGGCACGCAAGGCTATGGCATATTGTACACCGCATCAAGTGAGTTTGAGCTAGTTGGTTACACTGACAGTGATTGGGCAGGAAGTGTAGATGACAGAAAGAGCACATCAAAATATGTGTTCCACATGGGTTCAGGACCCATTTCAAGGGCATCAAAGAAGCAGCCCATAGTTTCTCTCTCCACAGCAGAGGTTGAATACATAGCAGCAAATGTAGCAGCATGTTAGGCTATTTGGTTGAGAAGAATCCTTGTAGATTTGAATGAACAACAAGAAGATGGTACAACCATATTTTGTGACAATGTTTCCTCCATAGCCTTGACAAAGAATCCAGTCTTCCATGGACGAAGCAAACATATTGAGATCCATTATCATTTCATAAGGGAGTTAGTGGAGAATGGAGAGATCAAACTACATTTTTGTAGGTCTGAGTAGCAGCTCACTGATATATTTACTAAGGCACTGTCGAAGGAGAGATTTGAGCGCCTGAGAGACAGCTTGGGCATTGTAGACAGCTCCAGATTTCATCTCTGGAAAAAAAGCTCCAGACAACTCTGGACAGCTATAGATAGCTCCAGAGATGCAAAATGAAAGTAGTATGTGGCTCCAGATTAAGGGGGAGTGTTAGAAAATTTATTTTGGAGTGTGCGTGCATTTAATGCACTAACCTCGTCAGAGATCTCCGTAGATCTCCCTCTTGCCACACCTGACCAAATAGTAAATGTCATTTGCTAGCCCATCAGTTTCATTTCAATGCTGGTCAGTCTCCATTGAATGCTATTAGGTGAGTTCAAATTTTGAGCCACAGATTTTTTGGGTGAAGTAGTAAGACAAGAGGAAGGAATGAGAATGTAGAGTGTAGAGAAGAGAAGATAGAATATTGTGAGCAGCAGTAGCACTGTAGTACAGAGCAGAAGGAATCTTTGTTGCAATAGCAACAAGAAGAATATAACAGTGAGAGAGTGCAGAGAGGATAGAGCTCTAGGTAGCTCCAGATAAGCACAGTGATTGGTTAGAGGAATGAGCATTGAGCAGCTCCAAACAGAAAGGGACAGCAGGGATGTCCAGCAAGCTCTAGAGAGAGTAGTAGTTGTAGGATAGAAGGAAAGAGAGTCATAGCTTTGAGTTGTATTTGTTTTATGTAAAATAGTTTTCGTTGATAAATAGAAATCTCTGTTTGTGCAAGTTTTTGTTGTGTCTCCTCTCTCCTGTTTGTTTTATTCTTCCTCCAATTGAGTGGTATCTAGGCCATACCACTTTCTAACAAGAATTATGATATAACATTGTAGATTTCTAGTACTGTTAAGAAGCTGAGTTCACCAATGTAATAATAGGCCACACCTTTTATGAATTATTTGGATATCCTTTATGTAGGTAATAATACTAGAATCCCATCTTGATAAAAATCCAGAATTTAATTGGGTCTGTATCTCATCCATCCCACAAGTTAAGGGGAATAAGTGTGGGCTTCAGGGAAAGATATTCATAATTTAAACTGCCCAGGAAATCATCTAAACAAGGAAATCGTCATCTTGCAACTATCATTCTACTCATTTACAACAAAATAAAGACTGAAAATTTAATTATGTAAATCAACAAAAATGCTTGACTACTCAAAGAAATGTAGGAATTGCCCAAAAAAATTTAATAGAAAGTTATTGCTTAAAATTCTTGAGTCAAAATTATTGGTAAAAATGCTTTAGGGGAAGTTATTGTCGGGACATTTCTAAATTTAACAAAATGCATGTCTGGATTGTACATTTAAGGAATCCATAAAAATAGTTCATCAGTGTATTCTAGAATTAGAAACAATTTAAAAATTATGGAAGTTCTGAAGCAAGGCCATGGCTGCCATTACTATAGCTTGTCTTTTTTTAACGTTGGCTTTAGTATTTTGTTGTTTATATTTGACATTTGTATAGCTGTATTTAGGCATTTTTTTTAACTACAATCAAAATTTAAAAAAAGCATGATAAGTTGGATTCTTAGTCAAATATATTGCACTTTGATTGTCACTATGAATCCTTACCAATATTCTATCCTAGGCCAACTATTGAGCACAATCTTTGTAACCACACTACTTCCTTACCTATATGAGTGGCTGCCAATACTCTACCTCTATTGTAGATAATGCAACCACTATTTATCCTTTTTTCATTACTAAGTTGGCATGTTGGTAAAAAACTTGTCCTCTTGAAAGAAAGGTCACAAGTTCAAATCTTGTAGGGGGTAGGGTATGTATGCCTCATATTTGAAGCACAGTTAGGTGCCTTCTGCATTCTGGAGTATGAGGTAGTCCCATATGTTATAAGCCACCTGTAGAGCCAAAAACAGGCCGCCTGACATCACGGACTATAAAAGGATCCATTTCCATTTCCATTTCAGTTCATTGCTCCTCCAAAAAGGTTAAATAAATATTCAATGATGAATCTTGATAATCAACATCTCTAGCCCAATCAAAATCCAAAAATCTTTGCAAAATCAAAGTTTTAGTTTCATCCACTCTTCCTTGGTAACAAATTGCCTAATTTGAGGTGCCAAATAAATATCTTTTTTTTCACAGCATTCCATTATTCTTTACTTGTTTTGGACATATATCCACTCCAGGGCCTAAATTTGATGGTCATATGGCGGTATTTAATCATTTTAGCCGTAAATACAATTAAAATTTTAGGAAGACTTTATTACTTGAAAGGCAAGATTTCAAGTAAACTGTCAAGATTTCTATGTAATTATTCTTATATATATTTAGTTCATATATATATTTTTCCCTAAATAGGTAAGCTTTAATATTTGAAAGGCAACTTCAAATAGATGACCATCACAAAAAAATTGCTTGAAGGTAGAGTCAACTGTCAAATTTAAGCCCTGATCCACTCACAACATCCAGTGTATGTGCAATGTCAAGTCTAATACAAGCAATTGCATATATGAGGCTACCAACAATAGTAGCATAAGGAACTTGACACATTTTCTCAATTTCTTCTTTTGTTTTAGGACATTGTTCAACAAACAATTTTGGATTACTATAAAGTGGAGTACTCATAAGTTTACTATCCTACATCCTAAATCTCTATAAAATCACCTCAACATATTTCCTTTGATATAACCACAATTTTCTATATGCATGATCCCTTTTGATTTCCATGTCCAAAATAAATTTTGAGCCACCAAGATCTTTCATGTGAAATTGTGAAGATAACTAAGACTTAAATAAACTAATCATTGTCATATTGTTACCAATTAATAACATGTCAACTACATAAAACACTGTAGAAAGTATATAACACTTATCCACAAAGAAGACTAATAGCTATCACATAATTATATGAATTTTAATTTTTTATCAAAAAAAATAAGACATAAATTTTTGAAATCAAATCACAAATTGATTTAACAATCACATAAAATTTTGAAATCAATTCAATGACTTTTTAGGATCACTCCAACCTTTAGTGGAAAATGTAGAGATAGGTTATAGGGAATAGTTTCTCTTGCACTCTATTGATAAGCATGCCATTCTAAAAATCCAAGGTTTCATCCCTCTTAAATTAACAATTAATTTTTGTACCTTTTGCCATTAATTTTTTAAAAGATTCAACGTGGCCCACTAGTAATACAATTTCCTTCTTCCCTTTTAAATCCATTTACATTCATCTTCACCCTCCCCTTCCCATTGCTTGGAATCTTAACACCCAACGGAACTGTACTTTGTCTTATACAAATCAAATGGATCTCAACAATAAACAATGGAATTCAAAATTTGTTGCGTAGGTCCAACTTATTGCTTGGTAGGTATTCCCTTTTTAAGTTTCCCACTAGTAGTTGGCTTCAATTCCTCCATTCCATTCCCTCTTTTCCTCGTTTCCTTAAATGTGAAACCTTTAAGCATGTGTTCTAGTTATTCTCCAATTCACTCTAAATTTAGAGTTCTCTCTTTGTTTCCCTCCCCACTATCTTCCTTCACAACTAGTCGTGGAAAGATATTTTATTCATATTATCTATTTCTAATAATATTATGGTTGAAAGTTGTAGACAAGTTATAAATTTAAGCTCTTCAGGAAATTCAAATGCTTGGCTATGTTCTTACCTTTATTTTGTCCTCATAAATTTAAAACATTATACTCTACTATATCCTCTCACTTTAAATTAAAACTTTTCCAATATCATGTAGGAACACTTCAAGGTTAGCAAGGAGATAGAGCAATGAGTTACCAATCTTCATGAGCAACTCAAAGCACTTTAAGATAAGAATGAAGATTTGGCTCAATGGTTGGATAAGGTTATGAAAGATTCTAAGATATTCTTTCACTTTGGGGTAACCTCCATAATGAAGGGCACATTAACATGGCAAACTATCTCTATTTTTGGAACCTTCAAGCAATACTAAACCATATTGCTAATAGCACAAGCTTGGAAATTAAATAGCTAGTAGTGGATGAATTTGAATTATAATCTTATGGTTTTTTTCATGCTCAATTTTGATCACACCTATTGGTTAATAAATTTGATGCACATTCCCCATTTCATACTAATTTTTATGTAGTATTGATACTTTTAATGTGGTCTATTAACTCTATTAATTGATTTGATTCAATTTTGAAAATGCATTCTCTTGCTCAGCTTGGCTATGAATCTTTTACCCTAGTCTCTACTAAGACTATACTCCTGACATTCCCTCCTTCACTTCCCAAAGTTCTCAGTGTTGTTGTTAGGTTTGGTTGTGATGCTATAGTGAGGGACTCTATTTCTATTCCTATTGCATTTGCACCTAGGTGTAGGCTCATATTCATTGTGACCTTCTCTGATGGTCTCTTAGTGCCTAAAACTAGGGCTCCTTCCTATCCTATTTCAACTAATTTATTTTTAGATGTGGGTTCAACAATTCACTAGATTCCCTACCCATTTATGGGGGCTCAATATCTACTCTATCTAGGAGAGGCATTCCTTGCTTCTATGCAATGGCTATTGGTCAATATTCTTCTCCTATGGATGTCTCTTGATGCCCTCATCATGGTAAAGTGGAGCCTCTTCTCTATGCTCAATCCTCCTCTAAAGTGCTTCTTGGATAGGATGTGATTGAGTAGGAGGATTATTATGCAAAAATAGGTCGATCTATAGATATAACTACTTGTGACCTTCTCTCCTTGATTTGAATCATTGGATCTTATAGAACTTATGGCCTATTTTTAAGAACATAATTGATATTTACCCCTATGTAAGGGCATTCTTTATTGTGGCCTTTAAATCAACCTTTGATAGGGATTGGGTGATGGATGAAGACTTTGGTTGTGGGGATAACATTCTCTTATGCTCAAATCCTAGTTCCCTTCTTTCAACCCCTTCATCAAAACCCTCAATATTGTGCTAGTTTGGATTAGACTATGTAACATGCCTCTCCATTTTTGGCATGACTCTTGCTATGAAGTGATTGGCAATGCTATTAGATGTTTCCTAAAGGTCTATTCTTCTACATCAAGCTTCCCCAACACTACCTTTTCTTGCATTTTTGTAGACATCAACTTATCTAAGGCCCTTCTAGCAGATATTGCCTTACATCTATTGGATCATCCTTGGATCCAACCTCTTGACTATAAGGTTATCCCCTTCCATTATTAGCAATGGTTTGCTACTAGACATCTTTCTTCCAACTATCCTCATTTCTATACCAAGTCTTTCAGTTCAACTTCTTGGTGGAATAATGCCCTTCCCCACCACCTAACCATTGATCCTGATGATTTTGACTCTTAAATGGAGGAAACTTTTCCTATTGTGACACCTTTGGCTACCTTTGTTGCTACTTTAGATCATTCATCTTTTGTCAAGTAATCCCCCCTCCTCAAGAATCTTGTACAATTTCTCTTTTTGCCCCTTAGGAAGAATGTTATTTTGGATCATTCTCCTATTTTGCACACAACATTAGTTCCCACCCTATGATTGGTCAAGTTACTTAAGTGGCTTCATCATTGGGTAGACATTCTATCCCCCTCCTACTTGTGTAGAGCTATAGTTTTGGGTGATGGATGTAGATTCCCCTCCCTAGTGTCCTCGCTTTGATGAGGTGCACAATCTTGGTTTATGGATAGTTATGCAAAGGAGGAAAAAAGGTCTTCTTAAGTATGTTTCAATTCCTACAACTAGGTCAAGGGTGTGTGGGCTACTAGATCAGGGTCTAGTATAGTGTAGGCCTTTAGTCACCTTATCTATTTATCTATTGATGCATTGTGTTATCATAGCCTAGTCTATTGTTGCCTCTTTTTAATGTTGTTTCATCTTGATTTTTCATTTCATGCTTGTACAAGGGTTTGGGCCAGGTTGCAAAAACCCACTTTTACCAATAATAACTATTTATGTAATCTATTATTTAGATCAGCTTTCACTCATTATACTTTTACTCATTAGTAAAAAATGAAGTCATTCTATTTATTTATAATTAGACATAAATTAAAGTAGAGTGCTTTTATTTCTCCATTATCTATCTACATGAATATACAATTAATCAAGAGGTTTATCAATAATGCACCTTTTTCTTGCTCTCTCAAGTTTATCTAGATGAGTATTTACATGAAGCATATAACTTTATTTACACATGATAAGAGTGATTTTGTCATTTTGAATAAAGACCAAATGGAGAAGATGGGTATTTTTAAAGACTAGAGTATCTTTGAATAATGCCAATTTGAAGTTTGAATAGTGCTCTTATGTTAGCAGCAATTATCCAGCATACTAGATGAAGCCATCCCGTATATGGGTATATACATCTCCATACTTTGAGGTACATCACTTTTGTCTTCATCCTGTATGATTATACTATAATACATGTTAGTAATATTTGTCATATGGCACCTCTAATGCAATGCATAGAATGCTAGATACCTTGAACATAGAATGCCAACCATCATCAGCTTATTAAGAATATAAAATTTCATACCTTAAGAATCATTATAATAACTTTTTATAATTTTTAAAAGTTAATTTATTTTTTAAATTGTAAATGTTATTTAACTAGTTAAATACTAAATATTTTTTAAGTAATTCTAAAATTAAAACCAAATAATATATTTAATCTTGTTTTCATATTAATGGTTAGTGTATTTCAACATTGTTAGTGTAGGTTTTTTATTCCTTATCATAAGGTTTTTCCTACATGTTTATTTAGCTTGTTTAGGTTAATAAAGTGGGTTAATTAGGTGAGTGGATTATGAGGTGTTGCAATACTACAAGGGAACACCCACTAGCTATCTTAGGAAGATACTTTGATATCTTTAGACTGATAGATGGTTGCTTCCTATTGGTCAGTGTTGCCACCTCCACCCTCTCTCCTTTCTATATAAACTCACTAGCTAGCTTGTAATTTCATTTGATATTAGAGATAATATTCTGATGCTATTTTGACATTCAAGTATTTCACATCAACCTCTTGGTATCACTGTTACGCTGGTTCAATTGCTTTTTGCATTTACAGTTTATGTTTCTAACTCTTTCAACTAATTTTGGGTTATAATCTGAATTACAGATTCTAACATGGTATTAGAGCAAGTTTTGTGAGGTTAGATTCTTTGCAAAGATCTTGCAAAATCCTATATTCTCTTCTCTTGTGTTTTTGAATGAACTAGAGAATAAGAAAGGATTTACTCAAAGATCTAGTAATCTTTGATTTGCATGTATGTTTCTATGAGATCTGGGTGATTGCAGCATCTTTGAGTAGTCTGACAGCATTTCTGACTGTTTCGTTGCATACAGGACCCTCTTGAAAGTCATTTTTGGCTTTTGTTTCACTCATTTTGGAGATCATTGGTCATACTTGCAATCAAGGGTTTTGAAGCTCATATCTGGGAGTTAGCTTTCAAACGGTGCATTTTCATGCTGAAAGGCCCTCACTATTGTGTCTGGGAGGCATCGTAGGTGAATTTTGACATAAAATTTACCCCATTTCAATGTCGGGAGCTTCTGAGGCAAAAAAAATAGCAAGAGGGTCATACGACCCCCCTGCATATCGATTGAGGTAAGAATTTTTTTTTTTAAATAAAAAAATAAAAAATTGAGTGCTTAGTGCTCATAACACTTTACACTTTAAGTGCTGTATGCTTTGATTTATGGATTCGGCCTTAATACTTGTGGGGCTCTGGCCTCTGTTAAGTGAGTTCCACCCTAGCTTAGTCTCATAGGATTTAAGCCTCGCAGGGGCCTTAGCCGCGGCAGCTACCTCCGCCACCGCAAGCCTTTAGTCTACCACCCACCCGTGGGCTTCAATAGCGTCGTCGCCTCCAGTCTACCACCCGAGTGGTGCCTCCCCATATCTACTACCCAAGTGGCCAGACACCACCAACTCCACCATATCCTCCACCCACGCGGCCACCCGCCAACAGTGCCGCTCACTGGCCACCAAGGCCTCTTCAACAAGCCTAATAAGGAGTTTTGTTTTTGCATAACTTTGTCATATGAAGGTGAAATTTTGCAAACAAAGAGTCTATGAAAAGCTGGCAAGGATTACTTTCTAGTGACAAGGTTTTTGTCCATTTTTGGTGCTATTTTTTTTTACCTACTTTCAAGGTTGAATCTAGTACTTGTTTTGTGCTTTTAAAAGCCATATCTTGCGCCATGTTGCTCCATTTTTTGGAATTGATAAGGCATTGGAAAGGTCTTCAGGAGTACTATGCAGCTAATTAGTTGTTTTTTACATCTCTATCATTGCAACTCATTTGTATCAAAAGTCAATTTTTTGACCATTTATTCTCTTGTAATCTTTGTAATCTGGTAAAAGCTTTGTAAACACACTAAATTGTAAAGCACCAAACTTATAATATTTGGGGGATGATTTCTAAACTAGTGAAAATGAGGGGTGTCTTGTGTGTCATTTTCTGCATCTTTTCTTTCCTGCACAACAACAATAACAATCTATTTCCACATTAAGATGGATCAATTAACAATGCATGTTCTAACATGCTACAACTAATATGAGTGGAAGTATAAGATGACTACACAACTTAAGAAGTTAGGATTACATAGGGTAACAATGGGGCTTGAAACTGAACCAACAGTAGATGGAGAAAAATTTAAATGGTTTAACAAATGTGATGAGGCTTATGGCACTTTATGTATGTATGTATCTCTTGATCTTCCTTTTCATGGTGAATATACTAAAACACCAAATGATGTATGGACTACTTTGGAAAATCTATTTGGTAAACAAGATGAATTAAGGGGCATCAATTGGAGAATAAGCTAATCAAGTTAAATACATGTAAATTTGATACAATTCAAGACTTCTTCACAAAGTTAAAATCCATTAGGCTGTAGTTGAAACAATGTGGGATTGATAAGAAAAACACACAATTGATCTTAAGTATTATTTCCAAGCTTGGTCCTAACTATTTTGTATTTCTTTCTACATTTCATGAAACTAAAAATGTCTTAGGAACCAATTATACAATGCCTTCTCTTGATGATTTTGCAAATGAAATCATAAAAGAGCAAGATAAACTGGTACACATGGGCACAATTAAGCCTTATTAGTCTCATGCCTTGGCTAAAAATTAGGGCACTAAAGATCATAAAGGCAATGGCGAGAAAAATAAGAAACAAAAGGATCAAGGAGAGAAGAAACAAGTTCTAAAACAAGCTGCAACTAATGCAGCTCCTGAGTCTTCCTCTAAAGACAATAAGTCTAAAAAGGAGAAGACAAAGTGGGCCTTTTGTAAGAAATCTAGTCACAATGAGCATAAGTGTTTGAAAAATCAAATAGCTCATCTCTCTTATTTTCTTGAGAAGAATAATAACAAAGTGCCAGATTCAACTAAGCAAGTTTCTTAAGAATCTTCAAATGAGATGAAAAATAGTAAGGGGAAGGGAAAGGCCCTTGTTGCAGTTGCTTCACTGCCAAATAGTTGGGTAATTGGCTTAGGTGCTTCCCACCATAGGTGACTGATATTCTTATGGGTAATGATACACTAGAAGTTCTTTGGAGAGGGTTTGTTGATGTTGGTGATGGGACATTCCAAGATGTTCTATGTGAGCCTTCTTTGTCAACTAATCTCCTATGTGTCTACCAGATCACCCATACAGGTTCCAGCAAGAGAGTCAAATTCACACCAGACATAGTGATCATAAGTGATCTGCACAGGGGGTCTACAGTTGTTGTAGGAAAAGCTAATAACCAATCACAACTCTATCACTTTTCTCATTTTTTTCCTGATTCTCCTTCACTTGTATTGCTCACTCACTCAAATGAGGTAAGTTGTTTGTTGCATTAGTGGTTTGAGCACTTGAACTATCACTATTTGTAGGAGCTCAGTCAACATGACATGGTTAAAGGGTGTCCTTCTATTCGATTTTATGATGGAGTTTGTCAAGGCTGCATTCTTGGCAAGCATCCTGAAGAAAAAATTGATAAAGGCAAAGCATGGAGAGCCACACAACTCTTGGAGATAGTACAAAATGGTTTGGCTGGTCTATTTCAACAACCTTCATTCAGCAAAGCTAGATATGTATTGACCTTCATTGGTGATCTTTCCCAATACACCTTTGTATGCTTTCTCAAACAAAAGTTTAAAGTCTTTGAGTCTTTTCAGGAATTCAAATATTTTACAGAGAAACAATTTTGGGAAGGTTGTTAAGATTTTGTGCACCAATAATGTGGGGAATATGTCAACCAAAGGTTTGAGTAGTTTTGTGCTTCAGAGGGCATTGATCTTCAGCACACAATCTCCTATAATCTATAGCAAAACAAAGTTGCAGAATAGAAGAATCTGTAATTGAAGGAAATGGCCAATTGTATGATTCACTCCAGATCATTGGCACCTTAGTATTGGGCAGAGGCCATCAACTATGCATGTTATATCCAGAACCAAGTTCCTCACTGAGTTGTGAAGGGGGTAACTCATTTTTAATCTTGGACCAGTCATAAACCAATAGTCAAGCACTTCAAAGTGTTTGGGTCTCCTACATGGGCCCACATTCCAGTAGAGAAATGCAAAGCTATGGACTATGAGAATCCAAAATCAACAAAGTCATAAACTAGTATCAAATCTTGAGTAGTTTGATTATGTAAATAGTTGAGTACATATAGGTGAGCTGAGTGGGGAGGTTGAGTCAACTTAGGAGTCAACTTCAACACTCCACTCACTAAGTGTCTAACTAGTGTCAACATGTGTCATTGGAGAGTAGTGTCAAACTCTCCAAGTTGACACATACCTACCTAAGGTGGCTTAACACCATGTGCTAAATATATTACTTAGAATAAGTAATATATGACAAAGTTTAATAGCACTAACACACCCCTTAAGCATAGCTTAGGTGGGTACAAGAAGAGATGGGTCCCAACTACTAGGTTTAGTGAGGTACCCATGTACAAACAATTTCTCAAAAAATGGAGTAAGATAGAAAACCCAGTGGGAAAAACTATCCTCCAAAAATAGAGAAAAAGGAAGGATTTAAGACCTAAAAAGATGTCCCTTGATGATAGGAACATCATGATGAAGAACTTTTGAAGCATGTAGAAGTTGTAAACTCTACCGATGATGAACTGGTGTCTGCTAGAATTAACAAATCTTCAAGAAATGTAGATCAAGATAAGAGATACAAAATACTGCATGAGTGAACATTTGAACACTACTCAACGATGTACACAAAGTCAATCAAACTTTGTGAACTCAAAAATCCATATAGTATTGTGATTAGAAGTACTAGCATCTCAAAATGTGATCCACTAAAATAATCCCTTGGATGTGAGAGATTAAAAATGAAGGATTTAGAACCTTCAAAAAAGATTCCTCCACTTCTTCATTGAAAGAAGCATTAGCATGTAACACATAATAGTCCCCCCTTAATGCTAAGAGATATGAGCAGACCAACTGAAATAAGAAGAGTGCAAGGAATGTAGACCAAGATGTAGGTCCAAAAAATGTACAAGAACCTGAAAAAGGATGTGCATCAAGGCACACACGAATGATGTGAGAATCATGAAGATCCATTGTTGTGATTGGTACAACCCCCCATTACACTTTATAATTCAGTGTAAGTACAAATTTCTCAAATTCCCTCCATGTGGAACACACATTCAGTTTTGTGGCACTTTATGTGAGTGCATTTACAAACTTATTGTTGGCAAGAGACACTATGTGGGTTCATAAGTGTTGTCATTGATGGCAACAAAGTCTATTCTACACATCCGCAATACATAATATGCCTATACTAGAAGTCAAAGTGAAGATTGTTTTGGTCTGGTGGACAAGAACAGAGTATGCAACATGGTCCGACAAGCAGGTTTGGATCTCTCAGATGGTGTAACTGTTGCAAGTATGAGGTGAGCCAGTGTTGTCATTGATGTCAACATACTCATATTGCATTGACAAGAAGGATTGGATGAGCTGTGTGCTGAGGATATTAAGAAAATTAGCCTCAGTCAGGAACAGTGAAGAACCGTGATGGAAAGAAGGCAAATGTATTGTATAGGTTGAGAACCGGAGGATGCGGATTAAAGGGTTTGTAGATATGAGTCTTGAGACGCTTCAGTTAAGATTTCAGAGGTCCGCATGAAGATCTAAAGGAGTTGTGGCTATCGGTGTAGAACCGGTTCCGGCAAGTATTCAGAGGTGACAGAGGATCACAAAAAGGTCCGGTGAGGTCCGAAACTGTATAATCTTAATCTGCGGATTGGAAGGAGTCTTTGGGATGTCCTTATGATGTGACATCTCAAGTTGTGTATGATTTGGAGGTCCGGAAGTACCTCTTGCATTATGACAGTGGCGACAGACAGTGTTCTTGAAGTTCCGGATAAGGAAGAGAAGAGATTCCAGTAAGTAAAGAAAGTGCGGATGTACCTGGTCATTCAGGCAGGCTTGTGAAGGTTCTTGGATCATGTTGAGGTTGTGTTGTTGGTCCGCATTGATAGTAGAGCCCGGAATTGAAGTTATTCTTCCGGATGAAGTTCTTGCTCTGTTTAGCCGACCGGATGAGTTGTTCATCCTACGAATGTTCTTGTGGTGGCCGACCGAATGTGTTATTCATCTTGTGGATACTCTTATGGTTGTTTGCCGACTTAGATGTTTGTTCCCAAGTCGATGTCTTGTATAAATAACGGTTTGTGAGTTCATTTCGATGTGTGGATTGTGTGGATGAGTGTGGCATAGCGAAGAGAAGTGCGAAAGGCAGAGCAGAGGTTTTTGGGCTTAAATGGAACTGATCCGGACATGGTAGAGATGTCATTCTCCAGTTCAAGATTGTGATTCTTATCACTTTGTAGACAGTGTGTCTCCTTGTAGGCAGTGGGCCTCTTTGTGAGCAGTGTGCTCGGGCAGTGAGCCCTAATTGGCAAGTGTCATTCTTTTTCTTATTCTTCTAACAGAGAATAATCCTTGGGTTAATCACCCCGTGGTTTTTCCCTTAACCGGGTTTTCCACGTCAAAATCTTGGTGTTCAATGTGTTGATGTTTATCTGCTCTTGTGTTTATGTATTATGCTTTCATGAATGATTAATTGATATGTTGTTAACTAACAACGAAGAATCAAGTGTTTGAAAGAACAAGAAGTTTTATACAACTGATTCACCCCCCCCTCTCAGTTGTATGCCTTAAATCCAACAATTGGTATCAGAGCCAAGTTCCTCTGAAAGGAGCTTAACCGCTTGAGGAGATCTAGGATGTCGTCATACAAGAAGGATAGTCCGAAGTTCGATGGAACCAACTTCACTCTCTGGAAAGGTCGCATGAAGTGTCACTTGGAATGTATGGGAAAAGCATACTTGGCTATGGTCTCAAAACCATATGTACCTCCACAAGGTGGTCCGACAACTCTGAATGAAATCACAGATGCTGAAAACAATCTGCGGACCAAGGAAGCCCTACTAAGCGCATTGAATGATTCAGATCTCTCAAATGTTATTGACCTACCAACTGCATATGAGATCCTGACCAAACTGGAACTTCTGTATGAAGGAGATGAGTTTGTCAAAAGTGCAAGGTTGCAAAGTCTGAAAGGGAAATTTGAAAGATTGAAGATGAGAGATGATGAAAACATCACTACCTTTATGCCAAGAGTGAATGAGCTGGTATGTGGAATTAGAAATGCTGGTGGAACTCTAGATGAAAATGAGATTGTCTGCAAAATCCTAAGATCCCTTCCTGCTGTCTACAAAATCAAGGTTGCTGCCATTGATGAATTCAGAGCCCACACAACTGTCACAAGAGAACAACTGGCTGGCAAACTAGCTGCATTTGAAATGACCGAGTTTGGAGATGATCCTCCCAAGACTGAATCTGCTTTCAAAGCCAGTGCCTATGTGAAAGGCAAACAGAGATTTGATCCAGGAGAAAACTCATCAAAGAAGATGTCATGGTATGATCAAGCAAGAAGAGACATGGAAGAAGAAGAAGCAGAAACAGCTCAACTTGAAGCCCTCATTGCAAAGAGACTGCCAAGAGGATCCAGTAAGTATGAAGGAAAACTACCCTTTAAGTGTTTCAACTGCAATAAGATTGGTCATTTTGCTTCAAGATGTCCGGAAAGATCTGCAAGGTCTAATACTAACAGACAAAGGTTTCAAAAGAACTGCTATTATGTTCATGAAGAAGATGACAATGAAGGAGTAACAGATGATGAATCAGAACTAGAAAGCAAATCCAGAAATGAATGGGTGTTTATTGCCATCAAGGAAGAAGATTCAATATCCTCTGAATCTGTCAATCACAAGGTTGTGGAAAGAGCTTTGGCTGCTCAAGTGGAATCAAAGGATGATTGGGTTATTGATAGTGGATGTTCTCACCATATGACTGGTGACAAGAATAAGTTCTTAGATTTGGAAAGGTATGAAGGAGGAATGGTAAAGTTTGGTGACAATTCTGCTGGCAGAATCAGAGGTAGGGGAACTATTTCCTTTGATGGAAAGAGCAAAACAGGTAATGTACTATATGTTGAAGGATTGAAGCACAATCTTCTCAGTGTTGGTCAGTTAGTGGACAAAGGCTATGATCTCCAGTTCAAGAATGGAAAATGCAGAATCTTTACAAGCTCCGGAACTGAAATTGCATCCAATGCTCAAACAAAAGGTAATATCTTTCATCTG
This sequence comes from Cunninghamia lanceolata, assembly GCA_027924645.1. Classification (NCBI taxonomy): domain Eukaryota; kingdom Viridiplantae; phylum Streptophyta; class Pinopsida; order Cupressales; family Cupressaceae; genus Cunninghamia; species Cunninghamia lanceolata. The sequence continues at coordinate 1,378,261 of BSBN01000742.1, forward strand.
GTTGGTTCAAACAAAAGTTGTCTATTTGCTCAAGTTGATCAGAGTTGGTTATGGCATAGAAGAATGTGTCATGTGAATTTTGATAACATCATCAAGATAAGCAATATTCAGGCTGTAAGAGACCTTCCAAAATTGGTGAAACCTACAAATAGTTTGTGCAAAGAATGTCAGCTAGGTAAACAGAGCAGAGTCTCTTTCAAAAGCAAAGATCAGTCTTCTACCGGATTGTTGGAATTAGTACATACTGATCTCTGTGGTCCGACAAGAATCAAGAGTCTGCAAGGTGATATATATTTCATGTTGTTAATTGATGATCATTCCCGGATGATGTGGGTTACCTTTCTAAAAGAAAAATCAGAAGCATTTGAGAAGTTCAAAATCTTCAAAGCTATGGTAGAGAATCAAACCGGATTGAAACTAAAGTGTCTAAGGTCTGATAGAGGTGGTGAATTTACATCTGGTGAGTTCATTGACTTTTGTGAGAAGCAGGGTATAAGGAGACAATTGTCTGCTCCTAGGACTCCACAGCAGAATGGAGTAGTTGAAAGAAAGAACCGGACCATCCAGGAAGCTGCCAGGACAATGATGTTGGAAGAAAATGTTCCTCAGATGTTTTGGAAAGAAGCTATCAACACTGCAGTCTACACTCTCAATCGAGTTCAAATCAGAAACAACACCGGTAAGACCCCCTATGAACTCTGGTTTGGCATCACTCCTACTGTGAAATATTTCAGAGTATTTGGTAGCAAGTGTTATATTAAAAGAGATGAAGATCTAGGAAAGTTTGATGCTAGAAGTGATGAAGGAATTTTCTTGGGCTACTCCACTCAAAGCAAAGCATACTGGTGTTACAATAAGAGATTGAGGAAGATGATAGAAAGCACCAATGTGAAAGTTGATGAAGGAATTGAGAAGCCTTCAAGATTTTATGAGTTTGATGAAGATGATCAAGATGGTGTTCAGGTTCAAGGGACTCAATCCCCTCTGGTAAGTCAGAATCAACTTGATCCAGTAAATCAAGAAGAAGAAATAGGTCAGAATGAACCTGATCAAGGAGAAACAGTGCAGGATATTCCCAAAATTCCAAGGTATGTAAGACTAAACCACTCTGAAGATCAGATCATAGGTGACAGAAACAAAGGTGTGCAAACTAGAAGGAATGTTGCTCAAAATCAGGATGAATGTTGTCTGATTTCAAAGATTGAACCTAAAACAGTAAATGAAGCCTGCAATGATGAAAACTGGACTAAAGCAATGAAAGATGAATTAATGCAAATTGAGAAAAATCATACTTGGGATCTTGTTCCCAGACCTAGAGACAGGAATGTGATTGGAACCAAATGGGTCTTCCGGAACAAACTGAATGAAACTGGTGAAGTTATCAGAAACAAAGCTAGATTGGTCTGCAAAGGCTACTCTCAAATAGAAGGAATTGACTTTCAAGAGACCTTTGCTCCGGTGGCAAGAATTGAAGCAGTCAGATTATTTCTTGCATTTGCTACCTTCAAAGACTTCAAGGTATATCAGATGGATGTCAAGTCTGCTTTCCTAAATGGTGATCTGGAAGAAGAAGTTTACATTGAACAACCAGATGGATTTCAATTGTCTGATAATGATGATATGGTCTGCAAGTTGAAGAAAGCATTGTATGGACTAAAGCAAGCCCCAAGAGCATGGTATGAAAGATTGGATAAGCATCTTGTACAGATTGGATTCAATAAAGGTACTGCTGACAGTAACTTATATTTCAAAATTGTTCATGAAAACATTTTGATTGTTGAAGTGTTTGTGGATGATATCATTTTTGGAGGAAGAGATAGTATGTGCAAAACTTTTGCAAATCAGATGAAAAGTGAGTTTGAAATGTCTATGCTTGGTGAAATGAATTTCTTCTTGGGTCTGCAAATTACTCAAACAAAGAAAGGAATCTTCATTTCTCAGACCAAATATGTGAAAGAATTGTTAAGGAAATATGGTATGGAAGATTCAAAACCAATGAACACTCCCATGGCAACCGGATGTAAGTTGAGCAAAGATGATGACTCCCCAAAGGCAGATCAGACAAAGTATAGATCAATGATTGGTGGATTGTTGTATCTCACTTAGACTAGACCAGATATAATGCAGGTTGTTGGTCTTGTGGCAAGATTCCAGGCTGATCATAGAGAATCTCATGTTATGGCAATCAAAAGAATTTTTAGGTACCTGAAAGGAACAGTTGAGTATGGTCTATGGTACCCTAGAGATCCGGATTTCTCTCTTCATGCTTACACAGATGCAAATTGGGCAGGAGATGTGGATGACCGGAAGAGCACTAGTGGTGGAGCATTCTTTTTGGGGAAGAGATTGGTTTCTTGGCTAAGCAAGAAACAAGATGCAATATCTCTGTCTACAACTGAAGCAGAATACATTGCAGCAGCAGGTAGTTGCACTCAAATCTTATGGATGAAGCAGATGCTAAGAGACATTAAAGTAGAATATGAGGAGCCTATCACAATTTTCTGTGATAATTCAAGTGCAATTAATATTTCTAAGAATCCGGTATTGCATTCTAAGACTAAGCACATATCTATCAAGTTTCACTTTTTGAGAGAACAAGTGAACAAGAAAGAAGTCAGATTGGAGTATGTTCCCTCAAAGGATCAGATTGCAGATATCTTTACTAAACCTCTTCCCAAGGACTCTTTTGAATATCTCCAGGAGAAGTTAGGGGTCATGGCCCCTCCAGTGATGAACTAGGATGCACTGATGTGCATCAGTCCGGTGGATATCACAGTCATATCTTGTGATCCGGATTGATGATGGGGAGCTGCAACTAAGGGGGAGCAGCTAGTATGATTCTGATATATGAGAATTGCAAGTATGAGCCCTTTGCCATTGATGTCAAAGGGGGAGAGAAGACATGTGAAAAAAAAGTGGTTGATGATCAAAGGGGGAGCAGTAAAGGAAGAGAAGACATGTGAAAAGTTGTTGTTGATAAGGGGAGCTGTGACAGAAAGGAGAAGTTCTTGTCCTGATGGTTTTTCACATCATATGTTGCCATCAATGACAAAGGGGGAGATTGTTGCAAGTATGAGGTGAGCCAGTGTTGTCATTGATGTCAACATACTCATATTGCATTGACAAGAAGGATTGGATGAGCTGTGTGCTGAGGATATTGAGAAAATTAGCCTCAGTCAGGAACAGTGAAGAACCGTGATGGGAAGAAGGCAAATGTATTGTATAGGTTGAGAACCGGAGGATGCGGATTAAAGGGTTTGTAGATATGAGTCTTGAGACGCTTCAGTTAAGATTTCAGAGGTCCGCATGAAGATCTGAAGGAGTTGTGGCTGTCGGTGTAGAACCGGTTCCGGCAAGTATTCAGAGGTGACAGAGGATCACAAAAAGGTCCGGTGAGGTCTGGAACTGTATAATCCTAATCTGCGGATTGGAAGGAGTCTTTGGGATGTCCTTGTGATGTGCCATCTCAAGTTGTGTATGATTTGGAGGTCTGGAAGTACCTCTCGCATTATGACAGTGGCGACAGACAGTGTTCTTGAAGTTCCGGATAAGGAAGAGAAGAGATTCCAATAAGTAAAGAAAGTGCGGATGTACCTGGTCATTCAGGCAGGCTTGTGAAGGTTCTTGGATCATGTTGAGGTTGTGTTGTTGGTCCGCATTGATAGTAGAGCCCGGAATTGAAGTTATTCTTCCGGATGAAGTTCTTGCTCTGTTTAGCCGACCGGATGAGTTGTTCATCCTGCGAATGTTCTTGTGGTGGCCGACTGGATGTGTTATTCATCTTGCGGATACTCTTATGGTTGTTTACCGACTTAGATGTTTGTTCCCAAGTCGATGTCTTGTATAAATAACGGTTTGTGAGTTCATTTCGATGTGTGGATTGTGTGGATGAGTGTGGCATAGCGAAGAGAAGTGCGAAAGGCAGAGCAGAGGTTTTTGGGCTTAAATGGAACTGATTCGGACATGGTAGAGATGTCATTTTGTAGTTCAAGATTGTGATTCTTATCACTTTGTAGACAGTGTGTCTCCTTGTAGGCAGTGGGCCTCTTTGTGAGCAGTGTGCTCGGGCAGTGAGCCCTAATTGGCAAGTGCCATTCTTTTTCTTATTCTTCTAACAGAGAATAATCCTTGGGTTAATCACCCCGTGGTTTTTCCCTTAACCGGGTTTTCCACGTCAAAATCTTGGTGTTCAATGTGTTGATGTTTATCTGCTCTTGTGTTTATGTATTATGCTTTCATGGATGATTAATTGATATGCTGTTAACTAACAACGAAGAATCAAGTGTTTGAAAGAACAAGAAGTTTTATACAACTGATTCACCCCCCCCCTCTCAGTTGTATGCCTTAAATCCAACAGTAACTCAATAAGTTGTGGACTTGGACAAGTCAAGAAGGGTATCATGAATATTGTATTCTAGAGATTTAGCCTCTGGTGATAAAGGATGAAAAATATATGAGCTTCTGAGTGATGGGTTCCAGTCAGACAGAGCAGACAGAGGAAGAACTGACCGACAGAGTACCAGACTTCAATCCGGATGTATGAAAGATGTTGATCAAGTAATTTGTAGCATTATACATTATTAGATGACATGATTAATGACTTCTATGTCTAATTTTTTGATGCGCATCATCAACCAAGTAAGGATTCAGCCGACAGAACAGAAACTTGCAAATATTCCAAGTGTTCTTGTTGCCAACTATGAAGTTGTTGGAAATCCTTGATAAGGATATATATAGTCGATAGATTCAAGCTTGTGATATATTGGTGTGTATGGAGAAGATGAAGAAAATATAGGAAGAAGTGCAAAAACTAAGATCTGAATCCAGAATATGACTGAAGAGTGATATTGAGCAGAGGAAGAATGAAATGTGCCATATCAGTATAAGTGCCTAACCGGAACTGAGATGCTTTTCATCAATTCAAACACCTTGGTATCATATGTAAACATTTGTAGACAGTGAGTCTCTTATAGGCAGTGGGCCTCTTGTGAGCAGTGTGCTCGGGCAATGAGCCCTAATTGGCAAGTGCCATTTTGTACTCTTCTATTCTTTTAACAAAGAATACAATCTTGGGTTAGTCACCCTATGGTTTTTCCCTTAACAGGGTTTCCATGTAAAAATCCTTGTGTTGTGTGTGTTAATTTCATTTATGTTCTTATGGTTTCTTATGCTTTCATTTTTTGATATATCATTGAATATTGAGATAAGAAAAGAAAATAAAATTTAAGGATAACTGATTCACCCCCCCTCTCAGTTATCTGCCTTGTTTCCAACAATTGGTATCAAAGCTAAGTTCCTCTGAACAAGCCTAACAACTTGAGGAAGATCTGGGAATCTCAATGGATGCATATGGTATGAAAGAACAACTTTAGTCTACCCTAGATGATCTTGAACAATCCCACTCTGAGGTCAATAATTTGAGAGAAAGACTTAAGGAAGCTGATGATTTCATCAATGAGATGAAAGAAAAACTCAGTATTTCTGTGAAAAAGAGAAAGGAACTACTTCAGAAATTAGCAAATTAGAATGAAGCCAATAATACTGATGAGGATCTAAATGAGAAAACTAAGATATGTGAGAAGCTATCAAAAGAAGTGATTATGATAAGACATGAAATGGAATTAGGGGTTATGAAATTCACCCAAGAAATTGAAGAGAAGAGAAAGACTGAAGATAACCTAAAACAATCCCTCAAGCAGAAAACAGAGGACTGCCACAAAATGGATAGAATAATCAGGCATTTTGAATCTAATCTTGAAGAAGCCAGAGACAATGAAGAACAACTTGAGAACCAAATAGACACTCTTAAACAAGATCTTCAATCTGCAAATGAATACAAAGAAAAATTCAAGATAAGCTCAGCCCAACTTGAAGTTCTTCTTGCAAGTCAGAAGAGGGTTGATGATAAGCGTGGCTTGGGGTATGAGAAAGGTGAAAGCTTTGGATTTGGTCAAAGGAACTTTGGATTAGGAAGTCAAAGAAATAGGCCTAGAAGACCTCTGGTAAGGCAGCCAAATGCCCAAAGATATCCATCTTTCAATGGAAATTGCTTCAATTGCAACAAATTTAGTCATAAACCAACTCAGTGCAGGAATAGAATGAATCAGAACAATTTATCCTTCTCTGGTCAATGTTTTAGTTGCAAAAGGTATGGTCACAAATGTCATGAATGCAGAAATATACAAATGAACAATTCTTTCAATGGTAGATTCTTTACATGCAATAGAATGGGGAATATGGCTAATCAGTGCAGATCAAAAGGATATCAACCAAATAAGCAAAGAAATGTTGTGTGTTACAATTGCAATAAATCTGGTCATATAACCAAATTCTGCAGAAGCAAAAATCATGATGAAAGGGGTCTGGTAAAACATGATCATAAACAAGATAAAGGCAAAGGTAAAGTAAATGCCGATGAAGTTCAAAAGGAGATGAGCAATATTTGGGTAAAGAAGAGTACAATGAATATTGGAGATGGATCCGCACTGGAATCCGGTGCTGATAATCCTTCTGGAAACTAAAAGGTGAGCTCTGGCTCAAGGGGAGCTATAGGGAAAATCTTTTTCCCCCAGCCAGCCGGTAAGTGCCTGAATTCGGCACATTGAGTGAACATCTGATGTTGCAGATTAAAGGGTTCCTATAAAATCCCCCAAAGAACTTTTAGTCAAAATGTGAGAGGTCCGCATGAAGTTTCACAAGGTTTATGACCACTTGAGTAGATCTGATTCTAACAACCATCCAGTATTAACTGAGCAATACAAATTCATCTGTTATGATTTGAAAATACAATACTCTGATCTGCAGATCTAGAGGAAAGTCTTTAAGGCACCTGGGTGTTATCAACACACTAAGGTACTAGTTTGAAGATCCGTAAGACGATTCATGAAAAGCTCACTTAAGAAGCAGGGTGACTAGATGACTTAAAAGTTTGTGCATTTATTACAAAAGGGAATTAGGTTTTGTGCAAGGATAAAAAGGTTTTTTTTTCACTCATTATTTACACACTTGCACTCACGAAGAAGAAAGAAGAGCTCTGAGAAGAGATCCTACTAGTTACTCAAGTTCAAGCTGAAGATTGAATTCAAACAAAAAATTGCTCTGACATCTGCTTCAAACCCTAAGGTGTAAAAAGGTATCTCCCTTCTGCAAATTCTCTCTAATTTTCTTTGCTAGAATGGCTACTCCAATAGTTGTTAATATCTCTGAAAGGCCGAGACCAAAATTCAAGAAACACCCTTACAAGTCACTAGAAGTTGATCCCTTGGGAGCGTTTTCCAGTGTTCTACACGGTGTCTTACATGTAGAAGATATTAGGGTTTATATCCATGCAAACATCAAAGATTTTGGAGACTCAAAATTGTCCAACATCTATCGAAAATAGTTAATAGATGAGAATTTTGAACTCAGACCTGAATTCAAGACCCTGAGGGACAAACACTTCGAACATTGCATACATTTTCCATCTTTTGCAGAAGACGATTGGGTCTGGTATGTTCTAAGTGGGATGCATGATAATTTTATGTGGCTAATGAGGCCATTCAAGATAACCAAAGATGCCATCAAGGCTATGACCGGACTGCATTCAACTGGTGGGTTAACCGCACTTAAATCTGTAAAGAACCAAACGGTAACTGAAGCCACTGGATCAAAATTTGACAAAAGAGCAATGACTATAGATGACATCACGGATCCAGATGTCAAGTTTGCTTCAATGATAATTGGCTACAAAATCTACCACTCAAGTAGGGAAAATTCTATCTGGTATAGCAATCTATGCTGCATATCAGATGCTAAAGGAAGATGCAAATTATGATCTGTGTGAGATTCTACTGAGTCAACTGATGGAAAACTTGCAAAAGATCAAGAAAGATAAGAAAAACTCTTTCAAATATGGCAGTCTAATATTGTGTCTATTTTTCTACTCTATGAATGAGCTTCCTGGATCAAAGGGTTGGGTCTGACAAAATGATAAACCCATTGCAATTCAAATTAGAGATTACATGTATGGACTTGGTGATGCTCAAGCCCAAAACTTAGCTCTCTGGGGTTACTTCAAGAATTTCCAAAGCATAATGCATGCCAGAGAGAATACCACAGTCAATAGTTGAGAAATACAATGACACAGTCTGCTTCATGGTTGACACTGATTAATGCCTAATGGAGGCAATTGAGCCAAGAACTATGTGGATAATGCCCATGGGATATGAGGTCGATGAAAACATTTTGGAGGTACATGTTCAACACTTGTTGAGCCAACCTAAAGACACTAAAGCAGAAAGGTTTGGCACCTTTAAAGAGCTAAGCATAAAAATACATGTTGAATTAAGGCAGCTTGAGATAAAGAGAAAAGTAAGAAAGGAAGTTGAAGAATTTGCCAAAAGATTTGGCATATCAAAGGAGGCAGTAGATGCCAATAGAGAAAAAATAGAGAAGACAGAAAAAGAAAGACAAGAAGCAAAGAAAGAAAGCATTCCAGTGCAAGTCTCCTCCCAGACTAGATCTTCCAAGAGTTCTGCTCTAGTCACTCCTAAAAGCTCAAAGACCACCAAACTGGAAGTCAAACCATCTAGGAAAGGAGAAAAGAGAATGAAGACCAAAGGCACAAGGACATATATGAGCCAAAAGGATGATGAAGAGACAGAATCAGATGAGGAAATCAGGAAAATGAATAAGAAAAGAATGTCTGAGAAGTCCTTTGATAGCATAAATGAGAAAGAGAAAATAGAGGAATTTGTTGAAAAACCCACTCTATCAATTGAAGACATCATCAAAGCCATCACTGTACATGGAAACCTGCATCCGGTGACAGAATTTTATGATGAATACAATGATGCAGATAAACGAATTCTTGAAGAGGCAACTGTTAGGTATTTGAGCATCTACAACAAAGCCTTCATTGAAATAATTTCATTAATTCCTAAGAGCCTAGAAGAAGTACTAGAGCTAAGAAAAGATAATGCCAAGGCAAAAGACTTGGAGATCCAGGAGCAGATAGTGATACAACTATGTCCGTCTATAACTCCAAAACAAGTGAACATGGTTTTTAAGGATAGTAAAAATGAGTTCCAAAGCAAGGCAAGAATGAATAAGCTCATGCTTGGAGAAACTGATCAAATAGAAAATGAAACAAAAGAAATTCTCTGGAATGCCTTGAAGAGATTTAATCTTCCTATTATAGAGGAAATAGATGAAGAGCCTTCTACCATGGATGTTGAAGGATTAAAAGTAATCAATGAAGAATTCTCTGACAAGGATGTCGAAGGATTAAAGAAAATAGATGAAGAGAAATCTGAGGACTTAGACTCCTCTATTCTAGAAGAGGAAGTTCAAAAAGCAGTAAACTCTGGTAATGTCTCTCCTCTAGGTCCCACAATTGCCAAGACAAATCTTCCGGGAACTAAAGAAGAAGGGGAAGGAAGAAGAGAAGAGAAGGAGAATCAAGAGGAAGAAGATAAGGTAAAAGAAGAAGAACAAGCAGAAAAGGTTGGTGATGACTTATCTAAACCAATCAGTCCTGATATCTCTAAAGGAAAGAAGTCTAAATCACCAAGAAGAGACACTACAGAGACAATAGAGAATTTCCTAGACAAAGAAATGATGGAGTTGGATGAACCTGAGTTGATTCAAGGGCCACTGGATTTGGACTCTCTCTGATTCAGATAATGGAAATAGCATCTTTTTCTCAGGCCAAAGCAAAAGAGAAACTTCTAAAAACACACATGGAGGATAGTGAACTGTTGAATATTGCATCCAATGTACTAGAGAAGATCATGCCTACATATCAAAAGGATGCATCTACCTCTCCATCTGGTAAATTGAAAACTTGGTTAATTCTGTAAATTCTCACTTTGAATCTCTGAAAAATCAGTAGAAACTAAAGTCTGGAAAGAGTTCTTTAAAAAAAGGTTCAGTGAGGTACAAGGACTAATTAACAATGATAGAAGAACCTTAAGCATTGGAATAAAGAGCATTGAAAATGCTCTTAAGGATGGAGGAGATATATATAAATTTTGTTTATCTTGGCCTAAAGTTTCAGAGGAGATTGAAAAGAAGATGAAAGAACAAGAAGAAAAGTTATTAAGCCTGTCCCAGAATTTTGATCCTCTTACCATCTCTCTGGTAAATCAAGAATGTCAAGCAGTTGTTATCATAAATGAGATAAAGAAACTGGTCAAGGAAAAGAGGAATCTAATGGATAGAATGGGTGAACTTAGGGGAATAATCCTCCCTAAGTTAGAGGTATTGCATGATGCTTTAACAGATGCTCAAAGTACAACCCGGACCAGTAATCCAACATATTTGAAAAGGGCAGAAGCATATGTGTTTTTGTTAAGTGGACACATCTCCATTTTGGATAGAATGAAGAGGAGTTGGGCCACAGAGATTGTACAGTTGAAGACAACCTTTGCGGATATACTTAAGTATATGTAAGTATAACATATGATTTGTATATACATATGTGGCCATGTATATAATAGTTTCTGCACAATTTTGTATGTGGATTCCACCCTTTACCATTGATGTCAAAGGGGGAGTGAAGAGTAGTGAAAAATGAGGAATTCAGCAAAGGGGGAGCACTGACAAAATAGTATAAAGAAACAGAGCACAAGCAAAGGAGGAGTTACTGTGACACTTAGCCATTTTTCACTAAGTGTTGCCATCAATGCCAAAGGGGGAGATTGTTGGCAAGAGAAGCTGTGTGGCTTCATAAGTGTTGTCATTGATGGCAACAAAGTCTATTCTACACATCCGCAATACATAATATGCCTATACCGGAAGTCAAAGTGAAGATTGTTTTGGTCCCGTGGACAAGAACAGAGTATGCAACATGGTCCGACAATCAAGGCCAGATCTCTCAGATGGTGTAACTCAGTAAGTTGCAGACTTGGACAAGTCAAGAAGGGTATCATGACTATTGTATTCCAGATATTTAGCCTCCAGTGATAAAGCTTGAAAAAGATATGAGCTTCTGAGTGATGGGTTCTAGTCAAACAGAGCAGATAGAGGAAGAACTGATTGACAGAGTACCAGACTTCAATCCAGATGTATGAAAGATGTTGATCAAGCAATTTGTTGCATTATACATTATTGGCCAATATGATTAATGACTTCTATGTCAAAGTTTTTGATGTGCATCATCAACCAAGCAAGGATTCAGCTGACAGAACAGAAACTTGCAAATATTCCAAGTGTTCTTGTTGCCGACTATGAAGTTGTTGGAAATCCTTGATAAGGATATATATACTCGATAGATTCAAGCTTGTGATATATTGGTGTGTATGGAGAAGATGAAGAAAATATTGGAAGAAATGCAAAAACTAAGATCTAAATCTAGAATATGACTGAAGAGTGATATTGACCAGAGGAAGAATGAAATGTGCCATATCAGTATATAGTGCCTAACCGAAACTGAATTCTTGCATGTATAGATGTTGTTCATTAGTTCAAACACCTTGGTATCATTTGTAAGAATTTGTAGATAGTGAGTCTCTTGTAGGCAATGGGCCTCTTGTGAGCAGTGTGCTCGGGCAATGAGCCCTAATTGGCAAGTGCCATTTTGTACTCTTCTATTCTTTTAACAGAGAATACAATCTTGAGTTAGTCACCCCGTGGTTTTTCCCTTAACAGGGTTTCCACGTAAAAATCCTTGTGTTGTGTGTGTTAATTTCATTTATGTTCTTATGGTTGCTTATGCTTTCATGTTTTGACATATCATTGAATATTGATATAAGAAAAGAAAATAAAATTTAAGGATAACTGATTCACACCCCCTCTCAATTATCTACCTTTTTTCCAACACTTATTTGCTTTTGAGTTCAAAGATCCTGCTATACAGAACCAATAGAGGTGCGCCAAGAAGTGACACTCAGCTCTAAAGTCACAAGTGGAGCATCATCCTCAACTAATGTAAAGTGTGAAAAGATGAAGTTGCAGTCGAAGTGACAAATCTTCTCTACTACAACAATATCTCGACTTTGAGAGTCTCGAATTAAAGTTGTAGTGGCTTTGAACTCAACTATCTTATTGGAATAGGTGAGCTGATACACAGAAAGGAAATTCCTTAACAAGTCAAGAATGAGTAAAACATTGTGGATATATCCATTACCTAGTTTTACTATACCTTAACCACAAATAGTATAATAAACATCGTCAATCAGGATTTTGAAGGTGTTGGAAGGATTGATCGACACAAAAACCTTATAGTAAGGAGACATGTGATCAATCATACAGGAGTTGAGAACCCATCTGTTTACTTCAAATTTGTTTGAAAATGCCATAGGTTTAGTTATTCACCCCTTGAAGATTATGTGCCCCAAATTACTAATTTGACCCCTATTTGAACTTCATGTTAGTTCAAAGATTACAAAAAAACCTAGGTATAACCCCCAGATTTAAGTGGCACTTTATAAGTTGAGTGCATGTCAAATCTCCTTTTCTTGATTCCCCCCAATTTGTGACACTTTATAAATGTCTTAGTGCTTTTTAGCCAATTAAAATGTATATTCTAACACCAACATTTGTAAACGAACCTCTACGCCCCAAATTTTTATATTACCCCCATATTTGTATTTATTATTTCTTAATACATCATATGCATCACTAAGAAAAAATAATTATTAAAATATTGAAATGCCTTTACAAAAAAGAAAAATTAGGGCATATGAGCAAAATCTAACACCCAAAAGGATTAGGGAAATTTTATGGTAAGGGATGGCGGCCAGAAAATCCTACAGGGGCAGCAAAATGTTGGAGTTTATTAGATAGGGGTAGATTGAGGCTTCTTTTGTGCCTCCTGGTGCCCACTTCATGCCTCTTTGTGCCTCTATTACGCCTTCTTTAGAAAAAATGACCTCCTTTAGGCCAATTTCACTCGCCTTCTGCAAAAAAATGTCCACCTTCAAGCCAATTTCCCACGCCTGCTGCAAAAATAGGGGTATTCTATGGCGTTTATGCCTCGTCTATGGCATTTTTGCCTATGTATGGTGGCTTCTTTCTATCTATAATGATGTACAATGGATGTGGAGTGCTAGTGTATAGGCATGGGCATGTCTATGAAGAGGGCACCACTTTATGTGGGTCAAATGCCCTCTAATGTGGGTAGGGTCATTTAAGAAGAATTGGGCCCCCAAATCCTTGCTTGTTGGTGCACCATAGAAGTTTGTGCAGAGCAATGCATCCTCAATGAATGAGAAATGAATGAGGGACAAACCACAAACAGAATAGTTCACGTCAATAGCCTAAGGAAAGCACTGTCATCACTGCCTAATGACCCTATGGACTATGCCCTCCAATGCCCACAAATGCAGGTCCAAAAAACACTTATGTGAAACAAAACAGAGACTATAGGAGTAGAGAGCCAATGAACCATAACGTAGCTCCTATGCAACTTTCAACGGGACCTTTGGAGGAGATCATAAAACACTTGTGTCAGCTAGATTTTACTTCTGCCACTTAGTCACAAGCAGAAAATAGAGACGGGCTTGCTTGGATGCCAAAGTCTGCAAATGGATTAAGTGGTCACATGACTAGTCTTCAAAAGACAAAAGAACTAGCAAATGACTTTAACCTTGCTCTGATACCATATGAGAATCTAGAATCAACAAAGTCATAAACTAGTATTAAATCTTGAGTAGTTTGATTAGGTAAACAGTTGAGTACATATAGGTGAGTTGAGTGAGGAGGTTGAGTCGACTTAGGAGTCAGCTTCAACACTCCACTCACCAAGTGTCTAACTAGTGTCAACATGTGCCATTGGAGATTTGTGTCAATCTCTCCAAGTTGACACATACCTACCTAAGGTGGCTTAACGTCATGTGCTAAATATATTACTTAGAATAAGTAATATATGACAAATTTTAGCACTAACATGGATCCGCAGAGCAGGCCTTGCATATTTGTTGGGTATCCATATGGTGTCAAAGGATACAGGCTACTCCACCCTACCACACATGAGCTCTTCATTAAGAGGAGTGTACATTTTGAGGAGGATACTTCTAGTTCTTCTTGTAGACACCTAAATTTGTCCATGTCTCTCAACAACTGTCATGTCCCTCTATTGATTATGTAAAAATATGTCTATAAGTCATAAATTAAATATATTAAATATTATAAATTGAATGTATTTAAATTCAATATCGTAAACTGAATATTATAAATTCAAATATATTTAATATATATTATTATATAATAATAAATATAAATTATAATCTTATTAAATATTATCAATTAGTGATCACTTACCAAACAAGTCAAGACTTATATGGAGCCAACGTATTATGATTTAAGGGGCTATGGTTGGCAAATAAGAAAAATTTGGCATCGTTGCCTGCAGCTAATAGCATGAACAATTAATATAGACTCTTATGCAAATAATGATGAGTAAATGAAGACTTAGTAATATGCATGTGATTAGTAAAAGCATTGACTCTTAACCAAAATAATAACAAATTGGTAGTGGTTGATGTGAAGTCAGCGACTATATTAAAAGAGACAACAAATTGCATTTGTAAGGATATGCTATGATTTAGACAAAGAAACAACAATTATATTATACAAAGGGCAACGATTACAACAAGAGTCGCACCTATTCAATTTGGGTCGTTGAAGATATAAAAAGGGAATCAATCGATACTAAGGAAGAAGGAGGGATCATCTCATCTATTCAGTACTCCTTCAAACAGCAATTATCAAATCAGCCCTCATTTCGAAGTGGATCAATCAAAATATTAATTATACTTAATATTATTACAATTCAAAGACATCAAATAAAGAATCAGAACTCAGCATACATCCCAAAGCAAGAAATGGAATAGGAAGGAAGCAAGCATCTCATTAATGATTCATCATGGATCAACAATCTATCTCATCATCCAGCATCAATCATTTTGATCATCATCTTAGCAACGAACTCTTATCATCATCAGTGAACAAACATTCTTAATATCCCAGCAACGAATTCACATCATCCTTCAAACAAATCAATAAGGAACAGCAGTCAGAACTTCAGACATTAAGTGATTATTTATATACCATTCGCATCACTTTGCCATCGACTTGCAATACAAGTTAGCTCATTTATTAAGACCAATAGCATATAATACAACAGATCAGGACTCTCTATCATCACCCACAAGGTCTGATCCTTTAGTTCAATAATGATATCTTATCAAACTGAAATCTCTAATGCAGGAATGAAGATAAAGGATAACATCTTGAATAATGATAAAATAGAATGCATATAAATAGAATGAATGTTGTCAATGAATACGTAGAGAATGAAATATAGAATGAATGTTATGAATATGTATGAAACATAGAATGATTGCTATCATAGAATAATTATAGAGTAAAATGCTAATGTAGAATAAGATGTATCATAGAATAAATAAGTATAGAATCAATTGGAAAGATTATCATAGAATGTTCATAAGTTATCATAGAATGAATAAGTATATGGAATAGATTGAGATATAGGATGAGAATGTTATAATCCTAATGACACGAAAATGCTCATAACTATGATAGAATGAGAATGAATAGCCTAAGAATTAATAAGGCATAAGAATGTTTATATGATGAATAATATTCCTATAAGGAAGCATATTGGATATTACTAAGTAATGTGATCAATGAGATAGTACAAATGAATTCCCAAGAGGAATAATATGGCCAATTGTACCATCTCGTGATCCATGGGGATCACAAGATAGTAAATATAATTCTTATAAGTGTGATTCATAATCATGGAATACTCGGGATGAGAATAAGAGCCTCATCATTAATCTATCTACACACCCTATAAGTATGGGATGGGGATCATGAGATAGTAAATATAATTCTTATAAGTGTGATTCATAATCATGGAATACTCGGGATGATAATAAGAGCCTCATCATTAATCTATCTACACACCCTATAAGTATGGGATGTGGAGGTTAGGGAAAGGTGGTTAGGATCTAGCACCTAGGTGACTCTCAAGTAGGTGAAGTATCGCCGGGTGTATAGTGTGAAGCCCCTTGAGCCAAGAGGTGAGGTATCTCTGGGTGTAGCATGAAGCCCTTGGGCCTATGGTTGCGAAGACCTAGATATTATTAATGGCTTAATGGTAGGTGACTCTCAAGAGGGTGAAGTATCGTCGGGTGCATAGCGTGAAGCCCCCTTGATCCAAGTGGTGAAGAATTGCCGAGTGTAGCAATGAAACCCTTGGGCCTATGGCAGTGGGTCTTCTTGTACCAGCGCCTTATGCACCCTCTCATATTAGGTGAGTGGCGTAGAATAGATTAATGCTCATGCTCAAGAATGACTCTCCCGAGGTAAACCATGGAACCTCTATATGATAGAAATAAGGAAAATGTGAAATGTATACATTAAATGAATTTGATATTGATTATGAATATGTGGTTACTAACCCTAATTGCTATTTTATGATGTTATAAGGATTTATTGGTTACTAATGTTCTCTTTTACAAGTCAAAATTGTGTGCAAGGTTAAGAAATTTTGAACTTCCTAAAAGGGGACATTACAAGTGGTATCAGAGCAGTCATCATGCCATCCTATGTATACTATGTGTGCCTCATAAGTATTCAAGTGTATACCTTGTGATTTAAGTGTATTCAAGTGTATAGGTTTACTTTGTGACTTATGTGTATGCTTTGTAACATATGTTCATGTGAATATTTTGTGTAATTTGTGTATTTGCATGTATTTTGCAAACTCATGTGTATACTTGATGACCTTGGGATGGTGGACGGGTCCACAGTGTAGTATGGGATGCATTGAATCCCCTTCCCAATTGTCTGACAGTATACTTCATTTGAGGGAACTTGTATTCAAGTGTGTACTCTGACTTGACTATATATTTGAGTATATGCTCTATGGTCCTTTGCAATGGTATTCAAGTGTATGCTCTATGACTTTGTACTTGTATTTGAGTGTATACTCTATGGTTGTATTTGTATTTGAGTGTATACTCTATGCCTTGTAATTATATTTGAGTGTATACTCTATGCCTTATTTAATTGTATTTGAGTGTATACTCTATGATTGTATTTGTATTTGAGTGTATACTCTATTATTATACTCTATGATTGTATTTGTATACTCTGACTTTGTATTTGTATTTGAGTGTATACTCTATGATTGTATTTGTATTTGAGTGTAAACTCTATGCCTTGTATTTGTATTTGAGTGTATATTCTATGACTTGTATTTGTATGACTTGTGATTGTATTTTCAAGTGCATACTCTATGACTTGTATTTGAGTGTATTCTCTATGACTTTGTGTATCCAATTGTATACTTTATGACTGTGTGTATTCAAGTGTATACCCCATGACTTTGTGTGTGCAAATGTATACTACATGATTTATGTGTGTACTCCATGACTTATGTTCAAATGCACACTTCCTGACTTACTTGTACTAATTTTTTGTGCGTATACTTGTGTGCTACATGTATGCCTCATTCCTTATGTATTGTGTGCATATACTTTGTATGCTTCATGCTTTGTGTATCAAGTGTGTGCTATGTGTTTTATGTATTACATATTATGTTCATGCTTCGTATACTTTTGTGTGCTAAGTGTATAAGCCTTGTATGCTTCATGTATTACATGTATTTATTCTTTGTGTTTCATATATAATTGTGTGCTTATACTTCAACATGGATCTTCTGTCCGACAGTGCTTTCTAGAGAGCCTTATTCATCATGATATAGACAAATGCAATTTTGCTCTATCTTGATTAACACAATCATGGTCCACATTCTCAAGTCTATTATGTCATTTTTATCAATTTTAAGAGTTTACAACACTATATATTGTTACACTACAATAGCTAAGATAGCTTTACCATTATCACCCACAAATATAGTTCTTACAAATCCTAGTCTAGGTATAACCATCAAACATTATGCCTTGACTTTGAAAGGTAAGTGCAAGGTTCACTTTTCACTAAGGTTGTCATACAACTTTGCCTTACTACCATTACTTCCATCTTTTCATTTGGACTGATACAATATAATGACCTCAACCTAACACTATTATATGGAGATCTAGCACTATGCTATGTTCAATCAGTCATGGTAATGTATTTACTAAGTATCTAAGGTAAAATACAATTTGATAGCAAGGCATAACCTTGACTTACAAATGTTAAGCAAAACCAATTACAAGATTGGAGAAGTGGCCAATGACCATCAAATATATGAGCATCTTATGAAATCTCTATCATAGTTAGGTTTGCATCAACAACTCAAATTAACTATGTCCTTTTCTTGAATGGTGGACAATGTAACAAGGAAGACCTATAGGATTTAGTGTCTCTTCATGGCTATCTAAACTATTATCCTGATTGACAACAGTTACTACTACACCCAAATAATTATGAAAATCTTCATTGTAATCAGAATTGAAATCTTAAATAGATGTTGTTATCACTCAGAATTCAGTAAGTTACCTTGAGGGCAACCAAATTTGAGATTCGTTATACCCCTTCATCTTATCACAAGACATGCGAAAACCTTGTAAAGATTCATTGATGACTATATGATTGGAGGACTTCTTAGGACAATCTTCATGAACTTGAACCAATCTAGTCTCAAAGTTTAATATTACCATTTGAATCACTGAAGTAACTGCACCTTCATCATTTAAGACTATATCATGAAGCAAAGCTGAATGACTCTCAGGACACTGACATAAACATGACTTTTCTCAAACCCTAAGAGTCAATAATATATCAAAAGGAGTTAAACTTATTGCTTGAGGACAAGCAATCTCGAGTAGGGAGGGTTGTCATGTCCCTCTATTGATTATGTAAAGATATGTCTATAAGTCATAAATTAAATATATTAAATATTATAAATTGAATGTATTTACATTCAATATCATAAACTAAATATTATAAATTAAAATATATTTAATATATTATTATATAATAATAAATATAAATTATAATCTTATTAAATATTATCAATCAGCGATCATTTACCAAATAAGTCAACACTTATATGGAGCCAACATATTATGATTTAAGGGGAAATTTGGCATCGTTGACTGCAGCTAATAGCATGAGCAATTAATATAGACTCTTATGCAAACAACGATGAGAAAATGAAGACATAGTAATATGCATGCGATTAGTAAAAGCATTGACTCTTAACCAAAATAATAACACATTGGTAGCGGTTGATGTGAAGTTAGCGACTCTATTAAAAGAGACAATGAATTGCATTTGTAAGGATATGCTATGATTTAGACAAACAAACAACAATTATATTTTACAAAGGGCAACGATTACAACAAGAGTCGTACCTATTCAATTTGGGTCATTGAAGATATAAAAAGGGAATCAATCAATACTAAGGAAGGAGGAGGGATCATCTCATCTATTCAGTACTCCTTCAAACAGTAATTATCAAATCAGCCCTCATTTCTAAGTGGATCGATCAGAACATTAATTATACTTAGTAGTATTACAATTCAAAGACATCGAATAAAGAGTTAGAACTCAGCATACATCCCAAAGCAAGAAATGGAATAGGAAGGAAGCAAGCATCTCATTAATGATTCATCATGGATCAACAATCTATCTCATTATCTAGCATCAATCATTTTGATCGTCATCTTAGCAACAAACTCTTATCATCATCAGTGAAGAAACATTCTTAATACCCCAGCAGTGAATTCACATAATCCATCAAACAAATCAATAAGGAACAATAGTTAGAACTTCAGACATTAAGTGATTATTTATATACCATTCGCAGCACTTTGTCATCGACTTGCAATACAAGTCAGCTCATTTATTAATACCAGTAGCATATAATACAACAGATCGGGACTCTCTATCATCACCCACAAGGTATGATCCTTTACTTCAATAATGATATCTTATCAAACTAAAATCTCTAATGCAGGAATGAAGATAGAGGATAACATCTTGAATAATGATAAAATAGAATACATATAAATAGAATGAATGTTGTCAATGAATACGTAGAGAATGAAATATAGAATGAATGTTATGAATATGTATGAAACATAGAATGATTGCTATCATAGAACAATTATAGAGTGAAATTCTAATGTAGAATAAGATGTATCATAGAATAAATAAGTATAGAATCGATTGGAAAGATTATCATAGAATGAATAAGTATATGGAATAGATTGAGATATAGGATGAGAATGTTATAATCCTAATGACATGAAAATGCTCATAACTATGATAGAATGAGAATGAATAGCCTAAGAATGAATAAGGCATAAGAATGTTTATATGATGAATAATATTCCTATAAGGAAGCATATTGGATATTGCCAAGTAATGTGATCAATGAGATAGTACAAATGAATTCCCAAGAGGAATAATATGGCCAATTGTACCATCTTGTGATCCATGGGGATCACGAGATAGTAAAGATAATTCTTCTAAGTGTGATTCATAATCATGGAATACTCGGGATGAGAATAAGAGCCTCATCATTAATCTATCTACACACCCTATAAGTATGGGATGTGGAGGTTAGGGAAAGGCGGTTAGGATCTAGCACCTAGGTGACTCTCAAGTGGGTGAAGTATCGCTCGGTGTATAGCATGAAGCCCCTTGAACCAAGAGATGAAGTATCACCGGGCGTAGCATGAAGCCCTTGGGCCTATGGTTTCAAAGACGTAGATATTATTAATGGCTTAATGGTAGGTGACTCTCAAGAGGGTGAAGTAGTGTCGAGTGCATAGCATGAAGCCCCCTTGAGCCAAGTGGTGAAGAATTGTCGGGTGTAGTAATGAAACCCTTGGGCATATGGCAGTGGGTCTTGTTGTACCAATGCCTTAACATACCCTCTCATATTGGGTGAGTGGCGTAGAATAGATTAACGATCAGGCTCAAGAATGACTCTCCCGAGGTAAACCATGGAACCTCTATATGATAGAAATGAGGAAAATGTGAAATGCATATATGAAATGAATTTGATATTGATTATGAATATGTGGTTACTAACCCTAATTGCTATTTTATGATATTATAAGGATTTATTGGTTACTAATGTTCTCTTTTACAAGTCAAAATTATGTGGAAGGTTAATAAATTTTGAACTTCCTAAAATAGGACATTACAACAACACCTTGTCGATACATTACTAGAGACATCATATGACATTTTGTCCTAATCCCACTCCTAATCCAACTTATCCCACTAGCCAAATTAATTAAATAAATCCTATTTATTTAATTAATTTCCCTCTCCCATTTTCTAACTAATTCAAATAAATTATTTGAATTAGTCCTCACCCTTCCCCACAATTCAACACATGTCACATACTACATTTTTCATTTAATACACTTCAAATGTCTAACTAATTTAAATAAAATATTATTTAAATTGGGCCAGCCCTACACTTGTCACATGGCTACAACTCCTCATGGAGTGGGAAACCCTAATCAATCTCAATCGTCTACATCATTTAAATCAACTTTCAATCATAGCCCTTCATTCAAATCACTCATTTCCTATAAATCAACCCTCACCCAAGCCATTTGGGGTGATCCATTATGCAAGTAGCCTCATGCTGTCGAATTTTCTCAAGGATCTTCATTCTCATTCTTCCCATTCATATCTTTCAATTCATTGTTATGCTACTAAAATGGTGAGCAATCAACATTCATCCTTCGATATCTTGCATTCCTATGCAATATTAAGAAGAGAAATGGAGGAGAGCTGAGCTTAGCATAGGGATTTGATTTGATTTGCTATTTGCATTTTGATTTCTATGCTATCATGTACTTCATTGTGTTGTTAGGGTTTAATGATTGTTGTTTCTGATCTTAGCTCTGATTTTTCCCCTAACACACTTCTTATACCACTTCTCCATGTTTCATTCCTTTGGAAACATTACGACTTCATGATCATAGGTCTTTCGAGGATCTTAATCCTCTTGATCCTGATGAGGAATCTTCTTCCTCCACTTCAGATGGAGATGATGAGGATTCATCTTCCTCCTCTCTTAGTCATCATTCAGAGGGTGATGATTCTCCTCTAGATTCTCCTAATCCTCCACCCACTAAACCTCTTTAGGCTCATCAAACATTGGATTCAGTAGGTGATTGGATTGGTGATCCTTCAGATGTGAGAAGAACAAGGTCACTGTTTGAACATGCTCCTCATCTCTTCTTTGTTTCATATTCTGATCCACAGTCTTTAAGGGAAGCTTTTGGTGTCCCCGAGTGGGATACTGCTATGCAGGAAGAGTTTAGTTCCTTAGAAAGGAACTACACTTGGGATTTAGTCCCACTTCCTAAGGGAAGAAAACTTGTTCAATGCAAGTGTATCTATCAGACAAAATTTTTTGCAGATGGATCGGTCGATAAACATAAGGCTCGTCTGGCTACAAAAGGATTCTCCCAGGTTCCTAAGATTGACTACTCTAAGACTTTTGCGCTAGTTACCAAGATGAATTCAATCTGACTTGTCCTTGCCATTGTTGCAGCCCATTATTGGGAAGTTCATCAGATGGATGTGAAGATTTATTTTCTTCATAGTGACCTTCAGGAGGAGATATATATGGAGCAGCCACAGGGATTCTCTCAGGATCCTTCACTTGTATGTTGACTTCAGAAGTCTCTCTATGGTCTTAAACAAGCCCCTCGAGCCTAGTATGCCAAGATAGACTCCTTCCTTCTATCAGTTGGGTTCACTCGGTGCCATTCTAATCCAACATCTACATTTTGTAGCAGGATGATACTCTCACTTTCCTTGTTCTCTATGTTGATGACTTGTTGATCACGGGGAGTCACTCATCTCACAGATCCAAGTAGTGAAAACTAACCTTCATGATCATTTTCTGATGTCAGACTTAGGCCTACTGCACTACTTCTTAGGGGTTTAGATCACTTAGTCACCTTCTGGTATCTTCATTACACATCCTAAGTATACAATTGATATGCTCTCCTGATTTCTCATGGCTAACTGTAAGCCTGCGTTGACTCCATTTCTGTCAGGGGTCAAACTTGAGGCTTCTTGTTCTTCACCTTTGGTGGATGCTACCTTGTATCACCAATTGGTTGGGAGTCTCATATACTTGACTCACATGAGGCCTGATATTTCATATGTTGTGGGCCTGGTCTCCAGGTTCATGCAGGAGCCACATGAGATGCATTGGAAAGCAACTACGAAGATTCTTCACTATGAACAGGGCACTCACATTTATGGGATTCATTATGCAGCAAACATGGATATTGACTTGGTGGGATACACAAATTCATATTGAGCATGTGATTCTCAAGATCACAAGTCTACTTCAAGGTATTGCTTCTCTCTTGGTTCAGGTCCGATTTCTTGGTTGAGCAAGAAGCAGTCTGCTATTGCTCTTTCATCTACAAAAGTTGAGTATCGAGGAGCAATTAATGCTGCTATTGAGGCCATTTGGCTTCAACACATTCTCACTGAGTTTGGCATTTCCTTCAGGAAGCCTACAGTCATCTTTTGTGACAACCAAAGTGCCATTCAGATTTCTCGCAATCTAGTCCATCATCAATAGCCAAACACATTGAGATTCACATGCACTACATTTGGGAGTTGATTCATGAGCAGGTCCTTGATCTTCAGTACTATCTGGCATCAGATCAGAATGCAGACATCTTCACCAAACCCTTCACTGACAGTAAGTTCATTCATTTGCGATCTTTGCTTGGGGTGTGACAGGTGTCCTCCTTTGAAGGGGCTTCTTAGCTCCTTCTTTCCTTCTCTCTCTATTCTAGGGGGCGTACTCTCTTTTGTGGGAGGCTACTTCTCTTTTCTAGGTACCTCATTAGGTTTCATTTGTTGGGACCCATTTCTTTACCCACCTAAGCTACGCTTAAGGGGGTGTTAGTGTAGGTTTTTTATTCCTTATCATAAGGTTTTTCCTACACATTTATTTAGCTTACTTAGGTTAATAAAGTGGGCTAATTAGGTGGGTGGATTATGAGGTGTCGCAATACTACAAGGGAGCACCCATTAACTATCTTGGGAAGATACTTTGTTATCTTTAAACTGATAGATGGTTGCTTCCTATTGGTTCGTGTTGCCATCTCTATCCTCTCTCTTTTCTATATAAACTCACTACCTAACTTGTAATTTCATTCAATATTGGAGATAATATTCTAATGTTATTTTGTCGTTTGAGCATTTCACATTAGCCTCTTGATGTTGTTGTTATGCTAGTTCAATTGCTTTTTGCATTTATAGTTTATGTTTCTAACTCTTTCAATTGATTATGGGTTATAATCTGATTTACGAATTCTAACAAACATAACATTCTTATTAAATGTATTTTAAGATTTCAAATTTTTTATTTAATATTTTGCACATAAGGAGAAAAAATTTAAAATTGTTTTAAAGGGATTGGTTTTAATATTGTAACGAAAAATAATTTTTTATATAAAATATTTAGGTTAATTAAGTAATGTAAATAATTACATAAATAGTTAAGTTATACTAGTATAGATATTTTATTGATTGTTTGACCATTGAAGTGGATGATATTTAAGTAGAGTGAGTCAAAAGTGTTAATACTACAAATATTCAACCTCAAGCCATTATTAACAAGCACCCTTTTAAGAGGGGTGTTTTCAAACCCAAAGGCAAAGACCACTAAATCCATATACAATTTTGTAGACCACCTATCACAATTTTAAACATATGCAATAACACTCTACTTAAATATCATCCATTTTAATGGTCAAACAAGCCAGTTGCAATTTTAGGCCTCATTCACAACAAAAAGTATTAAATATTTATCTTATTTTTGTTGGCCAAAATTGACCTTTGACTATTGAAGCGGATGATATTTAAGAATTTTGTACAATCTTTATTAACCAAATTAACCTTTTAACTATTGAAATAAATAATATTTAAGCTCTTGACTTATTACTCCAAATTGCTTGTGGATGCCACTCTTTATAGGAAATAGCTATATCCTATTCCATGACCCATAATTGGGGTGGAGGCAGTAATTCGTGATGTAAAATTGCATGTCTGACAGCTATGGCCATGTGATAAATGCCCACAGCCCTACCTTGGATTCCCCGGCATCAGATGAACGTCCAGGATGGCTAAACCCTTAGTGAGTGCCAACAGCCTGCAATAGGTTTTGCTGGAGAATAGAATTAAGGTGTAGCCACCATGGAAGAAATACAATAGGTTTTGTTGGAGAATAAAATTGGAACGCCCAGCCATAAAGGACAAGTTCGTGGTTCCTAGAAGATGTGGCGATTAAACAAGGTGAAATGTTAGTTTATTTTGTCCTCACAGAAGGACTGCCCCAGGTAGCTAGCTGGAAATAATACTAGAATCCCACCTCAGAGATAGAAATTCATAATTTAATTGGATCCCAAGCAGACAGGGATCTCATCCAGCCCACAACATAAGGGGAATAAGTGTGGGCCTTAGGGAAACATATTCATAATTCAAACTGCCCATCTGAGTCTGGCAACCGTCATTCTGCCCATTTAAAACAAAATAAGACTGAAAAATTAATTATGTAAATCAACGAAAATGCTTAACTGCTGAAAGAAATGAAGGAATTGACCAAATCTTTTTAACCGAAAGTTTTTTTTTTAAGAAAAGGTGACGAAGCACCAAAGCAATGTATTGAAATTAAAGAGGACAATTACAAGAGTCATCAATACCAGGAAAAAAGACCTCTGGTAAACGAAAATTACAGAAAAAGCATAGTAAAATAAAGATAGCCATCTCGGCTAGAAAGTCCAACATTCACTAGAGATTTTTAAGTTCAAAAAATAGCAGAAACAAAGAAAACACCATGCAGGGGGAGAAGAGCAGAGAGCACCCGAGGGAAGAACAATAGGGCCACCAACCATAGAAGCCAAAACAGAAACCATCGAACCTTGGTAACAAAATAATGTTGCTCGTAGACAAAAAACCATCATAGCAGCTCCGCCACCCTATGTAGCCGGACTCGCCTCCGGTATTGCATCTAGATCCATCTGGTCGCCCAGGAAACCAACTTCAGCCAAATCGCCCTCGTCGTCCGGATCTTCAAACGTATCTCTGGGGATATGTGGGGTGCTAAATCGAGGGCAACAATTCTCAGATAACGAATTCCTGTAAAAGTGTCCTTAATGTGTTTCACATCCTTGTTTGAAAAAATAAAAGGGAAGGCAGCGAGCTCCTAGTCAATTGGATCACTAGAAAGGGAATGAAGGGAGTGCTACAGAGCATGGTAGACAACTTGGTGAGGGGCCGAGCGTTGAAGAGTTTGATGCTCAAAAAGTCCACCTATACGTGCCTCCCCTTGATCCATCTCATAGCCTTTGACGGCTTCTGACCACCTTGCAACTGTATACAAATTATTACAGAAGAGACCCGATGCCACTTTATGCACAAACTCTGCATCTTAAACAAGATCCATGATGTTAGAGAGGATATGGGAGACTATATCAGAATAATTCAATACCCTCTCAACATACCTCTTAACCCATCTGAGGCCTGCAACCAGCCGGATGGCAAACTGAATCAAAGTGCCATCCCGTTCAACTATGGACATAAAATCTGCAAGCCTAACCATGCCATGGACTTCTGGTTCATCCTCCAGAGGTGGGTAAAAAAGTCTTAGATTAAGCCTAGTTTCTGCCATTTCCACCATCGAGACGTAGGAAAGAGAAAGGTGCATGAGAATGATTGCGGAGCTAAAAGAGAGGCGGGAGCAAGATAGGAAAAAAACGCATGGAAAGAAGAATAGCATGGTTGGTTGTGAAAACTCTGCAATTTGTCCTAGGCCAATCCCGAGGTGGGATTTAGTAGGCTTACACAGATGCACGGTCGCTGATAGCAATCTCATCTCCGTCCTCCAATTCTTGATTGAAGTGTGTGGGTAGGAAAAATGACGTCAAGGTGGGAGCTTGGAATTAAACACAACAACCCAAGGGAATGAACGAACATAATGAAGAATTAATGAGGCCAACAGGACGAATGGGAGAGGCCAATCGTCGAAGAACAAGACGAGACTTGAAACCAATAGGAGGACGCCACTAACAACTGACAATCTGAACAAAACCCTGCTCCCCACGCGATAGACATAAATGGAGGTCTCATCGCTCCTAACCATTGTGAAGAAAACAATCATGAGGCTTAGGTGGCCGCTCAAATCAAAATGCACTGCTGGAAGAAGAAAGGTCGTCAGAGAAAACCTCCGAGGGCTGACACGTAGGAAGCATGCATTTATGTACAAAGAGGGCAGCGAAGGTGGCCCAGTTGGCAAAAAAATGTAGAATAGTAGAGGTGGAGGAGGATGCTTTTGCCACCACCCAATCGTGTCCAAAATGACACACAATTATCTATCTAAGAGAAAAAACCCATTCCTCTAACAAAATGACCATCCTTGAGATCAGAAAGAATTGAGGCACTCTTTGTCCCTATTAACCAGATAAAGAAGCTCCTGGGGCCAATTATCTTCCACGGATGAGAAAGAAACTACCTGAAGGGACTGATCAATAGCTCTATTTGCTAAGGAATCAACAACCCTATTGGCTTCCCAGTAATAGTGAGAGATAATAAAGGACTCAAATTTATCCAGTAAGCACCAAACCAAGTTCAAAATATATGACAGATACCAATTATCCAACTTCCTTGAACAAACCATTGAGATAATGATTTGTGAGTCACCCTCTAGCCATATGTGTTGAGCTCCACTATCAAGGGCTAACTGAAGACCATGTAAAACTGCAAGTGCTTCTGCTGAATTATTTGTGCCCTTAGGGATCTTCAAGCATTTAGCTGCTAAAAGGTTGCCCATCCAGTCTCTCAGCACACAACTAGTACCAGATAAACCTAGATTCCCACGACTAGCACCATCAACATTTATCTTAACCACTGATTCTGTAGGGGAACCCATTTCACTTTATTCCTCTCCACACGGGGGGTAACTTGGTGCACCAAAGACCCTGGCACAGGTCTATCTATGCCTTTCTAGGTAAGAACCATGATGTTATCCCACGAAGTTCACATCTGATCCTTGGGCCCATCCCTACGAAGCTTTGTGTTCAATACTTCCACTATGGTAGTTTCCAACTCTTCTACGAAGAGATGTAGGGACTTTGATTGACTCCTAAAAATTCTAAAAATTTTTTCTTTCCAAAAATGCCAAATCAGGATGGACGGGGAGATTATCTAGAGATTATGAAGAGTGGAATCTTAGAAGAGATGTGGCCAACCTTTAAAAAGTTGGAGAAGAGAGTTCGAGAGTGCCGATTGCCACCCCAGCTTGTTACACAGCCAATTCCAGGCTTTATAGTTGAAGTTACAATATATAAGGAGGTGGTCAATTGTCTCTTCCTCTTTGCCGCATAAAACACATTTGAAACTTTTACCAATGGCCAATTTTTGGATCCTATCACCTGTGAGGATTTTTTTGTTTAGTGCAAGCCAAGAAAAAGTTCCTTCTTTGGGAAGTAAAGAATCTAACCAACATAGATGCACTGGCCAATCCGTAGCTCCTATAGAAGTGAGCCATTTATATCCTTTCTTCACCTTATACGAACCTGATCCATCTCCCATCCAAATCAACTCATCCTCTTTTTGCATTGGGTGTAAAACCCTGTCATTCAAAATTGACTTTAGGACACGTTTTTTATTTTCAGGTATATTAAAGGTTGAGAAGTCTTTCCAAACTGCCCTTGGAGGGCAACTACTGCTGTCAATTAGGAAATAATTCAACACCTTCTCGTCCCATTGCTCCTTGAGGACCAATTATGCTTCCTTCAAGTCATTTCTTTTAGCAAGGATGGGCCATCCATTGCAAGAATCATACCAGAAATTTGCCTTGTCACCATTAAAAATAGCCCATGAAAGTATTTGTAAAATTACTTCTCTACTCTTCACAATAAAGTTCCAAATGGAGGAACCTTTCAAAGGATTAGCCATGGTGAAAATTCTCTCAGAAGGTTCATTATCTAAATACTTAGTTTGTAGGAATCTTACCCATTTTAAGTGTGGTTTCTTATACATTTTCCAAGCCAATTTTGCACCGAGGGCCTAATTCTGCAGATCTTGATTTAGAACTCCTGCACCTCCTAAAGACATGGGTTTACAAACTCTATCCCATGAGATAAGGTGAATTTTCTTTTCTTCAGTTGAACCTTGCCAGAGGAATCTCCTACAAATTTTCCCCAATTGTTTAGAGATTCCTTTAGGTAACTGAAGGGAGGATAGCATATACACCGGGATAGCTGAGAGCACCAATTTCACCAGAGTAAGCCTCCCTACTAGAGACAAACATTTGCCCTTCCAGGTACCATTTTTTCTCTCCAAGCTGTCCACCACTTCCTTCCATAGAGAAAGCTTGTGACGGCTATTGAACAGAGGAATGCCTAGATATTTTGCTGGTAGTGATTCCATTTGGAAGTTAAAAATACTTGAAATATCATATTTGGAAACCTTGATCACAAAAAACAAGTATAACTTGGATTTATCTTCATTCAATTTTTGCCCCGAGGCAAGACAATACTTCTCTAAGACCTCCTCAATGGCAAGTGCTTCTCTTTTGTTTGCATGTCCAAAGAGAATAGTGCCATCAGCAAACAAGGCATGGGAGAGAGAATCTGTGAAGCGAGGGGACCTTATCCCTATCCAATCACGACTGAGACCTACATGTTTGATGGCACAAGATAAAGCTTATGTCATAATGATGAATAGGTAGGGAGAGATGGGGTCACCTTGTCTCAGACCTCTAGAAGATTCAAAAGGGGTGGTTTCAACGCCATTAATAAGAACTGAAAAGGTCACACCTTTGAAACAAGATGAGACCCACTTGATCTAATCCCTGGAGAAACCCATCCTGAGCAGAATCCTTAGAAGTAAAATCCAGTTTACTCGATCATAAGCCTTAGCCATATCAAGTTTGATAATCATACTAGGATCCCTATTAATTTTGATTAAGTGCAGAATTTCATGCACCAGGATAGCACCTTCTACAGTTTCTTTTTCAGGCATAAAACCTCCCTGCTCCTCAGAAATGATGGATGGAAGGATGGGTGCTAGACAAGTTGCAATGGATTTGGATATTATCTTACACACAAATTACACAGAGAGATGGGCCTGAAATCTTTAAGAGAGGATGGGGAATTACTTTTTGGAATCAGCAAAAGGTTTGTCCTTTTAAATTCCTTCAGTACATTCTTGAATTTTCTAGATTCTTCCACTGATAAAAACACATCCCTGCCCACAATATCCCAACACTTATGAAAAAAGGTTCCATTCCATCCATCTAGCCCTAGATATTTGTCTCCTTTCATGGAGAAGACAACTGCCTTGATCTCCTCTATGGTAAATTCCTTCAAAAGACTCTCATTTTGCTCGCTCAAGATCAACGGTGGGAAGGAGTCAAGAGCTAACGAGCTATGTGATTATTGAGCATCAGCTGAAAATAAGGACTTGAAGAAAAGAGACTCTTCCTTTTGAATTTCTTCCATACTCTCAGTGGTTGTTCCATCATCTCTTCTCAGGAAAGTTAGGGAATTGTGGCATCTATGAATCTTTGTGGACAAATGAAAAAATTTTGTATTGCAGTCCCCTTTCTTAAGTCAAGATTCTCTTGACTTTTATCGCTAGAAAATTTCCTCTCTCAACATAATTTCGTCAAGCTCTACTCTCAAGGCCTTCTTATGATTGAATTTAATATCATCTATGTCATTATTGATGATGCCCCATTCTATTTCTTCCAAGAGGTTGAAGACCCTAGTTTTCTCTTGAAAAATGTTCTTGAAATGGCTCCTATTCCATTCCAAAATTTTACTTTTGAGGAAGTTTAGTTTAGACACCAATTGAAACATTCTAGACCCCTGCACAAATGGAGCTGACTACCACCACTTCCCAACATTATCTATGAAACTTGAATCTCTAAACTATCTATCTTAGAATTTAAAATATGATCTATTGATTTACGAACATCTCCCAGATTTAAAAGGACTGGAAAGTGATCAAAACCAGAAAAATGAAGAATAGAGGACACCACTGAATTATTACCTTGTAAACAATTTGGTGAGAAGAGAAATCTATCCAAACACTCTGCTATCTTCTCCTCATCTTTCCTCATATTAGACCATGTATAAAGACCGTTAGAAGGCTTATAGTCCAATAGATTGTTGGAGGAAACAAAAGCTTTGAAATCCAACTGAGAGGTCATCTGGCCGGCAAAGCCCCCCAATTTTTCTGAAGCCTCCAACATAGCATTAAAATCTCCCCCCAAAATTACATACTCCATGTTGATAAAATGCAACAGAGATGACAAGTGTCTCCACAAATTCTGCTTTTAAGAGGTACCCGCGAGACCATATACACACATAACCCACAGATCTTTGCCCTTATGTGCCTGTGGGAATTTGCCTAGGATCCAATTTTCTTGATTTCCTACCACTTCCATCCTAGGGAAGTAGTTTTTCCATAGTATTGCCACTCCTCCATAGGCCCCCTCAGTTGGGTGATAAACTGAATCCCAATTAGACCACTTTTTGAAAACAAAAGACCCTTGATCATCAACCAATTTAGTTTTTTGAAGAAAAACTATATCCACTCCTGCCCCATCAATCTGAGATTTGATGAGGCGAAGTTTGTTAGGGGCATTATTGCCCCTAACATTCCACGTAAGGAACCTCATGGCTCCCGAGGAGAGTCATTGGCTCTCCTCTGCTTCAGTGTTTTATCAATGGTGGTTTGAATCCTAGCATTATTGGCGAAAATGCTTTAGTTATTGCTTTAAATTCCTTAAAATTATTGGTGAAAATGCTTTAGTGGAAGTTATAGTCGGAACATTTCTAAATTTAACAACTGCTTAAGGAATCTATAAAAATAGTTCATCGGCGTATTCTGGAATTAAAAACAATTTAAAAAATACGCGAGTTCTGAAGCGGGGCCATGGCTGCCATTAATATAGCTTGTTTTTATTTAGTATTTTGTTGTTTCTATTTATTATTCTTCCTCCTCCGTCGCCTTGAACCGTTGCAACTTGCACGTACTAGTCTTTCTTTTCCTTGGAGGAAGGATTTCAATGAATATCTCAATTTATTTAAAATAATTATTAAATATACATAAATTAGTACACATTATTTATTTAAAGATATAGGTATTAAATAAAATAATAAGTAATTAAATTTAATTAGAAATAAAATAATAAATAAAACCAAAACATAACCAACATATATTTTTTTAAAATAAAGTAAAATAAGATAACTTTGAAGTAAATTAAAATTTATATATACATATATAGTAAATAAAATAGTTCCAAGCTAAAATAAAATAACACTTAAATAAATTAAAATTTATGTGTATGTAGTAAATAAAATAATTCTAAAGTAAAATAAAATAACTCTTCTTAAGTAAATAAAAATATAAATAATGTAAATAATATAAAATAATTTTTAAAAAGAAGTAAGAGTATACGCTCATGTCATTACACTCCATCCCTTGTTACTATTGTAGAATACCTCTCACATAATTATTATATTAATACCATTAGTTTACATATAATTATTATAAAATACTGATTAGTATAAATTATAGTTTCTTTTATATAAATCTAAGTTAATTAAATAAATATATACAATCAAAATAAACATTAATTTAGACTTTAAATACTTAGGATTTTGAATATTGTAATAAATACTCTCAAATTAAATGAAAAGAATAGGTGAATTTAAATCTCAGTTTGATAAAAGATTGTGGGAGTAAAAGATATTTAGTATGCTCACTATCTCAGAATTTGAGCAAACTCACTTTTCTCCTTTGATAGGCAGATTTGATTCGATGTAGACAATTGATTACAACAACCTAATTCACTATAACCTTTGATATATCTAAATGTGTGTAAAGATATATGGTATTTGAAATTATCTTTAGGAATGTTGTTAGATCACTAGGGTCAAGTTCTCCTAGATGAAAAAGCTTTATAATCTTTGGAAAATATTTAAAGAAAACATTCGCAAGTATACAAATGGCCTATATGAGAATTTAAATGCAATAGATTCCTTTCAAATTTCAAATCCAAATGCTTTCAAAATGTTTGCTCCTTGATAATTGGACTACATAAATGAATGTCTATAAAAACCTAGACATAACATGTTGCACAAATGTGTACCAAGTCAACCACCAATAGCTAGTAGAAAAGGGCAGGAACTTGGGAATCTAAATTTTGGGATTAGTTCTAATCCCCTTGGGATTGAACTTGAATGCTATCGCATTAACCTAAGATAGGGAAATGTCAATCTCAAGATTAGGAACAAGTGTATTGAAGTATAGGCTAAAAATAGGGCATATGTATGGAAATAAGTTCAAAATGGGTTGAGATAAGATTGATTGTATAAGAATATGTGTTAGTGGCAATAAATGGAGATAAAAAGAGGCAATGATCTAAACATAATATATGATTGTGTCACTTGAAATATGCAATTGTATTAAATATTGCATCTATCTAGTTGCAGTAGAGTGCCCACACAAACACACTTAGTGAGCACCATAGCTCCTCACACCATCTTACACCCTCCACTAGAAAAAACAACCTGTACTATCACATTATTGAGTTTGCTTTAATATATAATAAAATTTTTGTACCAAACCAAGGATGTGTAGCACACCATTGATCCCATTCACTTGTCCATCTGAGAATTGAATACAAACTCTGCCATGGACAACTATCTCAAGTGACAGTCATCACTGAGGTACAACTTCCCACCATCATATTCTTAATACTTCAAAAATCACTTTTAATGGGAGGTCATATGGAATGAATTTCTATAGTCTATCAACCACACACCTTCTAATGCACGAGTTTTCAAAGCCATGACAAAGGCATCGGCATAATCTTGAGAAGATATTTTAGACTAATCATATAAAGTGTTTTCTTTTTCTTCTTCTCCTCTTTGCAATCTCTACGATAATGTATAGGCTTGCCATAGTTCCAACACTTAGCCTTGAACTTTCTAGAATATTTGGATCTTAAATTTGCTTTCTTCTTGCCTTTCTCTTTCAATCTTTCACAAATAGATAGGGCCTCCTTAGTAGATTTAAAAGATTTTTGACATGTCTCCTCTGAGAGTAACATAATCACTACCTCATCCATTTTGAGTTTTGAGGTAGTGCTCTTGGTTGATATCACCGAGTGATTTCATGAGTCCTGGAAAAAACACATAAATGTTATGCAACAATATCCCCCTCCATTTTCACTCTAATAGAGTGCAACTAGGTCACAATCATATTGAGTTTGCATTCAAATTCTTTCCCATAGAAACACCGTCATCTATTCTTGAGGTGTACAAACTTTACTTCTCAAGAAAATTTTGTTAATAAAATATTTAGCTTGGTACAGACCCTACAACATCTTCCAAATAGCTTCTACAGTGGCTTCTACAGTAGAAGCAAAAGAATTTGCAGGATACATGGAAATAGTACATAGTCAGGTCCAGAAGCATTTGGAAGAGATGAATAACAGATACAAAGGACAAGTAAATGAGAAGTAGAAACATAAGGAATTGGATGAAGTCATGGTATATCTCAAAAAAGAAAGATTTCCAGTGGGAACATACAACAAGTTGAAGATGAGGAAGTTTGGACCATGTAAGATTCTCAAGAAGTTTGATTCAAGGAATGCCTATGAAGTTGAGCTATTGAAAGCACTTGGCATATCACCAATATTCAATGTTGTAGACCTCTATCAGTACCATGAAGGAAAATCAAGTGACAACACCATGGAAGTTTGTTTGGAGGATCTAATACCGCATCAACCACAAGAGTAGATAGAGCAAATTTTGGACAATAGGATTGGACATAGGACTAGATACAAACAGTATGAGGAACACTCGTCAAGTAGAAAGAAAGGCCAAAAGAAGACTCATCATAGATTTCACAAGCTGAGGTAGACTGCCTTGGTTTTCTTCTATCCCAAAGAAAGTGAGGTACTCACTTTTCAAAAAAACCTCAGGTGTCTAATGCAATAGCATCCTAGGTTGAATGGAAATCTTGTATCAACCAAAAATATTTCTTTCGTGCATTTCGGTTAGTTTCAATCTTAGTAAGATTCACTGCATTTCACCACATAATCACATCACAACTCATGGCATAGGATTAGAACTCTACAATAGCTCACACACATCATATTCAGATTTCAGGAGCTTTGCACCTTTCTACATAAAGTTATCATCATCAGAAGTATCATCAAGGTTCACAATTCAGAACATTCAGCACTCAACTCATCATACCAAGTTTGTGGCACCTTTTTGTGACTTACGACACCCAATGGAACATCTCATAGGGTAGAATGGGTCCAGAGCCATCTTCAATTAGAATCGCAAAGTGTTTCTTCAACACTTGGAGCTTCATCACCGAATTTAGACTGACCTACATGTTTCATAGAGCATTGAGATTTGGAAATTCTTGCAACTGATGTGAATCATTCCTTGAGCTTAGAACTTCTATATAAACATCTATTAGATCCATTTGAATTCATTCATTCATATTCTAGCTATTAGATGTGCTTTTAAAAGTCAAGTTTGTGAGTTAGAAATTGGAGAGTTCGATAGTAGGATGCGCTCAATTGCTATATCTTTACATATGATGAAGGGGGTTAAACACAAAACACACAATAACACAAATTGTGCACAGAAAATAGGAATGTTATTTTATTGATTTGGACAACACATTATATTACAAAATCTAAAATCAAATCTGAGGATGAATCCTCCACAGGCTGCAACACATTACAGCTTCCTATCTCTAGATTCTGGAACCTTCTACCTTTTGTAGCCTCCAATCATCTAGGGTTTTTGTTTTCCTGCCTTTTCTTGACTCTACACTTTCCCTCTTACCTCTACTACTACCAAGGGTTCCCAAATATGGTCATAAATAGCCCTTTTTGGCAGCCTCCAACCAAAATTTCAAAATTTGCAACTCCCTCCAAAAATAAGACTACTCCTGGGAGCCATAACTTTTGATTTGGGTGTCTGATTGATGAACCATTTGAAGCGTTCGAAAGCTCGTGGAGTTCTCTACGTGCTAAGAATCTGCTCTTTTGATTCCACCCATTTTTCATTTCCATACAAGGCATCTAAGTGCCTCAAATCTGACTTTGAAACTTTTTCAAGGGTATTTTGGAAAACAAAAACTTTAATATCTTTCAGCCCACAAATGATCTTTGACTAATTCTTTTGCCAATGGTCTTATTTTTCAATTACGAAGCCTCCTATAAATTTTCACTTCCATACATGCTCAAATACAAACTTTCCTAAATTGGCAGTTTGTTATTTTTAGCAGTTTGGAAAACTGAAAGTTCTACATCATTATTCAAGCGATTATGGAACTAGAAATATAGATTTTCAAAATAATTAAAAACAAAGTCATCATTTTTTAATCATCATTTTTTTTGGGTGATGAAAGATTGCCCTTACACCACTGGATGCTCATGCATCAACATATCAAATTGTAATATGCATGTGGTTGGCCTATGATCCAATTGTAATCATTGTGGTATTAAATCCATGGAATTCCAATCTAATTATCTGTTTATGTTTATTTTGTTGTGTTGACTCTAAGCTACACAGTAGGACATTCCTTCATTGAGACCCTCCATCGTGACTTCATCACTAGAAGACCCATCATTCAACCCTAAATCCAAAGGGGTGTCCATCACAGAGCAATCTAAATGAGATTTCCCCCTTTTTCCTTCCTTTTATTCATCCTCAATGGTGACATTGCAATCCTCATCAACAACTAGCTCTTCTTCTTTTTTCCTCCAAATAGAATGGTCCTTCTTGTTGCTTAGGCAACCAATAGTAGCATGGCCCACATTGGAGTAGCAATGGCATAAACTAAAGATTCTTCGAACTCAATCTACTACACCCAATCACCAAATTTGGAAGATAAGTGATACGAGAAGGTAGCCTCTTGTTTTTCTCCACAAGAACACAAAATCTAGAAAACAACAAATATTTTTTGAATTTTGTGACTGCAACTACAACAATGTACTACCCAAAAGTACTAGAAATATCCATAAAAATTCTTTCATCTCAATACTCCAAAGGCAAACCCAATAATCTAACCCAAATCAAAAACTTGATGATGCTATCAGTCATTGGGTTAAAAGTAGGAGACCAATTTTTTAAACAAATTCGCACCTACTGCACGGACCTCTGCACCTCCAACCATATTGCCATGACAGTTTCATCTTCCTTGTCTTCATAAGGGACATCCCACTCATCCACATATGGCTCATCTGCTTCTTCATCATCTCCTTCGTCCACTCCAGCCTCACTCCCGCCCTACGTCTGGTCCAAAATTTTCCCTCTCGTGATCCCGCTCGAAGGCATGTTACTATAATTAGATTGTTATAGCATTTATTTTCAAATATGATGTGTTGATAGGATTACAAGTTATGGGAAACACTAGAGACAGACGTACACACAGGCAAGGCAAGTAGATACAAATGTGAGGTAAAGCATTAACCAAACATGAAATGTCTAGTGAATTAAATTATAGTCATGTGGATAGGTCTAGAAAATTCTCATGGTTAATCTATTTTAAATTTGGATATGAAAATCTTCCAAATATATGTTTGTCTACTTTACCTTCGTACTTTGTTAGTCCTCCCCACTTATTTCTTTTCTTCTACTACTCTACTTTCTTAATTTAGTCCTCCACTCTTCTAATAGAGAATTAGATAACTTTCTTGAATAATGGTTAGATTGATTGTTTTATATAGGAAGCATCATCATACCCAAAAGAGGGTCAGAGGAATTTTTAAGTGTCATTAGTCATTTAGAGCAGCGCAAAGATTTGTAGGACAGTAGCTCTAATCAGGTTGAGCCAAAGGATGATATAAGCATGGACCCTAGGGAAAGACTCTACAAATATCTTAGTCATAGCTTCAAGTGTAGTTCACGAAAATAAGTTGGTTATAAAGAAAAGAGTGAGTTGACACTGGAGGGTAGGGTACTGAATTTTATTTCACTTGTTTTAAAATCAAACAACAGAGAAATTTAAATTTATTCAAATTTTTCTTTAGTTGAACTAGAATCTTAATGTCCAATCTTGCATATGCATTTTGTGGATTTATTCCACTTTTAGGATGGTATGAAATCTGTTGAGAAATGAGGTGTCTCAACCTTGCTGCACATTTCCCATTCTAGTTATTTTTATTTAATATTTTTCTACAGCTGTTATGCATTGTCGGTGCTTTGAAAATTGGTTTTTTAGGTGTCAAAAGATGCCCACATGATAGTATATTATGGAAGGCCTATTTTTAGGCATATTATGATAGAATCTATGAGATCTGTAAGGGTCAAAAATAGGGGATTTCATTTTGGACGTGAGAGCTTATTTTGGGACTAGAATCTTGGCTGAGAAGCCTCGCACATGGTTTTGTAAAACCACAGGTGGTTTCTTGTATAGCTAGAAGTCTATAAATTGGAGGCTTGAGGAGTTGTTTGCATAGTGTGAGTTGACAGGTATTGTTATGCTGTCGGAATGCTACCGGAATTCTTCCAAAGTTGTTCACTGGTGATACTCCTATAATAAACTTGTTCTGCAAGTGTATGTAATCTTGTTATTGGATTTGGAATACATTGAGCAGGCTTTTGGAGTGTGGGGTTTTTCACCCGAAAGGGTTTTCCCCACATATATCTGGTGTTTTGTGTTTTATTGTTTATTTCATATTTTGAATGTGTTGCTGGAATTTCTGTAGTTGTTAGATCAGTTTTTAAAAAGTTTTACATATTGTCTCTCCTCAAGATTGGCGTAGGAAGTTGTTTCTGCTACTTTAACTTCCTTACAAGTGGTATCAGAGCCTGATCACCTTTGGTTTTAGTTGTGGGTTGTTGGGTTTTTTGTGCTAATCAAGGTTTGAGTGGGAGCTTGTGCAAAAGATACTTTGTGATCTTGTTGCAAGCTTTTTCAGATGGCAAGCACATTTGGGAGGATTGAGGTAGAGAAGTTTTCTGGCACAAACTTTGAAATGTGGAAGCTGAAGATGGAAGATCTGTTGATTGACTGGGATCTATGGGATGTAGTGGATGAAAATCTCCATAGGCCTATGGATCTAGATTTGGCTACAAAGTATGATGTAATGGATAGAAAAGCTAAAGGTCTCATAAGATTGTGCCTTGTAGATTCGATTCTGATAAATGTCCATGAAGAACCCACTTCGAAGAAGCTTTGGAAGAAGTTGGGTGAGATATATCAAGCTAAATCTCTAGTGAATAAGATTTTCTTGAGGAAGAAGTTGTATTCCTTGAGAATGGAAGAAGGTGGATGAATTTTTGAGCATCTGGAAACATTCAATATGTTGGTGACTCAGTTCACCTCAGTTGGGGTTAAAATGGATGAGGAAGAAAGGTGCCAAATTTTGCTGTGTTCGCTGCCAGACTCATGGGATAGCCTAGTTATGGCTATTGGGAGCACTGCAGTCGTCTTGAAGATGGAGGATATTGTTGGTTCTCTACTTTCCGAAGGGATGAGAAGAAAGATCTCTCTGAATGCCAAAGAGGCTTTGAGTGGTCAAGGAAGACAAAAAGAATGAGGCAAAGATGAGAAGCAGCATGGCCGTTCCAAGTCGAAGAATAAGGGGAGATCAAAATCTCCTGGTAAGTCCAAGGTAATATGCTGGAACTATGGCAAATCCAGACACTTTCGAAAGGAATGTAAAGAAGAGAAGAAAAAGAAGAAGAAGCAAGATTCTAACTCTGAGTCTAAAAAGGAAGATGGAGATGTCTTTATTGCAGCCTTGACCACTCATGTAGGTGATAATGCATGGTTGATATACTCAGGTGCATCTTTCCACATGACTCCTAACAGAAACTAGTTTAGTAAGTATGAAAACTATAATGGTGGTAAGGTGTATTTAGGTGATAATTCTTTCCTTGACATTTGGTCATGGTAGTATTCATGTGAAATTTTCTGATGGTAGAGTTAGAAGATTTGATGGTGTCTTGCATATCCCAAGACTGGCAAGAAATTTATTATCTATTAGCAAGCTAATAGATGCGGGGGTGCATGTACAGTTTTCTGAAGCAGGTGTCAAAATGGTGAGAGGTGCTATGGTGATAGCAAGAGGAAGTAGATTGGGTACATTGTACTAGCTTGATACATGCACGGTTGAGTACAATAGCACTTCTGATAAAATTAAGCCAGAAACTACTTCGCTAAAAAAAGAGATGGTTTCCTCTTCTATGGATGGTCGTGGCTTCTGGGTACCCAAGGGTGCTCTATCTACCAAATCAAAGTTGCCTATAGAGTAGACCATGTTATGGCACCAGAGACTTGGCCACATTGGAGAGAAGGGTTTGAAAGCCCTAAAAAATAAGAACCTTGTTGAAGGTTTGAATGATTGCAATCTAGAGTTTGATTTCTATGAACACTGTATTTATGGCAAACAGAACCGTATTCAATTTTACTCGTCTTCTCATAAGTCTTCATATATTTTGGATCTAATCCATTCAAATGTATTTGGTCTTGTTGACATTGCTTCTATTGGTAAATCAGTTTATTATGTTACTTTCATTGATGATTTCAGTAGGAGAACATGGGTATATTTTTTAAAGAGTAAATCTGAAGTTTTTAGTCATTTTAAGGAGTTCAAGGCTATATGGTGGAAACTCAGACTAGAAAGAAAATTAAATATTTGAGGACTGACAATGGCGGTGAGTACTGTTCTACAGATTTTGACAGATTATATACAAATTGCGGGATTAAAAGACAAAAGACAACTCCATATTCTCCTCAATAGAATGGAGTTGCTAAAAGGATGAATAGAACGTTGATGGAGAAGGCTAGGAGCATGTTGAGTGGAGCTGATCTAGAACAAAAGTTTTGGGCTGAAGCTGTTGCCACTGCTTGTTATTTGATAAATAGATCTCCTACATTAGCGCTTGTTGATAAAATGCCAATGGAGGCATGGTCGAGGAAAAAGCCTTCACTTAGACATCTGAGAGTTTTTAGTTGTGAGGCATATGCACATGTGCCTAAGGAGAAGAGAACAATGTTGGATTCTAAGGTTGTCAAATGTATCTTCATCGGATACAGCTATGGTGTGAAAAGATACAAGCTTTAGGACCCTATTACACATAAGGTAATTCATTCCAAAAGTGTTATTTTTAGAGAAACTAAATCTTCTCCTGTTATTTTTTAGCCAGAACAGCATAAAGAAATTGAACAGAAAAAAGATGTGATTCAACTTCCTTCTATGCTTGAGGAAGATGAATCGAGGCCCCAAGATAGACAAGAAGTTGAGGAGAGCTCATCAAGCTCTGAATCTTCAGAAAAGGGTGAAGAGGAGGAAGAAGTGGAAGAACCTCCACGTCAGCTTGTTCAAAGATCTACAAGGCATAGGCAACCACCTAAAAGGTATGGGTATTCACCTGATGATTGGAAGTGTATATTTGCTTTGAATACTAACATTGATGAACCGAGATCTGTGCAAGAGGCTTTGGATATGAATGATGCAGAGTCCTAGAAAGTTGCCATGGATGAAGAGATGGCAGCCCTTGAAAGAAATGATACATGGGACCTTGTACCTTTTCCTGAAGGATGTAAACTTGTTGGATGTAAATGGGTCTTTAAGAAAAAGATTGGTTCAGATGGAAATGTTGAAAAGTATAAGGCACGGTTGGTGTGAAGGGATACTCTCAGGTTGAGGGTATTGATTACGGTGAGATTTTTTCTCCTGTCGCTAAAATGACATCCATTCAATTTTTATTATCTATTGTAGCAGCTTATGACCTAGAGGTCAAACAAATGGATGTGAAAATTGCTTTCCTTCATGGTGATTTGGAGGAAGAAATCTATATGACACAGCCAAAGCACTAAGTGGTAAAAGGGAAAAGTAAGTTGGTTTGTAAGTTAAAGAAATCTTTGTATGGCCTTAAACAAAGTCCTAGGATGTGGTACCAAAAATTTGATACTTATGTGTTGAGTTTGGGATTTGTGCAGTCTAAATTTGATCACTGTGTATATTTTAAATCTGATGGTGATCGTTTCTTGGTAATTGCTTTATATGTTGATGGCATGTTGTTTATTGGGAAAAGCAAAAGTTTGAATGCAGAATTGAAATCTCAGCTCTCTACGAAATTTGAAATGAAGGATCTTGGTGCAACAAAACACATACTTGGGATGGAGATCAGAAGAGATCGTGAGAACAGAAAGCTATGGCTTGGCCAGAGTAAGTATGTTTGTTCAGTTTTGCAAAGGTTTAACATGCAGGATTGTAAACCACTTTGTGTTCCTATTACATTGGGAATGAAGCTCTCTATTTCACAATGTCCTACATCCCCATCAGAGATGCAAGACATGAGCAGAGTGCCTTACTAGAGTGCAGTTGGAAGCTTAATGTATGCTATGGTCTGTACAAGACCAGACATTGCCCAAGCAGTGGGAGTTATTTCTCGTTATATATCTAATCCTGGAAGAGTGCATTGGGATGCAGTTAGGGGTCTTCAGATATTTGCGGGGTATAGCAGAGTACTCTATTTGTTTTCATGGTACATGAGATCAACATTCCTTGAGTATTCATAGTTTTGTGGATTCAAACTGGGTTGGTGATGTCGATAGTAGAAGTCCACCAGTGCATATGTCTTTACTCTTAATGGTGGTGCAATCAGTTGGATGAGAAAGCGACAGGCTGTGGTCGCTTTGTCCACTACTGAGGTAGAGTACATGGCAGCCACTCATGCCTGTAAAGAAGCCATTTAGCTAAAGCGTTTGTGTTCAAATATTGGATTGAAACAAGGTGCAGTTACAATTTATTGTGACAGTCAGAGTGCAATCTGCCTTGCAAAGAACCTGACTGTTCATGCCAGGACCAAACACATTGATGTTCAGTATCACTTCGTGAGAGATATTGTCGAGGATGGTGGGGTGAAGCTGGAAAAGGTAGAGATTGTGGCGAATATTACGGATGCATTAACTAAGCCTGTGAGCACAGCAAAATTTAGGTGGTGTTATGAGTCTATGGACCTTTTGGCCCTTAGCAGTTGATCCATGATGATGTTATTCCCCTAGCCCTTGGAAGGTAATCAACAAGTGGGAGAATGTTGGGAAACGAGATGTCTCAACCTTGCTGCAAATTTCCCGTTATAGTTATTTTTATTTAATATTTTCCTACAGCTATTACACATTGTCGGTGCTTTGAAAATTGGTTTTTTAGGTGTCAAAAGATGCCCACATGATACTATATTATGGAAGGCCTATTTTTAGGCATATTATGACAGATTCTATGACATTTGTAAGGGTCAAAAATAGGGGATTTCATTTTGGATGTGAGAGCTTATTTTGGGACTGGAATCTTCGTGAGAAGCCTCGCACATGGTTTTGTAAAACCACAGGTGGTTTCTTGTATAGCTAGAAGTCTATAAATTGGAGGCTTGAGGAGTTGTTTGCATAGTGTGAGTTTGCAGGTATTGTTATACTGTAGAAATGCTACCGAAATTCTTCCAGAGTTGTTTATTGGTGATACTCCTGTAATAAACTTGAACTGCAAGTGTATGTAATCTTTTTATTGGATTTAGAATACAATGAGCAGGCTTTTGGAGTGTGGGGTTTTTCACCTGAAAGGGTTTTCCCCACGTATATCTGGT
This sequence comes from Cunninghamia lanceolata, assembly GCA_027924645.1. Taxonomy (NCBI): domain Eukaryota; kingdom Viridiplantae; phylum Streptophyta; class Pinopsida; order Cupressales; family Cupressaceae; genus Cunninghamia; species Cunninghamia lanceolata. The sequence goes on from BSBN01000742.1 coordinate 1,421,865, forward strand.
GTTTTGTGTTTTATTGTTTATTTCATGTTTTGAATGTGTTGCTAGAATTTCTGTAGCTGTTAGATCAGTTTTTAAAAAGTTTTGCATATTGTCTCTCCTCAAGATTGGCGTAGGAAGTTGTTTCCGCTACTTTAACTTCCTTACAAAATCTTTGTGAAAATTTGTCTAATGAAATTGTAAATTTGATTGCGCCAATAAAATTACACAAGTTTTTTAATATAGATTGATATAAATCAATATTATCTAAGTTTAAGATAATTTAAAATTAAATTTTCTATTCAAGGCAACGTAAATTAAGATAACATATTTATGGGAAAATATTTTTTAAATTGACCAATTTATATAAAGTGTTAGAGCAAAAAACCCAGGAAAATCATCTAGAGAATAAACCTTCACAGATGCAGGAGAGAAGCTCACAGGGTATTTCAGTAGAGAAAATAAAATGTATTGAGATGATTTACATATTGTACAAAGGTGCCTTATAAAGGCAAGTAAATGAGATGACGGGTGGGAAAACTACCCATACGGGTAGAAAACCACCCTACGGGAAAACTAATTCTCCCGATGTTAAACTTAACACACTAACATAAAGTCTTTCTACGCTCACATGAGTGGAAGAAAAGAGCCTCTAGATTCCATTACACCAAGAGGAGTACTACAGTCACAACAGAGTAGAAGAAAAGAGCCTCTAAATTCTATCTAAATTCTAGATCCAGTGTAAATAAAAACCTAAAAATAGATTGGAATATTCATACCTTAATTTTAATGGTGGTGGCAGCAGTTTTCTTATGTAGGAAACTTTATGTTCAGATGGCGGTTTCTTAGTGGGGCTGCTATCACATTTGGTGCGTCAGCTACTACTTGTAGGGTTAATTTTAGATATTCTTGATGTGAAGGAGGGAGATCATGTGCTGTCATTTGTTCACAGGGGAGTGTGAAGAGTGCGTATATTACAAATCACGGAAGACTAATCTGTGCGGTCATGCTAAGTGACAAGAAAACCCATTTCTCAATTGCCGGAAAGCCCGTTACCATTGCACGTTGTTGACCATATTGTCAATAAAAAGGAAACAACATTTGTTCTGTATTATCTCCCTGATTTTCATTTGCTCTTCACGTGGATCTCGCAATTCGATTTTATCTCCTCCAAGGTCATGTATGATATCTCTTTAGAGTTTCGTAATGTGAGATCTCGTCTGGAGTTTCGTAAAGTCATGTTTGTGCTACACTCTACAAAATTTGAACCCTGCAGAAGAAAAGTCCAGTTGCTGGATGACTTCAGAAGCTAAAGTGATTTTACCAACTGTTGATCAACTGACATGGGGACATGAATATCTATAGAGCAAGCTTCAACCCTCTGACAAACCTACTAAGATTACTCCCAAAGCAATGAAACGAACAAGAATGTATGTGAATCTGTCTATTATACAATACCTGAATGTCGGTATTCTATGTATATCTACATTTATTGTTTAATTTTAGCCTCTAATATGGATAAATAACTATGCTAAAATTAGGGATGGTCTATTTGACCATTTTGTCAATTTTAGAAATTTTTATATAATTATTTATGACACTTTAAATTATTCAAACTGTAAAATTTTATTATAAAGAAATATAATATAATATTCTTTTATTATTTTATAATATTTTGTTATAGAAATATACATTAATTTAGGATATTTTCAAAATTAATACAAATGATCTTTTTTTAAGAATGTTTATGTTGAACATTTTTTAAAATTGATATAGAAATATATTACTTTAGAATTATATTTTTAGAATTTTTATTACAATTTATAGAGATCAAGAAGAGTTGATTTACAATTATAGAGATCAAGACCACTGTGTAACTTGTAACTAACCTGTAACACAATCATATTTTTATAATTTTAATGTTTTGATTTACTTGTTTTGATTAATATATATGTGGATTAGAGAAAGAAAATTTTCTAACACTTACTTTGTATTTAGGAATGAAGAGATCTTGGCAATTGAAATGTCAGGTTTGATTTCTTTGTTTGGATAGGTGCTTAAAGCTTAAATCCAAATAGTAAGACAATAATTTGTGAAGTTGGAGCTTCAATTTCACCAATCCATTCATCAGGTATCCTGCAATCTATTTCTTTCAAATTATGGTGCATAAGTATTTATTTTAGTGGTTTTTTAGGGCTTTTCTTATTGTATATTTAGTTGAATAGTTTAAGATGGTTTTTTATAGTTTAACAAAATTTTAAAAGATCTACTTTTTTGCTATGCTTTTTTTTCAAATCACAATCATACACAATCATAGAACAATTTATGCTTCTTGCAAACTCTATGATTATAGATTTGATTTCAAATCAAGAAGAGTAGTTAATAATAATAATGATTCTCATTTAATAAACCAAATTAGGCATTGCCAAATCAAGCTATCAAATAAAATAATTTTGCAATAAAAGTGTAAGTATTTGTAAAATATTAAAAGGACATACTACTTAATCTCTTCTCATCCAAAAACCCAGAAAAATATTTCACCTATAGTCCAAACCCAAGGATGTCATAATATGAAAACATTTTTTCTTCAAACATTAATTGAAAGGTAATTAAATGACCAAACCATCATAAAAAATTTATATGATAGGTAGGGGTTGTTAAGTAATTGGAGCAGAATTGAGATTAAAATGACACCAAAACAACTATCAAGAAAACTGAGATAACAATAAACACACACACACACACACAATTTAACACAGAGAAACAGAGTTATGTGGTTCACCAATATGGCTACATCCATGGGAAAAGCAGGGTAATATCTCTTATTACTTACAACATCAAATTACAAAGTTTCATCAATCAATCCAAGTGATTGAGTTCCAATTTTATATTACAGTCTTCAGGGTAGATGAAGAGTCTGAAGAATGTGGAAGTTGGAGAGTCGGTGATGGTTGGACTTCACAACCAAACAATCTCCCACTTGAAGTCCAAATCATGATGCCAAACCAAGAGAAGCTCTGCAGAACTCCATCTTCTCTTTTGGAATAGTCTTCGTAAGCTGATATGAATCTTCTCCAACTTCAGCTTTTCCTGTTCAAGAACACTTCGGATAAAATGGTATCAAAGCTCAATATGCTTTGCTCCTGTATGAAATGTTAGATGTTTTGCCAAATAAATTACACTATTGTTGTCACTAAACAAAGTAAAATCTTGTTGTTTACTTCTCAAATCAGTTAATAGTCGTTGCAACCACAACATCTCCTTAATTGTCTCATTGATTGCAATGTATTATGCTTCCGTAGTAGAGAGAGCCACCACCTTCTGCAATCTAGAAATCCAACTGATCATTGCCACTACAAAAGTGAACACATATCAGTGGTAGATCGCCTTTTATCCAAGTCACCCGCCATAGAAATCTCATCATAATGACACTACATTATTACGATGTTCCAACATGAGATAGTGAAGCAGAGTAGATGTTGGATAAGGTATTATAGGTGATAATACAATGAATAAACATCACTAAGCAATTCTCGTGAGCAATTTTAATGTCTAGACTCCACTTGTACTTCATAGTTTTTAAAAAGTACACTAATTGTTTTAAAATCATATATTAATAAATTAATAAATAATTATTAAATGTCTTGAAAAACCTAAAAGTTGTAATAAGAGGTGAAACTCTTTCAAAATTATTTTCAACTAGTCAATAAAAATATTAGTAATTATTTTTTGAATATTTGTAAATAAAAAAATTTACATGTGTAAAACATAAATATAAACATTACATTAAAAAAAAATTATAAAATATAATTAATTGATAGGTATATATCTGCCGTACTAATCACTTTCCAACCAAACTAAAACAAATATAAATATTCATAATCACACAAATGGTCATTCACAAAAAATTAAATAATAAAGCGATGAACACGAGGACTTTTAACTTATTTTTATACATCTTTCATTTATATATATGTGTAATTCACGTGGAGGATGAATATGAAGATTGATACAGCACAGATGGATAAGGACAGGCAAGCCTAAAAAATTGTACAGAAGAATAATTCAGAGACAATCTAAGTAACTTGTAGCCCACATTTTTTGTCATGTTCTACTGTTAGGTAAGGTATTATCGTTGAGGTCAACATGGGCAACGTTAATTTCATTTCATGTTCTGAGAAGCCACAACGAATATACCAGCTATGATGTGAAATGTGAAATGATGAATGATTCCCAACAGATAAAATAAAAACAGCATCATTATAGTTTTCCCCGTTTCTTCTCTTTTCTGCAGAAGCATTATTAATATTCTGACTAATTCAACATACAGGAAGCTGCAACGATTCTTCTCTGTCACAATGCAATGCTCATGTTTCATGAGCTTTGTTGAATATAAATGCTTGATCTTGTAAATATTGGCAGTGCAGTTTTTTCTTCTTCTGAGCACCAAAAGAAAACTTGTGAATATGGAGGCAAGTTATTTGATAGCTTACCCTGAGAGGTGCTGTTTGTTGAAGTTGTTTGTGAGTGTAATCTTGCCCTATGGATTGAAATCCCACCTCATTGAATGTTCAGAGTCAATTAGATTACAGCTGAAAGAGAACTGGAAAATGAAGCTCTCCCTTATGTTGATAAAATTTATTAAGTATGTTGCAGGACCCTTGACAGCATTGGGGATAATCATAGAATTTCTACTGAACCTGTTTTTCCATAATGGAGGGTTGTTAAAAACTCTGTTCAAGCTATTAAATGGTAAATATATTCAAATATTCTTTTCCTGTGTTTCTATGATTAAGATTAAACATTTTTCTTTCAGTTGGGTGAATCCTTTTTTCTTGGTGAGGGAGATTCAATTCCTTGGATGATCAATAGAGTTGTACTCTTTTACCAAAACTATTTAGGCACGATCTCTGATTTTATATTTGTCTAAGGCCTTGAATAGTCCTCTTGTTTGTCTGTTGTAAGTGTTGAAATGTGAAGTCAGATTTACTTATTCCAACAGTGACGAGCAGTGGACAACGAGTACCTAGGCATGTGTGTTTTCATGATTATTTAAGTTAATATGCCAAGACATGAGAAAAAAGATTTTGTAACTATGAATTTTCTTCTGAGAATAAAATTGAGAGATCTTTGCCCATGGTTTTTTCCTGGTATAGTACCAGGTTTTCCACCTAAATCTGTGTCGTCTATTTTGTGCTTTGTATTGCTAATTTACTATTATTTCAATTCGCTTATTTTTCTAACAATAAGTTGTAAATTGTCTGCACAGTGCAAACTGAATTATTTTCTTTGATACTCCTCCAATTTTCTAATGGAGAATTAAACTTCTTCTTGCCTAATGGTAGAATCAAACTTTTTATACAGGAAGCATAAATATACCCAAAAGAAGATCAGAGGCATTTTTAAGTTTTATTGGTCATGTAGTGGGGCGCTCAGACCTGTATAACAGTGGCCCTCAAGATGACCTACATGAGGATTTAAGCATGAATGCTTCCAAAACTATGAACCCTGGAGACAGATTCTTTGCAGATATTTCAATTATGGCTTCAACCATAGTCTATGAAAATGAGTTGGTTATAAGGAAAAGGGTCGACCAACACTGGAAGGTAGGGTACTGGTTTCGGTTTTTATTTTTAAATCTTGTTTTACAAGCACAAGAGAGAGAAATTTATTCAAATTCGTCTTTGACTTGATATAAATTTTAATGCCAAATCTTGCAGATGCATTTTGTGGAGTTCTTCGACTGTTGGAATGGTAAGGAAAAGAAGAGTCTATTTACTCCAATAAAACGAAATTCTAAATTTTCTAACTTCAAAAAGATTACATGCACAGTCTGAGTTTAGCCATGCTTTCAATTTCAGTGTAATTTAAAACCAACTTCTTAAATTCCTGGTATTTAGGTAAATCAAGATAACATCTCCATGGGGAGAAGGTTTGTCTAAATAGTTCGTTTTAGTTTTGAGATTACAGTCATTACTTATTTAAAGACTCGCTCTAAAGGATAATATGTTTTTTATGGGCATAAATTCTCCTTGATATTTTTTTTAGGTTTCTTGACTACTTACATTCTTATATGTTTTAGGCTTCCACAGTTCATACCATAAGAATTATATTTTTTTGAGTGCAGATCTTCAAATTATTTTAATTTAAATGATAAATGTCAATTTTATTTTTTAGCTTAAATTTTTAATAGATAGTAGACAAGTACTAGCTTTCATCATGTGGAGAGGCTTGAAATGTACACAGTTAATCTTCAATGAACATTGTAAGTAGAAATTCTAGTAGAGGAGATTCAATTTTACTACAAGAAGCTCAACCAATTATGGGTATTGTAGACACCTAAAATTGATCATGTCTTGCGACATCACCTTTTCTACGCAACAACACCTTGTGACACATTTTGTCCTAGGACCTTTAGATAACCCTTCCATCATCACATTAGTTAAATAAATTATATTTATTTGATTAATCCCTTTTATCCCATTTATGACATCCACATTTTAAGTATCTTCATGCTGTCAAAATCATTCTAGCTTTTCCATTATCATGCATCATCCATTATCATTATCTAGGTTACTGTTGCAGAATTTGAGCAAACAAACATATCAAAGTCATGATCAAATATCATAAGATTGTTTATCATTTTCATTATCTTGCTTAGACCTTTGATCTCTAATTGAGGTGTTGTTCAAGTATGGAATTGGTACTTTCATTATATTGTTTCTTTATTTGATTTCCATATTTCTACATACACAATATATAGTGACATTTCTTCATATAAACATTACCATATCTACTTGCCATTATTAATTTCATTTTATCTACCTCATGTTTTTAGATATGTAGAGATGTAGAGGACAGTATATAACAATATTAAATCTCAAGGATAACATCACTCACTATAGTGTCTATGCTATACTAATAGAAAATGATCACGTTATACTCTTTTCCCTAAATATTTTTGGTTTTCTTGCTATTCACCTTGTGTTCATAATTTTATTCCTTTCTTTTGTTTTTGGATATGTAGAGGACAGTATATAACAATATTAAATCTCGAGGATAACATCACTCACTATAGTGTCTATGCTATACTAATAGAAAATGATCACGTTATACTCTTTTCCCTAAATATTTTTGGTTTTCTTGCTATTCACCTTGTGTTCATAATTTTATTCCTTTCTTTTTATATTAATGTGTTAGTGTATTCATGCCAATTCATCATGAAACCTGGAGAATTAGAAATGATTCTGAACGTCAACTCCTATTATGTGTGAGGCATTCTTTGTAAGATTCTTTATGTAAACTTCTAACTTTCATATAAATGTTTTATGTAATAATATGATCCCATAAAAGGTAAGCATTGTGCTCTGAATACGTATATTTTAAGTGGGTAATAATTTTCTATCTAGTTGCATTTTTCTAAATACTGATATGTTGATATGGATAATTTATCAGATTACTTGCAGAAGAAATCTACACAGGCATTTATATTGTGTGATAAGGAAAAAGATGCCAAATTAATAGTGATAGCCTTCAGAGGAACACAACCATTTGAGACAGATGATTACATAACAGATGTAGATTTTTCTTGGTATGAGTCCCCTCAAATGGGAAAGGTCCATTTTGGATTTCTAGAGGCTTTGGGTCTGGCAAATCGTTCAAATGATAAAAAATTCTCATACTGTTCGGAAAAACAAGACCCTGACAAACATCTGGCCTACTATGTGCTACATAAAAAGCTGAAAGACCTTTTACAAGCCCACAAAAATGCAAAATTCATTGTGACAGGTCACAGTCTAGGAGGAGCCTTGGCTGTATTGTTTACAGCAATGTTGTTTGTGAAGGAGGAAAAGTTGTTGGAAAAATTGCTAGCTATTTACACATTTGGACAGCCCAGAGTTGGTGATAAAACATTTGCAGATTTCATGAACAGGAAAGTGAATCAGGCTGTACCCAGATATTTTAGAATCGTATATTCCAATGATATTATTCCCAGAGTACCTTTTGAGGATGATATATTCATGTATAAGCACTTTGGAGAATGTCTTTACTACAACAGTTTCTACTCTCAAAAGGTATTAATTACTGTTTAAGTTAGCAGCATTAATAAGTATTGTTTAGATTAGTGATATTCTTCAAATTTCTATAGACCCTTTCCATGGATTTAATATATTGTTTTATGTTGTGACAGAATCTTGCAGAGACCCCCAACAGAAATTTCTCATTTTTGTTCTTCATACCCATAAGAATAATTGCCCTTTGGGAATTGTTGCAGTGTTTAGTTCTGCATTACCAAGAGGGAAAGGAATTCAAAGAAACTAAAGTTTCTATTGTCTGCAGAATATTTGGAATTTTGATTCCGGGGCTTTCAGCACACAGCCCAGTAAATTATATAAATGCAATAAGGCTAGGTCCTCCAATACTCAACCCAACTTTGGGCATACTAGAAGATTGATTCACTCAAAGGGCAAAGTACTAGTAATGCTAGTACTTGAACACAAATGTTTCACAAATTCTGAATATTGAACTCATAACTAGTATATATGCAATAAGTTTGAAGTCTTTCCAATTTTACATATTTATAACAAAACCTTTTAACTCAAAAAATATATGGAGTACAACTATATGAAATATATGGTTTATTTAGAAATAATTAAAAAGTATACAACTATATAAAGTATAATACTTACTATTGTAAAATTATAATTATTGGTTGAGTAATTAATTATTTTAGGTAGATTGTGAGGATTTTGGTTTTAGTGTAATTTTATTATGTGATTTTTATTTGGAAGAGTAATATAATCTTTATTTTTTATTTTCTAGGTTTCAATAAATTTGTTTGTTTTGGTTATAAAGGTTGTGTGATTGTGCTTCATTATGCCATTACAAGATGGCTTTTAGTTTTCATGTTTAAGACCTCATAAATTTTATGATTTGAAGAGCACAAGGACCTTAAACATATTTCATACCTAATATTATAGTTGAACTCACACTTTACATAACATTTAGCTATTACATTGCAAAGTATGGAAGTTAAAACACTACCAAATTCACAAATCGCATAAATTTGTAAAATATTTTTTTATTAAACATCGAACTGCAAGAGGTTCTCCACATGTCACAAGACAAACCTCTAAGATACAAGGTCCATATCTACATGTCTAAATTACATAAATTGGCCTTCTAGATTAAGCTATGGTTGAGTAATTTGAAGTGGTTAACACACTAATGGGTTCTTGTAATTGTTCCTCTCTTATGACATATTGTATTATATTTGATTCCTTCCTTTCCATTAGACAACAATTCAATACAAAAACATAATTTTGTCATCTATATACAAATTCTCAATGCAAAACAAACCTTCGCAAAAAAATTTCCCCTAGGAATATGACAACATAGGTTTTTAACTCCATTAATTTCCATTATACGATATCTTTATGTTCAATAGAAGAGATTCATTAGTTATCTCATGTATCTATTAAACATGTAAATATGTTTAAATGCCTCTAAATTCTAGGATACTATGTAAGTAAAAGCTCTTACCCCAAGGTGAAAACAATAGAATTGAAAGAAATGCTAGTTCATCACAAGGTTAACACCCATGGTGATTGAGAATGTTGGGCACAAAAGAGCATACTTTATTATAATTCTTAAATCATAGTCAAGGAATACAAAATCATTGATCCTAGAATATGAGTCAATTTGGTTGAATACGAATAACCAACTAGCACCCATCTTGATGCTTAAGAATGGTTTGAGTATATTTTTAAGCAAAGTGCAAGGTCAAGGCACAATTATAAACATGTCATCATCCACAATGGAAGGTAAAATATTGAATAATATTGCACAATACACTACAAAATGTCTAGGCATCACAACAAAAGCGTGTCTTATCCATATTCACTCGAACACTTCATTTAGTTGCAATGTTGTACCAATGGAAATATGTGATATTATTTTTGGCAAGCCACACTTGTATGATTGAGATGGGACCTACATAGGTAAGTCATAACAATAGTTTTCAAGTTCAACAATTGCATCTATCACATTTTATTCCCCTCTTAAGACTAACATATCCCATTAAAAATAATGCAAAATAATTAGACACTACAAAATGTCTAGACATCACAACAAAAGCATGCCTTATCCATATTCACTTGAACACTTCATTTAGTTGCAATGTTGTACCAATGGAAATATGTGATATTATTTTTGGCAAGCCACACTTGTATGATTGGGATGGTACCTACATAGGTAAGCCATAACACTATTTTTTCAAGTTCAACAATTTTATCTATCACATTTTATTCCCCTATTAAGACTAACATATCCCATTGAAAACAATGCAAAATAATTGGTCGTCATGGCTAAAATTCCATCCTTCTCATAGCCTACTAAGAGTTGGTTCAAACACTATAAGAATATAATTGCAAATTCTCATAACCCAAAAAGAATAACTTTACAACCTATTGTAGTAATAAGAAAATGTCTTTAAAGAGCCCAAAGATGTTCCTACTCATTGCTAGCATAAGATTGAACTCGCTCTAGGATCATCAATTTAAGACAACCCTCTTTATCACATATCAATTTGAGATAATGGTTAGATTCATCAAAGAGCTCTGCATCTTATTAACCATAAGAATATTTGACCAAGTTCTTCACCTTATGTATTCTAATTTTCCTCATTTCTTAGAAGGATGGTTTATAGCATATTATGCACTCAACAAGGTCACCATGAAAGGAAAGTATCCTTAACCTTATATTGATTACTTTTTGGGCAACCTCTGAGGTGCAATATACTTCACAAAGATTGATTTCAAGTTTGGATATCACTAAATTCTAGTCAACCACTTGAAGACACAAAGATTGTGTTCAAGATAGGGAAGCTCTCTATATGTAGTGGCTAGTAATGTTGCTTGATATTGTTGGTTATTCTCCTAAGGAAACCTCTATTTTCTACTCTAGGTCCTATTATTAGGCTTTTGCTTTGTAATATAGGTATGCTTCTCTTAAATTTAGAGACAACCCTATTGTTATTCTAGTCTAACATTAGATGTTTGTAAAATTAGTTGTTAGAGTTCAACTACTCATGCATGTTGATGGTAGTTGTGGAAGTTGTAACTTATACGTTTGTCTATTTTTGAAAAGAACAACATTGTACATGTAATAAGACATGCATCTCTCCTGTACTTTTTTATTGAAATAATAAAATTCTTTTGTGCATCCCACAATAATAAAATCTTCTCTCCATTTTCTATATGTATGACCAACATTCATACAAATCATGACTAATATCTTGTGACTAGACTTAGTAACAAATTTCTTCTTAAATAAAAGATTTTGTACATTGCCCAAGTTCAAATAGTTATTTACACACTTCATACCCAAAATTTGGAAGCTAACTTAGCTACATTTACTTTTCATATTACTTAAGTTTGTATGCACCTAAAATGACATTTTTGATTGAATATATTCCTACATTTTTAAATATGAAATATAATTCGACAACTATGTATATTCTGAAAACATATTCAACTCAACCTTCTTTCTTTTCAATTCTTGTTTTCCTTGATTGTCTCCATTTTAATATATTTGTCACTATTTTACTCAAATTTGTTTTTAGTTTGAATTATATGTATTCTCCCAAAAATATTCCACATACATTTTTTATTAAGGGTAAAGATGGGTTTTTGAAAGGGACCAAACCTTTGTATAAAGTAAAGATTCATCAATGAATCCCAACAAACATCACAAAAATATTAAATAGGACCACCACAAGACTCCATCAGTGCCAAGGATGACAACCAACAATAGAGACTAGAGAAATAAAACAATGACAACAATAAAAGAAAAATGTTAAGAATAAAGACTTAGTGTAACACCCCCTCTTATATTTTCCATATGTGCTTTTGATTCATATGAAATATGCTATGTTGAGTGTTTCATCAATGTATTATGTGATTCAAGTGTGTTATCAGCCATTGTACTAAACTTTCCAATGAGGTATGTTGTGCCATCGAGGTGTTCTAATGGTGCATTCAAGATCCTTGCGGAGATGTTTTGTATGACCATCAAGGTTTTTATGATAAAGTTTTATATTGGCATTGGTTTTTCATTTATGTATTATGGGATGCATATGTTGTGCCTATGTATGTTAGATCATTATATTGTTTCAACTTCACTATTTTCATTAAATTCGATATAGTTGTGATTATTATAATTGTTCAACATTATGAATTATAGTTGATCATACATCTTGTTCCTAGATCATGCTATTCAATGATTATTTGCAGTTAGATGTGATAATTTGATATCATGTTATGATTTATACCATGTTGGTCAGATTATGTTGCTTCAACAATTATTATGTGGAGCAAGTATGCCTGATGTTTGACTTGAGTGTGTAGGAAATTTATAGGTGTTAGACCAATGGTTGGTATGTGGAGAAGTTGACATGGATTACGCTTAGTCATCTCACCCTACTTAGTCCTTGTAAATCCATGTGTTAACCTAGATCTGAATTGGTGACAATCCTGGAATCTATATGTTCTAAAAACCCATAAAGTGTGGTTGAGTCCTTTATGTGTGTTTAATTTATCTTTTACATTACATTTAAATTTACTTTGAAATAAGCTTTTATCATTTTTGAGAAATATTTAATGCTTGCATTGAAAAGATAATATTTATATCTTAGTAGCTGAAAAGGTTTGTTGCATTATTATATTTTTGTAGAAAAAATTAAATGAATTTAATTATTCATCAAAATGAGATATTTGGCTTAGTGAAATGTTTATTACTTAAAACGCAATTTGATGTAATTGATTTAATTTCCTATTTGTAAAAAAAAATATCAATTAGAATTAAAATAGCTTGCATGGTGGTTAAATAGATGTATTGATTTAATTATTTTAAAATTTTAGCTTGGAAAAAGAAATGGAAAAAGAAAAATAAAAAAGAAGAAAAAGAAATAAAAGGAAAAAGGAAGGAGTCATTTTTCTCCAACTTTGCATTTTAAGACTTTTACACTCAAAATGCTCTCTTCCCCTTTTGAAAAATGATTTGGAGAGAAATATTAGAGGGAATTGCTTGATGTTAAATTTGGATTTCTTGGGCTTGGAGTGGGAATGCTTGGAATTGATTATAGTTGCATGGTTGTGTGTGTGTGTGGCTAAATAAGAGGATTTCCTTCTTGTGTGGACTTGAGGAAAAAGGCATTTTTCTTAATTTAAATTGCATTTACATAGAAGTTTCTTCCTTTTTCAATGCCCACATTAGGTGGATTCATATGGCATCATTCTATAGGAATGATTTAGGATTGAAATGTTAGTGTGAAAAGTGACATTATCTATCTAGTTAGCTTTTAGCATGTCTAGAAGATTTCTATTCACACTAGCTTAAGTCCAACTTTGGGCTTCTTACCTTTTTGTCTCACCTCATGCGGTGAAGACATGTGTACTCACCTTTGTGAGACACCTATTTCATGCAAACTTGCCACTTGCTCAAACATGTGTCACTTGAGCAAGATAAGTGTTGCACCTATGGAGGGTTGCTTAGTCATTGCATACGACCTTCTCACCTCCTCATGCTTGCCTATTTAAGAAAAACTTATATGTACATTCCATTCATCTTTTGACAATATCAATAGGTTTATTTTGTGCAAATAGCTTGTGGTTGGATTATTGCTTTCTAATCCCCACTATTCCCAACATAAAATTCGTAGTTTAATTTATGTTTTTTTATTTTCTGAAAACTTACATTTTGAGGCCAAGTTTTTGATTGCATGGAAGTATTGTTGTGCATTTTTATATCAAATTTGGTATCTTTGAATTTTTTAAAAAAAAATTATTCCAAAAGTTATAAATTTACATAGATTCTTGAAGGTATCATGTGACTTCAATAATGGAGGCTTGGGGGATTTTATGGTTTTGCATGCCTTATGTGAAAATAGGAAAATTGCATTTTAGGCCCAAAATGATTGAATTATTTTGTGAAACAAATGGTCTCCTTATTATCTTTTGATTCTACATCTTTTAGGCAATGTGCCATGAAATTTTGCATTCATTTTCATGCCATGCCTAATTTGTAAAATTGGAGTGTTGGAATTTTAGGATTGAGGTATAGAGTAGGAAAGGAGTGGGCTTTCACCGATTGTTGTGATCCAGAGTCATATGTGAAGATTGAGTGGGATAGAGTTGTAATTAAGTGATAATGTAATACACATTGGGATAATAAAAAATAATTAATAAAGATGCTTGTGCCTTGATTGAATACCTTGGATGGATTCATCTCAATCATGAAGGATATGTCGCAACTCATGGAAGTTGGTGAATGTCATTGCATGCATGGTTGTTGTACTATTATGATGACACTCCTTGTCTTATCTCTAGGATTAGTGTCCTTACTATTTACCTATTTTAGCAATTGGCTTTTCTAACTATTTTTTGCCTTAGAAAAGTTGGCTTTTCAACAAACAAGGAGGTTCATGGACCTCCAAGTTCACCAAAAAGTAGGTTCACCAAAACACAATCTGGTCAAAAAGGAGAAAGAAGCTTGATAATGCAATGAAAAATATTTTTCATTGAATCTCTTGGTTCGTGAGCCTCTTGGTTCACAAACCTCTTGGTTCACCGAAACAAGAGTTCATCAAAGATGAAAGTGCCTGAAAGTTTCTAAGGCATGAGGGAAAAAGGAGAGAAGTAGAGGAAGAAAATGTTAGGTTTTCAGTGAACCTTGCGGTTCGTGAACCTGATGGGTCACCCAAACATAAAGTTGCCAAAAAAGAAAGAAACAAAGTGTGAAGTAGTTCAAGTTCTTTTTGGTAGGAGAGGTTGTTCACAAACCCTATGGTTCGCCAAAAGTCAAAGTCACTGAAAGGGAGGGATGAAGCCAAGACGAAAAAAGAGCAAAGGCCAAGTGAAGATAAAATAAATGAAGAATACAAGTTTTCGATGAACCTTGTGGTTCGCGAACCTGATGGGTCACTAAAACACAACTTCACCGAAGCCCATTCTCACCGAAAAGGAAAAAGAATGTTCAAAGAGGAGCCCGATGCAAAAAAAAAATCTAAGGTAGGAAAAGCACAGAAGCAAATTTTAAACATTTAAAAAGTGTTGTAAAAGCACTCAGGCATGTTTTTTACATTTTTCCCTAAATCATCGTCAATGTAGAATACGATCAGTTTTTTAGTTGGATGGGTTTTTTGGGCATTTATTGTTGCAAGTAGCTGAGTTTAATGAAGCAGTTGGAATAGTGAATTCCAGTGAATAGATCTAGTCATGGCCCCTCTCCTCATTAAAGACCTAAGTACCAGAAGCATGGGTGACACCAAAAACCTATGGATTCCTTTGATAGGGCCATGGGCCACAATTTATTGCAGCATGGGCAACCTGACATAGTGTGTTGACCAAGTTTCCCCACATCCAGGGATATAATAGTAAAAATGTAAATGCTATATATGCATGAAAAAGGATGTATTTTTAGATAGTTGTTCTTTGGGTCATTAAACAGGTAAAGTGATTCATTTGCAGGTTCAAGCCTTTGATCTCTTCCAAGAGCAAAGTGGATTTGATAGACTGTGTCTTCCTTAGACCGCTTGTGTCTCCATTATCAGTTCGACTATGAATGGAAACCAATTATTTTATCCCTTTCCTCATTTGTATTCAATCATTCTTCTTTGGAAATGTTTGTTTAGCATCCATGATCAATAATAAACTGATATTTTTTCCTCTCTATACTTTTGTACAGTGTTTATTTGAAATATGTCAGATTATTTTGTGGATGAATGATCCCTCTTGTAGTTACAATTTTCTATTCAAACCTCTACTAAAGTTTATGAGTTTGTGTGAGTTTGTTTCAGTATTAGAGATCATTGTTGTGTTATTTTAGGTTCAACTAAACACACTAAATCTTGTGCATTAGCTTTAATTTCAGTTCTCCTACTTCTTCTTTCCTTAGTGGTGTTATATTAGGTTTATTTTGCAACATTCTTTGAGCCTTAAGCACAGAAAGAGGAACCAACCTTCTCTGGAGGTCTGATCTCACTTCGTAGGGTCCCACACTTGAGATCATTCCAATTGTGTCATTGGAATGTATGAACCTAGTTCAGACAGGGTGTAATTTCCAACAGTTTCTAGCACACTTAGTGGGACTAGTTTGATGATCCTTATCATCCATTGAAGGATTTGGTGTGTTCTTCAGTGCATCTAACCATTCAAGGAAGCTTCTGCAACACCATGGCGACTCAAGGACTTAGATCTTCTAGTTTATGCAGTCCAAGCACTTAAAGAAATTCAAAGATCAGGATTTTAGTGATTTTTCTGGTCTCACTTGCTTTCAGAAGCATTTCATCACCTAGTGACTCTTCTAGTATGAGCCCATTTCTCAAAAGAGTAGACTTGATTTCTCTTCATATTTGAATAAATTTATAGCTTCTTTGAATGATCTATTAAGTCAAACTATTGTAGGAGATATGGCCCTTCCCCTCCATTTCATGACAATGTAGTCTTTGCACCTCCATATTAGCCATATCAAACTCAAAATACCCCTAGTTTCATGCCAAATGACCTTACTATGGTAGGATATTAGCATTCTCACAATGCTTACCTCCCTCCCACCCCTACTTAGTCTTCTTGGTAACCTAATCATGCTTATTATCAACCCCAAGAAGACTACTTTGCTCCTAATCAGTATGGTTACTCTCCTGATCCGCCTCAAGTAGATTATGGTTATGACAACATGAGTCTCAAAGACCTGGTGCTAGATCTACAAGCAAAGTTAAATGATTTGATAAGAGTAAGGGAGTATAACCAGTAGCAAGAGGAGCTTGCTTATCAAGCTCACCTTCACCAGCAGCAACTAGAGGCATAGGAAAGAGCTTACCAAGAACAGCTTGCCATACAAATTGTAGAAAAAGAAGAGCAGATGAGGTAATTACTTTCCCAAAAGTAGAGTCTAGAAGCCCAATCAGCCCCCTCCATTCTTTATTTCATGCAAGCTTCTACCACCACTGTGAATCACCCTACAACAAGGCAACCCCGTCACTCTAAAATCCCAAGATTTAGAGGCCCTCAAATGCAAAGGCATGTGCCTATTGAAAATCAACCTATTTCTCTTCAAGAACAATCATCTTAGAATCCTATCCTTCTTCCTAAGATCCAACAAATACCTCAAATCCTAGTATCTTGTTGACCTTCAGGGCCCAGCACCATTTCACTCTTCAAGGGTGGACCTATGGTTTGGAAGGCTAGTCAATCGGGTGAGATGGAAGAGGAGGTGCCTAAAGCAAAGAAAAAAAAAGTCTATTGTTGGTGAGCCTATGAAAGAAAAAAATTGTGAGCCTCATGCACACATTGAGAATGCTAGTTCAAGCCCAGCATTGAATCCTCTGGATTATGGCTTGTTTGAGGATTTTTCTCGTGCTTTTGATGAAGTAACTAAGAGAAAAATGCAAAAGTTATGTGGTGAAATCCTTCCAATGAGATGATAGCTTGAGCAACCTCCTTCCAAACAATAATTTGGAACTATGTAACAACTTTTGAATTCCATTGTTTATTGTTGAGATCCATCTGATTACTAAAGACAAACAACAGTTCCATTTGGTGTTAAGTGTCCAAGAAATGGGAAGGGGAGGTGAAGATGACTGTAAATGGATTTAAAAGAGAAGGAGAGTGAATTACTACTGGGCCACCTCAAATCTTCAAAAAAATTAATTGCAAAAGGTACAAAAATTAATTGTTAATGTAAGAGGGATGGAACCTTGGATTTTTAGAATGGCATGCCTATCAATAGAGTGCAAGAGAAACTATTCCTTATAACATATCTCTACATTTTCCACTAAGGTTGGAGTTATCCAAAAAAATCATTGAATTGATTTCAAAATTTTATGTAATTGCTAAATTAGTTTGTGAATCGATTTTAAAATTTTATGTCTTATTTTTTGTGATAAAAAATTAAAATTCATATAATTATGTGATAGTTGTTACTCTTCTTTGTGGATAAGTGTTATATATTTTCCATAGTGTTTTATGTAGTTGACATGTTATTCATTGGTAACAATATGACAATGAATAGTTTATTTATGTCTTAGTTGTTTTCAAAATTTCACATGAAAGAATTTGGTGCCTCAAAATTTATTTTGGGCATGGAAATCAAAAGGGATCATGCAAATAGAAAATTGTGGTCACATCAAAGGAAATATGTTGAGGTGATTTTATAGAGATTTAGGATGTAGGATAGTAAACTTATGAGTATTCCATTTCCTATTAATCCAAAATTGTTTGTTGAACAGTGTCGTAAAACAAAAGAAGAAAGTGTGAAAATGTGTCAAGTTCCTTATGTTACTATTGTCGGTAACCTCATATATGCAATCATGTATGTTACTGTTGTTGGTAGCCTCATATATGTAGTCATTTGTATTAGACCTGACATTGCACATATAGTGGGTGTTGTGAATAGATATATGTCCAAACTAAGTAAAGAACAATGGATTGTTGCAAAAAAAAAAGTATTTATTTGGCACCCCAAATTATGCAATTTGTTACCAGGGAAGAGTGGATGAAACTAAAACTTTGAGTTTGCAAAGATTTGTGGGTTCTGATTAGGCTAAAGATGTTGATTGTCGAAGATCTATCAATGACTATGCTTACAATCTTTTTGGAGGAGCAATAAAATGAATGGTAAAGGATAGATAGTTGTTGCATTATCTACAACAGAGGTAGAGTACTGGTAGCCACTCATATAGGTAAGGAAGTAGTGTGGTTACAAAGATTGTGCTCAATAGTTGGCCTAGTATAGAAGATGGTAAGGATTCATAGTGAGTCAAAATGCAATATATTTGGCCAAGAATCTTATTTATCATGATCAATCAAAGCATACTTGAGTATAGTATCATTTTATGAAAGAAATAGTTGAAAGTAAACAAGTGTTGGAAAAAGATGGTATAGAAAATAATGTTGCTGATTTATTGACACTTGAAGAGTGTGGCCCTTATGGAAAGTATCCAACAAGTAGGAGAATGTTGGATTAGTGTTTTTCCATGGTTAATAGTTAGGGTGGGATCAACCTCACAAGTTAATGGAAAAATTGATTTAGCATTGTTTTGGATAACACAGCTTTTGCAAAAAAATTTAAGTGCTATTTTGAGTATTTTCTATTTTTTCCCATATTTTATAACACTCATATTTATCTTTTACATGATTTCATGGAATGCATAAAACTCCTTTTGAAGTGGGCACATGCTTAAAGGTGAAGTGAGAGAGATTTATTATTGTATTGGAGAACACTTGAATTTTTGAAATGGTGGAAAAATTAATTGTGTTCCCCAGTCCCAAGGGAAATATTGGATATTGATTTTGCTTTCTATTATTCTGCTTTTTGTTTCAAATTGTATATACACCACTTCTATTGTACAAGTTTATGGGACTTCTTTTTCCCTATTCTCCAATTTAAAAGTAACAGTTTTTAATTTATTACGTCATGTCAATCTTATGTGAACATCATTCCCTTCAGCGCTATGAAATAAGCCGTAAATACCATAATAAATGTCAAGGTTTTGGAGAAATTAGCCGTAAAAGAACTGAGCACCATAATGAATGTCAAGGTTTTGGAGAAATTAGCCGTAAAAGAACTGAGCAGTTCGTTAGTCAAATAAATTGCAGAGTTTAAATGAAAATTTTGGTAAAGTTTTAGGGAACTTGTTGTAGAAAAACAAGTTTGTTGAGAAAAACTGTATGTAAAGATGAAAGACATTTTGATTCGCCTCTCTTTAAGACCAGACTTCTCACCTTTTTCCTCTATGATGCATTTTTTAACTCCAGAAACGTTGTTCTTTTGATAAAATGGATTGTAATTTCTTCTAGGTTGATCTTTACTTTATCGAAAAAGCCGTATTTGCCATAATCGTAAACTACATTTCCTTAATCAAAACTTTGTCAGCTTAAATTGATTCTTCAGACTGTAGATAGCTCAGAACCCAATATGTGTTTCTTATAAGCAAGGTTTGAATTCGAAAGTAACATTAATGGAGCGTTCAAACGAGCTTTGAGTGAAAAAGGAAAGACAGATTTTATAGAAGTTTAAACCCAATTGTCAATGAACCTAGCCTAAGTCAGATGGGTATAATACTCAATCATACATTACATCCCACTTGAAATTTGGTTTCCTATTTTGAGGATTCAAAAGTGCAAAAATGTAAATGAAAAGTTCAGGAGAACCAAACAAGAAAAATGAGGAGCTGCTTAGACTGTCTGATAAAATAAATGAATGTAAATAAATAAATAAATGTAGAGTAAAAGAATATCTGCTTAGACAGTGGATGGAGGCCTTAAGCCTTTTTAGGCTATGGCCCAATAAAAAATTACGATCAACCCAAGTATAAGTCTAGTGATTCGAAGAAGGTCCAAGACCCAAATGAAGATCCAATCCATCCTCAGCCTCATGCAGCTGCAAACCTGCATTATTATAATTATGGTTGCTGTTATTATTATGTTGTTGAGCATTTGCAACGACCTCCTGCTGTTGAAAATCCAACAAGTTACTTAACTGTCTTGGCTGGAAGGGCAATGGTGGTGCTGGGAAGCTTGGTAAATGATTGGATGAAGACTGGAAGGAATAGATGTTGGGAGCATAGGACATGATAGAGGAAAGCCCAGACCCAAACTCCTGGTATTGTGGATTATTATAAATCAATGGATTAGTATTAGGATGGATGATTGCAGATCCTTGATTAATGGCAGGAGGCCCTCCCCACAGAGATGGGTGTTGGGTATTGTAGCCAAAAACAGCAGGAATGGGTTGGATGATGGGCATGGCTGTGTCACACATGCGAGAAGATTGGAGACTGAGAAGACCGGAGCCGGGAAATCGTTGCAGGCCATATAAATTAGTATTACTGCCACTGCTTCTGCCTGCCTGAAACCGAGCCCTCTTAGCCTGCCGTCTCTCCTCTCTATGAGCGTTTTGGTGGCCTCCCAGGGCCTGTGAACTGGCAAACTCTCGGCAACAGTACTGGCATTCGTGCTTTGAGCCGATCGAGTGCAGTTGCTGCCAATGGAGGCCTTGTTAACATCCACCTCGCCTGATTCCTCCCGCGTCTTCTGGACCTTACTTTTCTTGCTCGGCATCTGGCTACACTGTGGGCCTTCACAGACCTGCTTAATCTCATACCCAAACAGTCTGAGAGGAGCCTTAAACTTAGGCTCAGAGACTGATCCTAACTCATGAGTCACCCCATCACTTCTATGATCCAATTTCTCAACGCTAGATCCTCCAAGCTGAGCTATCTCCTCTCGCATGGAGCTCTCTGTGATATCATTGTTGATGTTACTAGTATCAGGATCACAGAACTCCCTCTCACTGCCATGGCAATCTCTATCTTTTGGGTTTCCACAGCCATGATTGCCAAGATAATTCATTTCCTTCTCTAGCACTCCATTTGGGCTCACTTCATCCTCCCTCTGCCGCTTCGAGGATGTGAACATACTAAACCGTATCTCATTTTCATCGCCTCTATCCTCGCTTAAACTCTCCAATCTTCCTAAGGTCAAGTGGGAATCTACAAAGTTTGCCATACCAGTCACAGCCAACAACAACAACTACAAAACAAAACGATTGAGCTTGCCAGTTCAAGATCACAAATCAGTCTACTTTCTGTTCATGCCAATAGACAACACTAGCCGCATGATTTATATGCTAACCTGATTGTGCAGAGAATCCCAATCCCATGCATGATGCGTCCCCCATGATTTAGGCAATCCAGAATCCAAATACACAACCAATCAAACGAATTAAAAATCACCACAAAATCAAACGTTGGTGGAGAATATGGAGCCGTCAGAACTAAATGATTCATACCACACCATGCTATTTTAGGGAATTCGCCAGAAAGAAGGTCGCCATACATTATTAAATAAACACTCAGATTCATAACAGCTGCACCAACACACACACATATATATATATATTCATTGAAGTATTAGACATGCAGAAAACAAGGGAACATGCCCATTCATAATGGTTATATGATAGCATCCCCACTTTATATTGTTAGAACTTCATGTTATCAACTTTGAGATCATGATGAACCATACAAAATGGATAAGAAAAATAGGAGAAACTATTACCTTTTGGACTTTTGATGCTTTGGTGCTTGTTACTTTGGCCCATTTTGTCGGTTTTTTTTATTTGAGTGCTTTTTTCCATTTGGATGGGCTTGGGAGGGGGGACCTATTTGGCAAAGAGTATATCCTTATTTGTAACCAAACATGCATGGTGGTCTGACCTCAATGATTACATCTTATTTATTTTGCTCATGATCTTCATTGCTCAGGAAGATGTCAAAATTGGACTTCAACACAATTATGCTTCCAAGGATGGTTCAAAACCTCTTTGTATGTATGCTTATGGTGCATTGACCATGGCTTAAATTTGAAACTTCAAAATCCTCTTCATCAAAGTACACACCAAAATAACTTTCCTTTTATCCAAAAATTGAGATGGCATCTTCAAATTCACACTCAATGTTGCCCTCAAGTTCATCACGAGTTAAAATATGAGTTTTATCATCATTAGAATCCACAAACAAGGACACTAAATTTGATCCAAACTCTTCTCCTTCAAAGTTCCCTTCTTGGTCTTGCATGCACAAGTGCTCTTCCATCAACA